>JANCRA010000016.1:13038496-14469746 GCA_024362935.1 Setophaga petechia
CTGCTTTAAATTGCCATGTAGTCAGCTACAGAAAGAAATACACCCAAACAGACAACTGGTTTTTATTTAAATATATCCATCACAGTGGATGCACAGCAGCCCCATTCCTACTTAACAGGAGCACTATTTGTGGTACTACAGTTATAAATATGTCAGACAGTTCAGTAGGCAAAGCCATTTACACAGGTTTACAATTGTCTTCAGGACACAACACAAAAAGTTTCAGATGTATTTTTTAAGGGGCTTAACAAAATAAATGAAGAAGAAGAAGTGGAAATAATCGTGCTTCATAATTTCCATCTCAGATGCCAAACAAAGACAGCACAGGAAGAGCTCAGAGTATTCTGACTTTACTGAGTCCAGTATCTCTGACAAGATCAGCAATCCAGATTATCTGTGGTCATTAGGGATTCTGTGGCATATTTTATTATAGTTGAGAGGTGTTCATGACAGTGACATGTCCTAGTTCTGATGAAAGAGATTATATCCTACTCATACAATCTTTCTGGACAGCTACATTTTGGCAGAAAGCTCTTCCTTGCTGTAATCCAATCTATATCATAGTAAGTATTGTAGAATTTATTAATAAGCCACTGTGGAGCATTCCAGAGACAGCTGCTCATTAGCAAGCTAAATTATTTTTCCTTGTGATTACTTTTGGAAAGACCTATAGTAAATGGCTCTATCCTTTTCTGTTTCCACAGTCAGATAAAAACAGAGGCTGTCCATACCACACAAGTTGGCTGCCTGGTACCTGGATAACCACATCAGGGAAGGGGTGGGCACACAGAGACAGGAGTTCTCAAGTGCTGCTGGATCTGGGCCATTGGGCCATCTATGTCCCTAATTATTTGGTGTAGGAAAGTTTAACTGGAAACTTTGTAAGAGAAGTTTTAGAAGAAATGCCAGTACTTTCTTTTCAAGTGAGTCTGATGCTCTTAAAGCTGCATATCTATCTCCACTTTACAGTTTGTATCCAGAATTCCCAGTTCAAGAAGAATGTTCAAAAATATGCTTAAATATTTACTTGAGAGGTTCATGATCAGTACAGTGTCCCGTTAATTTAATTTTTAATGCCTGTGCTGCCTTTGTCAGCCAGCATAGCAAACCACATCTACTGTGATACATATTTTTTCCCACTCACCCCAAAATGAGGGTTGATGTGCTCTCCACACTTTGCACAAAGTAAAACCAAATACACATCACTGTCACACAGCTCTCACAGAATAATTACTTTCAGTCAGTAGTCAGCAGGGGTTTTCAAGAAAGGGGTACTGAAAGCTCTGGGTCATCTTCTGAGTGATCTGAACAAATCTACCTTCTCCAAGTGCTTTAGTATTGCTTTGCTTTCTATGGGATGTGAGTTAAATGTGCTCTTTTGCAGAGGAAATACAAAGCTCTGCAGGTCTCAGCCACCATTCTGCAGAGCTGCTGACACCTCTCCCTTTCATGATGAGTAGCAGGAACCCAGAGACAAGGCAGGAATCAAGGAGACAGGTTCCACAGCAGGGACAAAGACAGGACTTTCTGCATTTTCTTTGCTGTCATACTTGTTATTTCTAAAGTGTCAAAAGGACTTTTGGTACTGTCAAGACTTTTAGCCTTTTCCATGACTTTACAGCTCACCCTGCTCCAACTTAATTCTACAAATCAAGATAAAGAGATAGTTAACATTTTGACTCATAGGCAAAAATTGATTTTTCATTTATGAAAATTTGATTTTTGTGACAATTAGCCCCTGTTCTGAGAGGTCTGTCCACATGGTACTAAGGAAACCATAAAGCCCCCATACAGGTCCCAGTGGGCATGGAATCAAAGAGTCAAACTACAGACTTGGTGCTGAGTCTCCTTTTTGTTCAGTAAAAGCATTCCAGTACAGGTGGCTGCCATCTCTCTGCCATACAATGATTAACATGTTTTCTAATACAATTTTCAGGTGTCAGCTTGCAGGTCCAGCCAGAAAACAAAATCCCCTTCATCAGGACGTGCCAGCCCAATGAACCTTGGAAGACTTGAACAGGAACTATCCTCTGCCAAATAAATTTCCTTGACAGCTGAATAATTCTCCTGGAAGAGAAGTGGAGAGAACAGGAGTCTGTTCACCTGACTTGAGTCCCCTTGACAGAAATGCATAAAGGACAATAGCGTTTTTAAATGCTGAGTTGCAGGAAGGTCTGATCATGTGCACACCAGGAGGGGTTGTCAGCTTGGGGCTAAGAAGCAAAGGATGAAAGTTTGGTCACAAGACTGAAGGGTGAAGATCATTCCTAACCCCCTCTAAAGCAAAATCTAATCAATACTTCTTAGCTTTTCTAGTTCTGCTCTTCTTTGTTTCCCTTGGGTACTAACTCTGCACAATTTCACAGGAAGAATAAACTGCAACACTGCAGTGGAAGTACGAGGTGACCAGACACAGAGCTGGTCAGAGCTTCTGAAACATCTGTCATTATCACACAATATCCCCCGATTAAAGAACTAGAAGAGAGATTGTTCAAAATACAAAAGAACTAGAAGACCCAAGATAAAAATTAAGGTATGTTATTCTCTGTATTTGTTAGCTGAGCACTTCACAACGTGTAGAAGTCGTTGCCACTACTCACTGCTCTCTGTAAGGCATCACTTTGTAACAAGACAGATTTTGAGGCCTGCTTTGTAAATGTTGCATGAGAAGGGACCACAACTAGATTGAGCATGCAATAAAAACTGAAAGACATAACTGCATTTCAGACACAAATCTCCACTTAAGTGAAAACAGAAATAGAAAGCAAATTCTACTATAATCATCTGCAGAAAAAAAATAGGACAGACTGTAGCAATTCTGGGGCACCAGCTAGGTCAGGGAAACCCTTAGTCTAAACAAAGATGTCACGAAGACTTGAAGAAATACACAGTAACTTGTGGGCTGCATTTTAAAATCCCTAAAGCTGAATTTAAATCCACAGCCAGCACACAGTGGAACACAACTTTTTCAACACTTTTCTAAAACCATGAAAAACGCTTTGTATTTTTCAAATACAAACAAAACAGATTCGAGCAAATTTTAATCTCTGGAAGACCACAAACAGAAATTTCCATTTGTGAATCCCTTTCTGCAGAAGCTGTATTGTACTCTCCTCCTGATAAGGCTCAGACCTGAAATCTGAGCCCTGCTTTAGATGGATGGCAGTAAATTTTGCACACTTTGTATCAGTGCTTTTCAAATTGCCTGTTCTGACACATGGCAGGTTTAGAATTTACCCTATTAAGTTATGACATTCATTTCCGAGTGCTTGCACAGCTGAAATATTCAGACAAGCATGAGTGAAGGAAGGAAGGTGAGGACAAGGATTGCATTGAAAACATGGTGTGATAGTTCTGCATTATACCTTTTCATCTCAAAGATATAGGAAACAGAGATTGTCAATCTTATATCCCATCTGTAACTCTGCTTATCACTATATACATGAAAAAAAAATATTTTCTGATTGCAATTTTACGAAAATGCAGAAACCTAAAAAATCCTACATCCTCCTTGATTGTGGAGGATGTGTCTCATCTGAGACAATACAGTGCCCTCTGCGGGTTCTCCTCTCCTATTACAATCACAGGGAGTAGATGCCATGGACTATCGTGAAATTCTCTCTGCTAATCTTTGCAATTACACTGTAAGTACTGTGAGATGAGAGGAAGACATAAACTAAATAGAAATAGTCTTTTTTGTAAAGTAATAATAATGCTGTTAATTTATCTAAAGACCTTGGAATTACAATAGATATGCAGTTTATAAAGTCTCCTGTGAAGATCGGCTGACAGAGCTGGGGCTGTTCAGCCTGGAGAGGAGAAGCTCCAGGGAGATTTTAGAGCCCCTTCCAGTGCCTAAAGCGGCTCTGAGAGAGCTGAAGCTGGAGAGGGGCTCTTGATCAGAGTGTAGTGATAGGATGAGGGATAACAACTGAGAACTGGAAGAAGGTAGGTTGAGATGTGAGTAAGAAATTCTTTGCTGAGAGGGTGGCGGGCACTGGCACGGGTCACCCAGAGAAGCTGTGGCTGGCCCATCCCTGGAGGTGTGCAAGGCCAGGCTGGATGGGGCTCTGAGCCACCTGATCTGGTGAAAGATGTCCCTGCCCATGGCATAGAGCTGGAACTGGATGATATTTGTGTCTCTCCTAACCAAACCATTCTGTCATTCTGTGAAATGATTCACTGCTTAGGCGATGGAATTACACAAAAGCATAGAAAACATGTAACTACTACCTAAGCAGTGTTCTCCACAAGAGTCTGCTAACAGTTTTTACAGGAATTTCACTTGGTTTAATTATTAACTCTAGCAGGAGCAAGTACCATTGCAAACTTGATTAACACTTAAAAAATCAGAAAGGAGATTAAATTCCATCATACCCAATACCAAGCTGTTGCTTCCCTAGTACCTGGACACACACAAGCTCAACATTTAAAACCATGACTGCTTTGAGCAGAACACCTAAACACACAGCCATAAACTCAGAGCTGGTAACATGTGAAGCATGACAAAACTTGTTCCTTGGCCTACTTTTTCGACAGAGATATACATTATTTCAAATTAGCTTTATTTTTAAAAAATAAAGTATTCATTATAAACTATCTCAGGATTTTTAAGGGGTTTTCCAAAGTACATGAAATTCTGTTCAGGGCATGGTAACACTTACTGAACTTCAGAACTTGTACATAATTGAGCTGTGCTGCATTAATACATCACAGCAAGTTTTGCCAGCAAACAGATTGATGAGGAGTTAGTTTCTTTTTGTATGTGTAAAATCCAGACAGAAAAAAACAAATTTTTTTTTCTGAGGAAGCAAAGAAAAAGATTCATAATGTTGTCATTTTCCTTCCTTTGTATACAAAATGATTCAGTGGTATGAAAACCCCTTTTAAATATATCACTGAGCAAGGGGAAATGTCATAGTAATAAAAGTCAGTTTCAAGACTGCAAAAAGCATTTTTTATTGAGATAGTTCTGCCCTGTATCAGAAGCATGGGAAATAGATGCATGGATTTTATACACGTGTGCATGCATGTCTAATAAACAAACATGATGGCCAGTTTGCTTTATGGTAACACTTTCTAAGGTACAGAAAAGGAAAGTTCTGGAAAGATAAACAAGACAATTCAGTAGAATTTCACAGCCCAGGAAGAGCACAACAAACATCTGCTAGTTCATCAGATGTAACCACGAACAAAACAAAGACACTGACAAGTCACAGAGCAAAATGGAGTTAATAACCAAAGTGGCAGTGCTCCAAAAGCAAACCTGGTGAATCTGTTTAGAAACACCCAGGAAAACCAGCAGACTGACTTTGCAGACAAGATTAAAGGAAATACTGTCCTTATGAATATGCAGGCTTTCAACAATTTCAACATTAATGGGAGCAACATTCCATTAATATTTTAACCACCTGGATTTTTTTTCCTACTATGCAACAGCATTTCCTCCCAATAGAAAATACCTGGTTTCGCTGCCTTTACACAAAATGCTTAATGCTTCCAGCAATCCTAGGTTTCTAGCAATCTATTTTTTCTCCACAATGTCTTTGGTAATGTGATGGGAAGAACAAGCCACAAATCTTAAAGGCAAGAGACTGGATACATGGTGTTGTCCCAGCAGGTCTCATCACCAGCTGGGTGCTGCAAACTGCTCTGACCATGGAAGTCAATGCAGATGTCAATGACCAAAGACTCCAGGAAACACCAGAAGGTTATTACTAATCCCTAAGGCTCCCTGTTGGGAAGCTGCAGTCTGACTATTGGTAGTCTTTTAAGAGACAGACAACCATGCAAAACTGGCTTATGAGACCTGTAACAGTGTTCTGATAGCTGTCCTCACAAGTCAGCTGAAGGACAAAAAACTAAAACAGAGAGGCAACAGCACTCTGCTGAGCAAAGCTAGGGGAAAAAAAGATCTGTTGGGAAAAAACAAAAAATATTTGTTGGGGAAAAAATTAGAATCAGCCTCATTTTCCCACTGGATGAAATATTATTTCAGGAAGTGAGGAATGAGAAGCAAATCATCAGTTCATGTGAGAGACTACACTGGTCTCGTGGTGTGTCCCCTCGAGAATGGGCTGCAGCACAGAGTGGCTCCTTGACTGCAGCTCTAAGAGGATTTATAAAGAGCAAAATAAACACAGGTTACAGAGCCATGCCTGCAGTGCTGCTGCTGAGGGGCAGCTTGCACACTGCCCTATGGTAGAAGAGTGAGAGATGTTTCCCTCAAACTCCTCAGTATAAAAAGGTGCTCTCTGATTTCAGCTGTTGGTTAAGCAGGAGGTCACCCCTTGCAGACAGGAAACTCTGGCACACCTCAGCCTTCCCTCTGTGCTGCCATTGCTGCTGCCTGGCCTCAGAGCCTTCGCCAGGTTCTTGCAGGGTTGTGGCTCTCTGCTGTGATTACAGTTTACTGCAGGGCTGACATCCTCCAGGGGTTCTTGCCCTGTGACAAGGAGTAAGGATTCAAGAATTAAACAACTGCTCTGATGGTCAGGTTGATATTTATAGGGAAGGCAGATTTTCCTGTGTTTCTTCAAAGCAAGCTTTTATTACTTTGCTAGCACAGCATGAATTGATCTGTGTGACATCAGGCCCCTGGCTTTCACTTTAATTTAATGTTAAAGAAAACCCACTATCTTACCCTCTAGCTTTCAAAATCTGGATGCAGCAATCCAGATATACCTCAGGGAATTGTATGATTATGTTCCCACAAGTGTGTGTTTATAATTAGGAGCACAGCCTGTAATTTACCAAGTGAACCGCTCAAAGTCGATTTTTCCATTGCAGCCAACAAATATTCCCAGCCAAGTCCCTTGTCACAGGAGGAATTCCAAAATGGGTGATCAGGCAGTAGCCAAAAAATTGCAATTAGTTGGGTTCCAAGTAGATAAGTTCATCAGGAATTAGCCATGTGTTAGAAAACAGACACAAATCCATATGGAAACTAAATGCATACTTTCACTCTCAATAATCAGTGAAATATCCAGCATTCTGGTGGAATTGCAAATTCGGATTTCTTTTGTATGCATCTTTGAGGATCTCTGCATTGTTACTTGAGCACAGAGATGCAGAACCTCAGTGCAGCTGCTACAGATACACCAGAGATGTGGCATTACCTGTGCCCACACTCTCCACAGCCCCTGGGGGAAGCCAGGTGGGTTGCAGAGCACCTTGGTCTGCTCTGTTTGTCTCAGCACTGACTTTGAGGGCCTCCCCAAGAATGGTCCTACTCCTTTTTCCTCTCACAACAGACAACTCCCAAAACAAGGGGGTCCTGAGAGAGAGGAACAGAACAGCCAGTGTTCACACAGCAATGTCACACATTTAACAGAAACTCTCATCACAGTAAGGCCAGTTTGCCTGAGGCAACCTGACATGCCTAAAGCCAAAACCAAATATATTTTCATCTCCTTGAGAGCAAGATGAGTGCTTCATTCCCATTTTACCTACAGGTAAAAAGAAGATGACTTCCCACCAGCACTGAGAGCTCAGTGCAAGGCAGCACACCAGGAAGAGATCCCAAGCCTTGCTCTACAGTTGCTGAAAACCTTCTGGGCAGAGAGACAATGGTCCTGTCCCTAATTCAGTCTGTTCATCACTCACAACACCACAGCTCTGTTCAAAGCCTTCCTAATGCTCTGTTTATTTCTTTTCTTTATTCTATTTTCAAGTTTTGTCCATTCCATTTACCTCCCCAAACCCCTCATGACTCTTAGCCAAACACACCAAATGTAAGCACCCAGATGACATTGATTTCCCAGCTGTGCACCAAGCAAAACTTGCTGCACAATAAACTAGATAAAGACTTTAATGAAGATGTTATATAGGACTGGAGAAGCCAGTCATTAAATCTTTGTGAAAATGAGACCTGCATATCTGAATCACAATCAAGTTATTTTTTACTCCAGTGTTGCTGTAACTCAATGAGCATCTCAAACTTCAAAAAGAAAAGTTCTCCACATTTTCACTTGGAAGTTTTGTGCAATCACAAGTATTTTTATAAAGCTGATTTCATCTTTTCCATTACATACTCAGTTATTTTCAGAGATACTCTCCCCCATCACTACAAACAAATTTCAAGTAAAAAAAAGAAAAGAATATTGTAAATTATGAAAAAGTCACAGAACTAGAAAATATGCAAAGTACCTGGAAATAAAAGACAATGCTACATGGAATTTTGTGGCTGATTTTAACCTATTTCCTGATCCATTTACTGTCCTCTGAGCACATATGAGGTCTCACTGAAGTCATCAGGACTCCACTAGAGCTCAGATGTTTGTTTAAATGGCCCTGAGAAGAGTGAAGACAGCAGGCTTTAAACTTCACCTAATCATAACAGCAAGGCTGCTTCAATAGATACTCTGCAGCTTTCACAGCTATAAACATATTTTAACTCAGGAAAAAAGCTGATTTCAAACACACACACACACACATAGATACACATAGCACAGAGATATTGGAAGTATAACTGACATAATTACAAATCCAAGTATATTTGAGAGATGCTTCTTGCCTAAGCAATACTCATATTATGACAATCCCACGTACATAAATCCCAGCATGGTTTACACTAAAAAGAGAGGGAAGAGGATTCTTGTAGTAAATCAGCTAATAAGTGAAATCAGTACAATGCTGAAAGGAGCAAATATGGCCAGACTGACTGAATAGAGTGAGGGGCATGTCTGGAATGAGTAGTTACTACAAGGAGATGAAACCAAGAAGGGAAAAGGAAATTATGGCATCAGAGGAAAGGGCAGTATGGACACTCATCTGCAGTTTGTTAGAAATGTAGGTAAGGAGAGGGAGAAGCTTCCTGCAATATGCTTGAGCTCAGTGAGCTTTGCTGAGCAGCCTCTCCAAGGAATACCACAGGCATGCACAAACTACACCACAGCTGCTAAAAAAGAGCAAACTAATGAGCACAAAGCCATATAGCAGCAAAGGATGTTCATTGCCTCTGACTCACTAGTGAATATGGACATTATGGAATATTAGTTTAGTTCAATATTTACAGGAACAGTGACCCTAAAATCTACATTACTCTAAGGCAAAGCTGGAACTCAATTCTACAATCTCCCAAGTGAACAAAAAGCCCAAGTGAACAATGAGGTCTGGAACTTTTGAAATCTTGCTGTTATGCAGATCTGCTACCTCACATGTGCTTGTGGAATCTGGATGTGTGTAGGGGCAGCCATAAGCAGCTGGTCTCTGAAATTACACTTTTGGTAACTGAATCACAGTTCCATATCAGAATGCAGCAGGCAGTCAGACAGCAGCCGACATGCAAATATAAAAAGCAAATCACAGCAGCTGAGAAAACTAAGATGAAATAAAAGACAGCTTGCATGTGTCTGTGGTTCTAAGGAGACAGAAAATACATAACTCTGCCAGAATCCTATCCTGCCATTCTGGGCTCTCATACACCACAATTACTCATAACACTTCTGTGCCTCAGTACTTGAAATACAGGAATCTCACAAATCCCAGCTCAAAGCAACTGCTGCAGTATCCAGCCAAACCAGTGGAATCCCCCTCAGTCTATGTTTATGCTTTCCTTTGGGTCCTCTAAACACCAGATTTCAAAACCTGACTTTTTAGTTGGATGCTGATGGCATCCACTGACTGGAAAGCAAATCCAAGTGTCCTCTTGAGAAGAATCATTTTTGTAGTTATTGATGAGAACCTGTTTTGCCCTGGCACAGAGTGGTATTTTGCATGTACTCTTTACCAGAAACTATCTCTGAGCCTAATTATTGGGGCAAATGCCTTGTCCACAAAATGAGTCACATTATTCTAAAGAAAGTGTAATTATTTTAAATCAAGCTAATTACTTCTGTATGGAAAGCTACACGGAGTTGAGTTTTACTCAGATGTGATTTGATTTTAGAAGTCAGTCAGGAATAAGCTGATACTAAACTGAAAATGAGACTACTGAACAAAGAGGTTTCAACCAAATGAAATATGGCAAGTGTATATATAGGTAGGTCTATGAAGGCCACACTTTGAGCAATAATGTACTCCAATTATTTTAGTAAATGCAGCCATTTCACACTAAGTATAGATTTAGAGATGCTTTAGAGGATCAGGAATGGTTTATATTAAAATCTTATCCTGCCTGAGGACATAAGATCCATGGAGTGACCCACGAGAGGCTTATTTAAATATCTTTTCTTCAGAAACTCATAATATTTTTCTCACATAAAAACCTTCATTTGATCTGAAAAACCAGATTTCTTTCTACAGCTTTAATTGCAAATGAAACCCAAGCTGTAAGTAAAGGCAATTCTATTTCTAAGGCTGAGATCAATAGCACGTAGAAGAGCCGCTCACTTTTCTTCCCCAGGCAGTTGAACACAATTCATATTCTGCTTGCAAACAGTTATTTCAGAAACTCTCAATTTTTGGTGTAATGTGTATCAATTAACATAGAATCCTGTTTTAATGAGAACAGCATTTAGAAATTAAATCAATCATTCTTTAGAGTATAATGGACAAAATTCTGCTGCAATACCAAAGAGAAAAAAGCAACAAAACCAGACCTCAGCCAGTGTGCAGACTCTTAGGTCTTTGAATGAGAAGACAGACCCCAAACCCAATACCTAGGTCTAGATCAAGACTTTACATTGACGTAAATTAATTTTAATTTTTTTTCATTTAATTTTTATGCCCCTGCTAATCCTCAAGAATTAGTCACACATTCCTCTTCCAAAATTAAAAAAAGAAAAAAAGAGGGAGAGAAAGGTATTTCATTCAGGCAAATAATTTCCTTTGCAGAGTCCTAGAGTTCTAGTGTACTACCCAGAAAGAAGGGATAGACATATATTAATTGCTAATGGCTTCCATACAACAATAACCTCAACATTTCCATTTCACAAAACAAGAGATCTTAAATCTTGAAAAGCCTAGGTCTTGCATCATAATGTTGACTCTTGTGGTGACAAGTCAGAATCTGATAGGTCTTTTACATATTTTATTCAGTGTTCTGTTGAAAAAGGTTGTAGTTCCTGTGTTTTTCATGTTACTTTAGTGGTTTCATATGTAATCATTTTCACAAGTTATTAAAAATTACCAGAAATTAAAGGAAACTTGAGTTTCTGAATGCCAGCCTAAAGTAGGTAGCTTGATCTCTGGTATCCACTGAGCATTCAGTAAAAATCAGCAAGAAATTTGTGGAGGACAATAAACTCCTGATTTGACAAGAATACAGGTGAGGAAAAGAAAATCTGCAAGACAGAGACTCCATCAAATAATTAAACCCAGGAGTGACACAAGTGAAGAATTAGGTACTAATCCTCAGTAACCTCACCTGCTTGATTCTAATCTAAGATACTAATCTTCAGTAACTTCACCTGCTTGATGTTCAGTCATGAGAAAACTTCTGTGTTCACTACATCATCAAAAAACATTGCACTAACAACAAAAATTGTTTCATGATTACTTCTTGATTCCTTCTCTCTCTGGTATTGCATTCCTCCAGTCTGAGCTCTCATAAATTATTCTAAATAGCTGAATAGTTTGCAAATGAAGCACACGGGACTAAGATCCTTCCTGATACAGACTGAAGCCACTTGCTATCAGGCCTATTTCAGATAATTTCTTAAAAGAATTGCTCTTGAATTCTTCTCTTGTTTCTGCAAAAGTTTAATTCTTCTGACAGTTAGGAACTTGACTTCCAGTCCAAATTTATTCATTGCCAATTCATGCCTATTACTTCTGCCAACATCTATCTTGCACAACTTTCCCTGGAGTTGGTTCTTTAGGCATATTTCTAAGGTAACACATCCATTTCCAGGCTTTACTTTCCTGTGCCAAAGAAACCTTCCCAAGAATATGTATTGTCTGTTCCCTAACAAGCCCTGCAATTCCTTCTGCACTGTTCCAGTCCAAAGAGCTGCACATATTTGCACTGCTGAGGGTTATCCAGGGCCTGCAGCAATGGCCCCTGGAGCCATTTGCCCTCAGGCAGGGTGAGAGGAGCAGCAGCAGAGTGATCCAGCCTGCAGGCACTGGGCAGCACACAGGGACCCACACCAGGGACCCCAGAGCTCTGCACCCCAGCAGGGCACAGCCCCAGAGCATCCCTCAGCACCAACAGGGTCCTGCTGGCTCTCAGTGCTGGCAGAGCATCCCACCCACACAAACCCTCCAGCAGCAGCAGCTGGGCACAGAGCCAGCCTGCACCCAGCAGGGCTGACACCAGGCACAAAGCTGAATCACTCACATCTCACTGGTTCCCTTAGCCTGCCAGAACCACAGCCAGTAAATCCTGCCACAGCCAAGCTGGAGCCATGTAGTGTCAAACCAGATATCCCTGACTGTGTGACCCCCATTTACCAGCAGCTGAGGTTATGCACCTACAAATAAGAGAGGGTCAGCTGCCTGCCCCTCCTGAAACATCTCTGTATACATTTATTTTTCCTATTATTTGGAAAACAGAAAATGCTTCATTCCAGTGTAACAGCACTTGTACCAACACTGCAATCCAATTCTGCTAGACCATGAAAGTCTAATATGGTTATTTCAGTTATGTTCTGATACTCTATGCATCACTGTCTGCCATTTGCTCTTTCAGAAATACAGATGATACATTATAGAGTCTGCATGCCAGATTCTGAAATCCTTCAGCAGCTGTCCCCATGGACAATAATGCCAAAACTCATCAAGGTCTTGAAACAGTGGTGAGTACCTTTGTGTCCCTCTGGCAACACCCACCTGGTGTGACATTTGCTTTCTGTACCTTTCAGTCCAGGAGAAATGTCATCTTCTCAGTCCCACTGTGGCCCATAAAACACAGGAGCTAAATCATGAGAGCCAAAAGGAAGCAGCTGAGACCAGCCACAGGCCACATGTAGTTCCTGACCTTAACTGGAGTCACAAATAGAGTCAGCTTCAATCCAGGGACAGGTCAATAAACTGTCCTGGATATAGGAAGGAGACAGCACTCCAGTGATGCAGGAAAGAACAGGATAAATAGGAGAAGAATGCAGAAACAGGAGAAGTGGGACTCATTACAGGCAAATAACAATGGGGGGAAATGAGCAGGAGCAAAGGAATAGAAGAGTAGGAAAAAAAAACAACACAGAAAGCAAGGATGGGGACCATTCCCGTTCTGCCTGCCACTCACCCCATCCCAGTCTCCCTCTCCTGGTCTTTTGGGACATCAACAAAAGCCATGTTGTGAAACAGGTCTAGAACAGAAACTTACCCTCAAAACCAAGGCTTCTGTAAAAAAATGGACATGTACTTCTGAACTCACTTCAAAGCCAAAAATTATCCAAGACAATTTTTTAAAGGGTTACTATGAAAACTGAGAATTTGTTCCTTGATGCAGTGAGCAAAATGGCCACATGGCCAAAACACAACTCAGTTCCCAGTTCTGCCAATGAATCCTCTGCAGCCTTTTCACTTGCCTCTGTGCCTCATTTCATCATCTGCACACCCCAAGATTTGCAAGAATCCATCCAAGATTGTTTGAGACATTTCCACTCTAATCACGACAGCCAGAAACAAACACACCAAGCTTCCAAATAAAAGAAGGAAAAATTCTAGGAACAGAAAAATCCAACTGCCAAGCACACAGAAGAGAAGGGAGGAAGACTGTGCTGAGGAAAGAGAGGAAAGAGAAGACAGAAGACTGAAAAAAACAGCAGTGCTGAGTGTTCAATCATAGTAGGGAACGTCCTCAAGAGGAATGAGAGCTGCATGCCCTGCAAGAGTAGTGCACACATTTAGAAACAAGATTTTCCAGACCAGGACCCTTGCTCTCTTATTGCATTGCTGGCTGAGAAGAATTTGCTGGTTTCAGCTGAGATACCAGACTTGCAAGTTGGACCAAGATTTGATAACAAGGTGCAATAACAGAATGCTTGCCAGTGGGATGGAAAACATGGAAACATGGGAAACACCAGAAGTCATTTTCAAAACAGAGGCAGCTATTTTCACTGACTTGAAAAACAAGTTATTTTTGGTCCAAATTACCATCTGCTAATAGCATGTATTATGAACCAATTAGCAGATAGCAGAGACAGTGGGACATATCTTTTCTAGTGGAAATTCCTACAGTTCCCTTTGTTTCAGGGGCAGTTTACATCAGTTAACTCTTGCAAGTGACACCACCAAATATATTGTGCTGACATAACACCAGGCATGTGGCCCATCAGAGGGCTGGTGACAGACACACTAACCCATAAGCCACTTGTTCTGATAACTGCTGAGTACCAGAAAAACAGAGGGAACATGCAGCTTGTAGTAGTCTACATGAGACCCATGCCATGGTATGACTCTATAAGTACAGACTGCAGACAGTGGAATTAAGTCTAGTGCATTTTTTCCCTCCTCTTGGGGTGTCTGTGTAGGACTAGAGTGCAAATGCTCTGGGGATATCTGGGAATTGATTTGTGAAGTGAGATGTAAATGCTTCACTGGAGGTTTTACCTGTCTGACTTTTTCTGTCACAAACAAGTTGAGTGCAGACAAGAGGCTGTCTCTAGGTATAAAGGCCAATCTTTTCATTCTTTCCTACTGCTGACATTTATCCCCTTGCTCTAACAAGATTTGAAAATCACAAAAGGAATTCTACTGTGAAGTATCTTAACTTTAACCAAGGGGCATTCAAAACAAAATCATGTGCTGAAGTATATATTTGCCTCAGCACAACTGCCTCACTGCACAGAAGATGCAAACATCTTCCTGAATATATCACAACACTGAGTTCTAATTGCTCTGCAATCATATTCCCTTTAAAACTGTATTTTAGCTATATATGAGAATAAGACCATATGTGAAAACTCCCACAGAACTGCAGCTTCCATCACTTTCAACCTCCTCTCCATAGAAATCCTCATTCCTCTCCTTTTGTATTCTTCTGCTCACACTTTTAATGTTACTGTTCCCTTCAACAAGATTATCAGCATCTTTTTCTAAGGCAAGATAAATAAGTACGATTGCTCTGTCCTAGACAAGGTCCACCAGCAATCACACTATCTTTTTAATCAAAATCACCAGTCAACCAAAATGTGTTTCCAATGAAATTTCACCTTTCTTTGATAAACCACTCTCTATTAGTTTTATCAAGGTTTTCCCTGCTGCTGATTTTGGCTGATACATTTGTAATTGACAAGCTGACACAAGTCAGGACCTTTTCCGAATATTAATGATACAGTCTACTCCCTAACCCTTAGAAATCTAATGCTAAAAGCTAAAAGTGTTCTTTTCCCCATCTCAGAACTCAGAGAAATGGTGTGAAGACTTTTAGACCTGACTTGCAGCTGCAGCAATATTAAAACTAAAGGAGCTTTGCTAAGCCTTACCTGAAGGCAGGCAAATCACACACCAGTATAGACATGAGAGGATAACACTGGACAGTTTTGGCCAGCAGGATCAAGCTTCCAAAGAGTACTAAATCACATTTTCCATATTTACCATCAGGTTACATCAATATTCTCTTTGAAGACTCAGGAGAAATCTCTTTTTTCTCTGCCTCCTTGGCAGGCAAGATCACTCCTTACTTGTGAAGAACTCCTGGGGTCAATGGAAAATTTTACAGAGCATGTGAAACCAGACAACACTAGAGATAAAACATCAATATGAGTGGTACTTCTTAATTACCCATTTCCAGTTCCCATTTATCAGAGGACTGGTTATCTCTCCTCCTGCCCTCATGCAATATACTTTCAGCTGTGTACTGTAAACAAGCAGCCAGGGCTTTTTTAGCTGTGTAATTAGAAGCCTTTGTTCCTCTGTTTAATTTCTCTTTCTGTAACAAAGCTCCCAGTCATTACCTGACAGCAGTTTGCTCTTATTACTGACCCTGCTGTCTAGATACCTACTCACACATATTATCCACTCTCACTTTTCCAAGTAAGGACCTTAATGACGACAAGAATAGTCATTATCCCTACAACGGTGTATTAAAATGCTTTAAATTTAAATTTCAAATTGTGAACACTGAGAGAGCATATAGGTTCAAAATCTTTTTTAAAATACCTCCTTTATGACCCTGTGAAATAATTCAATACTAATGATATTTTTGCAGTCACTAGAATGCTGATGTTTTGTAACCTCTGACTTACCTACTGCAGAAGGTTTATCTCCTTGGTTTATCTCCAAAATGGCTTTTGGCTGCTCAACAAATTAAAAATTTTTTTAAAAAATTAACCCTGGACTAGCACTAGAAATGTGTTCACAACTTTTTTTAAAGGTTGTTAATCCCCTTGACTAAATATCATTACAATTTATATAAAAACTGTATTTTTTTTTAATCCCAGAAGAAGCTCTTAATGATAAAGATTTCATTATCTTCTTTCTGTCACTATCATGGGGATATAGACGGCTCCAAACAAACACAAAAAAGTCCCCTCACAACTTTCAGTGTTGATGACTTCCATCCCAGTTGTCCCTGCTGTGTCAGCCAGAAGAAATGCATCACTTCTCTGCATCCAGCAGCACCATCCATCAATGCCCACTCCCCACACTTGCTTTGCTTGCCTGTCCTGTAGTAACCCCTGCACTTCAGCATTTTACCCTCTGGAGGAGGCTTTACTGAGCCAGCCCACCAGGCACCATGGCAGGAGAAACAACCCCACACTGGGATGTCCTGGGAGGTGAGACCAAGCCAGCAGCTACACACTCCTGATGCACAGAGGCTCTGATCTTCCAGGGAAAGCCACTTCATTTACTGTGCTCATAGTCTGCTTGAGTATGCTGAGCCAGCAATATTAATACTGGATAAATCTAGAGATGGGATTGAATATTTTTCTTCAGTTTTTAAATCAGATATTCCTGGCAAAGAAACCCTTCCCATATGCTGATCATTTATACAGATGGGACTGTAACAGTACTACGGTAAAATAACCCAGTAATATTTGTTACAGGTTCTAGCAAATATTAAGTACCATTTTCTGCTTTGCACACAGGCCTCCAGTAGTGGCCTGGGGATCTGAAGAGATAATTGGATTTATTGTCCACCAGAGCCCACACTGAGAAGGTTATAATTAGTTATGAAGACACAAATGTCTAAGCCTGATATCATCTTACACAGGCCACTGTACAAGAGAGTGAAATCTCCTGAAGACAGCTCATTCAAAACTTATTCACATCAGCAACAGAGATGAAAGTACAGATCAAACTGTCAATGATACCTGGCATATTATCCCCTAAAATATGCCTCCCCATTCATGGAACTGCACCAGTTGTTTTGGCTACAAGTCACAATTAATTGGAATTACCATTTCAAGACACCATTAAATTCTCCTTTCCTGCCCTTGTTTCACCTAATTGCTCAAATTCTCTTCTATTTTTTCTCCAACAGCAAAGGTTTTTGCTAGTCAAACCAGGACATGGCACAAACACTTCTGAAAACATTTATTAACCTAAACAGGTACATTTATAGATTCATTTGTTTTTGTCAAAAAAATTTGTACCATTCATTCCAGTTCCTAACCTGGACAGCTCTTTGCTGACTCAGAAGCTTGCATTTGCAATGCCTTTCCAACTGATCCTATGCTGAAAATATATCTTTCCTGTATCAAAACAAAACAAAACAAAACAAGCTGCAAAACAATCAATCCACCTAATTTTATTGAAATTTCTCCAGTAAGCTACCCTTGCATCAGCCAGGAACAGTTCTTTCTCTGAGAATTACAAAGTAAATTCCAATCTCTGTAACATTGTGAAACTGCCCTCAGCTCCACACTAAACAAGTCAGTAACAAGCCAGGAATTTAAAGCACATTAAGCCTGGCTCTGACAACAAGGCTATAATCAAGCAAGATGAGAGATGTGATGACTCAGCAAATTAAATTTCCATAAGGATTTTATTTCATTGACTATATTTACATCAACAAATCAGAAAATCTCAGAAGTCATAACATGGATTAGTGCAGTCTAATGAGGCACACAACAGAGGGGAAATCACGTCAGCAACTTACCTTCTATTTCCCTTATTTTAACCAGTTAATGCATTAACCAGCAAGTCAACTGCATTCTTGGCAAAAACTTCTGGGGTTGAACATTTTGCAGTGGGTGCACAGCAAGTCCCACAAAGCAGAAATGCAGGGCTTTGGGGCCCTCCCATCCCCAGAACTCCAGCACTGGCTCGGTGTGTGAGAAACCAGGCTTCTCCCTCCTCCCAGGGCAGGCAGCACCCACCAGGCAGGCAGAGAGCTCCTGCAGCCATTCCACAGCCCAGGCAGTGCAGAAATTCATTTACAGCTTCATTCAGTCCCAAGGTGGCAGAATGGCAGAGATGATAAGAAAACAAAAACTCAGGCTTTCTTGTCATTTCTTTCCATTGTGTCAGGTAAAATTACACGTTCTTTAGCAAAAGATTAAAACCACTCCAGTAAGGGGAGCCAGTACTGAAATTCAAAACATTTTCCAGGAGAGCTTAGGACTTGTGAAAGGCTCCAGCCCATAAATCTAATCTCTTCCTGTAATGTGCCCCAACTGAGTCATAGTTGTGCTTCAAAAGGCAGAATCAGAACAATTCCTCTTCCCCAGCCCTCCACACATGGTGGTGGGGATCTATCACATTCCTGCAGTATACAGCCTCTGCTCTTGTCCCAGCCCTCGGGCCCTGCAATGCTAGCAGCATTCTCAGAGGACCCAGACTCAGTGTGACAGCTTGCAGGCAGCCTTGTTGCCTAGAGATGGCATCCCCTCCTTCTTATATCCTAAATAAATCCATTCTATGCCCTATCTGCCCACAGCAGTTCTAAGGGAACAATAAACCCTCATAGTCCATCCCCAGACTGGCTTTTAATTACAGAGTCACAATCCCTGCAAGGCTCTGCTCTTTAGGGCTGTTACAGAAGTTTCTAATCCCTTTTTCCTTCCAAGTGCTCTCATCAAGGATGGAAAGAATAAAGCAGAACAAGTTCCAATTAAAGCTTGGGGGAATTTTGACCCGACCAAACATCAGACCTGCTTTGAGCTGCTGGGGCTCTTCCCTCCTGTCTCCATTGATGAAATGGAAATCCATATGTGGAGACTGGCCAAGGGAGCACCCAGCAACAGCTGGTGCAAAATGGTCTGAAGATCACGTGCATCGAAGATCACGTGCATGGAAGAGGTAGGGGCTGTGTACTCCTAATCTCTTCATCATCAGCTCCTAAGTGGCCTATTCTGAATACAGTCAATGGAAAGCACAGGAAGGAGTTATTCATATGGGCCTTCTCAGGTATCAAACAAAGAAGCTACAGCTTCTGACTTCTGACCCACCAGGCATCCATCAATCACAGCTTCTCCCCGAGGAGCCCACTTCCCTCAGCTCATCCCCAAAGAGCCATTCCCTGTGCACTACCTGAGCCACCCCTGGTAGACTGCAGGGCTGTTAGCAGCTGCTTGAGACTCACAACCACTGTCTGAGCAATCACCACTCATGTTCAGTCCCCCATCACTCCCATCCTGTCTGCAAAATTAAAAATTTGTCACCTTCTCTGACTTGGCCAGCAACTGGGCCTCTCTCAGGATAGTGCTTAGCAGACACAGGGCTTTGACAGATGGCAAGACAATGATGCAGTTCAAAATCTAAATGTGATGCCACAAGATCAGAGCAGTGCAGATTTGGTAACAAACTCAATGGAAAACATTACAACTGTGGAATCAATAAGGCATAGCTGAAAAAATAAATTAAATGTACTCTTATATAGTGGGGAGTGGATGTACTTTGTTGAAGGATGAAATAACAGGCTTACTTCTCCAGAATGTTGCAGTTCCTGTAGGACTTCTTCACATTTCCCATTTCCCTGCTAATTGCAAAGCAATATTAATCAGAAAATAGCTCTGCATACAACACACCAAGCACTGAGAATTAAAAGATGTAGTAGATAGATTTCATTCAAGTAGTTATGCTTCACATACAATCAGCTGTTTCCTGTAGAGGTAATGTAGCATAGCTAAAAATGAGGACTAAAACTGTCTTAAACACACTCTGATTTTGCACCTTGCTGCTTTGCTGAAAGTGAAAGCATGCATGAAAGGATTAAGTAATTGAATCATCTATCATTGTCCATATCCAGAGAAGACAGGCTGAAACAAAAGACTAGGGAATTTCTGAGATCAAATCAGGATAACTCAAAAGAAAAGCTCAAAAATTTATTTGAGAAACTATATCAAGATTTCTTTCCCTTTTAGGAATTTGTTAACTCAAAAGTGTTTCAAATGCCAGCATATCACAAACACTGTGCCTCCTTCATATCAGCCTACCTGCAATTATGCCTTTGGTTCTTGAACTTTTTGATAACCAACCGATACTCCACATGATGGACAAGTACCTGAACACAATGGGAGGGATTCCCATAGAAAACACTAAAAATGCAATATGTATTTCAGCATTTAAACCTGTGTTTCTCAGGTCTCCTCTCTGCCTGGAATTGGAGACAAAGAGTACCACAGTGATTATTTCACATCCAGCTCTGGTGCTTGCTCTGCTGTCTGTCACCATCTGAGAGTGACACTGAATCACCCCAGCTGATGCAGCAGCAGTAAGTTATCACATAGGATTTATTACCTATGTTCCCATAAAACCTTCTGGGTTATACATGAGGTAACTGAAAAAGATGGCAAATGTAGAGACAGACAAGTAGAGGACTGTGCCCTTGTACCAAGGGAAAGCCACATTATGTCATTTTAGGTCATTTTAGTTTATTCAGGAACTCACTATGTTTCCTTAGAACAAAAGATTCAGGTCAAGAACCATGGACTTGAATTTCACTTATACTCATTTTATAGGGACCTTTCAAAATGCAGCTGAAGCACTGATCCTGTGGTACTCCTTCCCAAGAGTGCTTATCACAGCAACACCTACAACTGGGCAAGGATCACACTCCACCATGCAGAGACAGAGGGCAGGTATGGAGGGACCTGCTGGACAAACTATGGAGGACAGTGGTGATGGATGGAGCAGAGAGCTGCAGAACAGCAGAATGTCCAAGGGAAACTTCTTATTTATTGAAAGCTGTTGCTCAAGCTGTTGCACAACTTGCACAAAAGCTGTCGCAGACAAAGTCTCCCTTGAATGAGGGATGGCCTCAGATGCAGTTTGCTTCTTTTTCGACCAAGGCACAACTTATTCAAGACAGACTGGATGTTACCCCTGTGAAATATTTAGCCTTAATTTTAAAACGGAAGAATAACAGCAACAAGGAACCAGAACATAACACAGAAACCCTGCAGCCAGCGGTATCAAACAGCATTTCCTCCCCACTCCTTCACACAGGCCTACTGGCTCCACCCAAGATTACTGCTGATCTTCTGCATCTTTAAATTCCTTTCTGAAAACTGATGGCATCCCTGTTCAGGGCCATGCACCCGGCAGGATTTGGGTAAATTACATTGTCTTTTAAATTATCTCCCTGCCCACGTGTGCTCCCAGACTCCCTCCATTCCCTCCCTAGGAAAGACAATCTTCCCCAAAAGATCCTTCCAGAGTACTGTAAACTCAGTTAAACTGCATGAGAGCAAGTAATTGAGACAGATTCCACACGACATTAAAAAATCAACCCTTAACTACAAATTGGGGTAACATCAAAAAGGTCAAAGACTGGGGCAGGGGAAATAATCTCACAGAAAACCCAGACAGAACAGATTACAAAAGATTAGAGGGTTAAAAAATTGTTTAGGTCTGTTTTGATAGAACTTCTTCCACTCCCTAATTGCAAAAAAAAATGTGTAACAGCTGATGCTGTAACTTTCCAAGTTTATCAGGTATTGACTTTTACTTTCTGGAGCTCTTCATCCCTACATCTACCCACAGAACTAAGATTTGTGCTGCAAACTCTAAATCCATAAAACAAAAGGATTTTACAGGGCATTATTCCCAATGTATCATAAAGGTGTTTTGCATTCTCTCCCCAGCAGAAGCCTTAGAATATTATAGAGAAAAACTACAGAAAAAAAATAAAAGTCCATGTGATTGAAAAAAAAGAGTAGATCTCCTTGTTAAGTCCCAAGTTCAACAACCTACATACGTGCCTAACCTCAGGAAGGGAGAAGGACTTGAGAAGCCATTTCAAGTTTTCAATGAGATTTCTTCTCTCTTCCTTTCAGAGATGTGACTTTTCTGAAGTTCCTGGAGCATCTTGAAGTATTCAGCAGAAAATACTGAGATCATAAAACAAGCTGAAATAACATCAATAAGTAAAAACTTTTGATAATGTTTACCTCTGTTTAATTTTCAATGTACACAGAATGCCAAATCCTACTTGCTTTTCATATGCAATTAATCCTACCAAAATCCTTTAGGACTACTTCTGAAAGTAAAATGAGCAGGATTTAGTTTTTAATCCAACACCAACAGGAAGGAAAAATATGATACAGTGTTTTATCCCCAGCAAAGAGCCCAGGCACTAAATCCCCCTGAGTGAGTAAAGCATCAGTGTGTATTCTGCAGCTAATCTGGCAGCAGAGCAATTTTCTGTTTGTAATATCTATTTTTGCCCAAATGACTGTATAGAGGCAGATGGTCACACCAAAGGAGGACAGTTCTGGAAAGAAATCTCCCTCCCTGAGGAATAATTCACAAGACCAGGCTGGGGACTGCCAAAGTGAGATCTTTTGCCAGGCAGCTGAATCACAGCACTCTTTACACCTTCAGGTTCTGGCTTCTGTATCACATTCTTACCTCCTAGTAAATATAGCTCTGAGGGGGAAAGAGGAAAAAGACATTTCTGTGACTGGATAGGGCTCTGAATGCTAATGACTGGATGTTGAGACTCATTTGAAGTTTTTATCATCCAAGGAAAGCTTTTCTGACTGCACTTCCTCCATCCGTAGGAGTATGCCCCAGGTCACTGATTATCTGGGATCTCATCATCAAGTTTTCAAGAAAGATACCAGTTTCTTTCATGCTGCAATGGCTCAAGCAAATAAAGTTTCTAAAACACAGGTCATAGCAATCTGATTTCAGCCAAGGGTTTTAATCTCCCTCATAATTTTCCAGTGTATTCTGACACCAATTAACAGGGACTTCTTCCATTAAAACAAGTAAGAAAATGAGGAATTTTTAAAATTTTTAATGAAAAAACGTGAGATAGAATTGCATGCCATATATATTTTTACTTGAATGCTGAATTGCTCTGCCTCTGAATTTTCAATATGCAAAACAATGGTTTTGATCAGCAACAAACTAATATCAAAACCTTCAGGGCTGTCAGGTAGTAAGAGTGATTTTCCAACAGCCACTCTGGGCCACAGGCCCCTGAACACCAACACGGGCCTTCTCCCGGGGCAACAAAACTCACCAGCCCAGGTCCCTGATGGCAGATTGCAGGAGCCACTTGGCACTGTCACTCCAGCCCGGTTGGCACTGGTGCCAGTTTGGGTCTGGGAGGCATCCTGGGCAACGCGGAATTTCAGGATCCGGCCGGCCACTCTGGGCCACAGGATAGCTCCAAGGAAAAGCTGTGGAGGAAGGCATGCTGGGGCACTTCTGTGTTCCCCTTGGGATGCCTTTTGCAGCTGCAGTGTGCCTGGAGCTCTGGGCTTTCTGCTTTAAAAACCCCAACCCTAACCCTAGGCTGAACCCGAACCCTAACTGTACTGTGATCAACAAGGTGAAGAGTTGACAGCTCTGATTTTGATAAACTCAAAATTTCAGAATTAAGAATGGGATTAGAATAGTGAAAGTCTTCTTACCTGTTTTGCTTATCTGCAGACCAAATGAAACATTACTTCTTTCAGGCATTTATACTTGGCTGAGATACATTCTTCATAAGCTTGAGGGCTAAGGAAAAAAGTTTTAATTTACATTTTAAAATACCAGATTACGTTTCATCCTACAAATCATAAAATCTGCAAGCTTGGAATCACAAAGTATCTGTGCTATATCCTCAGTGAATAGCTTGGGAACATTTCAGCTCTTTTGTCTTCTGTCCCTAGTGATAAAAAATATAAAGTTTCCAGTGCTAAATTTGGTTGCTTGCTAGACTTAAACTGCTCTGTTAGGATTTCCAAATTACATAAGCAGAGAGAGTTTCTGAAACATGGCTTCAGGGAAAAATCACAGCTACAAAGTGTACTAGATTTAAGAACTAAAGAATTACCAGCTATTTAACTTCAGCAGAAGAAGCAGAAATAAGGAAGATGTCCAACACCCTTGGCAATCTCCTGGTAAAACAAGAGACAACTTCTTATTTGCATGGAGCTGCTTTATTGCCAGTCAGGTGTTTGGGGTCAGACCAACTGAGTCAGTCACTACTGAATGGCACCAAGTCAGACTGGTATCACACTGATTTCTACTGGGCACACACATGAACAATTCCCTCTGACTTTCTGAGCTACCAGAAAATTGTCTCATGACTGAACCTGGCCCTACAGGCCTTAGTGACAAAAACCTGTCCAAAAAAAGTGATGGAAAGGATGAATGAAAGAAACTCCATTTGAAAGGAACTCTGTTTGTTTCAGAGCTGGGAAAGTAAGATTAAAATTACATTAAAAATGTCCCATAGAAATCTAAGATAACATTAATTGCTGCAGTAAGTCTCACTTCAGTGCCTTACCATGCATGGAAAAGTTGGAAGAGACAGAACATCCTCCTCGTGATTCAGGTAGACCATTTCAGAGAGGACTCAGAAAAGCTGAACAACTTGAGTAGAATTACCAAGGGAAACAGAGCCAGGAATAAAACTCAGCTCTGCTGACTTGTAGCTGTCTACTCACCACTTAGCTATTGCATGTAATGTGTGGGAAGGGAAATGGCACCTTGCATTTAGGATGTCAGAATGTACTCCTACAAAGGTAAATGATTCATAAAACTCTGTACCAGCACACACTTCCCTGCATCTACAATCAACTCTGTTTAAACATTTAAGACAATGGCACCACTCTTTTCCAAGTCACAGTTCTCAAGAATGAAGAACATTCAAGGTGATTTTCTCTGCTTGCTAAGAGCAACTGATGCCCATCTGTTGAGATCTGTTTTGACAGAATTTAATTCCTGCAGGTTTATTTGTTTTATTTTTTGTGTTTATCTTTTTTATGATGTTGTCTGTCTCACTTCTCTTAAAAGCACAGTCCTAATCATGATGCATTCAGGTAGTCATGGACTTGTCTGCTCACTAAAGATTTTGAAAGAGAAAACAGAGAGTATGAAGTGGCAAATTCTAAATCTAAACAAATGTGAACAGTGAAGGTTATTTTCCTTCTACAAAGCATGCAGGAAAAAAGCTGGGGATATTGCAAAACACAGTTACAAAAGAAACAAAGACCAAAGGAGAAACAGTGCAGACATAAAGGGTACACCCATCTATATACTGAATATTGCAGGAATTTGTCATTGTTTTATCCCACAAACCAGACAACAACAGACATAAGGAGCAACAAAGATGCTCAGAGGCCTTCCTACAGAACAGGGTAAGAGACCAGGACTCTTTGGCTTAGAAAAGATGTAACTAGAGGTTCACAACACTGCAAAGAGAATTAGTAATTCAGCTTCCCACAATACCAGAACAACAGAAAACCCAACAGTGTAAAATGCAAATCACAAAGAAGTTTTCACAATAATCAGAAGTGTGAAGTCTTTATCACAGGATCATTGAGAAAGTAAAAGGGGTTCAAATCTAGACTTGATACAGTCATAAAAGACTGGTTCAACAGAAATTTCCAAAGAAATCCCTAATTTACCAACTGAGTTTAGGAAAATGAACCATGGAAAAGGGCACTCAGATGATGCTTTGTGATTCCTCTCTGAAAGCTCTGCTATAGTGGCCATCACAGGTACTATTAGTTTAAATGGACTTTAGATACAAACCAGCATTACAGTTCCTCTGGTTTCAGTCTAAAGGCTTTAAATATTACCAGAACTGGAATTAACAGGATTGTCCTGAAAAGTCAAAAACTATTAAAGCTATTGACTTTGGACAAGCAGATGAAACTCAGGTAATGAAACAGATTTAAATGACTGCCAAAAAATCTACACAGTCTGGCAGAAGCAGTTTAACAGAGTTGGCATTTCCTTAGAAAACTGGGAGAGTACCTGCTCCTCATGTGACCAGGTTCAAGTAGATCATTATGCATGATACAATAAGAAAATAAACTGAACTGTGTGCAGATCATAACAACCACTAGAAAAGCTTGCAATATTGTTAATTCCTTTTTCTATCAACACAGGAAGCAAATAAATTTGTTACTAGAGAACTACAGGTCTTTATCCTGCTAACCACCCTTAGTTGGACCTAAGAATGCCTCCTGTGTTCACAGCTGGATCTTTTTAAGCAGAACCTGAATTCTGCATATCTGCTGTAGAAATTCTTCAAGAGCCAGTCAAAGCAATTTTCAGAAAGCCATCTCCTTCCTCTTCAAAACAATTGAATCTACAGCAGCTGTGAATAGTGATGAATGCTTCCTGTCACCTTGGTATCACAGCTTCTGACAGCATCAGTGACAAAATCTGGCACAAAATCTTCTCCCAGATTAATACCATCCATGGAGAAAAAGCAAAAGTTCTTTAAATGCAGCATGCCAGTATTCCCCAGATACCCTGGGGATAATCTATATGAGGCATCCCAAGCAGTAGCAAGGCCATGCCCTAAAGAAATCTGGATTAAAGTATGCTTTGTGCATGGAACATTCTAAATGTATTCCTAGCTCAAGGTTAAATACTGTTTCTTTCTAAATATCACCCACGAATTAAGATCACATTATGATATCTGTATCTTCTATTTTAAAAAAAAAAAATTCCACAGAGATCCCCAGAAGCTGGGTACAGCTAATCAAATTAACCTTGAATGACTTTCCAGCTGTGCCCAGCACAACTAACTAAACAGAGGAGGCAGGAGCAGCCCGGGGGAGCAGCCTGGCTGGTTCTTCCTGGCTTCCAAACCCATCAACACTTTGTTTGGCTTATTAGAAGAAAAAGCTGTCTGTACAGGCAGGGCTGAGGAATGCTGGGTTCAGGTCTGCCACCTTTATGTTTCAAGCTAAACCTGTATGGCCTGTACCACTGTGTCCCCAAGTTTTGAGTCAGGGAGTACAAAAAGCTGGGAAACACAGGGATTTGAAATGCAATCTCAATTTGCCCAGCAGTGGGAATGGCAGGAAATGAGAGAAAACCATTTGGTTATTTCACTGCTCATCCCAAGCAGCTCTGCAGAGTCAATTTCTGCAGCGAGCTGAATGAAAACACTTCCTTCTGCAGGAGTTTGTGTAAACAGAGATACTGTAACCTACCTCAGCTCAACGCAAGGGAGAATCTCTGGCAGCTCCTCATTTTATCAAGTAATAAGAAATCTTTCAAATTCTCCACTCAGGAATCACTTCAGTCAAGTTGATTACCAAAGCAATTCTCTTAATTTGCAAGTTTAGTACAGAGCAGAGCCTACAGAAAACAGCTCAAATACCTGCAAACAAGATTTTTTTTTCAGTTATGCAGAGATGTCTGCCTTGATTCCCAGTGATAATTAGTGGATGCACAGTATTGTTGCCTTATAAATACCACACATTTCCATTCAGGAGTCTGTTCCCCACACTGAAACAATGTCACTAATAAATCTCACGATCTCTCAATAGCCTGTAGGGCTAGAGCTGACATCCCCCCTTATTCAGAATATACCTTTACTGCCATACATTTGTGTAAGACATAATGTCATCAAGTACTTTTTAAAGGTGAAAAACCAGCTGTTTAAGAAGCAAGAGTGATGACACCAAACTAAATATAATATGAAAAAAACCTAAGGATAGGAGGAAGAGGGAGGAGAATAACACACAAACAAACCCAAAACCAGCAAAGAATGTCTTCCAACCCAGCTACCTCCACAAATCCTTATTCCTCCGTGTTCCTAACCAATCTCGAGTAATACTGCTTGTTCAATATGAATAAAACAAAATAAATTTCTCTCCATATGGTCTCTTCAAATTGAGAGCTAAAAATAGACAGACAGCCATCAAGAAGGCTTAAACAATTTTATCAGTGCTTGATTTATTTCAGCTTTCTGCTCTCTCTGGTCACAATTCAGTGCAACCCATAAATAAGTTAGGCTGGTAAAGGAGATTGAATTTTTGAGGCCAGAACAGTAATTGAGGAATTGAACAGCCTGGAGGTTGAAATATCCCCTGGGATATAAGCCTTTGGACCTATTAGCAGCTGTCCATTGCTTTTCCAGCCATGGACACCTATGACCACGTCAACAACACAAGAACTGATTTAAGGTTCTTTGTGGCACACACAGACATGTGCTGGGCTCCACTGCACTATTACTCTGAAGCAAGAATATCTCAGGAAAATCTCTGACTAAAAAAATCTCAAAACTATGGGAAAGCCCAATTTCCTATGAAGAAAGTCTGCATCAGCTCAGCACAATTTGATTATACAGAAAACTGTATTGTACATTTTCTCCACACTGTATTAGCACTTGGAAAGACTGAAAGTGAAGCCTGAAAGAAAGAATTTGCATTTTTTCCTTAAAAGCCAAACAGGCAAGCAAAACCAAAGCCCCACCATGACCCGCCATTCTTTTGGTCACTCCCTCAGGATCAAACTTGGAGCAGAAAACTTCCACAGACATGCAAAGTGAGAAGGATGGATTGCAAACCCAACCCCTCACCAAAGGCAAAAAAAAAGTGGCTAAAAACCTAAAAATATCTCCAGGCCTTAGCATGAAGATGTGGAAAAGGCCAGGCCTGCAGGGAGTGAGGCAGGGGGCTGTTGAGGGGCAGCCGTGAGGGCTTTGGGCTCAGCCGCACCCTGCCCGCCTGCCGGGGCCGGCCCGGGCTGCCCCATGGCGGCTCCTCTGCCGTCTGTGGGGCCACGGCAGAGTCACGGCACAAAGGGCAGGAATGGCACCGCACAGCTCAAAGGGCAGGAATGGCACCGCACAGCTCATAGGGCAGGAATGGCACCGCACAGCTCAAAGCGCAGGAATGGCACCGCACTCCTCCCTCAGGAGCTCGGCACCCCACAGGACCCACGCTCGGAGCGGGCCGCGGCTCCGCGGCACTGAGGGCTGCCCACACACCTGCCCGAGCAGCCGGGCTGGGACAGGGACGGTCACACACCCAGACCACAGGGGGACTTGGTGGGGGACATAAAGGGCACTCTGGGGACTCAGGGCAGGGCTGGAACCCCTGCTCAGGCCCTGGGCATAAGGAACTGAGGGAGCAGCCCAAACGTGTTAGCATGAGGCTGACCGACCCCTCAAAGAAAAACCAGCGTTTAACTCAAAATCACTAAGAGCTGGATTAAAAATGGAAAAGAGGAAATAGGAGAAAAAGATGCTTAGTAAATCACTATTAATATACACATTTCTAACTTTTGTAGTCTGAGAAAAGAAAGAAAACAACTATACATCTGGTTTTGTTTTGTAAGGAAAGATGACAGCAACTGAAACTAAAAAGCATTTGTTAAAAATTGGTTTTGACTATCACATTTGTTCTGATCCAGCCTATCAGCTTGTTTTGAAGAAAGGCTCCTGACTGCATAAGGTACAAACACAAAACAGCAATCGTTTGTTAGACCTGGGAAATGCCAAGAAGACAGACAGTATAATGGGATTTAGCACTACCAGTTATTCATAAATAATTCTTCTGATTAAATATTCACACACCATCATCATCATTTTTCTTGTCTGTTCTCATAGGCACCCTGTGCTCCACTCCTACTGGATCTCGGCACAGACAGGACCAGTGATTTGGATGTATGACACTAAACCAGGATCTCTCCTGAATAACAATGTGCTGCCCATAAAATGCCCTCTCTCTCTCTCCAGCCTGCTCTGGGGGAGCAGCAGCAGCTCCTGCCTCCCCAGGGGCTGGGCACAGCTCAGCCCCACACACAGGAGGCACACGAGGGCTCTCCATTTGCCCATCCCCAAGCTCCTCTGGCAAGCCACTGCCTGACCCAGAGCTGTTCAAGTGGAAAGAGAAATGAATGCATTTCCTTCCTCCTATCTGGCAGTATTTATCCATGACCACCAGGATACTGCTCAGTTGGATATTTTCTCTTTAAGTCTTGTAAACAAACTGCAAAATCTAAAGAAATTTTTATCTTAAGCAAGCAAAGAAAATAGATTTTCACCAAAATGTCTTGAATAATAACAATTTCTATTAGAAATGTGGTTGGACAGCAAGCCTCCTAAAAGAAAACCACCGCTCCTCTGCAGCTCAGCAGCTCCCCATGAAGGTCTCTGCATGCATGGGCTGTGCAGAGATGTGCAGAATGATCACCAGCCCCATGTTGTTCAGCTTTCCCCTTCACGTTGTGCTCCAGTTGACAGACAAGAGAACAAGACACCACAGCAATTAAATTAAAAAAAAAAAAATCACAAGGGCACCTTCTCACCAGGTGCTGCAAGCAGGTAAAAAGGTAAAAACAGTCTCTAGTGTGACTTACTGAGCATTTCCACCTGCCTGATTAGACATTAGATTTGAATTTTGGTGGGTGAGGATGATAGCAGGGCCAACTCCAAGCTAGGTGATATCACCATTACTATCCTCCAAACCTAAGTCCTGCATCAGCATTAGCTTTGTCAGGTGTCAACTACAATGGAATCCTGGGGTGGCTGACATACAAAGGAGATAAAACAAACACTATAATCTTCAAATTGAAAAATATTCCCCAAGAAAAGAATGAAAATAAGTCTGGACCACACTGGACTGATGAAAATTAATACATCCTCCCCTACATTGTAATCATTAAAATAGATTTTTATCGGCTTTTACCACTATAGAAGAACAACAGACAAAAGTTTAAAAAGCTCAGGGCCAGCATCTTTTATTATTTAATTATTTGCATGAACTTGGAAAAGTTACCCAGAAAAAGTGTAACTTTCCAAGGAGCACATGGTATCTCAAACAATAAAGCCTCATTCTCCATCCTGCTGACAAGGTTTGCTCAAATTGAAGAATTTTAAGTACTGCCCAAAGTAGTATCAATCCTATTATTTTTCATTAAAAATAATTCAAATTGTAAATGACCACTGTTCATTAAAATGTACTTTTCTTCAACTGTAAGCACATTTCTGAATGATGTCAGGTGAGGCAGCAAGGAACTGTTAACTGCTGAAGAGACATAAATAGCAAATAAAAGCTCTTTAAGAGTCTTCTTCCATAGGCACATCCTCTTGTAGCTTCTGCACCATTTTGTCCTCCAGCTGTTTTGGTGTACCTTCAAAAAGAACAAATCAAATTCAATATGTTTCTCTAAACCCAAATAACTGTTTTTCTTTGAACAATATACATGTCTATTCCAGGTGAAACAGCCTAAATATATTGCTTGAAGAGTTGTTTATGAGCAAATCCATCAAGCTCAAAGGTATTTACTGCTAACCTCCATCACCTCTTAAACTTGTTTTAGCAGAAAAGCTGATGCTGTTTTTATGCAAAATCTAAAATGCAGTCAAGCCTGTGCTTTCATCTGCTATGACAAACTGATACAGCTGCCAATACCTGGCAGAACCCTGCAATGGACTACAAAAATTCATTACTTATTACAGACCAATGGCCTTCTCCCACTAGTTTTTAAATAAACATTTAAAGCCCTCCTGAATGCTGTGTTGTTCAGAGAGAATGCTAACTCTCAATAAGATGACCAAAAAGAAAAACAAGGAAAAAGAAAAATCCAAGACTTAAATTTGATTCTGCTCCCTGCCCAGTCAGAACTGCAGAATACCAAGAAGGCAGCTGGTGTTGGACCAACAGATGGACCACACAGTGCTGTGCAGCATTCATTTAGTGAAAGCAAAGACAAACACAGAAATAATCACTTTAATTTATAATTCTGAATTCAGATCTTTTTCCTAAAAAAAAAAAAGACAGGGGTATATGACAGATTAAGAAAAACGATAGAATAGACTTCTAATTAATATCTCATAATGAAGAAACAAAATCACTGGTAATTTTTATAAAGCAAGAGCTAATGGAAATGTGTTTAACTTCTCTTCATTACTCTACTTCATTAAGTGTATTTTTAAAAGGAAATAATTTATTTTAAATGTGACTTCACTGAAGGAACAGTATTTTCATGTAAGTTCTACACAACTGACTGACAAATTCCAGCTGCAAAGTTGAACTGCAGTATTTTATATCATTCAGTGGTAGAGTCTGTTGAGTTCAACTAATCAGGTCAAAGGGAACACTCAGGTAAATGCACTGGATAACAAACAGGCAGTTCATGCAGCACCAGGTACTGAGTGCAATTTAAAACAATCAAAATAATGAAGAGAAAGGACTAGATGAGATGAATGCAGGACTAGATAAATAAAAAAGTAAATTTGATTCAGAACTAAGACACTACTTACATTGACTGGCAAGAACTATTACTCATATTCTACAGACAAATTAATTGTAAGACAAATGTACAGGATTATTGATCTGTAGAATGAGTCACTCATCCTAAAACTGTGTAGGCAAACCAGTACATCAAGTTCTTACCTGCATGGGGAGCACGAAGAAGGTGGATATTCTGTTTGACTTCTTTGATGTCTTCTGCCTTCTGCAGCTCTTTGCTCTTCTTTAATCTGGGAAAGGGGAAAATTAGATTTAATCACCTTCAAAGAGCAGATGCAGGCTTTCATTTTAATGCATGATATCTCTCACTAAAGGTATGTACAGGCTGTAAATAACTATGATTATGAAGAAATAAAGATAAAAAGTATTTGAAAACCAATTCAAGAAAATACTGGATACAAAGCCACAAACAAATGCAGCACTGTACCAACTCCTATCAGAATTTTGTTAAAATTTAAGACTCTCTATACAAACAAGTGCTACATTACAGCTGTTATCCTTGAGTGTCCAAAAGCTGCATTTCCTTGGACAGTCAATAACACAGGGTAGAGCACACCCAGTATATTTTATCTCATCACTTGGATGATTGTGTATATACAAAGCAAATTACTCTTTAAAACTGGATCATCCCATTCCTGGAAAGGCTGTCTAACACACACAGGGCAAGGGGTTCCCATCACACAGATAGTTCTCACCTGTTCATAATAAATCTGGCTTGGCGTTTTTGCTTTATTTCCTCCACTCTCTTCATTGCATCCACTGAAATAAAGCAGAAGTTGTTTTAAATGTGCTTAAATCCCTGCAGCACAAAATCCATGCTATTTTTGTAAAGCAGCTCTTACCAGCACTCCCATAATACCTAAATACCAGAGGCAATTCTTACACTATGTAGGGGAAACTATTCCTTCTCCCAAGAGCAGGGTAAAGGAATATTCTGTGTAGCAACTCTGATAATTTGTATTTTAAGACTTATTTGTGCTTCTATTTTTGTGCCTACACATAATGTCTATAGTTAACCATCACTACAAAAGACTATACTTGAAAAAAGATGCAAGTTACCACCTTCTCCTCTGTGGCATTCATCCACACGAATATAAGCACTTCTCCTGTTTTATGACAATTGATTCTATGAAGCAAACTGAAGTGTCATGAGCACAAACACAGAAACAATTGCATCATGTAAAAGGCTTACATTGGGAGCCTCTTAAAAAGCTGGAAAACCACTTAGGGGTTTTGAAGAGTAAATAAAGGAGTTCTGGTCCTCATGTTCAAACCAGTTTCCAAAAAAAACATCAAGTGAAACTCCACACCTGTTTACAACTCAAACTTCCTCCACACTCTCAGAATTTGGTCATGATTTCAGTATTTTCAAGCACAATCACTACAAGCTGTCAATACTCTAAAAAGTCTTTTAAAAACACATTCATAAGTAAAAAATGAATTTTTTGGTTTTTTTCCTATAATGACTCACCAGTCTTGTTCCACAACTCTCTCTGGTATTTCACTGGTTCGTTCCTACGTTTTTCAAATTCAAATGAATTATCCTGTATCAAGAAAAAGTAAATAGAGACTTATGCAGAAGCTTTTTTAGATCAATACATTCATACTGTAGCAGTCACTCACAGAACTGAATATTTTATGGGATTCTTTTCCCCCCTTTCAGCAGCTCAGTTCCTAGACTTGAACGATCATTAGAGAGGAATATGAGAAGGAAATCGAGTTGAGTGTTTGACCTCAAAGTGTCAGGAGCCACAGTGATTTGTCAGAAGAGGACTATTTACCACAACATCACCCTCTGCTATTTTCTATTTAGCAAGACTAAAGGAACAGAGAAAACCCATGTGGAATAGGAAATACAGAGCAGATTAGACAGGTGGAAGGCGAAACTGAAAACCTGTAGATTTGAAAGCATTTATTGCAGGACAAATAAGCTCCACTCAACAGTTTGTAATTTTGAAATGGTTTTAAAAAAATACCCCAACCACCATTTCATTTTAAGAATACTGAAACAGTCTAATTTGAAATTGTGAAATATTTCAGTCAATACATCTGGCACTTGGGACAGCTGCTATCCCCTCAGCCATGTCCCCTCATTCCCATGAGCTGAAGACTAAAAACAGTTTCCCAATCTTTTTTTTGCCAGGCACACTTAGCTTTATATCAGTTTTATCTGAGGACTTCTCCCTGCCCAAAGGTTGTTTTTTTGTTGTGGTAAAGCTGAGTTACAGAGCACTAAGTTCATATATTGGCTTTATTCTTAAAATACATTATGCATCTCAAAACTGGAACATATTGTCACCTATTTAGACATGTATAAAGGAATTTTAAATTCAGTTATTTTCAAAAATGTCATTCACATAGCCAGAAACAACTCAAAAGCAAGAAATACAATTACTGAAGATGCTAATTGACTATGGCTTTTCAAAGTCACATTAAAAAATAAAACCACAATCTTTCCCTTGAAAGATCCACAAAAGGCAGGAAATCACTGTATCAAAATGCTTACTAAATTTTTAATATTCTCTTAAAAAATAGGTAATTAAGTCACAATAATTCTTGAATTATTTAAGCACTGTCCCACCAACTATGAATGTTTAATACTTTTACCACTGAAGCAACTTTGTTTTGAAATTGCATTTGAGGTCTCATGTTGTTTTTCAAACATTTTTTTTCTATGCAAAGACTTTCCCTACACACTGTAAGCTTTAAAGAGACTTCACAGGTAAAAATTTAAGGATCTACATAGAGAGACCTCCTCAGGTACCTGGTAACTCAGATTATTTGTGCAGAAACACAACTACCAATTGTATACAAACAGACTAGAGGATTTACTGGTGGGGAAAAAATGCCTTGGACTTGGGAGCCACCACGTGTTCCCAGAACAGACACCTGACACACTGGTTTCCATCCCAAAGGTGGAAGATCCAGGTTTTAATCAAGCTGAATGAACAGCTCAGTCTCAAGAAACTCTCACAGTCTCTTCCACACTCCCTCCTCTCCCCAGCTCCCTTCATTAAATGACAATGCTTTAAGGCACCCAGCCCACCCCAGAAGAGCTGTTTGAGTGTGCTGATGTGAAGTGGGAACCAGTTCAGCTTCTTACCACTGTCAGCTCTTTGCCAGCTGCTTTACGGAATGCTTTAGTCCATCTCATCTTTCTGGGATTTCGCTTCTTTTTAAAGTTTCTGTGGCATTTTGATTTGCAGAATCTAAATATCTTAAAGAAGGGGGTGATAAAGAAGAAAAATCTTAGTCAAATCATGTTATTCATGCCCCACTGCAAGTGTGATGTCAAACACTGAGGTTACTGTAACCATACTGCTCATTAGAAATTATATAAAGCTTCCAAATGCCAGTATTTTTATAGTTTTTAATTGCTGTATTTTCTATTTCAAGCACTAATATTGTTTTTTCATTATAAAGTCAATTTCACAGCTGCCAGGGTTAAGCACAAGTACTTACAATTAAGCTGATTATACATAAAATACACCTGAGTTTTGAGAATTATCATCTGCAAAAATAACCATAAAGTCAAACCTGTAGTATGAATAAACAATTTTCTACAGCTGCCAGCACTTCTTAGATACAGTACCATCCTGAGAACAACAAAAAATCCTCACATCTCTCATACTGAATGCAACACACACACAAAAACTTCTATTTTCTGGGATGCAGTTTTAAGCCCCAAAGGTTAGCCAGCAGGAGTCCTAAGCACATTAGTTAAGTCCTGGACTGAAATTACTGAAAGCTGTTAAAGCATATGACAAAACATTTTAATTGGTCTTTTCCTTTTTTCCCTATTTTTCTACATATTCTACAGCATACTAGACTGTTCACTTAAAACTAGTCAGAATTACATATTATTCATGAGATTTTGACAACCCTTTTTTTTACAACCATATCCTCCTTCCCATCTAACAGTCAATTCTAGAAAATTTAATAGAAATTCTAAATTCTAAAATTTGATAGAAATTATTAAAAAATTTAATAGAAAACAGGAAACTTTTAATTACAGCAATTATCTTCGAATAGCTTCTTTGGTTTTGTTTTTTTTTTTACACTCTTCTACCACGTTTTTCACCTCAGGTCAGGCACACGTGCCACGGTGTTTTGCCTTTTCAGGGACGATCTGTTCACAAGTGACGTTTTTAGGAGCGCCCCTCGTGGCGGCGGCGCGCTCCCAGCCCGGCCCCGGCGCTGTGGCTCAGCCCGCGATCCCTCCTGAGCCCGGGCCCGGGAGGGAAGCGATGTGCGCCAGCTTCGCCGCACGCCAGGCGCTCCCACGCCCCGCAGCAGCGGCACGGAGCGCGGCAGAGGCTGGGAGGCGATGCCCAGCATTGTGTGTACGGAGCTGTGAGCCCGGCACAGCCCCGAGTGCCGCGGCCGAGCCGCTCTGACAGCCCCAGCCGGGGGCGCCACACCGGATCCCGCAGCGCCCGCCCCGCACTCTGCAACCCGCACTGCCCCGAGCCGAGCCTGCTGCCACCGGGAGCCAGAGTCTGAGAGTTAAAGGGTGAGCATTCTGTGCTGCTCTGCGAAGCGTACTATTTCTTACTAAAAGCTGAAAGCAAATAATTCAGCCACTACTCTTGCCGACGGCCACAGCACCTGCCAAATTACGGCATCGCTCCAGGTCTTAATATTTAAATATCAGTAAGAAATTAATTTCGCAGATTCACAGAACAGTCAGAGTTGGAACGGACCCATGGACAACGAGGATTACTGACTCCAGCTCTTAAGCAAATGGCCCGTACAAGGATCGAACCCACAGCCACGGTGTTCTCAGCACCGCGCTCTGACCAGCTGCGCTCACCTCGGGCTCCCGCCCGCCCACGCCCTCGGGCGGTGCGCACGTACCCCGGCAGGGCCCGGTGCCGACCGCCAGCAGCGGCCCCGGCCCGGGACAGGGGCGCCGGCTGTGAGCGCCCCGCGTGAGGCGCGGCCGGTGACACCGAGCCCCGCCGGGGCCCACCCGCACGGGCCGGGCCGGCGCAGGCAGCGGCCGCGAGCACTGTGGGGAGGGCGGTGCCGGTCGGGCGGTACCTTGCAGTCGTTGCGCACGAACATGACGCCGTGCCCCGGGTAGATGGGCCCCGAGCAGAAGTAGCACTTCTCGATGCGCATGGCGGCGGCGGCGGCACGGGCGGAAGCGCGGCCCAGCTGACCGGAGGCGGCGGCGCGGGGCGGGCCCGGCTCCCGCAGCGCCGCCGCAGCGCCCCCTGCCGGCCCCGCCGCCGGCCGACACAGGGCGAGGCCCTGGCTTCTGTTTACAAAGGAAAAATTGAGTTCCAAGGGCGAGAAATTAACAACCGATACGGACATAAGAATAGACAGAGTAACCCAAGGAAAAGAAAGGAAAGGAAACGGATTTAGACATAGATTTTTAAATTTATACTTAATTTACTCTAAAATTCAGGCAACAGTTTCTGTGCTGTTTTCATATCTCTAAAATCAAAAATCTAAGCAAAATTTGAAGTCCTGTCTAAAACCAATAGTTCTGCACATCATATAGATAGGTTCCTATTACTCCTTCTGTTCCCTCTCCTACAGTTACCTGTTGATTATGAAAGGACCTAAATACTAGGCCCTGTACCTTCCAAATTGTTTGGAATTGGAGGTCTTCTCTCTATTCTTCAATTGTACGATACTGTCCCAGCTCTGAGTCTGAAATCCTCCTCACCACATAAGTCTTTACCACCACAATTCCTGCCTCGCCATTTAAAAGAAATTAACTCCCTGAGTATCTGGTGAAAAATCCATGTGTTGAATTGCATGTGCTTCTAAAGCAGTTTTTGCTTTCTAGAACAACAAAAGAAAGGCAGTCGGCTTGGTGCTGTATTAAGAAATATCACAGGAAGAAAGAAAACTCGCTTTAGCACAGTGGAGTCACCTTATCTGCTGCAGGGAGCAGGGCTGGAGCACAGGAGTGGCCAGGCTGTCTGTGGCTCTCACACTGCAGCCAGCGAGGGCTCTGAGGTGGGACTGAGGATGGCAACCCCGGCAAGAAGAGGAGATGCTAAAGACACACACACAATCCAATATTATCAGGGAAGCTATGAAGACAAGTTTACAGCTACAGGAAACAAATAAATAGTAAACAAGTTTGATTAGGTCCCAGGCTTTTCTCCTTTTTCAGTTTGATTACTTTGAGTTTCCTGCCTATGCCATTTTTCCCCTGTGGGCTGTATCTATTTCACTTTTCCTGGCAGAGCACTGTGTTGTGAAGCATTTGGTGGCTTCTACAGTTTAAACACTTTGAATTAGAGACTGTTACCAATACATCCAGCAGATAGGATGTGAGTGCACAGTGATAATACAAGCATTTACCATTACATTATCACTCCCAGCTTTTTTCACATCAAAGCACTAATCTCCTCTACAAGCCATTATGCTGTAGATTTGAAGTGCTTGTTCCTGACTAAAAGGGTTGAAGGTTGCTGGTGACAAAATCCAGATTAATTATAGAAAACAAATACGTACCTCTACTTCATTAATAGTTATTCACAGACAGAATTAGGCATCCAGGTGAAAAACAGCCTCGCTGGAAGAAGAGATTTTGCAGCAAACCAAGTGGCTCGTTTGTTTTTGACACAGACTACTACAGCAAGAACTGTTTCACCAAACACCTCAACTCACTACCTTAAACTCATAGCAAAGCTCTGATCTGCAAGTATTTACATACTTGTAGAAGTTTCCTAATACAAATAAAAGAACTGTCTTACAGTCATGTGAAAGAATAAACAACTGTCAGACAAATGCACTTGTAGGATCAGTTCCAGAGACATATGATCATGTTGGGTAGAAGAGACTTCTGGAGGTCATCTAGAGCAAAGCCCTGCTCAAAGCAGAAACAAATTAATACCAGGCTCAAGGCCACATCCAGTTCAGTTTTAGTGTCTTCCAAGACAGACTCCATAATCTTCCTGAGCTCCTGTTCCAATTTCTGACCACTTGTATGGTGGCAATCTTTTCCTACTATTTAATCTTAATTTTATAGATTACATTTCTCTCTTGCCTCTTTCCTATCCCTGTGCCCTCTGAGATGGGTCTGGCTCCACCCATTAGAGTTCAAGATAGCAGAAAGGTCTCCCTTAGCTTAAAGCTAAGCCAACTCTGTTCTGTCTCTTCCTACCCCTTGTGCTCCAGCCTTCTGATCTTGATGGCATCTGCTGGGACTCACTCCATGTGTCAATATCTTTTTTCTACTGAGGTGTCCAAAAGAGGGCACAGAACTCCAGTCAATCTTACAATTACTGAAGATAAGGAAAGACTGACTTTCCCAACCTGCCACCTTCATTTTACCAGTGCAGCTCTGGATACAGCTGGCCTTCTCTGCAGCACACAGCAGCACACTTTTGTGTTTTGGTCAGCCTGCTTTGGACCAGGATGCTCATCCCCTTATCTGAAAAATGTTCTTTCAGCTAGCACTACTGCATAGGGTTATTGCAGCCCAGGGGGAATACCCAGTGACACTTGACACTTGCCCTTTTTAAAATGAATGAGGTTTAGTTCAGCTCATTCTCTTACCTGTCAAGGAACCTCTGAATAGCAGCAATGTCCTCCAGCACATTAAAACCTACCTGGTAATAGACACTGCTCTTGATGGAAGCAGTTACTCTGAAAAATCAGGCTCCTTACCTTTGTAGAAGCAACAAAGTTGACAAAATGTACTGCTTGATTCCCTTTGCTCCGGGCACACTTCATGCTCAGATGAGCAGCATTCTGAACGTCTCATGAACACAGAACTGATGTCTCCATTGTCCTCTCTGGCTCTGGGCTCCTCCTGGCATCACCCAGCATTCACCAGGCTCCCATCTGACTGGTTTGCTCAGTGCAAGAGAGGCCACCAAGAACCTCAACCACAGCACAGACCTTGGACACATCTGAACAAAGAATCCTCACAACACACAGGGACAGTGCGGGACACAGAGTGACACAGAACCGAGACAACAGGAAACGTTACAGTGCAGTTCAACAGAGCTGGCAAAGTTCATGTCAGGAATGTTTAACTATTTTATATTATTCTAAGAAATCCTGGGACAATCCATCCATCTTAACGGAAACACCTTCCAAAAAGGAAGATTACAGATCAATGTCTCCATCTGACACTGAATGGAAACAACTTTTCTTGAAATAACAGTTTCACATCACCTAAGAATTCTTGTTTCTTTGTTTCTTAAAACCAGTACTAGTCTAGTATGAGCACTGTAATTTACTGTCAAGAAACATTTACTGTGATTTCTCATCAGAGTTTAAAAGGGAACAGAAGTTTTGTCACACAATAACTCAAACAGATAAATCTTATGGCACATTTCAAAGGCTGACATCAAAGCAGTTGTATGTAGATCCTCTTTGCAAATAGTTACAAATAATAGGCATGACACAAATATGACAGTTTCAGTATTTAATATTTAATATCCAATTTAAACATAAGTATTCAAAAGGAAATATTTTTACACTATTTCAGTAGTCACTTAGCTCAATAGCTGGTTGCAATAATCCTTAAAGTTTTCAGGAACTGGATGGAGCTATAAGCACAAAAACTCCCATTTTAAGTTAATGCATGACAAAGTTCCACTGCAACCCTCTGAAAACCAAAGAGTCACATTAAAAGAAATTCAGACACTGAAGTACATTGAAATGTATTGTGTCTTACACTAGAGTTTCTTACTCTACTGGTCAGAAATATGATGGTAACTTCAAAAGGCACTCTGAAGTAAACTACAGTAACTCCGGTCTACAAGCATTTTAGAAGTGGAGTAGAAAAAACCAAAACCCTATACTCATATAAATTTATTTTACCTCTGTCCTAGCCCCAGAGCAGTCAAATTATATTGCACTTTTAAAATATTCTGTGTATGCTGTGATAAAAATCTAATATTTACACATTGTGTTTGTTAAAGACCAATGCCTTACTGTGTAAAATATTTTAAGAACCAAGTTTAAATACTTACTCTTGTATTAATTCATATAACCAGAAGCTACATCAAATATTTTTCCTTAGAGCCTATTCTAGAAACATTTTTGGTCCTTCCTTCAAAAATTTTGTAATTATACAATTCATGTTTATAACTGGTATCAATACTTGCCTGAAATTGCAGTAGTTAGAATATTTAAATAAATAAATACATAATTTCTAAAGAAGCAATAGCTTTGGAGTTCTGTAAACAAGCTGCTCTGGAAGGTCTGTAACAAGACTCAATTTGGCATGTTATGACTTTAATTGGCAATACCTTACAATTATACAACCTCTGCCAGGGTAGAAAACAGTTTGGTAGGCACATCTTATAAATCAGTCTGGGCAAAAGCCCAAAAAATACTGATTGTTTCCTAGGTCACGTGAATAAATAAAAATGGTTAGAGTAACATGATCCACTGAAAGCAAAAATTACATTTATGTGATCCACAGCTGGGGGGAGAGAAAAATAACTATATTATTTTTAAAATACAATCTAAAGGAAATGAACAAGCCATAAATTACTATGATAACCAAGATGTTCAGGACACAAAGGTAGGCAGAATAAAATGAGCATTATAAATTCATAGAAATACTGATCTACAGGACTAGTATCTTAGCTGCATCTCACCAGAAGACAATAATCATTCATTTCTCAATCCAAATTTGAAGAAACATTCTCAATCTGTGTTTGGTAAAACAAATTCAGTGCAAAGCACCAACTCTGATGAAATTTTCCTGACATCTAGGTTGCCCTACATTCCTGTTAAAACATGAGTAGCAATATGAAAGAAACATAACAGATGCACAGTTGTGCCATTTACTTATAAATTTACACACATGCATGTTCTAGAAATTCAAATGATGTCAGGAGATCTCATAGGCTGCATTGGATGTATTTCATATAGTACAGTTGTAGTTTACATGTTCAATTACATGACACGCCCCAAGTGCTCTGTGTGCACACCCCTGTTCTTCTCTGGAGCTTTTTATTCTGTACTGAAGTGCTTCCCCTTGGTTTTCATCACTGAAAACCAATGGATTAGGTAAGCAAGGAAAAACTACTCAGGTTTTTGTGGAAAACACAGGATGTGCTCTTTAAGATTGTTATTAAATGCTGAAATGATTAAATGTTTCTGTTTAAAAGCAAGAAGCAAGTTGGTTATCTTGCTGTTAGGAGACACCAAGAGCTGTCACAATATCTAATCTAAATGCCTACTCTGTGTAGTTAATGGAGACTGCCAAGGGCAACTGCAAATCCTTCCACTCAAGCCTACCCTTTCTGGCTGCCCACAGAGACATGTTTCTGAATTTGGTAATGAAAATTCCTTTCTTCCCCTTTCCTCCCAAGCAGAGAATTAGAGGAACATTCAGTGCTAAACCAAATTAAACCTCTGTCCCAAAGCTAATAAACTGCATACCTTACAAGTGGAGATCAACATTGTTTGAGAGAAAGCAAACAAAAATTCTTATCAAGAATTAATATAGCTCATTAAATAACTACACAAAGCGATTTGTCCCGAAGTTAAACAGGTAAGCTGCAACTGTACTGTATCATACACATCAAAGTTAATTGTAACTGGGCTAACAGCCACATCTGCCTTTTTCTTGCTCCTCATTCAGTTGTTCTGTAGAGCTGTGCCCATTGGAGCGCACCACCCCTTCAGGGATCCAGGATTTGTCCACACATCGTTCCATGCGCTTCATTATGAGGTCAAGCAGAGTTTCAATGGCTTTGCTCACATTATTCCCATTTGCTGCACTGGTTTCAAAATACGGGATTCTGCAGGAGACAAAAATATAACCTTACATCATATAGTTGTCACTCACAGAAGAAAAAAAAAATACAGTATTACTGCACACTGTCACTGCTACTCCATAGCAGAGACACTAAGTGCTCAGTGGTCTGAAATGCAAAAAAATTAATGAAATGGCTGATTGGAGATAGGGCAGAAGGGCAAACATTAATGGAGTCCACAATTTACAGGGACACTTGTCAGCATGATTCCCCAAAGTTGTGCTCCTGAGGTCTGTTTTTTTTTAAACTCTGTTCCCTGCAAGAGATGCAGTCACTCCAAAGCTGATGTGCACTGAAATCAGTAAGGAGAACACTTGTGCACACAAGGACATAAAAAGTAATTACAGGAGAAGGAAAGCTGCTATGGCCATTCCTTTGCAGGCAAGGCACTAAAGACTCACAGTGTGGTGGGACTCATCACTACAGAAGGTGACTCTCTTCTATTGACACCACAACTCTAAACTTTCTTACATAAAAAAAGAAATCTCAGTGCTCAGAGCATCTATGTCTTTGTCAATTAAAGTTTCTGTCACCTTGGTTTCTAAAGTACATTGCTTGTTTCTTCACTGTTGTGGGTCAGGATGTTCCACTGTGGATCTGCAGCTATTGCTTCCTGTACATAGTGCTCCCCACAGTGTGGTGCTACAGTGGCTGCATCTGTGTTGCTGCCCAGGAAACTGCTACCATCACTTCAGAATTTTAAGTATTTCTTTCTTTACATGCAAGACCCAATGAGTGGCCAAAAGTCTCTTGCTGTGTCTGTGCAGGTCTCTTGCAATCTGTTTCAAATACATCACATATCCATACGAGGCCCTTCCACAGAAGGGGACATTCACTATCTCACACTTTAGTTACCAGAAGACTGTTCCCTGCAGCAGGATTTATCTTGCCTCCCCTCATGAGAAAGTGACTCCTAGAGCCATCCTGTCTCACCTCTACAGGGCAGAGAACTTTGTAACTGCCTACAGATTGGATATGACCCACAACCTTGACTTTCAGCTCACTATTCCTAAATTAAGTTGCATTTTCAGCCACAAAGATAAATACTTCATAAATCATTTTCAGAAGTCACATGCAAAGAGATTTAAGATATGGTCACATGCTATCTGCTGCTGTTTAAAACTTCTTGCTCCTTCACTAACAGCTGGTTAAAGTACCACATGCACCTGCTGTTGTCTGTGTGACATGGACTTGACTTCAAACAAGCATTTTCACAGAAGGAAAAAGTAAGAAAGTATTATTGCACTAAACCATTTCTCTCTCATAGACAGATTGCTTCTGATTTGCCTCCAATGATTCTTTAAAGCCAAGGCAAGCTAATTTGTGCCTAGTAAACATCATGAGACAGCAGAAGACCTGCAGAACAAGGCAGCTTGCACTGAGGAGCCTGTGTTCCCACCACTGCCTGTCCTGTGGGCTTTACTTTGGAGCAGTTCTACTCTATCCCTCCAGACAAAGAGGTGGATTAGTGGCTGGAGCACATCATTTAACTCAGCTTTCCTTTGAGAAGAAGTTCAGTTCATGTGCTAGAAAATTGCTCCACCTATGTGAATTAAAACACAACAAATGGATCAGATGATTTCCTTCAGAAATGTGTTTCTGATTCTCAGTGAAATGCAAAGGTAATCCAAAGATAAGCCCCATGAAAGAGTTAAGGGAGTATAAAAGTACAAATTAATATCTGATAGGAACAAAGATTTCACATACTTCCTTCAGAGGCACATGACCCGTGCCTGGCAGGAAGGGGAAGGGCAAGGCTACCCTGCTTTCCTGCTGGGCTGACTCAGTTTTCAGACTCCCTGAGAGCCTGTGAGAGTGCAGATGCCTCAGCACAGGTAAGAGCAAAGAAGTGACCCCATTATTCACCTGCCTTTCTAAATTCTCTCTCTTATCCAGAAAGTTTGTGAAAATTTACACTGTTTACTGCCAAGCAAAGAAGATGACCCAATCTCCTGTGCAAGATTACTGCAATACTAAGTACTTATTTTTAAGTAGTGAAGAAAATATTCATCTCATACAGAAGAAAAGATATCATACCAGGCAGTCAAGCCATCTAAAATGCTTATTCTCACAGTAATATTTCAGTCTACAGAAAAAAGCATTACAGAAAATATCTCATTCTGCTCTAAACACAGCAATAATTGGAAGAAAGTAACTTACCCGTATTTTTCTGCAAGTTCCTTTGCATCTTCTTCCTTCACCATCCTTTGGTCCTCCAGGTCACTCTTGTTTCCACATAACACGATGTCTGGGTTTTCACAGTAGGCATGCATTTGCAGCTGACCTGGCAGCACCAACATGAAGAGGGTCAGGAGTCACTGTCACACACACTCCCCAGAACACCACCACAAAGCAAGCCTGCTCTGCTGGCTCACAGCCCTTCTCCACTGGCCTGAGGAGCCACAGAACAGGTGGGCTCCCACTGCCACACACCCAGGGAGAAACCCAGGCAAACAGAACCTGGGCAGAGTTAGCACAGGAACTTGTGCATTTGCAGCTGAAGGAGTTACACTCACTAAGCACCTGCAGTGAGTGCCAGGAAAGGATCAGCTTCCCTCTCCAGATGGATGATGCAGTTTGGGAACTCCTTTGCCTGGATATACCGGCCAAGTAAGATTTGCCTTCCATTATGTTTTGCTGACAAAGTTTCAGGTGAGCCAAAATACTTTAGCATAGGCTTCCCACACACTTAAATTACTGAACAGCACCAGAGCCAGGGACAGGATATGGTCTCAGCTTTCTTTTATATAGGTTAAAATCCAAGTTCAGCAGGCAAAGCTGAATTTCGGGTGAGCCCTAGAAGCCATCACTAGCAGCTATTACAATTATAATACAACATTTACATTCTTTTACTGAGAAGGCCTGTATTTTAAGCTCTAATTCTCAGTGAGACTCCATATTTACAAACATAACCCCCACACCTCATTTCACCCATGCAAGGAAAGAAAGAAAAAAAAAAGCCATACTTATCCAGTTCCTGACATTCAGAAAGCTTTGCTCATTTGTCAGATCAAAGAGCAGAAGAAACCCCATGGCATCTCTGAAGAAAGCTGTAGTCAAGCTACGAAACCTAGACCAGCAAAGAGAAATTAATTTGCTCATCTGACAAGTTACTTTGAAAACATAATTGCTTACAATCACAGAAGAACTGAGGTAACTTAAGACTGAATGAACCAGAAGGAAATATTCATAGTTGTAGCTGAGCAGAGACTGTGCAAGAAAAATTGCTGACATTACTGTGGCCTAATCAAGGCCTAAGGCATCAAGGAGACTTGAGTGTGAGAGCTTTAAACAATCTTTACTATAAAGCATGCTTTAATCAAGATTCAAAAATTAAAACAATAATGAAATTCTAACTTTGAACAAAAATTTATCCCCTATACACATCAGTCCTTGAATGCAAGATTAACAATCACAAGAATGCTAGTCTTTGATAGGCCAATAGAAAAGAATCCTTTGAGATGCTTTTGCCTGCCTGACTTTCCCAAGACATCAACATATTTACCAAAATTTAAGAGAACTTTAAAAAGACAAGCTTTAAAAGTGTCTATATGTGCTGGCAATGAAAAAAAAAGACTAAAAAGCAAGAATTACAGGTTTTGTGTTAATTACAGTTAGAATTTAATGGGTACTCATAGGAAGCTTTCAATTGCTGTTCCAGTAAACTCCCATTGCAATCTTGGGCCATACCTTTCCTGCCCTGCAGTGTCCCAGAGCTGAAGATGGATCCTCTGTCCTCTGCCACCAACACCATCCGGCCCATTGGGTCTATAGACCTGGAAGAGGTAAATTTGCAGGACTGTTACCAGTGCAGCTGCTACGGAACACAAAGGAACTGACATTTAAAGTCATTAAATGCAGCAAAATTAGCACTGCTGATGCACAGATGCCAACTACAACTCAATCCTCTGCTTTGTAAGGCAAAAGTAGTATGAGATACATTTTAATATTGCATCCATTTAAAAATTTAAAAATAAGGGTAAAAGGGAAACTGCAAAACCAGAGCCCAATAGACTAGGGACTCCAGATAGGTATTTAGAGCCACCAGACAAAATTAATTTTCATATTTTGATTTTCTGGGTTTTTTACTACCTTCCATCATGTTCAAAATAAAATATAAGAAAGCAACAATGCCATCTGGCAATGTATTTGTAGTAGTAGCAGAAGCTCATTAGCAAACAGGATACACTCAAGAGATAATGACATCTCTACTTAGCTGCCAAAATGCTGCTGAAAAATTGCTGAGGGTAGATCTTATCAGATCACAGCTTATAAAGCAGAAATTGGATGATAAAAATAAAAGCTGAAGAGTTTGCTCAGCATGGAAAAATAAATAAGGGCATTTATTAGTCTTGAAAGGATCAGATAAAAATAGATTCATTTCTTGTTTAAAATGTTTCAAGTTAAGTCAACTTCATTACCTTCAAAGGTCATTATATCTAAGCTTACAAGAGCTACAAACAGATCTTTAGAATTTCACAAATTCAGCAAGTTTATGTATTATAAGATTCAAGCTCTGAAGCCTAAACCTTATCCTGAGTTATCAAATATGGTGATCAAGTAAACCACCATGTTTACGATCCCACTAAAGGGAGAATGACTTATTCAAGGGACCAGTTTGGCATTTTACTAAGATATCTAGTCCTTGAACTACTGTGGTGCATGTCATGCACCAAAACCCAGGCTGCACAATGCCCATTACCCCATCCAGATTTCTGGACACAGGAAATCACCAGGCTACAATGAAAGACATTTAATAGCTGTAGAACACAACATAAAGCTTGTGCCAACTCCATTTCTCAGAGCAGTAAGGACCAGAATCCAATTGGTTATGGCAATCTAGTGTTCAGCTTCACATGAGAAGTACATTTGCTTAGTTTAATAAGAATTCAGGGGTTGAAAAAAGCAACCTTATATTTCATACTTTTCCTCTGCTAGTGGTGACTGCTTAGGAAGCCAGATCAGCTGCATGTACCATTTCATTTACATGTTTAAAAAACTGCACCATTGTTCAGTAGCCATTTCAGTTCATACCCAGCAAAAACATTTTGCTACAGTTCAGTTCTTCCTTGTGAAAAGAGTTCAACAGTAAAAGTGCTACTCCAGGTCCTGTGTGCACTACTCACAGAGCAGACACACTCATCAACACCTGCTGAGCAGAAAGAAGTGATTTCTTAGAACCAGCTCTTTAACTTCTGGGGAAATGAGTCTGTACGTAGCAATGACAAAAACAGCCAGGTCAGATGAGGCCTTTCCTGTCACAGAATGAAGCAGACAATAACACTGATTGCAGGCCCACACACAGACAGACACCATTTCCAAGTAGCACAGTTCATACAAACTCACCACTCTCTTTTCCCGAAAGTCAATGCCCACCGTTGTGATGAATTTGGAATTAAATTTGCCATCTGTATATTGGTAAAGAAGGCTGGTCTTTCCTACTCCAGAATCACCAAGTGCTAGGAATTTTATGAGGTAATCGTAGTCCCCATCAGACATAGTGAGAATTCAGGAGGCACCTTAAAAAACAAAGCAAAAAGGAACAGTTAGTCCAGAGCTCTGCCAGGACTTCTGACAGATGTTTAAAATACAAATCACTCCCTGAAATACAAAGCAGCAAGTGGTGGGGCCAGTTCTGTGCTCCTTTACACCAACTTCACTTTCAACTCTCAATTGGCACAAATTACCAATACCAAATGCAGCTGTGACTGAAAAAAGTGCATCTTTAGTTTTATTACATTCCTCTTACTGGAAAGGGAAGGCAACACAATTGTGACTTCTTCAGCCAAGACTGAAAATCAAGGTCGAACTATTCAAGGTATCTGGAACAGAAACTGCAGAACTGTTTTTAATCTTCCTGGAAGCTGACAAAAGCTACTTAATTGTACTAGCAATGCAATTTTCATACTCACTATGGCATTAGTAACATATGAAAAAAAAAGAATTTTTTTCCTGGACTGTCCACTATATTTAAACAAATTTTAAAGTAATTTTCTATTAATAGCTATTTTTTTAGTCTTGAATAAGACTTTCTTCTTGAGGTTTTTGTTCTGAAGAACAATTCTCAATTTTTAAAGTTTGTGCTGTGATGCTAGCTAGCCATTCAAACTAAGTCTTGATCCTGAACTGACATTAAACAAACATACACATTTTTTTCTGTGGCTCATTACACATTTAAGAAATTTCTCTCTTTTTTCTGCCTTTTTAAAAATAACCATATTCTCTATAGTCTGATCTAAGTGCAGGAACAACTAAAATGTGTAACAAAAATCACTGGCAAATTTCACGTGTACTAGAAAAGCTGATGTAAGTGCACTGGCACTTTCCTGTTGAGTAGCTACTGAGACTCCCTCCCCCAAAACAAACAGTAGAGAGCTGCCTTGTGCTGTGTTCAAAGACATGAACATGAAAAGATAAGCCTAAAATAACCACTCTAAAAGCAACAGAAAACCAGCATAAAATTGCCTCTTATGAAGGACAGAAAGAGATGCCAAAAATACAAAAAAAAAATAGACGATGAAATAAAATTTTGAAAGAGCAATATCTGCTGTTTCAGCTGTAAGCATTTTTGAAACTACTTGTAGCTTGAACTAGATAAAGATATTAATTTCAAGTCAAACACTGCTGTAGTTTACATCAATGGCAAAACACCAATTAATTTCTTGAATATCAACTCACAGCTTGAGGTCTGGAACAAACTGTGCCTGCAGCATGTGGGCGTCAATCAGCACATTCAGCTGAAACCATAACCATCCTAAAGGCTTCACACCGTCAGAATGGTCCTGCTCTTGGTTACAAGTCAGAACTGTGTCTGCTTGATGTGGCCATAAGCAGCTTACTAAAAAGCAGAGACTGGTCAGATCTACCCCAGATATTCTCCAGCTGAAGAGTCAGTGGAAAGCAGCTGACACTCCTTTCCATTTTTGAACAGCACCGAAGTCTCCCTTTCCCAGCCAATGTCTATTTCACGTTATGCCATCAATGCCAGTAAAAGCTTGCAGGAAGGGGGTTTAGGTGACAGAGTTCACACTCACATTACCCCACAGTTGGCTAATTCACATCCCACTGCTGTGTTTTAACCAAAGTTTTGCCATAGAGTAGAAGGCTGAAAGGGAGAGCCCTACAGCAAAAATTATCAGTGAGCTTTTTACACAAATGCACCTGCATCCACCACATAGGTCTGAAGGAGCAGCATATTCAAGTAAGCAAGATGAACAGGCAACCCAAACATTGACATAAGAATATTTTCAGAAGAAATTAAGAACCCTGATCCATTAGACACACTCACATGTATCAGCAAAAATAATTTCGGGGGTTTGTTTCATTTTTTAAATCCTCTCCCGTTGGCAAAGGAAAAAAAAGTAAAACCAGATCACCTATCTTGTAGCTCTACCAAAGTCTTTTCAGTGAAATGTACCAGAAGAAAAGTATTTTTAAAAACAGAGATGGATTTTTTTAAAGACTGCATTTTATTTAGACTTCCATCTCACACATGGTGATCCCTTTGCCCTCATGTTCTCAAAGGGATAAGAGCTGTGTAAGCTCATCCTCTACTCAAGCACATGTTCTTTCAGTCTCAAGATCCCTAAATTAATTGTTCCTTTTAAAAACTTAGATGTAAATCTTAGGGGCAGTATATTACATGATGACAGGCTTGCTTCATGCCTTTTACTGGGCTATGCCACCCTCACAGAGGTTTTCTGTTGGGTGGCTGTAGGTGTACAACATACTTTTATTAACAAGTACCAATGACAGTGCAGCTGATCACTGCTGATTTACCATCAGCAAGACCACACAGAGGAAGGAAGGGCACTGCAGCTCTGCCCCAGAGCTGTAGGGAACTGTTACAGTTCAGCTGCACCTTCCACTGGACAGGGCTGTGCGAAAGCTCTGGCCAAAACACAAAGGTCAAGATTAGGCAAAAAATGGTATTCCTAGTGTCACATGTGGTTTGTAAAGTGCCTGTCAGGACAAACACACCTCATCATTTAGCCCACTAAATTCTCCCTGTGGCTGGTACAAAATAAAATTTCCAAAGGACTGACAGAGGGTGAGGAGCCCTTCACAAGAAGAGTTCTAAAGATGTCTTCTAAAAGATTTGCTTGAGAAGGAAATTTTCTCCTCTGGTTTTGAAATGCACACACCTCTCACTGCACCCCACAAAGTCAATCTATTATTCAAATATCTCCAGGGAGTGGTTCTTGTGAAACCCTGCAGAGCTAACCTATCCTCGGAGACATGTAAAGAGCTATTTTCATAGCAGTTTCAAGCGTTGTCCTCCTCCCTGTACAAATATTTAAAAAGTGATCTCCACCCTCCACTTCCGAGACCTGCAGTCCTAGTGTCCAGACACATTCAGTTTCACATAACAGAAATAAGAATAGATTCACTGGAAAGTATATTCACAGCAAAAACTGCTGTGAAGCTTTTAAAAATCAAAGCCCTGTTACTAAAACCCATCCCATTTTTTCCTTCTAATTTTGCTTTTTTTTTTTAATTAGGCTTTATTGCTTCACACTTTCCAGTCTTTCCTTCCACTTTTCCATAACTCGTATCTCAGGAGAGTAGGAGGTAGAAAAGGAAGATTCTGAAAAAAACTAATGATACAATTAGAATTCACCAGGTCACCAAAACAACACTGTTCCCAAATCTTGCTTCTAAGAGTAAGAACTTGGTTAAAAAAAAAAAAAAAAAAACAAAACAAAAAAACCCCACGAACGGACACAGTTTTAAGCTCCACATCAAGCCCTCCACAGTTTTGCCTGTTGTAAATCCCTCCTGAAATCCCATTCAGCTCTGGCTTTGCACTTTGCCTGGTATGCAGAGGGACAAGAGCTATGAACAAGTGCTGGAAAAGCTCCACTGCCTTTTCCATGGCTGACAGGACCCACAGCCAGCATTTGAGCTGTGCCTGTACAGCTGCTGCCCTGGAGCCTCCACACACACACACAGATCAGGCCTTACCAAGAAGGGATTCTCTCCAAATCAAGTGCTCTTCTTGTTCCCTGCATTTCTCAGTCTGAGATACTTTCACATTACAGACATCAGTCTTAATGGGTTCATCTTTTTGCCTCTGGGACACAGATATGACAGCACTATTGTGCCATAAAACATTCCAGACTATGGCAGATTTGCTGCTGGATAAATTAAGGAAATTGGCTTGGCATGCAGGATTTCCCCCATGCAGTATGGGAATGGGGGATATGCTTCCTGAACTGGCCTTACACAAAACATGCAACTCTTGTGCTGCTACTGAGCTGATAGAAAGAAGGAAAAAGGCAAAAGAGATGAATATATGGAAACAAGCAAAAAAACAAAACAAAAACCAAAAGCATTGATCTGCAAACAAAAACATGTACACATACACACAGTGTAAAATTCAGGAAATCTGAACATGCCCCTAATCAGACAATCCTCAAGCACATCAGTTTAAAGTCAGGCATACCACTTACCCCAAACTCTGCAAAAGGAATAGTTAGGGCACACTGGAGATAGTACTTCCAGCAGGAGTACTTTTCCAGCACCACCTCTTCAGCACACAGCCAAGAGGCTTACGTGTCAGCTGTTTGCATCCACGTTGGTGGGTGCTGGAGATAAAGAGGTGTGCCCGTGTCTGTGTCTAGGAGGGTGCTGCCTCACTGCATGGCTGGCAAGCAATTACACAGCTCACATGTCCCTTTTATTCCTAGAGGCAAACAGCATTTCAAAAGAGATTTGTGCAAGACCTGCCTTGGAACAGATCTAAAGTTGCTGCAAAATCACCCACACATCTTTAAACAATTGCATTGTTCCCAGCAGGGGTTTTCACTCAGAAATGCAATAATGATGGGGTATATGGATCACACCTGTTCAGTTATAGTTTTACATTCTTTACCTCTGGTTTGAGAATACAGCAGTCTTTAATGTAAACTGTTTCCTTTCTGTTGAGGCTCCATGCTTGCAATTAAACTTGACATGGGCACTGGGGAGAAATGAAACCAAAATCCCCAAAAAACAGAAAAAGAAGACACTACAGGTTTCTCGGTGGGACTTGTACAGTTTTGATTATTCTGCAAGTGCACATCAATTCATACAATTTTTTTTTTCACCAAGGCACTACACAAATTTACACTTTGAGAGTGTTTTATGTATCACTCCATCTGTTCCAGAAGAAAAACTGAGAAAGAGCTGCAGAGTGCAGAGGAGTAAGTCAGCAGTGACTGCCACCACACTGCAGCGAGGCAATACCCACATTCCTGCTCAGCCTCACCCTGCTCTGGGCTCCAGCAGCACCCGAGTGCTTGAAGAGCTGGTCAGTGAGACACCAGCCAGCTCTGTCCAAACACGGGACAGACACTTCAGTAATGTTCCTGCTTAGTCAGCACTTGGTCAGATGTGCTTTGTTAAAACCTGCCAGATCCATACAAATGGAATGTAAGCACATCATGACAACAATTGTTCATAAACTCAAGTACCTGCTGTGCTGGGGGAAGAGAACTAATGAATGTGCACTTCACCAAAATGTTCTGAGCTGCACTATTGTTTTTCTTAGGAAAATGTACCACCTGGCTTGCTTTAGTTTTGGTCAAAATGACACTTTCTGTGACTTCTGGGGCTTTTCTGTAACATAAACAACATGAAAAAAAAAATCCTTGGTTACTTTCAATTGCTTTACCTGACATTTTACTGTTACAATGTTTTTAGTTTCAACTGTAGACGAATTCTAAGGAATTGCAGGATCAATGTCCAAGGAGTGCCTCTTTCTTGGAACGATCTAATTTTAAGGGTGCTCAAAACACATAAGAACCTGCAAAACTAGGTACAAAAACACAGGCTGGGAAGTTTTAGCCTCCAAACACTGATGTCACTTTTACTGGGCTGAAGGTGCTCTACAACCATTTTTCAGCATCACTGCATCTGCAGCACTCAGAGAGCACGAACTGACGGGCACACAAAGCACTGTGAGAATGAGTTACTACAGGAGATACTGAAAATGAGAATCCCACCCAGAAAGGGGCACAAAAGGGGAGCAGCAGGTCTGATGTGGTGAGAACCTTGCACAACAGGCCAGGCAAGGAAACAGCAGATTCTGGACTATGTTTCCAGAAAACCAGGAGGCACTAGGAATGGAGAAGCCAGGAAATGAAACAACAGTTAGTTTTGCAATTGCATTTGCATTGCAGCATCACCAAACCAACAACCAGGCAGCTGGATTTCAAAGGTTATCTCAGTTAAACAAATGAATGAAAAGCAGCATGGAACTGGAAAAAAATAAAGAATAAAGGCAGGAATGTTGCAGTTGGTTATTCAACACTCCCCATATAGGAGGACTTTTGTGCAGCTTCAACTTCTGTGCAAAAAGCACAGCACCATCCCTGTTCCCTCATCATTTCCTAACATTTTCATGCTCCATAGTAAGGAAATACTGTAGATAAAGAAAGATTTGCAAAGCTATGTGATGAAAACAGTCGATCTGTTTGATCTTGCTCCTGGGAACAAGAGTTTTGCCTAACAAGTTACCTCTTTGCACTCATCAGAAGCTGTTTTCAAGTTAGAAAACATCGTTAAGCAAACATCGGTATGAAGTGAATAAACTCCAGAGTAACTGGGGAAAATAAAGCAAGCATTTTTAATTTCTTTTAAGCAGTTCCACACTACTTACTCCATCCTCAACCATTCCCCTCTTCCTCTAATAAATGCATTAAGCCACACTGGCTTCCAAGTGCTTCCGTGCTTTTTCACTTGTTTGTAAATAGGAAATTCAGAGCAATGCTCAGCACCTCCCTAATGTGACAATTCTGACCACTTTGGGACCCACCTCCTTCCTCACAGCCAACCTTAACACCTGGAATACATCACTGCACTGTACCTACTCTTCATGGGATCAAGGACAGTCTTCCACAGATACACACATTTTCCAACTGCTTCTGACAAACAGGAGCCACAAGGGTCTCACCCACAAAGTTGGTCATATTCACACCTGGGAAATATCCATGACTCTGACCACCCATGGATTCAGCAGCACTTTCAAATTCAGAAGGGCAAGAAAAGAGAGCACACTTCTATTACTGAAAAGAGAGCACACTTCTATTACTACCCACAGAAATAGCCACCAAAGGGTAAAGGAGAAGAGAATAAGAACCACACAGGATAGCAAGAATTGCATATTTCTTTAAGGAATGGTTTGGTTTTCCACGAGATAAAGATTTCCAGCAGATAAGCAAACACATGAAAATGCATAATAAGAGGAATAATAATAATTTTTTTAAAAGTTAAAAATTTAAAAGCTGAAAAAGGAAGCAGTTTTGTATGTGCAGGTAGAACATAAATGGCATCTCAAAGAAAACACGTGCAGGTACTCATGCTAAAAAAAGTGTAAGTTATGCTCTGCCTATATGGGTGATTCAGTAGACTGCAATACATGTCAGTCAGGCCATGCTCTTTGTTTAATTCCATTAAAGCACACACTCTAAATGGCCAGAGGAAAATATTTGCAGCTTCTTAAAAAACCCCAATATAGACATAGATATATTTCTCTTTTGGAACAGGAAAGTTCTCAGCTGTCTTCTACTTTGTTTCATAGGCCACATAACCTGGAATACAGAAGATAATTATCCAAGAGGTTACACTGCCAAACTTATGAAGGATACCAGATACATCCTGCATTAGAGAGGAATAATCTGGCAAAATAAATTACCCTGATTAGGACAATTAGAAGTCAATAGAGAAGCTCAGCTACCAGACACCTGAAGATACTTCCTAATCATTGTTAAATAAAAGTGAAGACAACACAAATATGATACAAATGGGACTATAAAACTGTATCATTCATCTAACATGATGTGGGAAAGCACACAAAAGGGTGAGGCAGGAAGAACTGCAGTGCAGAATTAATCTACCTTTTCATCCTTTGGACTGGGAAATACATGGGGTTTTTGTTTTTCATAGGAAGTAAACACTTTTCCTTGCTAATCTGGTTGTTAAGTAGAAGATACAACAACCTTATTTTCAGCAGCCACTGCCATTCTTTAGCATTATTGCTTTTCTGTAATAGTGAAATCTAAACTAACAGGGGTCACAGTATAGAGGATTTCTAACATTTTGTTCTTGTTATTTCTCAGTAAGTTAAATGCTTTCTCATTATTTAGGTGCCATTGAAATACCCAAGAATTTTTAGGTCCATTAGAAGTTTTGTGAAAGCAGCTAATCACAAGGCATCGTGGCCTTTTGGAGCAGGAATAATGTCATCATTCTTCCAGCAACCAGTGAAAACATCCTGCTCCCCAGAACATTTACTGGCTATCAAAGTTACTGATTGAACAACTAAGCCATATCCATTTCTAGTGAGATGGAAAATTCTATGGATACCAGGGACAACATTAGGAATAATAAAAAGTTACTGGTGAAAATATTTAATCAGAGGGGTTTCTTAAATGAATGTAACAAATTAAGTTCATAGTTATCTGTGGGAAAGCATGGGAAACTGTCAGTAAAACCCTGTCCAGCAACTAGAAAAGGTTATTCTGCTACTCCTCAAATGCAGCATCACAGGACAGTCAGGGTTGCTAAGCTAGGAAGGGCACACAATGGACAGAGATGGAAGGACAGATCTAGATTGATAAAACTGAGGCTCACAGCTAGCATTCACTTCTCCCAATCTTTTAAAGATCAGAAAATCTTGACAGGAGCATCCCTGCAGGTGCAGAGCTCACTGGACCTACCTGAGGCCATGCGGCCATGGGGAGCCAGGGAGAGCAGCGCAGGCTGGTAGCAAGACACTTCAAAGAGTTTGACAGGTGGGTGGCAGCTGTGAATAATCTGCTCCTGAGAGGTCTCAAAAAGAAACCAAGCCTTTAATTTCAGTGTCTGTAATAGCTACAGACTGAGAAAGAGATTTTTCAGCCAGTACTGAGCAGGACTTGTTCAGTAAACATGTTTGGAGATAGTGAGTGTAAGTGATGCTTCCATGTCTCATAAATGCTATGAAAAGGTTTGGAATAACTTGCTGAGAATACACTGGCCATAACTTAACATGCCCATTACATAATGAAACACCACTTCTGACTGAAATAGGCTGTATTCAATAGGCCACAACCTGTTCTCTTGAGGAAGTCACTAAGAGCAAAGCACGAATCTTCACAGAAATCTTCTTGAACAGCAAGACACAGCCAGTTTGGAGCATGCTTGTGGCTCAAAAGTATCACTCAAACTAAAGCAAAGCCAAAACTACAGTGTTTGAGTGGGCTTTTCTTGCAGGAATTGAAAGCCAAGCCCCTTCTGCCACCTTATCCTCCCTTGAACAGCTCTGAACTGCAGCACAAATTACCACTGCTCAAGCCCTCTCCTGAGGCCCTGCTGTCTGCCAAGCTACTCAGACAGTGCTTTGGCAAAATGCTGGCTTCAATTCCTGTCCTAGCACAGCTTTCTAGAGCCTCAGGGAAGGCATAATTCAAAAGAAGCACTGATTAGCAGCCTGATCTGCTCAACACAAAGCTTCCATTCAAAAAGCCTGCTGTTTTTCAAGCTGAGTTACCAACAATATTTATCTCACTGCTCAGATCAGAATCCCATAATACAGCATGAATTATAGTTACATCCTGATACACAGCAAAGACTCCTGAGATAAACAGCACAGCAAACCAGAATTTCTCACACTAATTGGTGTTATATAGGAATATATGAGCAAAGAAAGCAAAAAGCAGCACAGGTCTAATGCCACAGTTTGCCCATACCTTTCCCTTTAGTTAATCCCAGATGGAGGGAGGGCCTCAAGATGGCTGCAGAGTAAAGCCTCACCTGAAACCTGGCAGCTGTTGCTTTCCATGCTGTAGGTGCCTTCCTAAAGAATTCTATCATAACATTTTATACACACAAAGCATCCTCAAGTTTCACTTGAACTGACCTACAGTAACAGGCAATTCCCTACCTCTACCCTTAGAAGGCTTCAATTAAAATTCAGAATGGTTCTGCTTATAGCTAATAAATGGCTTAGGCAGCAGTAAGCCTACAGACAACCACCTCTACAACCCAAGTTCCAGAAAAAATATACAAAGCTTTTCTATGAAAATAAATTGCCAGTCAGAATGCTCTAATTGATCCAAGCAGTGCAAGTTTCCTGTCAAAAACTGTGTCAGGGAAATGTGTATGCAGTTATCACACCATACAGGGCATACAGACTGTGCTGGCTTGGTGAGACACCAAATAGAAATGCTGTATGCTTGTGAGGAACTCAAAAATCTCCCACAAACTGCCAAACCAACTTCACAGAACAATTCTACACCATAACTGAGAGAGGCATCAAACCTTTGAAATGAAGAATGGAATATAAAGGGTAAGTGACAGGAAAGAATCTATTCAGCTATGCCCTTCTGAGCACAAGTCACAAGAAAAAGGGAGAATGTAATGGTACTGTCCCACAAGAGCTTCTATGTGAAAAGTCTCATTAAAGTAGGTGTTGGTGTTTCATCTGCTAAAAGACTGGCTTTGGCTTGCAGCATTTGGTTTGATTTTAGATCAGTGCATGTGATTTACTACAAAAGAAACTAAGAATCCAATAATGAGATTTCAGTTAAAATAAATGAAGTTTGTGAAAAAAGAAAATCTCAGCACTAATCAGTACAGCTGGTGTGCCTGTAGTGGAGCTGTGCTAACCAACCCACTCACTCCCAGAGAATTGCCTCACCAAGATCCCAGTTTTTCTGTTTATACCAACAGCTGCACCACAATGTATCAAAACAGACTTTTTTAAAAGAAATTTTATCCCTATATCACAGTGCTTAAACAAATTCAGAAGCAGGAACAACACTGTTTCTTAGTTATGAAGTAAAACATTTTAGAAGACCAAATAAAAGTTACTCCTTTTTCTCCTTCCCATTGTCTAGAGCTTATTTTTCTCCTTCTACAAGGATACTTCCAGATCTTTTTCCATTAACTAGTTTTAAGATATTTTGAGGACATTCTAAGTTTTCTATAGTTTCAGAATTTTTGTTGGTCTTTTTTAACTTTTTTTCTTCAGGGAAAATGTTACTATTTCTCTTTAATGCCATTGTTAGTGACATGCTAAATGAAGCCCAGCTGAATTAGATTCCCAGCTTGTCTTTACCAGGCTTATTTACTAAGGCTATTTTGTTTAAGACTGTTATAAATGAAAGACATGTTGGAAACATGCAAATATACTGAAATCCAGGAAGACTGTGGTGAAGGAAAGGGTAGCAGCACCAAATGCTAGCATATTGTTTTGCAGTTTAAAAGAGAATTCCAATATTATCAAAATTTAATCCTCAAATAACTTAGGCTATTAGAAATCACTGCATTAAAATGTGCTAGAAGCAGTTTCTGTAACACATTCAAAATGCACATGTAATGCAATAAATGAAAGGATTATGTAACAGTAAATTACACTGAAGCAGCTACAACAACCAATCCATCCAAACAGCACAGGAAAAACAAAAACAGTATGCCAAGCATCAATGTTTACAAAATCCTTTTTCCCATTTATTTTATATAAACTTTTCATACACTGGGGATGACTATAAGGAAACAGTAAGAAAATATGTTTATTGAACTACCTTTATTAATTTCTCACTTCTCTGTCATAAACATAAGTCAGCTGTTGATGATCTGAAGGAGAAAAGTCATCTTAAGGCATTCTGTGCTAGACATCAAATAAAACCCTGGGAAAGCCTTGTGACCTCCAGAGAAGTGGAGAAGAATACTGTTCTGTTCTCTGAACAACTCCTCCTTGGTTATTTGCAGTCTATAAAAACTGGAGTTTTGGTTCATGACTAGGAAAATGCTGGTAAACACAAGGCTAGAAAGGATGCTCGATTACAAAATGATGCTTGGGGTGGCATGGCATGACTTAGTCAGGTGGGTACATATACTCTGAGTTTCTTCCAAAGGAGATCCAAAACACAGTAATAACAGCCCACCCTCCTATTGCTTTTATCAGAATTAATTTTAAGATTCCAGTTGTTACTATATGATTGAACAAGGAATGTGAACTAGATGAACCCTCATGGTTCCTTGCTAGTCAATTATTTTTTTTTTGTGATTAAAAATAACAGCCTGTGCAACACACCATGTTCATGCCTTTTATCATCCCTTTAGCAAACATGATAACAAACATGTTGGTGCACAGTGCAGTTAAAACCCCTGCCATTCTAAAGGACTGTTTTATTCAGTATAATTTAGCTTTAAATGCTAATAGGAACACAGGAAGAAACGGAGGGGAAGAAAACTTCAAGCAGTGCAATATTTGAAAACACTGTGCTACTTTGTTCAGTATTTTAAATGTTTTTTGCACAGCACACTTTACTGTCAGGGGTGTAATTGTACCTTCCCTGCAGAACAAGTTTGCCACAGAAGACAATGTAGGCTGATGATCTGGGACCAGAACAGGCATCTTATGGCTCCTGGATCCAGACATTGCTCACTGCAGTAATTTTATTTATTTTGTTAATAAACTTACCCTGGTTTGTATTTAAGTCTGACTGATTTATTTATGAAAAGCAAGGACTAAATACATACAAAAGAGCTGCAGTTTTGTCATTTAACCCCAAAGCCTGTGTTACATAAATGAAGGGTACTGCCCAGCCTTACTTTTCCCTCTAGAACAGGAGGATGCAGCAATGCTGAACTCTCAAAATCAGAATATTCCAGGCAGCTTGTTAAAGTGCAGTAGGAGTGTTTCAAAACTCTGAACAGACCAGCTGGCACAGTCAGCTCAAGGAAAACAATGTAATAAATCTTCTGAAAATAAACAGAAAAGAGAAAGTGTTTACATACCTATGTTCAACAGCTGAATGGATCTGTAGTTTTCCAAATGTGCTTCACTGACAAGTTTCCTGACACAGGTCAGATCTCTTGAATACCATAGTCATGCAAAAAGAGCCATTTCTCATCTACAGGAAGCATCAGCAGAGAAAGAAATAAAACCAAAACAGTGTAGTTCAGACTAAGAGCTCTAACATTCGCAGGGCATGGGAAGCTGCCAGCCCCACACAAGCACCCTCCCCACCTAATTACATTCAGCTGCTTGTCATGTGGTCTTGCTGACCGATCAAGTGATCTCTTTTCCCCCTTTCAGAAGTGAGCAAAGCAGCTAACTAGATCTCCCTTAACCAGGTGATACACCTCGAACCTTTGCACAAACCACTGACACTCCTTGTCTTAGGGAGAGAAGTTGCAATGTGTGAGCACAACTTTTTCTAAGTATACAAAAAAAAATACAGCAAATACAGCAGTCTCTTATATTGAAATACAGCAAGCACCAAAGTTCCTCAAACTGGTTTTATTTTCACCTTTACAGACAGCAGAAAAAGCTACTGATTACAAAACTGGCAAAGCCACCACAGAGAGAGACCATGGGAGCAGGATCTGGAAGGATTTGGGAGGACAGTGGCAGCTGTACCACTGGGCTTTGCAGGCATCTGTGTCCAGTCCTTTCTGCTGAACCACTTCTGATGGCAACAAGCTCCAAGAGGAGATCAGAGTGAGGATGCTGCCAGAAACTTTCTGAAACACAGACACTAAACCTACAAGCTCCTGTCCCTGTACAGTCCTAAGAGACACATGCAGACATTTTAAAGATTTAAATAACTTCAAGGAAATAAAGCTACTGCTTTAACATGTAAACCAGCTCTTCAATGAGTCAGTTCACAAGAGGCAGAATCCACAGGTCTGCCCCAGTCTCAACACCAGTGTCTGCACCAGGCACTCACTGCATGGAGAGCCCTGCACAGGGATGAGACAGGACCTTCACAGCCCCTGCAGCCCCACAGGGTCTCCTCTCAGACACCCCAACATCAGAGATGCTCACAGGACAGCACTGAAAGCTGTGGACAGAGCAACTCTTGCACTCACCGTATAGGATTTAGCTGATGTGAGCTTTTGCAGACAAGTGTCCTTGCACAATCCTTTCTTGTCTCAGTTTCTTTCCTCCAGCTGCTTCAAGAGCAGCAAAGAAAGGAAATTAAGGTGGTGTCTCCAGCTAGTCTCCAATCTTATAATTTAAGAAGTGCTGCAGACAGGCTGCTACAAATATTTAACATATGGATTCATCTACCAGTAAGAAAGACAACTCCACAAGCTTCTTAACTCTCACTTGTTTCAGTGCTCAACTACCTTGACTCTTTTCATCTGAATCAAGGCAATTTTTTTTTCCTTGCTCTGGTAAACATCTAAGTTCTATTATACAGAGCTGGAACCCTTTTTCATGCTCTGCCTTAGTATTTTTCCAGCATTAACTAAAATCCATTTCTTTGACATTTACTTACAGATTGTAATTTTTAAAACTCTATCCATTCTTGGCTCAATCCAGTCTTCTGAAAATTTCACCGGTTTTAGCAGAAAAGGCCCTTTTTGCTCCCACATGCAATTAAAAAAACAGAATTGTGCTCAATTTTAGCAACATGCACATTTTTCATCTTTAACTGCTTGCTTCCCTGATCAATACCAGAACATTTGCTTAACTGTGAAGAAATATTCAGACCACAGGCACACTAGAATATCTGGTAACTGCTCCAGAGTGCAGAAGGAGGAACAGGATAAGAAGCGTTGACAGACAAAGCAGCAATTCTCCTGCCATGTTGCAAACAGCCCTGGGGGGTAACTGCACACACTAAGCACAAACAGTCTGGAAGCCTCAACCTCAATCTCTCTCAATGTAAATGGAGTTCAAACTCTTCCATTCAGTCAGATGTTTGCCATCTTTAGTGGGAAAATAATTAATAAATAATCCCAGACTTCAGTGTTTTATTTCAGGATGAAATAAGGCTGCTTAACTTGTCTCTCACCAACTTGGTGTGAGGAAGACCAAATAATTCTTCCTTCCTTCCTTCCTGCTAGGCAAGGGTTTTATCCACAAGAGTAAGACTTTGCCAGAAAGGTACAGCTGAAATAAAGCTTTCTTTGTGAGGGTGAAGTTATGTTGATTTCAAACTGGAGAATTATAAACCGGGAGGACATCAGTGTTTGGTTATTTATAGTCTCTGTTTCTAAACAAACACGTTTGCAGCCTCTCAGCAAGTGCTGCACAGGCAGCTGAGGCAGCCCTGCTGTGGTGGCAGGAAGCAAACACCAACCAAGCAGCAACAGCTGGAACAGGAACCACTGCAGGCAGCTCAAGGTGAGCCTTGCTGCCACTGCTACCCCAGCCCTAGGGGCTGTAGGAGCTTGGACAATTTCTTACTTTATGTAGGGGATCAAATTTACTGAAACCCTGAAATGTAGTTTTGAAGCTCCAGCTCTACAAAGGAATACCTATCTACTCAGTTATTCAATATTCCCAACATTTTTACAAGTTTCATGAGCAAGATGATCTGAATGCATGGAATTTATGGTTTACTTGTAAAACTTTTCTATGTTTTACAGGCCTAGGAATTTAGGAGAAAATTTGAGGAGTTAAACACAGTGAACAGTGTGGAGCACTCTTCTGTATAAGCGTCAGAACATTTGCCTTCACACACTCCTTGAGGAAAGTTGCAGTTGTCCAAACTGTCCTGTAGCAGATGTCTCCTCTGTAAGAAAAATGCTGGATTGTTACCTGCCTGCAGAAATAAAGACATCTACCATTGGAGAGAGGAGAAGAATTGCATCTAGTAACAGCCCATTTCAGATAATGCTGCAGAACTGTTTCCAAAGCCAAGAGCTGTGCCTAACATCAGTGTCATCTTCCCCTGAGTAACATGCCAGTACCTCAGGGCACAGCTGAAAGGACCTGAAAGGAGGAGATAAATTCCATATAAAAGACTTCTTTCTTTTTTTGCTTTCTTCTCACCAATATCCTTCCAGAAAAAAAAAAAAAAAAAAGGAAGACAACTCACACTAACAAAATCAGCTTTCACACCAGAACTGTTATAGCTGAACTTTTCCAGGACCAAATCATGAAATATCCCTTGAGTGATTAAAATAAAAGTAGGTCAGGCAGGCCTTCCTGCTACCCAAAGGCAAAGCTGCTAAATATTTAGTAATATTATAGAGTAAAGTAAAACTTTCATTATGTTCTTTCAACTGTAAGCCAATCTAAGCAATTTCTAGTAATGGTGACAGAGTTTTCTTTTAGCATTGCATGTGATAAAGCATTGGCATATTTAAGATCTGTAGCATTGTACATAAAAAGTAGGTTTTTAAAAATTATCCCCTCCAAGAAAGTCTCCAGATAACTAACTTCCAAGAATTACCAGGGTCTCTTCAACAATAAAAAGTTAACAGTAAAATAATCAACAATTGAAAAGCATCAATTTTGCTTTCATAGAACATCATACTGCCTAAAGACAGGAATCCTTTGCAGCAGCTGGGTACTCAACATCAGCACTTCAAAAAACTTTTGACCAAACTCTGTCATCAGAAAAAATCATCAAAAGACTGCTTCCCAAATAAGATTTATATATGGTTATAGTTGACCTCAGAAAAGATTAGTAAAATTATCCCCAACAAGCTAATTGATCTGTCAATTCTGTCAGAACTGCAAGCCTCTGCCTCCACACCACTTTGTATTATGCAGTCTGTCCCAAGGCAAAGCCAAGTGGAGATGTCCATTCCAGATCTGAATCAAAAGGGGAAGGAAAGAACCCTTTAATAATTGAACTGGGGTCTCTCTCTCTCTCTCATTACAGTTCTGAAATATCCAAAAGAAAACTGTATTAAAAAATACTGTTGTACATGTCCCTGTATAAGATGTACAACACCAAGAAATGGTCAAACCAGGTTTATTTAAAATAGCAATAAAAAGTGTATGAATAAACATGATTATTTGTTTTGAGTGAAACGAGCAAATGTCATCATTTTGTATGCAGGAAATGGTATTTTGGTAACATTCACACTAATCATATTACATCATCTGTACTCAAAAGAACATTTAACCTAAAGATGGATGAATTATCTGACGTGCTACAGTTCTGTGGGTCTGTGCTGGTTCACATTTTGTAAGACCTGTGCAGTGCAGGCCTGACTGCAGGAAGAGAGCACCTGGAGCAGCCCAGCACTGGGTGAGAAGCTAGAAAAGCACACCAATAATCTGATGTCTCTATCTTCAGCATGAAGAGCTACAAATCTCATTTTAGCTCAATGATCTTTATCTACTTTAAAGGGTTGATGACTAAGTCAGCTTTTTTAATTAAAAAACAGTATCTTCACAGGAAGCTGCTGTGTCCATTTAAAGGAACATGTGCACTACAGCTACCTAAGAAAGGATTTTCAATGTTTTACAATCCTATATCAATATACCTTTGAAAGTTTCTGTCGTATTTTTATCCACACTTCAGCTTCATTGAAATGTGTTTATTCTTGGCACTATCTGAGTTATCTGAAAACCAATCTCAGCAGAGCTGGGTTTGCTTTCCAGCACAAGATCCTGTTCACATCTTTTCTGATCTACCTCATAGGGCAAGTGGTTCATCATTGTCCTCACAAGCTGTCAACAGTGCCTTTTGCACTTTAACTCTGCTCTCAGAAGGAAAAATGGAAAGGTTAATTATGTGAACTATGTGGCAGACAGAGAAGTCTGCTGCTTCTGAGCTACAGCAAAGAATTGCTTCTGCAGTGTGTTGTTTGATCTTCCATGCAATAAAGCACATGAAACCAAATTAAACACCTGTGATGCCTATTTGTTTCTACCATTTCTTAAAGCATGAGCACCATTAATATGAGAGCTCCTTCACATTCCCATTTATTCAGTGAGTCCCCAGGTTAACTAACCTGACTGGTTGATCTCCTCCCTTCAGGGTGTGCAGGAGGAACGGGTGGGCTTGGCAAGGTGGTGACTCTGCACTACATGACCAAAGTGGGTCTTTCAGTTCCACTGGCCCCATTCCACTCCCTGCGTGACTCCCAATTACTAAAAACGTTACTGCTCCCATTCTCCATGCTCCCACAGGATGCTAGGCTGAAGAAAAATTCCCTGAGGCTCAACACACCACACTCGAGATTATGAATGCAATAAGGACTTCTCGGAACAAAGCCCCAAATTTGCAATGCAAAAAACAAAGCAGAAATGAGGACAGGCCTCTTAGCCTGGTTTCCTAAGGAAACAAAGCTCATTAGAGAGGGGCAGAGACACTGCATTTCTATTATTTCTGCCTTTTCTCCCAACATTTGAATCTGCTGATCAGCTTTAACACTCCTTTACAGAGGGGAAGAAACCACAAAGATCTGAACTTCCTGAACACTGAAAAAATGGCAGACTGGATAAAGGGAAGACTGGGATGTGTGCTTCCTCTGAAAGCTGGCAGAGCTTCCAGTTCTGCAAGGGAAACCCACCAGCTGCCCAGGTTGTACCTGCTGCAGCACATACTGTGACAGTCATTCAATTTTACATTTACTTTCAAGTTGGATTTAAAAGACACTCTATCTATTTTAAAAGCAAATTAAATTTAAGCACATCTATTATTAAACAGTGAATGGAATCAAACCAGTGGAGTTTTGCCATATCAGCAGTTCAGATTGGGGGGAGGAGGAGTTGCCTTCTGTTTCAAAACCTACTGAAAAGCATGATCCCACTTTTGCAGCATGCTCTTTTCACAGGCCCTCCAAAGCCTGATCTGCAGCTCCTCCTGACACACAGCAGGATCTCCAGCCCTGTGGGCTATACCCAAACTGATTATTCTAGAAAACTATCAAATAAAGATTTATATTCACCTCTTCCATTTCATAGATAAAGAACATTTTAAAAACTACTACTTTAACAACTCTAACTTAATTTAATAACTCCGACTTATATTTATCCAATCTAAAATTCCAAGAATTTTGCTATGAAATTCAGAACAAACACCATCAAATCAGACAGTACTATCTTCAAACTTGGTTAACACCATCTCTGTACAGAGATGTCTATCCTGACACCATTCCAAGAAAAAATATGGAAAAATTAAGTATTAGTCAGACAGTTCATGCCCCAACAGAAAAGACCTGTCAAGCTGAATCAATGTTAGAGGAGAAAGTCAGTGGAGCATGTGCAGTTATGTGCACAGGATCTGAAAGTGCTGCATGAGAAAATCTGTTGGAAATGGATAATACCAGCAGGGCTAGGACTGCCCTGATACCTGTATTTTGGGTCACATTCAGTCATGCATAAAGTTTGGTTAAAACAAAACAAGTGGGGGTGGGGGAGGAGGAATTATGATTAGCCTTTGCAATTGAAAAAAAAAAAAATCAACATAAAAAGACCCCAATTATCCAGTTTTTTTGCTATAATCTACATTCTGAATGTTATCTAGGTTTCCAAGCAGACATGGAAAGCACCAGCCACTGGCAAGACCTGTAGCAGCAAATCATCTCATGCAAGCCTTGCATAAAAGCATTCCACAGCACAAGCAGTCCCACAGCTGTGGGCCCTGAGCCATACCCTGACATGCTCCAAACGCACCACGCTCCATGACAGTCACACAATTACCAGCAGGGATCTCCAGGAGAAAGGTCACTTCCCTCAGCAACTACCAACATAAAATACCACACAGCAAGACTGGTGGAGACAGGAGAAAACCAGAAAACTTGCATTCTATTCATAAAAAAGAATGAAGTTTTCTTTTCCCCCCTACCCACCATACATGCTTTATTAGTCCTTATCACCACTAGCGGCCTTCAGTCTAGTTCAAATATTCCCTTTCCCCAAGGATGTTACTGGAATGAATTGGTTTTGTCCTTTCAGTTCACAGAGCAACCATTTTCCTTACAGTCTTTGGGTGATAAGGGAACCCAATGAAATATCCCACAGTTATGAAAATAATGAGCCAGGGTTTAAGAGTGAGACTGGGCTGACTTTGGACAGCAGCAGTTCTCTGGACTTCTCCAGAGAACCTTCACCACCTTCTAATCACATAAGGTTAATAAAAGTATTATAAAAATTGTGGATCCATTGTTTTTAATTTTGCTTTACATTCTGCTCTTTCTAATTCAAACCTGAAAGGAGCTTACATACCTGAAAGCCTATCTTTTCCTTTTCCAACTAAATACACTACCCTAATAAAAGGCATTGCTTCTACCCATGGAGCTCTCCTTACCTGAAAGTATTACTGAAGAGTCAGGTTTTATCTATTTTGCTATCTATTCCTTTATCCTGTTATCACCTTTTAAACCAATAGCAGTACACAGCTGCAAAACTGTAGTCACAATCTCCAAACTTAATTTGGACTCAGCTACTTGATTTCTGTAGCAGTGTCCTTATACCCATCCAGTGTTCCATTTGCACATAAAATATTTCAGCAAGGTGTACTTACAGTCCTTTCATTCATATATCACATTTACACAAAGAATTACTGCAGAAGTGTACAATTATCTTCAAAATACTTTTTGCAAGTGCCCACAAACTTGACTTTTAATTTTAAAACACTGATTACATATTAACCAACTTCTTTTGTCCATTGCAAATCACAGATTTCTAGAAAAACTCTACTCCTGCTGAGGTTGTATCTTCACTGCTGCTTCCTGCCCCTTTGCAACCTTACTACCAGTCTTCATGTTGTTTTCCACAAATGCCTTTTTCTGACATGCTTTATTCTTACCCATTTCTCATCAGTAAAAGTATCAGACATAGAGAAAGAAAACAGCTATGAGAAATGGGTTTACAAACTCAGGAAAATATCACTGCACTAGTTTACACTTTGATATTATCCTCAGAGCCGTAGAAGCAAGGACATTTTCTGTTTGGGTTTTTTTTCTCCTGCAGACTAAAATACTGAAGAACTTGTTAGGTCAGCTCCAGAGTGCTGAAATGTGCCAGTATGTGAAAAGAATTCCAGCACCCAGGATATGCAAAACTGTCACACACCCCCCAAAGCATCCCCAGCCCTTTGAAGCCACACCAACACCACAGGAAAAAAGCATGCTGGTTATATGTCATATTTTAATCTACATTCCATAAGGCTTATTAGATTGGAAAATAAATCACAGGCACTAAGACTACTTATTACTATAAATCAAAAGTAAATTCTGATGCTTTATGTATGAAAATACAACAATGTGAGGGTGTTCCAGAAAAGAAAGTCAGGGCTAGGACTTATTCACAAAGCTCCACTGGAGATAAAAGGATCATTCAATCATTAAGTGATCTCAGCTGATTTAACATGGTTCAAGTTAGTCCTGCCTCCTGACAGAGATGCAGTTCTGACTAAGAAGAGAAAAAAAGAAATGAGGAAAAGAAACCTCAAAACCAGATACTATATCCAGAGAGACTGATTTGGAATATATTTGTATAAATAGAAAAAAAAAAAAGTGTTTCTGCTAAAAAAGCTGCCTTATAGGTTAGAATTTATCTATCCATGCTGTACTTAACTTTTTAAGCATGTTTGAAGCCAGTGCTGTAAACTCAAAGATTGTACCTGCAGCACTGAGTGGTGTCTACAAAGCAATGGGAGCAAAAGCAAGTTCCAGAGCACTGTGTATGCCCAGCCCAGGAAAAATTCACCTGTAAGTATCTAAATAACCCTCTGCAGGACCAACCACATGTGCAGAGCTCAATAATGCAGCTTTAATGCAGATGGGAATATTTTATTAAATTGATTAATTATTTATAAATGCAACTTAATTACATGCTGAGACATCAACAGGGGAAAAGGAGTTCTCATTCTTTATATTCCACCTCTAGTGCCAATTTTGCCTGTTTTTCAGATTAAATTAAATTCTAACCACCTCTGTTGACTGTGACAGACTGATCTTAGTAATGAAGTTGATCTGAAGTGCAGGGTTATGCTGGAAACTGACAGACCTCTCTGGTCATTTACCAGCACGAGAGATCCCTGGCAGGAACAGCAAGACCAAGAATTCAAAGGCACAGAGGGGTTACTGCACGAAATATTTGTTTCTGTAAATGTCAAATGCTACTTAAGAATTCTTTTATCTCACCTCATCTTCTCTTTGAAAGAAAAGGAAATGTGTAATCGAGTGATAAATTAATGTGTTCATATGTTTAACGATAGTGATAAAACAAACTTACAGTCTGGTTTTAGACATCTGGCTGCTCATGGGAAATTTTGTTAACTGTGAAATTGAACCAGTGTAAGTTGTAGCACACCCTCTCTCCCAAACTCCTTTGTGCAAGAGATTAAGTAGATGTAAAATCAGAACCCTGAACGAGAAACACAGGAACATGCTGTTCTTTTTTCCATCCTTTTAACCATGCTTTTGAGACATTCATTTAGCATTACAAACACCATTCCTACATTTACCTATCAACAACATTTGAAATGCATATTGCAGTATATGCTATTCCCTGGCTGGAAAATACTTGGAACACTCACAAAATTAGTAAGTCTGTGACAAGAAAGAAGGGCTGAGAGAAGATGTCTATGTCAGATTTAAGTTTCCAAGAAAGGGCAGTATAGATTTTGTAGAGTTTCAAAGAAAATCCTCTAAGTGCAGCAACACACCACCTTGCAGAACTAATTCAAACATGTATGTGTTATTCTGATGAAAACCTCCTAAGCACCATCTAGGAGGGAAGTGTTAGAAGAGTCATACAGTCAGAAAGCTCAAAAAATTCCTGATACATGTCTAAGACATAAAAATTGAGTGGTTTCAACAGTTCTAAGCATGTCCTTTATACTTTGCTAGCACCATCAAAAATACCACTTATATATTAACATACTCTAGTTACTTACAGAGTTAGGAAAATCAATAGATGTTTCTAATGGACTTAGATTTCCTTAGATCCAAAATCACCAAGGTGTAAATTCAGCCCAAGCATTACAAATCAGGCTGAAGGGCCTTCCCAACACGAAGCCTCCCTTACACAAACACGCAGTGTTCAGAAAGGAGCAACAGGTCTGTTGATAGTCACGCATAAGATCTGAGTCCCGGTTAGGCAGATATAACATTATTATAGCGCTCTCACAACGACTGACCATTTTAAAAGCCTTTCTAAAAATTTGAACCAGCCATGCAGTCCACTCCTCCTCTGTAAAAGAAAGGCAGGTGTAGAGGGTGGGAGCTGGCAGCTCCCGCAGCAGCAGCGCGGGAGGGAAGGCCCGAGCGGGGCTGTTTGCCGGCGCTCCCGGCAGCCGCTGTGAGGGGAAGCACCTGAGGGGCGGCCCAAGGCCGGGGCTAAGGGCGGCTCGCTCTCATCTCCGCAGCGAGGCCCCTTTGTCAAAGCCCGAGTCGCTGTTCCGGAGCCGTGGGGCGCCGGCCGGCGCGCAGAGTTCCCCGCCCGAAACACCGTCCCGGGGCTCTGCCCAAGCCCTCTGCCAGCTGAGCCAAGTAGAGCCGTCCCTGCTCGCTGCCCTGTTCGCCTCCCTTGCCGCCCTACCTGCTCGCCTCCCGGCCGCCGGAGCTCCCGCAGCCACGTCACGCAGCACCTGCCTTTTTTTTGGGCTCCGACCGTGTCTTTTTCGTCAAGGCAACATCACTTCCCGTACAGCCCGAGGTGGGGGCGGGCCGGGCGGCACCGCCCCGGCGTGTCCCGGCCCCGCCGCAGCCACCTGGGCGGGCTGAGCGCGGCCCTAGGGCAGCACCGCGCGGCGCTCAGCGGCGTTAGCCGGGCTGGCTGCTCAGCCCTTCCCTCCTCACCTCCCTGAAAGATCTCACGCGGTTAGCAAGAATTCATGAGAGGCAAAACAGGTTTTGCAGCGAAAATCCGCGGTGCCTGGTTAATGCACGCCACTGTGGTTTAATGAGCTCTTCCTGCCGCCTGCTGGCTGCCTGCCTTCCCCCGCGAGGGAAGAGTGCTCTCCACTCTCAGCGCTTTAATCCCGGCAGTCTCAAGAATTCAGCAAGCAGAGTCTCAAGCTCAGTTGCATCAATAACCCTTTCCACCTGCATCCGTGCAGACACCCTGTTTCTTGAGGCCTTTCAAATTCAACTGTCATCTTTATGGACAGTCATTAAGTTTACAAAGGAAGTGCCTTCTAGACCTTCTAGACCTCTTCAAAATAGACTTTTCAGTACTTAGTAATACTGTAAAGGAAGCTGCTGGAGTCACTGCAGTAATTCAGTGATGGCACTGAAGTTTTGTGGCAATATGTAGCATTTCCTTATAGAATCAGGGAATGGTTTGGGTTGGAAGGGGCCTTAAAGACCACCTAGTTCCAACCCCCTGCAGGGACAACCTTCCATTAGACCAGGCTGCTCAAAACCCTGTCCAGCCTGGCCTTGGACACTTACAGGGATGGGGCAGCCACAGTTTCTCTGGGCAACCTGTGCCAGTGACTCACCACTCTCACTGTAAAAAATTTCTTCCAAATATCTAATCTAAACCTGCCCTCTTTCAGTTTTAAGCCACTGCCCATGTAATGTCATGTCCAAACTGCATTTACTGCACTCACTGCACCTCCTAGCCCACCTTCTACTGTTATCCTCCCATCTCAGCTTCTATACCAGTACCTCCACCTACAACATTGTTCCTGGCTTAAAATATAGACACACAAACAACTGGTTTCTTTCCTCATTCTGTCCAAACAAGATTATGTTAAAACCAAAACCTGGCATAAGTTTGTCCCAAGATCTCCTGGGTTTGGCTTCCTTTTAGATTTACTGAAGTCTTGACATATCTATGGACTTGGTTTCCCCAAGTCTCAGATTCTGTTCTGTCAGACTAACCCACACCTACTCCAAGAGCCATGCTTCCTTCCTGAGCTACACACTGAGGCTCTTCTTAAGGACAACCCATTTTCCAGGCAGATTTATGTATTCAATATCTACTGTAGCCTCACTCTGTCAGGAATGACATCCGTGTATAAGCATATGTGGTATGTGTGTTTATGTACATATGGCCAGGTCTGATGGCCAGGTCCAAAGGTGGGTGCAGTTCCCTTCTCAGGCATTTGCACAACTGCTTTCCCAACTGAGCTGACATATTAAGAACTGACACCATGAGAAGCAGAGAAAAATGGTATTTATCACTTGGAGGATCAGATCAGAGGAAATCCAACAAAACCCATGAAGCATAATGACACAGCAGCAGCTTTCTTTTTCGAGTTTCCTGATTTCATTTAAATTTAGAGGTGAAACAGCCCTTCAGACATTCAGCATGTCATCCATGATTCAACACTGACGTCCCGGAGTCTGGTACCAAACAAGCAGGCACGCAGCTGCAGCAGGCGGGCGGCTCCAGCGCGGGGCCGGGCTGCGGAGGCGGCTGGGGCGGGACGGCCCCGGCCGGTGACGGCCCCTGCAGGTGACAGTCGCGCCGGCTCCGAGCGGCTCCACCGCCCCCGACGGACGGGGCGTGCGAGGGCCGGGCTGCGAGGCGGTGCCCGGGAACGGCGCCGCACGCCTCCCTCAGGGCCTCTTGTCGGGCGCGGCGTCCGGCGGCGGCGCGGCGGGGCCGTGTGGGCCGGCGGGCGGCTGGAAGAGCGGCCCGTAGATGTAGAGCCCGCTGGCCACGCCGAGCGCCACGGCCACGGCCACGTGCTGCAGCGGCAGCCGCCCCCTCATGCCGGCAGGCGCTGCTGCCGCGCTCACGGACACGCGTGGGGCGGGCGGGCGCGCACTGCGGCGCGGCCCCGGCTCGGCTTCGGCCCGCGGTCCCGCTGCCCTCACCTGAACGCGGGACACAGCAGAGCCCCGGCTTCCCGCTGGCTGCAGGCACCGGACGGAAGTACCGGCGCTGTCCCGCCTCCCGCGGTCGCGCATGCCCCGGCGGGGGAGGTGGCGGGGGAGCTGCGGGCACGGATGCCGGAGGCGGTGCGGCTCCGCAAGCGGCGGTCGGTGCTGTACAGCTCGGCCGGGGGGGCCGCAGCGCAGCGAGGCGCCGGTAAGCGGGGCTGGGCCGGGCCGGGCGGGGCAGGGGCAGGGGCAGGGCTGGGGGGCGGCCCCCGAGGGGCCCGTGACGGACCAGCCTCGCCCCCGCAGGTGCGGCCGCGCCCGCGTCGCTGCTGGCGTTCGCCCTGGCGCTGCGGACGCTCAATTGCTTCCTCGTCCAGACCAGCTTCGTCCCGGACGAGTACTGGCAGTCGCTGGAGGTGGCCCATCGCATGGTCTTCAAATATCCTTCGCCTGCCACGGCCCCCGCGCCCTCTCATCGCTCCCCGCGGTGCCCTGGGCGGGTGAGCGCTCGGGCACGGCTCTCCCTGGCAATAAGGTGTTGGCTTGACCAACAACATACATCCCACCGCTCTGGCCACAGGGACAGAAGGTCTCGATCCGAATGGCTCGGGTGAAGCTTTTCCTTTCAGCTTGTTAAGATATGTCCTTAATATTCATAATTATGGTTACCTGACTTGGGAATGGACTAGTAACTTAAGGGGCTACTCGTACCCACTGATCTTTGCAAGCATGTACAAAGCATTACAGCTGCTGGCTAAGGATAACGTTCAGCTGCTGGTGAGTATAATCAAAAAATGTGCATCTGCTACTAAAATTCAATTTTAAAGTATTGTATTTAAACAGTAATTTTTTATCATTGCCCAAGTAAAATGCAAAGCCTTGAATCTGGCAATTAGAGATGTGTGAGCACAGAGATCCCACTGACTTCCCATAGGGGCAGAACTCATTAATAGATCTCCAGTCACAACACTGATGCCTGCAAATGCAGAGGTCTCTGTCAATCTCTTGGATTTTCGTACTGATTGTGCTTGCCACTACATCATAATTACACAGTAGTTCAGTTTTCCAAAGTGTTTATCAGTGTATATTTGCACTCAGCCCACAAGAACTAACAACAGCCCCTTTTGATTTCAAGATGTAAAGCAGATAATTCTACTTTCCGTCTCTGAACACTTTTAGTTGAACTTCAGACATTCTCTGTTTTGGTAGAAATACTATCCTTACCCAAGACCCTTACTATTTCATTTTTTAAATCATAAAAAGCTATAGAGAATACTCACCAATTCACTATTTTCATACTTGAACAGTCATTCACTAATTCAGTCCTCTCTTAAAACTTGGAATTTAACTTGGTTTGTTGCAAGTACAGTTTTCTCTCTGCTTACACAGATCTGGGTCCCTAGGCTTGCACAGGCAGTGCTGGCTGCTTTTGCTGATGTGAAGCTTTATTCATTAGTGCAACACCTTGAAAATTCAGAAACAGCAAAGTTCGTGGTGAGTCACAGTCTTTAAAAACTTATGCATGTTAATAAACACTGGTTTTGCATTGTAAAATAAGTGAGTGCAAATAAGTGCAAACTGATACATCACACCTTGAAGAACTACCACCTTCATTTAGGTGAACTTGTTTTAATGTGTTCATAATTATTTTCAGTTCTTCTGCCAACTTTGTTCCTGGTTTACATGGTATTCCTGTACCAGAACTCTAACAAACACCATGGAGACAATTCTTACCATTTTTGCTCTTTCCTACTATCCAATAAAAGGCTCCAAGATGGGGAACAGGTGAGAAACTTTCTCCTAACAGTACTGATAATTTTTGGTTTGGGATGACACCAATCTACTGATATTGTTTAAAATGCTATCTTTCTTCTTAACATCTAAGGCAACCAAAGCCCCCTCATTCATGTAGCAAGAGTTCTGTCTCATGGAAGGAACACTCTAATATTTCCTCTGTTTTTTTAAGATTATGTTATAGCTGGATGTAAAATTAGCTATTCCCCTATTTCCTTTTGCAAAGCGTGACTTTATGGGAAACTTTTATTTTAAACTTTAAAACACTAGAATATACAGTAACTTGGGAAAAGATAACAAAAGCTTTTTGGGGTCAGATATAGGGGAATTGGTGGTCACAATTTTCTTTATCACTCGCTATTTTAAAGTAGGTACCTCTAGTTAGCAACTCCATTGTAACAAAGCAATTCTAGAGTTGCAGCCTTCTAAGCAAGAGAGAGTATCTGCACTCAGAGGCAAAGTTACCTGCAGTATGAAAAACTTTTGGCCAGAGACAGGACAGTTGTTGAAATGTCACTGTCTGCAAAAGAATTGACCAGACCTTTTGATAAACTGCTGGGTTTTTTATGTTTCTTCCTTTTAGCTGTAAGTATTTAGCTTTGGTTGCAATTGCAATTATTATTCGTCCCACTGCTGTTATCCCGTGGATGCCTTTGGTCTTCAACCATTTTTTGCAAGAACAGAGGAAAGCAGACCTTATCCTACACAACTGCATTCCTGTTGGGTAAGTTCTTTCTCAATTTAAACTGGGACTGTGCACAGCTAAATCTTAAGATTGGGTTTACCACTGCAAAGGCAGACAAGCCAAAAACGTGATATCATGTAAATAAAGAAGAGAACAAATAGAGTCCTTTGCAAAAGTTTAAGGAAGGGGCACGTTGCCATCAAACTGTTGTATATGCTGCAAAAAGCACCAGGAAAGATTTCGTGATGGTGAGACATGAGAGCATTCCAACTTAACCTGGGATTGTGCCAAGGATACCAGGTGAAGCCAAGTGGCCACTGTAAAATGGCCACGAGTATGGATAACCTCAAAAATACTAGGAAGCCGAGTTTTGACAGCTGGAGAAGATACAAAAGCAATTCAGGCAATATCAGTGCAACAAACTTTCCATTTTTGCAGATTGATCACAGTAGGAACCTCTTTAATAATTGACCGTGTGTTTTTTGGTGAGGTAAGCTGTTTTAAACTTGACTTATAAGAAGAAGGTTGGGGTTTAGTATTTTAGTATTGATAGATATTTCAGATTTCTCTGACTTCTCTTGTTTCTGTGACAGTGTCTGGTCTATGATCTCTAAATATATCCTAAGCCACAAACCCTTGAACAATGACTTCTCAGGTGTTTCAAATGATGGACTGCTACATAAAATCAGTATGCTCAGTCCTCAATAGTTATCAACAAACTACAAACTTACACACTTCTGTGATTAATTGCTAAATATAGGAAGTCCATGCTGAGACTTAGTTTAAAAAAAAAAAAAAAACAACAACCTGAAATAGGAGTGAAAATATATTATATAGGGCCAGTGATGACTGTGTAATTCAATGTAGCTGTTGTGTTTGACTTTGGATTTGTGTTTAACTCCCCCCATCCCCCAGTGGGTACTGGTTCAGCTGAACTTCTTGAAATTCAACGTGCTGCAGAATTTGGGAACATTTTATGGCTCTCACCCCTGGCACTGGTACTTCACTCAGGGACTGCCAGTTGTGCTGGGTCCCCATCTGCCGTTCTTTATTCACGGCTGCGCGCAGGCACCGAGGAGGTTCCGCATCCTTCTGCTGGCACTGGTCTGGACACTGCTGGTGTACAGGTAATCTCTGCTGAGGGCAACTGCTGCCTCTCACTGCTTGTGTTCTTGGCAAAGCTCCTGTCCTCTCCAGAACAAAGCAGCACAGTTTTCAATTAAGTGATAGAATGAAAACTTAGAGAAACAGTTCAAACACTCCAAGAAATGCAATCAGTTATAAAACTGGTGCTAGAATTTTGTGTAATACTGCTTCTTGTATTGTCACCAACATGTATCTTTAGAATTGATTAGACCTTTAAAGAATAAAATAATCCATCATGGAATGAAATTTTAAAAATCCCAAAACCAACACTCAATCACCCAGCAGGTGTTTAAACAAAAATAGAACTAGTTAGAAAACTGAGTTCACTAGATGCCTGTTAATGAAAACACCATTTCATTTGGTTCTTTAATATATCCCCAGTAAGATAAGAGATTCTTAGACCTCTAAAACTTACTCCATTCCCAAGTTTATACACAGCTCTTAACTACTATAGGGCTGCATTTCTCACTGTAAGGTCAGAAGTATAAGAAAAGGTAAGTTTTTTCTAAAGCATCAGAATTAACTGTAGATTAAACAGAAGAAACACTTTCAGACATGAAAAAATAGAGCAAGTAAATAAATACTAAGCAATAAATACTTTATAACTATCATAGTAATAGACTACAGCAAAACAGTAGCAAGACCAGAAAGGCAATTTCTTCTTTCCAGCTCAAAACTGGAAGTAGCTTTATTGACTTTAGGACTTTTTTACCTCCCGTAGTTTTGTAAGAACCCCTTTGATTCGCAAGACATGAGAGTTGCAGTAATCCCCAAAAAAGCCCAAAAAGTTGACATGGGAAATTGTGTATTTTTGTATTAGCAGGGGTGACAGTTAATTTGCTAGATACAAATGGGCACTTGAACCTTAGCTTTTTATCCACACTATTTATTGTGTCTTATTACAGAAAACAGATTGGTGAAGTATTGGTTAAATTACATCTAGTTGTCAAAGAATCAGACCACTTAATTGTAGTAACCAGGAATTTCTAAACAGTGCTTGGTTTAAACTGACCAAATAGTCTTAATTTGAATGTACTTACTATGTTCTTCAAAAGTGACAATTTGGATTTTTACTCTTAACTGCTTCAATACCAAAAGCTTCTTAATACATGCACATGCTCTTCCAGTCTTCTGTGCTCTAGAACACATTTTGTCAACAGAACTGAACTTTCAACAGAATTTAACTTTCTTGCTGTACTACTGTATGTTTTATTACAGCACACTGAGCCATAAGGAATTCAGGTTCATCTATCCAGTACTGCCATTCTGCATGATTTTTTGTGGTAAGCATTGGTTTCAAACGTCTTGCAACCTTACCTGGATATAATTTTTACCCCAGGAGAGACTGTTAATGGTCAATGTAGGTATTTGATAAATGACTCCTAGAATTAGCCTAGCCTTTTCTTACAGTTAGTTAAAAAGAGAAAGAAAAAAGATGAGGGAGAGCAAGTGACTGTGGCACAGATAGAGAATCCTTAGCATGGATAAAAGTATTCCTGCAAAAACATGACAACTGTGTGCCTTTTCCCATTATTAGCTCCTTCAAGCAAAGTGGGGAAAGGGGCCATTGATTGGAGATGGGGAAAAAAATGGAGTATGCTTTTCCAAGGCCAGAAGCTCAAAATTTAATAACAATAAAGGAATGCTGTAGTTTTCAGCAGTTTGGAGAAAAAGAATACCACAGCCATGCAGATGTAGTTACCATTTATTCTGGCTCTATGTGGACTTGCATGAATCAGAACACATCAGTAAGTTGCCATATATCATTCATCCAAACTACTGAATGAACTGATTTTCACTACAAGAAATTAAATTTAAAGAGACAAAGCACTGGTTTTGAAATTGCATTGCCACTGTATTAGGCTACTTTCAAAAATGTGTGAATTGTTTATCTCCCAAACTTACTCCAATGTTTCTATAGGATATTCTTTGAGATACCTGAAAGCATGGAAGAAAACTGCAGCAAGTTTCCTGCTGTTATCCAATTTAGTCCCAGCCCTGTACACAGGCTTGGTTCACCAGCGAGGCACTCTGGATGTTATGGCTCACATCCAGCAGCTCTGCAATCACTCTCAGCAGTCACAAGCTTTTGTTTTCATCCTGATGCCATGCCACTCTACCCCATTTTACAGGTATTAAAAGTGTCAACAGTGCACTACATTAAAATCCAAACTCTTAATCAGAAATCAAGATTTCCTTTCTCCAAGGCTTAATAAATTGAGATATATAAATGTTTACAGGAAGAGTTTTGATTTTTTCATACAGTTAATACAGAGCAAATAGGGGACATAAGCCAAATGCTTGTACCACAGAATAAAATTCAGCATCTAAGCTTTACTCATTTTTGTGAAATAGCTTTGTATGAGGATATGCAGTAAGTCTAATGATTTCGCTAAGTATGTCACACTTCTTCATTATGATTACATTTTTAGCAAAATTAAACACTAATTGTTACAATCAAAATATATTAATTTTACTTCTGCTGCTAGGCAGTAAAGAATGTCATTACAACAATGACTTAGGTCACTGCAAAAGGTTTTCAGTAGATCCTGGCAAGTGAACAAAATGTTAAAGCAGATATAAATAGTGAAGCTGATATGGAAAAGTACCTTTTTAAGAAATTGATGTTGTGCAAATGGTATTTTCATTAAGATAAATGTGTTTTCTGTTAACTGCTAACAGCATAGTCCCAGCAGTTTGGAGTTGAGTCTGCTTCCTCTACTTTGCTTTCATATGAACTATTGAAGGGAAAAAATATTACTCTGAGGAAAAAAATTTACCTGATATTTGTTTTGACTGAGGTGTCATTTGAAGTGATGAGTCATTTCAAACCTGATTCTGGTCAGTTGATCATGAAATGTGTTTTTGCTTTTCTCCCTAGTCACGTTCACTGTCCTCTAAAAATGAGATTCCTTCAGTGTCCCCCAGACCTAAGTGGCAATGCGAGCTACGTTGATGAAGCAGAGGTGTTTTACTCTAACCCACTTGGCTGGCTCAATAAGGAGTTTTACAATGACACCTTATTACCCAGTCACTTGATCCTCTTCAATGTGCTAGAACAGGTATGGAACTGCAAGATGGAACAAACTACTTCTGAGCATAAGTTACAAAATAAATTAGGAAAGAGTTATAGTTTAAATTTTTGAAAATTGTTGTTCACAACTTTTTAAAACATAGCTTATATTAAAATTGACCCCCCTAGCCCATAATAAGATTATTGATATCATTCCACTGCTATATATTTAATGTTCATGTATGCTCTCTTCTCTGTGCAAATTCTACAGGCCACAAAGTAATGTTAAAACAGATGTGCCATCTATTCCCAGAAACTGCACTTTTAAGTAAGCAACAATGAAAACTAAAAACACCTACAGTCACAGTACCTTTTAGCCCCTCAAATCTTTAATGAAGTCCATGAACTCAAACAATGGCGGCTGGTGAATATCTGCTCCAGACAGGATCAAGCAGGATAAGTGCTTCTTTTTCTAGCAGGCTTTCCTAAAATAAAGGATAAAGCTTCCCAGGGACAGTTGAACTGATAGTTGTCAAGAGACTTGGAACACTATTCTTGTGCTCCCAGGTGTGTTTTCTTACTGTGGAAATTAATGTATGTTCATTTGCAGGAAATATCATCATTTCTAGCTTTAAGGGGCTACGAGAAAACAGCCACTATCTTTCACACTCATGTACCTCAAGGACGAGTTGGAACCCACATCTCCATCTACAGGAGGAAAACTGAAATGAATCATCTCTGAAGATCAGGCTAGAGCTTGGACCCAGTGAGATCAGTTCTGCACAGCAGTAGCTATGCTTACACCTCGTACTGAGTCTGAGACTGGGGGAGTCAATGGGCAATCCCATGAGGCAGCCAGTGGCTGCCTGCAAACACAAAAACCTCCTCCTAAAGGCAGCTTCAGTAGCAGTAGGGCAGGGTGGGGTTCCTGACCTACCTTACAACACTAGAAATCATTGGGAAGACCAAAATTACCATATGAATACTTAAGCAATAAAATACAGACAAGATTGGACCGTTTTTATAGAACTGTACAGCTATGCTGAGTTTCTTTTATAATAAAAGACTTTTACCCACAATGTCTCTTTTATTTTTCTTCTACAATATGCAGATATGCAAGACATTTCAAGTGTTTAAATCAGCACACTGATTAGAATGCAGCACAGCAGTCTTCACAATTCAACAGGCTCTTGAACCCCCCCAAAGACAGGAAGCAAATATAAGGTTACAGAACACTAACAAATACATTACCACAATGTTGATCTATTTTTTGAAGGATGAGATGAAGTTAGTATATCAAACATTGGAGTTAGTAGTTGGTACATTATGCATGGCTCAAGCTTTAACTACACTAATGGAATGCAATTAAGCATTTTTTCATACACAGGTCATGGCATGCCTAGTTTCTGCAACAATACTGCTGGCACCCAAACTATCTTTACTTCCAAAGAACAGTTAAAGCAACGGTACAGAATATGCAAATCAGAAAGCCTGACTTCTGCCTCTTAACAAAAATGTGTAAAAATCAAATTATTCAGAAAAAAAATTTGCATTTTGCTGCTTTGTTGAAAAACAATTAGTTTCCAGAGAGCATGTGAATTTTAATCTTAATTTTTACAATAAATTACTCAGTATTTTGGATCGAAGGGTAGTTGCCCCAATTCTATTTCAAGATTTGCCATGTGTCTTCCATTAGTGCGACCATGTTTATGCCATTTACCTTCTCTTTTATTACGGTGTTGGTACTTCTGAGCTTGTTTTTCATGTCTGGAATTTTCAGTTTGTGTAAAAGGTCTTTTAGGTCGACTGCAAGGAGTAAACAAAAGCTTATTACTACTAAAAGCATTTTGTAACACAATTACATTTTCAAGTACAGCTTTTAACATGCTGAGGTTCATTGAAAACAAAATTAGTAGTAAGTGGTCCTTTTAGCTTTTAAGAAAAATGGGAAAGGCATTTCTTTGTTTAAATCATCAGTAAGATGGTATATACAAAATAAATACTTTCTAAAAATAAAAATACAGCTGGTCTCACAAGCTTCTGTATAACAGTATCAGTAAAAGAATTTGGAATTGATTTTCTGCAAACTGAAATTCTCACAAATTAGGTATTTAATTTAAAAATAAAGTTAATTGGATAATAAATTAGGAAGATGGACTATAAATAAAATCCTAAACTTACGTGTTTGCCAAAACCACATTAACTGGGTAGCTGATAATAGGACTATCACCCTCATGGTTCACCTTTCAGTAGGAGAAAGTGCTATGTTACACAATACTTAGTAACCCCAAAGTAGTTAATAGTTCAGACTTGAGCTGCAGTAAAGTACATGAAATGATAAATAATGCAAGTGTAAATTTGTAAAGCCCTGAGAACACCTTTAGATCCAGGAAAGGAATGTAGGAAACAATTGACACAAAGGGCCATTGTGAGCAAGTCTGAGCAAAGCTTAGTCAGGGTCAGGATCTGAACTAACGCCTGCTGTGTGATGAGCTCTGCTCTGGGCACAGACTAACCCAGTATTACACTAATCTACAGGAGAGTAGGGACATGTATCTGCAAGAACAGGACTCAGACACACCTTAAATACATTCAAAAACCTCATTCAGCAAAGGACAAAAGGGAAGCCCCAGTTAATGCTCCAAGACAGTTCCTCATTCCATCAGATGGGCAATCAGAGCTGTTTGGTCTAAAGAAATCCTACTGGCAGTTCCAGTTTTCTAAAGAACCCAGCAGAAACATCAGATCGTGCTTTGCACACACACAAAATTTATATAAAGGTTCTACAGATCCAGTTTATATAACACAGTCTAGTATTTCCACTAAGTCCTTCAGAAAGTCCTCTAGCATATGTGTGTGTGTATATGTATACACACACATACATACACATACCTGCTCAAAGACCACCCATTACAACAAGACATTGGTTGTCTTTATAAAGAACATTTCTTTGTGTTACCAAGTACAGGAAACATGGAAACAAACCTGGGTCCATACTGGGGTGAATTATCATAATGGAAGTAGTATCTGTAGACATATTTGTCCAAATCCTCAAAAACCTTCTCATTATTACTTTGGTATTCCTTCATATCTTCCAGGTAATCCTTGACATCATTAACAAAATCAGTGAACAGCATCTGGTCATGTATAAACAATCCATTATGAAAAAACTTATTGATGAAATTTTCTAGTTCCCTCCAGTGATGAAAGTTATGTACAACTTGCTGCAAATACTTTCTCATTAGCCGGTTAAATTCATCCACCCTGATGGGATCCGAAACTCTGTTAAAGAGACTAAGGAATTCTTGATGAGCACATTCAAAAATACCAGAGCAGCCCTTTAGGGCAAACTGATGTTTTCTGTTACACAAATGATCATTGAGACATTTCTGGGAATCTGAATCTTTTTCAAATGTTGTAAAATGATGTTTCCTTCCATTTCTGGAATCTTTGGGCATGTGAGGCCCCCTGTAATGCATGTGCTTCAGATTCTCGTAGGAGTTATGGTCTCGGTAAAAAGTTCGAGCTTTCTTGTTTGCCTCATATCTTTTATCGCTTGATGACTTCTCTTTTTCATCAAAGATGTTTTTTGTGGTATCTTTGAAGTGTCTGAATGTAGACTTTACAGAATCAGAGAATTTCTTCAAGTTTTCTTTCACTGCTTCTTTAGCCTGCTTAATCTTTTCTTTATGGTGTCTTACAAACTCTTTTGTGGAATTTTTCATAGCATCAAAAGTTTCTTTAACTGAACCAAAAAATGTCTCCTTTGATTTCTTTCTACTCTTACTTTGCCCTTTAGCACCTTTCTTCTGTCCACTTTCATAAATTTCTTGTTTTTCAGATTGGTCTTTTGCTTCAACATACAGCTTCTCCCATAAGTCAGAGCGTTGTTGCTCAAAGTTCAGCTTCTTTTCTAGTTCTGCCAATCTTCCTCGCAGAGTTTCTATTTCTTGATTTTCTCTTAATGTCTCATCATCATCATCATCATCAGCACTGTGAGGTGTTTGACGAGAACTTAACTGTTCCAGTTCTTTCTTCAGAGCTTCTGTAACATGACGTTCTTTGTCCAGTTCTCGCCTTAGCATCTGTGCCTCTGCAAAGAGTGTTTCCTTTTGCCTGAGAAAATTGCTGTTCCTTTGCTTTTCCTCTTCCAAATGCTCCCTTAGTTTCTGATTTTCTATTACAATAGATTCAGTGCTACTACCTTTATCTTCTAAGTTTCTAATTTGTTGTCTTAGCTTCCTTAATTCTTCCTGAAGTGAGGCCAAAGCTTTTTCTTCTTTCTCTAGAGATTCTCTTAGGTGCTGATTTTCTGCAGCAAGACTTTTTTTTTGAGAATCAAACGATTTCTTCTCCACCTCAGTAAAGGTCAAACACGTGTCAAGATCTCCCTTGAGTGACTAAAAGAAACAAAAAGAAAACAAGCAGAAATACTACAATAAGAATTGTTACAATTTTAGCTAGAAAGATGAAAAACCATGGTACTCCAAACAGAGCTTACTTGTCATTTTGGATGCAATGAAACATGCACAGTCAAGATGCAAAAATAGAGCTGGTTTGTTTATCTCAGTTGGGTTTGTTTATCACACACTTTCTTGGCAACAAAGACCATGTGAGAAACTCTCCCAGCCAGCCAGAGGTCATCACCCCTCACTTGTATTGGTTTAACTCGCTAAAGAATAGTCAGTTGAGTACATGAACTCACATCTTCAAAGGAAATCAAAATGTGCATCTTTGCTGTTGATTTATGGTCAGCAAACTAGATTTACAGATTACCAAAAAAATTAGCAGAAGCAAAGGCATTTAGCTGTTGGGGCAGAAATTCACAAACTGATTTTGAACCAAATCTGAAAATACCTGTTTGTGTAACTATATACTAACACAAAAGGAGCTCCCCGGTCTGTTGGCATCACTGACAAGCTCTAGAACATACTGAATTATGTAGAAATGCTGCTAACAGACACATTAAAGAAACCCTAGAGAAAAAACCACTCCCTAATCTTCTCTCTGGATGATGCAACAGTAAAAAAACCAGAAGTATGGTTTAAGTATTCAAAAAAAGAATAACTATTTATAATTAAAAAAGCAAAATCACAAAACCTGTAGGTTCAACATGTTTTTACAAGCATTTTCTACTTCAGCTGTCCTCATTGATGACAACCTGGCACTGTATCACAGGGAAACAGTCTCTGTGTCCAGATAACTCCTGGACTACAGACTAGGAGACATAAAACTACAGACTACAAACATAAACTCCAGTATGTTTAAACACACTCTGAGAGCAAATTCAATCAATATAAACATTTGTCAAGAATTCAGGGGAAAGTTCTCTGAAAGAACTTCCTAAAGACAAAAATTAAATGGGTTTGTGTGAGAAATTCATTTCAGTTTGTGTAAAACACACACATAATGGCAGAATTATGCAATGACTTCCAGCTAAGCTCACACCTACCCCCCCTTTGTGGTGCACTTGATCTCCTTGCTCTTGTTGGCACTGGTAAAGGTCATCTTTCAGATCTTTTAATTCACGTGTCTTTGTCACCAGCTGCTGCCGTTTCTGGATCTGCACTGTACCTATAAAAGATTAAAAAGTTTCTTTTGATAGACTGACTTAGAGTAAGCAGTTAGAGGAACAGAGGAACCTAAACATTATCTTCATTCTCTCTGCAAATTGAAAAGCATTCTTACCTGGCCATTTCAGCCCTGGCCTTACCAGTAACTGTTTAGCTGCAGCAAAATTGTTTCCTTCGATGATAAACCATTTCTCAGACCCAAAAATTTGCTTCTACACTGTTTTTTCATTAATAACAAATAAAGGAATTTTGGAACACTACACAGAAATAAGTTAAATCCAAACCAACAAGTTACACAGGAAAGAATATTTGTGACTACTCTAAGTTTTTTAGTAACATCCAAGTCAACCAGGATAAAAAGGGGACTATTGGTCCATGCATTATCCACTGCAGAACTCCAGCCTTGACTGTTAATTGAATGACATCAATAAGAGGGTATTAACACAGTGTTTAAATTTTCATGCAGAAATACAATTATTACACACTGGTCACAAAGCAGCAAGTACTGCAGGCCCTGTCTTGTCCTTATCCATAAGCAAAGGCTGCAGAGTAAGCAAGTGTCCTGTTTTTCAGTTGTCAGACAAAGGCTGAGACACCCTGGCTTTCAGAAAAAGTATCCCTGCTGTACTAGCCACCAAATTTTTTGCCAAGAACAGCTTCGTGACTGGTACTTCCTCACCTAACACGTGTTCTCTAAATCCTAACACTGATGTAGTTTTTATATATTTGCTTTTAAGATTCTCTTGAATTGACTCTAGAGAAGAAGGCAACAGCAATTTCTAGGTATTTCTTTCAAAACCAATGCAGCATACTCAGAGCTCTATTTCTGCATTTAAAGGCAGGGGGAGACATATTGTTAAACAGAAGAAATACTTGAAGTACACTTACAGTGTTGAATACTTTGTGCTCTCTTCCTTTTTATCTATTGTCAAGTGTGACCTTAAAAAAAGACTGTTCTATTAAACCAAGCTGAACTATAATAGTTCAATTCAGCTAAGCAAAGGCAACATTTTACAGCAATGGTTTTAAGTCTGCAGAGTCCTAGTAAACACTTCTTGAGAGCACAGATCCCTTCATAAATAAATACAAGTATACTGACAGTATATTTGGGTTTGATATTTATCTTTTATAGACACTTTTGAGGAAGTCCATCAATCCTAACAATCTAAAGCCTGCATCAGAAAAATCATCATTTAACATAAAGGGTTTATGTTGGGTAGAACCTGAATTACAGAAAAACACTTAAAGCTCTCTTTTTCTCCTTATCAAAAATCCTAATTTAAGTACAGTAAGTAAAAATGACATTTAGCAACACTAAAATTAACATATTGAGGTGCCATTCCTCACTAATTGGTTTGTGTTTCCAGCTGGTACTCTAAGTCACAGCTTCCTTCAGATTCTTTAAGTAACCAATCCAAATCCCTAGCATTACAGCTATAGTCCCCCTTGCAGTTTCTGGTTAAAGAAAAAAATTAAATATCTGAATGTCCGTAAGGAGACATTTTTCTGGCAAGGACCTTCTACCTAATTTAAGCTTCACCTATTATCTGAAGAGTTTGCCTTCTTTCAGTTCTCCTTCCCAGAGCATCATAAAACCAGTTAACTTAGTTTAATATTGATTAGGATATAAATGTTAATTAAAATCTATTAATTAATTTAATTAATCTAATCTAGTTGTTTTCTACATCTCTGAAAGTCTTAAGGGGGTCCTAGAGCTCTAGCTAAAAGGAAAACACTATCCTGATATTGACGCAAAAAAGGGAAACAATTTTTAAAAAAGTTACACTTTCCAATCCTCTTACATGACAATTGGTGTAACATTAGAAGAGTGCTGTGGGAAACATTCATTCCAAGCTGAACCACAAAATTACAAAGTAGTCCTCTAGGGAGATGGATTCTCCCTGCAAGTTTATGTTGGGAAAAAAAAAAAACAAATCTAAAAACAGGAAGATGGAAGCAGAACTTCACTTCCTTTCTAGTGGTAGAAAGATAAGTTATCCCATAACCATGAAGAACTTTCACCTGAAGAAGCAAAAACTGAAGCCACACAGAGTTGCCTTTCTTCTGCTGAAAAATGCTGCCATCACTGTCATCAATGATGACAATTTTTATTTAGAAGTACAGATTCAATGAATGAACAAGTGAATTTCTTAAGAAATGCATTACCCTGAGTCTACATTCAAAGTGTAGTTTTCATCCACAGATCCCCAAGTTCATTAAAAAGACAGCATTTATCATTAACACCAAACTAAACACAGTGAAGTGATTAACAAATGAAATCTCATGATGCCCCACAAGCACTATCACAGACTGGTGTGGTCACTGTGCTCCTCTAGCATGCCAATGCTCACCAACCAGTTTTCACACCAGTTACTACTACATAAAATGAGTTTGTATGATTGGGTTAGTTGTTCCTATAATCCCACATACATCAGCAATTCCTGAGACTTCATTCATTGTTTTATTTTCACAATGTAAGTATGCATACATATGGATGTGTGTGTACACATACACACGCATGGTTTAAAAAGTAAATCTGAGTGCAAGCACAGCATCCACAGTACATCACTCCAGGCTCTTACCTTCAGGTTTACCTAAAAATAAAAAAAATTGGGATCAAGTGAAAATTAATATAAATCTCAAAAGTAGCGCCAAGATTGAAGTCTCTAACAATGAGTCAACACTAAATCCAAAGAGAATGATATCCCCATCTCCAATGAATCATGTGTCTTTTTAGAAAGGCATATTTTCATACAAAACTCTGGAAAAATCACTACTTACTATTTATTATTTATCACTATTTACTATTTATTATTTATCACCATTACTGTAGAAAGTAGTGTATATTACATACAGTTGCACTGCTGAAGGACCTCCCTGTATTACGACTACAGCTGCAGTTGCTTTCTCTCATCTTTAGGCTTAGGATGTCAGAAGAGAACAAGATAAAACATCGGAGTCCCAATAAAACAGCATTTGCTACACGAGATGAGGACTGTGTGTGCTGTGCTCGCCCTGAACTCACCGTAGAAGTGGCCGAAGCCCATGCTGATGGCGATCACCAGCGCCAGGACGATGCACCTGTTGAGGCCGCTGCCGAACTGCCGCTGCTGCTGCTGCTCGTCCCGGGGCGGCTCCGCCTCGGGCTCCGCCGGCGCCGCCCCCTCGGGCTCGGAGCCCGACACCCCGCGCCGCCGCGGGCGCCGCTTGCGCACGGCCGGGCTGCCCGGGCCGCTGCTCTCGTCGCTGCTCGACTCCTCGGGGCTGGCCTGCGAGGAGAACGCTGAAAAGCAACACACGGCGGCGGTTAAAATGCATTGAGCGCTGCGGTAAAGAGCAAAATGACTATCAGGATCCAAAATATCTACGTAAAATAGATTTGGTGTTTGAGAACAAAACAAAACAAAATTGAAATTCTAATGATAAAGTTTGTGCTGGAAATTATGCAAGGAATGTGTGCTCTTCAAAGTTAGAAATTAATTTCTTTAAACTAAATTATAGAGAACCAAGAAATCACTAAAAAGCTGTATGGCCCTTCCCCATACCTTATCATTCACTCATTACAAAGTGTTTCAGTCAATCCTGCCTCCTAAAGCATGTACATGTACTGCCCCTGCAAATTCTTGTGAAGTAAAAAGACAAAGAATTCAGTTTTCCCTATCTTGCAGCTATTAAAACTGAAATACTTAATAATGAAAGAGCAGTATAAAGGCTCGCTAAAAGAAGGCCTCCTAGAAGACAGGCATGGTTTTGTTAAATACCCTCAAAAAATTTCATTTTGTGATCTGCATGCAACTGCAGAAAAAATTCCATTACAGTTCCATTAATGTAGCTATTAGAAATATTCAAAATCAATATATAAATTTACTTAAATACGCAATTTTGTTTTCTTTTAATATCTACCATGTACTATCTGTTAATATCTTTATCCACCTTTCAAAAAAGCCATTTTCAACCACTACTGCACAGGAAAAAATCCACTCAAGTGCTTTTCTGTTTGCTCTTTCCCAACACTCTTCTATTACCTGACTGAAGTTTTGGTAAATTGGACAAGATTTGCAATAAGAACAAATTCTTACTTTAAAAAAATACCTTTTATAGAATTTTTGCAAGATTGTTTTTACTATACCATTTGTATGTTCATGTTCTAACGGCCCAAAAGCCACATATTCTAACCAGGAAAATAACAGAGCTGTAATTGCTTGTTCCCATTTGTACAAATGTTTGCTGCATGTACTGTAAATAGATTTCTATAATCTAGTATATAAGTAATTATTATTTAATCTCCCTTCTTTAGAAGTGTAACTTTCAAGTGCAAGGGAAATCTCAAGGGGAAGCAGTAGTACGGTGGAAAACTAGCTTTCAAGTATCTACATTCTGTACCTAATTCGTAAGTCTGGAATAAATTCAATGAGTCTCTAGACATGACAGAGTTCTCCAGTTTGGACACTAATTTTGCTGCTCACAGTCACACAATGTTAATGTCTCTCCCAGAAATATGGTTGTTCACTGTCTTATCAGACATCATTACTCAGAATGTAAAAATACAAATATAAAAAGTCTGTCCTTGATCAGTTCACAACTGAAAAATCATTTGTTTGAGCAAAGCCATGCACACACCACTGAACAGACAAGAATGCCAAGCAGTGCTAGCTATTATCTATAAAATGCACTACCACCTAAGATTCTTCACTTAAAATAAATTACACCTTGATAGAGGTGATTGCATCAAGCCCAGAAAAGATTATCAATTAGTATCTGGAACACTTCTAATTTCTGAGTCCATGGACAAGCAACATGACAGATTATGAAAGACAACTTCCTCCCTTAATAAAAAACTCCATTTTAGTAAATCAGTCAAACCAGACTTAAACAGTGACTTGGACATGCAGACACAAATTAATTTATATAGCTTAGTAGAGAAGGACACCATTTTAGACCCAGTCATTTAAGCAGATGCATACTTCCCAATCCTGGAAAACAAAGGCAAACATTCAGAATGCATTCCTAGAATGCAGAGGTCAGACATTATAGAGAAATATACAGGACAAACTTGGTAAGAAATGTTTTTCTTGCTCATCTGTGGGGTTTCTTAGGGTTTTTCAAGAACCAAAGAAGCTTACACACATGGAACACCAAAGTGGTTAAGGAACAAGAGCTGCTTCTAGCCAAATGGGAAAAGTCTTTGATACACACTGGACAGCAAAGAATAGGAAAGGAGGGAAAAAAATACAATCAGAAAGAAAAATGCTGCAAGATACTTAAAGCCATTCATAAGCACTTACAGCCAAGTTGTCAACAGCAATTACACTTTCAGGCAAGAATGACACTGCCTTACAGCTGCTGCAAGAATTCAGCACAAAGCTGTGCTCTAATAGTACCAGGATGGAAAGGACTGCAAATGAAACCAAGTGTGACCACAATAGCAGCCCAAAAAAAAATCCTAGTTTCTACTGTGATATTGAAGTGTCAGATTTATACCAGCAATGAGATTAAGTCAGTTGACATTTCTGCACAGACCCAGCTCAGATACAGCTCACTGTAGCATATGGGTACTTCTGCAGGCTGAACTTCATTCATGAAGCAATATTAAAACATTTCTGTTTGCATGATGAAGGCAATCTAAACAGGAACTGGTTTGCAAAAAGAAGTGGCAGAAAGTCCTTGTAGAGTGCCTTAGTATCTACATTAGGAAGAATCTGAGGCTCATCCTTTTCCAACACAAAAGAACACTCAACAGGAAGTAGATGGCAAAGATTTCTGTTGCCACTTTTTGTCACCTCTAAAACTTCAGCATTTAAAGCACTTGCAAAAGTACTCCTGCCATTTTCTGCAATACTTGATCAGTTGAATGCCCAGCACTAAAGGCCATGCTGAAATCAGCTTATGTTAGAAGGAAGAAATTCTTTTTGCCAGTCACACGTTGGCTTGGAATCCAGCAAGAACTATCCATTGAAACAATCAAGCACACACATTCAAATGTATTACAAACCTTACTGATGTCTGCTCCAAACCTACATGCAAGGTTAACATCTTTTTAAAGAACACCGAGAGCTTAGCCAAGTTCTTCCATGAGGATTGGCTTTCAGCATCTGTCTAGAATATGACTATGACAAGACCAAGTCAGATTGCCATCAAAAATTGTAAGAACACTCCATGCAAGCCTTAAGCAATCAGCTTTGCACAAGCTGATCAAATGTAATCACACCACCTTGAAAAGGAAGACTGCGAGATACATGCTCTTTCACCTCATTTCCCCATCCCCTCACACAATCAGGAATCTTCCACAGCTTCTCCAGCCAACTGACTTTTGTGTACAAAAACACAGGGGGGAAAAAAAAGACACTTTTAGAATTCATCCCTAAAAGAAAAAAACAAACTCAACTAAATCTTAATTTAAAAATTAAGTCAGATTCCCCAGAAGACTTAAAGAAGGTGACAGTTTTGTTACAAATCTTCACTGATTACAATTAGATGCTAAGCTGTCACTTTCTGTTTCCAGTGGATACTATGCAGATATATGAACACTTAATGATGCTGTATCCTACTCAAAGATAAAACAGCATTTTAGATAAAATCCTGTTGTATAATAAACTTAATTTGAAAGATAAAAATCAGCAATACAAAGGTGTCATAGAGAACAAAGAGAACAGAAGAGATTACAAACAAGCAACCAAAAAAAATTAAAGAGGAAGACTAGAGAACTAGAGAAGTTTTTGGTTTGGATATGCTGGGGTTTTGTTTGTGGTTCTTCATTGGACAAATATTCATCCACCTGATTATAATGCACTGCTTATATCAGTCAAGCACTGGGAGCATCTTAAATATATAAATATACATTACATAGCTATGAGGGTGGTACAAATTTTTGTAGTCATACTGCCTAGTCCTCATGGCACCAAAAATCCTCTCCCACTTGCTAGTCATTTATGCCAACTCTTACATAAAGCCCAAAATATTGCCAAGAGAAAGCCTACAACTATTCTGTGAACTAAAAGTAATTTTAATTCTCCAAGATATGCTACAAATTAACTTTCCATTTAAAACAGTGAACACTTAATGAAAGAGATTGCTTTCAATTAAAAAATTGCAGACATAGATTTAGACAAAATTGTAGAGGGCTCCTAGAGTTTAGAAAAACTCTAATACTTGGATATGTACTCAACAAAACCATTATTTTTTTCCTCTCTCCATCAAAAGAGGGCTCTGTAATCAAAGACTGGTTTGGGTTTTTTCCCTGGTGACATTTTTGCACACAGTTGCTTAGGACTGCGTTGCTCTTACCAGTTTCTACATGGGAAAATGCATATTGACTGCTAGAGGAGGAACCCATGTTAAAATCCTCTGAACTCTGAGCTTCTTCACCATCAACAGGAGCTTCCTCCTGACTCTGAGTTTCTTCTGGTTTTGGAGCTTCAAGTGTAACAATGTCAGAATCATCACTAATAGTTCCAATGCAGGAGCCATCATCAGGAACTTTTTCTTTATTTTCCTAGGGAAAGGGACAGTGTAAGAATTATACAGACACAAAAGAACATGAAGTAATTAAAACAAACAAACAAACAAACAAAAATTGTTGGAACTTCAGGAAAGGAAAAATGTGTGTCTTTATTTTAATGCCTTCAAAACACTTCTTGCAATTGACAGATGGGGCTTAGAGAAGCTTCTGAATAATGTAGTCTGTAATGTAATTTACCTCTGGAACTGTCTGAGTTTCCTCAAAACCAGATAGAGTATTATCTACTGCTGGGATCTCTTCATCATTGTTGCACTGAGCTATATGAATAAAAAGAGAAAATAAACAAGCAAACAAATATGGGATTAAAAGCTGCAACCACAAATTATGCCCACACACATATAATATTAAAATTCTGTGTCATAATGTCATTTTTTAGGAGTACAAGCATTGATGGTTCCTTCCAAATTATTCTAATTTGATCTATGACATTACTAGTGAATACTTCTTCTATCAATAACACTTCTTAAAATTATCTTCCAGCAACACCAGTGCACACTATTCTATAACACATCTGAAATATGGACCAAAAAAGACATTCTACTAATTTCACACATTTCAGGAAAAAATACTTTTATAAAGTTGATGACTCATTATTTCCATAACACAGGTGAAGCAAATACCCAGACAGAGGTCCACAAGGCACATAAAAATTGAGTGAAAATACTAATTTTGTGTCAGTGCTACAACAAATATTGACCTATTTCATGAAACTGCTCCTCATTTAATATCTTACCTTGCACATCAATTGCCTGCTCCTCTTCTTGCAAGGAAACATATTCTTCTGAAACAAACTCATGGTTGTCATTTGTGCTTCCATTTTCCGAGGTCACTGTCTCTATGTCAGAACCCTGAAGGTGAACAGTTTAAATGGACTTTACAATTACTGGGGTTTCCAATAGTAAAGTAGGAAGAAAAGGTTACAAAGAAAACACAATATTAGTAACAAAACAGAAGCAAGAAAACTGAACCTTTAAAACTGAAGACAACTTTGAGCTAAGAAAAGCAAGTGAAATACCAACTAATTAACTAGAGTGAAACAAGTGTTGGTGTGTAATACTCATAAACAAGGTTAAAAGAAGTTGGACAAGGACAGTTCTAAGGGGGAAAAATGACAGCAATTTAGGCATTAATTAACTACTACACTAAGTATTTTAAATAACTGTTTTTATTATCTTTATTAGACCTGTTTATTAAATGGAATTTAGAGAAACAGAGGAGGTTTTTAATATGGGATCTAATTCCTGCTCCTAGGTCCATCTATTGTATGCAAATACACACACCCTCCCAAAAATAGAACTTCCAAGCATATCAACATGAGCTCCAATAAATACTGCTACCAGGAAAAACTACGTATAACTTCAGGCCAACTCAACTCCTGTGAGAAATTTTGAAAGGCTACTTATATAGTACATCTCTGACACCTCAAAAACAAATATTTATACAAACTCTAGATTGGATTTCTGTCTTTAATCCAGAAAGGAGCCTTCGTTACTGGTCAGCTGCCAGGCAGCAACAACACCAGAGCACAACGGGAACTGCAAATAAACAACACCAGTAGACTGCAGGGTACTAGAGTCAAGCAATCTGCTTGACAATTCCAAATATTTAATCTTTATATTGTAATTTTGGTTTAAAAATACTGATGAGACACCGGTAAGGCTATCAGCAAACTACCAACATGCAAAACATAACTGAAAAAATCCTAAGTCACTCTGATCCATAAATAAGTTGAGCTGGTTTTGTAAACAGAGATAGTTATTTTTGCAACAGCAGGTGTGAAATTACAGAAGCAGCAATACTTCCAGATCAGTTTCCCTGGATGTCTCATTTCAGGACACAAGCAAACATGTATGCTTTTGTTTTTAAGGAGACCGTACTTCAGGAAGATTAGATACCTCAAAAGAACTGCATAAGATACATTCTATAATCATGTTACAAAGTTATGTTTCTTTTGAAATGGCTTCAAAAATTAACTCCTTTGCTAAACTGTTAAACACTGTGTATCTTTTTTCTTTTTTTTAACACATTGTATCTTCTTTCCTTTTGACTACGTAAATATCACAACTTTGATTTGATGTGTTTTGCAGAAATTCACCTCTCACTTACAAGTAATTTACTCTAATCTGAGTGAAATCTCAGGAAAGAAATGAGATTAAAAGCAGTTGATTTGGGGTTTTTGGGTTGGTTGGGTTTTATAGATAGATATACAGGTTTATTATTTGACAATTTTCTCTGGTGTGATAGAATCACTGCATTCATTTCCTAAATTGTGAATAAGAAGAATAACAACATTTCAGTTTGCCCAGGCTCCACAAGAAGAAAAACATCAGGAGTATTGCTTAAAACAGATTATAATTTTAGCTAAAAACCCAAGTTAATGGGCTAGTTGAGTACATGGTAAAACACACAGGTGGGAATGCATGAACTCTCTGATCCACCTCATCTGATGCTGGACCTTCATCACTCTTCCATCTCAGCAATAGCAAAGAGGTCAAGAAAAGATATTGTCACCTCCCTACCCTCCTACACAAAATTAGCAAGTCCTTTCCCAGGAGCAGCCCAGCAATGCAGAGCACTCTGACTGCCCACAGCCCACGCTCAGGGCAGCACCCACAGCTGCCAGCTCCCTGCAGCCACTGAGGGCCAACAGCCACTTCCTGCCCCTCATCTCACTGCAAAACGTGCCCACAAACAGATGCCACTGTGTCATCATCAGTACAGGACACAACAGCATGTGAGAAAATCACACTTCAGTACTCCAAATTTGTCTAACCCACAGTTCTACCCCTGCCCTAAACATCCAGATCAATTCACTGCCGTGTACAAAGTCCACATCCCCCTCCATGGGTAACAGCTGTGTGAAGGTACCTGGCCATCCCATCCATTCTGCTTTCTTTATGCTCAGATTCAAAGCTGTCCTACCAGAAGAATGCTAATAATGGCAGCTCTAAAACACCAGTGTTGCCCCATTTTTATTTCACTGAATCCGGGATGAATAACTGGGAACACAAAATCTCCATGTCACAGAAATCTGTTCTGCTTTGACTAGACAAATCCCAGCCATCCTACAATCTTGTGTTATGTTAACTTATTTAGACAGCATAATTCATTTGCAGTTACAATGTAAAATAACCATCCCAAGAATGAAAATAAAGTCTGCACTTCACAGCTGAATAACTCAACTGCTGAACTCAACCTCTAAATCCTTTTACTTTTATCTGAACTCTGCGAGTCCAGCAGCCTGTTACACTCTTGTTGCCCACTTGGCCTTGAGGAATGGAGTGCATGAGTTTTCTGTTTCTTTTGGTGACAAGATCCCCAACCTGTCACCCAGCCCAAAACAAGGAAAAGAAGTTTTAACCATCTCTTAAATACCACTTTGCTGCCAACAGAAATGAAAGCATGGCCCAATATTTATAAACTTCAAACTGTATCACTTGTGACAAGGAACTGTCAAAACATGAGTGCAGTCACAGGTTTGTAATAGCTTGGTTCCAAATTTCTCATTTTCATTATAATCTGCAAAACAGGGGAGTGTGCAATGAAGAACAGATGAACACTATGTATGATTTTCAGCCTTTTTTCCTGCTTTCCTCCTCTGAATGAAACAGCCCAAGCACTGGTCCTTGAATTCTTTTCTGCAGCAGGCAACAAGTAGATGCAGGCAATACTAAGTGTCATTCCAGCAAAACTGTCAACCCATCTGTCCTGAGGATTCTGCCTCAATGGCCTCCTCAGTTCACAAGACACTGCTAAATACATAAGAACCAAACCAAACAAGCAAACCAACCCACCCATCCCACACTCACACATCAGCCAAGACCTGCAGAGATATAGAAATCCTCAGGACTAAAGGAGGAAAGGATACTGGATACCCACACTACCAGGAAAGGCTTCTCAGAGGTTCTGAGCAACCCAGGCCTGCCTTGTCCACTGTGGGAAGGGAAGATAAAACAGAAGATAAAAGACTCTTCCTACCTACACCCAGGTGTCTGCTGTACCTGAGCAGCTGCTGAAGGCACCGTGTCAACCAGCACAGTCAGGGCAGTCTCTGGATCAAACCCAAGGGCTGACCTTGCCATCAGACTCCTGCTCTCCACTGACAGCACTGATTGCACCCACACAATGCAAACTTTGAAACCAACAGCAGATCCAGACACCTGTCCCATGATACTGGTGGAATATACACTTGTGCCCATCCTAATTTTCTGTAAGGAAGACTATGTAAGGACAGAGGGCTGCTCCTGAACAGCCACTGCTGAAATTAGGATCAGATACCTTAGTGGTAGAAAAAACTTGGGGATATAATGGAATAATTTCCTCTGCACAAGATATTTTTCCTGCGCAGTATTCCCAAATTTCTTTGTTTTGGTGAGGGTACAGATCTATCAGGAGGAGAAGAAATACATTAGCAACAACAGACAAGTTACATAGAATGCTAATGTTTTCAGGCAGGGTGGAACAGAAGAATGAAGAGCTGGTAGAATTTTAGCAAAGTAAGACCTTTGCAGAAAAAGAAATTCTTTTAAATATGAAAATTTGTATCAACTATAGTAAAAGTATACATTTTTTAAAATAGCAGTTTCATGATTTACTTCTAAATTGCTCTTCTATATTCTCTGTTGGTAGGCAATATCCACACAAAAGAAGAATTATTAAGCTGAAATATTATTTTACTGCTTATAGATGACAGAACTGTGCCAATGTGAAACTGGGTACCTCGTGATTGATGACAGTCCAGCCGCAGGACGAATCACTGTCACTGGAATTCTCAGACATTTTCAAAGCACACTGCAGGTAAAAGTAGACTCTTTTAATATGCAAGACACACAATTTCACTGCTCTATTGAAAAATAAATAAACAGAAGAATGGAAATCATGATGTTACAGAAGAATAGACTAACACACAAATTGTTATTCTGAAATTGAGAAAATAAAACAGAATAAAAGTTGAGAAATAAAATATAAATCTTTTGTACTTATTTCCTACTATCTTCTTTACATTTGGAGCAAATATAGCTTTGCTAGGCACATACTTATTTCAGCCAGCCAAAAAGCCCTTAGACTAGAAACACACACACAAAGCTAGCCAATAAATTAATAATTAAACAATGATGCTATAGTCAAGTTTTAAGACATGAAATAATTTCTGCTTTTTTACATGCACAGAAACTACAGTTTATTCAAGAAAAACAGCATGAGGTATTTTTGAGAAGAAACAGATTAGGATCTTTTGGAACTAATTTTCTTCAACTACTGGGCAAAATCAATCTTTCCTGTTTCTTTCACTCCTTCACACTGATTCTCAGGAAAATTGAAAGTACCTGGCAACTACAAAAACAAAACTAAAATAACCCAAATATAATTTTTTTAAAAAATAATATTACCAGATGACTGGTAGCCACTTTCAGAAGAGAACTGTCCAGCTGCAGCTGCCTGTATATCTTTTCTCCTTTTTAACAGGAATTTACCAGGAATACAGAGTATTCATTAAAACCATATTCAGATCAATTTTTCAAGTCCTTAACTAGCAAAAAGACTTTATAAAGAAGTTTAAAACATTTTTTGTTCCTTGAAAAAAAAATACATTGAGTTATTATATAAAATTTACTATGGATTCATCTTGGTGGGAAAAATACTCCCAAAATTGAACAATTTCCAATCGATTGCCTGTTATGTTATGCATCAACATAATAAAACAGCCAATGAAATCATGGTTCAATAAAGCTTTTATCACAGAATTTCACACACCTGCTTTATTTCCCACTCAGAGTTAATTCCAGTAAGAACACAGAGAAAAGCACCAATGTGTTTAAATTTATTTGCTCTCCACTTTATAATCAATCCTGTCTTCACTCCTGGTTTCTCAACACAAAAATTATATATAAAACTTTGAATGAGAACATCTAAGTACACCAGTGTGGCTAGAAATTGGCACAACAAAATATAAAACCTCCAATTCCATTTAGGTTTCTCTCAAAACACAATAAACATGTGTCTCATATCTCTGCATTATGGTAGTTACTGCATGTTTTTCTAAGATAAAACTATTTTCTCATCAACTTCTACTAATATATTTACAGTTCCTCTGCAAAAAAAAAAGGCAATGGTGACACTCACAACAACAGTTTAAGCAAAAATATTCACTAACAATCAACTTAGGTATGAAACTTAGAGAGAAACTGAATTTCTGGTTTTTTATAAAGTCCTACTTTGAATATGGCTGTCATTTTCCTGTAGGTATTTTTCTTCCTCCATTTGTACTTTTCCTGGAATCTCAACCAGGGTAAGTCAGGGTGGGAGGGGGTGGGAAGAAATCTATTTTGGTTTGAGTTGTTTGGGTTTTTTTAAACCACACTGCATAAAAGGATCATTTTTTTTTTAAATTATGATTTATTTTTAAATCATACTTCTTTAATCATCCAAATAACAAATGCCCAAATGGCAAAGACTAAGTTCTGGAGTTGACATGTGACAACGACATCTGCTTGCTGTCATTAATTACTCTAAATTTGACTGGGCATCAGGAGCAGCATTCCTTTCACAGGAAGGGAACTCCCAGCACCAGAACTCGTCACCTGGCAGAAATATCACTGGCTGCCTTGCAAAATCTCAATTCTTAAAAGACAACCTCAGGGCACCAGTACAGTTTGATACCAGTGCATCTCCTGATTTGAAATCCCAAATTGTCACAGCAGCCTCTGAGCTGGACATTGCACACCTCCCTTCCTCCAGCTAACTCAGCATTTCCCCTGGGCCTGGTGAACACAGCAGAGACAGAGGCACCGTCCTGCTCTCCCCGTCCTGCCAAAACACCCTGCCAGGCAACTGCAGAAACACAAAGCTGTCTTCTGTCTGAACATACAACCATGGCTTTGGGCTCCACATAAACACCTGTCTTCCCATCCCACACAAAAGTTTCAGGATCTCCCTAGGTACTGACATCATCAAAATATATTAAATAAACAAAGAGAGAAACCAGCAGGCAAACAATCAGCATTTCCTATTGCTCGCTTGTCTTGATAAATGGCCTTGAGTTAGAAGTTAGCTCTTTGTATTCAACCAGAATACTACACTAAAAGTGCATATTTACCTGCATACAGGTGACAAACCACCAAAATAGAAAATATTTTAATATTAGTATTTTAATTAATATTTTAAATATTAAATATTTTATTATTAAGAAAAGTAATGATTTTTTTTTAAATAATAATCAGAAGAACACTAAGGTTTATGGTTAGAACTGCTAAACTTAGCCAAATTACAATAGATAGCTTGGCATCAGACTCAAGAGCATCTCCAGGGTAAATGCATTCCTACAGGTATATTCAGCAAACATACACATGTAAAACAGTTACCAAAATTAAAGCACTTTATTACTCACTTAGAGCTATAAGATCAAAAAGACTTACAAGCTTTAATAAAAATTTTACCTAGGTACAGTGTTCCTAAACTTCAATCATCAGCTAAACAGCTTATTCCTGTAACAGATTAATAAAATGCACATAATAACTAAATCCGAGGTCAAATTCAAGTCCCTAAGTACACTGAAAAAAAGAAAACTAATTTGAACCCAATGGCTAAACTGACCCACTCACAAAATCTTCTCCAGTTTGATTCTCCAGCAAATGACAAAGACCCACTTAGAACCAATATGCTTCTCCAGCCAGCCTAAAGGGGCTGGAAATGCTGCCACTGTCTTCCTGGATGAAACTTTTTTTAAAAAAAAATAGCTTTGAGAGGGAGTTAAAAAGACATCAAGCCTTCAAACTTCCTACTGAATCAAGATGACACTAATGGGCTCTAGCCCAGTAACAGCAGGGATAACTGGAGGATACACCAGGGTGTTACAGGTCTCCTGTATGCCAGGCCAAGCCAGAAGGAAAGAATGGGGAAAAAACCCAACCAAAAGCAATCCCGTGGTGTCCTGGTTTTGTATGCTCACTATCTGCCACTTTTGGCATCACCTTCTTAATTTCTGTGTGGACAAATTAAATATCCATTATGCTCAGAGGGCAATTTATATGTATTTGGGGAAGGGGGCAGGAACTCAGCAGCATTAACTATCTTCCTATCCTTAGTGAAGTATAAACCAGAAACATAAGGTGGAAAAACTTACAACCATATGTGTTGTTGATAACACAATACTAAGTTAGCCCAGATATGTATATAAAAATAAATCTGAGATACCACATCCTATTTATCTACTGTAAGCAAAATAAATACCAGCCTTAAACAGAAGGACCACTCCAGTCTAAATAAACCCTTAAGTTCAATCATCTAAAAAAAGGATTTCCTAGACTAAAAAATAACCTTCAATAAGCATTGACAAAGATGAGTAATGGGCATCAAGAGGAATATGAATGTGTTCTACAGAGTTTGCTGTGCTGTCATTCCAAGCAAAAACTCTCAGCTCTCTTCTATAGTCGATTCTTTGTTGCACAACAGAAATAAAAACAGGTTCAGTGCTATTAAACTTCAGGGTTCTCATGGAAGTTTATTATTTGTACTAAGTGGTAATTTCTTCCCCTAAGTAACATTCTTCTCTAAGAATATACTTAACAACCCATATCGAATATAGAATATTTCCTTGTTATGAAGAACCCTAGAGTCCCGCAAGGCTGGGCATTCCCTGCTCAGTCCCTACCCCCAGTACCGCGCAGGTGTTCCCGGAGCGCACCTGAAGCGGAGCGCGGCTCGGCGCCAGCGCAGTTAAAGCGCCAGCACAGTGTTTATGAAACAGAGCACCTTGCATCAGCCGCCGAGGCAGCGGCAGACGATGGCAGAGAAGGAAGTTGGCAAATGCCAGCGCCCGGGACCGGGGCCGGCACGGCGGTGACCGCTGCCCGGAGCCCGCTCGCCCCCCGAGCAGCGCCGCGGCCCCGCGCGGCCCCGCTCACCCGCTCCCCGCAGCAGGAACGGCCGCCCGGCCCCGGCGCCCCGAGCTCTGCCCCGCTCCGGGCGGCCCCTCCCCGCGGCAGCCGCCTCGCCCCCCGGAGCTCCCCACGGCCGGGCCGGGGCAGGGCGGCCGCCGCCACGGGCCGGTCCCGCCGCCTACCTGAGCGCGGCCCTCGCGGGGCCCGGCACGGACGAGGGGCCGCGGCCGCAGCCGCCGGTGACGCCGTCACAAACAACCCGGCCCGCCCGGGCCGGCGCCTGCGCGCGGGGCGGCGCCCGCAGCACCCTGGCGAGCGTAGTCCGCGCCCCGCCGCGGCCCGGCGGCCGCAGCGCCCACAGCGGCCTCGCAGCGCCCGGCCCGCCCCGCCCCGCGGCCCGCCCCGGGCACCGCCATGGCAACGCCGCGCCGCCGAGCGCGGGCCCCGCGGCCGGTTGTGCCGGGCCGGGGCTGCTGGAGGCCCCTTCAGCGCGGGGAGCGTTGTGCCGGCGTGATCACGGGAGAGCCGGGCTCAGGGACAGCCAGCTCTGAGGAGACGCGCTCCGGTACATGCCAGGAACGCTTGTACTGAGGGAAAGGAAACACAAACAACTACCACCCACACCCTCGCCCCCCAAAAACCAACCAAAGGAACAGCCCAAAACTCGGCACTCCCCCCCCCCCCCAAAAAAAAACCCCCAAAAAACCAACAACAACAACAAAAACCAACCAAAACCCAAAGGTGCTGTATTTGGACAACAAATCTTTGATTCTTCTAGCCTCAAGTGGAATAACTCTGTTGACAGGAAATTAACTAATTTGGAAAGATTCCTCGAAGCACAGGCCCTGCTGCTTCAGGAGAAACTGTCCCAAGAGCCGCCCAAACTGGGGATAAGGCAGCTCTTAACTCCCACCCACGTTCCTAGAGCACATCTCACCAACAGGCACTGTACAAACAGAGCAGATCATCATCCCAGAGGTTTAGACCCCAACACTGCCCTGATACTGCAACAAAAAATAAGTGGGAGATTGACAACAAGAGGTCTCATTAATAAAGGCAATGTCTTACTCAAGTTTTGTCTTAGACAGCAACTTCAGCGTTGGCTTCATGTCTTACATGACTGACAGACAAAGAAAAAAGCGTTCACTGCACCTCTGAGGAGCAGCAGGTTGTAACTGGCTTGCTCAGCAGCACTAAGGGAGGTACCTCACTCAGAGAAGCTTTATGGCAGGCTCATCAATACAGCACTACAGCACTCTATGTAAAGAGACCAAAAAGTATTTGTCATATGATAACTCACTCCCTTACTGGGGAAAAAATAAAAATAAAAATATTAAAATACTTGCATGTGAACATGAGTGAGGAAGCATAGTCACTTGGAAATTTCTCTAGGGCTCTATTTTTCATATTCCTGTATCTTAGAATAAAAGGTCAGAACTAAATCATATTACCCACAATCTCACTCTATTCTTACTCTCATTCATATTTTTATTATCCATACTATTTCTGCCACATATATTAAGATATTTTCTATGGTCAAGATTATCACTAACGCAGAAATTTACATCAATCTCAAATTTTACTATCTTCCATAGTCATTAGGGGTCAAATTACCACTGTCCACAGTTTACTAAATAAGGTCAAAATGTTAAGTTCCTCACTCTCCACCATGCATGTATTTCAATACACATCTTGAGCAATGTTTGCTCTGACCAAAAACAGTTGACAAATTTGAAATGCTTTGCCTTGTTAGCTGAAGGGCTGACTATGATCTCTTCCTCTTGTTGCCAGTGTCTCTGTTCCTCAGCCCTCACTTCCCCTCAGTAATTACAAACAGAAAACAGTAATATCTGTGAGTATAGCATTATAGTCAAGAGAGGCACTCAAACTGCTGCACTGCCCTCCTTCCAGCTGTTCCAAAAAGTGTTTTCAGCCCCTTGCAGGGCAATGCAGCAGTTTTCTGGAGGAAAGCAGAGGCAGCAGCTTTCCTGCCAGGCATTACTGACTCACCTCAGCACTCCTCTCAAGGCTCTAAGTGAAACAGCTGGAAACAATGCCTGCCACCTTCTCCTTGATAGAACACTGTAAAATTTGCACACAATAATATATATCTGCATGATAAATACTTTATTATAAAGACAGAAATCAGTCATAAATGCTATTCAGGAAAGAGACTGATGCAGAAAATTCAGAAGTCTGCTAAAACTGCTACTGAAAGGAGTATTGTTGAAATGGCCCCAATTTGGAAAGAACACTTAACAAAAAGGAACCACTTCAAGTCCAGGCTTTCAAATTGTCAGAGTAATATAAGAATGCTAACAAAAAGCAAAAATACAACAACTTTGTATCAAAATTATATAAAATATATCTAATAATGTTTAAAATACTATACTTTCCAATAATATATCCAATCTTTTACCAATTTTGTAAGTGTTCCAAGTGAAGCAGAAAAATGTCTAGGTAACACACACTGAAGAGAAATAAGATTCCTTCTGGTGTCCTCAAAGGCATCAAAGTTTCTTTTTTATACTTTTTTTAATTAAGAACTTTGCATTGTTCCTTGAATTAGTTGTCGAATCTTCTCAGCATCTTCTTCTATAATTTTATTTTTAGGATCAATCTTGAGAGCTGCTTCATAATCCTGGAGGCCTAATATAGACACATTAATAAGAATATCAATCAATAATGCAAGATCATCCTCTTTAGCAACTAACTGGAAAAAACTGCTCCCCAGTCATATGCATAAAGTATTGATCTTGAGGTTTGTCCTTAAGTAAGATGGCATCAGAATGACATTAGCTTAGCTTCCATCAGTAAATAAACTTCTATTTTGTTTATCTTATTTTACAAAATAATTGTAGTGGAAACACTCTACCACATAAATATTTTCATGTTTTGAAACATGAAAATAAAGCCTCTTCATTCATGTACATACACACCTATATATGTGTGTGTGCATGAAGGGACTGTTCTAAAGTGTTCTGAGAAGAGAGGAAATGATCCTGTGGGAAAATATGAACAAAAAAGACATGAACTGTGAAAACTAGAGCTTGTGGGGAAAAAACCAAATCCTGAGTACAGGAAGTAAAATCTTGCCCACATTAGTCTTTTTTATAAGGTTTCAAAGTGCAAATGAAGCTGTAAGGGAATAACCAAGTGAGGCCTGCAGAAAAAGAAACAATGGCCAAAGCTTAGTACTTCAACACTGACATTTTGATTATTCTTCAATTTCTATTATCAGCTTTCACTTGTAAATTTGCTTTACAAAACTGATCTGATACTCTTGAGGAACTGAATAGGGAATTCACTTATTTTCACACAAATCACATATACTTGATGAATCATTTTACTCATTAATATGGGCTTCCTACCTCATTTTACAAGGATGTTACTAAGCATTTCACAAGTATTTTAGAAATATTTCAGATTATTTTAATATCTTCAGTGGAAAAACTTCTTAAATTAAGAATGCAATCAATTTTCTCAAACTTGTAAAGATTTTTCAAGTATCCAGTAAATTTAAAAAAAATTAAAGAATGTGTTACAAAGGTTCATAACAAATTAGACATAGATTATCCAGACCTCCCTCAAATCACTTCTCAAAACAAAGGTGTGAGCAGCCTCACTGAGCTGGACAGAGTTACTTGCATGTCACTGTAAATTCCTGTGCATGTTCTCACAAAGCAAGGCCTCACCTTCAGTGTACAATTCCAGCTGGCAAAATGCTGTTCCACGTCTCACGTGGGCTTTCAGTCGAGCGTTCTCATTGTCAGGAACAGGTGGAGTCAACAGCTCCAGAGCCTTCACAAATGACAACACCCACAGTATTTATAAGTAGGTTTTCCATAATTTGGGGTTTTTTCTAACTTTCAAACACTTCTCTCACCTAATTACTATTATTATACAGTAATATAATAACTATTCAAACAGAAACAGAAAATTGCTATTCAAGTTTAACTATAAATGGCTTGTGACTCTAGTCATTAAGATTTGGATCCAACTGCAGTTACATTGCCATGGCTAAAAACTGACAAATACCACATTTAATGTTTATTTGAGATCAAATAATATGTTCTGTTTTCATACATCATATGACCTGTCATGCTATCTAAAGAAAAAAAAAGGTAGCACTAAAAAAAGCACATGTGTTTTACTAGTAGTTACTAGAAAAAGCAAGACCAAAAACCCCCAAGTTTCAAGACTCAAGTACTTATTATTTCAAAAAATAATAATTATTGGAAAGCTTTTCCCACATTATTTAGGTGCCATTTGAGATCATTCCCCTTGTTCCACAAATAACAGCTGCTAAAACATCAGGACAATACAGCCCTTCTTTAAAAATGTTTGGTTTGTTGGAAGTTTTTTAAGGTATCCTGCTCATCACCACCATTTTTTTTTTCCTTCCAACCAAATGAAGCACGCCACAACATAATAGAAAATGTATGAGTATACTTGGTTTTGTTTTTCACTGCTCCAAGTCGTGGGCTTTTTCAAGTGTACATATTGCTACAAGATTTTTATCTATAATGAAACATACTGGCCAATATATGCCATTTGTTACAAATGTGTGGAAGCCTGGTTAAGGGTTTATTTTATTGTTGTTTTGTTTTAAATTTCTGAAGGTTCATTCATCAGTATCAAATTTTAATATTTCACCATGGCTTCATTATATCAATTTTTAATTCTAAAACTTTGAATTGCACCAACATGTATTTACAGATCTGCTTAAAACAGAACCATCACAGTAACAAATCACATTAATGCAAAAGCTGACAGCCTGAGCTCCTGGATTTTTATACCTTGGAGGAATCTTCAATAGCTTTGTGCAAATTTCTGAGTTTAAGGTGGCAAGCAGCACGGTTCAGGTACAGCAGGGGGAGTTTGTTGTTCAGCCTCACTGCAAGGTTATAGGCATTGACAGCCCCAAGGTAGTCTCCCATTGCAAACATTTTGCTAAGTGTAAAAAAAGTGAAACATGCAGTTTAAAGAAGAGGATAAAAACAAAATAAACACCTACTTATTGTTAACTCATTTTCAAAAATTTAAGTTTTTAGCATCTCCTTTGAAATGTCCCTTTATAGTCTTTTCTGAGAACAACACAGCTGAAGTTCAGTGCACCTTGCTGCTGACAATATAGCTTAGAGATACACAAGAAAAATAGTCACAGCTTACAAGCAATGAAGGGTTGTAAGAGTGGACACATTTATGTAGACACAGGACTCAATTTGAAAGCTTTGTATATCTGATTATGATTGCCTAATCAAAGCTTTCTGTATAACACAGCTATAGAAATAAACCAATATTTGTATAAAGTCCCTAAAGTTTATTTTACACAGATGTTTCATGTCTCACTAAAAAAGTACAAATTAAATGAAATCCACTTAGGTATAACAGTGCACTGCCTCAACTTTCTTCAAAGAAGAATATACATAATGTGTTTATAATTATTTTGTTCATCATGAGCTTCAACAATTGCATCTCATTCTATCAGATTCTAACCCCTTAAGCTGTCAATAAAATCTCTAGTACAACTACCATGACTACTCTAGACATTCACCAAATCTGTCTAGAATAAATAGAATATACCAAAACTGAACAGTAGACAAACACCATACAACTATTTCATTTTTAATACATTTTCAAGTGGAATGTAACTTACTTTCCTTTGTCCTTTAACCAATCTGGATTCTTCTCCTCTTCCTTTAAATCTTCCAGCTCAGATAAATCAGAATTTATTATTCTTCGAGCTTCTGCTTGTTTATGCAGCCACTGTAAATAAAAAATGTGCTAGTATTATTTCTGAAGCAAAAATTCAAATCCAAAAAAGGATTTTATTTTCATCTCTTCACTCATACTTATCAAAAGAATTCTATTGACCACGTATTTCAGACACAGGAAAATATTTGATAGTGTCCAATATGAAAAACTTCAAAGTTTCCCCAAATGTTTTATTGCCATGAGAAGTCAGATTACCACATCTCTAATACATTTTTTGTTTACTTGTCTGTTTTGATATTTCAAAATTACTTTGTGCTCATTGAATTGAGCTCAAAAGAGGTGTGAACTTCTTTTGAGACAGAACTGAAAGAATCTTAAATATAAGAGTTAGAACACTTCAAATTTTGTACTTCAAGGAATTAAATTAATATTGCTGCCTTTTGTCTCCCTCCCAAAAAAGGAACATGTTATTTATTAATCTGCACAACAGGGTAAAAAGAATTTTTGTATAAAATTGTTTTTTTTATATCTTAATTTAAATAAGACTGCCTTCCTTAGAAGATGAGGATAATTGCACAGGTAACATTCCTTGGCACAGACACTATTTTTGTATAGACTGAATACACAATAATTAATTCCCCACCTTACCTCCTCCTCCTCTGCAACACGAGATTCTCGCAGGGCTGTGGGAAAAACTCGTGGTGTGAAGGTGACTTGAATTGTAGCAGCAGCCCGGGGAGCTGGTAACTGTTCTTCCTTTAAATCCTGTGAAAATATACTACAGGAACCACGACCTATGAAAAGAGTTAGAGCACTGGAAATGGAAAATGAAGTAAGAGATTTTTCTGGTTTTCTACTAAAGTCCAAAGTATACCTGCCTTAGAAATGTGACACACTAGAATTAAACCTCTAATTGCTTGAGAAAAGCTTAGACTTGATTTTATGAAGGGAATGTTCAAACAATTTTTCTTCTTCCTAATGCAGTAAGTAAATAAATGGAATTATACAGCATCTGTCACAAATGAACTTAAAACTCCTCTTACACCTCTCTCTTTGTTGTTTGTAAGATGCTGTGACAGGGCAACCATAAGAGCTAAAACTAACTTATCAAATCAAACAAACAACCATTAAATGTCTTCTGCTGGTTTAGCTCCCTGAATTGGCTCTCCATGGATCCAAGAGAGCACAAAAGGAGATTGAATATTCCATGAAATCCAGTAGCTGGGTAACTTTGGGCAACAGAAACCTCACCCCCAGGAAGTCTGCATTACACTGCCAGAAAGGCTCTCTGATTTACTTTTCTAAAGCTTAGAACAAAACCCACCCTTGTATTTCCAAAGACTTCATCTAGAGCTAAGAGCTCACGTGCTTTAGCTCAATAAATTGTCTGAAAACAACAATTTAAAAATAACTGTGAGACAAAAGAACTGGTTCAGTATGGTGGAGACAAAGATAAGTGAAGAATTAGAAACATCTGGGAATAGTTATACCCACAGTTTAAGGAATTACAAAGTACAGTTCAATTATACAACCTCTTGTGGATCTGAGTCTTGTCTTAGAACTTCCTTCGTTAGGAATCCGAGTTTTGTTCATTTTTTCATTTTTTCTCTCTTTTAATGGCTCTTTTTCTTCATGTAATTCCTCTTTTGCTTGTATGCTCTTGTATTTATCACCATCTTTTTGTTGGTTTTTCCATAACTCCAACTCTTTAGTGACCTTCTGCCGCTCCTTTTCTTTTAGATCTTCAATTCTTTTTCTTTCTGCTTCCTCCAGCTATTTGAACAAAAAAAACCCCTATGAGATACAGAACATCTGATAATACTCACTTGACTAAGTTAAAGATATCATTATTTTCATATCCCAAGCATAATGTAACCAATTATGTGACCATACTAGCAGAGTTAATTAAGATGCTTGAAAATGCCTGTGAGACTAAAGATTTCTGATCAGCTTTTAGAGGTCTCATCTTTAAACTATTTTACAATAACCCTAAGGTACAATCCAGAACCATTCAGAAATAAGTTTTAAACAGTGAAAATCCTAGCCATGTTGCAATGTAGATCTCTGGAAAATACAGAAATGTAAAAATAAATGTGATTATCTGAACACACTGTTTCTTATTTCTCCTCTTTGAGATTATTGCATATCTAGAAAAGGTACAACATTGCTACTAATTCACTAACTGTAGTTCTTTCTGGTCAATATTGCATATGCACTCTTAAAATTTCATTGCATGCTCCAAAAAAAATCCTTTGAACACAAATGAAGGGACCAGACTTTTTATATACATACAAATTTTAAGAACATATCTTAAAATATACATAAAAAGCAGAATAACAAAGACACAAACACAAAAAAGAAAAAAAACCTCAAGTCTGATATAAAATACAATAAAGAGTGAGAATTTTTAAAATCAGTATTTTTTTCAGTGCTAAAGGTCTAAACACCTGCAAAGGCCAAAAAAGACTACAGTTTTGCCACATGACTGCAGTCTCCTTTGAACAGACATAAATCTGAGCTTGTCACCAAAAGCTTTCATTAGTATTACTCACAGAAACTGGCAACTTTGAGCACTTTGTCAGTAACATTTTCATATTTGGTAATAAATAGGCTTAAATGCAGAAAAATAATAATAAATTTCACCACCACTACAATAAAAATTGGAACTTTGGTAGTTATTTACATGAATGTCTTGCAGAGCTTCTTCTAAACCTACCTTCATTGTGGCCTCCAAAGCATATTTTTTGTTTTCCTGTTTTGTAATTTTTTTTGCTTCTGTCTCCTCTTTTGCCTTTTCTTGGGCTTTTAGAACAGCATTCTCTCTCAGATGTTGTAGTTTCTCCTTGTCAGCTTAAAAAAATAAACTATCTTAGACATTTAGGCCTGGTGTTCTATTGGTATATAACATGTTAATGAAAACATGATTTCTTCTGCTACTTTGGCAAAATACATGATTACAGTTTGTATTTTGACAATTGACAAACCAGTGTCTAACAAGCTCATCTCTAAAACAGAAAAATTAAGATTTGCTTGAACACCAAATGTAAATTTTACAAGAAATATTTCATACACGTTAGAACTAGAAGATATTCTAACTAGTAGATATTCTTTGTTCTTACATACATTCTATTTTTAATAATGAACAAGGTTGAACTGAGCAGATATCTACTAGCAGAAGTTTCTCAGTATGGTTTCCTTACACAGAATCTAGTTTTCTGAGTAGAAAATTTACCATTTGCTAGAGTTAGGGAATCCCACATGGCCGGTTCTTTTTTATACAAAGTGAAGAAAATGTCTCCATTTCCAATCTTTGCTGTGCTGTTTGTGTCATCAATAGGAGCATATAAAACGGCTTCAAACAGAAACGGAGGGATGCTTACCTACAAAAACATAATTTGTGCTAATATTTACTATTTTTAATTTACTCTCACATAGTCAAAGCAGAACACAAACATACAGTAAACCTCAAGAAGCAGATACTATTGACAGAACTAATTTGCTTTGTATTCACTGTGGAGGTTTGTAGAGGCCCAGAGAAGGTGCGTCCTTCCTGTTAAGGGTGGGTCATTATAAGGTTATATATTTCATTAATGACATTGAAAAAGTCGGTTCTTCAGCACTGCAACAGATTTTAAATTTAGGATTATCCACAGTATAAGCAAGTGTATGCATTCAGTCCATGTATGGGAGTAAGGGCAGCGGCACCTGTTGAGTGGGAACAGCACTAGTAGGGAATGAGCAGGGCTAAAGCCATGATCTGCCGCGGGAGGGGCGTTCAAGGCGTTCAACAGCCCGCAGCAGAGGGAGATGATAAAAGATAAAGGGCTCTGAATCTGAAGAGTTGCCATGGCGCACGGCACGCGTGCTTCTGAGCAGGGTTCCGGAGTCACCCCGCGGCCGGGCGCGGCAGGAGGCCCGTGAGGCGAGCGGCTCCCACCTTCAGGTACTGCTCGCTGCAGAAGATGTTGGCGGCGGTGGCCCGGGCGCCGCGCAAGGGCAGCGAGAGGTACACGGCGCTGAGGCTCTGGCGCCAGCTGTGCTCCCGCAGCCACACCGGCATCGCCGCGGCCGGAGCAGCTCCGGGCCGCTCCCCGCCTCGGCCCCGCGGTGCACGCCGGGAGCTGTAGTCGCCCAGGGGCCTGAGGGCCGCGGGCACCGCTCCGGCTCCGCAGAGCAGGGAGGAACGCAGCTCGTGTCATCCACGTACATTTCTAGAAAGAGACAAACTGCTGACAAAAACTATCAAACGTTAGTTTTTAGCAAAAAAACCATCTGGTCCAACCTCCCTGTTCGAGTCGGGTCATCCCAGAGCACATAGCACAGGATTGTGTCCAGATAGGTCTGGAATATCTCCAGTGAGGAAGACTCCACAGGCTCTCTGGGCAGCCGGGACCCACAGAGACGCTCTCCCTCAGCTCAGGCAGAACTTTCTGAGCATCAGTTTCTGCCTGTTGCCTCTTGTTGAAATGCTCAGACCCGCTGAGAAGAGCCTGGCTCCATGCCCTGGCACCTCTCTTCAGACATGTACACATTGCTGAGGTCCCTCCCAGCCACCTCTCCTGAGACTACACGGGCCCAGCTCTCTCAGCCCGTCCTTGTAAGAGAGATTCTCCAGATCCTCTAAAGAACTCGGTAGCTCTGTGCTGGACCTGCTCCAGGATCTCCACGTCTCCAGTACTGAGGAGCCAAGAACTGCAACACTCCAAGAGTGGCCTCCCCTGGCTCAGCAGAGGGCAGGATCACCTTCCTTGACCTACTCTGGCAATGCTGGCGCTGAAACTTCCACATGTCCCCTAAAAATAACTGGGTCATACAGGCAGCCCCACGCTACTGCTGAGCAATATTGTCCACTGCACTGTCTCTGCCAAAAACTCAGGAGGCAATTTGCACATTACCACTGCATGTTTCTTAAACAAACTGTAACACTGTATCTGCCAAAATAAAGTCTAGTATATTGAAAGCAACTGCCTCTGGAGAATACAGCCTGAAAGATGAGCCAAACACAGTTGGATAAAAATTCAGGTATGTTTAAGTTCCTCAAAAGTACCTAGAAATATTAGGGAAAATCCATAAACAAAAAGTCTAGTTTTCCCTCTTTCTTTGAAAATGAGACCAAGAGTAGTGGAGTTTAACATGGTTCACATTAGCTAGTATTTCTAATGTGTATCACTGAAGATTTAATTTTTATGTTAAGATTTAATTTTTATGTCTTATTACATATAATACACAGCAATATTAAAATAGTAGAGGCTACTAAGAAGTACTGTTTATATATAAAAGTAGGTATTGCAGGGATTTATAATTTTTTTAGAGCAAAAAATCCATCATAACTCATATGACTTCTGGGTTATTCTCCACCCTCACTCACCCACATCAGTATCATCTGGAAGAATCCTTGCATGGACTGGAATCTGAAAATTGAATTAAATTCCTCTTTCCAAGAGCATTCAAAGTACATAGCAGCAGCAGCTAGAATGTGTTGAGTTTGCTGTGGTCCCCAGGATAAGGTGAGAGATGAGGAATCTGCATGTTCTCAGAAGGCTGATTTCTTATTTTATGTATATATATTATATTATAAGAATGCTATTCTTAAACTATACTAAAGAAAGAGAAAGGATACAGACAGAAGGCTTAACAAGAATGATGATGAAAACCTCGTGACTGACTCCTCAGAGCCCAACACAGCTGATGGTGATTGGTCATTAAGTAAAAACAATTCACATGAATCCAATCAAACATGCACCTGTTGGTAAACAATCTCCAGCCACATTCCAAAGCAGCAAAACAGGGAGAAGCAAATGAGATAATATTGTTTTTTTCTCTGAGCCTTCTCATCTTCCCAGGAGAAGAAATCCTAGCAAAGGGATTTTTCAGAAAATATTACAGTGACAAGAATGATTATAATGTAGTAACTCAAAATCTCCTACCACTCCAGCTGTAGTCATCCAGAAAGTCAGAGGTTTTGAGTGCAGGTCTTCTGCCTTGGTCACCCAGGTGTCATTTTTAGCTTAATCACAGAGAATATACTGAAAAGAAGCAGCTTATTATTTATTCCTACTAGGAGAACTATATTATGCATACATGCTTTACAAGACACAGTTATGGTTATCAGTATTTAGTCTTCTCAAATTACACAAAAGAGCTCCCATGCATCAACCAAAATGTCTGTTTACTTAAAGCCTAGATCTGCAAAGCAAGGCTTGTAGGGGAAACAGTAAATATCACTAACATGCTTTTATGTCAAAGTAGCAGATTTGGCTGCTAAAGGACACAAAAGGGATTCAGCAAGGTCTTGGATCAACCTTAAAGGTTTTGAATTGATGTACATGTGCAGAACCACCACCTCTGTCCCACCCACTCCACAGCCTTACCTGGACAAGCTGCTGGGCTCTCACTGTGACACATTTGAAAATGAAACAAGAGCCACCCAGGCAGTGTGGTTCTTCTGCTGGCACTAACTTTATCAGTCAAAAGTCTGCAGTGAAAAGTTTGCAGTGAAAGAATTTTTTCCATTGAGAAGCTGATTCCTAAATTCCCATCTCCTCTGCTATGAAGGATGCAGATTTATGTTCCAGACAAACCTTAATAATATTGATATTCTGCACCTTCTAGCTGCCTATACATACATATATATTTTCTGGGGTTTTTCACTTCTAATGGCTTCAAAAGTTTTAATATATGAGAGAAAAAGAATTCCTTTAGATAGTTTATATTTTCTTACCTTTAATTATTAACCTTTTTTTCTCACATCTTTTCTAAATTCTCTCATCACTCCATATTTTTAACAAAAAGCAGAAACATTTTATGAGACTCAGTTTATTCTAACAAACTGTTTTGCATATGTAGCTTGGGACCTATATCAGTTACTTTTAAAAATTATTGGTAAAGCAGTGATTTAGTATGTGTTAGTTCTGGCATTTTAACTAAAGGAAGAGCTCAGTAATAATTTTATAAACTGGAATAAATAATTCTTTGTATAATCACTTTCCAAGTGCAGAAAGTTATTTAAAAAATCTATTTGGACAAATGGTGCTTAAGCCTTCCTTCCCATCCTGTGTAGACATAGGGCTGAGGGCACAGGATCTTTTCCCATCTGCTTTGAGCCACTGCAGACGAGCACCTTTACAGAACAGGGCAGCTCTCCAGGAGAGGCAGGAGCTGATCCATAGGACCTCGTGCTGCTTCCTGCAGGATTGCACCTAATCCAAATGCCTTCTCACAGGCAGAATATGAGAAGCATTCATCTAGGCATTACTTCATCTTCAGAAAGTCCACAGGCAACTTCCCCACAAAAATTATCTTTATTTTAAAAGAAATTGAAACTAGACAACAGAAAGCAACAAAGTTACATACAGTGCTGGACAAAGCCTACCATATACATTTTCCAAGAACACTTGAATCAGATTCTGATATATGTTCTTCTAAAAGGTAAAAATATCACATCATTATTAACAAAAGAAAAAAAATTAAATGTCAACAATCTTAATCAGCTTAGATTTTGCATTATTTGGATGGCAGTAGGTTGGTAACTTGCCTTTTTCTACTCACTTTTAACTCCAAAAGGAGAAGGTGGACAAAAAATTCCAACTCAGAAGGCCCTAAAGACCACAGTGCCTGCTCTAAAGGCCACAAACACAAGCTTGGAGGAAAGACCAAGTTTTGAACAAAAATCCCTAACAACTTTGTATAATTTCACATTTCAGAAAGAAAAGAAACTATCAAGAAAGAAAAACAAAAATAAAAAATGATATATTAAGATCTTGCCCTCCTTAAGTTATAAGGAAGCTCAGATTTAGACCATTCTGTAGAGGAAAAGATGAGTGTCCAGAAACAGACAACTCTCATTACTCCAAACCCAAAATGTCTCCAGTACAGCAATTCCTCAAATACAGTGCACAAATCTCCAAGGAAAAAGGTGGGGTTGGATCAAAAAATTATTTTGAAACCGTTTCTTTGAACATGAAAAGGAAAATGATGTATGGTAAACAATGCAGAAGTAGTTATTCCCCATGGTGCTGGGATAAGCCATTTCTAAACCAGGAGACAAAGGGTGACACTGAAAACTTCAAGCTAGAGGCAGCACCTCTGAGGGCCTGAACACCACTCAAACTAATTACCCCAGAACTGATGACACACAGCACTAGGCCACTAAAGGGACCTTTCTTTTCTTCTATATAAAGCAGAAGTTACCACTTCCACATAAAGAAGTGAATGTGCATAACTCAAGATGCAGTGTAGGATATTTATATTGCCTTAAAGAGTTCTGCTAAGTACACTTAGTTTCCAATTTTAGGGAAGAGTCTATTCTAATATAGAAAGCTTCTGCCAAAACTTAGCAACTGCAGAATAACTTTAAAATACATCCAGTTCTACATCCTCCTGCATATATCTAATCACATCCAATAGACAAAAAATTATATGCCTTCTAAACAAACAAACAATTATGTGTTTTGTGAAACAAGTAAAGAGTGTTAGAATTTTCAAACATAAGAGCTGATTACCAAAGGTTCACCCATTTATCAGTGGATAATATTAAGAAATTCATATTAAGTAATGGCAACAAGATGATAATGCATATCAGTGCTGTGTGTTCTGAAAGGTACTCAGTTTTAATTATTAACTGCTACCATCTATCATACCTCATTCTATGCAAGACACCTCACCAGCTACCAATCCATAAACAATAATGTTTCACATACTTCATAGAGTAGCTTAAAACACATCATGGTATGAAATAATTTGTATTACATAGTAATTTAATCCCTGGCCACAGGGTTAATGTTGGACAAAGTCTGGAAACTTTTCCAATTTGAATTACATACATTAACTTTGTCACACACCACAGCACTAATGCATGTATTACATCAGACATGCTCTAATTTAAAATCAAAACAAAAAAGTTGTTGCAAAAATACATGTCACCAATGTGGAACACATTCAAGATTGTATAAAAAGTACTGAACTGATATCCCAAAACAGGTATATTTAAGCAGTACATAAGGAAAGATTAGTTTTAATATGAAACAGTCATTTAAGTCACATACAACATGGTAAGAAGCATGACTTTCTTTTTTTAAAAATGTTACACCAATACTTTTACTGACAGGCAATGCTTATTTATAAAATGAGAGGGATATAGTTAATGCAGATATGTTACTGTATTAAGTTGGAATAAAGACAAATGTTAAAAAGGTGCTACATTTTAACACCACTGATTTTGTAAAAATCTCAAACCATATAAGCATTTCACTTGCGAATATCACAGGCCCCAAACTGCAAACACTTTAAAACATTCTGGACTGTGTGCATGCAGTTTCACCAACTTCATTAATTGTCACATGCTTGAAATTAAGCCTGAAAAACGTGATTACAAAACTGGTTCTTAGATTAAAAACTTCAGAGGTCACAAAGTATAATCTTCTTTGAGCAGCCCCCAAAATCATAGTTTTCTTTTAAGTAGAGCAAACTTCACTACTTTTCTCTAGCTTCTTTCATCTGAAGATCTCAAATAAAAACTAGGCCTCTAAACAACCTTTGGAAGTAAGCATCAGTCCCATCTTCTTTCAGAAGAGACAAGCACAAACCTGCTAATTTCAAGTTGTAGAAGGAATGAGTAAAACAGGAAGAAACAGGATTTTTGCTACCTGCCCTCTAGTCTGTACCCAGCACTGTCCCTTACATATTTTCTCATTTAAAATTGGTCACTAGCAAAAAAGTATTAAGGACAGCACAATCCAATTTCTACCTGTCTATTTCAGCCTGAGGGGGAAAAAAAAGATTGGGAGCAATATAAGGCTGCATTTCTGATCATGACCAGAAACCATGTGAAAGGACACAGGCATTTCCCACAAAAAATGTTAAGGTTTGCAAGATTTACAAAATCTTTGCAATATTTTTGGTGTGCAGCACCAGTACAATCTAAATCACCAGTAATGAAAGAAGCACATGAGAGTTCAATACAAATTGTTTCATGTATTACAAAAACCTCACCTATTCTAGCCAACCCTCCCTCCCTCCCACCCATCACTCTAGAACTAACTTCTAATGCTAATCAGCTGACATTTTCCTAGTACCTCACTAATTAAACATGATTGCTGTTTCTCCTGTGCATACTTGAACTACTACTTAGTCAACACATGCAGAAAAAACCAAAATATAACTGCTCTCTAGATAAAGAGTTCAAGTATGTCAAGAGCACATCAGTAGGGCAAGCATATAGGCTGGATGACTTCTGGAGATCCTTGTCAGTCCTACCTCTAAGATCACTGTCCTAACAAGTGTGGAGTTGGTTGTTCATCTGTTTTTATTTCATATCATTGACATTTGCTAATGCCTTGAACTTACAAGTTAGTAAACGAGGAAAATTTACTGGGTTAAAAACCCAATATAATACCAACTTAGAAAAAAATCTAAAATTAATTGTTAGAACAAGTTTCATAAATACACAATTTAAGGCCTTAAAAATGATATTCCAGATGATTTTAGGTATTTAAGAACACTATGTTTAAATACTAATGTCCTGACAGCTAATCTAGAAAATAGTTGCCTAACTTCATGTAGGGTTGGGGAAAAGATTAAGAAACACATGGCTATTTTAAATACAATGTCTGCTCCAAATATCAACATATGAATTAGACTTCTGAGAAGAAATGCCCCAAAATCTTCTCACAAGAGGCATGGAGTGTGGGAGCAGGAAAGGGAATAATATCATCACTGGAGCTTTGGTTGAATTTTCACTGAGCAAAATTCTGATTTCACTTACATTACTGTAGGTGTGAACCAGCTCCATTATGTTCACAGTGCTAATTGTTGCAGAGATTAAACTGATTCCTAGAGGAACAAATCTATCTAAACAAGGTTTGGTTTAATTGCTACTTCAGGTAGCAAAAGCAAATTCAAACAGTCTGTCAGTCATTAGGAGCACTACTGAAGAATAAATCTCTTTAACAGAGGTTGTTGCTTGTCTGGGTTTTTCTTGGTAGTTTTAAAATCACATCTCTAACAAAACAAGATTAATTCTAGTTAATGTACTAAATTAAAGCAACTACTGATGAAAACAGCAGCTCTGGATCTATCTGATACTTTACATCTCCATACTGGAAAATCTCAAGATATGAAATATGCCACTTACACTCTAGATATTATTTTCTTTTTCCTGATGAGAGGAACACAAAAACAAAAAAGACCAAAAAGACCAAAAACCAAAACCCCACAACCCAACCAAAACAAACAAACAAACAGAACAAAAAAGCCAAACAAACAAAACCACCCCCCCAAAAAACCCAAAAAAGCAAAAAACAAAAAAAAAAACCCACAAAAAAAAACACAAAAAAACCCCCAGCAGGGTAATACTGCACTTATACAGCAAAGCTTTTCACTTTTAAAATAAAACAAGTTGTGTAGATCTGCACAGGATCTTCCAGGAATGTATGTACACAGTAGAGCCCATTTAAAATCAAACACAATGGTGAACTATCAAATAGGCCTTACTTCCACTAATTAGCATGGCTTACCATGAAAACTACCTCTTTATTAGATGACTGAATTCTCTATAAACTCCTGTATCAATCACATTAAGGAACATGACTGGTACCTGTAGTACCTGTAAGCTTGACACATGATTTAATCACTGTTTAAAGATTGTTTCCAGCACAGTGGTACATATTCCAAGCAGAATCTGTTATCACAGTGCCTCCTTTTGTTAATTCCAAACAATATTTCTCTCAAAATAAACTTTTTCAGTTGCATATGCAACTTCATCACATGCTAAGGCTGAACTGTTCAAGGCTAGATGCTTCCCAACATTCAAAACAGAAGGGGAGTTATTTTTGAGATCAAGACTAAGATCAAATTACCCTTATTAAAACAGAATTTCTTAGCATCACACATGAAGCTCTAGTGCCATTCATACTTGTCAGTAGGATATCAGGTTTAGCAAAGGAGCTAAACTTCTGATTACTTAGTTCTGATGTGAGCTGAACTCACCTGATATAACAGCTGTATTGTCTTTCTTCACCTTAGATTCCCTACCCCCTCACTGCAAGACCTGCTGAGGCAGTGGTGGGGATTTAGATTTAAGACTTTGCCAGCCAAATTATCAAGCAATTCAGAGAGCACAGTCCATTGCCTTGTCGCCTCCTTCATGCCAAGTGGACTGGGTAAGCTCAGGGTGACTGAGCAGGCTGGAGCTGACAGCCCTAGAAGCTGGGCAGGATTTTCTGTGCACTACTTCATCCCCAATCCTCAGGCAGCACTGAGGCAGGAGACTGGAACCATCAGGGAGAAAGAATGAGAGAGAGGTGCATGACTGCACAACCGTGACAGAGCAAAGACGGCATCCCAAGGTATGTCCTCAAGATGGATGAATTCAGGTTACATGTGCAATCCTACTTCTGGCATTCTCTAGATTTAAAGCAGTGGACTTCATAAACTCAATGTGTTCTTCTTCCAATTTAATCTTATTTCACAACAATTTCCAAACAATGCAAGGCCTAGCAAGAGCCTTCAGCATGTAATTGCTGAGAAGTCAAGAGATTATTGCCTTTTCAAGGAAACAGAAATGTGTAACAGTTAGCAGGCTTCATTGTGTTACTAAGCATGAATTCATGATTTTTGAATAGCACATTAATGCTTTACTTCAAAAATAGGAAAAAGCACATACAAAATTCTCTGTATTTACCCTAAAATAACAACTATTAGTACTGCACATTCCTCCATGTCATCTCTACTATATTCAAAGAAAGGCTAGCAAGAACATCAATAACAGACATTCACGCCAAAAGAAAAAAACAAAGTAATGAGTACTTGCAAATATAGTACCATTAAAACCAAGCACTAAATGCTAGTGTTAGTTAACACATTAATATACACTAGCAAATTAGGGCTATTCATACAGGCACATTTTTTCCTTCAATAATATTGTCAATGCTCATCCTACTTCCGATCAATTGTCAGTTGCAGTTTAATCAGAAACAAAAAATATTCCATCCTGTAAAACATTTGCACACATAAAACTAAGAGTACAAAAGCTGAGATGGAAGTTTATGAATGAATACAGATTAGGGGGAAAAAAGATGACAGCAATCAAACACAACTGATTGTCTGCAGAAAGTGAAGTACCCAATTTGTAACCGAATTTTCATAGCAAGTATTTGCTCCACTAGCAGCCGTTCAGGCCGTCAGCCCTCTGTGTTCAGTGCAGGCGGCCCTGCAGCGTCTCTGGTGCGCATTAACTGCACATCCTTGTCAGCCATGCAAGTGTCACAGCCCCACACCGCCGATGCCTCTGCCGTGAGGAGCCCGTAGGCTGACTCTGTCATGCCCGTGCAGACCCGGTGGAACCACTTCTGACAAGAGGCTTCACACAGGATGGCATCCTGGTCATCGTTGACTTCATGTGTACAAATCCCACACGGGTACACGGGTTCAGAGGACGAGTGTCCGTGGCGGCTGGGATGCAGGGGTGTTTTGCTGCTCTTTTCAGAGTTGCATCCTTCAGCAGTACCTCGAGGCTGGCGGGACTTGCTCTGGGTCCCATTCGAGTGGCCAGCACTGGTGTTCTCAGCACTGTTAGAATGGCTGTTATCCTGATTTACCACATTGTTTCGAGTAACATTTTTCAGGTCACTGTTACCTTGACTCACAACGTCCTCTGTCCTGTGATGATGCTGATGAGCAGCAGCGTTCTGGCTGGATGCTTTGTTTGCACCTTGACTAAAGTCTTGCTTTTGTGCTGATGATTTTGTCTGGTTGTATGTGTTTGGTGGAGGAACAAAAGAATGGTTTGACTCTAGCTGGGAATTTGGAAAATTTGGATTGTTTCCAGGACCAAAGTTAGTTGGCACATCAGGGTGTGGTATCTGACCAGAATGGCCAAAGTTCTCCCCAGGATTTGGTCTGAAATGCTGAGCAGACATATTGACATTTTGATTTATCTGACCACTGCCATAAGGTGGTTGATTCCCAAAACCTGGGTTATCATGAGGACCAAAGCTGAAAGAGTGGGGTCGACTAAAACCCATGCCAACAGGGTTTTGAGGAAGAGGATGTGGCTGGTTTCTGAGGGAGTAAGAACCACCATATGGTGAGGACACTCTGGGCAGCATGTGAGGTGGCATTCTGAAAGTGTTATAGCCTCCAAAGCCAGGATAACCAGGATTACTAAAATATGGATTTCCTGAAGGAAGTGGTTTATAAGACACAGTATTATAGTTGTCATCAAATGGATTTGCAGCTACAAGGTGGTCAGAGCTTGGGTTCGGTGGTGGAGCATATTCAGACGGAGGAGGAAATGACGACCCCTACAAATATTTTAAATACAACACTTGAATTAGTTTTAGTATTTCCCTGCAAGACAGACCATCCACAAAGGCTCTGGATTAGCAATACAACTGCTGAAAGAACTGTTCAGCTGTTGTGTAAAATTCACCCGCTGTACCCTGCCAGGCTGTCTGAAATTTCAGAGGCAGGAGAGGAGCTTGAGCTCCAGATAATGTGGTGATTTATAGTAGTTTCAGAGGTTTTAAAAGTTTGCAGTCGAAAATACTACTTGATATGTGACTTCTATTTCATAATCTTTTACAAAAGACATGCAACAATACAGAAATCCAACTGTCACAAACATACACAAAGTATTTCCAAATGTTGAAGAGCAGATTTGAAGCATGTCCCTAACTTCATTTTGGGTTCATGTTACTGAATATACATCTCATAAGACAGCCCACTTCCATGAAGATATACAAACCTAATGGTACTATAGCCCTAAAAAAAGGCATTTAGAATATAGGAGTCAGCAGGCTGGTATTTTCTATCGTCTGTGGAATATTCTACGCTGTACATTTCTATACCAAACAGCATTCAGTGATTGTGGACAGTCTGCAAAGCATTGTCAGTAGGTATGAAACACGAGGATTATGCTCTGGTTACAGAGCATAATCAAGTGTTTAATGGAGCCCAGAGTCTGTTTAAATGTCACCAGTGCAGTCATACAATTGAAATTCATTCTAGACTAGCCTGTAGGGAACACCTGCTGGGTTCACCCTCACACTAACTGTGCTCACAGAAAGCACTTCCTTCTAAGTACTAATGAACTAAGACTGAAATTAAAAAAAAAAAAAATGCTGCATTGCAAATTTTAACCTGTTCAGAAGGAACAGAAGCTAATCTGCATGTCCTCTAGAGTTATTACCATTCCAGAACACAAGGAAACTCCACTAAAAAAAGAGGTGTGAGGCCTTGTAAAGTAACGGAATATTTCAGAGCAAGGTTCAGCGTGACTACTTTAAAACAAAACAAAAATGAAGAAAACAGATCCACATCTCAATGGACTCTGCATAGGCCTAACAGAAAGTGATTGTTTTACCTACACAAATAAAGGTATTCCCACTGGGCAGTGCCAAATTAACAGATACTCTCAGTCAAAGCTGAATGAACACACAAAGGAAAACTCGGCACTATAGATACCCAATGGCTTAAGATACTTTGTATTGAGGTTTTCTTTTCTGGAAAGAACAACTGCATAGAAATATCACATTGCAAGGATTCACTGGAAAGGTGCTCTACCTGACTTAGCTTTTGCTTGGAAATCACCTGGGGAGTATGCCAAGAGCTTGGTCAAAGCATTAACAAACTGTACTGATTCATTAGCCCACAAACCTACACATACAGAAATGAACGTAAGGTAAGAAGCAGACTCATGCCAGCTACTCATGCTGTATGGATTTCTACCAATGGCTACAAAGTCATTAAAAAAAAGTCTCAGAATCAAATCCCTATGGTAAAATCCAAGTTGTTGCAGTCTCACTGTGCTCCTCTCTTTCTATGTCTTTGGCAACTTACAGGGATTAAAATAACTTCAGCGCAAATACTGGTATTCAGGAAGATTTCAACTTCAAAGTAAAACTGAAATACTTGGTATGTAGCTGCTATTTGTGACAAGAAATTGATATTCTGAACAATGGGAGCTACTCATACCAGCAAACAACATTTGAGTGCACTGTTTATTAAGAATTCAAAAGAAGCAGAGGGAATTTACCTGGGTATTCGCTTTGCGCTTTTTCTTATCAGGGCTCCCAAGCTGAACTCCTGGTCCTCCTAACCCATCCAATCCACTGTCACCACCTACAAGATATCAACAGTGCAATAGTACATTCATTTGATTGCAGACTGTATTGTAAGTTTGCCTTTAACTACCATAGCCTCAGATATCTGTTACAAATACTCAATTTGCATTGACGCTGGTGCCTTATGTTGCAAGGGCTAAGGGAGCACACATCTGGAGGTAAGCTAACATCCCTCCTATACCTGTCTGCTACCACTTTCATGTCCCATTCATGCTCATTCTTATTGAAATAGACATTTCCATTTATTTTATTTTCATCTGTCCCTTGATTCTCAACATCTCCACATCACCAGTTAGAAGTATTTCTTGTTTGCATAACTCATAAAACTTTCAAAAGAACTGCAAAAAGCCATGTCTAAGACTCACCTCTTAACTCACATAGACACTGCATCAGTGCAGCAATATACAACAAATTGTTACAATCCACCATGAAGGAAAAGCAAACAGTAGTAGATCCATGAACAAAAAGCATTGACAACTTGCCATGTTGTTTAGAGTAATCTCCAGTGCATCAAATCTAAATTTCACTAAATGCAAGACTTGATCAAACAAAAAGACACCTGCCAATAATCAGTGAACCAGCTCACCTCTGCAGAAACCTTATAAAATAACTGAGCAGGTCTATCCTGGCACAAAATAGGTAAGGAATGTTCATTTCACTGGTTGCTCAATCAGATTTCACCCTGAGAAATACAAAGACATATCTGTACTTCCCCTGGGATTCTCCTCCTTTCACAATAGTGGGACAAGCTCTCAAATTTGTAAAAATCATGGCTTCAGTTTTAAAACCCTAGTTAGATCATAAGTGAGAAATAAATCTGGCAATCTCATTATTATCCCAGTCAGTCTGTCTTCACAGGCTCAAGGGAAATTGCCTCAATATGGGAATGCAAAGAAAACCCTGAGCTAAAGTATGAGAAGCATTTTCAGGTGACACCAGAACAACACATGTTAAAGTACTAACAGCATTATATTAAGAAGCCATATTAATTCTTTTTTTTCCCCAGGCCATTAGGATAATAGCTTATTTGCTCTTTTATATATAGTAACAGCAGAGCACAGTATGCAGGCAATCCAACCTAAACATTTTACTGTTGTTTGTTTAAAATTGATATTCAGAATACAAGTCAAACTTTATCAAGATGCAAGCATCCAGCTGAACACACAGGTCCTCATTACCAAAGACAACCTGGAGATAACTGTGAATTATCAACAGTATTATGCAAAGCAGCACAATGTATGACATTGCACTGCTCTGTTAGACAAGTGTTCCCAGCAGACAGGTAAGCCAGCTTCAGGAATATTCAGCAACATAACACAAAATCTCTTCTCACAGGGAAGCAGCAGTCCTGTTGTACACAGACTAAAGTATCCAAGTTATTTGAAATACTCCTGATCAAGGAGGCCTGACAAATTTTCACTCCCAGCACTTCCCCCAGGACTCCGGGTTTTGTTTTCTTTTGGTTTTTTGTTGGGGCTTGTTGTGGTTTTTTTGGGGGGGAGATTTTTGAGGTTTCAGGGAATTTACCAGTCCTACTTCAAGTAAGAATCCAATTCTGCCTCAGCTTTAATAAGTTCCTTCTGGGTCTACCTGTCAATGTTAAAATTTTATTTTCATTAGACTTAAGGAAGATAAATGGACATCCCAGATCAACACCTATCAAATTTTAAGTCTGAATTTCAAAGACAAGGGCATGATGTCACAATCGAGGTCTCAAAATAAACTCAGGCTTGCACATAGCATATTGTGGTCTAAGGTACAATCAGAGAAACTGGGGATTACTCTTTAAAAAGAGACCTTTTTGCCTTGATTTAGAAGATAAAATCCTGCACATACTAAGTGTGCTATGAAGCATTGCCACTACATTACCTGTAGATACTAAATGACTACAGCATAAGGTTTTACATAAAGAAGGATGGCAAATTTTCCCTAAATTTCAACTCTATAAATCATCTTATTTATAATCTATTTTCTCAAAACTGTTCCTGTACTTTCTATCAGCTTCTTCTCCAGCATTCCTATAAGTTTATGCTAAATTTAGTGTAAGATTGCACTGTGAACACTAATCCTCACAACTGCATAAATGACAGTCCTTTTCATGTCCTTATACTCTTAAAAAATAATTGACGTTAACTACTGATAGCAAAATATTCCAAATATCCAGACTTCCTTTAATAAATTCAACAACAGCAGCACAGACATCAGTAAATTTGTGATCAAGTAGAATACTTAGGGTCATACACAAGTACTGATTTTACAGTAGCTGAAGTTAAGACTTTACAAAACTACATACAAATTCCCTCTCTGGAACATCATTCTTCAAAAGCATCAGCATATGAACATGAGAATTCCAGTGACAAGTTCCATCAATTTCTACCTGAATTACTTTCATCAGCAAAGCCATTCACATGCCTCGGTTTACAGAAGGGAGTCCTGTGTCTGGAAAGGCACAAAGCTTTTGTATTTTCACTTCTTACTGTGTGAGGCCAATGATTTAATTCAGCCCTAAGAATTTATATTTTCCCTGTGGGTTCTATAATGATTTAATTTATACATGAAAGGAAACAGAATGTTAGTCCTAGCATACCTCCAAAAAAAGAGTGAATAAGGCTCATTTTCATGAAGCCAAAATAAACTTTCCACAAAGTCACTTTTGGTACCTACCACACAGACTTTCATTAAAGGAGTACCAAGCATTTTGGAATGCTGAACTAATGAAAAATTATTCATTGTCCAAGACTAATTTTTTGGGCAAAAATACAATCCTTTTGACTGGGACATCACCCATCTCATGGATCTAAAGATACAAATACATATCTGATAACCATTCCCCTATTAAACTACAGATAAAATTAATTTCAGCCATTCACACTTGGGCAAAGGAGAAGAGATAAGCCTCATATTCTCTTTTATTTCATACATACCTAAGATGGGCATTTTCAGTGTTAGCTAGGAGAACTGCAAGTTGTACTTTGGTTTACATGTTAAGGGATTTTTACTTTCCATGTAATTTATGCCATACTTAACATACTGCAAATACAGTATGAAATATTTTCATATTCACTGACAAATCTCAGTCTAGGTTTTTTAGTACTTTATCTCAGTAAGAACATTTTCCCAAGAAACATAAATGGCTGAATAAACTTTTTATTACAGACAGAAAACTAAAAATAGTCTAATTTCCACCCTATTTGGTGAGCCTGTTCTGTGGCCCTGAGCCTGTAAACTGTTTTGATAATAAGCTGTAATCAGGTGGAACTCGGTGGGTAACTCCAGCATGTGAAACCCTATATGCTTAAATATTTGCAGAATCAGGGCTTGAGAGTGGAGGAGTCTAATGAATCCCAGCCTCCTTTGTAACACTGCTGTGTGTCTTCATTCTCTCATTTTCAAGCTTGCAATCCAGCTGTTACTATAGCAGTTTTAGAAAAGCAAACTGTAAATCAATGACAATATGCACCGTGGAATCCACACCTTTTCCCACTTATCCAACCAGAAAAAAAAGCTTAAAACACCAAGAACAATAGAATTCCAGGGGCAAAACAGGAGGCAAGAAAACAAGAAGCACTAAATTGCAAATTTTATAATTTGTCATGATTTTCACCCAAGTCAGTCACCCATCCTGCTGTCTTTGATTATTTCAGAGAGGCATTTCTGTGTCTAAGGACTATAAGGACACAACAATCGCTACGAAGGCTGATGTGCCACTGCCATTAAAGTCAGCTGCACTGCCGAAGTCGGAGGAGACCCGGCATTTCTGCCCTTCTCCCTACTCCTTTGAAAGAAACGCATACCTCAAACCTCAGCAGAGCCATACACCAGTGCCATTAGTAAAGAATAATATTTCGATTTTTTTCTTTTTTCATTTCCCGAAAAGGGAAAGACAAAACCCCAACTACACACAAGCACAGGAGCCAGGACTGGGGGCAGAAGAGCGAACACTCAAGTGTAATTTATGGGCTCTGCATCAGCACGAACTCGGACATGTGGCACTGCCGCCGTATTCCCTTGCACCAGCAGTATGCTCGCTGCATACTAATGCGCTGCACATCCCCAGACACACAAGAGACAGGACCGCACGCCGCCCTCCCCCGCGGGGCACACCTGCGCGCACGGCGAGCCCCGGGGCTGCTTTTCAGGGCCCGCAGGCTGCGGGAGCCCGCGGGGCCCGGCCGGGCCCCACCGACCAAACTTCGAGCGGCCCCCGCACCGCCGGCCCCGCGGCAGCCGCAGGGAGGGACCGCGGCGGGGGCGGCCCGGCCCGCGCTGCGCGGCGAAGGGAGCCCGGCGGGCAGCGGCGGCGCAGGCGGTGCGCGCATCCCGCGGCTCCGCCGGCGCTCCGCACGGGAGCCAGGCCCCAGCGGCGGCCGCCCCCGGGCCCGGCCCAGCCCTCGCCGTACCTCGGGATCTCTTCAGCGCGATGGGGTCCTTCTCCTGTTCCGCTGACATTACAGACAGCAGCGCATGGCTCCCAGGGCGGCAAGAATCGGGGCTCTTTGATGCTGCTGCCGCCGCCGCCGCCGCCGGCCCGCACCCCGCCCCCTCCGCCCCCGCCTCCTCCGCCGCCGCCCCCGCCCGCCGCTGCCCTCGCCGCCGCCGCCCCAGCAGCGGAGCTACGAGACTTTGCAAAGTTTGGGCGCGGGAGGGCTCCGCTACAGCCCGCGGCGGGAGCCAGGCGAGGCGGAGTCCGGCGAGCGGAGCGCCGCTGCCCGGAGGCCGCCCGGGGGTCCGCGGAGCGCCGAGCCGCGCCGGCCCGGGCCCCCGCAGGCTGCAGGCGCCCGCCTCGCCCGGCCCCCGCCGCCGGGGCTGCCGGGCCCCGCGCAGCGCCCCCGCCGGACACGGCGCCGCTCAGCGCGCCGAGCCCCCGCTGCCCGCCGGCTCCCGGGCGCGCAGGGGCGGCAGCGCCCGCGGGGCGCTCCGCGGGGCTCCCCCTGCTCCCGCCATGAGCGCGGCGGGACTCTCGGCCCCGGCCGCGCCGCCGCTCGGAACAAAGGCGCCGCGCTGGGGCGGCTCCGCCGGCGCCTCCACCCTCCGCTCGGCCACCGCCGGGACTCGGTCCGGCCGCGGGACAGCCGCGGGGCGGGCCGGGGCCGGCAGTGCCCGTGAGCGCGGGAGCCGCGGCAGGAGGGGGCAGGGGCCGCCTCGGCCGCCGTGCGGGGCGAGACGCTGGCCGGGACCGCCTCCGGGGCCGTCAGGGGCTCCACGGTGCGGCTCCGGTGCGGCACGTGCCTCACGCCCGCTTCCCGCCCCCGGGCTGCGGCTCCCGTTCTCCTGCCCGCGCTGGGGGGTGTTGAAACACTGGAGCACCGCGCTCCGGCGGCTCCCGGGAGGCGGGGGGACCTTCCGCACGGAGGGGGGCTCCCCACACCGGGTGTCACCCGCCGGCCGGGTCTCTGGCCTGGGAGTACCGCACAAACCACTGGGCCCAGCCGGGGCCCTCACGGCGTCGGTAAACCCTGCCGAACCCTTAAAAACACACGGGACAGACAAATCGCTGCCGGTGTAATCTTGTGCAAACGCATTCTGCCTCAGTTTCCCATCTTCTGAAGTGGCTGCATTTTAGAGGTGTTAGGTATGCAGTTCTTCATCTAGATCAAAATTGTTCATCAGCTGCATTAAAAGTAACATTTGAATAAAGACTTATTCTCCCTATAAGGATAAAAAATGCCCAGCTGTACAGTAAGGGATTCGCTTACACGCCTGACTTCGAAATACTTGTCAGTGCTATTTCCTTCTTGTTAGATGGATAGTTGATACTTTTCCAGTATATGAAACACTTTTTCTGAGGGGAAAAGGTTACATTCATGTAAGAATGTAACCTTAAGATTTTGGTATGGCTATTACTTAGTTATGCAAAATGCCAAAGTAAAGTGGAGAAAGTAATTCAATTTATGTTGATTTCTGTCCTTCCCTAGACATCATTTTTATTTGTCCACAGTCTCTTACTTTGCAGCGATCCCAGATGCGCGTACCTCAAAGTACAGCACACCACCAGTATTCTCATGGGATGTGCTGCTTGATTCTGTGTAATCTTACTGAAGAGAATATTAGCAAGGTGGGTGTGAGCTTGTCTATATTTGGAGGAAGATGTGCCTTATCTGTGAAAAGATTTGCATTTTCTGTGACAGAGCTTGCTGCAGGCCCAGCTGATTCTCCCAGGGCTGCAGGAGCTTTGTGCACGGCTGCCGTGTAATGGCATGTAGACTGTAATTATGGATGCGCAGATTGATGTCACTGAGTCTGTGAAGATTCCTACGGGGACATTGTCTGCATCAGAAATGGGAGCTGGGAATTCAGATTTAACCCAGTGCTCTACTTGCAGAAAATTATGTCTGTTTTGCTGTTCATCCAAATTCAGCTTTTAACTGGCTCGGGTCTTTTGTGAGCAATCTGTGGGAATCCTGTTGGACTCACTTCTAAACTCTCGTTGGAAATAGCTGATGTGGTGTCTGAAAGGAACTAATTCACTGGCTCAGGTGCCTGCTACACCAGCATCCCAAATATTTCCCCAAAATCTACAGAAGTTCTCATTATGACACACAATTCACCATCTGATAAGCTTCACTGCTCATTGGTTGGCCTTAAAATTACTCCACCATTTCCTCCTCTCAAAAGCTGGCATTAATTAAGAAGACTTAGGGATAGCTAGTTAGCAACCTTCCAATACCTAAGTGAAAGTTACCAAGAAAGAGAGACAAAGCTCTCCACAGAAAAGAGTGACAAAAAAATTAGACTCATAATTTGAAATGAGCTTCCAACGGGGCAAACCCCAGAATTACCTGGTCCAAGTTCAGCCTTAGCCTTGCTTTATGCAAGATGCTGGACTCAAAGGCAAGACTTCCAAAGTCCTTTTGAACTGTAATGATGTTGTCATTCTGAAGTAATTTTCTTCTGGAAAAAAGGGACACGTTTAAGGAAATTTGGATTTCAATATTGTCTTAGCTTGTAACAGCATTCCAGCATCAGTAGATGCTATCCCCCCACTTGCTATGAGGGAAAAAATACAATAATTAATTTTTCTAAAAGGCCTCTTTTCATGTTAAATTTAGGTGCTAATTTTACAACCTTGTATATGTTTCATAGCACCAGTGTGATAAAGAGGACTGTTTATCAAGGCTGGAGGGAGTTTCTGTCAGGTCTGAGACAATATCAAAAATCTGGGTTTGCTGTTTTGCTGGAGTTACACCCCTGCTCCAGACACATTTATTCTCCTCCTCCACACCTCCCTTTGTTGATAGTAGAACTGAACACGTGCATGTTTATAAGTTACACTGAGATGTGCTTTTTATGCTTTTTTAGCCTGGCTGGCTATGCAGCTGATACTACTCTGGGAAAATGTGTTAAGCAGGTCCCTTCTGGGTCTGTCAGAAGCAGAGCATCTCTGCCGACCTGACGGGGCTGTAGCTGTAACTGAACTCTTGGAGCATGAGTCACTGAAGCCATTTCAGTGCAAACTGCTCTGCCTGCTGGTGAATGCTGTGTCTGTTCTGGTGATGCAAACCAGGCCCACCAGCACACGTCTGTTTTCTTTCTGCTTTTAATCAGCAAAAATTAGGGCTGTCTAAACTTCTGCACTAGCCACTTAGCCACATAATATAAAGTACAAAATACAAAACAGAATCTAATTAATTGTTTATTCATGTTTTAACTTCAATCTGAAATGAATACAAAACTGTTTGTAGGAAAAAAGCCCAAAATATATTGGCTTATGAATTGATCCATGAAAGAATGTAAGTTTTTATCTGTAGCCCATTACATTAGTTTTCTTTCACATGACACAAGTCCGAGAATGACCATGCCTTTGTCTAGTCACATTGCAAATCACTGGTTGATGAAACACATTTTTCTAAGCTTTGCAAGACAAGTTATTAGTGAACTGATCAAAAAATGTCTCAGCTGTACAAAGGCCACTCTAGTGTCATATCTATACTTGAACAAAATTCTTAAAGTTCAAAGCAAGCTCTTAGTTATGAAACCTAGTGAGACTAATTGATTTTTTGGGTGCATATTTATTTTTTCAGCTTACATCTGAAACATGTATATGCTGAAGTATCTCAGAAAAAGCAGCTTTCATGCACTCAGATACTCTTGCCAATAGCACAAGACTTATAAAGTTAAAACCTACAATTTTCCATTACTTTTAAACTATAAAGTTTTATACCCAATATATCAAAATTAATTAGTACCTAAAGAATTAAAATATAAAGATGATATTGATTATGTAGGAACTTAAGTTTAATTATTGTATTTACAGCTATATATACACCAAAGAACAAAAGTTTTGACTGGCAATCCAGTGTGTGTGTCTGTATATGCATTAAAAAATCTCATCTGATCTTCAAGTCACCAAGACAGATAAAAAACCTCTCTGATAAGTAAAAGGGAACAAGTTTGCCTTGTCCACTGCAATACAATACCTTTTGGAAAGGGACAAATACATGTTTGAGTAACCTTTGTAGGCTTCTCTGCAAAAGGGACTTCTGCCTAGTCAGAGGTGGTCGCCTGTTGAGCAATGAACAGTGAAATGGGGACACTCTGTGGGGAAAGCAAAGAAATGCAATTTCTTGCTCTTTCTGGATCATCATCTTGAATCCTTTGCATATTCCTGTTTATGGTGGTCTGATGAAAAGAAGGGAAGCATTTAATTCCTGCACTTCATTGCTTACAAAATGCAAAATGAAAAAAAAAAAAAAAAAGAAAAGTCACAAACATTGTTAGAAAATGTAGCAAAAAAACTCCACAATGAAATCTCTTCTGCCATCCTAGGAGAGGAGATAACAAATCCATCTTCATTCCCTCTTTTGTTTATTGTGCCACTAAAGTAGGGAAGAACACAAGAACAGATAACTAAATATTCCTAAGTACACCGTGACCTAGTTACATAGATGCTGCACTCACCCATTGCATCTGAGAGGAGCCTCCCTAATCCCCAGGCTAAAAGTCACATGAAATCCAGGATTTCAAGAAAAGAATGGAGAATTATTTAAAAGATATGCACTATCTGTCTGCAAACACCAAACTGGATTAAATTACTTGGCATGTATTATGTTTAGTGGGGACAATTCTAAGTCAGAAATTTAGAGGCAGAGGTTTTAGGATGCTATACAGCTGTTCCTCTGGGGATCCTGTCATTTTCTTATCTGCAACTGCAGGGCTGGGCTCCACATTTTGGCCCACTTGAGCTGCAGAAGAGAAACATCATCATAAACTCTTAAAGCCTCGTTGAATGCTAAACCAAGTTGCAGAGTGCTCCTATTAAAAGGCTGTTTCCAGTCATCCCCACTTGGGCTGAGACCTCTGAATCCCAGGCTGTGGCTGGTCAGGGGTGCCAGGGTCCCACCCCTGGCCTGTGCCCAACAGCCCAGCATGGAGGTGACCTCTGAGCCTTCCCAGCTCAGGTGAACTCTGGATTGTCAGCTGTGCTGCAATGGCTTCTAACACACTGACCTTCCCCACTGATTTCATCCTGGCCTGCTTACACCACAGAGATGGAGAAGCACTTTATAAAAAATGAGAGTGCTTTCCTCTTTAATATAGCCATTTTTCTGTAAAGTGTTTTAAAAGCCAGAATTCTTCTTATTATGAACTAGGGGTTGTCTTGCTTTTGATTTATCAGAAGAATTTTAATTGGAATACTTAGAAACTCAAGCCTGGGGTTTACTTATCCTTTGAAGCTAAAAATCTCAATCTCAAGGGATTCATTTTGCCTTGACTGTGGGTTTTGTGTAAAGCAAAGCCAGATTGTTTTATTTGGTAGAGCCCAAGCAAGCTGTTACTGACTTTTAAATATTCAGGACCTATTCCAAAGCAGGATGGTTGCTAACATGAATAATTTTAATGGAATTTTTTTATTGTTATTATTTTACAGTCTGTGCTGTAAACTATCTTACTTCCAACTTCAGTTGTATAACCTATCATAAGGAAGGCTATGAGCAAGTAGTTCAGTGGGATTGTTTTACACTATTGTGTCTGTAAACTGCAAAAAGTGAGGAGGCAGCACAGACTGAGGTCTGTCACCCACCTCCTGGTGATAGTTTTCAGCAAACCAGGGGAGTTAATCTCCTAGACCAGCACACCAAACTGCAAATTGTGAAAAGGCTGTAGTGAGCTGCAGTGTCTGCAACACTTTTCCTGCTTTCATGTGGTGCAATAGCCTGGCAGCCCAGCCAGAAATCTGCAGCTTTACTCATGAAAATCTTTTTTTCCCAGTGTACTGCTATGCAGATAAAAGGAAATTCAAAACCATTCTATTAACAGGAGCTCTGGGGAGTCTCCATTTTATTTCCAGCTAAAGTAGAATCCAGTGTTTTAGGCAGTGATTTAAAATGTCCCACAGAGTATAATAGGAAACATTATCTTCCATTGCCCATAAAAATTAACTTTCACCCTTCAAAACCGTGGATAATTACAGTATCCAGCACCCCCTGAACCCACCTGGAATTTTGGTCAGCTTCCAGTGATGCTGGAGTCATCTCTCCAGAGAAACCCTGAGGAACTTGGGCCACTTGGCAGCACTGCCAGAAAACCATCTCAGCTGGTTCTTGCAGGGGCCCCAGAGTCTCTCAGAGGTCAGAGCCCAGGCCTCTGTTGGCAGCCAAGGGGATCCTATGGACCAGGGATATCCATGAACAACATCTCTGTCACTGAGCACAGCTAGATCCTGAATTATTTCTATTTTCACTATGTTTTAAATCCTGTATACATAGGATTTAAATTACAGGACTTAAATAAAGCTTACACTCCTTTTTCAGCCAGAAACAACTTGATCTCTCCTTGTCAAATCTGAATGTGTTTACCTGGGGCTCTTTGAGAGGGGCTCAAATCCCATCTTCTTTGCTGTGTGGAGAGGAAAAGGTGAAGCCTCAACACATCAATTATAGAAAGAGTAGGACCCAGCAACATGGACAGCAGCAACATCAGCACCTGCAGCTTCTCTCCTACTGACAGAGGATCTGCTTTACTGTCCAGCAAGCAATGCTGAGCCCTGACTGCACAGGAAGGAAGAAGGGAAAACAGGCTGGGCTGCACAGTGCCAACATGTATCAGAAATAAGATAAGGCACAGTTTAATCCTACAGGTAACAAATGTTTATGCATCCCCAAACAGAAAACCCAACTGCATTTACTTGTATATATTCAGAGAAGTAACTTCAATAAATGAAAGGAAAGCAGAGGTCTTTTTTCATATATAACAAGATGTGAAGTCTGGCTTCAGGTGCAAAGGATATTCTGAGCCCAGGCCTTCATACTCCAAGGTATTGATCCCTTTATCCAAAAACCAGATAAGCTTAGACTGTAGTTTGTTGTCACTGATAAACAAAGCAATAGCAATGCTGTCACCTCAAGGATGTGGCCATTCAGTGCAGGTGGCCCACAGCACTCACCTGTCTGTAGCCCAGACATTCAGGGTGGTGGCAGACTCCAGGCAGGCAGCACAGCATCAGACCCCAAACCAGGGCTGTTTCTAAGTTTTCTTTGCAATAGTAACTCCCTGGAAGATGGAGCTTTACTGTTTAGTTATTGCTACTGAGAACAAGAATTCTGGACTGTAAAATGAATCTGGAACATAACTGGAAACTGCAGTTGGTTCTTACCTAGAGAAAGCAACATCTCTGGGGGACTGCACTGGTAGAGCATTTTTATCACTGCACAACTGACTGTTCCCTAGTTATTTGAAATTGTTAACTTTTAAAATGTAATTTATTTACCCTATTTAGGATTTATTAATTTTTTACAAATACTCTCAAAATACTTCATCATATTTTCAGCATTGGTCTGATTTTCTCAATTATCTCTCAATAACTATATTTCAGTGCTCCTATACTTGAACATAAGGAGTAAAGACTTTTGGATTAGAGTTGGTTTTATAAATAATCTCCACAGCTGGTGCTCTAAAACTCCCAGGGATAAATGTCATATGAGCTAGGAAGAACTGGTCTATAAGCAGACTCTGCAGGTAGGAACAGCTGTGATTCATAAAGAAGCATGATGAGGCTTTTGGGATTTCCTTTGTCTTCTGAGAATTCAAAAGGAAAGAGACTTCGTGGTTCTACTGCAGAAGTCAGGCATCCCAAGTGATCAGCAGAGACACTGACAAAGCAGAGAAGCTCTGACTGCCAGGGGTGCTCAGTGTGCTCTCTCTTGGGGGCACCCAGCAGTGACAGGGCCCATGCTCTTACAGATGGTCAGAGTAAGAAGTAAATGCATTCAGAAACAGTCATTTCCTGGACATGGAAAAAAGTTAGCAGACATTTATTTCAAATCTTCAATTCTCAATACTGTGATTTCAAAGCTTCAAAATACCTGTGGATATCTTCCCTTCTCCATTAAGTATCCAGTGCCAGTAAAGAATTCATATCTTTTAGGGAACAACATAGACAAAAACTGAAGTCAAACCTACCAAGTACTCAAGATTCCACTTCCACTGATGTTTTGATTTAGTCTCCCTAGAGACCCTGTAAATGACAGCAGTGATTTCTGTGGTTTCATTTCCAGTAGTTTGCATGGGCACCACTACTCTAAATCCAGCTCTGAACTGCCCAGCCAAGTTCTCATTGCTCTCAGGTGGCAACCAGTGATCAACCTGCCAGAAGAGAAACCACTGAATCCCCCCAGAACACAACTTCCTCACTAACTGAACTTGTCTGACTTCCATCTAGCATGCAGTCCTTGGTAAGAGCAGCAGTTTGCCTCCTGACCAACAGCAGCTGCATTTTCAGTCTTGTCATACACTGAACATGGGGTTCCACAGGTGTAAACGTGCTGGGCAAACTCAGCAGAGCAGCTTTGGCAGCAGCTTTCCAGGCTTTGGAGAGCAACTGCACTGGAACCACGTGTTTCACACCCCGTGAAAATAAAGCAGAACAGAGACCTTGCATGGGTGCTCAGCAGTGGGACACAGAGATTTAGGTGGGAAACAATTCCAGGTACATAAGTGATAAATGAATACATGGTTGGGCAAGTTCTATGAAATTCAATTATAAGTTCAGTTTACTGTCTGTCTCTTTTCATGACTTCAAGTGCCAACAATATCCCCATCTGCTCAGCCTGCAGTTTTTATCTTCCTTGGTTTGAGCCACTCCTCAGAGACACTGAAAATAAAATATCAAGTAACACCTTTACTAAGGAAAACTTTTATTTCAACTGTGCAATCAATCAGTATTTAGACAAAGTTTCATAAACATTTGGCATTTAAACTTCTATTATTTTTTGGCATGACCTTGGGGTAGTATATAAACAACCCTGGAGGGGAAAAATGAACCAACACACTAGGTAACATTTACTAGAATGCTAGAAAAAGAAAAACAAATCCACGTTATTAAACAAAATAGTTTTTAAAAGACATTAAAAAGTTACATTCAAATCAGGGCAAACATTAGCTTCCCTCATGCAATGGAATTCATGGAGCTGATCCCCTGAGACAAATAAAAAATTAATACAATTCAGCTCCATCCTCCATTAGCCAGTCAGCCATTGCTGCCCTTGGAAGAAAATGGCACACAGAGTGAAAGGACCCAGACCACCACAATGTCAGATACACACCTGGCTCCCACACTGGCAAGTCATTCACAACTTAAAAAAAAAAAAAAAAAAAGAAGAAGCCAAACAATCAAAAAGCAACATTTGTATAAATCAGTTTTTCATATACAGTTAGTCTTCACTGAAAACACACCAGGCAGATGCAATGTGAGTATATGCAACCATGAAAAGCTGAAAACTTCTTTTTTTTGAAGGAGCCCTATGGAACCAGAGGGCCCAACACAGCAAAGCCTTAAGCATGTTTTTATATCCCTTTTGAGTCAGTCAGGAGTGGGCTCAGCATAAATCTAGAGGAATTTCAAAGAAATGAACTTTCATTTGAGCCAAGCTGAATTTGTGTTCTTTTCTCTGTCAACAGAAAGTGATCTGGACTTGTACTGAAGAACTGTGGTTTGTGAAACACATGTTCCAAAATGCTACACAGTGCTATTGCAGGAAGGTGCTCAGTATTTGCTGCACACAGGAATCCCTCTGCTCTGGAGCTGCCTGCCATTAGCAGAGCTGCAGCAACTGGCAAGGGTGTAACAATTGCTCAAGCTACAATCTACCACTTTAGCCAATTACTAAGTGTAATTCTGCTTTCAATTTTATGGGAATAATGTCAGTTAATTGATTTCTGTGAAATACCACCAGCATTGCACTGGGCAGCTCTCTCTGGCTGCCATGAATGGGATTTTGGGCTAAACATGGAGTGCCCTGCAAAACCTACCAATGTTCCCCATGTTAAGAGATGGAATTTTCCCTGCATGAACTTCATTAGATGAGCAAAAATTCAGAAAATGAACAAAAGCTCAGAGTTTGCTCAGAGTAACATTTTACTGAGAGCCAGCAGTAGCTCTGCTTGTGTACACCCAGGCTGCAGCAAATGAGAAGTCATTCAAGGTGACTTGATTTGCAATGAAAAAGAGATAAACTGACTTGAAATATTCAGTGTTTACTACAGGCTAATACCAGATTCATGGAGAGTTCTCTAAGACTTCTGTCCTTTTAAAATAATAGTACTGCGAAAATTTAAAAAACAAACAGAAGCTTATTTTGTTTGTCCAGACTATGTAAACTGAAATACAAATTAATTCTCCCATTGGCTTAAAAAGAAACAGGATGAGGACCCTGATTTGAGTAAGACAAACAAGATGAAGCCCATATCAAAAGCTTGGGATTAAACCCAGAGAAGGAATGAACTATAAGAATAATTAAAAACAGGCAAAGCAATCTCTTGATACTCTTTTCTGTTAAAAATCTCATCAGTTATCCAAAAAATGGAGAGCCAATATAGGAAATTACTGGAAGTGAATGTAGATTTGTCAGGTTTCTCTTACAACAGCAGAGCTATTAGAAAGTAACCCAGTGCTGTGCCCTGTCCTGCACAGCCCACACACTCCCAGTCCTGCTGGCTCCTGACAGGGGGCACTGCTTTGTATTTGTTCAAGGTGAAGGAAGCACACAAGGGTAGCTGTGGGCAGACTGAGCATCTAGTTTTGACTCCAGGCCTTGCTGTGGCACTGAAGGGCAGATTCTCTTTTACAAACACTGTCACCATGGTAAGTCACTTTTCAGATTCTCTCTGTAAGTTTTGATGCTTTTCAAGTCACATCAACAGTAACATTTTTGCTTTTTTTTTTTAAACACAAGGGTTGCACATACACTCATTGCACCTGCCATGGCCCCTTAGTTCTTACAACACTTAAACAAAATCAATTCACATAGTGTAACACTAAATTCCACATTTATGTTCATCTTCCAGAACATATTTAGCAAAATTCACAATTAAGAAATTATATTTTTTTTTCTCCAGGACCCAGTTTCTACAGACATAACCTAGAAGAAAAACCTGGAAAGCCTGAAACCAGTCTGCCTGCTGTGTTCTGCCAGCTCTTTCTAGGCAAATGGAATGAACAAAGGGGAAAACTCATTCCCTTAGACAGCCATGGGTATAGATTTTGAAAAACATTATCATCTGTAAGATCATATTTATAATTACATGTATTGCCTTCAAGGCTATGAAACATTTAAACTTTTTTAATTTTGCACTGTTACAATTACGAAGGATTGATTCTGCTATTAAATTCAATAGAGACAATATAAATTTCTACAATTTTTTTTGATATTCCTTTGCTTACCTTATTGCTGTTTTCAATCATAAGACAAATTTTCTCTCACAAAATCTTGTGATATATTAGTACTAGGCCATAAATTTTAAGGAAACGATTTTTGTTCTGTAGAAATCATGACTGTGCCAAAGGGAAGCACATGAATGTAGACTGGGTTCTGGAGAAATGTTTTATATTTGGTTAACATAAAAATAAAGAAAAAGACAGAATAATTAATGCCTAACTAAGCTTTCCTATATGCTGAGGTAACCTTAAATATCTTTGGTTTTATTTATTTGCTGATAAGAAGTACCTTGATAAAACATTAAGTGATGAATCCGGCTCTGGACGTGCTGCTCTCTAATACACTGAGGATTTTCAACTCTTTGGCTATTGAACTTCAAGCACCAGTATCAGATTGGCAGATTTTATTTGAAGCCTGTTTCTCTCAGATTATCCATAGGTTAAACTACAGAATGAGTCTTTGGAAGGAAGAGTTTAGGATTGATAGTATTTACCTGTAACGAGGATCATTACATCATACCCCACTGCCAGTACTCACAGCAAACAAGTCTTTGGAGAAGCAGTTACCATCTGCATATCAGCTCTTCCTGAATGCAACTAACACAAGAGGCTATTCTGAAAGATGAAGTGTGAAACTTCATGCTACAATTACACATTCTTACTCTAGTTTTGATTAATTCACACTCTACCTAACTAAAAACAGTACTCTGCTGTACACTACACGTTCTGCCTGACAAGACCGAAAATAAATCTTTGGTGAAAAGTTTTCTTTTTCTTCAGCAAGTAGTAAAAAAACTGTTTAAAAATATTTTTCTTAATACTGTACTGTTCATCAACTACAAGCTGGAGAAAAAAATTACACTAGGAATTCTTTGGAGATATCTGCTGGCATTTTAAGTTTCTTTAAAGGCTCTTGTAACAACAAGGTAGTTAAAATTGTTGAATACAACTCACCTATGCAATCGGCTACTACAATCAAGAAGTCCTATTGGTTTTTGTTAGTAACTACTTATACAATAAAATGTATTCAGCTCTTCAAACCTATAGCTTTTTAACTAGTTCATTTCCTTTTAGATAATATGTGGCTTCCTTCTCCTCCACAGAAAAGTCTTTGGTACAAGATCATTCTTCAAGCATTTGAATGGCCGCTGGTGAGTGTGTACTGTGTGCTGCAGGACTGGCAACAGCTCCAGGGGAAAGAACTCCAGGAACCAGGGCCCAATCCCTCAGCACAATCCAACCATGAGAGTAGGGCTTACCCACAACTTCTGACCACCTACTGATACTGAGGAGCAACACAGGAGGTGACATCAGCCTGGCACACCCGGAGGTGACAGCTCAGCCCCAGTAACGTCAGTGGGAGTTCTGACAGACTTAAATAGAGCCAGGAGTTCCTATGGTTGATTTCTCACAACATTGTATTATAAACAATTTTTAAAAGTAAAAAACATATGCCTAATTTTTTTTTTCTTTTCCTTTCTTTCTTACTTTTTTTAAAGTAGAAGAGGGAAAGAGGAGTGAGAAGAGGACTGGATACAGATACAGGCAAGTTTATAACATTGGATGATTCCAGCCTCCCCCCTGTCTCTCGCTCTCTCCTATTAAAACACAAAATGATACCCTGTCAGTTTGCTTCACGTTTCTGTGAGGCAGCTTAAAAGTAACAAACTGTTCCCTGAGTACAGGAAAAAACAACAACAACAAAATCCAAAAAAACACTAGAATCATTTTTAAAGGAGGTAGTATAAAACAGGAATTGCATGGGTTCGAGGCAGTAGCAGTACTCACCTCTTTCAACAGACTCTTCAACTAAAGCTCTGGCTTTTTTATTTCTCACGGTAGTCTAATCAGAGTTTTAGACTGGCATATAGGTAAAGTCACTCCCTGAGCTAAAATTCCTGGCTAATAGCACACTAGGTGAAGGCAAGGAGGAGGTTTGCATCCTAACAAGAGTTCTGAGACATACTACAATGCTAGCACTGCTTATCAGCACTCAAGGATGGGTAAAAATGAACTAAAAACTCATGTTACAGCTTATTTAAAATATCTAAGAAGCATTTAAGGCATCTTTCTGTACTCCAAAGGAACTTTATGAATGCTAAAAAGGAATAAGGCAAATCAGTAATTTCATAATATATAATGCAAGGCACCACTGCTAAGAAGTACTGTGATATTGGAATACTCAGTGTTGTTATCTATTCCATAACTCTCGGCAAAGCCAAGCTGTTTGAAAATGCTGAGTACTTCTTCATTTTGCTATTATTTTTAGCCTTAACTGTGAATACAGGGGCAATATTTGTCACACTGGGGAATCCAGCATGTCCCACAGCCCCAGGGATACAGCATATATGCTGTCAGCAGCTGCTGGCACAGGGTTCTGAGGAAAGGCACTGTCCTAGGCTTACTGAGGGTCTAAGAAATCAAGAGGTACAAAAGATTTCATGTGGAAGTCCCAGTTCTCCCAGTTTTTAACATACTCTGTGTCAACCACATGAAATCATAGCATTTTATACTCTGAGGTTTCCTTCTTTTTAAAGACAGAGCTTCAGCTAAACAATCTTGTCCACCAACCTATACAACTCCCTGATCACTGAGTACATACACACACATGCACACACACTCGCTCTCTCTCTCTCTCTCTCCACACCACTTGGGGCGGGGAAATGAAAACAAAAAACCCCAAAATAAAACAACACTACTAGGAAGTATCATCAGTTCCATAGCTGAGACCAACTAGAACACAAATGAGGTAAAGCAGTCGTCATTCAGAGTTCACCTCTCGGCAAACTGAGGTAGATAGTCAGCAAAAGGGCCAACAGCCTTCCCTTTGCTCCAGTGACACATTTTTTAACCTTCGGCAGAAATCTTCACTCCTTTCACATTTTTTGACCACCGAACATTCAAAATGAGTGAGCTTTAAAAAAACAAACCAAAACATAGGAAAAACAAAAAACAAAACAAAACCCCCAACATTCAACAGAGCTACGGATCACCTGCTAGGTCAGCCAGGCTTTCCACAGCGCACCTTTGGCTCCCTGTTCATTGTCCTTCGAACAGACACAGCTGCGGCCGCGGGGCTCAGTCGGGCCCGGCGGGGAGGCCGTGCCCAGGCCGGGGGGCTGTGCCGCCCTGAGGGCTCCCCGCGGCCGAGTCCCGGCTGGCCAGAGGGCTGCTGCCCGGGGGGGTGCCGCCGGGCACGGGGGAGAGGTGAATCTCGTCATTGGACTCGTGCGAGAACCTGCCGGAGTCGCCGGTCTCGTGGCTGCCCTCGCTGTTGGCCGAGTGCTCCGTGTCGGCCGCCGCGCCGAAGGGCCCCGGGAAGCTCGGCTGAGGGCCCGGGCAGCCGGGGGAGCCGGCCCGGCCCAGCAGCACGGCCGGGCCCGGCTGGTACAGACACACGAACCTCCGCTGCGGCTGCACAAGAGCACAGACAAAAGAGCCTCAGAAAAAAAGATGAGCCATAACTGGGATTTTTTACTACGTTTCCTGGCTCCTGTTCCACCAGAATGCTTCTCTCAGGGCTTTCCTAGAGCAGTTTAAAAATAATCAATCTCAAGTCTTGCTCATACTTTTCTTTCCACAGTAGATGAAATAATCCTTCTAGATAAGCATGGCTAATAAAAAATTATTTCACTGGAGAGATGTGAAGAGTATTTTAAAAATACACTTGGTAGAGCTCCCTCCCATCCCCTCATGCATATTCTTTAAGCATTACTCCTTAGGCAATAGCAAATATTTTTCATATAGAGGCATCAGAAATAAACAGCTGTTTGTAGAAATATTTTTCAATACAATTTTACAACATGGATATCAAGACTTTCTAATTCTTAAACACACAGGAGCACAATACAAGTTAAAATGCAATGAAGAATGGTTATATGCTCCATAGGTATGAATTTGCATAGCAATGTTCCACATTTGGTTTAACACTTCAGTTTTATACTGCTCTTTTTTCTCACCCAAATAACAATTATGTCCAGACCGACAATTTCAGAAGCCAGACAGTTCTATTCAGGTTCTCAATTTTCTCAGTAGTTTGGGTATATCACCTAGTTTCCCTTCTTTGTTTCTCTTCAGCCAAAAAAAAATTTAGCTGCCAGAGTAGGAAAGGATTCTTTCTATTTTAAATATTACTTTTGTTTGTAAATACATATTTAATTTGTGTTTGTATTTATACAGTCTCTGCAGAAGTAGTTCATGCAATGCAAAGTACACAGGAATCTTTCTGCTTACAGATACAAAGGCAAAGGCAAGTAAGCCATCAGTTAACAGTAGAGCTACAGTGTCTGCCTACTGTAAAGAGTCACAGTGTCCTGAAAACAGTATCTGTCAGAAAATGGAATTTCTGTAAGACTGTACTATGGTGAGATAGAGCCCCATCAACCTTACACAACTGAAACTATCCAATTAATACTAAGACCACTAAATATGTTTTTCCATGAACAGAAGACAATGTATCTTCCTTTGCAAAGAGGGTATTACAGTAAAGATTGTGCATCTCTGCCCATTAAAGCCATTACCTCTTCAGTCTTTGCCTTCTTAGCATCTTGGAAGAACAACCACCTTTTCTTGCCATTAGTCTTTGTGACAGGCCCATAGCTGTTAATAATCAGATCAGATCCTCCCTACAACAGAGGGAAATGCAGACATTTATTTTAATAAAGTAAATTTCTAAGAGACTTGAAAATATTTTTCTATTCCTACCTATTGGTTCCATATTGAAAATGAAGACAAATGAAGCCCCAGTAGTCACATTTTTGTGGTCTGGTACACCTCTGCTCAAGACAAGTCAAGAGCAGTCCCACTAAATCTGGCAAACTTTCTGTCCAGACCCAAAGCTGCAGGACTGCAGGCACACAGCAAAATATTCCAGCTCCTGCTCTTGCTCTAATTCTTAGAATGAGCCCATTCCTAGGCAGTGTCTGTGCCTCTGCTGGGTCCATTTCCATGTCTCAGCTCTCCCACAGCTCCTCAGGGAGCAGCTGCACCCCAGTTTGCAGTGTGAACAGAACAGAGCACAGTACATGTGCATGTGAAATAAAGGCCACTGTGGTGGTGTCACACTGCACTCCTGGACTGAAGGCTCTGCACATCCACGGGTACCTTCTGCCATCCAGGCTAATTGATAATGTGACTGAGCATGAGTTTATAAACTGCAACATTGTCTCACCAGTAAATATAGGGAAAAATAATACTTTTCTGACTACCTGCTTAGTGCCATAGTTGACTAGACTGTGCACAGGCACTGACTGAGCCAGGTGCTGACAGGAATTCTCACTTTTCTCCTGAGACCAGCAGAGGCCACAGAGCAGCCCCGAGTCTGTGGAGCCTTTATCCTTTGATGCTGTGCCAGGGCCAAACTCTGCAATCTGCTGAGCACAGCTGAAGACAAGTGTTCTCAACCAGATCTCCAGCTGAACTAGCAGATAAGTCTTGAAAACTGGAGGCTGGATTGCCAACTTTGTGCTTGTCCCATTAATAAAACAACCTCCTGAGATTCATAGGATATATATTTTATTTCTGATAAGGACTCTGATATTATAAAGAAAGATTTCTGACCTGGGAAATAGCAAAACTCACAGTACCTTAGCATCAATGAAGGTGTTTCCCACTATCATTGGCAATAAGGATTCTTCATTCTCTGCAATTCCTTCAATATTCTTCTCCACCTCATTAGGACTGGCTAATGAGATGCTGGTATGTGACAGCTGGTCAGTGCTTTGCTGCACAGCCTTAGGAGCAGATGCTTTCCTACAAAATGTTAAGGAGGAATAAAATTGACCCACAGGAATACAATACAAAAAAAAAAAATCAAGGATAAACTTCAAAGCTATTATTAATCAAGTAATCCTGGTATATTCTTGGCATTTACACTTTGTTATATGATACTCCTAACTCACATGGAATTTAAATGTTACTGCTTGTGATAAAAATAACATCTGCTTCCAGTTAATCATACACAGTAGGCTACAAGCTTATGTGCAGACAGGAATTGTCATGATTAGCAATATTACTTGGAGGAAGTACCCACTAATGACATTAAGACCTTTCTACCATACTATACAGAGCTGTCTCCCAGTCCATATTTTTTCCTGCATGTAAGCCAAAAACCCCTTGTTACTGGAAAACACTTTCAGTGAGTTTTTTAATTTATCATCCCAAGTGACTTTTATTTGTTCTGATCCCAAAGTTTTGGGCAGAGTCACTGGGCCAGTAGCAGCTGATAAGAGACATAGATGGTGGCTTGTAGTACTGCAAAGAAACTGCATCATGGATCTGCTTTAAAATCTGCATCATGGAACTCCTTTGTGTCAGAGTTCCTCCTGTCCAGCAGCACCAGGGAGATTAAAGCCTTGCCAGCCAGGTGTGGGCAGGCTGGAGGGCTTGGCAGGAGGAGCAGATGATGAACAAAGAGCAGGATGCTTATCTGACCCAAACTGGGGGTTCAGCTGCAAACAGGCCTCATACTGAGCTGTCAAAGCACCAGCACTGACTCACTTGGTGGGTTCTACCTCCTCTTCATTGGAGAAGGGGCTCAGGCAGAGCAGGAAGAGCCAACAAAGTGCTTTGTTTCCAACACTGGTAGAAGCAGGTGAAGAGACAGAGTACTTCAGAGAACTTAGCACTTCTGGAGCAGAAGGCATGTCCAAGAGTGAGTGCAATGAAAAAGAGCTCAATCTTTGGGAACAAAAACATACCTGGCTTTACTGCGATAAATTAAGATCAGGATGCAGATAAGGATGCAGGTCAAGGCTATGCAAACCCCAACAACAATGCCAGTCATTGATTTCTGGTCCAGATGGTAATAGTCAGAATAAGCTGTATCAAAAAGAAATATAGAAAGGCTCAGTAAATAAGAAGAGTTAACCCCTGCTCCCTGTCAGGAAATTAATATGGTTACAGTTACAACCACAGAGACAAATGCTTCCTTCTAATGAGATTTCCAGGCCTTCTCTGTCATACATTTTTATACTTTTGAAAATAAAACCTGTAGACCAGAAGAATGTCTGGTCAGTGCAGTCCTGGGAGTGGAGGAAGAGGACAGACCCAGTGCTACTGGTACAGATAAAAGACTTAAAGGAAATGCCTTACAAGACTGGCTGCAAAGCTACTGTTGTAAATTTCAAACCAGTTATGTATTCTCATTTGAAAGGCAAACTTTCCATTTCTGAGCAAGAGAATTAGACCAGTTCTGAGTTGAACTGAGAGAAAAATTCCAAAATTTTTTCATTTAGAAGAAGAAAATGCTGCACTGTTAGGACTGCCTCACATAAAACAGAATAGTTTACCCAGAAAGTGGTTACAGCTAAAACAAACAGGGACCTCTTCTCCCCAGTACTTGTGACAGAGTAATCAAAACACTGCTCCTGACCTGTGGAATCTCCAGAATCCAAACGTTTGGGTCTCTGGTTAGACTCTGGTGTCTCCTTTGGCAGGACAGCAAATTCCACTGCATTTGAGAAGGGTCCCTCTCCCACTTCATTGGAGGCTGCTATTTTAACCAAGTAGATGTTTCCTGCTGCAAGGTTTTCCAGCAAAGCCATGGTCATTGCTCCTAGGAAAAGATACAATAAACAGTTCCAGTTTGACAAAATTTTGGGGAAAGACTCAGATTTAGACATTGGGACCTACACTTTTTTCCCAATAGCACCTCTAAATCTTGCTTGAGCATTGTGATCACTTTGACATGTTCTATCCTGCATACACAAGCTGCAGAATGAACACTGGATTTGCCTTCTCATCCCTGGTGTCCTTTCTCTCCATTCTATTGGAACACAGGACACTGTGAAGTGCCAGTATAGCTCAAAACCAAGATTCAAGTACTGGCTGTGGCACACAGCACACCAACCCTAAATCTAGCACAGCCTTTATATTGTGATCCCATCTGCAAGGAGATGCACCCAGCACTAACCAGACTCTCAGGGAGAGAAACCAGAACATTAAACCTCTCTCATACAGAGCACATGTGCCTCTCCTCCACCTACTGTACCATGAACGTGAATGAAAATTGACATTACAAAAGAATCCAGGTTCAGCTTATCAAATTTCAGGTCTAGTTAAATAAGCAGGAAGCTCTGCAAGAATACCTTATACCAACCATGATTTTAAAATAAAATTAAGCCCTATTTAGACCTGTGTAGGCTTCCTTGATTACTGTGCATCTAAGCTGTGCTACTAAGACTATTACAGAAAATGTCTTTTTCGTATGCTAGGGATTCATTTCTTAAAGTCCCTGAAGGCAGGAAAAAAGATTAAGAAACATAAATAGGATTCACTAGCATTGTCCTTAGACAGGCAAAACTCCTATCTAAGTCAATGAGGGCTTTGCCTGCCCAGGGACTGCAACTACTGCTCAGAAATCCAATTCATTTCTAAAATGCCTGTGTTTCTTGCTACCACAGAAATATGCTGCTTTTATTTCCCTACAGTGGCAGTTACAGCACTAAATCTATCTCTTTGCTTTCATATATTTCATTTACTTTCTCAGACTGAAGTTAAAATTTTAACTTTTTAAATCAGTTTGAGAAGTCAAAATTTATAGTATCATGAGAGCCTATAAAATATAAGGTTGTTTTGTTGACAGAAAAGATTATACATTTGGCAAAAAGGAAGCTGCTTCAAAAGCTGTTTCAGTTCTTCCATGAAAAAACCCCATTAGCTGAAAGCATTTGAAGTAAAATGTGAGGTATCTGTAACCAAAGGAGCTGTAATATTTAGCACCAGCAAGGGTGAGAGGTCACATTTCAATATCACAGGCTCCTTGCCACCAGCTCCTTTCCAATCTGCTGCATTGCTAAAGCAGGGGAGCACTTGGTACTGATTTACTGCACACCAAGTGTGCAAGGGCTGTAACTTCTGATCCACTTGAAGAGAGCTAGGGAAGAAGGGGGAGGTGGCTGGAACATAACTCACATCATCAATCAGCACCAAAATGCAGTTAGATTTTCTGTTTTGCCAGGCCTAACACAAGCTCAGTCGAATTAGGAAGTGGACTGGGAGAAAATTTCCTGCATAAACTAAAGCCCATGCTAGGAATTTTATAAGTGGCAGGGTTGGTTTGGTGGTTTTTTTAATTTTTTATTTGAGGGGATTTCTCTGGAGGTATGAGAATGGAATGGAGTCAAGATTTCACAAATCTTCTCAGAACAAGTTTAGCATCAGACAAAAGATTTTTATTGCATAGGGCTAACTGATCTAATCAGAATAAATGCATTAAAAAACCCAAACCCTGCTTCTACCTCAAATTACCTATGGAAGGACTAATCAGGGTATGTGCCCCATTTTATCTCTACATACTAATTTCCTTTCACAGACTTTTTCATCTATACTTTAACTAAGACCATAACAGATTGTCCTAGTGTGACAAGATGCCTGAATTCCACACCATGCCTCAAACCCCATTATATCTGTCAAAATGCAAAATTTGTAGCTCTAACATTGATGGACACAGTAATACACTGAGATTTATAGCTCTCCATTTGCTCATTCCCTCCAACACTTTCAGTATGGGAACACATGAAAATGTTTACTGTTATTGCCATGCTGCCATCGAAATCTCTGGTGAAATACTGTCAGAGATGCTGCTCAGTTTCACAGGCATGACTGAGCTGAACAATGCATCTGAAAGCAATTCAGCCACTTTGCTGCATGCAGCAAACACAGTGTATCATCAACAGAATGACAAGATTTAGTCTTCAAGTATAAGCTCTCCGTGAATTTAAATCTGCTGGGGTTTTTATTGAGTAAAAAATAACAGTAAATTTGTCCTTTAATATAACAATATCACTGTTTCTTCCAACAATTTAGTTGGACAACTTTATTTAAATTACTGTTTTGCTGAACAATTTTAATAGTGAAAACCCATGGGCTCAATCTTCCCCTGCAGTTAGACCTGATTGATATTTCAGACTAGTTATTTCTCACAAATTTAGTTTAATAGTCCTTTTCCTGCTACTCTTCACAGCTGCCCATTCTCTTTGAGGCCAGCCTGACAAACTCCATTGTGCTGCAGCACACAAAGTGGCACTGCCACCTTTCAGAGGGGCTGTTGGTCCTTTGCCCTCTCTTCAGGAGCAGCACAAAGAACAACAGCTCTGAACTAGAACAGCTCACTCTCCATGGTGGTGAAATGAATTATCCTCTGTGAGAGCATACTCATTAGGTTTTTAGAATTATCTCCACAGAAAATTTACAGCCTCACTCTCTGCTGACAGCAAAGTTTCCAGCCAGGTAACACAACAGAACAACAAAACAGTAACTGTTCCAGGGCAATGCCCTTAAATAGGCTACCCAAGCACATGACTTTACTCTGTAACACTGAGCTTTCCTCTCTGCTTTAAGACATTATTAGAACATTTTCTATTCTGAACTACCTCTGTCTATTTTGACTATCAACAGAACAATAAATGCCTTTTACTTTTTTTCTGGCTACTGTAGAAATCTGTTCTTGATCAGCTCTTCAAATCCCAGTATTATTTAGAAAAGTGCCTACAAAAATTTTTACTATGTCTACATTTAATCATAGAGATGTGACTGCAGTTCACATCAGCATACCCAAGGTACTGTGAGATTAGCTGGGGCTCAGCAGTAGAATAGAGCCAGAGAGTTCAATTGAATTTGCAGAGTGATTTACTGGGAGAAGGAGAAAGTTCATTAAGCAAACTGAGCTAACTGGATTGGCAGTGATCGACAGAAACTATAAACCCACATGGCCACAGTTAAACATCTCAGAGACTTCAGATTTGAAAGACTGCATTTACAAAATGAAACCATCACAATCCTGGTTACAACAAAACTAAGATGGATGTAATTGGATTTACAAGACATTTTGGTTTATATGCACACACTGAGCTCCAAAGCAACACAGAGAGCCCCTTCTCCCCTCAGCTTCTGAATATGAACTTGTTTTTTAATACATCTTCCCATGGCAATAATTCTAAACTATTTGGAACTTTCACGTGAACATTTATATAGATTTATTTCACAATGCATAGTAGTAGTGTAGTCCAAGGTTGCTGAAAGTAACAAAGCATCTCATAAGCAGCATCAGTGTTTATGCAGTTCATAGGTTGATGATTTGAGTTTACCTTCTCTGTGCAACACTTGCCATTCCCCAGCAATCCAGGCCTTCCTGGACGCATAGAGGATAGTGTACCGTGTGACAACTGTTTCAGGACCATCAGGTGGCTTCCAGGAAACCAAAGCAGTATTATCCTCTATCAAAGTCACCTTCACTCCTACTGGAGGGCCAGATGGTGCTGTGAGAACAGTAACACAATGCTATTAGGCTAACCCAATTTACATGCAATTAAATTGCTCAGAAAGGAACTGATGTGCAGTCCTAATGGTTACTGCTACATCCCAGGCACCACACTGAAACCACCACATACAGCTCCTCAGAGACACTCTCCTGTTACCTCTGAGCCACACAATAGCTTAGATTCTGTAAAAGCAAGCTTTGTATTTTTCCCTCATCTCCAGAAATAAACAGCTACTGACAACCTCCCACTTCATTATCCTGTGAACAAGTACCTCCCAAACACTGCTTTGGTGAGAACATGGAACTGCAGGTGTGGATTTTCCCCTACCAGGCTGACAGTAAATCAAACCAGCAGCTAAGGCAGTAGATTTCATAAATGAATCAGCCACACTTCTTTAATATATAAATATTTTAAGGTTTTTATTCAAATTATTTCTAGTCAGTTGCTGCTAGTAGTGAAAGCATCACACTATATACAAAAATCAGTGCTGGTTTAGGATGGATTTTGAAAAATAATTTTACAGTTTCAAAGCAAGGATTTTCCTGCTAGCACTTTTCTATGTCTCACCAAGAAGAGCACTATCTGTGTCTCAGAGGAAAGGAATGCCCTCTCCTACACACAGCCTAAAATTAATAAGCACTTTTTCAGGCCATTTGTTTTACAAAATGTTATTTTAGGACCACAGGGGCCCTCTCCTGGTTTCCTTACCTTCAGGGAGGGTAGTGTGATAGACTACAGGACTCCAAGGACTGGAGAGCTGGTCCACGTGCAGTCGAACTGCAAATTCATACATGGTTTTTGGCTCAAGACCTTGAACTAACATGTGAGTCTCTGACCTGGACAGATGAAGGAATAAAATGTATTAAACAGCAGCAGCTGACTTGAGGATCCCCAAATCAGATGTCTCAGTCACATGAGCAGATTTCCACTGTCAGTTCCACACAGGGCAAACCAGTCCAAGTCCAGACAAATGGCACATCTGTGCTGCCTACCTGGAAATGCAATTGCACCAGCCCTGGAGCTCTCACAAGGATGCTGTACCTGCTGTCAATTGATGTGAGCTCAACTTTTTATAAATGTTGTTTGAACAGCTGATGCACAAACAATATTATTGGTTGGGTCACCACCAGGCATCCCAAACTCAGCTCTTTCCACACTTGTCCATAGGACACTGTGCTTCAAGCTGGAGTTACAAACTGCAACCAGTGTCACAGCTGACAAGGGACATAGATCTGCTTCCCAGCTCACACACAGAGGCTATACAGGCAACATCCTTTCCACTTACAGCCTCCACACCTCACGTTTAGGGGATGAGTATGAATGCTCCTTACTAATCTGGTAGCAATATTTAGTAATATACTAATTTGCAAAATTGATTCTATTATTTATAATACTGCAGTTTACAATTTGATCACAAAGTCAGTTGTAGACAGTTTACTTTACTTTGGTTCTGAGGCAGAGGGAAATCTTTCATATATGCCAGGGTTAATTCTGGATGGTAATACCCCATCAAGATTAAATCTCAATTTAAAATGGTCTTACTCTACAGATATTGCTTTATTAAATCTCATTTAGCATTTTCATCTTCTGTACTGCAGGGGCAGTAACCAGTACTTGCAATAGCCTCATCCAATCACAAAAAGCAGCACTCATTGCTATGCTCCACATGGCACACTAAGAACTTTACATGGTGATTATACTGTGTCTAATCATTAAGCCGGGAGTTATACAGCAGCAGATGTGTTCTTGGAAGAGAAAACCATGAATATAAGGATGGAAACTATTTATCCTTTAAGACAGCATTTTTCTTATTTAGAGGCTTGGGTAAACTGAATTTTTGTGGGAGCTACACACATGGATTCCCTCAGCAGCCCCACAGCCCCCAGCACAGAGCAGTGTTCTGCTCCCACACCACCTGGGCAGAGGCTGAACAGCAACCCAAGGCAGGATCCCTTCCCTGTTCAGCCATTCTGTGCCTCACACACTGCTCCTCTGCAGAGCAAGCAATCCTACTCAGCTTGGCCCTGGCAGGGTGCCACACACTCAGGAACATGGCATTCCCACAATGAAACCCTCAACCCCTCAAAAATTCTCATTTTCGGTTTTAAAATCAGACACTGGACTAAGACCCATCTTTGCCCAGACAAGCTATCTATAAAATAGGTATGGTATAGCTGAAGAAGAGATTAGAATTAAATTCAACCCAGACAGCTAAAAAGACATTAAACAAAGAGCTAGCCCGATGACCCAACACAAGGATGGCCGGTAGAGAATGAAGCTGTTCTATGAGTATATCTTAACCCAAGAAACTTAACTAGCAGCCAATGGGCAAAACACAGAGTCCTCTGAGGGAAATAAAAGTTGTTGCTAGTGAAAGGAAATGAACAGAGAGCAGGAAGAGTAGGAAGTGAGTGGGAAGGATGTGGAGCTGGCAATGCAGGAGTCCAAGGTGCACTCACGTCTGCAGGTAGAGGACCAGGGAGGCGTTCTGCAGCCCCACGGGGTTGCAGCGCACGGTGTAGTTGATGAGCTGGGCAGAGGTGAAGGCAGGCTTGCCCCAGTGCAGGAAGATGGATGAGGAGGTGTTGGCTCTGGCATACAGGTGGTGAGGGGGCGGCGGCGGCGGCACCATGCGGTCACGGACAGCTGGTAAAACAAAACAGGAGCAGGAGCTGATAACTGCACTGGGCACAGATGCTGCTCACAGGAGAGGTCTGAGCCCACAGCTGAGATACAAATCTTCCCTAACCCAGCACTACCTGGTATTCAGACCCAGGAATCTGGTTCAAGCTATTAGAGATCCCTCCTCACCCAATACATGTCCGGTATTATTTCTGCAATCCTACTCGTTTATTCAAACATGAAGTCAAAACTATCAGCAGAGACAAGAGAAAGAGATAAATCTCTCATAAGATACAGACACATCACGTTAGATGATGCAGATAGTTCAGCAAGGGAAGGAAATGTGCTTGGGCTGTCTTCTTTCTTCAGCTGTGCTTCATGAACACAGGACTGTCTCAGCTGCAGTATTTGTCACTGATATGATCCTTTTTGTTCTCAGTTTTACACAGAATTAATTGATTGTTTAAAAGTTAAAAACACAGAGCTGCTGGGACCCTGAAACACCTCAGCTTTCAATAAATTCTTCATGCCTCTACAACACTTACAGACACATCCTGGAGTGCTGACTGTTTGGTCAGCCTGATAACCTTCTTCCATATTGTTGTATGCCAGCAGCCTTACATGATACTTTCTTCTAGGATCTGCAGAAAGAGCAAAGGAATAATTAAACTCGAGGGAAAAAAAAGGGGAAAAAAAAGATATGTGGACTTCTACAGATAGTGAGACAAATTGATGCTCCTGAAAGTTTGTTTCAAAACTTGTTTGCTATGAGCAGTGGACTGATGGACAGGGTGAATGCCTGGAAGCCTGTCTTTTTCTCCAGCCCTTCAAATTCCCCCAATCCTTTGCTCAGGAATAGCCAGTTACCTCCCAATGTCTCTTGCAATAGCCTAAAGCAAAGGTTTGTAGCAGAATCAATGGGAGTAGGACAAATACCACATTTCTATCTGTAACAAAGCCACACCTTCACAGCTACAGAGCTAGATTTAACAGTACAATTCAGCATACTGTTTTCAGACCTTTAATAATGATTTGTTAAAACAAACTGCAGGAGGTCCACAGAGACCAACATTTGTTTCTTCCAAGCTGCAGGGAAGCAGGGCAGTCAAAGCAATGGCAGGACAGCACAGCAGCAAAGAAATGAGAAATGTTTTGGTTCCAGGCTCTGAAGGAGATAAACTGTGAAACAACAGGGATTGTTAATAAAGCTTTGACTAGGGAATTCTGCCTCCGTATGTTTTCTTGCAAGCTGGTTCTGGCAGTCCTAGAGGGCCACTATTCCAAGCTGGAAGGATCTCCCCATTCCCTTTCTCTGCCCACACCTTTGGGCAGCCACATTTCAGTTTGCTGCTTCTCTGTTCTGTTGATGATACACTGGCCTTGATCCAAGTGAAAAATTGCTGCAGAGGAATGAGTTAGGAAGGGCCCTGGAGCTCTCTAAGGGGTGATGGCATGGGGCACCCACAGGAACACGAGTGCAGGCTCCAGGGTGGCTGCTCTGCTTCCTGCAGCTGCTCCCTTGCAACTGCACTTGCAACCAACCCCTTGCACACAACAGTGATTTGCAGGGTGGAAGGGTTTGCTACCAATTCATATGAGCTAAACTTCACCCCAGGACTAATGTGGGCACTGGGATATTCTCCTCTTCTGATGACATGAACCTATTGCTTTTAATTAAGATTTGTGGAAGGTTCAGATGATCTTGCTCATGTCTTTTTTCTTTGCCCTAAGATACCATAGCATTGTCCCTTCTCAAAATAAGCTCTCCCCTTTCTCCTTTTAGCTGAGATTTGATGTGGCCTCTCATGAAATAAACAGGAACACAAAGTCCTGACATTCCTTGACCAGGAGTGGGACTGTTGTTTCCATCAGATCGTTGGCTCCCTCTGCAGTCACTGCACCAGCAACACCATCTGAACAAAATTATTGGATGCTTCTGGAAAGGTGGCAGAGTAAATTCCTAATAATGCCCTTTATAAAATCTTGCAGTGTTTATTTTGAAATAGACATTTTTTGTGCTGTAGTTACCCATACCAGCTGTAAATGAGATATCACTAAATAGCGTTAACATCTCTATGTATTTTATGATTTTTTTGAAAGGTTATTTTACCAAAATCCAAATATAGGTGCAAAAGCAGAAGAGCTCCTGCTCTTTGAAGAATTTCTTTGATGTGTTTGACCTTAATGGTAGAAGAGGCAAGAGGAGGGCATTCCCATTTTTTGAAGACTTTAACATCACTAGAAGGCAATGTAAATAACAAAATGTAGAAGAAAAAAAAAAAACATGGTTTTTTAAACTAGAGTAAAATTCTCATTTGCTTTGAAGGTTTCTTCCACTTTACAATAGCACTTTTACAACAGATGACATCAGCTGTTCCTAGGCAACAAATTACAAATCAGAAAAAAAGGAGATGGATACAAACACAAAGAATAATCTTAAGCATGTGATAATAAGAAAATATTTTCCGAAAGAAAATATGGAATTCTAATATTGAAAATTCAAAAAAAATAGTAAGATGCTATATGTAAAGAATTGCAATCTTTTTTTAAAAGTGTAAAAATGCAAAGTGAATTTAAGAACACTTAGCCCAATCAAAAGGATAAATGATAAAAATCTTTCAAAGTTTCAAGTGATTTGAATACACCAAAATCTAGGATGCCTTGTTGAGGAATGTTACAGCATGCATCTCAGAGAAGCAGAAACACCTTCCCAAGCTCTTAGCCTGTGGTAGGAACACACATATTAGCGTGCAACCAAGGATTCAAAAACAAATTAAATTTAAATCAGAGCTCATCGGGACACCTTTAACGCCTCACTGGGACCACGCTCCGTAGGCTGCAATTAACAAGTGCCCTGTGCCAGCCGAGATGGGGCAGGGCCGGGGCAGAGCCCCGGGATGGGGCAGGGCCCGGGGATGGGGCAGAGCCCGGGGCCGGGGCAGAGCCCCGAGATGGGGCAGAGCCCGGGGATGGGACAGGGCCCGGGGATGGGACAGGGCCCCGAGATGGGACAGGACCCGGGGATGGGGCAGAGCCCGGGGATGGGGCAGAGCCCGGGGCCGGGGCAGAGCCCCGAGATGGGGCAGAGCCCGGGGATGGGACAGGGCCCCGAGATGGGACAGGGCCCCGAGATGGGGCAGGGCCCGGGATGGGCAGGGCCCGCGGATGGGGCAGAGCCCCGAAATGGGGCAGAGCCCCGAAATGGGGCAGGACCCGGGGATGGGACAGGGCCCGGGGATGGGACAGGGCCCGGGGATGGGGCACGGCCCCGAGATGGGGCAGGGCCCGGGATGGGCAGGGCCCGCGGATGGGGCAGAGCCCCGAAATGGGGCAGAGCCCCGAAATGGGCAGGGCCCGGGGGTGGGGCAGGGCCCGGGATGGGCAGCGCTGAGCGCCCCAGAGCCCCCCCCGCCCGCCGCCCCCGCCGCCGCATTTCCGCAGGACACAGCGTGACAGGCACGGCCATCCATCCATCATCCTGCCGAGCACCTTCAAAAACTCCCTGCCCTTTGAAAGTGCTCACCCAGAACTGATCATCTTCACTGTGAAATGAGGGATGGCCGAGCTCTAGTGCCCTGCTGAGCTGAATGAGGAGCCTGTGAGGTCTGTTTATCCTCACCGCATTTTTTTAAACTGAATTCTTCATTAACACTTGATTGAAGAGAAAAGGAAGAATAGGATGTGGAAGAAGGGCAAAAAAATCTAACTCCCAGAAAAAAAATTCAAATGTCTTTGAGAAAAACATGTTTTTAAAATCTTACTTTAAGTATCCTTAACACTTTACATGTAGAAGAAGCACAATGTTGAGTGCTATTCTTTTTACTCCTGTGTAACACAAGAAGTTTCAAGCAGAATTATCTTTATATAGGAAAACCTTTTTAAAAGTAAAGTCTTCCAACTACTCTATACTATCTGAACACCAAGGTTATTTCCACTTCATGATACCATGGTTTAATTGGTAGCAGGACCAGTTCAAGCCAAAAGCAATGTCAGAATTTTTAAGCTGTCACACATTAGAGCATCTATGGTTAAACCCTTCTGCTGGTTTCTAGAACTGAAATAGCAACTGAGGAGGGAGGAGTACTTTTTGTACTGGCCTAGGAAAGCCTAAATGCTACAGTCACCTAAAAAGGAGAATAGAAAAGAATCAAAGGCAGTGTACTGAGCAGCAATAGAAACTTTCTTCACAGAGTACACACATAAGGTAAGGAAAGACCAGACCAAAACACCACCAAGATGCAGATCCACGTTGACAGTTCTTTTCACCATGTGCCAAACACAGCAACCAAAGCTCTGCCAAAGCCCTGCCTCAGTTCCAACACTTATTTGCTCACTATTTGTTTTATGAGGTGTGGGAAATATTTTTTGTCTGAAGTAGCCTTTGTTTAGAAGATTTTTTACAATTTTACATTTCATTTTCAGGCTGATGATATGATTTACTGCTCAGTGGCAATCCCGACACACACCTGGCACAAACACTTTGATCTCACAGCTCACCAGCTGGATCAAACACTCCATGCCAGACACATCCGTAGAGAGAAAACCAACTTCAGGAGCTTTATCTTTAACCAGCACAGGTATCTTGAGTAGTTTACACATAAATCACTGATAAAAGCCTGGGGATAGCACGGCCACCTGGGGACTGACAGTCCCAAATTCAGTGTGTACCATCCATGCACAGGAGGCTTGGAGGGAACAGTCCTGCTCATAACAGACTCGGGAGGAAAACATCCCTCCAGAGAAAATCACAGCTCTTCAGGAACAAAGCAGGTGCAGGGATTTACTCAGCCTGCTCAACTTGAGTAAAAAAAAACCCACACATCAAGATTTCATCTCTGCATTTTCAAAACTTCTCTAAATAACTGGTAACACTGAATTGTTTCAATTAAGTCTCTTACAATTGCCAGCGTTTGTGTAGAGGTCGAAGGCTTGTTCCCAGTCCTAAGGTGAACAGGAACAATTTTGTAGCCTATTTACCAACTGGCAGAATTTTTTAAAGTTAATTTGTTTCTGTTAAATATAATTTGGGGGGTTTTGTGCTGTTGATACTAGATTGTGTTAAAATTGTCACAGCACCTAGAGGTCTTTAATATGCATTTTTATTGTTTTTACTTAAATCAGCTTGTGGAAAGGACAAAAAATCTACACTGTACAACCCAGGGGGTTGGCAGTGATGCTGATAGTAACACACTAAAGCTAATTCATATATTTCATTACAGGAGTGCCTCTGGGGCACACAGAGATTGACTTAAAAGACGTCACAGAATGGATGTGGTAAGTTGGAGTAGCTTCACAGAAGGGATCTGCTGCACACACCTTTTTTGTGTAACCAAAACCTATCAGCATTAAGAACACATGAATAACACTTCCATCAAAGGCACAAATTTTGCTTCTGGCAACAATACTCCTATAAAATAAGAGTAGGAAAAAGTATCTTATGTCTACTGTTTATGCCTTATTTTCATTAACTCCAAATATCAAAACAGATACTGTCCCAAAAATCACTGGTTTGTAATTTATGTTGGCTCAGCCTCATCTTCCTATGGCAGTTGTTGTAGGTAGGTCACTGCTCCCTGGTGATGTTCCTCTGGAATATCACCTTTAAACCCCAAACCCTGTCATTCACTCTCCCATAAACATTTGCAGTGAGTGCTGCAGATCCAGCCTGGTAGGTCTTTCAGCAGAGGGACACATGGGGGAGCCTTGCCTTCATTTTGTGAGTCTATGAATGGGTTCTACACCTCAGAGTCAAACCAGAACAAAGTTAAGTACTGCAAGTATGAGCAAAAAAAATCAGCTGAACTATAATTTAAAACATGAATTATAACTTGGAAAAACTTAAAACTTTAGAGTAGCTAAATTTCAGTAAGAATTCAAATGACAATGATTTATTGGTGTATTTCACTGTCTTACATCCCTGATATATAATCTTAGAGATTATATTTAGCTTGTCAGAAAGCAGACAGAAAGGTCACAGCAGATACAGATTCTGTAAGAAAAATACTACAGTGCACTCAGATATTCCAACCTGGTTTGATGACAACTCATTTCATTTCCCAGCATGGAGGGAGAAGCACAGCTGTTTATCTGTCTGGATGTGAGAAATAGAGAAACTGCAAAAATATCACCAAGAATTGAGGCTTATTAGCAGTCCTGTTGCTCTACACTTCCTTGGAACACCTACATTTTATTGCATTGAAATTATTCAGTATTTTTTACTCCTGCCATCAGCCTTGCTTCTATGTAAATCTCCTATTTCTCTTTCAGGAAGGGGAAAACTTGCAACTACAAAACAGCTGTCAGTCAGAAATATTCATATTCAGATACTCCCATTTTCTTTTCCAACACTTAAGATTTTAGTACAGATTCAACATTCAGAGCCTAGTTTTGAAAGCCTAGGATAGCATAAATGGATTAGTAAATACAGACACAGCTGTAGGCAGAAGCACCTCGAGGTTCTCTGCTTTGAAGCCATTCCCAAGGGATAAAGGTGGCCTGGGGAGGGGAAGGCTCGCTCCATCTGGCTCAGTTATAGCTCACGGCAGCCAGGTGGTGTCCTCGTGCACCTCCAATGGACACAGCTGGAAAAACGGGAGGCACCAAAGATTAAATGCCTGTACTTGCACTTAAAGCACTACAAACAGAAACGTGCTTCTAATCACTTTGCAGCTGGTGAAGCACTTTATGGTGCAGCTACCTCATTCTTCAATTACCAAGATTGCACAGACCAAAGTTTTAGAAAAAGTTACTAAGAAAAATAAAGTCACTTTCACATTCACAGGAACAAAAATTCCATTTTCAATATTGTATTACATTATTAAAACTATCTAAGACTAAAGCAGCATGAGACTAACAACACAACCAATGAAAAATCCTAATTATTGTATAGCTCCATCCTTCCTTCTCAAAAGAATACAGAAAAACACAAATGTCCTGATTACATATTAACACTATCTTCAAATCAGTTTATCTCATTCAGATTTTGATAATTTGTTTTCATACAATTTTTCTGTCCTGGGTAAATTTACAGCATTAAAGGTAAGTATAAAACCTGTAACAGCAGGTTTTTATATATTGTACACACAGGCACACTCTGGGTAACTGCTCATTCAGCTGAAGCTTAGATTGAATACAAAATCAGGAGTCCTAAACCAGAAGTGCTAAAAAGTGTTTGCTGATATCAACACTGCCAAAATTTTGGCTTTTTGGCAAATGCTTCAGAGAAAGCATCTGTTTACAGGCTACTTAGCCAAGGTTACAAGAGAGTGTAATATTGCAGCCCCTAAAAGCCCTGTCATTGTTTCTTTCAGCTGCTGCATGTTTGTGAAGCTCTGAAGGCCTTGAAAGGAGCCAGAGCAGAGCCAACAGGTCAGGGCTAGATAAAATTAAGAAAGAATCCGAGGTCAGACCATGAAAGAACTTCTTTTTTTTTTTCCACCCCTCCAGAACAGTGAGTCCACCTCCAGCAGCCTTTCATTCAGTCCTGATAAGAAGAGACAGCACCCCACAATCTGGATTTCAGACATTTTAAGTCCTCTTTGCAGGGAGGAAAAGATAGGGAAGATGAAAGAAAATGGACATTTTACTATCATTCACTGTTGAAACACACTTTCATGCCTGTTTTGGACATCCCTGTTCTCAACAATTTAAAAGGAAAATATGGATAGAAATTAAACTACTGGGGGCTCCTGTTTATAAAGTAATTGGTACAGCACTGAATTTCTAGGGGAAAAAAAAATGTTTGGTGTCTTAATGTTTTAAGCAGAGTTCAGTGGCTAAAAACCTAGAAACAACTTCTTTAGCTACAGCCAGTAGGGCAATTCTAACAGATAAGGAAGGAGATAAGAAAATATTTCAACTTTATTCTATCTTGCACACAAAATTTAACATAATACTTTTTTCCTTTCAGTTAAAAGTATCAAACCCACAGTAGACTGAAAAAATAGTTGTTCTAAGGACAAAACTTCCATGTCCAAATGTCCATTTTTAATTTAATCTTTTGTGCTGTTGGATTTTTTGTGTAACCTACAGGTCCATTGTTGGGCAGTGGTCTGGCTGCAGAGCTCATTGGTCTGGTTTGCCAGGGTGACTGTGCTGCCCCCAAGCCCATCCCTTCAACACAATAAACTCCAGATAATTATTCAAAGAAGAGGCCAGCAGCATGGGCTGCTCTGACACGGGGTCACGGCCTCTGACACCGAATCTGGGGCTAGCCAAAGTCTGCTCCAAGCAACAGAGGTCCAGGGGAATTATTAAGGGGGAAGGGTGGGAAAGGAAGAGCACTGAGAAATACTATCCTTAAAAATGTACTTTTGAAGCAAAGTAATGTAAATACAGCAGAAACTTATTAGGAAAATAAGCAAATACATTTCAAATGTAGCAGAGGAAAAGGATAGAGAGAAATGCATCAAGCCAAACACAAACACAGAGCTGGGAGGCAGGAGGGTGATACAGACTCAGGTCTGTTCTTCCCTAAAGCAGGTATTCCCTCTCACATTTTCAGTACTGGATTTCATTGCACTTTTCTTAAAAATGCCCTTTTACCTTATTTATACATATCATTAAACAATTAAACACAGTTAAGCAACCATATTCTATTAGAGTTTTTAAAAACTTGTTGAAGCTCTGGATATGCAATTATTATTGGCTTTAATATGCATTATTATTGGCTTCAAATAATATTCAATTTTTTTTTATTTTAAATGAGTTGGAATTGCAATTGGTTGCACAACTGAATTGATCAAATTTTAAATATCAACCTTTTAATATCACATTAAGATAGTTTGATAGTTACAAATTTGATAATTTGTAATAGTAATAGGTACTATAGGTAAATTACATATAAAATATTCATAATTTGTAACTATCAAATAGGTAATTTGATAGTTACAAATTACCAATATTTTATATGTCATGACTTCTTTTTCAATTTAAAAGTAACTTTAAACATTTTGGTAGAACAAAGACTGCCTGTGATACTCATGTTTTCCTTTGCAAACTGAAGTAGAAACGAAGCAATTTGTTCTTTGTACAACACTGTAAAAGTTTATTTTGGTAGAAACTGGAACATATGACACATGTGAATTGATCCAGCTGAACAGTCTGGCTTTCCAGGGCTTTGGATGGCTCTGGCTTATTTGTCTAAATCTGAAAAGGGTCTGTATCCCTTTTGTAGCTTTGTGCTATCCCCTCCGAGGGCCCCCGGACAAACAGCACCTCACACCCCCTTGCAGTAAAAACATCACCTCTCCTGCTGCCCAGCACAACAGCAGCCCCACACACAAACTGCTGGGGGAGGGCTGGCAGGGCAGGACGAGCTCCCAGCACACAGCACTGCGGCCTTTGGGGCCCACAGAAATAAGAACCATCCAAAGCTCTCCAAGCTTTTTAAAATAAGTGAAGCAAATCTCAAGGATTTTAAGTTTTCTCGGTTTCCTCACGGGTGTAGGACATTCCCCCCATGGCTGTAAGGTCTGCCACCAGTCCCTGTGTTTCTCCTGCATTTCAGGGAACTGTTCAATTGCAAAAAGCTCTCTTCCAGTATTATTCTAACAATGCTCTCCAAACCAGCAGACACCCTTATGTTAACTAGCCTGGCTCACCGTTTTCAAAGTGAGCCCTCAAAAGCTAACTTGAAAGCAATACCAGAGGCCTGGACAAACACCTAATTTTGATCTTTTGTGCTCTTCTTTTCTTCTAAGAGACCTTTTCTTTTGTTGCTGCCCAGTGGAAAGCACATAGCTCATTGGTCCTGCTTTGAAAGATGAGAGCACTGCCCCTGAGTCCACCCCTCGGAGCACAATCACTTTAATGGAATTATGTAGAGAGGCCATCTCTGCAAGAAGAAAGGACGGAGAGGGGGGAGGGAGAGTGTCCGAAGGAGCCAGCAGAGCTGTAATTACCCAGTTACTAACACACACATGTCCACTGAGAATTCATGCAGTGATCCAAACAGGATGTGCCACCCCACACAACAGGTTCCCTTACACACAGCAGTGAGCCCTGCACAAGTGACAGAACATTGAATCAAACATTACTACAGTGGCTCAGGAAAAAGGGAAAGGAACAGCCCACACAGAAATGCTGCTACAAAACAGCAGCATGCTATAAAAGGTCTCTTCTGTAAGATGCAAGAGGTTGAAAAGATGATCTCCCCAGTAGAGACTGACATTTCTGGGTTGCAGAAAGAAAGAATGATTAGACAATTTGCCTGGCCTTCATGCTAAGAGGAATGCTTCCAGAATATTCACCTAAACAGAATTCAATAAGCACATTACCAAATTTGGTTTAACATTTGTTTAGGTACCAAGATCTATCATACATCTGCACTGACTGCCTGACATCCAGCATCACCTTACAAACAACACATTTGCACACAATGACAAAGGCAATCTGTTCACAGCGCCCAAACTTCCCCCTGGAGCTATGATATAAATTTCCTTTCAGAACCAACATTTTCTGCTGGTCTGTCATGGACTCCCCGTGCCATTTTGACCCTTTTGTGCAGCAAAATGAAAACACTATCTATCATTACTTGCACCACAGTGACTTTGTAGGAGGTGCACGGTTTCATTGCAAAAACATCTGTGGCCTGGTGACTCAGATCTCAGGCTTTACGGTCTGTGCTGCTGCAAGCATGACTGCAAGATGCAAAAGTTTCAGGCAGGGAAACTAAAAATCAGTCTGGCTCCTTCCTCCTTCAGAGGGTAACAAGGAACTGCACTAAAACATTTGTTAGGTGTCAAACAAGTCCATCATGACAGGAAAACAAACAAGATACATGCGAGGGGAAACCACCACTGTATTTTTCTTAAGGGAAATTTTGGCTGCATGGGCTCTATCCAGCTGCATCTACAATTAGGGCCCAGCCTTCAGCAGGATGTTCTGTTATTGCAGGTGTCACAGGCCTGTTCTGCTCACACAGGGCTCCCTCCCACTGCAGGGACACCAGGCAGCCAAGGGGCACTGCAGGACAGACAGACAGACACCCGCCTGCACTGTGCCCATGGGCCTGGGGGCATGCACAGTCGTGTGGGCACTGAACTATTATCATACAGACTGTGTGCACATGTAAATAGAGCAGCTTCTTAAGGAAGCTCAAAATTTGGCACTCATTGGCTGAATATATGAGAAGGGGGCAAACTAAGCTAGACAGCTGACAAATTTTATAGTGAAATTGCTAAACTGGTCCATTTGTCATGAGCTGCCAGCTAGACTGATACATTTACTGCTAATACTACAACTCTCATACTTAATTTGCTGAAGTTAAATCCAGATGAATTAAAAAACCCTCCAACTACAAAAGAGGTGGCATTGAACTTTCTCTATTAACCTACTTTGAATATACATTATTCATTGAAAATCCATCATATAATGCTAAATGTTTTCCAATTACACCTTAGTAAGGCAGGAAGCAGGGAAGACAGTTAACAGTACTTGTAAAGAGTTCATCTCAAATGCCTAAGCTCAGCAGGTAGTTCCACCTGAAGTGTGATGGCCTGAGGACACAGGGCTCTGTTTGCTCAGCTGTGAAATGCATTGCAGGATCTCTGCCATACATGAACAACTCTGTTACTTTTCCTTCCCCATCTACTTAGAGACCTTGTTCCCTTCAGTGTCTCTGACTGGTTGCATATCTTTGACATTTAGGAAGGGTATTCATTTTAATTACATTTAGATTATGCTGAGCCACCTCCCTAATGGTTTGGCACAGCAGTGTTATTTTTACCCTTTACATTTTCATACAGCACATCCCAAACTTCTAAAACATGCCCTAAAGAAAATTTCCAGTTGTAATGACAATAGAAATATCCAGAACCCTATTACATCCTTGGCTCTAATATTCACCACTGCTACATCCCATGGCATACTGGCAGGAGCTATTCATAAATTAGTTTTGTGCTATCAATTTGCACTGAAACATTTATTAAAAGAACACAGTAAGTGACAGCTTGTCACCAGGCAATGAAGCCTGATATAATACATACTTACACTCATTTTTGAGTGCTTTCAGTATGCTGAAAATACCCATCTAGAAGGCCAGGACAACCTGCTTCTCTGTAAAAATGATAGTAACTTTTCATCTCCACACTGATTCCTCCCAAAACAGTATTGCAATGACATCTTGTGTTCATCTCTTTCCAGGCCAAGACTGCTCTTCTAAGATAATTTATCAGGAGGATTACTCACTCTATATTAGTGGCAGCAGCTGTGCAAGTTAATGATGTTGTTGCCTTTAGTTAAATAGATGTTAATTGTTTATTTGAAGACTATTTAATTAAGACCAAGTTTCTGAAACAACAACTCTTGAAAGCACCACAGACAAATCTTGCAGGTGGTGTAAAAGAGGTCAACATGTGCAATCTGAATTTGGACCTAATACTCTCAGGTGCTCAAATCCTTTACTCAGTGAACTGTGCCCTGAGTACCCTTCTACTAAGATGCTTAATGTCCACATAAAGAAGCATCTAAACAAGAAGAGTAGCCTGAAAGATTTCAGGCTTCCTCAAACTTTTGAAAATCTTCTGCTCTTCTGGCTGACAACACAGCTTCTACTATTTATTTTACACTTTGTGGTATTTCATAAAGACAAAAGTGTATCTTTCCCCACGTGGAAATGGGTTACAACATTACATGTTTTTAATATAGATAGCAGTTACTACAGGTTAAAACTATTTTACTTTAAGGGATGCTCAAAATAACAGTAACAACATGGAAAATAAAGTATACCTCTGCAGAAACTGCAGCAGAATTTTAATGATTGTGTCCTTTTCTTCAAGAAAGTTTCTTATATCTGTAAAGTATTTTCAACAATTATATACATGGGACTTTGTTCTGGTTTAAATTTTTCCTTCAACATGTTTAACTTTTCTTTTTAATACACAAAATTGGTTTTTGTAGGAAGCAATGCTACTGTTGTCCAGATGTTTGACCACAGACAAGTTACAATGTAAATCTTCTGCCTTACCTAGTGTATTATTTAATAGCTTTGTGAAGAACAAGCATTTAATACCTGTCAGACATTGTATTAACAAACTGAAAGGTACAGAGCAAACGAGTAGGATACAATTAATAATGGAAATTATTTTTGTTAACTTTTCTAATGCATTCAAGATTTAAATTCAACCTATATCAATATCTTGATTGAAAAAAAGGAGAAGAAAATTATCTTGATGTAATCCCACTGCATATGAAGTTTATACAACACTTAGGAAGTGGAAAGCAGTCTGACTGATTGATTGCTCAAGTAAAATAAACACACAGCTACTTAACTCTTAGCTAGCTATCTCCCTCTGTTCAACTGAAAGGCTTTCCCATCATCAACTCAGCTTCACAAATGCTCTGTTGAGCCTGCAGCTTGATGAGCATTTTAAAGCAGCATTAGCTGTGCTGCTGCTGAAAGAAGCCAGCCTGCTCCCCTCAGCCTTCAGCACTCCCTGCTGCCTTCCTCTGCCACTTCCACCCATCCTGTGCCCCGACACAAATGTCACAGGTGTGCAAGCACAGAGAGCAGCGGCACCAATTCAGAGTACACAAGAAATGTGGGGTGTTTTCTTCCAAAAGTGCCACCTTTTGCTACTTTATTGTGCTCTGAGCTGCACTTGGATGAATTCTGAGAGCTGAACATCCCAAGGCAGCAGAGGGAGCCCTGGCAGCTGCTCAGGACTCAGCACAGCCACCACGAGTCTGCTTTGTTTTATCCAGCCTGGTGAAACTGTGACACTCAAACCTAACAAAAAAACTCCACTGATCCCAGAGCTATGAGTTTATTAACAAAAGACATTTCCCTCAAGGGGGAGCTGTTATCTAATAGACTGAATGCAAAGCTGGAAAGCTGAACACTCACAGCTCAGCTCAGACTGCAGGGGTAGCACTGTGACACTCAGCTTAAACCATCAGTACCCGAGCAGTCCATGAAAAGGGCCCTTCTCTCCCTTGTGTTCCAGGTACCCCATGTGTACCACGGGACACCCACTCACCTGTGAAACTCATGGGAATGCTGACAAACTGCTGAAGAGCACAGCGTGTGTTCTCAGCACAGACAGATGGACAGGTGTTATTAGCACAGTGGAAATAAGAATTACTGCCTGAGGTGGATGCTGCAGGCAGAGCTGCCCTGCACAGGGGCACAGGAGACAGCACAGGCCCTCGGGTCCCACTGGCAGACTCCTCCAGGCTCCAGCAAGGGGGACGGTGACCCTTGAGAGCCAGATCTTCCAGCAGGGAGGCTCAAGGAAGGAGGGAGGGGTGGGCACTGCAGGGTCAGCTGGAGAGCCCTGCTCTTGTGCCTGCACCCAATCTGCACTCTGAGCAGCTCACGCTGCTGTCCTGCAACTGGACTGTGCTTGGAGCTTTCCTCCAGGTGTTTGATAGGCTGGGAAGCAAGATCTGGCTGTCAGGTGTGAAGGAGAAGGATGAAGATCCCTGCCTATCTGACAGTGATATCAAACACAGCCCTGCCTACTCTGCCTGGATAGCACTTTATACAGACTTTATACATCCCAGCCACCTCTGAGAAAAGTTCTCCAGCACAAGCAACTGGTAGGGAGTGCTGCAGATGGAGATTTCTAAGGCAAGTGATTGTCACCAAGGCAACACAGCCTGATGGGAAACTAGGAGAGATTAAATAAAGGCAGGTGAGAAGCTGGAAGGAGGCAGCCAAGACATGAAGGGAGAAAAAAGGCCAAATTAGGCCATTAGAAATTATCATGGAAATAACAATGAATACAAGGTACTAACACAGTGAGAGGCACTTGTAATGGAGAAGTGCTGGGCTAGACTAAGACAAAGAGGATCAAAAAGAGATCCTGTGTTTCTCCCAACAGTGTCTATATAGACATGCAAATATAGACACACACATACTGGGCTGGGCAGCAGGCTGTGAGCACAACCCTCCCTGCACCCTGAATATACAAGGGAGAAAGTTGGTACATGGACTAAAGGCACAGCAGTGCAACATCTACCCCTCTGTCTCTCTCTTTTCACACATACACCCTCCTACCTACCACCCCAAAATATCTCCAGTTCAACTACCTTTTAAAAAATCCACATTTTCAAGGTGTATTTGCATACAGGATTCTGAATACTCCTCCTTTGTTTGGGTATACAAACGTGTCAGTTGTACAAAAACCCCCAGCATGCACAACTAGACACTACCAGAGGCAGTAAACTCAAGTTTTCACAGATCTACCAAAGAAGATCAGAATGATTTCACTGTCCTGGTTTCTACAAGCACATGCAGCAACAAGTGGTTTGGTTCTGAATGAAAATCAACTTGAACAGGGGTAAAATATTCAGCTATGATAAGGTAAAAAACCACTGTGAAAGTGAGTATAAATGTTGAAATACACTTTTTATGCAAATCTTACTTATACTAAACATTTCTTCCTAGATTAGAAACAAAAACCAAAAAAAATCCAAACCAAAAAACCCCTAAAAAAAAAAAAACAAAAAAACCACAAATAACGAAACCAAACCAAACAAAAACAAAAAAAACAACAACAAAAAAAACCCCCAAAAACCAAAAAACAAACAAACAAAAAAACCCCCCAAAAAACCCCACATTAACCAACCCCAAAAAAACCCTTACCAAAAAACTCAAAAACAAAGAAATTAAAAAAACCTTAAAGTCTCAGGTTTGGAAGAGGCATTATACAGCAAGAGGGGCTTCTTCCAACACAAGATCCTTTTTTCCCTGCTTCCTGCATCCCCCCCTTCATTTGCCACAGAACTGTGACTGCAGGAAGCCTGAAAAAAAGCAAACATGCACTTTTCCACAATTGCATCTTTTCCCAAAATTGAAAAAATGCTTCTGTCAGCAATAATACCTTCATGGCAAATATATAACCAAGGTGTTACTCAAGACAGGGAAGCTACCAGAAGACATTTTAGCTCAGCTTTAGAAGTGTGTTTACTTATCACTAACACAGAAATTACAAAGATCCCCTACTCTTACCTTTCCCATACAACTACAACTAGTAACATGACCCCAAAAAAAAGTTAATGAAAAAAAGCTTCAGGATGAATTAAATTAACATTTGGATCACAACATCTGGATTGTTGTTTAACAACGGAAGAAAATAATAAATAAAAAAGGAAAAAAAAATTAAGAAATGTAACTAGCCCTGTACAGCAAATGTTTTCTTCTGTCCACTCTGAAGTCTCTTTCATGTGCTAATGGTGGCATTTTTTTAAACTCTTCCCCTTTGACTTACTCAGACCTTTAAGGACCTCACACATCTAATGGTTCCTCACATTCACCAAGAACAATCAAGAGAGGTCTGGGGGTTGACATGCAGTATGATTAATGGACAATGTTGATTTAATTTCCTATAACAGGAGTTTTCTCTAAGCTTTCTCCAAGGAGCAGTTTCTTTGCAATCCAGGACTTAAGCATTTTACTAATGAAGTCCAATAAATAGCAAATTAAATAATGCTGTCTCCCAGAGACAAATCCTGTCATTCCAAGAAAAAAAAGGAGGGGAAAAACCCACCCACCATATTTAAAGTTCTGTTTAAATCTAAAAAGGATTGTACAGCAGGAATGTACATAGCAGTTCAGATTTCTGGGGTTCTTTTGTTTGGTTTATTTTGTTGTTTTGCTTAAGAAATTTTATCACTTATCCGGCCATTCCTGCCATCATTATCTGCTTGTACATTTTCAGCTTTAAATGGAGTTTATACATTTAACTTAATTTCCAGTTTCAAGAAATTAAGTCTTTATTTAGTGGTCACTTTTACTTTACAGCTATCAAAATGTACTTATTACATCTTCATTGTAATACTTGAAAACATTTTGGTGGTTCTTAATTTAAAGTTATTTACTACCTTCTTATTGTAAGGAGTGATCAATATGTCCTTTCATGAAGCAAATTTTAACCTTCAGCTCCAGCAAATGAACAATGCAACACTATTTGCATGCATCCTCACTGTTACTCAATCAACATGACACAATCTCCCAGCTGAATTCCCACACAGGTTTAGCTCTAAACGCTGGAATTCCTACCCCAGGACCACAGAGCAGCAGAGAGCATTTCCTGCAAGATTCTAATCACTTTCCCACCGTGGAAAAGTTTACCTTGAAATACCCTGAGGACAACACATTTTGCTTCACTACAGGCTGGCAAGTTATTTTGCCAGAGTGCAAAAAATCTTCTCCTCCTACTTTGAAACACCCTTGTGTAACAACTTCTTTGAGTTGTTACACAATCAATCTGATCCCCTGAGAAAAACGTGTCCAACTCAGTTATGGGGACAGTTGAAAAAAAAGGCAAAAGTCTCAAAAATAGGCAAAAGCCCTCCATGCTGCTGGAATGGGCCCATGGAACACAATTTCTCCTGTTGCCTTAGCAAAGCTCTTATCTTTACATTATTCCCTTTAACGTTGCTACAAGGCATTGTCCCAAACAGTGACACTTCCCTCATCCTGACAGCTCACAGGATCTCTCTAGAGCAGGGCTTAACTTGTCTTAGCACTCTTGACTTTCATTTTTTAAGCACAGTACACTCAATGCTTATTCTGCACTGAGGATCTGCTCCCTTGCCATGTCCTCCCCCTTCAAAGAGCCACTAGCTTGGGAAGTTAAAAGTCAAGGCATGTTTAAATGAGGATATCATGGTATTTTCCCAGATAACTGAGTCCAAACTGGACCAGAACATGCTCCAGAAGGTTACATAAAAATATGTTAGACATAAAAATTCTTCCAAAACACAAACTACCTGTTCATGAAAGATTTTAACTAAGAGAGCAAGAATGCATCTTCCTGACCCAAGATTAAGTGCTTACCATGCTGACAAATTAATACATTTCCACCAGTTTTAGAGTCTTTCCATGACTCTGTAGTTAAGTAAAAGAAAGCTCAGGGATTTCTCTTCATAAGGGTCTGTCATACATAACATTTCAATCAACACCAAAACAAGTTATGCAGCTAATGCAGATGTTACAAATGTCAGTATTCCAGTGCCTACTGCAGTTGATTACTGACTAAATTGGTAACCTAGAGAGGCTTGATGATGTAATTTAAAATTGACAAAGACATTAAAAATTAATTAAAGCTTTCCACTAGAAATGAGCTGTATGAAAATAATGTTTACTTTCAAAAAACCAAAAAACATGGGCAGAAGTAACTGTGATGTGGTTTAGAAAAACATATAAATCCAATTTCTTTAACAGAAGTAAATTTAAATTCTGACAGAAAGCATAGAGGACAAACAATATTTTTAAGAACAAAAACTAAAGTGAAAACATGCAATAATGATACAAATCTGCAATATTGCACAACACAAAACAAACAATGGCAGTACTGCACAGGAAGGAAGGCATTTCAGTTTTTTACAGATGTGTCACTTGAACTGCACAGAAGGTATGCAGCATTAGCAGCTGGCAGTTAACTGGCTACTCCCCAGCAGATCTGCTCAGAACAAGCTGATATTTATCTGGGATTCCCATTCAGTGCTTAAACAAAGCTTTGCCCAAGACACAGTTGATGCAATGGAAGCCAGGCTGACAAGCTCCAACAAAACAGCCTTCAACATCAGCTTCAGTTTTGCCCAGTAAGAATTCAATTTACAACCTCGGTGAATCCATTTTTCACCTGAGCAGAGCAGAGCAGTATTTCCCCCCACAAGGAAGGCATGAAGCCTTGGGTGAGTCTGGCCCCAGGTGTGCTCACCCTGTGTCAGTGTGCCTGCACTGTGCAGCCTCCTGCCACCCCCCAGTGCAGCCCAGCTGCACACAGACCAACACCCCACGAGCAGAAATGCCACACAGGACACAGATTTGATGCCTTCCCTGCCTCTGCCACTCAGCCTGGCCTTCCACAAGCATGGATGGTAAATCTGAGCCTCAAGGGAGCTCTCTGCTACAAACAGCCCTGGAGAAATCACCAGCGCTGCCATACACTGGAAACAAAACATGATGCAGCAGTTTGTAAATCACAACAAAACACAAAACCCAGTTTGATCTCTGTGTGCATTTACAGCCTGTAAAATGCAATATGGTTCTTATATAAAAGAGGTAAAAGCTTATCAAAGAAGCATTTGCTTTGATATCTTACTGGTAAAAAAGTCACAGGGTAATAAAGCTCCCTCCATTCTCTCTTCTAATCTATAATCTAACTTTCCAAACCTGAAAGGAAAAAAGAACAGGAAAAAATGATATGCAGATATGCCATGTCTGCATTTGGAAGACAGACTCATTTAGAGTGGTGACAGGTCTGTCTTTCATGACTGGAGCCAGGAATGTGTCTCCTGTTTATTGAGGTGCCACAGAAGCACTCTCATAGCAGGACTAGGCAAGAGCTTGGGTTTGTTAACTACAAATATACATTATCTGCCATGGCTGGGGAAGAGGAAGGGGTCACAGTTAGCTGATTTTAAACATGCCCAGTTTACTTCCAGGGCTTTTGGTTTTATTCCTGTGCAATTTGATCAATCCCTCCTCCCCTCTCAGCAAATCCCTTATGTTTTAGCTGATAAGTAGTAGTAGCAAGGCTGTTACACACAATCAGGAGAATTGACAGATAAGAGGTTTAGTTTAAGGATGTAATCAGCAGGAGTAAACACTAGACTGACCCAGCTGTAAACAGTGGAAATAAATGATAATATTTGTCCTGGTCACCTACTGAGCTATTACACACTTTCCACTATGTAACAATGTAAATATAAAGACCACAGTATATACAGCAGGCAGTGCAATCATCTGGCTTTCCAAGCAAGAAAACGGAGTTTTTAGTTGATCTTTTTTAAGAACTAAAGCAATTTCTGATTCTTTTTTTAAACAGAGCTGTCTTTTTGCTCAAGTCAGCATTTTACTAACTGTGGATGTCTGATCTGATGTAAAATACCTCAAGCAGAAAAAAGTACATCTGTTATACTAAATTGTATTTTCTTTAATACCATTTGAGAACAGTTAACAATGAGGAGGGGGGGGGGGGGGAAGGGTATTTCACAAGAAAAACCTGTGTTTCTTTCACATCACTTCATGAAACTGTAGGAATGCCTGGCTCCTTGAATTTGTATGGGAATTCCAAACTAGATTTCCACAGCAACTTATAAACAAAAAGCAATACCAACTCCCACATACACAATTTCCAGTATTCCAGAACTGTCAGATACAAGCATGTGAGATTACATTTTGACACCAACAAAACATGGGATAAAACTGAAATTATAGCCCCAGCTTTCAGAAATGACTGCATCAACACATGAAATGCACTCAGTGTTCCTTCTCAGTACTGAAGCACTTGCAAATCTTAAGAAAGATAGCATCAACACTGTCAGAGATGCCATTAAGTTTTTAAAACTTACATTTTCCAGCACATTCGTTTGCAGTATGGTGCAAATGAAACTGCTGTGTGCTATCTCACCACCCTATCAGCTGCTTTATGAAACTTTAAAGCACTTTAACAGGATCATTACAAGAGAAGCTTGGGTGAAGTGCAGCAGGCAGCTTAATTGGAGGAATTCTTTGCAGTGACTCTTCTTACACACCCTTACTCAATTTCTATAGACTGTTGAATGACCTTGTCATCTTTGCTGCCCTGGACTAAAGCTTAGCTGCAGTCATGGCTGTAACACAATATAAATAGATCCCAGGGAAATTAAACAACTGAAGGCCAAGTCTCTGGGGGAATCCTAAGTGTAGGAGGTAGCTGGCTACTTCTTCAGCAGAAGCTCCCTTTCCAAAGGGGAGTGCCATGCAGGGTCACAAAATGTGCCTTTGTGTCATTCAGACTTTGACAAATTCTTCACTTGGAAATATTGTCCAAGTCAAGGAACACTGGGAAATGCACTTGGCTTTATTTCTCCTCTCTGGAACTGGGAAGAGGCAGAACATAGAAGAGCTTTCAGACAGGGAAGCTTTTCTGATAAAGATCAAACTTTTTGGAGTACATCACACACATGAGTCTGACAGATTCTAAATTTTTTTTTCAAAAGTACTAGACTGGGGCAGGGAAAAATGCCAATGGGTAATGTAAAACCAGAAGGTTCCCCAACAAACTCTTCCACCAGCAAAACTCACTTCAACTTCTGAACACGCATCCTGAACCATTACCTGGTACCAGCAGATTTATCAAGCCTCACAATGAAAGACTTTCTGTGAGGGAAAAATTTGTAGACCAGGAGGAAGCAATGGAGGAATTAAAAATAGAGGCAAAAATGCACGGTATGCAGCCAAGGGTCTGCTCCTGTGGCATGTTCAAGTAATAATGGAATTTTACACTGGACTAGGAAATGGCCTGCTATTGAAAAATAAATGCAAAGACCTTTAACACAAACAAATGTCTATGTGAAACTGTGGATATTTATTTTGAGAATAAATGATCAGATCATTTAATTCTATTTACGTGGTGACTATCATGTAAATAATCCAGTTTAAAAACACACAGAAGTCACTGGGCAGACCTACACTGGAGAAAGAGAGATCACGTCTCAGAACACAAGGTAGGAACCAACAAGAGACTAAAAATATGCAGCATAATATTCATATTGCTGCATTCCATGTTTAATCATTGTCATCTACTTCACACTGACATGGCTGATTCTGCTTTATCTATCATAATTAAACTTCCATCAAGAGTCCTCCTGTAGACATTTGCAATCCTTTACAGTAGTTATATCACAGCTACCCACAACCAAGCAATCAGCAGTGCCTTTAATAACAATGCTAATGTTCTCTGTGGTTGGAGACAATCGTGAACTCTCATTTTGTGATGCACTCCAATTGCCACAGGGTAAGTGAAATGTCTTCTTTAATACACATATCTTGCACAACTGGCATTCATAGCAACATCTGGAGAAAGTTCCATGGACAGATGTACTGACAGGCTGTAAATGGCACTACAAGTCTATCTGCAGTTTATTAACTATGCAGAAGAACAGGGAATGTAGAGCAGCTGTAGGTCATGACAAAGACATGAAGAAGGACTGTTTGGAAGCCATATAACTTGAGTGGCAACAGATAATGCATGAGAAACTGATCCTTCTTTGCCACTGGGAAGCACCTAGGACTGTGAGCATATTCTTTCAAATTAGGAATAACCCTTCCTTTTGATCATATTATCCAACATATATTACACCAAAAGTCTTAGCACACACCTTTCCCCTTCGAGTTTCACACTTGCAGTGTTCTAATTCCTGTAGCTCATAATGAAGACATTTATTTTAAAGACTCTGTCAATAAATCAGTCGTTTAGTGTCCTCGGGAGAGGCAAATGGGTGACAGAACATCAGTCCTCAAAGCCTCTGCCCAGTTCATGAAAAATCAGTTTACCATAGTCACAAACCCCAGTGTGGTGGCTTGCCTTGTCACATCTCAAATTGTAACAGGTAGGACCACTTCCTAATAACTAATAGTTTTAATTTTTAAATGCATAAATAAATAAATGTACTGGTCCAAATCACTTAGATTATTCACAAGACATAAAAAGATGAACAAATCACCTTCTTAATGCATGGATGTGGCTACAGTCTTTGTGGATTTATGTACTGCATGTAATTCTACCTGCTATAATCACCAGGTGTGCAGCTGCCAGGGGCAGAAGATTGGCTGCATACTGCTTTCTAAGAAATAATCTGGCATGCACAAGTATTTCAAGCAGGCAGTTTGGCAAAGGGCAATCAGACAGGCACTATCAGTACAAGAAGTCTCTGTGAGCTTTCCAAGCTACGGTGTAAGAAATCATCTTAGCAGTGGAAAATCATGAACTAATCAATTTTTCTGAGCTGAGTCTTTTGTAGCTGTAGTGATGAATGCCTTTTACTGTAAATGCTATAAAAATGCTATAAAGAAAAAAAAAAACCAAAAAAACAAACAAAAAAACCAGCAAAGAAACTTAGGAAAATTCATATTTGATATACACTTCAAGTAACTCAATACATCCCATTAAAAAAACCCAACAACTACTCTTCAGTGACACCAGCAGCACAAATTATGCAGATGTGAAAAATATAAATTACAGCAATCAGAGTATATGGAATGTATCATGTTTTGGTCACCATATTTAGATACTGAGAATTATGATAAAGAATAAACACTCAACACATCACATGCATCATGACTGAATGGTTAACTCAAGCACATGAATTCTTCCTTCTTGGAATTCAGTCAGCTGTGACCATGTGAAAGTTGTAATTTCCAAACTCACTTTTCTTTCATTTTCCCATCTGTCTACATGCTTAATAAAAAGAAAATCCAACAAAAACACACAGATAATATACATTTTAATATAATTCTGTAAAATAGTATTTTCATCTGAAGACTATTAGTGGACTGAGAAAATCCATATCACATAGATCACATTATGAATAAGTCTGCACATGTTTGAAATTACAGCTTTTTATTGTATAATAAGAAAAAGATTTATGCACTTCTGTCCCAGGACACACAGACACCACATCCTTTCTGTGCTCTCAGAGGTGCTCTTTTGTCTCACTGCTCTGTTAAACAGTCAGCCACTGCCAGATGCTCTGGCTAGAAATGGTCACAGATGGTCAGTTGTCCAGTTAACAGACCAGAATACTCCTCTCAAACCTCCCCTAAAATTGTATCTCAACTGTATGCAGCAGATGAGAATATTTGAGCATGGTCAGGAAGGCATTTGACCTAGTTAAGACTGCAGGTCAACTTTGATAACTTAGTCAAGATTAATTCTCCACAATAGCACCACGTAAACTACCTCAACACATTTCAAACAGCAAGTGTCCAGTCCTATTTTACTTTTGCTGATTATGTGATAGATTGCTTCTTTTGATGAAAGAAACTCTCATTTCTGCATGTAAACAAAGCACCTCCTACCTTGGGATGATCCCAACACATCTGTGCTAATACACATTGCAAGAGCTACAGGAGGAAAGGGAGTCAGGTGATCAGTGGAAGGACCCCAGTGGTACTCAGCAAGCTCTGAGTCCTGCAAATATTTACCAGTACTCTTTAAAAATATTAACAGGATTATAACATGCACAAGAGCTACTTGCTTCTATGTTGAACAAGCAGCGCTTGTCATGCAGTACACCTGTGACAAAGGCTATGAGTAAGACAGAAATAGGCTAAACATAGCAGAGAAAAAGCTTGGGTGTTTTGTATTAATCTTTCACTGCTCCTAGATCAGGCATAAACACCAAAATATTAAAAACCTGTATATTAAAGTGAATATTAAAAAGACATGTCATTTACTAGCAGTATTTACTAACTAAGTTCTGTATCTTGTGATAAGTAGTTGGGTGTCCTTCCAGGTTATACAGGATTTACAAGATCTGGTTATCTAAGTGCTGTGCAACACATATTTTGTGAGAAGATTATTCCCTCAGCAGCCTAACTCAATATTTCAAAGCTTATTGCTGGGGAAATAGATGGCCAAACCACCTGTGTTACCTTACAGGTGTAGTGATTTAAGCTCTCTAAGGTGTCACTGTCTTCCAAAAGAGTTGGGAAGTATTCTGCACACTCACCCAAACCACTGACAGTATATTCCAGGTCACTGGCATCCAGCAGAATGGGTCCATTCTCCTGCTGCCCCTCTTCCTTGTAGTAGAGTTTGTAGCCCTGGACAGCAGCGGGGTCCTCAGCGTCCTGCTGCCACTGCACAGCAATGGTCGTGCAGTTCATGGGCTCCAAACGCAGCTCGGGAGACTTCGGGGCTGGGGTTGGAGACATACAGACAGAAAATAGTCCTGTATCCTAGAAAAAGCTGGTTTTCATGCAAAGATCTGGATGTCCATCAGTCCAAACTTCACTCCAGACTTTGATTCTATCTCGTCTGTGTAGTCATGTAATTATTTTGTCATTTTGACATCTGACTCCCTATAACCTAAATCTAACAACCTAATTTAGAATACAACAGAATAGAAACAGCTTTTAATTCTGCATATTAATAAATAATTTATGAGGTAGTTCTTTTTAAGCAAAAATGAAAACACTCCAAAGATAATTACAAAGTTATTTCCTGCTTTAAAGTGAGCCAAAGCTAAGGTGATTAACAATACCATCACTCTTCATCAAGTGTTAATAATTCACTATAGTACTCAAAACTCAATTAAATCCAAAGCAGAAGGATGTGGACTACAGCTAAGGAATAAAGTTAGAAATTCAAATCTGCAGTTTTCAAGCTATTTGTGCGAAGTTGAATGTTCTTCAGCATGACATTACTAAATGATAATAAAATCCAAAGCTCAGTTATAACAAATTAGACTTCATGGATCAAGTCAATTTGCATATTCAAAAGATGCATGCAATACAGACACACATGAAACAACTCAGATCCTTAATGAGAACATTACACTGCTCATGTGCAGCGCTCCAGTTTGCAGAAATTTGTTTTACACTGAACAAAATGGCATAGGAAACTCTAGTTCATGTTTGTGAGCTGCTCAGCTTTAGCTTCTAGCCTCATTTCCTTCTGCTCTATACAATTTGAATTGAGAAAATTCAGAAATCCAACAACCCCAAAGCCCTTGCTGCCGAGCGCCCAGCCTGCTCAGCCTTACCTCTGACGCTGGTGGCTTTGGGAGTGCGGTGCGAGGTCCACAAGGACGCCTCTCCCCAGCCCACCCTGGTGGCCGCAGTGATGCGCACCAGGTAGAGGCTGTCGGGCCTCAGCCCCTCCAGCAGGTGCTCGTCGGCAGTGCCCGGCAGCTCCAGCACCTGCACCTTGCTGTCCGTGCTCAGCCGGAAGGACACACGGTACAGCACCACCTGGCCCCTCCGGTACTTGGCAGGGATTGGCAGCCAAGAGATGAGGATATCTGTAGGGCTCCTGCTCGTCAAACTGATTTCAGGAGCTCTCAAGGGAACTAAAAAGGCAAAGACAAAGCTTTTGAGCTCAGGGAAAAAACAGAAAATTCTTGTCTGATACCTTAGACTACAATGAGATGCCAGGAATGTAAGACTAAATAATCCAATAAGTTCTGTAGATTCTTAATGATAATTGAACACTTCTCACACTTCTCACCTGCTGCATGCAGAACAGCTTAAGCAAACTTTTTTCTGTAAGGCCATCAAACTTTTTTCTGTAAGGTCATTTTCTTCTCTTATTGCTGCCAGCAGTAATCAAAGCCAATCAGCACCTGGCTGGTGTGACACACTGCCTGCCAGGGTTTGATGCAGCAGCTCCAACCCAGGGCCCGGACAACAACCTGCAGTTGAACACTTGGTGCGTGTTTTCTTCCCCTTACCATGTAATGAGGGTTCTGATAAAGAGACCTGCAGACAACTAGAAATGGCAGTGTTCCATGCTGCCAAAGCTTAACCCTGTCAGAACTTATTAATCAGATCTAATGATCTACACTAAACAGTGTGTGGTTGCCATGATGTTCAGATTAATTAAATCATTGCACAGAAATAGTCAGCGGGGTCTTTTACAAAATTCTGGTTCTACTAGAAAAGGCACACAGACACAAAAAAAAACCCAAAACAAAACAACAGGTTAATTTTTTTAAAAAATCCTTTAAAAATTTGACAGTAGCCTAAATCCTAGGCTACTGTCAAATTCTCATCATGAAAGGAGTTCTCAAAGATCGAGAATTGTTATTGATATGATTTAATGAAATGTCTTTCACCACAGAAAGAGACTCTGTAATACACAGTGCTGCTCTGCCAGAATGTTATTTTATTCTCATTCCTTTTGTAAGCTGCTGTCTTGCACTGTGGTATCCAGAAGTCTCACTGGTACCAAGAGAAATTCAAGTCCCTCAAGAACTGCTATCACTGGACTGCAGTTTGACTCAGTGCAGATAAGAACATTCACCAAAATAACTTCTTACCATCTTCAAGGGTGTGCTGAGTGACATGATCTGACATCTGACTGGCTCCCAGAGGCATGTAAGCCACAATATAGAAGGTGTAGTTGCTGGCTGGTTCCAAGTCATCAATGATGTAATGGGTTGTATCATTTCCAATCACCACTTGGTACTCTTCATTATTTAAACCTGGTATAAAACAAGGGTTAGACAAACAAAAATTGCTGAAAATCCTCGAACATCACAGTATCTTGGCTTTAAGATCTCATGAAGTTAATTTCATGTTCTTCCCCAGCCTGCCTCTACTTTTTCAACCCTGTTAAGCAAAAGCTCTTTTATTCACAGGAGTAACAGTGTCTTGCTGCAGTATAGGTTGTGGTGTTCCAGGATTTTCCTCAATAAGGGATGCTGAATGCAACTCTAAACCCTATTTAGCATTAGTCACAACAAACTGTGCTCACTGTACAGTAACACAACAGACAAGCTCTAATAGCCTTATCATTCATACCCAGCTTCTAAATCTATTTGTTTAGAGTCAGGGTTTTTTTTTCAAAACCTATTTACAGAGCCGTTCTATAGCAGACTGTGAGGAATGTGAGGGCTCCACTCCATCAAAAACAAAACAAACACCCTCCTGCCCCCCAAAAGAAACAAACAAAAAGAATTTATTCAGCAAAAGGATCTCATTTTAGCCTTGCAACTGCTATTACATTTGATTGACACGTTTTTTATTTTAATTTGGAGCAACGCCAATAAGAACAGACCAGAATAATCTTCAAAAATGTTTGGCTCCTTAGCAAGTTGTTGAAAAAGAAAAAAAAAAAAAAAGAAAAAAATTGTCAGCAATTCACACTAAAATATGCACAGCAATGCATGCAGTAGTCCTTGTCTTTGTTGGGCTTTATTCCTATAGAGGAAGGCTATAAAGTGGAGCAAGTGTGGTGAAAGCTGCTGTGTTAAGGAACAATTCACACCAAGTGCATGTCAACTTAATCAAAACTCTGTAAGAGCCAGCTCCTCCTCTTCACAACTGAATTTATAAACAAAACCAAAGGCAAATTCCACCATTAAGTTTTCCCACATTTATGAATTAACTTGATAGCATTTTAATTAGACAAGATTACGAGCATCTCACAACAGACTAGTTAATGACTTGTTAATTAGGAATTGCAAGGCACGATTTCTGACCTGCTAAACAAGATCCTTGAGCTCAAATTAAAAGGACTTGTTCTCTCATTGAATGGATTGCTGGGCCTCATGCAGAGGCCCTAATGAAACAGCCATAATAGAGAACAAGGCTTGCCTTCCACCACAATCAGTGTCCCCTTTGTGCCTTTTCTAAATCACTAACAAGGAATTAACACACTCCAACATGCACGCTCATCAGACCCTTATTCTTCTTGCTACTATGACCCCAATTTGAATGTAAAATATTCTGCTAAAAGAAACAAAAAACAAACACACAAAACCCACACCTGTTAGTTTTTTCAACTAGTTTGATTAAAACACTAACTTTTTTATATAGGGAAGAGAACCTGAACTTGTTTTTACAGTGAAACATCAGAATATGTGAGTTGTGAAATGTAACAATAAGTGATGGCATCTTTTGTATTCAAAGCATCTACCACACTGTGATATCTATAAAAAAACCTCTTTAAAACTGCATACAATTCATGCATTATCCAGTTTTGCTTTCTGTTTAAAGTTGTGGAATCATAAACAGTAAAACTCAGGAGACTTGGCAAACATTGCTTTCCTTTGGCAATATTATGTTCTTCCCTCACACTTGCAAAGGAGGTTCCTAATTAAAACAAGAAAGCAATACATCCATAACTTTTTTTGTTTATACATTTATGTTCATAAGAAGCTTCAAGCAAAGATAAAACCTAGTCAGCTCAGATGTATCTGAGATCATTTTTAACCTTCATTATGGTCAGAAAAACAGGGTGTGAGGGCAGAATGGGGAAAGACAAGCTGAAATAAATAATGAAAGCAATACATTAATAGATAATTATCCAGAATTCTTAGAGAGTAAATAAGACGTTGACAATGTCAGCAGTCTATGTTAGACTTGACCTGGTACAGTGTGAATTCCATCAAAATACTTTCCTTAATATTTAATTTTCATTTATTTAAATGTAGTTGCTTCTAAATTTACACTAGAGACATGGTTGATGTGATAATTTTTCACAAAGGCATTTTCTAGACTTTCAATAATGCCTCTGATATGAGAGCAAGATCCTCAGAAAGGTTTACAAGCTACCACTCTATCACTTAGAAAGTTATTATTTTTTTAAAAGTGCAATCCGCTATCCCTTGAAGTTCAAAGTTTTTCTATAAAATAAGACAAAAGCAATGTTTAAGTTCTGATGCAAATTTCAGATACTGTGCAATCACATTACAAAACTACATGCAGTTCACCTACATTTTGAATCCCATCACTGTAATTGCTCCTCTTTACACAGCCCTCTCCACTCTCCTTGTGTGGATTTTTTCACTAATGTGAAAGGATGCACGACAACATTACATTAAATAAAATAAATACCACAAGTCGGGAAAGATTAAAAAATGGTAAAGTATGTTCAAATAAATCAGAGGTTTCTGTTTGACTTCTTGCTTTTGTTTAAAGTTTGTTTTGTTTTTTACACCAAGACAAGCTATAATCTCATTTCACACAATATAACCTTTGGATAAGCAAGCAAATAAGGCAGAGACTGCAAAATTATTTTGCAAAAAACATATTCCAGAAGATACCTCCTTTCACTACTCTGCAAGATTATTTCCTGCACAAACTTCCCTAAGGACACTTTCCCAGTTTCTTTGAAGTTATTTGGTCTCTGCTCTCCACAATTATCCAGATAAATTATCCGGTGTGACTTTATTCATATTAGCTCTAAGAGGGGATTGTGAGCACAATACCTCAGTGACTGAAAGAGTAGGGGGTAATTTCCCACACCTCTTGTTCTCATTATCTTTTAAAACTCTTTCCTTCCTTCCTTCCTTCAGACAAAATTCTCCTGTGTCCTGAAATATCCCACTTGCAAAAGCAAACGCAGCAATTCCTGCATCAGCATTAGAGTAATTAAGCTGTCCTTCCTGTCCTCTGCTTAGCAGATGGCAGGCTGGTATTCCACACAGGGCTGAGCATCTGCAGTCCTGTCCTTGAATAAACCACTTACTGAATAGCAATGGAAACAGAAATCACTCCAAGAAAACAGGCCTGCAATGAACCTTACTTGAAGCCATGCACTAACAATTTTTCAAGTCATTAAGCCATCACCTTCTGCTTTTGAAAAATGGCTGCTTCCTACCACCTTAAATAACCTTAACTCAAAGCAATTACATAGTATTAAGGGATTTTAAAATGTCTAGTTACTCATTTTTATTCCAACTACCCGTTCCATTCTATACATTGTATATCATTTATATCATGTATATCTAACCCTTGTAAATAATTTCAGAGACTGGGATAAGCCACTCGTGGCCATCCAGCATTAGAATAGACTTTTCTCTTTACAGGAGACCAAGGGGTGAGAGAAGAGTAGATTTTACCATTTGGCCAATATTCCTTTTAAGAGAACATAGTGAAGACAAAGTATCAACTATTCTACTCCAACACATATGAAAGCCAGAAAAGTCACAAGAATTTGGGGATCTAGACAGAAGAGCAGTCTGTGGTGAGAAGTTCAGCTCTGTAAGCCTCCAGGACTCTGCTGTATGCTCTGTTCTTCCCTGCCATGCACACACTGAAGAGGAAAGGCAGAAATTCCTGCTGAGGACGCAGGGAAATCCAGAGAGCACTACAGAGGGTCCAGCTTCCAAGGTACTGTCCTAACTTCAGGATCTACTCACTGGAGCCATCAGACACAGGTAAGCTGGAAGAACACTCAGTCCCAAAATGAGATGATGTGGGAAAAGCACTTTTCCCCCTGTTGATTGCAGTATGCATTGATATGCTGGAATGCTCTGATGCAGCCCTGAATATGAACCATTCACATCTGACACTCTTTGCAAGGACATTCAGGCTCTTGCCACATTCAAATCATGAGATAGCATTGCAATCAAACTGCTCACCTTCAGCTTTCATGTAATGCACAGAGTATGCAATCACTTTGTCTGAGTTGTAGAGCGGCCTCTCCCAGGCCAGCAGGATTGCTGAGCTGGACATGGTTTCAGCGTGGACGTTGTAAGGAGCACTGGGCCTGTCCTCTGACATCACCACTGTCAGCCTGGCCCTGGACAGAATGGAGCCCTGGCTGTTCTCAGCCATGCACTGGTAAATGGCATCGTCTTCAGGAATGATCTGGTTAATCACCAATTTACTGCATCCAAAAGGAAGAAAAAGAGGTGGAAAAGAAGCTCAGATCTTGGATAAACTTAGCTCCACATAAGTGAAACAAGTTATGCTTGCCTCTGCTTCCTAAGTTTAGTATAACTGACTTACATGCCACAAATTCTTCTATTACAAATGGATGCTCAGCAGTGAAATTCAACCTTAAAGCATTCTGCAAAACCTGCCATGTTTCTGTTTGTGCCTGCAAAGTCAGGCACAGCGAAAACAAAACTGCATATCTATTCCCTGCCTCTGCAAAAAGCAGACCCTTAAGCTTATAACTCCTTAACCAACTCTTTAATAAACTGCTCATTCAACAGAAGTAGTAGCAAGATTATGCTAATCTGTAAATCCAAAGTAACTCTGTGGTGAAACTCTTCAGTTCAGTCCTGCCCACCCTCCCTGCCTGGTATTATATATATAATATATACATATATATATATATATATATATATATATATATATATATATATACAAGCCTTACTGATTTTCGGTGTTGATTAATGTGCATTCATCACTACATTTAATGCCCCATTTCAGGCTGACTTGAGTTCTACCTTGATTGTCTACTGTAATGTCATCTTTTGGTAGCACATCACTATCACAGCTCTCCTACAGCAGTTGCAATCTTACCTGTTGTACATTTTTATTCTACCATTGGAGTGTATTCTCCTTCCATTTTTCAACCATGAAATTTTGGGGGCAGGATTTCCTTCTGCTTGACAAGCGAAACGAGCAGTACCAGCTCTAGGCCTTGTTAAGCTTTCTGGCCATTCCACAAATGAAGGTGGAGCTACAGACAAATTACAAGAGAGAAAAAATAGTTAAAAAAAATCAAGTCCCCACAAATGCAAAGACAGTCATAACAATAATAATAATTAGTTTTCCAAATAAAAACCTCTCTCCTCAAGCCACTCAAACACACATATACACAAGCAGAAAGTACATTCCTTGTAAACAAAGCACATTTGTTTAAAGACACCCTATCTGCACAGATAGTGTTTTTGTTCATGCATTTATGGATACAAACAAATCAAACTCCAGAATACATACTGTTCTCTCATAGATACACATTACACATTTCTATGAGGTTACAGGGTCCTTTTCTGTGTTGAAAGCCTTCCCAGAGCAAACATTGCACCTGGCTATCTCCAAGTGCCAGTTCACAACTCAAACCTGGAGTATCTGACACTTCCCATCTAAGTCAACAGCCAGAAGAACGCAGCCACAGTTCTGTGATCCCTTCAATCTCTGCAGCCTCCCTACAGCCCTGGCACACGATGTTTGAGATAAAGCACCAGCCCAGCACCCAGCAGGGCTCAGGAGGACAGACACAGGGTGTTCCCACTGCGCAGGGAAGGGGCTCACCCAGCACGGTGAGGGTGGCCATGGCCACGGTGAAGTTGCGCGTGCCGGGGATGGTGGCGCGGCAGACGTAGACCCCAGAGTGCTGCACCCGCACGTCCGAGATCTGCAGGTTCCCGTTGCCCAGGACCCGCGTGTGGAACACATCAATGGACTTGTGGTCTGTGGGAGAGAGCAGCACCAAGTGGGTTACAAGGTTGTTCATCTAAATAACTGAACTAAATCGGGCTGTCTATGCAGTGCTGGGTTAGATTAGAGTATATAAAAGTCAAAAAATGCAAAGGAAATCACAGCAGAGCTTTCAGAAGTTTCCACTTTGCATTTACTTTGCTCTTCACTAGCTACCTGACCACTCAGATGGCTGGGCCTCACCACTTCTTAAGTGGTTTATACCTGGAATTCACCACCTCAGTTGAAGTTAGCCTCCCATCTCCCTAGCACTATGATTCAGTTCATCACTACCAACATCCACATCATCTTTACAAACAGTGATCAACCATCTCCTGAATTACACTGCAGATAAAACTAACACATTTAAGCATCATCTACTTTCTCCTACTCTCACACCAAATGCTCTATGAATACAATGTGAACTTTTTTCCTAATTGTTTGTCTGTAAGAGCTACTGAATCAACCAGGAAAGATACCTTTCTTTCTTACACTTTGAGAAACAGAAATGAAGGGAAAATTTTCATGGTTTGCTTCTACACATACAGTCTTGACTTCCACATTTAGGTACATGTTGGAATGAAGACAAAGTAGTTTTCATGAAAAAAATGTGAAGCACTGCTCAAGGTTACTATTCTTACTGCATTCCCTCTTCTCCCCTTCCAAGCTGACTGTCCTGGGTTTGTCTATTCATAGTCCAAATGGCCCATCAGCACAACGTGCAAACCACGTTCTCACAGGGCTTCTAAGAAGAAGAGTGGAAGGAATTCTTACAGGTCTGTTTCATGGATGCAGCCATCCCAACCTGCCCCCACCCCCAGTTCTATTCCAGTCACCACCCTGCCTGTCCCTGTGCCCACCCTGTGCCCGGGGCAGTGCAGACTGACAGCAGAAGCAGGAAGTTCAAAGCTTCAGAAAACCTCGGGGCTTTTTGACAGCAGCACTGAAGCACAGAACTGAAAGTGCTTCACTCACCCTGCCTTAACCTACTAATGGTTACCTACTGCACAAAGCCTCAGAACAGAAACCTAATTGCTCAAATCCTTTCTTTCCAGTTTTACTTCCCCTCCACAGGCTGAAGGTCGCATGCTGTAATTTTAAGACCTACCTAACCGGCTCCAGGAGATGATTGGCTTTGGATTCCCTGTGGCTACACACTCCAGTATGACAGTTTGATGAAGAGATGCTGTAATGTTTTGAGGACCAGCTATTATAGATGGCTTGTGAAAAGGCTTCAAGTCTGAGGCTTTGCAGAGATTAAAAGAAAGACAAAAAGTGAGCACAGTTGAACAAAAACTCAATTAAATATGAAATAAAACAGGTTTTTTTAGGGACGTTGAGAGTTTCACTTAAACCAAAGCTTTATTTCAGTAACTGGGGAAACTTACATTGAACAATATTTTAGCACAAGATAAAAGCAAGCAAAATTATTTGGACAAGTGGTTCACCTACAGCTTTTCAAGGCTTTTAAGTGTTTTTGCTATACTATAAGAAAAAGAAGATGGTGCCACTGAAAGGAAATCTCATGTGGTAAATACCTGGAATAACACTCAGCACTGCCTCGGTGCTCTTACGTCTATTGGCTGCAGTTGTGGCCACACATCGGTAATTCCCAGCATCCTTCTGCTCAACACCATAGATCTGAAGCACACCTGTAGGCAGAGCAGTTATCCTGCCACAGAAACAAAAAAATAAGAAATGTAGATAAACATTCAGCCAGTGAACACGGCCGTGGAATTAACGCCTTGATTTACAAACAGCCATTGCTACACTGACCCGGGAACAGCAGGCTGGAGACTCAAAAACATTCCCAATACATGACTCACCTTCCTGCCTTTCTGAACTACAGGCAAAATTCCCCTCAGCACCACAGTGAGAGCAGAGGAATTTACTTTCAACAAGCAGATCTTTCACACCCTCAGAATCAACCATCCCAGCCTTCTTTAGCCTGCTACTGCATCCATACTGTTCAGGCTGGCTGATTTTTTACAGCAGTTTCTGATATATGGGTATAACTGGTGTACAGATCCCAGAAACCCACCTAAGGTTTCAATGTTTAGTTTCTCTTTTTTTCCTTCCTTTGCATGCAGGGTATCTTAGACTCCTTCAAATGGAGTTACAAGTCAAAAAGCACAGGACATGGAAAAGAATCTAGCAGAGAGCAGACTGTATTCTTCAAGTTCATCACTTCATTAGAAGATCCTCTTGCACAGAATTTCCCTGATTTCAAGTGTTTTAACTCAATTTTCTGTATATATAATTCTTTATTGTCCCTCTAATGAAAACAAGTTCAGCATCAATTTTTCAGTGAAAGCAACCCCGCTAGTTCCAGCCACCTCCAGAGCCAAAGTTCACCCATTCCATTCCCCACTGCAATGCCTGCTCCTGAGGATGACTTCACACAAAATTCACCAATAAGAATTCAGAGATCAGTGATTGCTGTGCAGATAACAGTGGGTGACTCTGGCCTGCACTCATAACACCTATTTAAAATTAATTAGCAATATATCTATGACCAGCTATTTCAACAGCTGACATGGAACATTTTTAATGTAATGACATTGCAAGGATCCAGATTTTCTTCTGGTAGCAGGATCAAAATGATAGCAATTAATAAAATACATTCTAAAATGTGTAACCTTACATACCTGTCCATGACTAAGGGTAAAGTTGTTCTATTCACTTCCCACGTCACAGTGGCAGGAGGGTTTGCTGTTATTTTACAGGCAAATCGAGCTACTCCACCTTCCTGGACTTCAGTGGAAAGTGGCTGGACTTCAAATGCAGAAATGGCTAAAAACAAGAGAACATCAATTTTAAGTGACTAAAGTGAGAAAAAAATCCTGGTTAAATCAAACTCTAGTTCACAGATCAACTTGTAAAAATACCCAGAAATACTTCACATAGCCCTTTTATTTCTGTATACAAAGAAAGATGGATCTAACTGCCTTGTCAACTTAGCTCAATAGCCTGATTTCACTGGTTGAAGGTTTACTTAAAATAACTTTGCTTTAACCTAATTCAGTAAAAAAATGTTTCAATGAAAATAAATATGACACGCTCAAATAGAATTAAGCATACAAATTGACTGGCATGCAGCTGGAAACCATATCAATTACTAGATTAACAAAGTTCAAGTCAATTCAACTAGTTTGGGACAGCCTGAAAATTTTGACTGCAATAGGAAATTTCCAAAACAACTTTTGGTTCTTCTCTCACTTTAATAAAACAAAGTATTTGCAAAGTTGTACAAGTTCATGTGTGGTAAGAAAAAAAATCAAAATAATAAAAAAAAAAAAATCACAAAATAAGTTTAAGCAGGTGAGAACACTTTTATCTCAACAGTCTGAGCAGTCACCAAGCTAACATCTGATGCACAGAGCACCAATGTTATTTTGGGCACCTACAACTTGAGGAGTTCACAATACTGAGCCAACTGAAGTGGCAGATCAATAGATACTCTGCAGCTAATAGCTAAGAAATTGATCAGTTGTTGGATTTCCTTGCTCAAAAACAAGGGAAAGTAATACAAAACCTGCTAATTAATTGCTTATTTACTGCTACTTACAGAACAACTAACAGAACAATTCTTCAGAAGCAACTCCTTCTGGATAAGTCAACACAAATAATTTCACACATTTCCACCCCCTGTAACTGCAGAGAGAACAATCTCTGTAAACCTACTGATACTTCTTTGGTTTTTTAAAAAATCAGACTCCAATTAAATTTCTACTCCTGTATAAATGGTCCAAAACATGGTTGCAATAGATATTAATATTCAGGATTTGTGTTTAAATAATTTCTCTATTTTACTTGGTTATTAATGGAAAAGGAATCCAAGCTTGTGTTACTTTCTTCCCTTCTTTGTTCTAATTTCTCCCTACACAAATGTGTGTTCACCTGGATTCAGAATAATATAATAATATTATATAATAATAACCTAGTGCCATTCTTAACAGATTTTCTTTCTTATCAGAAAATACAATGCTTTGCATTCTTCATTTATTTACTGAAACTATGATGCAGCAAATTAGAGAGGTCTGCTCAAATTTCAAAACAGAATCTCTAGGAATGTAATAAAGGCATAAATGATATGAACAATCCAAACCAATGCAATGTAGGTTTCAGAGTCATTCTGTAGCACAGCTGCACCACAGCCAGTGGCATTAAAAAGGGCCATTGCAACAAAGCAGAAAGGTAATCATACAGGCTTTGCTGAGCAAAGCTCTTTCACAGCTTTAAAAGTTTCATCTCCATTGGAACAATAAATTACCTAAAATTTTCTTATATTGGTACAGTTACTTAAAGAGACACAGTGAGACAAATTAAACACAATATAGGTATACAAAAATAATTATTTACTTCCATGCACTCAGTACATTACAGCTGTAGATTAAAGACAGAAGTGACACTCTGCAGAGCTACAAAGCAAACTGAGGGCAATTAGTATTTCACAGACCACAAAATGCCATCACAATAGCAGGCAAGAACAGGTTCTACACTGTATAGAAAGTCTAGTGCAAGTTGTTAATTGAAGCTGATATGCAAAGAACATTTTTCCACCTGAGCAGGAACAATGTCTTTCCCCTGAAAATCCATCTTTAAAGACAGCAAAAGTCACAACTATGAAGAACTCCACAAGATCTTTAAAAAACTTATTAATGCTACTAAATAGAGATTTTAGAAACAAAATCCTCGCTTACCTCTTATCTAAGTTCATACATTGTTTATCAGTTTAGCTCAATACTTGTTCCCTCTGTATCTTTCTTTATGTACATCTCGGGTTTCTTCTTGATTCTGACTTTATTTGCTCCAGTAAAATCTGTTTTTACAAGTCTATTGCTGTCTCGTGAAATCTGACCTCTTTGTAACACGCTTGTTTTCCTGGCAAGCACTGATTCCAGCCCAGAACCCAAGAACAAGTCATTAAAGCAGCACTGTTAAGAGGCCAGAGCTCTATAAGATGGATAAGAAACAAAGTCTCAAGAGACATACCCTGCTCCCAAAAACAACCCTGCAATGCAATAAATGTAAGTGCCTTTTTATTTGAGTTTCCCCCCCACTTCTCCAGTCTATTTAATCATTTTGTTCCTAGATTTATAGCCAAAAGAAAATGATTAATGCTACTCTGAGAAGCTGATGCTCTCACCCTTTATAACTTGCAAGATATCAAACAGAAGCAGAAGACAATAACTAGAAACTGTATTTACTTGTATAAATTCCTGAAATTTATGTGATAGGTGCATGTGTCTGCACAATGACTTCTGAGAATGAAGATCTTTACCAGGCAGAACTGTGTGATTTATGCCATCAATGTTATCCAAGCAGAGAGAAATCAGACTTCAGTTCAGGTATGAGTTCCTTCATTTACCATTGAGGCAAATATCCACAGGTTCAAAACCCAAATGATGCTTTCTGTGACATGCTGATGAAGTACTGGAGAACTGCTGCTGATGCACATGGATTGACTGTCCTGGATGGATGCAGGATGGACTACCCTGCATGATGTAAAATCTCTCTGTGTACATAAAGCAGGTTTACAGATTTAACCATTAAGGTATGAAGAAGCCAGACTTTAAGGAACTCATGGCTCACAGCTCTTCTTTGTTTGTATGCAGCAGCAGTCCTCACCGAGTTTAATTATGAAAAAGACCAAATAAACCAGCCAAAAAGAAGCACAACACACACCAACTTCATTCCCTCCTGAAATGAAGTCCTGAAGCTTGCTGCAACACAAATCCAGGGACCTGTTCCCTCATACACTGCACCTTCTGCTTACACACTTCATGCCACTATGAACACATTTTCTGAATGAGCTTTCCTAAGAGGCAAAAGAAATTCCAACAATCTACATGTTGATTACTGTTTCATCACAGCTGACTCTAGCCCAAGACTGGACTAAACTGTGAAGTAAAAAACCTGTAAGAATGAAAGATAAACCCAGAACTGAAACAGTAGCACAGTTTTCAAGTAACCAGAATGCAACAAATATTGAGAAACTGCACCTGATGGTGATGCTTGAGTGTTTTTGAAGAGATAATGGTCACTCAGAGAGATGAACTGCTCAGGTGGAAAGGACAAAAGTGCATAATGCCATTTGTACAAGGCATTTGTTAATGTTATTCAGAATTTCACAGTAGCCCTAAGCCTTCAAGTGAAACCAAGAATCTTTCTATTTTTTTAAACTCTCTGATGAAGAGATTTCATTTGAGAAAAATAAACTTGTATGTTAAAGAGAAGCTATGGCTTTTCCCAAAGAAATAGATTTGAGGGAAGCACACGACAACCCTTGCCTTCTTGATCCAGGTTTTGTGATGCACTCTCTCTGAAATAGTGTTGAAAAATCCAACAAATACACATGTACATTATATTTTTACACCAAAGCCAATTTGCACATATTTTCTTGGAGTTTTTGAGTTTTCTCTGTTCTTGTAGGAATGAGGTTTAGAAGAGATTATGAAAGGCATTCTGCCATGCCTCTTGGCTATATGGACACACATTTCCAATGATTTGCTGTTCAAATGGCACACTTTGGTCTGGATCTGGAATAAGCTTTATATGAGTATATACTGACAGATCAGACACTTGGCAAGACTGCAGACACACAGCCCTTCTCCTCATTTCTGAGCAACCATGTGGAGCACACAGAGCTGGGGCTGTCATCAAGTGATACAGTGGGTGAATCTTCCCTGAGTTTACAAGAGATGCTAGCAAAAATTGAGTTTTTTGGAGTCCAAGTTCTGCTTATTACATACAGTTCAGAGGTGGATGTCACAAATAGAGAGATATGGGTAAAGATTTTCATAACTGTAAGTGAAAAGGGATTACTGTGAAAGGGCATCCTGCATGTGCTACCACAAGTAGAGTGATTTCTTACACTCACCCTTGAAAACTTTAATCAAGTGTTGTTTGACCTAGAATTACTATTTTTAAAATGTGAAGCATAAAAATAAGAGATTTCAGGAGAAAAAGAACCTGACCTGTAAGGAAAGATAAAAAGAGCTGGGATCTGATTAGCTCTGGGACAGGAATCTCAAGAGAGAAGTGATAGTCTTACTGATTTATGAGAGTCATTGCTCCCTGTTTCCCTAATACCTCTCTGCATATTTGTAAGACCAGAAAAAGCAAGAAGAGGTTTTAGCCCCAGCATGGGAAGTTCAGGTGAGGTTGCTGAATGGAAATGTATTGGCATGGAGCAGGCAAACAAGAGATGCAACTGCATCTGCAAAGACTTTATCTCACTCATTGTCTGCACATCTCCCTCCTCTAATGGCCATTACTTAAGGCAAACAACTGAGCTGAGATGGAACTGAGCTCCATCTGTAAGAGGAAGTGATATCATCCAGAACACATTTGGCCCTTTCAGGCAGAAAGGAAAAGTGTCAGTTCATTCTGTTATAAAACACTGTAATTCAAACAACATACTGGTAATGACATTCTTATAAATTACCAGATTTAACTCTTCTGATAAAATGCAAAGTGTGGCTTTTTCACTCAAGTCAGCTGTTATTTTTAATTTCTGCCAGAATGGTTGAAAAAATTAGCTTAACTAAAATACACTTTTTCTATAACCTTGCCTTTTAAAGAGATATTCTGAAATTGCATGGTTTCATGTTACTATTGGCTAAAACTTTGGTTTAATATACTTAGTTTTAATTAATAAACAAACCATGCTGAAAGCCTAATACTTAAACTTAATTGGAACAAAATTAGTTGCATTTTTCAAAGAAAAAGTTGGAGGCGGCATTAAATAAATAAATAATCAGATAAATCATACAGGCTGCTGATATCACTGCCCACATGTTAAGAACTCAATGAAATTTCTGGAGAATGCTATATTAGGTGTTTAATTTATTACACAAGAATTTTCAAACTGTATTTTCCTTTCTCTGCATTAATAAGCAGTAAATGCTATCACACATTGGTATGTTAATGAGTTGTGCTAGCCTAACAAAAAGCAACTGATAGTAATAAAACAACTAAACAGCTGTTCCCTCCTTCTCCCAAAAATCTACAACCAGGAAGGGGACCATAGTGTTCACAGGCCTCAGCTATCACTTGAGGCTCTCAGGATGGTTGTTCTCTTACTTGCATGCTGAGAAACACCTGTAGGAGGGAAAAGGGGAGGAGAATAATGACCCATCCTGTTCCAAGCCCTGTGTAGCTGCAGGAGAGGAAAGCAGAATCCTGCACCTTATCCTTATCAAAGCACAGGGAAGTCTTGATTACAGATGGAATCTCCAACACCAGGACCCACAGATTTTAATGTCCTTGAAGTAACCCAGGCCACACTACACTTTCAGTGCCTTTCCAACTCCAACTGCCTTTCCTTACACTTCAAACAAGCTTTTCCAGACAATTTCACTTCTAAAGGTAGCATACATTTTAAAGGATTAGTGAACCAGTCCACCACAGTTTTAAAATCCATACGTGTGTGTGTGCAGCATAACTGCAATAGTTAGAAAAACCAGAGTGTTTAAGCTATCTCACTTCACCTCACTGATATCTTGGGAAAAGCTTTGCTAGAATGGCACCTTGTACCCTCTAATCCCAAATTAAACTAAATCCTTTTAATGTGCAACAAGGAGATTGCTGCTATTAATCCCTGGATTTTAATGAGGTACTAACACTAAACGGTTAGACATGACTTAAAATCAGTATGCACACAAATTGCCTGGAAATGTGGTCATCCTGCTAAAGGGCATGCATTTCACCTTGCTGCTTTGTTTCCCAGCTTCCTATTTTAGTTTTAATTCCTGCCTTTCCTTTGTTCTTTGAAGCTGCTTACTACAAACCCACTCTTAGAAAGAAGGCAGGACAGACAGACCTAAGGCAACATGACAGAAACACATTGATTTGCCATGACTATGACATGTAATTTCTCAATATGAAAAGAAAATAACTTTCCTGGGAAATCTAGAGGTTACACAAAAAAAGTGTGGGGGGAAATGACAGCCAGATCAGACATTATGTAACAGAAGAGAAATATTTGAAGGAAGAAAGAAAAATAAGAGAGACACCAAATCAAGAAACAGATTGATTACTGATACCAAATCTGAGGAAGAAAATCCTTCCCTTTAGTATGAACACTGTTAGCAGCAATTTTAAGGATGATGGTTCATAATTGCACTGGAAAAGGAGTCCAGACTCAAACTATTACCTCACAATTAAATAACAGGGAGGTTAAATGAGACTGAAACTGCCACATTGATTTGACACTATCAATAATTGATATGGGAAACCTAATAATCTCTCTATCCCACAATTGTTTTAACCATTTGCCATTTAGAATCTCCTAGCAGGCATTTTAACATTTTAGAGAAGTTGGATCAGAATACATCTTGTACAGAACACAATGAAATTCTACAGCAATCATTCTGATGCTCTGGAAAACACTGTAGAGTGGGAAATTACAGAACTGCATTTTTACGAGCTGCTAGCTTAGCACTAGAACTTGGGTTCCTGAAAACACAAACCTGAACAATAATAATTTCAATTTTTTTAAATTTTTTTTTCCAAATGTTGCTAAACGCTAACAAGATTAGAAACCTCATTTCTACAGTGTGAAAGACACAAGCACAGAATACGAGCCAGGTCTGGCCATGAAAATTGACATTCTGAAAATTGACATTCCGAAAATTGACATTCCGAAAATTGACATCCCCTTTAGACAAAACTGATCCTTCACGTTTCAGTTCAGAGAACAGTACTCTTGTATCTAAGAAGCAAATTTTTCTGAGGCATTAGCCTGCAAAACCCTTTCAAAACCACATTCTGAGTTTTGGAGGGACCAGAAACTGTTCTGCACATAGGGGTAATTAAAGAAAGCTTTCACTGATAAATACCAAGAAGATCCCAGGATGAGGGGATGAGTGAGGATTTGGGCCATCTGCCCTTTCTGCTATTCTCCATTCATTTCTTCAGCTCTGGACAAATCTTCTCCAAGGCCCTGACTGCTCAGCTAAAGGCTGAACTCCTCTGCACAGCTTACAGCAGTTTGCCTCCAACACAGTGCCAGACAATTTGGGAAACTGCTCTGCTAAAACTTCTGGTCACCTTCTTGCAAAAACAATTACTCCAAGCCTACCACATACTTACTTCCACACTAAACTAAACAATGAGAGAGAAATGCAACAAAGAAAGTAGTGGAAAAGGTAAGAAACAAAGGTATGTTCTTATTTTTCCATTCCTTTCTCATATTCTTGCCAACTTGCACAGATATATAAGAAGTGCAGTGTTTAGAGTCAATGAATTCCAAACTGAGATGCAGATCACCAGGAACTCCTCCCAACCTCTGACAAGGGAGAAAAGAAATCATTAGCTTCATACACAAAACCCATATTTACAAAATACAAAGCAAAACTGTTTCTTTGTGCATTAAAGTCCCTACACAGCAATGTCCAGTGTCTCTGCTTAAAAAACCAAAACTTTCAAAATTGCCCATTCACAAACTACCCACTACTCTTCTGGTACTGAAGAATGCTATAATCTAAAGGCAATGAAATGGAGAAGCAAAGAGGTCAACAGCCTGAGCACCCTCGAACAAAAGTTCCCTTGGAGATGTCAGCTGCAATCTCATTTGTTTCCTCTAACACTTTCAGGTCCCCCTGCTCCTTTCTTTAAAGCTCCTAATTCAGTGGCTGACAAATGATCATTTTAAAAATCCCTGTACAGGAATAACCAAGTCTGAATTTGTCCACTGAAGATCATTCAGCTCTCCATCTTTTGGGCTGAGACTAGATTCTATAAAAGTGCTTATGGCCACACACAGGCAGTTTTCACCAGCAGCTACTCAAAGCTAGGACCAGTCTGAAGTTTCACATGAAGTATTTTCTCTTCCTGAAATCCTGGAAGTCAGCTAGGCTACTCTGGACCAGGTTTTTAGTGAAATGTACTCATTTATCCTTTCTTTGCTCCACTATATCCTTATTCCTTCATTCTTCCAGTATCCTCAGAAAGTAGGAAAATACAGTGTCTTCTGCACTGTCCTGGTTTCATGATACCCACATACATTTGCCCACAAAATTTATACACAGAATAGAAGTTTTGTGAGCAAATTTCTGATCAATTCCAGTGCAGAAAGTCAAGAGAAGAGTCTCAAGTGGAGTGGATGCATCTTGAAGACAGTTCACAGGAAGGGAGGAAAACCCTGAAAAGTTAAGAACGAATACCTCAACAGCATGACAAAATATCAGGAATTTCTCTGATACTGATCAATTTTTTCAAGGATAAAAGCAATCATTTCTTCTCAGGATATATTGTACTTCAAGAAAAATACTCTTTTCTTTTGCTAAACAGGCAGCACTAAATTTCGGAAAGTGTTAACAGCTGAAGAAAACTAGATCCTCAGAAGTGGATAATCACTCATCAAAAAGGTCTCTTCAATGCAGAAACACACATGCAGGAATAGAAAGGCACAATTTGACAAGGTGACTATTAGAATGTATTGTTCCCTCCTCACTTCTTCAAACCACTGGAACAGCCACAGAGCTTGTTATCCATGCCATATTAACATAATTGTGACAATAAATGGGATCCTGGGCAGCAGCACTGTGCCAGAGGAAATAAGAGGAGGCTCCTCACTGACACACTACCAGCCAGTGAATCCCTTATTTTACAGTTTGTTCTCCTGCCCATCAGCAGATCTAAGTGCCACACTGAGATGAGAATCCAATGTTGCAATGCAAGGGCATGCATTCTCAATCTGTGAGGGAAGAAAGTACAGGGTAATACATAATACACCCAGGTCTTGCTATTTTCCCTCAGTAGAAGCAGCTACCAATTTTGCAAAACTGCCACCACTCTTGCAACTACATGCAAGTACTCACATGAGTACACATATTGCTTACTGCACCTGAGTCACTTCATAGGAAGCAAAAAATGTACCACTACCACCCCTCCCAACAAAAGCAGACAAACATATCACCTCAGGAGTTATCACTAGCACTGTTTTAAAGGAATTAAAAGCTTGAGGCTTTGAAAAATGTGGCTCTGTATAGTCAACAGTTTATTGATGGTGTGACTGACATTCCTTACCAAACCATGTAAACAAGCATGAGAGATTTGATCTTTTCACTTCTGAAGGCATCCCAGCTGGGGTTTTCCCTTCTCAGCCTATCTATCATCCAGGCAACAGTGTGTGGCCCCAGAAGGCACAATAAATGCTAATGCACTTATCAAGGAATTCCCTTCTGCTCTTCTGCAGACAAGAAGCATAGGAAATAGGAGAGAAAAGGCACACAGTAAGCCACATTAACCAGCTTCAAAGCTGTTCTACTTGTGTGGCTGCATGCATTCAGGAGAAAGAACACACCACTTTCTCTCTTGCAAGGACTGATTTCCTTCAGCAGTTTGCCCAGTGATTGCCTTCTAGTATCTATGCTTAATCCCACAGATGCCTTTCTTTGGAGTTGCTGCCATTCTGTGAAGAATTAGTTCTGCTTAATAGCCCAACTGTTGCATGGGGAACATCCAGCACAGTTTTGCACTTTACAACATGAAGACAAGGATCAGAACACAAGCAGGATTTTGCAACAAAAGACATGTCCCTTCACAACTAACCTAATCTGGCATCCAAAAAGAAAAACCAAAAAAACTCCACAAAAGCAAACAAAACCAACAAAGCCAAAATAAATCCACACAAATCAGGATAGAACACGAAAGATTTCAAGATCGACTGCTATGATTCTAAAGTTCCTCAAAGAACAAGAAAAATTGAATTAATTAATTTAAACACAGAAAAAACAATTTCAGCACTTTGCAACAAAAGTCTGCAGCAGTGGAAGCATAAATCTGCCCCATTCTGACCAATGAATTTCACTGCAGATGCCAGCAGAAGGGTAAGACCTCTATTTATCGGTCTTGAATCTCTATAAATAAATAAATGCTATTCCTGGCTAAAATAAAACTAGATCCTAAGCAGAATGCAAAAGCCACTCTTCACCTCACCCTGCCTAGCTCATCAATCAGAGGAAGCACCAGAGAGCACATCCCAGGCCAGGAGTGGGGCCCCACACATTCCTGTGCTGCACCACCCACCCTGCGCCTTCGCTCACATCTGGGGAAGGCAGAGGAAGGGGCTCCATTTCATACAGTGGCAAACTGACACCATCCCCATATGAATGAGTGTAAGTTGATCTGGTGGTGCTGTTAAGTCTCCAGACTGTCAGAAATGCTATTCCTAAGAGATAGGAGCACTCTCCATTTTTTGCTTACAGTGTTTCAGAATCAGCATCCCAGGATGAAAGACCATTTCAATGCAAAACGCTGAGCAGGGGTGTTGGGAATTCAAGCCCTTCAGCCTCCTCTCCAAATGTCAACATTTCCTCATTCCCACGGGGAAAGGAAAGAAGAAATGCCTCCACTCTCAAGGGCCAAATGCCTGCAGCTCATTTCCCTGTCACCAAATGCCCACTACTGCATTACACAGCCCAGAGATCTCATCCAGGAACAGTCTTTCAGCAGAGAGTAGTAACTAACAGTTAAAATGTGAGTATCCTAAACTTTGAGAGCAGCAGGGAGAAAATCAGAAACAAAGGTCACACACACACACACACAAAAAAAAAACAGGCAACAAAAGACACTGTCAGTACTACCTATTTATTGAAGCTACTTAAATCTTCAAATTAGATGTTTACCTGAAAAATTCTAGAGGTATGGGAGGGGCAAGTGTTTACAACTCTTGCAATTTTCACATGAAACAAATCAGAAGTGCAGCTTCCAGAAAAAATTATTTTGCCTTCAATGTCTTTAGAGGAAGTCACCTTGCTATGGCTATTGACTGCTTGGGTGGGACACAATTGTTGGACTCTTGGATTTCCAGTTTGGCCAGTCATAGCAGAACCAAACAGCCATGTTCTACTAGGTAGGCGATACAACTAGTTATTAGATTACTTATATTTTCCAATACAAAATGACAACCCATTTTTCCTTTTCATGATTTTTAAAAGCTCATTGTTTGTCTCCAAGTCAAGGCCACAAATTAAAGCCACCAGGGAAGCACTGAGAGAGATTTTATCAGGAGCCCAGAGAAGTTGGTATCCCCATCTCAGACATCCTACTCCAGCCTGGAACAAGCAGTCCCAAACTGGGCTGCTCCCTGGGAAATGCAGCTGCTGGCAGGAGAGGAACAGCACTAGGTCTCCATGAAAAAAGGCTTCCTATTCAACAGGTGTTTTACTCATCCCAGATTTCTGACACATATGTAGAGGTGTATAACAGAGAAATGTTAGCAAGGTTAGATTATCTCAGACTTCCACCTTCCACTGTGCTCTTAAGGTAGTTAAGCCATTCATTTATCTTGACAAATACAAAATTCTTCCTTTTCCCCCAAAAAAGAGGGAGAGAAAAGGAAACAACAGATCAAGCTTCACTGTATTTTCTTCTAAATTATGCACTTGTACTTCCATCGGCAGAAGTAAAATACCTTGGCCTGGAGCCAATCAGAAATCCCTCATAATACGTTCAATAAGCCAAATCAAAACAATACATAGCTTATGAGAGTGGGGAAAAGAAACTTGAAGGTCGTATTTCATCTGCTGCAGCTCATGGTGCTCATTCAAAGGGAGGCAGAAGGTTAACTGGCAGGATCTGCTCTCTAATGCCTGTTATTTCCAGTGGAAGGAGCCAAGCAACAACGTGCTTTGCTCAGTACTTCATGAAGAGGAGCAGCAAGGAAATCCTAATGCTAAGGAAACACAGCCCAGCTGGAGGGCACATGGAAAGAGGAGCTGGCAACGCACACTGAAGCTGAAACACACCTCCCTAGCACAACTCAAAGTTGGTTTTTTGGATGCATTAGTTGTAGAACTGAAAACACGATTTAAGTTTCATAATGCATGGAAACACCTTCCTAGTTTTACAAAAAAGGGCATTCTAAACCAGCACAGGGAAACAGCTCTCCTGAGAATTTATAAAATGCTGAGTTTTTACAACAAACTATCATTTCAGGTGAAAACAGGTACTAGATAGAAAATACAAGGTTCTACCTTCAGTTTTATCATCATCTGTGTTGTCTACAAGAAAGTAATTTATTCGTTTGATCCTGTTGAATTTATTTTGTTTTCACTTTTCATCCAAAACAGAGGTAACACACTGACCTTTTACTTACTTGACACTTTCCTGGACTGTTCAAAACCATATATGAGAGATAGTTAAGAACATTAATACTCATATAACACACACATTAAATCTAAGAGTGAGATTACTAGCAATTAATCTTAACTCTATCATATCAACCAATCACAAAAATCGATGGATTCTTTTGGCAGAAACACAGTGGGGTGGACAAATCACAAGAAGGATGGGGGGGAAACAACAACAACCAACCAAACAAAACAACACAACCTTTTTGCACTGATGGAATTGAAATTATCTGTCGCTCTACACGAGCTCCACACTGCACTAATAAACTAAATCTCTCTTTGATTGAAGGCCGAATTAAAACAGGGCAATGCAGGAACTCTTCTGACCCAAAAGTAATCCACTCAATCATATAATGCATCCCCTTCCTTTTAGTAAAATGAATAGCCCTCCATAGAACCTTTTTCTTCCTTGACAAGTCCTTGACAGAAGAATGTGAATCTGGACAGTTAAATGAATCAATCACCAGCTGCTAGGCTAGGGCCAAGATGGTGAGCCGAGGGGCCTGCCAGAGTTCACTGACCACTGGTCAAAGCAGGACAAAGGCTTTGCCTCTATGAATAGTCTACTCCTGGGATCCAAAGGTCATTTAGCTGCCTTGGAAACGGTCCCCTTTGGTTATTTAAAGTTCTCAGGCTATTCTGCCACAGATATTATTGTTTCAGGTGGTCACCATCTTTCCCCATCACAAGTTTGTGAAAGGCCAGGCAACCATTATTTAGATAAACGGAAGACAATGGTGAACACAGCAGCAACTAAAGAGTGAGGAAAGGAACAATTAAAATAAATAAAAATAATGCTTTAAACTTCCCCATAACTCCAGCTTCTGAACAGGCCTGGAAAAACATCCTCAAAGAAAGAAGGTCCCAGCACCCAAAGGTACAGGTCCCAAAAAGGATCTAGATGTGCAAGTTGCATCAAAGGCAAGAGGTCTTGAATACTCTGCTGCCTTTTAGACTCTTTAGATAAATCTACCAGGAAAAGCAACAAAATGAGGAAAAAAATAAAAGAAAGAACAAACAAGCAAGTATTGGAGCTTTTCTCTAGTCATGACTGTGGGGCTGTATTTCCAAATAACTGCCCTATGGCTCAACATAAGACCTGTAGCCTAGCAAGCAGGTGGTGGTCCAGGCTATGTGGGGGAGTAAATATATGAGAGAAGAGACAGAGCAGATGAAAGAGGAGGTAAAACCCACAGGGGCCAACTCCTCCACAGCACTGGAGCCCACAGTCCTGCCTGGCACCTCAAAAAAGCTCTTCTCTGCACCAGCAATATACCTGAATTCATCTCAGTCAGATGACAAGAAGTAAATTTTGTACTGACAAACACCAGAGAGTGCATAGATGAACATACATATGTATATACATAAATATTACCTGAGGACTAATATTATCAATTTAAAGTTATTGCTGAACACATGCTCAGATACCAGCCCATGTTTTGGTTGGATCAGAAAATTCTGACAAATTTACTTGTTTAAAAAGTTGTCACAAGACACTCTGTTACAAACCTTTTTTCATTACATCCTGCCCATATAAAACTCTAATACTTTCAAGCATATTTATTTCATTTTTTTAAATTACATACATCATTAGATAAATTAAGCTAATCCTTGAACTATCCCGCTCACACATTCAATATATCTCTTACATGTGTGTATACACACATGATGAAAATTTCCCAAATGTTCAGAAGCCGGGAAACTGAAGAAAATTCTCTGTTTATGTAACTGATTTGCTCTGTTTATATACATGCTTTAGGAAACAATGCAAGTGCACAATCACACTTCCCCACTATTCACAGCACCAAATGAATGGTGCTCACATACTGAGCATCTATTCAATATTTTGTTTTCTCCTCTCTGTTCAGTGTGTGGCCTCATTCCTAGTTTATTACACTGTGTTAAACACTGTGCTCAACAGAGGTACCAGCTTCCTTCTGGCCTTCCCTGCAGGGCTCTGCACCATGGTTCTTCACAAATGTTACTGCATCCACTTTCATAACACCTTGAGATTATGCTCTGTTATTATTTGATTTTTATTGTTGGGTATGGACAAACATTTGGATGGGGGACTGAAATATTCACTAAATTTAGACATCCCAGACACAACACTGATCCTTCACAGCACTCCATGTGCTGCAGTCATGGACAGCTCCCCCAACTTGCTCCAGGTCCAGCTGACCAGACCTCAGAACCTGGTATCAAATATTGAGGTCATAAGAAATAGGCAGTCAAAGACTTCCCATGGAAAGCTGGGACAAGTGGACTTGTGTCACATATTGCAGAAGCTTCTGGCTGGAGCAGAAATGCATTTCTAATACCCGAAAGATCCCCAGACTAGTGATGCCTCAGGCATCACTGGGAGATTATTCTTTATCTTTCTGAAGCTCCCCAGGGAAGTCCAGGCCTCCTGGCTCCATATTTGATGTCCTGAAAGATCAGCTACTCTGATGGGCACACTCTCTTGAGTCTGTCTTTGCCAGACCCCTCTTCCACTCTGCGCTTGTACCCACGGCAATCTGCAAAGGAGCCAAGCCCAGGTCCCCTCACTCCACAAGATTCTCCTCAGCACTCTCCTCTTCCCACCAATCCCCTGCCTGACCTCCAGACACATGAGACCACTCACACCTCCACCTCACCCCCTTCCCCTCCCAAACTTCCTCTCCAGGTAATTAGAGCATTGTTTCCAGCTCTCCCTGCCAGCTGGTTTCTCCAGGCAGTGTTAGATCACACTTAGCTCCTCATTAATGCAGAACAGGGAAAAAAAGCAGATCTACAGCTGTCCAGGGCTGCTTAGAGAGAAAGCCCAGCTTGGTGTTCACGAGCAACAGGCTCAGCACAAACATCACCTCCTGTCCTGAGCTACTCAAGCTGAGTAAAGATGTGTGAACATACACCAAAATAAAAAAAAAAAAAAAAAAAAAAATTGAGATTTTTCCTCAGAACGTACAGGACAACCAATTCTAGTCACAGCAACAACAAAAGCTACTTCCAGACACAAAGACACCAATAAGTTCCATGTCTCTGTTCCCTAAGTTGACATTTCCATGCTGTCCTAGTGAAAAAAAAAAAAAAACAGAGAAAAGAGTTTCATCTTCAATTTGCTCTAGGGAATAGGATAAACAGTCTTGATGAAATATACTGTAGAATATAGAAAAATTAAAAACCAGAGATTAATACTGACATGATAAATTTCTACTGAAAAAGTTAATATGCCAAAAAATTAACAACTGCAGTTCCACAATATAAATATTTGGTAAATTTAAGATCAGAGTACCAACAGCTCCCTTAAAATAAGATCACCGTTTGTACACACACACAAATATTAGAGCAGAAGAAAAGTCTACCACTGATATTTTTTTTGAGAAACATGATTAAAAGCATCAATAGGTTTCATCTCTACTATGCAAAAACAAAGTCTGGCAAGTGATTCTTTCTTAGGGCAGGCAGTGGGGTGACTTTTTATGCCTTCTTAGAAAACCATGGGGTACTTTTCCCATTGAGAGAACTCTAGGCTCTGCTGTTCCTTCAGAAACATCCTTGCTAAGAGGACCACAGCCAGGTCATGCTAACAATTCAAATCTATGTCATCTTACCTAGCACAAATATTTCAATTATTTTAAATCAACACCTTGCTGAGGTTACCTTCACAGTGCTGTTTCATGAGATGGTCAGAGCTCATCTGCCAGCCAGTAGCTGCCAAAAAGAGAAGACAAATTCTTCCCAGATAGACCCAAAACCCCACCCACTACTCCTGCCTACTCACCTCTAACAAACTAGAGGACTCATTGAACTTCACTTTCTTTTTTTCAGTAACTTCATGTTTACATCATGAATGGACTTTCATATCTAGTACACACCAAAAACCCCACAGGCTACTTACTACTGATGAAAGTCATTAAAGAAAATATCAACATTATAAACATTCACCTAAACACAAAGCACAGATTTTGAACGTGCTCATTCTCTCAGTAGGATCTGCTTCCAAAATCTCCTCTGGTGCACAACTCTAAAAGGAAAGAAATATTGTTTCTAAAATATAGCTAATAAAATTCTTCATGAAAACTATTTATTCTGTTCTTAAAAGTGACCATTTTCAATAAAATCTCTGACCATAAAGGAGTCTACTACCATGTGCTCCATAATGATACCTATTTGCAGATTAGATATGTTGCCTTTCATCTACAGAGTTTCCTGCAGCTATTTTATGATAGATAATATAGGTGTTCCTTCAGTATGTACAGGTTTTTTATTATTATTGTGTATTTATCTTAAATAAATCCATGCAAAACCAGTAATTATATTGAGGGGGGAAGGGAGGATAAAGCCCTGTTTAGATTTCAGGGATTCACCATCTGAAAGCTTTTATTCTTCCACAGTGAAGGAAAGTTATGACCTTTGACATGTGGCCATGGTGCCAAAGAAACTGCTCATAAATGTGTGTCAGTAAAGAAGCAGAAATCAATAAATTCATTTAATCCAGTGAACTATTATGTAGTGAGACACAATATATTTTCAAGAGCCAACTGCTCCACTCTTTCACTCAAAAGGCAAAAATTTTATGTAATGGATTTTTTGGATATTCAATTTTTTGATGGTATCTTAGACTCTTTAATAAATGTTTTGGTCAGTTATGGCACAATTTGTTAGTCCACTCATTTCTGTTTGAACAATCCCTGATACAGCTGGATTCAGGTAGCACAACAGGAGCACTAGAAGGGGAGCAGATATCCTATTAACTACCTCTACCACTACCAGAGACAGCTATCCCACAGGAATCAAACACTGGCAGGTACTAAAAGTGTGCAATTTTTTTCCACACTGGGTGCTCAAGAGCAAAACAAACAAACAAACAAACAAAAAAAAATTGTTCATCATTCCAAACAAAGGAATTTCAAAACACCACACAAAGCACTATTAGAAAGGCTTTCAGCAATTCACTTGGTCACCTACTAAGAATCAGCAGTAAGCAACACTGGGTAAAGATGATGATCATTAAAAACAAGTACTAACTGCCACTGCTGGGAATGTCACAAAACTCCCACCAACACTACCAAGAATTCCACAGTTAATTTCTTGTACTCTGTGGGATAAAACTGAGCTGCCTTCCTGGCCCAGACTGGCTGAACTCATAAAAGCAGGATCCACTTTCAACCTCTACTGAAGATCAGTGATAAATCTGCTTGCAAACTGGGGGCTACAGGGGTGTTTGCATAAATAAGCATTAAAAGCAAGAGGGGAAAACAGAGCTGCTCATATGCTCTCTTAGGCTTCTGGGGAGGAGGTGGGGGAAGGAGGTTTCACCCTTGTAATTTGGGACATGCTAGGTACAAAGTTTCTCCTCAGGCAAAATGACAGAGTCGTGCCAGAACTGCCAGAGAATATTTCCAGTTAACATCAATTTACCGGATGTCACAGACAAGTTTAATGAACAAAATGATAAATGGCTGTCAATGGCTTCATAAAGTCAACGAATTCTCATTACAAAGAACATACATAATGCACAGCTCTGCCTGAGGCACATGGTACAGTTATTAGAGCTTTACTAGAGATCTTGATGTGGATGGTGAAATGGTAATTTAATAATTTACCCTAGTTAATTTGCTGATAAGTCATCTAAGCAATTTATTAATATGTTCAAGATTGTACAAGCAGGAGTAAGCATTTAAAATTCTTCTGCATGTTCAAAGACTTGAATTTTAAGGTTTCTTTGAAAAGATAACGGGTTATTTGAAAACTTCCAGTTGTAACAAGTTGTAAAGCAAAAAGCAATTGTGAGTAACACTGACCTGGCTTTACTGTACATTATTGCAAGGGCTATTAAAACAGCTTTTTCTTAATCAAAACTATTGCCTGAATTTTAAAAATTGCCTGATTTTAAGTGACAGGCAGACCACCTGAGACAAGATATTATACTTTTGTAGAATCATTTTTACCTCATCTAAATTTGGGGTCAAAACTGACCTCAAAGTATCTTATGACACTTCCCTCCTCTGGCACAGCTGTGAAAATAAGCTCCACTGGAAAACAGCACCTCCTTCCAGGCATCAGACAGGAATAAGGAAGGAGAGTCAGCAGAAGCACTTTTGTAGATCCAAAGCAATGATGTAGTACATACATGACAATTTATAAGAGAAAAGGAAAAACAAAAACTAACTAAATGCAGAAAAATCAGCCTGCATGTGACATGAGAAAGAAGAAAGAGTGGGAACAAGGGAGAGAACACAAATGATGAGAAAATTTTCAATGTTAGAATAGATCTGCAAATCAATGAAAAGCTTTGCTATTTGAAAAGTTTTCCTCTCCATTTCAAGACACTTTCAGAAACTGTCTTGATACAGCTTAAAAGAGCCAACAAACCCACTTTGTAAAATATGGTGATATGGACATCCTGTAACTGTTATGCTTTTAGAGGGAGTAGACAGCATTGCTGCTTCACATGCTGCAAGGGCTGAGATGTAACCTGGTTTTCTAAACTTCTTTTAACTTGTTTGGACTTTAATCTGAAATGGTTCAAAGTAGAGCCAAGAAAACCCCAGGAATTACGAAGGTTTTACACAAGAAATTCTGGTCTACTGGAATGAGAACAAATAATGTAACCAATCAATGTGATCAGGATTATTATCTGAAGACACTAAAAATCAAATTTGAAAATATAAAGATGCTTCTGCTCACGGGATCCTCTCCAGTTTTCAACATTCATTCATCACTATATACAAGATGCACACCACAAGCTGTAAAGACTTACTCTAACTTTCCCCCCAGCTATGTATTAAAAGAAGACCTGATGACATGTTTAATGCTTGTAATAACTTACCTCTTATTACCTCTTGTAATAAAGTACCTCTTATGCCTGGTCAATCAGTAATTATTTCTTTTAAAACTCTCTCTCATCAGCAAACCATTTCAAAATTAAACTACTGCACCTCTGAGTTAAAGAGCAAATTTCTAACACATTCCTAAGCCAAGGTAAATTATTGCTATTATTAAAATGTAAATCATAATTTTAGCATGTTCTGAGGCTGGAGGACTAGGACAAGGTAAGTTTTGCTGCTTTGTCATCAATACACCATTCAGAGCAACTTGCAGCTAAGACAGACTTTTCTCCTTTCTGAAACACTCTGTTTGCTCCACCTAAACTGCAATTCCAAAAGTCTCACACATGAGTCTTGCTGCCCACACCACCATCTACCTGAACATGTGCTTGGCAAAGATGTTCCACATCAGAATACAGACACAGTGATTTGCAATGTTTTGAGATAAAACCCATCCAACACCAGTCCCCTGATATCAGTCAGTACACAGGAAGTTTTCTTCCTAAGATTCTGTAGATGGGAAAATAGATCAAAGACCCTCTCTGCAGCTGGCTTCATGCTTTTCACAACACATTTCAGCCACCATTCTGAAACAACAACCATCTTACTCCTCACTGCCCAGGAGAATTGTACCAGAACTGTGGTGGCAGACATTGCTTTCAAACACAGTTTTTCTCCAAGGCTGGAGGTGTCATTTGCTCTGCAGAATTCTACCATTGAAAAAATTGGTAAAATACAAGTCAAAATGTAGCTGCGAGGTCTTGAGAGGAAGAGAGTTGATCATTGTTTTCTGTTTTGTGCTCCAGGAGTCATTCCTTTCCTCAGAGCTTTGCCCACATGCAGAAACAATGTTATACAAACACTTTCAATAATTTATGAGAATAAGGGTGCATTCTCACCGCTTCAATCAGAAGAGGAAGTCAGTTAAAACAGGTATAAATGCAAGAATCATGGCTACAGAAAGTTAAACAACTGCACTCTTTGCTGACTTTCTTCCTCCCCAATAACCAGAGATGGTGTAGTAGTGTCTTGGTACGTTGCAACTTTTGCCTCAAATGATTAAATCCTGATAAAAGCTTTGGATATAAAGCTTGTTGCCAGCATTACTATGTCTTTTACAACAAGTTCATTTTCAATATTTCATTTCTCACATTGCCTTCTACTGCTCTGACATCCAGTGAACAAGCAGCTGCTTACTGAATGCTATTGCTACAATGTTCAGGCTAGAACCAAACTTGCTCAAGCTTAGCTACCAAATAATTTACAGTTTTCTCATCAGCCAAAGTCAGAAGAGCCCCTGACCACAGTGGGAGTTTTAAAAGTTGTTAGTGCAACACTGGCACAGAAAGACTCAGGAACCCTGAAATTTTTACCTCATAAAATACCAAGATTACATTTTCAGTCATAGTTGGGTTTTGATAATAAGAATCTAAGTGAATTCCAGGAGCAGACCTGTCTGCCTCTGGGAAAATGATACCAAGATTCTATTTCCCTATGTTGCAGATGCTCTGATATGTCAGAAACCTTTACCAGAACTACAAGAGATGGGCACTTGAGAAACAAGCACTTTGAACAGGGCCTTGGGATGTTAACTGTATTATCCAGACGCAGCTTAGTTTGTCTTTGATGGTGTTTATGTTGTTAAAAACAAAAACAACTTCAACTCACCTAAGATCAAATTTGATTTTGTTAAAAAAAACCAGCAAAACCAATAGAATTATTATTGAGAGTTATGAAACAAAGTAAAAGCAGCAGAAAAAAAAACCTGTCTAGTAATGGTTATTTGTATTTTCCTTTAAAAAATTAGGAAGGCCATCTCCCTCCAAAGTTTTTACATACAGAAAAAACAGAGGAGGAGTTTACAATAATTCCAAAGTTTTTACATACAGAAAAAACAGAGGAGGAGTTTACACTAAGGCAAAAGCAAACTGTCCATACTCAGGTGGTTTCACAGACATCTCTTCCTTAAGTCTGCTGTTTATGTCTTTAAAAAGTAACCATTTAATCCATACAACCAAAAACTGCTTCCACTACAGATGCAGGTTTTGGAAGGCTTAGATGGATTTCTAAATCTCAACACAAATTATCTAGAGCAATTTTTTTCTACCTCTAACTCAATTGCTGAGACAATCAACTTTAAAATGTACACTGTTTAAAATGCTGCTGCTTAAAAGCTACCTAAAGGTTGACCTTAGTAACTAATGTTGACCATACAACCCACACTTACTCAACAAAATGTGGAGTCTTGACATTGTTGATTACTTTTTCACTTAGGTGGTGATTACCAGTTATAAAGACTGGAAGTAATCAATCCCAATTTAACAGCTGGGCCTATTGATGAAACAAAAACAAGAAAAAAAAAAAGCAAAACTAAATAAAGATTATGTTCACAATTTTGGAGATAAAGTGTGGAAAAAATACGAAATGCTGAGGAAAACAAACAAATACTAAGCACAAGTTTGTCAAACAATGGGCATGACCATATTTCTGTAGGAAAACGCTTAGTAACTTTTAAATTCTTCCTCCAAGATTCTCTTTTGTCATTGTCTTAAATTGTTCTGCACACCATCAATAGCCACAGCTGTTAAATTGTGAAGACGTGACAACAAGTCTCTAGGCAAACAACTGCTCAGAGTGAGATCCTTTTCTTTAGGATAATCAGAGCTGGCTGACAAAAGGGGGCCTTACTGAATGCCCTTTCAACAATTTCTACACCAAGAAATGCAGAGAAAAAGGGAGGGGGAAGAAAGGGAGCAGTGGGGGGGAGCAGCACACTGCAGGAACAGAGCAGCATCTTTTGCTGCCATACATTGCTTTGCAAGCAGGAAAGGAATCTCCCCAGGTTTGTGCACACAGAACACACAGAACTCACACCAGGTGAGGAGGGAGTGCTCTGGGTCGCAGCTCTGAACAACATCTAGCACAGCACCGTGTTTTCCTTCAACCTTTCTCATGTAGGTGAAGGTTTTATAAGCTACAGAGTGGACTGCCAAAGAGATTGAACACTCTTTTTAAAAAGAAGCTAGTAAAAACTTTATACATTGTAAAGTTACTCTGATAAAAACTAGCAAATAAACCCTAACAACTTTGGTCTGACTAGCTAGGAATAAAAGCAAGGGCATAGAAAGCCTCAGTCTGGCATTAGGCTTGACACAAATTTGAAACTGAGGTGTTGAGGAAACCCATAAAAAGCTCACCTCTCAAGCGCCATGGTAGTAGAAACAAACACTGTTAACGTGCACTAAGCAAAGTTTTATACATTTTTTTTATCTTGGTAACAATATAAAAGCCCATTCCTCATTCTGTGGAAGAGCTGTTACAAGTGCAGCCAATCATTGCTGGAAAAGGAGGGAATGCCCTGGTACCAACAACAAAAAAAAGTAACTAATGGTTATGTCTTCTAAGGATGCTGATAATTGTCTTCTGTCAGGGTGCTGCAGGACTTCAGGTCAAAAGACACCTGGGGAGGTGTAGAGGAAAAAACTCCAATAAAAAGCGTTAACAATATAGTACTTCCCGGTTTTCTTACTTCTTCAGGATATCTCATTTAAAGAACAAAAAAATCTTACTGTTCTTCACTGTTACCAACTGACATTGCTGACTAAGGCATTGGAACCTCATCCTCCTGCCCCAAAACACTGGAATTTAAATGCACTAATAATCAGCCATGTGCACTCTCAGCTCAGAAACAAATTTTCCTCTCAGGATAGTCAATCAACTAATTAAAGCAAGAGCAGTAGGGCAGCACTTGTCAAAACCCAGACCACCAGGTTCCTCGAGCTGTCTGTAGCCACACCAGTCCTGCAGCACTAAGGCTTTGCTCTCTTTCAGTACAATTCTATTGCCTACAGCTGCCATCTGCCATTTCACTTCCACCCCAGCCCAAAACCACTTCTGCCCCCTAACACCACCTTTCTTTCTCACAATTTGTACCTCTCTCCATTGCTATTTAAAATAATTAAACATAACTTTTGAGTTCTATATGCACTTGGAAGATGCCTGAAATGACAGGTTCCATGGAAAGTGAAAACTATATTGATAGACCACAGCTATTAATCCTGTTATTTTAAGGCAAGATGAAGATTATTTAAAAAAAATCAGTAGCAGAGGGGCAAAAGTTTTGCCTACACGTTTCACAAAGGCCATAGTTTGATGAGTGTAAGTTTCATTAACCTTCCCCTGTCCCCACTAAGCATTCCCACCTCCACTTCAGTCCTCTCAGTTACACCAGTGCAATCACTGAGTGGCTCCAAGACAAACCATACTGAAGAACTCAGCTGGCTTAAACAGCATCTTTTGTTTTAATTCTATTATTTTAACCCAGACCAGTTCCCTGTTCAGTTGGCTACACGTGCAGCTGTGCCCACACAAGGAACAGCACAATGCCAAAATGGGAATGGACTGCTGGAACTGCTAAGGAAACGTGATTGCCTCAGCACAGCAAGAGCCTCAGCTGAATGCACTCTTCAGTGCAAATATTTAGAAGCAGAGCAAAAGTTGCTATTAGCCTATAAAAACTTAAATATAGCCGATTATTGGCAGGACAGTGGGACCTGAAGTCACATCACTGCCTCAGCAGGTAAGCAGAGTTATGAACTTCCCACCAAGTGCAGGCTGCTCTGTGTAAAGGGCCCAGCACTCCTCAAGCTGCAGAGCAGGGGGCTCTCACACACCTTCCCTCCAGGAGCATGTTCCCAGAAACCTCCTGCCAGCATCACCTTTCACTCCTGTGAAATGCAGAAACCTGTACAGGATGGATTAGGCTTACACTTCTTCTAATTCACAAACATTAAAATCAATTCAGCCAAGTTACAAGAGGAGAAAAGTTATCCAGGAATGCTGTTTATATACCATCCAACTATCTCGAGACTTCAATTTCTACTTTTTGTGAAAAGGACATAAACAGTGAGTGACCTCTCCAATTGCTGCACAATGCCCATGTTACCAGCTTCAGAACATGATCTACCTTGTCCACTTCTCCTGAATAATATTTTATTGGAAGTCCAGCTTTATTTTTAGACAGAATCTTAGTTAACTGTGGTTGAATAATCAAAAATTTTAAAATGCAGGAAAATAAAAATCTCAGCTTGTTTACTTTGAACTGATTCAAAGTTGTACCAAAAGGATTTTCTCTGAAGCCCACACTCCTTTTATATTCTTTAAAGAGATCTGTCTCAGTAGCAGTGGCAAAAGTCGAATTTTGAGTAAGTCATGCTCTTAAGTAGTACCATTTTCCCCTCACAAAGAAGCAGACAGGACCTCCTCCTCTGCCCCCACATCAATCAGCCAGCTTTGGAAGTAACTACAAGCATGTACTGAAACTAATATTTAGTTTTACCTAAGCACTACCTCAGCACCAGAGTTTCCTTTTAAAAAAGTAGGGGGATCTCACAAAAAAAAGCCCTAAATTAGTCAAATTCTTTTGTGCATGGATGAACAACAGGAAAGCAAAGCCTTGGGGCCTCTGGGGAGGAACCCTGTCCCTGCAGACCTACTCTGATGTGCTCGGGAGATAAGGCTCCATAGTGACACTTAAGGAAAGGCCTGCTCACATTTGAATTTCTGCATTCCTCAAGAACAATTCATGGCAATCACTAACTTTGCAGAGGAGCTACATGAAAGCTTTGGCCAATGAATGAGGGTCATCTGCTCTTTATCACAAGGGTAAACCTCATCCTGGCCAGTTTCTAACCTTTTAACCCTGTGAATTCTTAATTTGCACATGAATAATGGAATTCTTACCAAGAGTGCAACCTTCAGCTTCCAGTTTCTAACTTTAGAAACCAAGACCTGATCTCCTTGTGTGTTCAGATCTTAAACTCTTGGACAGATTAAAGTTTTTGATTTCCAAATGCAACACTAAACATTACAATTCTGAAGCAAAAGATAAGCTTATTGGCAAAACCTCTGACCAGGCAAAGTAAAAGAACATCCTCACACCCTGCTGCTACCAGTAACTGAAGAGAGCATTTGCTTTTTCCCTCCAAAGAAAGAATGCCCATTTAATGCCTATTCTCCACCTGTTTAATATGTATAGTTCCTTCTGTACCCTGACCACAAGGTAATTTGCCTTTTCAGCAACCCGACTTCTTCTAAAAAGAAAAATTGTAAGGCTACAAAATCCCCCACAAGACTTTCTTTTATTTCACTTAAAATGGCTGCAAAGTTCAATCAGTTCATGAGAGCAGGCAGAAACACTGTGAAAATGAGAGAAAAAACTAATTTTGCACGTGTCTTATGGGCTCCAAATTATCACAATACAAATTATTGCCCAATTTCACAGCTTTACAGTAAAGATGATGTTCTGAAATGGGTCACACTGGTGCATGACTAAAGAGAAGAGACTGCTGCATAGGATAACTTCATGTTTGGCCACTAGTTAACCACTTAATCACTAAGTCAACAACACCTACTGTGATCATTATGGATCCACTATCTCTTCCAGTTTTCTCCAACAGCCATAGAAAGCCTTTCAAGTATTCAGACAAGAAAAAGAAACCTTTTGTCACAGTCTTACAGGGAAGGGGAGGGAGGAAAAAAAAGGGCTGCAAAACAAGAATCTCACTCCACAGCACACAATCTATTGGTTCACAAGACTTGGTGAAAATCAGCATAATTAAACCACCCTTCTGATGAAACAATGTACATGTGAGAAACAAATATTTACAGAAGTCCAATATTGTCTGAATAAAATCAAATACTACAATTGCATTACCAAGCTATTCTACTACAGTACTCTGTACTATTCCAGAAGTTCTCTGGTATTAAGCATGAAGCTCATTCTGCAATGTCTCCAATTTAAAGTAGCCCTGAATTTTCCAGTCCTACCCACAGAATCCATCAGCCACTGCTTAGCTTTATGTTGGTTAACAACAGCAAAAAACATCCTATCCTCTTTAGGAGGGTTTTCTTGTCTAATTTTTAATCATGCTGACACTCTGAAACTTAGTGAGGTTAAATGTTAAAAATTGTAATACTTCATTTTTCACCAAATACTTCATTTTTACCAAAAGCACCACAAATTACTTAGTCTCTCAGTCCTGTACATGAGCAGGATAAAAAGTAGTATGTAGGCAGGTTTTTGAAATTGAGACTTCAGAGTTTCACATTCTTACAGCATGTGAAAACTCAGCACTCACGTGGAGCCACCTGCTTCCAGGATGGTTTTGAACCAGTGCTCTGGCTCACTGAACAAGGCTGTTCACACCTTCCTGGGACATCTCATGGACAGTATTTGGAATCAGGTCAGTAGCACACAGAAAGAAACTAACAAACGTTAACATTCGCACATTTTTAATGTCATGTAATACACCAATTTCATTAATTAGTTTCAGATTAAATTTAGTAAAAACTGCAACTTATAATTAATGTCAGGCTTTCAGTGAGGTACCAGCACTAGTTTTATTCAACTTGCTACTAAGAATAGGGTCGAAGAGGTCATAGGAAGTCTTTTCCTATTAGATTAAGTTCATCAGTTAAGTCCCATTATAGAGGGAACATGAGAAGACTACATAAACTGTGTACTCTCTGTGTTATACTTTCTTTCAAATTAAAGTTTTCTTTACTTTGCCAAAATTTACTTTTCTTTGAAAAGTGCATTCCCACGTACTTTTGGGAAGTAAAGGGAGATCATGTTGTAGAAGTAGTCTAGTGGTAAAGCTCTGCTCTGCCATGGAAAAAGGCACAGCATTCCATCCCTCACACACATCTCTTGCTCAATGTTTAAAGATGATAGGAAAATAGAGGGCAACAAACACCCAGGGTCAGTCTGTTAAAGCCATAAAGGCACTTAGACACAGATATTTCCTTCACCATTCCCCCAGCAGTAGGGAGCCACTCCAGAAATGCCACTCTCCCTTCCCAGTGGAACCATGTAACAGGCCCTTATGGGAGGTTCCAGAGGAACCAGGTGGGACAGCACCCACATCTGCTTGGCTGAACACAAGTCAGAAAAGCAAGGCCTTACAGCTGCCCAGAAAACTCTTCCCCTCTTTCCTCTCCCAGAGATAAACATCTACATTAATCATTCCACCCTGCCCCAAGATGGCACGTCAAGCTACTGAACAAGGAATTCCTTTTTTTTTTTAATCAGATCTGTAGATAACCCTTGCAAAGCTGCTAGAACAGCACTTGGGAAACCAGACCCAGGACTGGGTCAGTGTGACTCTGCATCACCACCTGCTCCAGGCTAGTGACACACATAAGCCACCCACACAAGGCACCACTGCCCAAGAGGTCTCACAGGTGCCTGTGCCACTTCTGCCACATCAGGGACTGAAAAAGGGACCACCATAAGTTTTTCCCATAATCTTTATACATTTAAAAAGAAATAAAAGTTCTCTAGAATTACTGTAATAATAATTTTGCATTTTAACTTTTTTACTCTAATAATTTTGCATTTTAACTTTTCAGGTACGCAATCAAAATGATAGGTTGCTGTGTGCTGTTCAGAGAATTGCTGCCACAAACTCAGGAACAGGTTAAAAAACAAGAGCTGGGACTTACTTGCTAGCGTGAGGTGACTTTTTTGACTGAGAATGGCCCCATGTTTGTTGAGAGCTAAGCACTGGTAAAATCCTTCATCAGAGAGTTCTCCCTTCTTTCCTTCTACCTCACTGATATACAACGAGCCATTGGATAAAGTGTAGATCCGTTCGTTTTCAGACACTTTGCCTCCATTTTTCAGCCATGTAATAGTTATAGGAGCTTCACCACGGGCTTGGCAGTCTAAAACCACCGGATCCTTCCTTGACACAGTAACATCCTGAGGCTCTTTCACAAAAAACAGTTCACTAAAGCACCAGACTCCTAAGAGAGACAAAAAAAAAAAAGGAAAAAAAGGGAAAAAATGTTTTTGCCTGTAAGGACAGAAGTGTAAGCAGAGACATGCAAGTTAACAAGCGCACTGTGAGCTGCGAGTCATCCCCCAGCACGAGGTGAAGCCATCGCTATCACACACGCTCCGAGCGCTCCCAACTCGGACAACTCTGAGGAAACTTGGTACTGACTCCACGCGGCGCGAAGCTCCCGGGCTGTAAAAACCCAAGAGCTGGAGAACCAGCGCCTTCCACAGCGACCGAACCGGGCACGGCCACGGCACGGGCCGGGGGCGCGGTGACCCCGGGGGCCGCGAGCAGCGCAGCGCCGGGGCGGCCACACAGGTGCGACCGCTCCGCCCGGCCCGCTCGCTAATTTTACAAGCCTGCCAAAGTAGCCGGAGCGGGGCGCGTCGTAAAAAGGCTGATTTTACAAGGAATCGTTAGCGAAAACCTCTCACCAGAGCGCGGAGGGGCCGCGCACCGCCCGCGCCCCTCACGCCCCCCCCGCCCCGTCGCGGCGCGAACAAAGCGCGGAGCCGCCGCCGGTTCCCGCTCCCTCCCCGCCGGTCCCGCCGATGCCGGATAAATCAAGACACGTGCGGCGGCCGCAGCGGGGCCGGACAATGGGGCTCGGCCCGGCCGGACTCACCTGGCAGCGGGAGCAGCGGGAGCAGCAGTAGCGCCCGCGGCAGCGGCCGGCGGCGGAGCGGCGCCATTCAGCGGGACGCGGCTGGCATGCCCCGCCGGCCGCTCCACACACCGGTCAGCGGGCGAGGGGAGGAGACTGGGGACGGACGGAGCGGCCCCGGCGCGTCCGTCCCGGCCCTACTCTCTGCATCTCATCTCCATTGGCCTTTGGGGAGAAGAGGGGCGAGGGGCAGGGCCGGCCGGAGGAGGGAGGGAGGGCGCTGGACGGGGCGGGCCGCAGGGCGGGGGTCGCGGCGGACAATGCGGCGGGGCCGGCCGGCAGCGCGCGCGAGGGGCCGCGGGCTCCGGCGCCATCTGGGCCGAGCACGGCCCCGCGGACGCGGCCCCTCCGGGCGGCACCGGGACCCGACGGCAGCTCCGCCGACCCCCAGCCGGGCGGGCGCTGCCGGCTGTGGTACTGGGCGGGCGGGCTGAGCCTTCCAGCCGCGGCTGGAGCTGCCGGCCATGCCTTTCCCCGGCTCGCCGGGCTCCCCCGAACACCGCACGGCTCACCGGCGTGCTGAGTGAGCATCGGCAACACGTGCGCTGGACCTGGCGCGGCGTTACCCAAGGGCTGTGCCAGAGCTCCCCGCCCAGAGCACCGAACCAGTGCTGAGCACTGGACCCTCACTGCCCGGCGCAAGTGCTGAACTGTCCAAGTGTGCCAGAGCATCCTCACACCCAGATAAAACCGGCCTTCCCACACACGCAAACAAATTACGTGAGGATGGGCACTGATCAGAAATAAAAAGCCAATTTTGTTAGTAGTTCTCACTGAGCCCATCCTACAGCACCAATAAAACCACTTCCAGCAGGCCACATGGGACAGCGCTGTGCTGTCGAGGATGAGCTACCCTTTACTTACATCTTCAGAAAACAGCCTTAAGTTTACAGCTACCTCAAACTAGCTTGCAAAAATGCAACCTAAACAGAACATATGGCTTCAGAATTTATGTTATCAGCACCCTCCGGATAATGTGTAGAGCAGATACCATCAGATGCTGCATTTAAGCTTTCAGTTCCACCCCTGCTTTTACTCCATGCTTGCAGCCAGCAATTTCTAGTCTCTTTTTTTGTCTGTTCAGATTTCTAGTTTCTAAAGTTACCATATAGGAAGGCATCTTCTTACTCAGCAGATTTGCCCTATGTTTGCATTCATTGTGAGAGCTGCTGACTTCAGTGACAGGCAAGTTTTTACTGCTTTTTGTTCCTGCCAGCACTGCAAAGCTCACAGAGCTGAGAGCTGGCAGCCAAACCAGTCCCTTCTGCTGCATCATCACCAGGACTGGCTACAGCTTGAGTCAGTGACTCCTCTGAAAGTCTTTGGGAGAAAGTCAGAACTACTAAAATGGGATGTAAGCCATAAGTTGATCTACATCACCTTCCTCACTTGTCAAAAATACATAAGCAGAGTTTTCAGGGAAGATAATTAGGAAATATTTGCTTTACATGCTAATCACTTACCCCAAAAGCATCCAGACAGCTTCACTTTGCAGAGCAAAACTGTACATGCGCTGCTTTGGTGTCCAAATAGGACCAAATACAGCAACAGGATCCACTTGACCAAATAGCTTTCACTTTTCCTCAGTGTTTTAATTTATCTAATCAGAAAAGTGTGAACTGTGAAAAAGAATCACAAGCAGCTTTATTTATATTATTTTTTGAGCATTAAGGGCTAAATATTCATTCTTTCTCATGGTATACACACAACTTCCATCTGCAGCTCATGCTAAACTCTGGTTCATCAATGACCTGCATTTGAGATTTACTAGAGGAGCTCAGCACACCTACATGAAAACCACAGTAGAGAATGCAATATCCAGTAACATTTCTATGCCAGATGCCTCAGTCAGTTGGTGGAGTGGCTGGAGCTGTCCCTGGGAGATGTAAGGTCATTTCGCTGCAGACCCTGGCACTGCTTCCTGCAGGCATGAGTAGGTGGCTGAGCTGTACTGCCCAGCACTGGACACTGTCCCACTGTCCCAGGGGAACACCTTGTTGTTCACTACCACTTTTTGAAGGATGAGTTGGTCTGAGCTGATCAGGGGACAAAATAAAAGCTAACAAAGAGACAGCAAGTTGTAGTCCTGTCCTACTTGTGGGCTGGTTTGCCTTACCTGTGTCATCTGTGCTCACTGCTGTGTTCTGCTGGGATGAGGAAAGTGCTTTACTATCTCCCCAAACTACACTGTGCCAACAGGAGATTTTGACTTATGAGATCAAATGCAATATTTGTCTTAAATGGCTTAACAAAGCAAGTGCTTCCCTCTGGAATGCTGCTTGTGCCTGTGTCTGGGCAGCTACAAACACCAATATTTTCATTTTCACATTTCTCTTTAACAAAATAAGTAATGCAATTCTTACTAGAACTAAGCAGTTCAATAGCTAGATGAGTATAAACTCTCCCTCTTTTATTTGTCAGGATTAATTATTTTAACACGTTTCCCAGTAATTAATTGGGTAAGAGATAGTGCAGACTTGTGATAACATATCTAAATTCATACATAACTGATAAACTCACTGAACCACAGTTTAAAGGCACTGCCAGTTGTAACTTTGTCAAATACACTATATTTGTGAATATGCAGCCAATGGACACAATTATCTACTTGGCCAACCATTTCAGAAGCATTATCTTGAGGAAGACAGAAAGGCAGTCCAGGAGCACAAGATCTTGCAGCCAACATAAACAAAGCCAAGCCTACTTTGCTGCAAGTTAGCAATTTTTCTTCTGTCACCAACACAGATTTTTTTGCTTGACTCGAGCTGTATTTTTGGTTATCCAAACTTCCCCAGTTTTTGAAACCCTTTTAAATGTAAGAACTCTCTTTGAAGTGCTATCAACAGCTGGAACAACAGCATCCTATTGAGGTTGCTGTCTGTAAATAACCTGATTTACCTTATGCTGCATTTCAGCCTCAGCCCTGGCCACACTGATCTATATGCTTCCTGGAAAGAAAGATTTTTAAAATCAGATTGGCTTGAACAGAACTGACTCAATGTTTTGCTCCATGGGCATCTGGCAATACAGGACTGCTAAACTGAGCAAGGGCTATAAAATCCAGAATTTTGCTACTATTATGAACCGAAGAGTGGGATTTTCCAAACATGAATGAAATCTCATTATTGTTGTGGTGCTTATATGCTTGGTCTAAAGTGTTCCCAACATGTCTAGAAAGCAAAGTGATAGCCAGGAGTCTTCCCTGGGATGGAATGTAGCAGCCTCAGGAAAAGGAAAGAAGCTGGAAATTCACTAACTGGACCTTCCCAGTGTGAACTCTGTATTTATGAGATCACTGCAGCCACAAACGCAGGATGGAGAATGCAGTTCTTTCCACATCAGAATATAATTTTTCTGATGTTAGAACATTTACACCTCCTTCAGCTTAAACCAGAAACAGTTCTGTTTAGTCTGTGGTCAGTTTTGCACTGAGCATTTCACCCCTATCTGAGAAAATGAATAGCATCATGCTAGCCCTTTCGTCCCTGTGGTCTGGAAAAAGCTGTCACAGCAGCATGGATAGAGCTGGGTTCCCACACACTGCTGCATCCCACCTGATCTAACAAGCTCAGAAATGGGAAAGTGGTTTTGCCCACATGATCTTTTCTCTTGTTTTGGCTTCATATGGCTGTGCTCTAACACTGCAATATCATGGAACAGAAAGGAGGGGAATGAGCACCTCTGGGTGGGAAACTAGAGGTGGGGAGAGTTATTTACAGCAGTTAAAAGTGTCCCCACTGGAATATGTCCAATCACTATCCTCAATTAGCTGGAGCCCATAAGATGTGGGAGCGGGGTCCCAGAGCCAAAATCAATTTTTAAACAGACATATAATCATTATCCTGGTCCTCCACAGGCTCAGCCCTTCCCAGATACCAGTGCCAGGTCCCAGCTCATCCTCCAGCTCTGCTGGTGGGAGTTGCTGGTGTCACTGCTGGTGAGGAGGAAGTTAGAGCTGCAGGCACCACAGGGTGTGGCTGTAGCAATACAGGAGCTGCAGCCCAGGGCAGGCTGGGAGCAGTGGTAATTGCCAGAAACTCATTAATTGCAGGGGAATTACTGCAATTTGCAGCAGCCAGCTCTGCCTTCAGACTGAGTCCCCACAGCCCAGCTAAGGGGCTGCCAGGACGCTGCACTCCTGGCAGGGTGTCATTAACTCTTCTTCTCAGGGTAGCCCCTTTTGTCCTTACAGTTCATGCTCTGAGTGTTTTTGATCTGGTGTCACTGTAAGCATGTTTAGACACTTTCTTGTTTCTCATGCCAAACTCCTGACCCAATTACAACTGTATTTCCAGATTTTAAGTATATTATGCTAACTCTATTAAAAAGACTCACCATAAAAATGTTTACTTTTGGCACATTTGGTCACTTAGTAGATTCTTGTTTCATTCTAAACCTGTGTACAGTTACCATCTCCATTGCCTTCTCAGCAGAGATTCACTCCTTCCATGAGCAGGTGGGCAAGGACACTTTGGGCTGAGCCCTTGGGATGCTAATGAACTTTCTCTCCAGGCAGCCTTCATGTACAGGAAAAGCACACCTTGACAAAGGCATTTTAACACAGTTCTCATCTTGTCATAAAACAACTCCAAAGAGAAAGCAATAGAATTATTTGCTATATTAGCACTTTTCCAGCCCCCTTCCTGTGTTTCACTGGCCCAAACCATTGGTGTACCTTTGCCAGATTGTCTCACAGTGCTCCAGAGGCAGCATTCAATGTTTACCCCCACACTTGAAGGCTCATCACACCAGAATAAAGAGGAACCCTGCCATGAATTTCAGCAGGAGATAGATGACATCCCATCATCTTCTCTCCTGCTGCCAGAGGTAACCACAGGCAGTTTGAAAGAGCAGCCTCACAGGGATCTGGCAAAGTGCATTCCCTTGCTCTCCCATGCCCATTTGCTGCTACCGGAAGGTGTGAAAAATACCTAAAATAGTAATTTTTGGTCAGTCAGCCTTCTGTTTCCTAAAGGCAAGCCACCAGATCTTGCTGGTACTTTTAACAAACCATACAGCTACAGAGAAAGGAACATACCTGATCCCAGATGCACTCTTGCCCTCATATACAGTGTAAAGACTTTATGGTGGAGTTTAAGTTTATTGCAGCTTCAAGCTCTCTCTTCTGGCCTTCATGCCACAGCTGATGTTCCTCTGCTTCAGTGAATTTCTCTGAAGACATAACCTGCCAGAAAAGCCTTTCTGTTTTCAGTAGAGCTCATTTTTTCCTGGTTTATCTCCCTAACCTAGCTCTTAGGTGTAGGAACACCAAGGGTTGCAGCATGGAGCAGAAGGTATGGCAATAGCACGGGACAGTGGCTCAGATCAGCCAAACCACCAGGAACATTTCCCAGGCCAGGAAGCCTGCACACTTCTGCCATGCCACCTTGGGCTTCCAAACAAGGAGCTAAGCACCATTTACCTCTTCTGAGCTCAGGGGTTCTCAGCACTCCTGGGAGGAAAGTCCTCACCACTTGGCTGGCATGGGGCCAAACTGACAGCAGACTGGCAGCAGCAGCAGCTGGAATTTGCACACTGAAACACAGAATAGTTTCATAAAGGACTTATGCATATGTAGAAATTGTGAGGCAGAGGAATGGCCAGCAAGTGGAGACTCCCATTTTATGGGAGCTGTCCCATAAAATGCATTTGCAATATATATATTTTTTTTTAATTGGCTCAGTACAGTCTCCTCTTTCAACCTTTTCCCCAATATGGAAACAAACAAAATCCTGGAAATGCTGCAGTGCTGTACTCTGATGTTATCTTCCATGAATCAGTGTTTAGGCACTGGGTTGATACAATAAGTATCAGACCAAGAATAACTCAACAGAAAGAAAGAATCTCCTAGGTTACCCTTTTCTATGTTTCAATCTACAAAGGAATCTCTCAGAGGCAGCTTTTTGTTAGTCTGTCATGCTTATCATGATAACCCACTGTTCTGCAGCTATTTGTTTAGCAACAGGCATGAAATATGGTCTCCTTTCATCCCTATATGTTACCTTCATTTTGCTGTTACAACAGGAAACAGGCAAATAATTTCTTCCTCTTTTCCTCTATATGTTTACATTGATAAAACAAATATTAGAAATAAAATAAATGAAAAACAAGGCAAGTCAGAAGCTAGTTAGCACTTCAACATAGTGCTGAATATACCGTGCTACATATACCTATTTATTTTGCTGTGAAAGATTGTCTTTCCTTTGTCTGTGCATTCTCAGCATGTTAACAACATGGTCTCTCCTCTTATCTACAATTTATCCCAAGGAACTATTAAAAAGAAGGATTGAGGGAGGCTTCCTGCTGCTCTTGTCCCATTTCATCTCGCAGAGACATAAGGAATTGCTGGTCAGGGAGAGGCCACTTGGCCAAAGCAGGCTGTGCCCCATGGGTTTATCTCGGTGCTGCCAGCGCTGCTCCCTCCAGCGCGCGGCCCTGTCACGGGAGAGCGATCGCCTCTCAGGAGTGTGAAGATAAACAGATTTGAAGCCTTCAAGGCATGTTCCCACCACCTCCTCCCCCTCACATGCACACAGAGGCTCGGCCTGCAAATGCCCCTGTGCACAAGGCGGCTTTGGGGATGCAGACTGAGATGTTTTTGAAGGGCCACACAAAGCTGTGACTTGCACCAAAACGGCTCTGCCGAGAATTCGGGCTGACCCGCTAAAGGCAACACCCGGGTGCAAGGAGCGAGCTGAGGGGGGTGAACCCAGGGGAGCCAAAAGCTGGGCATGGCAGGGGTGATTTCTTTTGATGCCCAAATTGCTGCCTCCATCAGCTGCAGTTGCTGGGATTTTATCTCAGCTGGGCTGCAGGAGTCACTTGGGGCCTGTGGGGATCTCTCCTGTTTAAAGACTCTGGAAGAACTGTTGGGCCTGTGCTGGACAGGATATAAAGGCAGGAGACACAGCTGGATCACAGTGCCCTGCATGGCTCAAGGGACTGTGGGGAAACAAAGCAGCCCACCTCAATTCCTCCTTCCCCTGCATTGTTACTAACCTGGCTTAGGTCTCCAGCTGGTCTCTGCCCAGGCACAGCAGAGCAGGAGGAGATCAGGAGCTCTCCTGGAAGCACATCCCCAGGTGCCCTCAGTTTAATGCAATTCAGCATTTGCCACTCTAGCACAGGCATTTCCAGCTGCAAAGAGGTTGTGTGGCCAAGTGAGGAATCAAGAGAACTAATCCTGATAGAAGTAACTTGAGGGGCAAATTACAACTTTTGTTTTGTTTTGCTGGAATTAGTCCCTGGTTCAATTTAGTGTGTGGCATACACAAGTATGGCTCCATAATGCATCAGGAGAGCAACCAGCAGTTAAAGCTGCTCATAGTTGAAACTGCTCATAGTGTAGCTGTGCTGCTAATCATTAGTCCAGGATTATGTTTGCTAAATGCCAAATAACATTTTGCTGACATTTGTGTTCAGATACCTCTGTAAGACCACAAAGGCCAGATGGCGGCACATTATGGAACTTGTATTGTTTAAATAATACATATATGGAATACATACCAAAATGTTCATGCTAAGTAACTAGGGGAAAAAAGTATGTGTGCCATGTGTGTGGGGTGGTTATGACAAGTTAGGGAGTTAAATTGGCCCAATGTGCTCACTGAGGACCAGGCTGCTGCAAGTCACTAAGGGCAAGTCCCATCTGGAGCAGCTGGGGTTGTCCTTCCCAGCCTCAGCAAGCTGTAGCACCCAAAGGACAATGCCTAACCAGAGCAAACCTTCAACACACAGACAGCAGCCCTCCAAATCCTGCTGGCTTTTCAAACTCCTGCTGGCTTCAGTTGGAGCCTGCCCTGTTAACACCTCCACTGCAGGACACCCCCAGTCACATCCTGGAGCCCACTCCACCACAGCCCAGCTGCAGCCCCACACCAACTGATTGAGCTGCTTCAATTATATACAGATCAAGATTAATTTCTTTCTCCAGTGAGAGATCAACTGATCCAGCCTGTTTAAATAGCTGGACCTTTTCCAGTACAGAAAAGCATTTACGTGACGAGATGTTGTTCGTTGTTCAAATTCAGGTCTATGTAAGCATGCAAAATTTCAACTTCACCTCTTATCTTGACAAAATTGTAGACATCTATATAAATGAAATCTGTTCTTAGAAATGCTCACAGTCAGATGCCAAATTCTCAGTGTGGAGAATAACAAAATTAATTAATTTGCAAAATAATAATTTTTAGCTACATATTACTAGAGCTCGATTATATTATATTGGATGAAGCAGCACCTCACATTTAGATAGCTAACCTTTAATTATACTAAGAAAAGCACTTGTAACAATCTGAAAAAGCACAAAGAATTACTTTTTACTAACCTGTGAAATAATTTTTCTGTGAGTCTTCAGCACAGGACATCTCTAACTACTGGACTGAGACCCAAAATAGGAATGAGCAGCCTCTCAGTCCCCTGGTTTTGGGCCCATTTCTGTAGGTCTACATAGAAAGGCAGGCATTTCTTTAAAACTCAGCATTACAGCAAGCAATAGTGCATGAACAACTAATTAGCCATAAATCTATTAAGGATGGACAACTAATTGCTGGGCAGCAATACATAGAATGGAGGGGCTCATAACTCCATCAAACACTTTCTGAAACTCAATTTATTGTATACTTATCATAACTAGAAAATAATGTGTTGTAGCTGTTCATCATAAATAAAATATATTCTCGTTAACTACAGCTAGAGAGTAATTTCTAATATCTTCTATAGAGAAATTCCTTTGCGTGGGCAAAGGAAGAAAGCAGATTTTCCAGACAAAGGGATGGCATGGCATGGTCTGGCCTGGGTAACTTCTATTAAAGTGGCATAGTTTGTCATATCTGACAACCCACTGAAGAAAGTTATCACTAGTTAAGGGCCTGACCCTGCATTCCTTAAGTAGACAAAAATCCCTTTGAAGTCAATGAAGCATCCTGCTCAGATAACTATATCAGGATTTGGCAATTAATGAAAACTTCTAATTTCTTTAGCAGATTATAAAAGGTTTTCCCTGAAAAATAACTATTATATGTTATAGCAACTCCTTCACAGTGTGGGTTTGCTTCCAGCAGCTTTTGCAGCACAGGAACTGTTTTTCACTAACTAGGAATTACCAAAAGTCAAAACCACATTGTTTTCTATTTGCATTGATCTGCCTTAAATGTTCTTCTCTAGCTGATGTCTAGTGGAAGGTTTTGACAGCTTTGCATTCAAAAGGTCAGTAAGCAGTCCTCGGGGCAATTTGATTTAAACCTTTAGCATTTTGCATACTCCCAAGCAGCAGTGCATAGAAGGAGGTGTATTCACAGCCTCTGAAAGGTCATACTTCCCAGCCCTCAAAACAAAACCCCAATCAGAAATATTTTAGCTTGCAGAAAATATCAGAAAAGCTAACAATTATGAAAACATTTGCCATTGAATTAAACTCAAAATAGGTTAAGAAAAACAAATTGTAATGTATGTTTTTAGACTTCGGTGTATTTCAACAGGAAGTTTTACATTCTGTCACATTTGGAAAAGCTGCCTTATCTGTCTTTCCTCAGGAGGCAGGCTCACTTATTTAACGTCTGTTTAGGTTTTCCAAGCTACTCGGCCTCCCCCTCCCCAAAATCCCAAGCCTCTCTCTGGGATGAGAACCTGAAACCTACAATGCAAAATTTGTTTGAAGTCTCATTAAGCAAGAAACCTCAAATTAAGGGCAGCTCAGCAAAACAAAACATTTTTCTACAGAATCACGTGGACAATAAACCAAGCATTACATGGAAGTTCTCCCTCATTATCCCCTTTGTGAGTTGTTTGTATTCTGATTAGCGTGCTAGTGATATATGTTCCACAGAGAAAAAGCAATTAAGTCTCCACTTCAAAGAAAAATGATTTAGTATAAGAGCACCAAAGCTTGTGCTTGCATCTCCGACTGATTCTGTGATGCCGCAGAGCAAAATGGCAGCTGTTAAATGCTTAATTCCCATTTATAACCATAGAAGATGGTACATGTGGGCTGTCTTTTAAATGAATAGACATTTCAAAAACATGCTTCGAGGCCACCAGAGGTATGGCTCCTTGGTGGTGCTCAGGCTGCAGATAAATGAGTTCCTCTCAGTTCACATCATAAGAACTGCAGAGTGAGTCTTTTAGTAGTTCATAAAAAAGGGGAGATAGTTTAAAATCAACAAACTGCCTGATAAAAAGCAAAATCTCATAGAAAAATAATATCATAAGACCCTATGTGAAGAAATCAAGCACCACAACAAACTAATTAATGAGAAACAGAAACCACACATGAACAGCATGAAAATTAACAGAAGAATCTCATCTCCTAACAACTGACATTATTTTTGACCCCACAAGAAATTAGTAAAATGAAGACAACATTTAGAAGTACACAAATTCAGTTTTAAGTATTTCATATGTTTTAGCAAGTTACCATTGCCACAATACAATTCCCACCCTAGGGAATTGATGAGGATCATGTATTTAATAAGTAATGCTGAAATTGCACTGAAAAAAAGTACTCAAGGGAAAAAAAAATGAAATGTGTGCTGATCCAGGACACCTTCCATGGTATGCCAGAGGCAGCTGTGGATTTCAAGGATATGTGTGCAGATTTTTGTAAAGATGTCATCAATTAGTGAAATAGCACCAAACTGTGCTATGGATCTACAGAACAAATCAAATGTCAAGGCACTACACAGCTTACAAAGTAAGTGTGTTTATGAAATAGTGAGGTTAGAGAGAGAAACAGGATAATGAAGGAAAATTAGTAGTTTACACTCAGGTATTTTGCCCAGGTTTTATCCATTGGTCCTAGTCTCTAACAAAAAGAAAAACAAAACAAAAACTTTGATATGCTCAGATGTGATATTTTAGTAGTAATTTAAAATAATTTAAGTCATGTGTTCTTCAAACTGCATAAGTGAAAACTCAATGGCACTTTCTATAGAAATTACTGTTTTTCACTTTGAAGGGAAAAACCAACAACACCCACTGCCCCAAACATCCAAATGAGTCTTGAATGTCTTGTTCATGCCTAAAGTCTCATTTCCCTACCACCAGACTGCAGAGCAGTTACACAGACATTACCTTCAGAGTAAAGGAGAAATTTTCAAGTTTCCACTGCAAGTCTTTGTTGAGGTTAATCTACACACTTACCTTTTTTAGGCTGAATAAATTCCCTTCAAAAGCATCATAACTACTTATTCAGAAACACCCTTTATTATATAACTGTAATAATAAACACACAAATAAACACCACTACCAGCCTTATTAAACATGCAACAGGAATAGTTTAACTTCCCAGGGAAGTTCAGCCCCTGAAAAGTTTCCCAGAGGTTTCACACCATCCTAACACATCTAACCCCTGTGCCAGCAGCTCACATCCCTGCTGTGCCCCATCACCCACTGAGCCCAGGGGGCCTGGTCCAGGCATCTCCAGCACCCAGGGAGGCCCTGTGGCCACTCCCAGCCCAGCCAAGAGTCCAAATCCCAGGCAGAGCCTCCACTGAAGTCTCCAGGTTCTATACAAGATGTATAACACCTAGAATCAGCACTGAGCTGCAGAAGCCACAACCAACAGGAGGGAATTGTTTTGCTTACAGCTCTCCAGCTTGGAGCAGCCCAGAAAACTGCAATCACAAACTCCCCTGAATTTTCAATGTGGTGTTTTTAAAACTGAGAAAAGCAAAACAATTCCTGTTGCAGTCATCCCCCGCCCTAGAATGTACATTTTTCTCAAGATCTTCTTCATCTCTCAGTTTCTTCACAGATCAATATTTCTTAACCAGATCTGCACAAAGTCTCTTATCAAGCATCAACCCTATATCTATTTTTTCCCCAGCAGATTAGCTCTTTCCTGCCTAAGAAATTCTTCTTCCTTACCCCTCACCTGGCACCTCAGCTGGGTGTTAAGAGCAATGAAATCAGTGGGACAGAGCTGGTTGCTGGCTCACAAGGAAGCAGCTGTTAACCTCTCCTCTGCAATGGCACATAAGAAATCTGCAACTGGCATGCAGAACTGTGCTTCTAGTGAAAAAAAAGGGTGTTCTTAGGAGCATCTCTGGAATTTCCCTCTCTGTCTCTGTGTATGTGCTTCAGGGAATGCAGAGGTTGATGGGCAGAAAATACAAGTGCAAAGGCACATGCAGCAGATCCCAAAGAGCATCTCCCTGGTTGCCCAAGACTTAACCCTTGTTTGGCTGCCCATGACCCCCTACAGAAGCCTCCCAGGTTGCTTCCCCTTGCACTGCCCTGCCCACAGATGTGAGGGAATTCAGTCTCCCCTAAGAGACAGTTTACAATTCCAGAATTCCTTGACAAGCTACCAAACCCACCCTGCTCCCTTCCTCATGACAAACAGCAGCCTAGGACAAGTCCTGACCAGGATGTTCTCACAAGAGTCTGCACCAGCCTGTTGGCCCTTCTGCAGCCCTCACTCCATCCAGCAAAATTGAAGCCATGTCTTTTGCTCCTCCCTGGCTTTTCCCTGGCTGTCTCTGTGTTCAGGCACACAAGGAAGGTCCCCTTCAGCCTGTGCCATCCTCCACAAAGGCTGCCCCACTCCCATCACCCTGAACCATCTGACCAGAGGGTTGGAGCACCTCTCTAAGGAAAGGCTGAGAGAATTGGGATTGTTCTGGAAAAGAGAAGGCTTCAAGGTGACCTTACTGTGGCCTTCCAAAGCCAAAAGGGAACTTACAGGATAGATGGGGCAAGACATGTAGTGACAGAGCTCAAATTGAAAGAGAGTAGGTTTTGATTAGATATTGGGAAAAACTTCTTTACTGTGAGGATGGTGAGTCACTGGCACAGGTTGCCCAGTGAAGCTGTGGCTGCCCCATCCCTGGAGGTGTTCAGGGCCAGGTTGGATGGGGCTTTGAGGAGCCTGGTCTGGTGGAAGGTGTCCCTGCAATGGCAGGGGGTTGGAACTGGATGATCCTGGATGATCCCCTCCCCACCCAGGCCATTCTATGGTACTCAGCACCACCAAGCCCTCCTTTACTTAAGCACAAGCTGCCATCACCACTCCCCCACAAACTTAGTTTAAAGCCCACAGAAAGCAGCAGCTGCTGGGCACTGCCTGCTGCTGGGGCAGGGTTTCAGGGCCCCTCTCCCACTCCCCACCCAGCTGTGCACCTGCCAGGAAGGTTCCCAGAGCAGGGAGGAGCCTGGCCCTGCCTCACCTGCTCAGTGGCCTTGCTGAGGGGCCTCCCCTCAGCATCTCTAGGCTGGCCATGCACTGAAGGCTGACAGTGACACAGAGCTTCTAGAAAAACACAATGTGTGTTTTTGCAAGGCTGCACATCTCAGGAGCAGAACACCAGGAAACAGCACTGCTGCCTCTTCACTGCTCTGTAAAAGCAGCAGCATCTCGTGGTGGAACTACTGCCGTGGCCTACCTAGGAGTACAAAAATGACTCAATTCTTGTTATTTCAAGATTACTGATTTGCACTTCAAAGAACTCAATCACAACTTATTAGAATAAACTTTTATTTTCTGCTCTCAGGATCCTTATTTTATACTTTAAAGTATGCAACAAAACCTGCTACATTCAAATCTATACAGATTTACTGATATATCATTCACGTTTTACAAAACTGCATATAGATTTGGGAAATTTGTATAAGTTACCTTTATTTACATGTAATACTCTCAGTCCTAATGACCTAGTCAAAGGATAAAACAAAGTGGGATTTTAAATATCCCTTAAGACCCATTAACATTTGTTACATAATTTACATATCTTCAGAGAGAGATGTGCTACACTTCCTTCTTGCATATTTATAAAGACTGTGACTAAACAGAAATTTGGTGGCCAAAGCTAGGTGCTGTCATTTCCTCAGATCATATTGGTAATAAAATGTTAAAATTTGAGCAAGTCAGGTATACAAACCAATTTGTTTTTTTCAGAACCAACTTTGCTAATCATTTTAACCAGCGCTTGCTCAAAATAAAAGTTAATATTAATACAAAAAAGACCCACATTTACAAAAGAAATCAAACTAATATTTATATATGACAAGTTGATCTACAATAAATTGCACATTGTTGGTTATGACTTTGGTTATACTGTATTAACAAATTTGGTTTCTAGAGTAACACTGGAGAAAAAAAAAATATAAAAATGCAGCTGTAGAAACTAGCAACCTGTAAACATATCACAGAACCAAATTCTGCATCTGATCAATGTGCATAACCTCCATGCAGTTTAGGAGTTTGCACACAACAGACTGCTGAATTTGGCCCAGAAAACCCTGTAAACATGTTCTTTATTGTTATGTAGTGCAATACTGCAAGAATGAATAATAAAGGCCTCTAACTATCAGTAACTAAATACTGAGTGATATCCATACAAATTTCATTTTAAGATTGATTTGTTGCAAAAGGCTGAATTGAAAATATTATCATTCAACTACAAATTTATCCAAAAAAGTGATGAACACTCAATAAACCAACATCATTATATAAATTCAAACAAAAAATGGATATAATTTCTCATTAAAAGTCAGAATTATGCTGCTTATCTGTTTGGTATAAAAATCTTGGGTTTGTTACACTGTTTTAGCAAAAGCAAGTTAGAAACAGAAGTCTAACAACTGTAGCAAGTCAGTGTTCTGCAAACAAATGTTTTCCAATGTTTTATATAATATGCTGAATTATAAGGTGCTTTGGGCAGATCTGTTGCAAAGAGCCTGAAGCAGCACAAATTATGATATTGTAATACATGAAGTTTGTTGGGTTTTTTTGTTTGGCTGGGTTTTTTTTTTAACAGTTTAACAATTTCAGTCGCTTCTCTTAAAGCAGCAAATCAAATTTAAATCCTCTGCAAAGATTTCTTCACAGCTTTACTTCAGCGGTTTACTGCAGGACAGTCTCAAATATTGTACAAGAGGCAACTGCTAAAAACACTTTAGTTTTTTACTTACTTGGCACTGGCTGATCCAATGTGTATATTGCATGTATCAGCAAATACACAAAACTATGGAAATGACAAAATAAATTTTCAAAAGTTAGTGATTTTTAATACTTAGTTATTTTACACACTATGAAGATTCAATAGCCATGTGACTAAATACAATGGTAGTCTCTGGAAAATTCAGATTTGTTTGTAAACCCTTAAAATGAAATTGCAGCACTGGACCAACATAATTTATGTCTGTGTCTTAATCAACCCCATCAAAACCCTGAGTGTTTTCAATCGCTAGAAGAAGTTTATCCCATAAATCTTCAAACGAGTCATATGGAGGCAAATCCAAGCGATTAAAGCTGAAAAACAGATGAAAACTCTTAAGTATTTTATCACTTATACTAGAGGTCATAATTTATCTGAATTAAATACTCACCAGGTATGAGCTCTTGGCAGTTTTTCAGGGGTACCCCACTGTTCAACTGTGAACAACTGTGGCCCATTTGAACCTGAAGAAAAGAACCCAACAGTTTTCACCCTATTATGAAATCCTTCTATAATCAGAGATACAAATGATGACATATTTGGGGGTTTTGTAATCCAGGTCTGACATCTGAAGGAGCTATCTATATGAATAAAATACAGACTATAGGAAGTAATAGTCAATAATCCCAATTCCCTTGTATTTTAATTATTTCTTGCTATACCTCAGTTTCAAGAGACTTTTACACCTTCAGGTCAGAAGTCTAAGACCTAAATGTACATGCAGAGTAGCTGGCATTGAAGTTTTTACTTTTTATACTTTATACTTTTATAAGTATTATAAAGTTTTATATTAAATTATAAAATAAGTTTTTATTATTGTAAATTTTTATACTCTTCTATACTTTTATAAATTTTGCATGTAAAAACATATACATATTTATCACCATGTGCCAAGTTTTATTAGCTGGTAGAAACTAGTCAATGCACCTATACAGCAACAAAAATAAGAGTAACTGAGAACTTTGGGAAACATGGCAATCATATGTGTACTCCCAGAATGGTTTTATGCACCTGAGAGAACATTTTTTGGCCAGCAAAAAAGGCCGCAGCTCCCTCTACCCTTCAAGAACTCTCACAGCAGTTCTCACCAAGCAGACGCAAGGAGTATTTTATAACAAATCGTTCCCTTAAGCTGGGAGAAGCCTGCAGTTAAAAAACGAGGAAGACAAAAGCTGCTCTATGCCAGAGCATGTCTGTTCAGGGCCCTGGAGCTCCAGCCCGGCTGGGTTCGCTGCCGAGCTCGGAGCCCTTGAGGAGAGGAGCGCCCGGCGGGGCCACGAGAGGGAGATCTCGGCCAGGGAGCGGCTCCAGCGCTGCCGCCGGGCGGGGAACGGAACGGCCCGGAGCGGCAAAACCACGCACAGCTCTTTCAACGCGAGGTACAGGAAATGTCATTGTTACTGGCGTTTAGTAAGGACGGCATGCTGGCCACAGTAAAGCAGAAATAATTTTTCACTGAAAGAATAATGAAGTACTGGAATGCTCTTCCCAGGGAGGTGGTAGAATCACCATCTCTGGAGTGTTTAAAAAAAGACTGGACATGGCACTTGGTGCTATAGTCTAGCTGAGGTGTTAGGGCATAGGTTGGACTCAACGATCTTAGAGGTCTCTTCCAACCTCATTATTTTGTGATTCTGTGATTTATGATGAAAATGAAGACATGGAGAAATGGGAACACAAGATGGGTGGTTTTGTTCCCAATCCTTTTGTTTTATAAACAAATTAATGTCCTGTTTATAAAAAAGGAAATGTTTAATCAAAGAGGCAAGTTAGGCTATTCAGTCATTTGCACAGCATCTCAAGCACTTTTAGCCTTAATAAAGTAGTCTAGCAGAAAACATAATAGCTGATGGCAGCTGAGAACAGACCTCCCCTAAGCCAAGCATCCCCACCCTTTGTGGGCTGCTCTATCTGCCTGCCTGCACTCTGCCCACAGTGGCTTTTCTGGCTTTGCTATTGAAATTTGCTCCCTGCTGTCCTCTGCTTGTCTCAGCCTCAGCATTGTAGGCTCACTACTTTTCTTCTGACTTCATGTTTAACTCGTGACATTTCAGTGGTCCCCTTTGGAGTATCCTTACAAACAACTGCATCTGTACAACCATGGCTTGTGAGCAGATAAAAGCAGTTGTGGAACTGAAGTTAACTGCTGATGCCAGCATGTCTTTGTAATCAGATCTTGGATAACTGAGAATTTTCTTCAAGCTCAATCATGTGTTAAACAGGGATTTTTGCAGCTCTTGAGAACTTTAAAAATCCACATTAATTTGAGAACTCTTATACATTTAAAAACTTCAAAACCAGAATTAAAACAATATGTTCCTATATAGAACATGGGAAATGTGATGTAAGTGACTCTTCTCTAACTTTGTTTCTTATAACTGCCAGTACATATTACATTTTAAAACAAAATCTGAATAAGAAATTGACAATGTCTGAAGTCAAACATCAGGACAATGTTGGTAATGGGTTCTTTGTAACTTAATTGTGAAGATAATCTTAAGTACTCACCATACAGCTCAGCAAACCCATTCATAGGAACACGTGATGTGCCAGTAACAAACTGAAGTAATCTTATTCTCTTTTCAGAGTCCATCATTAAGACTGCCTATGTATGATAATGATTACAATTAAAGATTTCATTTTAAATTGAGGTTTTAAGCTAATAGACTTATGCAAAATAGTATCTACCTCTAAATCATTATCTATGAAATACATTCGCATTTTTTTTAGTGACACACACAGTCTAATTCATTGCCTATTGCTTAAAGCTATGAAGTCAACAATTTTTTAATGGCACTGTAACAAGAGTATGGTTACTGGCTTAGCAGGCTGTTAAAATGCTTCCCTTGAAGATTTGGCCCCTACTTTCTTTGAAGTTTCTTATGTTATGAACTAGAAGCCAAATTCCTGTAATTTATTAAACAGAAGAGTTTAACACCTCTTTAGTGTAACCATGCCAGGAAAACCTACACAAATATTTTTAACCCCAGTCAGACAGGGATATTTTTGAAAAAGTAATCATCAGTCCACATTTACATTCTTACCATGCATCTCACCTTTAGTTTTCCTACTTTCTCAGGAATTTTAATGGTCAGATAATATTTACCTAACCTTTTAATGAATCAAACTATAAACTAGCAGAAAGGCAGCAGCTTTTGAACACATTTTCAACAAGAAAATATTAGAACTTCACGATACCTTCCAGAACCACTGTATTACTTGATGGTTTATGTTGTAGCCATTTTTGTATTTTGTGTGCAGTTTCCAGTCAGCCACGTCCACATCTCCCAATCCACACATTAACAACTACACAGATAAGAAAACCAAACAAACAACACCAAAGTTTAAGTCAGTAAACTAAAGTTTCAACATCATTTGTTCTCTTTTCCATGATCACCTACCTCTAGCTCATTTTCATCAAAAATTTTAATCAGATCCTGTGGTATTAGCTCAAAAAAGCCCTAAAAAAGATGAGGGAAGTTTGTAAAAATCAAGGCAACATTATTTTACTTTTTAGTCAAGAAGAAGGATATTGAGAGGCTTTGGTAAACACAGCCAAAGCAATGTATCAAAGACAGATGTTTGGACACCAGTAGTGCTCTGTTTCATTATAGTACTTTTAACTGATTTCTCACATCTTTACTGTGCAACACTGAGTGATGAGTATGGAAGTCTGAATATCATCTATGTAATACAACTGGTACAGAAAAGGGTAAATTGCCTAGTTTAAATCAAACTAATATAATTAAATTAAGTTTAATTTCTGCAGAGGTCATTGAATAGCTTGCTCTGCAGCTAAAGCTGTCAGTCAGGATTGAGAAACAAGCAAATTTTTCAAGATAAATGAAACACCTCAGTAAAAACATACCAAAATATTTTAAACTCTGAAATAATTCAAAGCTGACACTACAAACAGTATCACTGTCTTTTCTAATACTTTAAACAAAATTATTAGTGAGTCTTCAGGGTGTCCAAAAATATCAGATGCAACAAACTCTTAGAAGAATTCATTTTGCAATTAGAACTGTACCTCTTTAAAGGCTGTCATTTGTTTCTGTACTCGGCTCACAAATCTCCACTGAATTACAAGACTGCAAAAAAACAAAAACCCAAACAAGACCACATTTAAAATAAAAGCGATTTATATACAAAGCAACAACTTCCTTTTGTAAATAAAGCTAACACAGAGCCCCTGTGCTAGAGGGCAATCCAGTGAGGTACATTACACACAGCAGCCACTACTCACTGAATGTAGTCTCTCTTGTTCTTGTTGGTGACAACTATTTCTGATCCACCACTTTTCAGTTCATGTTGATGGGTCTAAATGGAATGCACAGAACAGGTCTTAAACAAGGTGAATATGTAACAGAATTCCTATGTTAATATTAGATAATTTAAGTAACTCTTGAAGACTGCAGAATTTGAAAACTATGAGAAACAGACCCAACCACACAAGTCACCCAATAAATAGAATGTGGTACATTTTTTTAAAAAAGATGTATTATTAAGGGATGCAATGGGGTATCTCCATTTCGTGTGACCTGCTACAGCACAGCAGCCAAGACTGCACACAGGTTCACAGAATGGCACATTTTCTAACTGCATATTCCATGACCCAGCCCTCATTCCAAATCTCAAGGAAAAACAATTACAGAAACCACTTCAGCAATCATCCCAGTAAGTGAATCAATGTACATCTCAATATACAAAGTGACTTATACTGCTAGAACCTCAGAAGACAAATATCTCACTTTCAGTTATCACTGATGTACATTTTCATTGCTTCTTCTCAGGATCACTGCTGTTACACAAGACCACGAAGGTTATTATCCTTAGATCTAGCTGGCAACTGCAATTTGGAAGTTTTAATCAGGACCTGTGGTATTCCTGCATGACTTAACTTAAATAGCTTTGTATGCAATAACAAACTTGTTTATTCTATAGGTTTCTAGTACCTCTTAAGAAAGAGGAAACACGTTCTCTCCCAGCAATTCCAGCATTTTCCAAAGGAACTCATCCTTTCCAGTCAATCACATAAACCCAACCTCTACTCCAGATCAAATAATGGACTATGGATATCTTAGTCTTGGTTGCCTTCATAGCAACAGCTACATTTCAATGCAAGTAGTATACAACAAAAAAGCAAAAGCAATTTTTTAAAGCTCTGTTTATTTCCAAGTCCTTTATCACACCAGGCTGAAATGCACTCACCCCATGAGTGGAAAGAGCTGAGTGAGCAAAAGGCTTTTCTTAACACCATACATATAAAATCCCCTAATTCCACAGATCAAGTATTTTCTTCCACATTTTTTCTATTCCACATTACATGAACATACTAACCTGACCAAAAAGTTCTTCATCAACTATGAATCTGAGGTCCAGTTCTGTTGGATCATTTTCGAGAATCCATCTCAGAGAATTGTAATATTCACTGTCCTAAGAGAAAATTACAAAAGAGTAAATGCTAAATAAAGTAGCCACCCTATAAACTGCAAGGGGCTCCATGACAGCCCAGTGAACACTTCTGCCTAGGGTAATCCTATACTGGATACAGAGACACTGCAGTTGTACAAAGCTCTGAAGACCTTTAAAACCTGATTGCTCAGCCATCTATGTAAATGCCTCCAATAGCAAAATGGTGGTAAGATGGCACAGCACTATCTGAAGTGCTATAATTTGGACTCTGCTCTTGTCTCTCATCCTCTATTTATCTTCCTTTTATTGTCAGGCATTACTACAAAGAACCTTAGGAAATGAAAATTAAGATAAAGCCATCACACTTTGTCTCCATCCAAAGCAGCGTGGCCAGAAGGTGGAGGGAAGTGATGCTGTTCCTCTGCTCAGCTATGCCCAGCTCTGGGGCCCCAGCATAAGGACATGGAGCTGCTGCAGCAAGTCCAGAGGAGGCCACCAAGATGCTGTGAGGGCTGTACCACCTCTGCTGGGAGAGCTGGGGGTGTCAGCCTGGAGAAGAGAAGGCTCCAGCAGAACTTACAGCACCTTCCAGCAACAATACAGGAGCTACAGAACAGATGGTGAGGGAACTTCCATCAGGGAGTGCTGTGACAGGATGAGGAGGGCAGATTTAGCTTGGATATTAAGAAATTCTTCCCTGTGAGTATGTGAGCCACTGGCACAGGGTGCCCAGAGAAGCTGGGGCTGCCCCATCCCTGGAAGTGGCCAAGGACAGGTTGGACAGGGCTTGGTGCCACACCCTTCTAGTGGAAGGTGTCCCTGCCTTGCAACCATCCCATCATTCTAGAGCAGCAAACAAAACCAAATCCAAACAAAAAAAATCAGGACACTTCTATAAATCTATTACTCAGAAACAGATAGCTGTAATCTTAAAGGGCAGCAAATCAGTAACAGATTAGAAAGACAGAATAAAAATCACTTTGTCCATGAGCATTCTAGTTAAGAGCCATTATCAGGGAACCAAGCAAACAAGAAAAGTCTAAGGGACATGTTTTCCTCTAAAAATGTTACAATGTATCACTCAATTTTCCATCCCTGAAAATTACTAATTTTTATAATCAAAGAAAATACTAATTTAAAAAACAGGTTAAGATAGGAATCCTGAAAGTATTGATATTCCGTTTTAACAATCTCAGTGTCTAAAACATTTTAGGAAAACATCACAGAAAGTTCAGGTTCCAGTTTCCAGTACAGCTTAACTGGCTTGAACCTGAGTCTAGGTCTTTGATTTTCATTAGAAGTTTTAATTCCTATACAACTTACATACTTATAAAAGATGTAGCCTAAAATATCTTTGAATTGTGCATTTTTAACCTTCAAAACATAGATTATAGATATGTCGATATAATAAATAGATATATCCATAAAAATTATAAATTAACATTAGATTTGTCAACATGATAAAGCAAATTACATACCACAGACTCCATATCATGTAGTGTTATTGGTTTTTGGAGCATCATCTTGTAAAAAGGACGAATAAAAAAGGCTTTAAAGAAGAAGAAATAAATTTAACAGATATAACTTAGGACTCAAAACATATGCAATATTAATCTGAATATCACATTACATAAGATAAATACTAACCATCCAAAAGTTTGCCATGGTAAACAGCCATTCCAGCCACACGACCTATAAACTTGAAATAAGAGAGATGATCTTCATTGCAAAGGCCAGAGTTCGGATTGATCTGCAGAGTATAGTTATCTCTGAAGAGTTGAAAGAAGGAACAGGGAAGAGAAAGAAAAACAAAAATGTTGTACTATTGAATCAGTCTCACATTTGAAGATCTGAAAGACAGCACTTATTAAATCAGTTATTGCTTTTCATTATTATATCTAATATTAAACAATATGCAATAGAAGACTATTAGTATATCAGAAACAACCACCAGGAACTACCTCAGCAAGTTGGAGATATACCAAAGGGAGGGGATTAACTCCCATCCATTTTAAAGCAGAGTAACATTCTCTGCATTATGGTTACATAGTGCCTTTTCTGCATGCAGGAACCCCATTTTTAAAGAAGGTACAAGAAATACAATTTCTTTTCCTAAGTTTTCACATCTTCCAGAGCAGTGTTACTTACGTAGCTGAATATTCAAACAATCCATAATAAGGATTGAACATTTCTTTAGAGAGAAGGAAGAACCATTCCCTGGCAACTCCTCCATAGTCTAAACCTTTTTCACCATCAAATTCAATCCAAAGTCTTGCTTTAAGGAAATCTGCTCTCTTTACAGCTATGATTCTTCTGTAAGAATCTTCAAGGATTGTTGTGCGATGAATTTTCATTTCAAACCTATTTGGAATATCACTCTAAAAAAAAAGAAACATGAAAACAAAGACTATTGAAACAAAACCCAGCATCTTAAGAGTTTTGCAGAATATGCAAATTCTGAAAATAGACCAAGAGAACTCAGAAACTGCTTCCTTAGATAACTTGGAATCGTAGCAGAGTATGATTGAAAAGAGGCTCCATTTATCTACAATTCAACTAGCAAAGAGAATTTCAGATGCTAACTTCTATTTCATGCTAAGAAAATACAGTTAAAGTTCTCACTAGTAACAGCATATGAGCAGTTGCTCTGCATGCAGCAAGGCATGGAGTCTCTTCTGACACTGGACATTTATCATATTACACACTTGATTAAAACCAGCTCACAGTTGACACATAAAATTATCTGGAACGATTTTACCTGACTTGTTTCACCTTCTAGTTCAATAGTCTATGAGCCTAGACATCCTGTTCTCTGACTTGAGACAAAATCTACAGTTGTACTTAATTCTTAAATTACCACAATTGTATTGTGTGCCTGAGCTCTCTATCTCAGATTAAGATAATGATATTTGAATGAATGCCGATCTTGTTTTACTAGGAACACAAAAAACAAGGTGCATGTATAATTGTGTGCAACTTACATGCAGCTCAAAGTGCACAGGCAGACTTGGCAGGTAGAAGGCAAAGCATAGATCTAAACCCAAAGGTCATTATATATGTAAAATATCTCCCAAGGATGTAAAATTTGATTGAACTTGTGCAGACTCATTGTTATCTGGCTGTCCAGATGCTATTTACAGTCTTTTATGCTGCATGTTAAAAATATACCTGGGACTGCCACTTCAAACTAGAGTTTGGAAACAAGATCCATAAACTTCAGATTTTAAGGCTGTAACAATTTATTGCAGTCATCCAGAATGATCATGATGACAGCAGAGATTTCTACATCGACAGACTAAAATCTATTCTGAGAACTTTCCATATTCTGACTTTCAAAAACTATTCCAAGATTGATCAGTGATTTCCAAACTTTTCTGTTGCCAGTCTTACTTCCAGAGTCATGACATTTTAACCTTTGAGAACTTCTGCTTTTTAAATTAGATTGCTTACAGTCCTCATGAAGTCACAAACCCTGCTGTTAGAGCAAATGCTAATTATTATGAAGTTGGTGCTTCACAAAAGTATTTGTGATCAGACAGTAAATTTACCTTCCCTGTAAATTTGCTTTCCCTTGTTTAGGGGCCTAGGTTTCATAACCTTCTGCTGGATTCCTACTGATTACTAACCTGTTTCTTCAATTTCTTCCTGAAGAATTCATACTTCCGCTTATAATCCCTGGAGTAAGGCACAGCCTTTGGGGGGAAAAAAAGAAAAAAAGTCTTGTGTGTCTTGTGAAACACAGACAACCCATTTACATTCTGAGATAACAGGAATACATGTTTTACTGAGTGCCAGGGGAAACTTCCAGTTTATAAACACCAGGAGTGAAAAGCACCTCTCTGTTCAGATCAGATCCACAGAATTCATGCTGTACTTCCCCATTAGCTGATGGAACTGCCTGAGATCCCTGAGTGGCCCAGATCAAAGTGACCAAAATGCCTCTGGTGACGTCCATTTCCCTGCTGGATCATGAGAGACCTGGCTACAAACACCTCTATTTTCCATGGACAGGGAAGGTTGTTTACATATGCAGGCTATTAATAAACACAGATATCAGCTGAACACTAAAACCCATCTATAATTATAATGCAAACCATCTTTGCAATTAGTTCTGGTAATTTCACACTTCAGATTAAGTATTGGGGCTGGATAATTATTTTCCAGTTGAACTTCAGTTTAATTCCTTTTGAAGCCCTTTTTTTTTTTTCCTTTTTCTTCTTTTCTTTCAAATTTACTTCATGAATTGAGCTAGTGTGGACAAGACATAAATAAGACTTCCTTACACACTTCAAAGTTCTCCCCCACCCCACCCCAGTCTATAAGGAAACTTTCTTACTACCACGGGAACTGCTTTTCCTCTCTGGCATTTAAAGACCATTTCCCTAGAAAGGTCTCTAAACAGTTTTTAAAAAGAAATAAAATAAAAATTCTTTGTTCAGACACCCTGAAAGTTTCACTTTCTAGACTAACTGATAAATGACAAGAGTTTATTTGGATTCTATTAACAGTATTTCTGAAAAACATGAAAATCTACATTAGGAAAGCTTACTGGTCCAGTTATTGCCACATTCTGCAGTCGAGGATCCTCCCATTGGGTTCTCTTCGTATCTGCAAGAAATTTCTTAATTAGTTCCATTAATTCAAATAATGGTCACAAATAAAATCATGAGTAGGGAAGAACACTACATTGTACATACTGTGGTTTATGAAGAATATTCTTCCATCTGTGTGAGTTCTCTCTTCCCACCCTGGCTGTAAAAAGACAACATTTTTATTACACTTTTTAATTACATTTTTATTATAAACTTCTGATCATATAGTTTGCATAGAACTTAACATGATCTGCATTTGAGGGCATTCCTCTCCCATCTACTGTCAGCACTGAAATTCAAACCAGTATTTTTGTAGGAAAAAAGTAGCTGCATTTTCTCATGTGCAAATTTCAATAATGCTAACTTCAATAGTTAAACTGTTTCATCTGCAAAACAAATACAATATGGTTTACTTACTGGTAATGGGCCCAGGTCAACTGGATCTAGGGAAGTCTTTCTCCTTGGATGAGCAGAAATTTTCAGTCTTGGATCTTCCTTTGAAAAGAAAACAAGCGGCATGTTAAAATCCTTTTGTTGTTTTGCTTTTAATTTTTGTTTTGTTTTTATTAATAACCTTGTCAAGAATATGCCTAGTACTAATTAGGTAATGGCTGCATAGTCTGCAGCCAGAGGAATCCTTGTGGATTCTCAGTCCTCCAGTAATTCAATCATCTTCTAGCAACCTCTCGCTTGATTTTATTTACATATATAGAAATATAAACCCCTCATTAAACTCAGTTTTTGTGTAATTGAGTGGAATTACTCTTTCCACATGATTTCTGACAAATCAAAATTTATACTTTTTGGTTTTGGTGGGGTTTTTTGTCGTTTGGTTGACAGGTTGGGGTTTTTTGTGGGAGCTAGGATGAAGATGGTTGCGTTATATGAGCTCTTTTTGTCTACCTGGAGAAAAGATTACCCATTTTGAATCAGTTTCATGCATTTCTCTTTCCCTTTCACCTGCCAGTAACACTGACTTACTCTGGAGATGCTGAAGCCCATCTAGCAGCACTGCAAGTGGTGTGCAGTGCCCCTCTGTGGAACTGCAGCTGTACAGCTCCCTCATCCATATGGCACCTGCACCTGCTCTGCTCTCCTAAGCAGTCACAGAAATTTGTGTTGTGCCCTGTGATAAATTCAAGGTAATGGATTTCCTGTTGAAGGTATATTGACAGAACTCATTTCTGTGAACAGCTCCTATAAGCTACCACAGTTTTGCAATGTCATTTAGGAGGGGCTTACATCTGCAAAGCAGATGCCTGTTTTCCTCCTTCCAAGCTAAACTTTCCAGTACATATACAATTAGTAAAATCAATAATCTTCTACCCATGACAAGTGTTGTAACTTGGTATTTTTATTACATATCACTCAGACTCACACAGAATATTTTGAGTTGGAAGGAGTCCATGTCCATGGCCTGTACAGGGACTGAATGCCCCACCTTGGTTTATTAGCACCATGATTTGACCATGCCCCTGAACAGACAGACCCAGCTATCTTGGCACTAAAGAAACATATGGAAGCTTGCTGAAAGCAGCCAAGTTTTGATTCAAGAGGAACTAGAATTTCAGTTCATGAGAACAGTTTTCCATTACCCATGTTGTAGTTTTGGTGTTGTGGTCAATAAAGAATGGTCTCCCATTGGGTGCATGTCGGACTTCCCAGCCTTTAGGGAGAAACCCTTGCTCCATGTCAGGCTGCTGCTGAGAAGACTGTTGTGATGAATCACTTGATGTTGCTTGTGGCTGTCTTGCTACAGAAATATTTTGTGCAGCTGATGCCTGACTTGCTTCCGCAGCAATCTATGGTAAATGATCAAAAAAATCCTATCAAATCCAAGCCTGTAAAGCAGTATCTTTTTTCCATTAACCTGTATTTTGACTGATGAAAGCAGTTTCATAAAGCAAGTCCCTGACAGATTCCATGATATCAACCACACTGACCAACATTCACTGATTGTAGTGAAGGTTTACAGAAGCTTTCCAGCCTCCTCAGTCAGCTACCACTCTGCAGAAGGGAGACTGACTGCCATGAACATTAACTGTTGCTAACTCTCTGTGCAGTCTCTCAGGTATTTTATGTGTCACTTGACACTTTATGCCTTTTGCATGTTCTATTTCAAAGCCATCCCCACCTCATACCCACAGGAGATGTTTAAAAGGTTCAATGAATAAAAACATCAGCAAATTGAGGACAGGCAGTACCTGTACAACTGGTTTTATCCAGGTAGTGGTTCTAGAATTGTGATCTATATAATACGACCTTCCTTTTTCATCTTGTCGTTCTTCCCAGCCTGGGGGTAATCCAGATGAAGTAGGCAGTAACTAAATATTAGTGATAACAGACAAAAAACAATTAAGGAAACAATGAAACTTACTGTGAAAAGGTTTTCCTCTGTCAATTTAAAACAACAAAACTATATTCCAGAAGGTTCATGACTTTTATGAGCTGGATAAAATAGATAAGAAGTATTTAAGTCCTTTCTGAACAGCATGAAATAACAGATTTTTATTTGTTTGTTTATATAAAACTCAAACTTCTCATGTTAAAGGATTCATTTATATACCTGGTCTAGGCTGATCCAGCCTAGTACTTCTGGCTATGAGATCACAGTTTGCAGTGTCACCATAAAAGCATAATGGAATGTGGTATAGCTTTTAACTAGAAGTAAACAATTAGAAGGCAAACCATTTGAAAAATGAAACTCATATCATCAGGGCAACACTACTTCCTTCTGCAGGCTATGCATCAAGATAATGCTAAACAAAGCTGAAACGTGGAAGCTTTGCAGCTGAACTAGACCCATAATTGCCATTTTGTCAGGGCAGCTGCTGGGCAAGGAAGGCCAAATCTCATCTGAGATGTCAGCAGCTAACACAGCTAAAAGCCTGTGTTTTTTGAAAAATGACTTACCACTGGATGTGCAGGCTGCTCTTCAAGTCTATATGTCTGCAGACTCCCTCTTCTGCTGGAATGGTTCTTGAAGGAGTGGAGAGGAACGACACATTAGCTATTACTGCAGCTTTAAGGATGGCAGCAAACAGCCAGCAATGGTTATCAAACTTCAAGCTATTACAGCTTCCATCCTGAGCAAAGTGTGGTATTTATTTCAAAACATGATTTAATATCATATTTTCCAAACTCTTGTTTTAACAGCTAGAAACATCAAGTTCACAGAGTCTATTATAATCTCAGAATGACAGAGCCTTGTGAAAGTTCAGAATACTCTAGCAATAGATGTTTTGGCATGTAAAACATGAACTACAAATAGTTACAGTACAATGGAGTTTACAGTATAGAACTTCTTGTGTTAGTAAAGTCTGTGATAGAGCAGAGTTAACACAACTTTCCAGAGAGTAAATTAGGCCAATAATGAAAAGATATGAGAGTCTGAGATAATCAGTTTGAAAAGAGCAATTAAATCCCTAGACTTTGCCTAAGTGTCCACCTTCCTGCCCACAGCCACGTTCAGATCTCATTTGCTACTTCATTAGACACCTGCATTTCATTTTGCTCCAGAATTTCCACAGCTATTTGAAGGAATTTTCCTTATCCACATACTACTGAAGTACTTCAAAGAAAAAACATTATTAACTTTTAAAGTTTTTTTGGTGAGGGAGTGGGGTGCAACGCAGGTGAAAAAAGGCAACACTGCCATTCTAGCTGACTCTTGCAAATAATTTGAACATCTGCTTCTTTCTTTGCTCAGGCCACCCAAGCAAGCTGAAATAACAGCTTCTTTGCTACCCATTAAATGCTGAACAGCAGAGATCAAGTAAAGTCTTGTTACTCTCACTTGACTGTTTCCAGCGACACTAGTGATACATTTGTACAAACTCAGATAAACATTGTCAATTCCAAATTTGGAAGGGCATTCTTAACATCACACAAACAAACGATTATTTCAATACCAAAATCCAACAGACTAGATGGCCTGGGTCACCTCTAAAGGCTTTCCTCAATGGACAGTGGATTTCTCACGTCACATATCAGGTTACAAGGCTGTTTGTGGAGTTCGGGTTTCACAGGACAGCTGAGCTTATTTAATTGCTTGCCACCACACCACCAAAAAGTCGAGTTTCACCCTGGCTACATGCTCCTGCTATTTTCCCTCTGCTACTGTAGCATTTGTCAGACAACCTAGCATGCTGTTTCAGTTGTTCAAACTGCAAAAAAGCAGCGCTGAGGAAAAGAGAGTAGTTTTCTGCTGGGCTAGGAAGCTTAACAGCCTCATGCAGAGGTCTGTCAAATTCCACAGCTGGCACAAGGGCTGTGGAGCTGTATGAGCAAGCTCCCTGTTTTGCTGCTAAGGAAGCAGCAGGTTTATACAACCCAATCATAAAACCTTATCCCAATATTCAGAATGAAAAATGGTCAATCTTAGAACTTTTTCTAATTGGAAAAGTAACTCACATAGCACAACTCCCTTAGAAATAAGCTTTCAAGAAACAGATTTTTTCATTCGTAGTTTTCAGCACTCTATGACTCTAGACTAAGAGGTAGATTTTCAGACTGAAAAATAGTTCACACGTAGCTGTTTTAACCTCAGGCAGAAATCCATATAAGCAAAGCAGAAAGGAAGAAAATGCTTGCTTAGATGCAAAAAGACTATTCTCAAAGTGTGTGCACTTGAGATGAAATTAAAAACATAATTCCTAAATAAAGTATTTATGGATCTAATTCTATCAAAACAAGTAGAAAAACAATTTACAGCGTAGGCAGTTGACTGGCCAGTAGCTGGACTTCCAGAGGTAGTAAGTCTGTTACTCAATTCTTCTGCAAGATGACTCTGTATATCACAGCTACTCTGCGAGAGAGGTATTTGAACATTCTGATTGCTGTACATTGTTGCCTCATCTTCAGTTATAATTTCCCAGCTCTTTAAAAGAAAAACAAAGGGAAAAGATTTTTAAAAAGTAGTTGCAAGTTACAATTATTTAAGGCAAGTTTTCTGAGCAGGCTAGATTAAAACCACCAGTTGCACTTCAGAAAGACGTTGAGCTGTGTGGCTGTACCTCAGGGGAATCTCTGTTGTCGGTGCTCTCGGTGTCCTCGGATATCTGTCGCCGGTGAGTGAACACGTGCTGGGCCTCCAGCTGCACACTGCCAAGGTCTGCAACAGCCACGCTGTCCCTGCAGGGCAGTGCAGGACATGTCAGCTAACAGCAGCCTGGGTTTATCTTTCAACAGTAAGCCAGGCTAACAGCAAAAACATACATCACAGTGACTCTGGCAGAAGAAAAAGAAACAGTCTGGACTGTATAAATTAAAGTGAACTGCTTAGGATGAATAAGCGTTTATGTCAATGTGAAGTGTAAGCTGAAGAACCAGGTAGCATTCTGGGGTGGGAACAAAAAAATAAGGCAAACAATTTAACAAAGTCCCTGATGGAAGGAAGAAAACAGGCTGAAAACTGAAAAATTATTTAGCTTCCATTCCTATAGTTATCTCTCCAGCTACAACCAGTTTCTATTTGAACACATACTTCCAGAGCACAGTACAGTCACAATGATCACTAGCCAGTGACCACTGCATGAGGGCTTCCAAGCGAAGTGAGGGAAAGCTCTCTACTAATTTTCAAGCTGTTCACTTTTTTTCTTCCTTGCTTTCAATGTAACTTGGGTGAATCACATTAGGCAATAAAAGACTTGAATTTGCAGGCTAAAAGACTTACTGTGCAGTTGGTCTTTTCCACTGTGTTCTTCTGAATTCATGATTGACATAGTAGGTCCTGCCGAGGATGTCTTGTCTCTCTTCCCAGCCTGAAGGCAGTGGAGGAGATTCCTGCTGCTGCTGTTGTGGCTGGCTAGCAGCCTCTGGTTGGTCCAATATAATCCACCCAGGCTGAAAGACATAATATGACTACCTTTAATACTACAGGAGTTGAAATACATATCTCAATTTTTCAAGCCACTCCCCCTTTTAAGGTGTAGCTCATCTTAAGCCAGTAAATTTGGCTCTGGTTTTAGTGTGTTTATTTCTGAAAAAAGACAGGGCATATTATGCATTCAGAAATCTTACTTTTAACTCAAGATCCTTAAACATATTAGTACCAGAGGTTGCTAATTCCAGGAAAGTAAACAGCATTCACAGAATACATTAAAAGCTTAAATATTGTCATTTCATAATACGTTGCAAATGTATGAGACAGGTGAACACACCCTTCTGTAACAAAGTTTAATTACAGCAAAACTGGCAATGCTGAATAGAGTTAGTTCTGGAAAAGAAATCAATTAATCTACAGTGGATGTGCTTAAAAAGATCACATATATATGGTAGGTCAGATCAAAATGTCGCTAAGGATTAGAGAGAGTTGAAATTCTAAAACCAGAGAGATGTTAGTGTCTGCCTGGAGTCAAAAAAAATTCAACAGTACCTACAACAGAAACTTCAACACCTTCAATTATATGCACAATACAAGCAATCACTTTTAACTGGTTTGTTTCTAAAATACTATTTATAGCTTAGTGATTCCTAATATTCACTTTTCAGCAATAAACACATTTTTCCCACCTCTAATTCTTCAGCCTGTTCTGTGGTTTCTTCTTCAGACCCATTGTTTTTAGGTAAGTAAGTCATTTTTAATCTAAGGTGGCCTTTGACTCTTGATTTATGGCTGCAGAAGAGAAAATAAAATTATCTTATTGTGCACTTGTAGAACAAAATAGCTGAAAAAGCACAGCTAGAGGATTATTCTTAAGTGCTCCAACACAAACTTAACTTCCTATAATCTACATTAATTAAGTTCTACAATGGCATTGAGGCTTCAGACTTCTGAATACAGTAAGTATTTAAAATAATGCTGACTTTTTAGTAGAATATAAATATCTTAGAAATAGCTACTCAAATTTCTTTGATGGAAACAGAAAAACTTAGAAAATGCATATGTAGCTACAACTAATTACCTAGGAGCATTATTTATATATAAAAATTAGAATTGGTATTTACCAACCTTCTCGGATGAAGAACAAAATCCTTAAATGTATATGGTCTCTCCATACTTGGATTTTCTGTCTGGAATAAGAATTTTTTTCAAGAAAAATCTTTATCAAGTACTTGAAATCAAAGAAAACCATTGGAAATTTACAGTTGATTTCTTTGAAAGCCTTGTAACATTTTAAAACTTAAATTACAGGTTCAGGTACAGTAACAGGAATACCAGCTTCAATCTTAGCAGTAAGACTCTGGTTCAAGAAAACAACAATTACCCTTCAGTGTCTATGCAGATTACGGAATGAAACACCTGCTCTTGGAAAGGGCTTGCCATGGTTGCTACCCTGTTTTTGAGACAGTTTCTGATAAATCTGTTAGTATCTGCTAATGTTTTGAGACTTCAGGAGAAAATGAAAAAGTTTATTTACTTCAATGTTCTTAGTGATATTTCTTAAAAACTGATTGTCTGCCTTGCAAAAGGATTACAAGAAACAGAAAAAATTGACCAAAGCAACAGTAGCTCTATTTCCCACTTACCCTCTTTTTTGTATCTGTTTATGTGAATAAGGAATAGTAAAAATAAATATACAGACTTTAAAGAAATATTTTAAGACATGACAATAATTACAATCTCTTCTTATCTTTAAGACTGCAAAACTATGGCAAAGCTAAAAGCACTCCAGTTTTGAAAAACAAGGTAACCTACACTGTTTTATAAACATCAGCACTGAAAAACCCCAAACAGATCTACAAAATAAAACAAAGAACCCACAGAGCAGGAGAATTGAATCACTTTATTACCAGTATTGTTGACTTCCTTAGATGACTAACAAGAGGGCATATAGAAATATTTTTTCCCTTTCATAGTTTTAAAAATAAACAAAAAATACAAACCGGCAACTGATAAAGAGGAATATCCACTTGTCCAAGAAAATCATCTCGAGTCTACAGAAAACAAAAACCACAGAAAGTTGAAAGCTGCAAAGTGTTTTAAAACCATTGTCCCCCACACCCTGATAGCACACCAATGATTTCTTAGAACCTGAAGGCACTTTTGAATTATAGGCAATAACTTGTTCTGTGCAGAGCAAGCGTGGCATTCACATTCTCTGAACACAGAGATAATTCTCTCTCACAGGTTTTTTCCTGGAGAAGCACAGAGAGAAGAAGAGAAAACAATTCTTATCTCTACTTGCTGCTCCTGTTGTTTTTGCACATGTGGAATGTGTTGGGAGGATTGTTTACCTGAAGTGATTTGTCAATTAGATTCTGCTGAAGATTGTTTTGTTTCCTTAGCCAATCACTCAAAGCTGTGTCCTGACTGTCTGGAGACAGCCATGAGTTTTTCTTTAGTATTCTTTGTAGTATAGTATCTCTTTAATATAGTATAGCATAATGTAATATAATACAGTTTAATAAAGCAATTGTTCAGCCTTCTGAATCAATGCAGTCAGATGCCAATCATTCCCTGCTCAGGGGTCTTCTTGTTTACTATAAGCAAGTTCTGACTGACCCAACACTCCAAGCCTTGGGCAGCTCTGCCTTCCTTAAAAAAAAAATTGAGGGAGCTGGAAGTGGAGATTTAGACTGCTTACAAAATGATACAGGCTAATGTTACCAAAACAGGAGAGTTGGTCAGAGTCAGGACTGAGACTGCCATTATCTCCAGCAGAAACCTTGTCCTAAAGGACCCTCCTCCTAGGAGGGCCCAATAATTTCCATAAACCTAGGCAGCCATTTCAAACAGGATGTATAAACATTTTTTTTTCTTTTCCAAATCATACAGCTACTGTCAAAGCTAACAAGAAGCAAAAGTAAGTGTGATCTGTGGTAAGTGCTTTGGAAGTTCCAGCAATTCCAGTGGTCCCAAGCTTGGCATGAAAATCTGTTAGAACTAGGAAAAAATGCCTTCTGTCTACACACTTTGCAGAGTTTAGTTTTAACAATGACCATCCACAAGATTTTACCTGACCTGGATGTCTGGACTGTCCAGCTGGGACCAGACTATGAACACAGCAGCTGTCAGGGCAGGGACTGACAATACACAGGATCACTGCACACCTGACTTTTCATCATGGATTTTTGCTTGCCAAAGAAATTACAATTTCAGTAATCTACACAGGTAATTTCAGTATTCACCAATAATCACCACCAGCAGTACTTTACTTGACTTCTTGCTGGATTACTGGAGCATGTGCTAAGTTGCTTCAAATTAATTCTTGATTTGAAAACCTTTGTGAACCTTCACAAAAGCAGGAAAATGTATTGCAAGGGTCATTTAACATGAAGACATATCAGTGCCTGTGGAATAAACTCAGGTCAGCATGGAATTTTTTGAAGGTATGCATAAGCTTATAGCTTTAATAAAAAGCCCCTACACTACAACAAGACTACACTTTTCTGCACAGACTGAGTAAGGAGCTGTAAGTCTTCAACTCTGTGGCCCGTGCAACCTCTGAAATTGTAGGCTTCCTGATTTTTCTAGCTAGCAAAAAAAATTAGTGCCTATTCTTTCCTAAATCTGTTGTTGCATTTATTCAAACGAATCACCCCAGAATTTTAATGTTTGTCCATAAAACTTTTCACCACAAGGCTCTGCAGCTTGCTGACATCTATTTCCTTCACCTCAGGGCAAAACCATGTGTTCCAATTTTCTTCTGGAAAACTTACTTTAATTTTCAATTCAAATGTTTTTTATCCTTAAAACTCCAGCTCCATCCTATCAGTTTTTTGGTCCCTCTGACATTAAAGTACAGGTATTTCTAGAAGCAGTTCTTTTTGCCTTAGTAATTCTGGTACCTTTTTTCCTTAGCTCTGTGTCCTAGGCTCATCCATTTAACCTTTAAGTCATACATGTATTTGGAGAATCAGTGTCTCACATGGGCCTCTAATTTTTACACCTGCAAAAAACACAACTAGATAGTCATAGTGATAAAATGTAGAAATTTGGAGATATGCCACTTCAAATTCAGTTTGCAGCAGGGATGTCATGTTCAGATCTGAAGGGGACTAAAATTAAAATATATACAAAACATCCACTGTTTTAGTCTACAAATTCATTTGAGATAGAAAGCTACAACAGGTTTCATACCTGTGGAGGCTTCCCTGACCTACTGAAGGAACACTTTCTGTGCTATTATAGACCACAGGACTCTGGAAAAAAATTAGTTATCATTTTTGCCTATGAGGTTCTTTTTTAAATGGCACAGCACATACCTTAGACATGTTAAAAGGCTTAGTATTTGTAAAGTTCTTGGCAATCCTCAAGTGGAACATGCCTTCCAAATAAATTATTGGAATGTGGGACAAAAGCTTGCTCTATTTTAGAAACCCTCAGAACATTGTGTTTGTTACCAGCATAATTTGAATATGGGCTCCTGTTATTCACTTTATTATTCTGCTGTCTCTCCTCCTATTTTTAGCAGAGTTAGCCTCGATAACCAACTCTTAACAGTACTTTCTCCTCCAGCTAGAAAGCACAACCCTGAGTGGAGATTTTTGTTGACCTCCAAACAACTAACACATAAATCAGATAGCAGGAATGATCTCCAGCAATGTGTCCCCCTATGACAAGCTGACTAACTGCCTGCCAAGAGGTGCCAGAGCAGCAACAGACACTGCACACAGGAACAACAACCAAATGCCAGCAGAGCTGAAACTGTTTGGATCTCTGTTTCATCAGAGCAGGCAACACACACAAGTGGGTCAGTTGTTCTTGTCAACTTCTAATTTCTTAACAGCCAGAGAACTCAAACCTTCTGCTTGGCATAAACCTCTATTAATGATATACTGCACTAACAGAGAGGCCTTGTATTTTACTGATTCACTGGTTTAGTCTATAGAAAGTTATTAAAAACAGGTGAGGACAGACAGCTGCTGTACACAATTCATCTGAAGAAATCCAGGGCGACGCCAAAGCATTCAAAGAAAAGCACCAAAAGACAGTACTTCTGTTCAAAACTCATTTTCATCTATTTTATGAATATATGCTTACTAAGTTTTAGATTTTGGACCTTGTTTCCTGCAACTCCCATCAGAAATTGAAGTAGATTTTAAACAGACATGCTTATCTGAGTCACACATTTAATAGCAGTACTGTGAACATATCCCAAAATTTAGCAGGTTTGAAAATGGGTCACGGAATTTAATGCCTTTCTTAATTGCTGGATTCACCACACAGCCTTTTGAAACAGCTCTTGTATAAGACCAGGGTGTTGAAATAACAAGTATTTTCTCTACCAATTTTTGTGACAAATGTTTGGTGGTATTAGTGCATTAATTAGAATCCAAGCATATTCCCAGTCTTTTTCTGAATAAACAGGCAGCTGGTTGTGCACAGGTTGGTCTGTGCACAGAAATCCACAGCTGTATGGCAAAACAAGAAAGCATACAGCTTTTATTGGAGGGAACATAAGTATCAATTCAAATTGAAAAAACAAACAGTGATCTGGACTATCGCTGCTTAAGAAAACATGAGCTCAATAGATGCCTTATAAAACCAACATTCTTCTTGCTTAAACACCCAAACATCAACATTAGCTACAAGCTTGATGAGAATGAAAAAAACCTTCTTGAGCTACACTAGCAAATTCAAGTATTTTTCTTTTCATGCTGCGCCGAGTGTATTATTTGCTTCTCTTAAACTCTAAATTGAAAAAAGCGAGCATTTTTTCTTCCATAAAATACTGCCAGCATATGCTATTCATCATGAAAAAGTTACAGCTTCAAAAAAACAAGATTCAATTATGACATGAAGATTGTACCAAATTCACAGATTCCACAAGTAATGTTTTCTCTATCTTGCAATGCAATAAATACTTGGTTGCATGGAATTCATTACAGTCCCAGTCTCTTGTATTTTTAAGGGGGACCTGTGGATTGTGAGGAGATTTTTTTTTAGTGACACAAAGGCATTTCTTTAGAGCTGGCATCTATGACAGACAGATATAAGACCCTATCAGCATTTTCAAAATAGAGAGAATCCATACTGTTAGGTCTAGGGTTATTACACAACATGTGTTTGTGCAGGACCTTCAGCCTGCTGGCTGTTTCAACAGCAAGGTGTCAGCACAACATGCTTCAGCAGTTTTACCATCTGCTTAACAGACAGCATTTAGAAATGACACTGAGGTTATTTTCACTAATTCTCTCTCTCACTTCCAAAGATATTTTCAGACAACTGCTTATCTAAAGATCAGAGTAAAAGCATCTTCTGTTTCTGCATTTAAAGCTCGCACATTTTATATGGCACCAAAATCTCACCACTTCCTTAAAAGTTCATATTTAGTTTACAGTACTTTTACAACAACATTCATATATCAGTCCACTCAATGTGTGCTGCTTTGAGAACTTGTCCTTAAAAGTTTATTAACAATGAAATTTAAGATAGGTTTTTTTTCCACACAGTTCATAGGAAGGCAAGTCGTCTAATATAACCAAAGCATACTTCAGAACAACATAAACAGAGAACATGTCAAAAGTTATTAATGCATTGATTTTATTCACCAGAATTTTGAGTTCCTTTGGTTTGATGTATGCATATGTCAAACAAGCTACCATATAAAAAACAGATATATTACATTTTATGAAAAGTCAAAAGCCAATCCAGACTTGCTGTCTTGTGTTAAATCTGCCAATATTCACCACAAAAAATTAGAAAACAGTACCAAATGTTTCATTAGGTACTATTTCAACAAGTCATTCCTGACATCAAATCAGTTATCTTCATAACAGTATAAAAACATAAAACTCTTGCATCTGTTTGTGAAAGCTTTTTTGCTATATCTTAAGACTTCGAAAAAAGTTTGAAAAACAAACTCTTGTAGCAACAATTCCAGGTGCATTTTCACCTTCTCCATTTAACACTATAAAGCTCAAAACACAGAAATGTCAAAGCCTATCAAATGTTAAAACTGCATGTGTAATTTGCTCCCAGAATTAACAACAGATAAATCAGATATTGCAGGTGTTTACTGCAGTGGCTAATTAACACATTCAGTGAAGGACTTCATACAGTCAATCAACTTTTTGCTTTTCAGAGCAAGAGGGAAGAAATAGAATTAAAAATAAGATAAACTACTTTTCTCCAAAAGGGAGACAATTGGAGAATGTCTGCATCATGGTCTCTTTTCTGTGAAGTTCATTTGCTCCAGTTCAGGATCACAGAGAGACAAAGTCAGGCTGAACCTGGAAGCTGCTTTTCAGCCCTGAATTCAATCAGTTGGCCAGTGCCCTACAGGTACCTGGCCACTTCTTAGAGAATGAGCCTACAGCAGGGCTGGATGCAGCCTGCATGGCCTCACCCTGCTCCAAAGTCAGTCCAGCAGTTTTTAAAAGCATTCCTAAGTCTGCTGTCGATGCAAATGCAGCACCAACACCGACTCAGGCCTGCCCTGTGCAGCAGCGCTCAGCCTGCGGCCACTGCCAGCCACAGCACAGCTTCCCACACCCAGCTTCAGCCCTCAGCCACTGCTCAACAGCAGCCTCAAGCCCCACCTATCACCCTCTCCCAGCCTCTTGCTGCCAGGTGTAAGGGCAGACACAGCACCTGGCCAGAGCAGAACTCAGTGGTTGGGTTTGTTTTAAGGTCTGCTGTGCTCAAGCTATAAATCCCACCTGTCCAAAATCAGTCTGCATGAACTGACCTTGGATGCCTCAACCTCTAATGACAAAAGGTGACCACAACACAAATAATCCAACTACAATCACTTTTCCAACAAAACAGTATGACAATTTATTTCAGACAAGCTCAAGAACGCTACCAAAGTTATATTACACTTCCCACCTCAGACATTGTTTTATTAGCCTATAATTTGCCAGATGTTAGCCACTTTAGATTTCTCATTAATAAGCTAAATATTTGCCCCAAAACAAACTTAGTAGAAACAACAATTAGTAGAATAACTGGCTAATGTAGAAACTCTATTGAAAAATAACTAATGGTCATAATAAATTCTGGAATTCCTTTTCCTTAAAAAGCCCTTGTACTTTGACATTACCAAAGAGGCAGTCTCCCTTATGCTAGGAACAACCCTGATTGCCAGAGAAATCATCCAGGTCTGAAAGAATCCAGTTCTGTGTTCCTTACCACATTCCTCTTACTGAGTAGCTGGAGTGTCTCATTTGCATTTTAATACGCCCTAACTTCAGCGACCCCAATTCAAGTTTGTATGTAATTTCAGCCAGGAACTTACTGATGTCCTTCTTAAATTCTGTTTGCTTATGTTACAGTTGATAGAGCTGAAAGCAGCCCAAGGTCTCAAACAATAATTGCAGCTATCTGTAGACTTTTCAGTTTATTGTAAACTATCATGACAGAAAAAAAGAATGATGCACTCTCTTGAAACAGAGATGATTACAGATCCATAAACTAACACTGCAATGAGCTACAAACATTTTGCTGGCTGCATTCCCAAATCAGCATGTTCTGTTTGTCACAGGGAATAAGGAAAAAAGCACACTTGAAATAGAGACACTTCACAGAAATGCAGGGCAGTCCCCTTCAGACAAGGGTGAAAGTCAGTCATAAGCAAATGACTGCAAAGGCCACTCAGTTTTGCTTACTTGCTTAATCTGTGAAATTCATCCACTTCTGGAAGATGAGAAAACACGTGTTGGAACACAGAAGAGCACTCTGCCAAGGGTGAGGGGAGAGCATTTCTACCACTTGATCCTCTGTGGCTGCAAGGGCTGAGCAGGCACCAGAGAGCCTGGGGGTCAGATTAACACTCTGCCTACCCTTGTATCCTTTCCATGTAATGGCCAGGAGCAGATGCTTAAGGAGTAATAATAATAGTATTAATAAGGCAATTAAGAACAGTACTTCCTTTGATACAAGCCCTAGTTTCCAATGAATAAGTGGTCATGGACCTCTTGATCCTGACATTCAAATACATATTGAAAATACCCTTTGATGGACCTTTCTTCAACTTACCTAACTTCTTCAAATCCATATCTACTTTTGATATGCAGATCTTGAAACAATTTGCTCAGCAACACATAAAAGAACATCTTTCTAAAAAAGTGGAATGGAAAAATTCACCTTCCCTGCACTATAGTTTTATAAATTCCCTCTATACCACCTTTTTTTTTCCAAAGCTGAAAATCCCTGGCCTACTTAGTGTTTCTCCTCACATAAAGCTCACCCCAATCTTGCAAACCTTTTTTTAGTTCTGTTATCCATGCTTCCTGAAAAAGTACCACTAGAAAAATACATGCCATGCCCTTATGGTTTGTACAATTCCATAATGGTGGTTTTAATTTTGTTAGTTTACTTCTTTCCCTAATAAATCCTAAGCTTTTATTTGCCTGTCAATAAGATCTGAGCTCGCATTTTCAGCAAGTCTTTCCCCATGACACAAACCATTTCCTGACCAGTATTGGAGGCCATCACCAAGGGTACATCATTAGCTGCTTTTCATGTGTGCAATACTTGGCATTTTTCAACACAAATTTCCAAATTGCCTATTTGGAAAAAAAAATTAAATTAAAGCAATGATCCTGTCTCATATCTAAAAGCCAGCAAGTTCTTCAGGTAATGAGGAGTAAAGAAAAAATGTCTCTAGCTTGCCCTGTGAACAAGTTTTACTTTAACACATTCTTGTAGGGATACCACATTTTAAAAAACAGAGTAACTATAGCTTGTGGCAACATTAAAGAAGCCACAGCATCAACGCTACCCACTCTCTCATGGAAGATTAAAAGGACATGAATCACCCTGAAGGCTGGATAATTACATATTTACATAAGCTGTTTCAGGAGGCCTGCTCTGCATGGTTTTGCAGTTTTAGTTTCCCCATTTTCTTCTGGCAAGAGAAACCTGCCCAAATTCAGTTCAGCTGCAGACTATAAACAGAATTAGGCTAATCATAATCTCCACAGAGCACAATCAAATAAAACTTCTTAATATGTACATGTAAAGTTTGCTGAGGACTGCTAAGTGCTAGAGCTTTAATATACTGGTATATTCAAGTATCTGCTTCCTTAGAGTATGATGATATTCTGAAAGTTACATACAGCTCAGAGTTGCCAAATACAGCCTGTGAAACATGAAAAACTTCAGGGATCAAGTAATTACCAAATAATGTTATTTGATCACTTCCTTTGCATCACTTTCCTAATGCATCCACACAGCAGGCTGTAAGATCTATCCCATCCTTTGTGTGCCATCTTTTTGTTCCCCTGAAGAAGGACTGCTAATCAAAAGCTAAAGCATGAAGAAAGGTAGAGAAGAAGTTACTAAACTCTCCATTTAAGCAAGATGAAAACCAGAAGAAATTAGTACCAGCTATTAAAGCACCACAGGTGATTAAAGCACAGAAGCAGGAAATTACCTACAACTAATTATGAATTGTTCATTATTGTGATTAACTCAGTTTCCACTGTCTTCCTTTCAATGTATTGATGTATAATTCAGCTTCCAAAATTTGTCTGAGACACAACACATACACTCCTATGTGACTGAAGTCCAACCTAATCACCCCCACAATTCCTCAGAAAGACACAACCTTCCCTTCAAGCCCAACTCTCCCTGACTGAACTGACAGACCATGACACAGCAATGTACCACATGCTCCTGAAATGTGATCCTCCCAGATATGCAATACTGAACAATATGGAAGTTGTTAGATTATGAGGTTACCATAGCACAGTACATAAAGTGATGCCAATTTGTTCTTTGCCTTGTATTGGCTCCATAATCTTCTGCTTTTGCTGCTCCTTTCCCCCCTCACCTCCTTGCACAGATTTGGGACACTGATACACATGCAGCCCTTTGCTCCATGTGCAAAGCTGGAGCTGAGCCACAGCTGTCCTTCCCTTCTCCTGGCACTTCTCCCTGGCTGGATAAATGTTTTCTGGGAGGGAGTTATGCCATGACAGAAGCCCTGCACCTAAGGAGAATGCAAGAGACAAAACAACCTCAGACTACCCAGCATTAACTTGTGGTGCAGCATTAATCAAGGGAATCACAATCTTCCAGACACAGGTTCTGGTCCCCTCAGCATGTTCAGATCAGCTGGGAAGTTATTCAAGAGAGAAATTCTCACACACAGCCCCCTCAAATTACTGTTTTACTAAATTTAAATTTAGTACAGCAAGATTCAAATAGCATCTTTTATGAAGGCAAAGTTCCAGAGTTCGGTGAAAAAGCTCAAGAGTTCCAACTAAAAGGTTTCCCTTACGTGAATCTGACAGTAGAAAAACAATTTGGTTATTTTACACCATCTCTGAAGTTTGGGAGTTTTTTTGCTTCCAAACACGTCATTTCAATAACTAGAGACAAAACTTGAGCAAAATTACTTGTAAGGCCTATAAGAAAATTTATTCCCTCAATTGCATAAGAAATTATTTTAAAGGTATACAGCTGCTGAAATAGACTTGCACATACATTTACAATATTCACATTATCCAATAGAGAGTGATACTGATGGGTAGGAATAGCTAATGTCAACAGGGATGTCAACATGATGTTATACTTGCAGAAGAGATTAACAGAAGTTTTAATTTTTTAGAAGTTTATGTTCTACAAGAACTGGAACTGTATTCACTGTTTCTGCCTTCCTCTGTACCTCTTGGACTTTACCTATGCATGATGACAAGTAACCTGCTCCCTTACTCACTCCTACCCTCCCAATCCACATCTCTGATGTTAAAATGCTTTAGCTGCAGATTTATTTCCACCCCAAGCAGAGAAAGATGCACTAAAAAAATAATGAAAAACCCCAAAACATTAAAGTAGAAATACATAGTCAAGGACAACCTTCAATGCTGTAACCATGGACTTCTTTCTTTCCCCTACTTCACACAAATGAAGTTCCAATATCTATTAGAGAACCTCTTCAATAAGTTCCCAGTAAAGACCAGCAGTCACACACCGGCCACCACCATTCCCCATTTTGTAACTTAATTAAAAATAATCCAAAGCCAGTTGTCATAGAAATGGTGTTGATTTTTTTTAAGCCAGCCTTTAACAAGCTGTTGATTATGGAAAGCAGGAAATGTGATCCGAGGCGGCTGAAGGCTGGTAGCAAGGCATGGAAGAGAAGAATGCACAGACCTTTTGCTGCTTCAGCCTCTGGAGTCTCTGACCACAGCACTGATTTGATTTCATGGCTGCCCTGTACAGATAGCTGACATTACTAAATGCTACTCCAGTATCAACTTGTTAAATTTGAACCCAGACTCAGCATATCAATATACTAGGCCAGACTAACTGGAGTCAAGAGAAATATTTTGGGAGTTGTTTATTTTTAAATGAGTCACAATACACCATGATAATTAACTGGACTATGTAATTAAATGATTGCCATAGAATCTGTTGTATTGGTCACAAAGACAAATAACAAATACATGCTATTTATCTATTTTATTACAGTCAGTTACTGAACAGCTGTGAAGTCAGCTATGGTTTTTGCTTGGTTTGGTGGAGGAAGCTTTTACATTTTTTGATAACATGTTTTATAGGATATTTACCCATTTACTGTTAAAACAAAAAAACTGAAAATAGCCATTTGAGGACTGTAAATTTTCTGTACCTGATGTTTGTGTCAATCCATTGTAAACACTGCTCCTGGGAACTGAAACAAACTACTGCCAGTCCAGTGTCCTAGCAGGTTTGCTGGAAATGTTAGCTAACAGTCCAATCCTGAACTTGGATTAAAATACAGATTATCTTTCATATCAGCTGCCATTAAACACAGAGACAAGCAGTGCAAGTTGATGAGAAATGTAATTGAAGTGCATGACTCAACATATTTTTACAATATACTTTCAAAATAACTGACACATTTTAATTAGTCTGGATCTAATCTGTTTGTGCCTATTGTGAATGTTACCCCTCACTTTACAGTGAGATTTTGGGAAGAAAAATCACCCAACAATATATACATACATACATATATATACATATATATATATATATAATGATTATCTGTGTTCCACTGTGAGTTTTATAAAGAATCTTAAGCATAAATCACACTTTCCCAAGAAGGAAAGAGCATTTTTTAAGCTCTAAACAAAATGCACTGAAGAAGTCAAAGTGTAGAATCATGAGGCACTGCTCTAAGGGCAACAAAAGACTGAAAATTCCAGGCTAACACCTGCAAGGTGTCTTACTAGTTTAGATGGGGACTGTCATAATTGTAAGGTCTTTGGCAAAAAGCCCTTTGCTTAAACAAACATATTAATTACACCATAGTAGTGTCAAATCAATGAGAATAAGTTCTTAAAACAATTTTAGTAGCCATCAATTGTTGCAATTTTATCAGCATTCATAACTAAAAATATTCAGATAATTTAAGTCCTCACAATGTTATTTAAACAAGGCTTAAAAATCTGCCTTCTATGTGGCCTATGCTTTACTAACTGCCTCAAGAGTTAATAAGAGTAGACACCTCTACCAGCAGTTTAGCTGAACATGAATTTCATTACAAAAAATATCTATTTAATATAAGCCTTCTAGACCCAAGTACTGTAATTTGAACAGCAATGTTGTTGGAAGAGGTATTAAGTTACTCAGTACTGCTCAGGCTGAAATAGTAGTTGGAAGGAGGAAAAAAAGAGTGAGAGGAAACTGAAAATTCCTGTGGTTCAGGGTGTATACAGAAACAAATGGTATTTACAGTTTCTCTGCTCAAATACGACTTATCTTTAATTCTACATACAACAAACTGTTCTGTAAAACAAAGCCTATCTGAAATAAAACTAAAAGATCACTCATTTTTACCCATTTTATATGCAAACAACTTCAGTAGCTACTATTAATTTATTGAAAAGTTAGGTGTTTATAACTACAAAATTTAATCTGAAGTTTAAATGACTCCCATGTCTCCATAACTAGACAAGAAAATCCCTCTGAGCTCATGTAAACAGCAAACTATTGTTTTAAAATCTATTAAATACACTTATTTCACAGCAACACCTATTTACCTATGCCCCATATTCTAAGAAACTAATCTAAAACCCAAATGTAAAAGATAATTAAAAAATTAGCTTCCTAATGGTGACAATTTGACAGCATTAGGAAACTGAAATCACTGCGCTTAAGCCTTGGTTGCAAACTTTTACTACTTTCCAGCTAAATTTCAACTCTAAGGTAGCATCACATTTTTCTATAAACCACGACACTCACCTTCTGGGGCCTCCACAAAGTGCTAGACATTTCCCTTTTAGAGGTTCCATATCTTTTTCTAACACCAGTTGTTTTTCCTTCATTCCCAGCTTTGAACTGTATGTGCAACTGAGACGTCCTTGCACTATGACACTTGTATTTAAGGCTGGATAAGCAGCAAGAAACTTTTTGACGTGATCCTTCCAAGGAAACACTTCTTTGTAAAATATGGGGAGTTTTGCTCATCTGTGCATTCGGTCTTCCTAGTTCATTTATATTAATCTGATATTCTGAATCTGCTTTTGAGGGCAGACATGTAGATGTGCTACGCTCCAGTTTTAAATGAGGGTATTTTGTACCAGAGTTCAGATTTAACTCTGGACTGCAAGAGCCATTAACCATTTCACTGCTCGATGCAAATGCTCTTTGTTTAAGATGAACTGAAACACATGAGAAGCCATCAGGTGCTTCTTCACAAGTTGCCTGCTGAGGACCATTCAGAATTTGACTTTTGTCCTGTAACGATGCATTCAAATAAAGCGGCCGGATGTCTCTGACCTCGCCAGAGGAGCAAACTGTTTTAGACAGTCTAAGTCCATTGACTGCTGTTGAAAGGAATCCCTTGGAAATGGTCTGATCCTCTTTTTGTGCCAGCTCACCAGGAGAAATAATTAATTTATGAGATGTTTGATAGGTGCCTCTGTGTGGTAGCTGACCTGAGCTTACTGGAGAAGCTGGAGGAGTACTGGAAGGACTCCTAGGAAAAATAACCAATGACGAACAACGTCGCAATGGAATTTTAGTTTTCTTCCTCACTGACAAAGCATCTTGGTCAAAAGTAGTATTACTTCTGTACAGTGTTTCCTGAGATGAGTTGCTCCTGGAGGGATTACATTTGTTTCCAGTGCTTCTATATGAAGTGTCACCATGTGCAACACTACTACAGAAAGTACTGTCACTTGTCCAAAGAGTGCCACTGCCAGTGTCACTGATGACACTGTTAGTATATGAACCTCCATCGCTTGTGGTACTTGCACATGATCCGTAGTCACTGCCAGCACTGCTGAACGAGCCACTGTCACTTGCTGCAATGCTGCTGAGGCTGCCTCTGCCCAGAGCAGCACTGCTCAGAAGGCTGTCATTAGATCGATGGTCAGACACGACTCCAGCACCGCAGCTCCCTTCGCTACCAATACCAATGAATGAAGTGTCTTCACCAGCAGCCACGGCATCACCAAACCTAGAATATCCACTCTGCTTCCTAGACTGCAAGGAAATGTGCAGTGAACTGCTCTTTTTTATTTGCAGTGAAGAAATAGTTGTGCTTTTCTCTGGATTAATTACCTGTTGCACTACAGGTGCATAAGCAGCTTGTCTAGGAATTAGTTTCACTTGTGTAAAGCTAGGTGCAGAACTCTGCGATTTGTTGAAGTACATGCAATTATTCCTATCCAAAAAATCTTCAGAGGTTTCTGATAATGGGTCTGTGTTGCTTCTTTGAGTAGCAAAATGCAATCTTAACCGTCGTGCCATTTGTTCTCATTTCCACGCATGTTAGCAACTGAAACCCACAAAGATCCTTCAGCAGAAAGGCTACAGGCAGCTGCACAGAACCCAGAGCTGGTACACTGCAACAGTAAAAGCCCATAAAAGTTGCAGTCTTTGTCCTAATTCCTACAAGATACTAGCATTTTAAAAGAAAGTACCTCTTGAAATAAGTCAGCCATTCCTTGAACTGTAGTTTCTGGACCGTCGTTGATTGCTTGCAGTCAGAACGCCTTCATTTAAAAAGCACTTATGTTCCAAGGATCTCAGCTGCGACACACTGACAAACACTACTGACCTTGTTTCAATTACACCTCCTGGAATTTGCATAAATGAATGCTGGAATAGGCTTCCAGAACCTCCAGGCTGCAAACAGCAACGCCTGCTGCGGCTGCACGAGCTGAGTCAATGTGTCCGTACTTTCCTCAGCAGCGTATGACTACTAATATTTTTACCCATAGGTTTAGAATTACAGGAAGTTGGTAGGAATGAAGTCCCATATAATTGAGTATCAAGTCCAGGATTGAATTTCCAAATAGTAACCATGCTAGCAAACTGCTGAGGTCTGAATTATGCACAAACTAGTGAAATAAGCCTCCTCTCCCTTAAGAAAATGTTTTTCTGCACTATTTAAATAAAACTTGAAAGCAATCTGGCATTATCTTGCAATCCACATGCTGCTAAGCAATCACACTTTCTAAAGATCTGCACATAGTAGAACCCTCTGTGCTTATTAATTCATAATTTTAAATGAGGTGCAACTGAAAAGGAGCCAAAAAAAAGTTTTGCTGGTTAATAATTTGGCATTTGTTTTAATTTCTAGTTTGACCTTTTCTAACTACAGCTGTTAAAGGTAGAAAGAAACAAAATTACTCTTACAAATCTAACTACCTCATCTTATTTGCTGGAAGCCCAGAGCAAGGGCACATTCATTACAGTTCAATGTGATTTGCAGATATGTGACCAGCTACACAAACTTTAGAACACTGAACCAAGTATGCACAGAGATAAAAAGCATTACCAAACAGAATTACAGAAGAAAGCTATTCTGTATAAGTACACACAAACTGCCTCATAGATTCATAACTTTTTTTCATTTTTTAAAGAAAATGATCAGCATGTCAAGAAATTAATATACTGTAAATTCTTCCAAGAGTAAAGGGATTGAGAATTCCTACAAAATGTTTCACTGGCTCATATAATCTGTAGAGGTCCTTTGCTGGCACCTAGTGGGACTTTTGATAAAAGACAATCTTAAATCCTGCTGTTAAGTGGGATTTTTGTTGTGGATTTTGTTTTGAAAAACACCAACATTTGGCCATCAATGTACTTTTAAATACATAAGCCATATATGATGCAGTACTGAATGCTACTGCACTAACATGAAATTACTTAGTGCTGCTCAAAGAGTACAAACAGAAGAGAACACTAGGCCATTTGTACTTTTATAGGTCATACTACTAGGAGTTTTTTCTGCTTCATATTTATTTAACCTTTACTGTATTTTAAGCTAGAAGGCAGTAAAATTAACATTTATACCTCCTTCCCAAAAAAGAGCCAAGAATCAAATTCACAGTACCTTGTTTGCAAGAAACAAATTTGTTTTCTAATTATACTCCAGGGCTTACTTAACCTCCATTACCTGAATTCCATTATTAGAATGCAGCAATAAATGAATACTAGCTTATTCATAAAAAGCCAACAAATACAACACTTCATTTATTTCATTATAACCAATAGGACTCTTTCTAAAGTTATATGTTGGTGGGGACTGGGATGGGGAGAGAAGAGGAAAGGAAAATACCATAAAAGGTTCTTTTGGTCAGTTTCAAAAAGTCACATTTGTACTTCAAGCAATACAGTAAAAAATACCCATAAAATCAAACAAACCAAACACAAACCAAAAACATCAGCAAGTGACCCTAAGATATGTGGGCAAAAAGTAAAAAATGCATTTCTTAGGGCTTCTTCTCTCCCCAAGAACAAATATATTAGTGGCACAGCTCCTAACATGTTGGTGTGATGTGAAGTGCAACCATTGGAGGTGCTGGTTTCTTTCAGTAGAGCATTACCTTCTCCCACAGTGGATGATCTGAAAGGTTTTGTTCAATTTTACTAAAGAAATCCTAAAAAAACAATAAACTGACATAATTTGGTAGCTGAAGGCTTAAGATGCCAGCAAAATGTCTCTCTTCCTCAGCTACACTTGTATAGGTACTGCCAGCCAACTGCAGCTTTCTCAGGCAATGTAAAATGGCTTTTAAAGTGTTAAATTCAATGTCGCTGAATTACAGTTGGCATAAAAATAAACTAAAAGTTAGTATTTTTAAAATATATCAATACTTCCATTCAAAGCTTAATGTCATTAATTTCTTCAGTATCAATAACAGATTTAGGCACTTGCTTTGCAAGATATTTAAATTGTGGCAAGGTACTGTAAGACATAGCAAGAGGCGTGGTTTCTTCACTGATTCATCTCCTAAGTGATCTCCACGTTCTTCTTGACATTTTTCTAGTGTGTTTTTAAAGACAACCTTAATTAAAGACTCTGCAAACCACTCAAGCCCTTTATTCTACCAAGGATTTGCAAGTCAGAAGAACAAACTAGATTTAGCACTCCTTTAGCAAATCCAAGACAAGTGATTTTTGAAAATTTTAAAGCTATTATAAAACTCTGACTACTGGTGATATAACCAATGTAGCAAGACCAGAAATTTAACCTAAACTCTGAAGAAATGTTGTGTTCTTGAATACCAGCCTCAAAACCTTTTTTTAAAAACAAGCAGGTATTTCTGGCTTCCATTTATCCCTAAAAGTTAAAGGGAATAAAATCACTTGAGAGAAAATTTTGTAAAGAGGAAATTAACCATTGGGAGGACACAAATATGAGAATATTTCAGTTTTACCAGATTGGTCACATTTAGACTTTAAACATTCATCCAGTAGGTAGATGAAAGAACACTGAAAATAACAGAATAAAACACTAAAATAGCAGAAGATGAAACACCTTTTGATCATAGTTACTTAGCAAGGCACCTATGATTTTTGACATGTGAAGATGAATTATTAGAAGTGGGGGAGCTTGTCAACACTAAATAACAATCATAGCTAAGACAACAATTTGTCTTACTTAAAACAACCCAAGACATTTGGGATAAAAACAATTTCTGAGAGCAAGCTGAAGAGAAATAGGGATATGGGCTTTTCCATTCACCAAGTGAGATGCAAACAATGAAAAATACAGGGATTTTATTACAGAACTGATGGTCATGACACTTTGATCTCTAAATAAAATCATGCATGGAAAACAAAGCACCATTTCCCAGTTGATACCAACAAAATATTTAACTGGTTCCTCTCCATAAGCAAACAGATCAAGCAACTCGTATATTTAGATTACAGAAAGAATGTGAAGGAGTTCTATTGGAAAACACAAAGAAAACACTGGCCTTCTCCCCCCAAAAAATAAGATTCCTACTTTCTGCTCATTTCTCATGGCTTCCATGTGGTGGCAGCAATGCTCTAACCAGACAGGCAATGGACAGAGTACTTGGCTGTGGTGAGGGATATTCTCTAGCCCATAAGACTACATCCAGATGAAAATCTGAGCATCCTGAAAAACCACATTTAACCTCCCACGTAGGGACAAGTGTTCGTGATTCTCTTTAATACTGCTTTCAAATAAATCAAAGAGACATCATGTTTTGAATGCTTGGGACAGGTAATATCACCAGTTAAGTAGTAAATGGCCTGAGGACTGTGTAATGCCTGTAACAAAGAAACAAGCCTCCTCCTTCTTCAATCTCATTATTCCAAGCAGTTTGCACTTATATTTACACACATTTTCACTCTTCCCAACCTTACAAGAGCAGCAGCTTCATATGGTTTACTGAACACATGCCTTTTAGGAAAGAATGTTTCTCACGGCCAACACACTACTCAAGCACAAAGCACAAAGAGATCCCTTATTTGGAATGAAACTGTGTTTGGCCTGCAAGAGCACCCAACCCCTTCCATTAGCTCCAAACTCCTGCAGAATGGAAAGGTATCTACCTTAGTGACAAGGAACATCAGTGAAACAGATGCAAGTGTCATGACTGTACTGCTACAATCTTCCTCACAATGAAACACACAAACACAGGTAATCAGACATCTGGACACAAAAAGAGAGCTTGGGTCAGAGGAGGAATTCTGATTTCACTGAGATAAAAGCACAAGCCAACTCTACCTCACCAGTGACCTGCCATTCAGAGTGACACCTATCTGCAAGATCACAATCCATTGTTCACTTCTTGAGTTTTCCAAAGAAAATCCATGTATGCTTTCTTTGATGCTACTCCTCACACACTGAAGAAGCTTCTCACACCACATCTCAATACTGCTTTGTTTGTAGGGAAAAATAAACATCCAATGCAGAGCTTTCAATATCACCAAAGAATTTGGTCTTGTCATGTGAACAACACTATGAAAGAATGATGCTTTCATGAGTTAAAGCACATTAGAAGTTTACAGTAATAATGTAACTGCTTCAGAGCTTCAGGAGTGTGGTAATGTCAGATAAATAACCAGGTCTGCCTTTAGCTTTAGGTTTCATTATAGAAATTAAGGTTGTTTGGAGTGGGGTTGTTATCCACATTGAATCCTGATGGACTTGCTTTCATTCAAGTTCTTAATACACTGCAAAATGAACACAAAAACACCTACCAAACGGTTTTCATCAAATACTTCAAAAAGCAGTCTGTGTTTCTGAGGATTAACCTATGAAAAAGAAGTATAGTGATAATTAACATACATACTGAATTCCAGCACTTGTCTTCAGCAAAATCTCTGTGTTTTGGAAAGAAATACCAAAGGTCTTTATTAAACAGCAAATTTATACCCTGCTGTCATTCTACTATGCAATGCATTTCTACTAGAACCAATAAGCCATAACTGGTACTACCCCAGACTGTTTCTAAATCCATGCACATGCTTTCAAACATTCACAGAATAAAGAAGGCAATGCCAAGACTGAAAATCTGACATTTGTCCCAGAGTTAACAAAAGTATTTCTAAGGAAAGCAGTTTGTGAGCCTTTTAGAAAATTAATTGTGGAGTTATTTCTGAATTAGGGAAGAGTTCTGAAGTGGGGAGAGTAGTAAGTAGTTTTTCCCAATGCGTAATATATCCAACACGTAATAAGGCTATTAAAAAAATCACTTACTCTAAATAAGAGTTCTTCATTCCATTTTGGGTTTAAAGACTATGTGCAGAGGAACAAAAAAAAAAAAAGAAAAAAGAGAGAGCATTAGTTATACTGTTAATTCTGTACAATTGTATATAATTTTTGATGTATTACACATTTTATTCCATGTAACAATCCACTTAGGAAAAAAGTACCTTTAAGCTTGATATTGCTGGCAAAAATCAAAGGAATATTGTACTGTTTAATGCAGTGCAGAATGGAGACAATTTATGCAGGTACTGTGAGCTATTGGCCATGCCATGGATGCAGAGCAAGTGCATGAGACACTTGAAAATAGTTAATTTAGAGTATGTCCCTTCAGTAATAACCACTGCCTTCCTCTCAGTTCAACACCCACATTACTTACATGCAAGCTCTTTCCAAATGCCAAATCTCTAAGCAACATCAACTACACAGACCAGGCACAGATGGGCCAAACACAGCAGAACTCAGCTCAGCTCATCTTTGAACTGGGATTCTTTTAAAATATACTACAGATAGTTTAATGTAACAATTATCAAAATGGAATGAAAAATATGCATGAGTGATCTCATAACATAAATCAGAGCCACTATCCAAGTACAACAATTTGTAAGAGTGCTTTCCCTCTCATATACATAGTTCTTCATTTTTAGTTAAACTGAGTTAGCAGTACTGACTTTTTCTTACATGTATTCTAGGAAAACAAGTAGTATCATGATTCAGGTGAGTGGTGCAATTTGATGTTTAAACAGAACAAAGTGGGTTTGTGTTTTTAACATAAAAAGATAACAAGTTGTACAACAAGAAAGATTCTTATATGATTAAAGATCTCAGGAAAATCAGAACAACCCAGTACTTCCATTAATGATGTAGTTTTCAATCAGTACTCACCTTATATTCCTCAGTTTTTCCTCTACCCTTCAATTAAATTTTTGAAGAGAAAATACCACAATAATGCCACAAACAGAGAAACTGAGCAGACCATGGAACACTCCTTTCCACACATCCATTCACTCAAATACATGAACTCTCACATTTCCTCTAGCTTTAACTTTTCCTCTGGAGTCTGTTTTAAAAAAACCTCAACACAATACCAGAAAGCCCAACCAAACCCCACCACACCCACTCAGATAAGATGACTAACCTTTCTAATAGTTTTTGTCTGAATACTGGTAAGGGCTCCATTCACTGGATCGTACAATGTCACTTTCACATATGGGTCACTGGTAGGGAAAAGAAAACCAAACAAGTAGTATGCTGCTCTATGCCCTTTTTGGTCACCATTATCAGCAGTCAGGTTTTGAAAGGTTTAAATTAATAGCACTTATGTAATCAGGGGGTTACAATTACTTTACAAATACCACAGAGATTTGTAATTACAATAATTTCCTGCACAATTTTAGAGATAAAACTAATATAAACACTAGTAGTGATAACGATCATATTATCTATGCCATTGTGTGTATCAGTACAATTTGACTCTCTGTCCTCTTTCATAGTTATTCCAGGATAACAGATTGAATAATCCTCTCACATTTCAACAAGACAAGCATGAAAAAAATCAGTTGTGACTAAAAAACATCAAAGTATCTTAACTTTAGAACACCTGGAATTTGAGGTACTTCCTCAAACATGCAACAATTTTACTAAATGTTCCATCATTTTGACACAGTTTGAGTTTAACCTGAATTTTTCTGTTAATGATGACGCCCCAATATTGCTGCTTAAAATGTCCTACTGCCTTTTCCTTTCCTGTGGTACTAAAACCCAAGATATTATATGAATATCTACTTTTCATGAACAATCAAAGCATTCAATTGCTCAGAGTAGCAACAAAAGGTGACTAAGACTGTCTGCCGTACAGTAAAAGAGCATATGGTTTTCACATATTTACGTTATGATGAGAAAAGCTGATCTATTTTTTGCTTGAAGTAAAAAAAAATAAAATTGTACATGAACAAAAATTTAATGGAGACTGTCTAGCTTTAGGAAAAATACAAATTTCACAAGAGAATTTTTTCTGTTGCTAAACTGATGTCACACACAGCAATTTTGTGCTAAAATAACAACATTCCTGCACTTATGCCAAGGCAGCTGACAGCAGAACTTGTACTAAACCCATCAATACTTTTCTAGACCCTTTGCACAAAGGCCAGAAGCAAAAGTGGTTTTAGCACAAAATGCATTCTGCCACTTGCCAACTCTACAAGATCCTAAAAGCATTTCAATTACCAACTCACAAGTCTGATCATTCCCTTGCTAAATTTTAAGCCACTGCACATAATTTGAGCTGAAACAGTCTCACAGCCACCAGTGTTTAGTATTGTGCTCATTCCAAGTCTTTCAAGCACAGATGAGAACTCTGACCACAATTAAACTCTAGTTATTTTAACTGTAGTTATTTTAGCTGTAGCCTACCTGAAGTGAAACACAGACATGGATCTATCCTCCATGGCAGAGCTATTTAATCATGCAGAGAATAAAACATTCCTCTACTTCGTTTTGCCAACACTAAAGATTTGTCCAAGTCACTCTTGGACATGAAAGCAGATATCTTCACGTTTATGTAGTTCTCTAATAGTTTTATAAAGTTGCCAGTTGAAGGAGTTCAGATTCTTTTTTCCAAGAGGCACAGAAGAATTTACTGAGAACTAAAGAGCTGTAGAAGGACAATAAAGAAGCAGCTGCCCCTTAATAGATTACCAACATATTCTTACCTGGCTCCTAAGATATCCTTCTTGGCCAGGCCAATTCCAGCTATGACCTTCACTCGGACAATTCGTGTGTTCTCCTTAAAAACAAAGCAACATATCCAAGATGCATTCAGATTTCTTTCACAGGTCTATTTTCAATTAATAAAGCTAAAAGAAATTATGGACATAATTTTGAATTCCCACTGAAAACTACAGACTAAATGATGCAGTTACTTTGTCTGACAGAAACAGCTCTATCAGTAACACTCAGACAAATCTGCATGGACCACAGAAGTTTTCACCTAATGATATCTTGGCATGCATCAGAGGGAGGGAAATAGACTCTGACAATATTTATTTCCTGGGAAGAATTAAAAGGGTATCAAATTTATCAAAATAGATAAAGCAGTAATAAACTCTGGAAAGAAATGTAAGGACAAAAAAATTCTTGCATCTATTTTTAGTAAACACCACAGAGAGGTAATACTTAAAATATCAGGACTACTGATATGACCTGCCAGCAGGGTGTGAGTTTTATAAGAAACAAAAAAATATTTTAATTACATATTATACAAATTAGCATCACATGAGTGACATAAGTAATTGCACTTCTCCTGTTAATTAATACAGCTGCACAGTCCTACATGGCTCATCTGATAAGGAACTGAATTCAAGAGGGGGAAAAAAAATTCCCAACAGCTGTGACAGTATCAGAGGAGGAATACAAATGATTATTGTTTCTCTGGAAAGCAAAAAGCTTTCCAGATGAAGGGCTGTTTGTAGGAGATGGTGGGCCAGAGACACAAGCTGATCCAATCTAGGTTAAGGAGTTAAACAGATACAAGAGCAACGGGTGAAGCAGGAGATGCTCTCCCTGGGGCCTTCCTGAACTGCACATCCTATTCTGCTAGCAAACACTAGGAATGCTCCATCATTGGGCTCCCATAAACTCCCTAACCAACCCCAACTGGAATGGTTCTTAAAGCCAATGGAGAGAACTGCATCCTGATACTGAGGCAGGAACTACTGGCCAAGAATGTAAAACTGTGAACAGACCACTAAATAAAAATAAAATAATAAAAAAGTAAGAGAGTTTCTCCGACCCTCTACAGTTACAGGTGATTGCCTGGGAACTGAGATGAACACCTACAAAAACAATCAATTGCCCAAGTCAATTCCAGCCAAGTCACAAGCCTATCTTCAGCCTTCACCTCAAAGGACATGGTCTCCTACTAGAAACTCTAAGAGCTCAGAAAAGGAAGACCAACAGACAGCCCCTCCCAGCACTGACCTCTTGAGAGTGGCCTAAGCTTTTAAAATCCTTAGTCATCACCAGGCTTTTAAGGTACAAAACATTATCATGTGTTTTATGACAACAACACAACTGACCAGATTTAAGAAAACATAAGTAAAAAACAATGCTGGCATCAAATTAAGAAGAGCAATTTGTTAACATTTTTATATATAACAAATATCCTAACACAGCCACCCATCTTACATTCTAAAACAATGTCCAGTTTATCTCCTACCAATTACCTGGCTTCAGTGGCATTCAACATCAGTGAGTTTCTGTGATGATTCCAGAGTCCCATGTGTGCATTTCCCTGTCCCTGAGCACCTCTGCACTGCACCAGAGCACCTTGATCCCCCTTCTAACCTGAGGATGGTCCTCAGTCACAGCCCATGGGACCCAAACGACAGAAATCAGTCTGGCAAACAATCCCACCTTTTCCTTCTCAGAAAAAGACCAAGAGCCAATGCTGATATGGGACACACAGCCCTAAAAGACAAACAGGTTTTCTTGTCTCTGCATTCAGTTGCTTAGACCACGAGATTTGCTCCATTATTCAAGCATGAGAAAAGCAAAGACAATTAGATGCTTTTGGGCACAGGCATCCCAGTGAGCCTCAATAGTGCATCAGTACAGTCCACACAGGGGTGATCCCAGAATAGGATCCACGCTCCTGAGATTTTAAAGTTGGCTTAATCACATGGTTTGTTTACTTGTATCATAACAGAGATATGAAAGCTATTTTACAGAAAGACAAATTGCTTTGCACATAGCCTCAGGAAACCAGAAGCCACAAACCCAATGCTGACATGCTGAAGGTTGATTGAAACATGCCTTGCTGAAAGAAAGGCTATTATTTATTTGGGGTCAGTGCCAAACTAGGACAGCTACAGCATTTTAGTTAGCTGAGCAGAACAACTAACCAAACCACCATGAAGGTATGAAAAGGTAGAAATACCTCTCTAGATTAACAGAAACAATTTAAAAAATTCCTTAATTGTTCACAACAATCTTCCCAACAGATCTCCATTCTCACTTTCACTTTTTCAACTAACCACTCTCACTGCCAAAAGCCACCACACCCCTTTTTGGCTTTTTTAAACTGACAGGTGACACTGAAGGGTCCACTTCTCCCTTTCCAACATGCAAGGGCAATACACAGTCACAACATAGGAGGGTCCCCGTTCTCTGGTCAGGCCAGTGTGCAATGAGCATCAGGGGAAATTCAGCCAGCCTGATCCAAACACAGGCAGAAGGGCCTGACAGTGGAAGGAGCCATTGTGCTGTGACCCCACACATCCTGCAGAGGCAAAGCCTGCAGACAGGATACAGCCCTGTGACCCTACAACCTCTCCTCCTCACTCACTGATGGCAGAATTACTGAGCAACTGCTGCCACAGCTCAAAAAAGCTGCCACAAATACACTGATCCCACAAAGCAGTGAACAGCCAAAGAGCTCCAGGACCTTTTGAAGCTCATTTCATGCACACAAAAATTAGGCCATGCAAGCTCTGCGTGGAGACAAAGCACTGGATACTTGATTCTGGCACTCACTGGGAACAGATTCAAAATCAAAATTTCATGGTTTGAAAGGCAATTTTTGAACCTCATCCTCTTCATTCACCTTTGCTCAGGAGATCTTTATTTGCCTCCTTCAGAGCCACATACAAGAAACTGTAGATCAGTAACGCCTGTAGATTCACAGGCAGCTGCAACATGAGTGGTTTTGTAGTCCAAAAAATACACAGGCTGCAGCCTGAACCTTGACTCTTCCATATTGACTACAGACACTCTCAAGCCTGCCTTGCTACTCTTTCCAGCACTGCCATGCTTCCAGTGGTTCTGGTGGCAGAGGAGGGGACAGGCACCTAGCCAGTAAACAGGAACACACCAGCAATGCCTAGCAGCCCTGCTGTTTATCTAAGAGACTGCTCTCTCAGACCAATTTATCTCCTCAAGAGTCTCTTCCTGGATATAAATGTCTACCCAAGCTTCTGCAGTCCTGACATTAACCTGAATGGGTCAATCTGAATTCATCCTGCCTGTACAGCTAAGGAAACTGAGCATTCTCAGCTGCTTTGCACACACAGGGAGTTGTCCAGGTTGAGTGCCCTCGTACCCAGCTGCTCTGTAACACAGACATGCACACAACAGCCCTCAAAGGCAGCAGCTCTGGGCACAGCCTTGCACAGGATTGTTTGTACAGATGGAACAAGGACCTTCAGCTTCTTTTGACAACTTCTGACCGCCAGCCATTCCAGAGGCTGGAGGCAGAAAAACAAACAAAAAAAGAAGATAATAATGTCAAAACTGAATTGTTAAGCTGTTCCCTCTGAGAATGTTAGTAATCCAATATGAATCAGGTAAAAACAGCAAATAGAAGAAATATTGTTTAAACTACTGAATCTGCCAGGGAGTGGCTACATACAGTCTGTATCTGTTAGGCTCCTCTCAACAAATTCAGGCTTAAATTGTTTTTAGGGATTATATAGTATTTTAAAGTTATGGGGTAGGGGAATAAGGTTAAGACACATTACAGAGACCAAACTGTTCAAAACGTCTTGGTCTGATTAAGTGAGACAAAACATCCTCTTCCGAGCTGAGTCAGCAAGATAGTTATCTTACTATCAACTTCCAGGTTTTATCATTACTTTATTGTTAATCATATTAGTATATTCTAAAGTACATGTTCAAGATGCTAGTCAAAATAGCTGGGACTACTAAACCACACCATTTTCACCATCTCTAACAATGAATCTATTTACTAACAGATACTGTGTAACAAGGGATGAAACAGAAGGTTTCTGAGCCAGTATGTTGACAATCAGTAACTTAAAGCTTTAAAGGCAATGCTTTCCAGTCTGTGATTCTTTAAACAGACAATAAAACAGAAATCCTTTTTATGTATGCCTTAAAATAGCTGTACAATGTATTCTCAGAGTAGCAAAACAAGTGTCAAACTAATCAAGCAGCACTTGCAGAAGCAGACAGTTTCATTCCACAAAAGTCACTATGAAACTCCCTATGTTCAATGAATATACATCAAGATGAGGCATTCTTGAACTGTTCATTTTGGACACGAAAACAGCACTTGGAAAGAAATTTCAACCTTACAAGGAGTTCAAAACTTGTTCACAACCTTCAGACTGGAATGGTCTTGCCTGGCTTACAGTCATTTCCAGTCAATAATTACAAAGGACAGCTATTAACAAACTGTTCATCCTCACCCCATACTTTCCAAATTCACATGGTAGGAAAATAACAAAAGACAACTGAGAGGATGAGTCCTGCCTTAGTGACAGAAGTCCAAGAGAGAGCAGAAGACAAATATAAGCAGGAAGAAAAGAGTGAGGAAAAAGGCACAGATCAAGAAATGGTGACATGCAGATGACTATAGCCAAAGCCAGGATGGTTCATTTAATGTAAAACATTAAAAGGTAGTATCTGCTGGACTACTAGATAGCTTTTTTTTGAGGAAGCCAATATAAAAATGACTGAGTGGTCTAACAGGGAACACTTGGTAGTAAACAATTCCTCCAGGCAATAACATCCTGTTATTCTTTTGTTCCTGTTAGATAGGTCAAGAATCAACTACCACTGAAGCCAAGATAAGAGCACCAAAGCTTATTACAACAATAAAGCAGTACAGCAGCATCAGCTTTAAAGATTCTGGCAATATCAGGAACTATATATTAAAGCTTTCTTAAGATTCATATCATGCCTGCATATAGTACTCATTTGAAAGAAAGCATTTCCCACAGAATGGGGAGCCTCAGGTGGAGAAAAGAACTTCCTGCAATAATCAGGCCTGTCAAGAGAGGCAGCCATAGATGTTAGGTGACATCCAAATGATAGCAAGTCCTTTTAGCATCATCACTTCATCACCAGGAGATGGAAAATGGGAAGGAGACTTTCCCATCTGACCATTGCTTCACAGCCCAGAGAACACTGTCCCCTCTGCAGTGACCAACAGAGCTGAACCATTTTTCTTTGAAGAAATTTCAAAACAGTTTTAGATTCACAAAGATTCTTACTACAAAACTACATTAATTGGTCTTTTAAACATAATGAAAGTCATTAACTTCCTTCATCAGTTACAGATCAGTCTTAGTAATTCACTAGAAGAATTTAATTGTACCATGTGAGCATTTTGTGCTCTTAAATACAAAAGTCTCATCCATTAAGAAATGCTGGCTGTTACTACAGATTGTATCTAACAGCTGAATTTGACTACAAATTAAAGAAGGGATTCAAGACAACAGAAGTCCACTAATAGAGTTCCCAATTTGTCAACAGAATTTTAAAAAATCCAAAACCCCCTCAACCAATGCCCAAACACTTTTTCACTATGTGCAACCCAGTATCCATAACAGTCCCACTCAGTGTTTATTAGCTCCGTGTAAAGGAAAGGCTTTAAAAAAACAACACAAGACAAACAGAGGGACATAAAACAGCTTCTGGGAACCACCAGATCTACACAAATTACACTGTTGTTCAAAAAACCACAAACTCCAAGCAAAATCAGGAAACCTCTCAAGACTACAGGCCAGCAAGCTTCACAATTTCTACAAGAGTCTCAACTAATCCAGATATGTGGGATCCTAGGCCAAGCCTTGCAATGGTAAAGTCCTTCACAGCCTAGAAAAAACTGAGAGCCTTTCTAAAGCCCAGAGACATGAATGTCTGTTTTTTCTGTCTGAGTGCCTGTATAAGAACAGTCAGATACAGCAGATACCTTGTACAGAGGCACTGGGGACACCACAGGCTTTGAACAGGAATGGAAGCACTGGGCTGCTCCAGCTCAGGCACAAAGAATCAAACAACATTACTGGTTTTGTCAGAGGCAATCCAAAAGATTAGCCCATGCCAGTCTCTGAGTGATGTCTGAAATGTTTCTACTCATCAGCATCACCTTCAAAAGACAGCAAAATGGGAAGAGTTGTGGGGTAAGGTGTGCAGAAGCTGAGAAGACAAACCATGTATCCTGGACATTGAGCTCACCAACTACAAGCTAAATAACCATAAACAACCTACTCCAGCAGTAGGTCCTAAAGGAACATAATAATACATCTAAAGCTTTCCAGAATGAAATACCATATGCCTATGAGAAATCTTAGGCAACCTGCAGTAAACAAGAATGCTTCTTCTACACAGGACAGGTCTCAAGTGACTGAGCAAGCTGAAATGGCAAATGCATGCAAGTAGGAAGTGTATTTTTGCCTGTGAGAAGTTCCCATTTCTAGTTTCATCCCTGAAAGCAACTGCACATAATAATACAAAAGATCTAAAAACCTATCTAACTTAGAATGTTATCTGGGCAACATAAGAAGAGCTCAACAAAATAAGAAGTCTTTGATTCAGGCTGGGAGTGTAGGAACTCTGACATACAGACATCTGTACATTAAACTATCAAAGTCATGTCTATAGACAATCAGTGTTGTTTTATTGAATGTCATTCCAAAGCCCTACAGTGCAAGCAGGTATTATAACAGAAAACAGAAATAGATACCAGGCAACTGTCTAAAAATTACATTTTTAACACAGCAAACCACTGAAAAAAAATTTACTTCCTTCTGTAACCAAAAAGAAAAACAGTGCATTGGCTAAGATACCAATAATTCTTCCTTCAGTCTTTGAAAGAGCATTCCACAATTACTGATAGAAAATACTGTATTTAGCACTGCAGTCAATTGTCACAAAACCACAGTAAATGGAATTGAATACCTCATTAGAAAACGCTTGATCAAAGTGATTAACCTACAGAAATCCAAGTCTTAACAACTTGAAAGTTTTGTATGAGAAAGCCGCTCTTCCAAACCCTGCTGTGACAACAGCAGCAGCGCCAGCCTGCTCCAGTGGGGGTGAGGCATCCCCTGCAGGCACTCAGCGGAGGATGCACCCCGAGCAGGCAGGGCCCGCCCCGGGCTGCAGCAGGGAACGCTCCCCAGGGCTCCGAGGAGCAGGGGCAGAGAGCGCTGCGAGAGGAGCCCGACCCGCCGGGAAGGAGGAAGTACATTTTATCGCATTCCTTTCCCCTTTAAAAAAAGTTACTAGGGTGATAAAAAGCAACACGTTGTTCTTACTTCCATCCCATTTGAGATCTACTTTTCTACTGCTAAGACCTTGCTCTGAATACAGAACTATTGTTTTTTCCATGTTGACCTTAGTAGTGCTCATTATTTCAATATTCAACTAAGCCATAAGTCCTGGGGGTGACAGGATACTTTGACAGAAGAAAAATGGAACCAGAGAAATTAAGGAAAACTGCACCTGCTAGATTCAGGCACTGCAACTCAGATACCTACATACAGCATATACACAAACCCACTGTATACACAATAACCTCAATTACACCTTCTTCTTCATCCCAGCTTCTTTTTGTGTCAGCAACACCATATTAGCAATCCTTTATTGAGTCCAAGTGATTAATACACCATTAACAAAGAAATCTGTCACAAACGTCCAACCTGAGTTGTGATGGAATCCACACTAATACTGCATTCAACTGCCTCAGCAATTACATCAAATTCTCCTCACCTGCCTTCCTGAATGACAATTTATTTATAATTTATAATATTTACCACAGGATCATATCCAAAAGCTGCAACAAGAGGTTTTGCAGATAACATTGCTTTATTTTCTTAGACAATTCTGATTTACACCCAAAGCAAATCCATCCTGCAGAACAGGCCCCAGAGCAGCCCTGGGAAAGCAGCAGCATGCAGACAAACTATGACAAGACTGCAAAACAACGTGGGGGGACAACAGAAAAGTCCTTGATGATACTTTCAATATGACTTGGGTTTCTGACCGTGTTTTTCTTGTGCTTCTATGTACACAATCTTCCAGACTTAAACTCTGTTAAGACAAAAGAATTTTCCATTCCTCTATCCTAGGCAAGAGCAGTTTTCTTGTAACCCTAAGATCACTTGATTGGTCATTTGGGCATGCAGAATCTCACACAAAAACTATGAAGATAACTTTACACACAAATGAGTATGTACTCACCAAATATTAAAGTCTCTGAGCATAAACAAACTGCGCTTTTCACATATGTCACTTGAAAAAGTTTGGCTAAGCTTTTGGATTACAGAAGAAGTTAGATCCAATGGATTTTGTACATGCTTTTTCCCCCCTTCCCCGAGTTCCAAAGGAACATATTTATGCTCAAAAAGATTGAGGGAAGATCAGAATTGTTAAATTTCAAGCAGATTTCAAAACATTTTCACCATAGCAATGGAGGCTACAAAGCAGCTAAACTGAACAAAGCTTAACAATGTAGAAGTAGAGAGCCTAAGGCATGGAATCTTTTAGTACAACTACATAGCCTCAGAAAGTTACTAGCAAATGAAAACAGGATCTTGCAATAGGAAGTGTTATGCAACCCTTGCAGTATGGAGTGCTAATTTTGTATTAGAAATCCTAGGTAATTCAAATATAAAGGAAAAAAAAAGTAACTTTTTAAGTTACTTCTCCAGAAATAAAGCACAACTTGAGAAAGAGAGCTATGCTAACAAGACAAGGAAAAGTATTTTAGAGCTTTAACAAACCGAATTCCTATTATGGATGCAACAAGTACGCATTGACACAGAGCTCATCACTGCCTGAACACAAAAAAGAGCTGATCAAAGACAATCTTGGTTAAATATCCTGTTGGCTCAAAGACAACATTACTGACATTTCACACAGGTCACCAAACAGCTTTCAGAGGTACTGCTTTTAGTCTTCCTGCATCTGCAATTTTAAAAAAAACCTGACTCTCCTTCTTCTTGATAAAGTTCCATAATATTCCGGCCCACGCACAAGCCTCGGTTACAATGCAACAGCCACCCCCACCTGTCTGCCACTTACACCCAGTAACAGGTACAGCCACAGCCACCTTCCAAAGATCCACGTGCTCGGGAACTACGACCTGAGGACAGAGGCCACTGCAGGAGTCACTTTCAGCCACCCACGGGTTTATTGCAAAAAAATACCGACACGAAGACAGGTTTTCACACTCCCGCTAATGGCAATGCTGGGATGAGCCTCATGGCTCAGGCACCGCTCTAATCCACGCACGGCTCCGGTCACACCGCCTGTGACAAAGCCCGGAACAAAGGCGCGATTCTCCGGTACCGGGAAGAGAGAGGTGGGGGGAGAAGAAATCCCAATCCCGCTTCACTCCGTCACGAGGAAGTTGCGAGCGCACGCGGATCCCTTCGTCCATAGAGGAGGCTCCACAGCTTCCAATGGGAGAAGACAAGAATGCCGGTGCTAGACGGCGCGGCAGCCGCCACCTTACGGCGGGCCGGGGCTCAGGGCAGCCGGCACCGGGGCGCCGATCCCGCCGGAACCCCCCTCATCACCTCACCCCGCTCCCCCGCCCCGCGCCACACCGCGGCAGGTCCGCAGGGAATAGCCGCCCCGCAGGAGGTTCAGCCCCGTGGAGAAGCCGCCGCCCGGCTCCGCGGAGAGGGCAGCGGGAGGCGCGGGGGCCGGCCCGGGGCCTCGCTCACCTCCTCGCCCGGCAGCCCGAGCACCTCCGCAGGAGAAGCCGCCATGGCCGCACGGCGCGCGCCCCCCGCCGCCGTGTTTACCTATGCCCCGCCCAGGGCTCCGCCCCGCGCCCGCCCCGGGCTCCGCCCTGCGCCTCTCCCCATCGTCTGATTGGCGCGCGGAGCCTCGGCCCCCGCCCACCCGAGTCCCGGCGGCGCCTTCCGATTGGCTCTCGCTCCGCGCCCCGCCTGGAGACACGCGCCGCGCGGGCAGCCTGAGGGGGCGCGCGGCCGCCGCCCTCAGCCCCAGCGCCCCTCAGGGCGCCGCGGGAGCCGCGCCGTGCTCCGCCCTGCCCTCCTCAGCAGCCCTACCCAGGGCCGCGGCGGGATAAAGCTTCCTTTCTGTAAATTTTCCTGGTGGTTTACGCTGTCGAGGTCTTTCTTTCCAGAATCACAGAATCGATTATGTTGAGAAAGACCCTAAGATCGTCGGGTACAACCTACGACCGAACACCATCGTGTCAACTAGACCATGGCACCAAGTGACCAGTCTTTCCTTAAACACCTCCTGGGACGGTGACTCTACCAACCTCCCTGGGCAGTATCTAATCACCCTTTTTATGATTCTTCCGAATGTCTAACTTAAACCTCTCCTGCTGCAGCTTGAGATTATTTTTGCACCTCTGAGGGCCAGGCCCAAGCTATGGAGCTCTTGCCTAAACCCCTCGTATTCAGGGAAACTGAAATAGCAAAAATTTAGGGAAAACTGAGAGGAAAAAATTACTTTCCCCGCCAGGATGAGGCAGTGCTACCTTCCAGGGTGCTCTGAGGAGGAAGGAAGTCCCAGCTGTGTGAGGAGATGACCTGACATAATATCCAAGTGAGGAAAACGCCAGAGGACAGAAAAAAATAAACAGTAAAAGCTATGTCTGAAATCAAAACAATGAGGTTGTCAAGACTTTTCTCGAGAAAAAAAATCTGCTTGCCCCCCATGCAAGCCTGTGACTCAATCCCTCAGGAATCCCTCCCTGACCATCCACCTTTCCAGCAGCAGAGGACAACAGCAAGAGCTGTGCTAAAAAAGCCGTAAATAGAATGGTTTAGTCTGAGCTTTGTAACCATAAGCCTTACTACAAGCTTAGGGCAAACTCCTCCAGGCACTGCATAGTCTGGGAGTGCAGAGAACATAGGATGAACATGCTGAAAATCACTGGTCACTAGCAACAAACAAATGTAGCAGCACCTGTACTGGCAAGGAACCAGGGTCTTTCGTCACCTTTAAACTGATTCAACCTGGCCCCTCATGCCCTGGGTGACCTATTTCTGCCATCATCATCTGATGAGAAACTCTTCCCTTTCCAAAACAAACGCAGACCCAGGCTCAGGTCTTTGGACTGTGCCCCAAGCAGACCACAGAACACACAGGTAACGCCTCCTCAGAAAGACTCAGGCAAAGCTGTGCCCATTAGCACACACACACACTCGTTTTCCTTCCTGAGGCCAACCAGGTGCTCCAAGGAAATGCAATCTCAATATCAACATCAGTTTGTGCATGTCCCAAAATCAGTGTAGGGTGTTAGCTATGAAAATTCAAATGAGTGTATTACAAACAGACAAAGTGGCATTTGGGCAAGTGGCTTCATGAATTGGTAGATTTACTCAGGGAAACAATGTGTGTTGTAAGACTAACCAAGACAGTTTGGAAAAGAAGACCCAGAAAGGTTCTTGGGTATTTCAAAATAAACAGCCTTCTTCTGTTTCTGAAAAGATCCTCTGAACACCCAGTTTCCAATTCCTTTGGCTCAGCTTTGCCTACATCAGTCTTCCAGCACAAGTTTAGAGGTGTGTCCCAATTGAAGTTTCTAAGTAACAGCTTAGGAAGGAAAATCTGCCTAAATTACAGCAGGCATGACTTCCAGGTCCAGGTTTTTCTGGGATTGAGTATAACGATGATTAGTAAATTGTTGTTACAGGTTGCTAGAAAAAGCATGTGGGTTTGTGGCTGTCAAACACCAACACTGGGTCTTGCAGTGCTGTCTCATACTCGGCTAGAGTGTACAAAGCAAGTAAAAAAAAAAGCATCAGAGCCCCAAAAGCTCACAGCTGAGGTTTTTTGTTAATTTTTTTTCATAATTGTAGTCTACTAAAAGTATTCTTTTATTTCTCCCTATAAATATCTTACTACACATTATTGTCACTATCCAGAACTCTGCCTGCCTTTCTGCAGTCTCAGTCTCAGCTTTTCTGTACAGTAAGGGCTATAAAAGGAGCATCCCAAAGTCCCATTTAATAAAAGCTTTATTGTGAATATTTTATTAGTGCATTACTTATTGGGCTTTTTTGTAGGACATCAAAACTCAAACATTAAATTTTAAGTAATGTATCATTTCAATAACTTTGAAATTTAAAATAATGCCCTGTTGAAATTTACAACAGCACAGTAACATACTCATTTTGTTCAATTATGTTTTTAAAGTAGCAGAGTAACACAGCCCTGACTCATTTTTTGTGTGGAAAGACTACTGGCTGAGAATAGGAGTTTGTTAGTCAATGCCCAAATCCATAAGCAGATGAGCTGCTATGAACAGGTCTGAAACACAGAACTTGTGTTTCTGGGTTTGATACCCAGAGGCATCCATATATTAAGGTAAGGTCTATGTGCATTTTCAGTGGGATCAATAGTTATCTCTAATATTCCATCTATCACTTCACCCAAATTATTCTTTTACTTAAAAATGGGGGAACATAAACCACAATGTGTTTGTTAACAAACATTCAGTTCTTATGTTAGATATATATCTCCAACATTTAATACTTTATGGTGTTATGCTATTACAAACTGTTAGTGGAAGAGAGCTATTCTGAAAGCAAATAATTGATTTTCAGTTGCAGAGAATACCCTGAATTTGGATCATCTAAGTGCAATGGAACATTTTGTATATCCATACCATTAAAAATCTGTTAATATTTTACTTCATTAGCCAATCCCAATAGTCAATTCTCATCTGGAAACCAATGTGACTTCTCTTGCCATCTAAATTAACCTTCAGTCCCATGAAAGATCAAAAATTTACAAAGTTAAAAAAAAAAATTCCATCTCTAAGCTGAAGGCATCATCCTGATAGATCCAATTTGTGGTTTGAATTTTGTATACATTTATGGTAATGTGGTTTGTGTCTTTCTTTATCATAAATGCTTTTCCTAGGCCAAAGAGAATCTGTACACCAGAATACTGAATTACTTTGAACAAACACCTCAACAAAGCAGTGTTGGCTTTTAAAGGAGGAAATTATGTGGATAAAGGAGATTTGTTTCAGAATTCCAAAAGATTATCACAATAGATTTGATTTAAGAATATATGTTAACTGTAGTGATGGTTAAGTGATAAAAGCTAGGATATCAAGTAGCAGCAAAGTATGTTTTAACTTATTAAACGTAGGATACACTTTTGCTACAGAGGATTTTAAATCAAACTGGATACATTATCTTTGTTGGTCTTCCTTTAAACCAAAGGAATAGAAGTCATTTTAACTGCTACTAAACAGAACAAAACAAAACCCCAAACAAACAAACAAAATAGTCAACAAACCATTCCCAAATAAAAAAACACCAACAAAAAAAATCAAAACCAAAAAAAACAGATGCAAATGGCAGAAACAGATTTTTGTCCTATTGTCTTTTGTTCTACTGAGTCATACAATAGAAAATGTTACAAGCCACTCACAATGTCACAGTGATAGGTAAATGGAAAACTGTGTACAGCAGGGAATTAATAGAAAAACATTATATTGGTCATGAGTCATTGCTATGACTAAGAGAAGTAAACACCTATTGGTATTCTAATATAATCTCAATTTCTTACTATTAAGGCAATGTCTCAGTAAAGAGACTAATGCAGAGATGTAGTTAAGAGCCCAAGACATAGCACTCTTGTTGGCTTTACTGTTAAATGCAGGCCAGATCCTGGCAATTAATACTGATTTCAAACACCATGACAACGAGATGCAAAACTGATCCAAACATGAAGGCTTATATTTATATTTTGTAAGCAAGTTCTTCAGTCTGGTAGTCACTCCAGGCTGGCAGCTGTCTCTGCATTGCATTGCAACTGGGCTGCTTTTAGCTCATTTGCAGGTTTTCATCAGCCCCTTCCTACTCCTTTTCACTCTCAGTTCTCTAAAGTCACAGGTTCTGTTTTCCTTAGCTTTTCTTCTTTCCCTTAAAAGCAACATATCCTTGTTTGGATACATGTGCTTTGCCTGAAGCCAAGCCACTGCCTCCAGCAGTCTCAAACCCTGCAGCTCTACTTGCTCCTGCAGAATGACAGCAAGGTGTGACCATCACCTAGGGGCAGACCAGATGTGAACCAGAGATTCTCTCCTCAAGTAGCTCCTTTCCAGGACAACCTGCAGACAAAATTTCACACTGCTCCCCAAGCGTGGGCCTGTGTTTCCCAGGCACCAAATCCTGCTCTGGGAGGGCCAGCTCCCTTCTTCCCTGCCTCCCAGGAAAGATGCTGAGCTCTCCAACTCTCACAGGGTAGAAGAGAAAGATGTAAAAAAATGTTTTTTCCTTATTTTTTGACTTGTATAACAGTTTACAAGCAATTTCTTTTGGAAAGATCTCTGTCTTGATGAGCAAACCTGCATAGTAGGAAGAGCAACTATAGTGGAGGTGGAATGTCATACTCATTTTGTGCATATGCATTTGAATGAAATGGTAAACACTTGTCTGAATCACCACCACTCAGATGTCATCTTTTTCTCTCTATTTTCAGCTTGAGGGGGAGGAGAGCTGCCAGAACAGAAACCCTGAAGTGATGAGCTCCAGCCAACTGCTCCCAGATTAATTATCCACCAGTGATCCCATGTTTAACACACTACTTATGGATATTTTTGCTAACAGCTCAACCCATCGCAATGTTAGACAAGTAAGAACTTTCCAGGGATTACATATTTGGGCTTTTCTTCTTTAAATACCTTGAGAGTATCCTTTTCCATATGTGTATGAAGTAGTATGTGCTATATCCTCTTTGCCAGTGCCTAAAACATTGCTAAGACCAGGAGAAGCTGTGTTCTGATATGGTGTGTGACTGAGCAGCACTAATGCACTCCCATCTTCCCACATCTCAGTTTCACACAAGATGCTCCTTCTTATAATGTTTCTCTCTTATATCATTAGGAAAATAGGAATAGTAAATAATTGCTGCTATTAGTTCGTTTGAATTACTTCTGAGGTGTTTTTAATGTTCAAATACTTTTGAGTACACAGATTTTCAATATGTTATCCTAGGTCCACTGATTGGCTTCCAATGATCTTGAAAGTTTTGTCACTGGGAATTAATTACTGATAATACCAAACTACACTTAATAGCACACCATCCAAGAAATGTCCACATATCTTCAGGTCTGGCTGGCATAGAAAGTAATCCTACAAGAAGGTACTCCTAAAAACCAGGCTTGACTGACAAGAATGTAAAGCTGTGCATGCTGTAAAATGATATTTATTAATGATTAGAGTTTTACCTCTGCCAAAAGCAAAGCGAAATGCAAATATCCTCCTATTATTATACAGCTACTGTTTTTGATAAAAAGTTAACCTCAGATAATTCATAACAGGTCTCCAGCAATTCCTTATTAGTAAGCACTGAGATCTGCTATTTTACTTTTTCAGAGACAGCCATTTTAGGCCCCTGTGTTAGTTTTGCTGTCCACAATTAATCCATGTCATAGCAGATTTTAGTTATGCTTTTGGTGCAAGAAGCAAGACCCTTTGAGCAGGGCCTCTTAGACACAGGCACTTCATCATCATTCTCTACATATGTACAGAATCATCTATACATATGTAGCAGGAAAGTAATTTTAATTTTTCAAAGCAATTTGAAATAGAATCAAGGAGATTTTTTTCCAGTCAGAATTAATCATTGCTTATACACAGCTTTTTAAACAACACATTTCAAAATGCCTCTTCTTGTCTCAGAGCAAGGAGGATTTGGGCATGATCCCTCTGGGAAATGATTATCATAACCCTTGGAACAAGTGTCCTTTTGAAGTACTGATACAGGGCAGGCAAATAGAACACTCAAGGGTATTCTAGGGAAAGGAGATGACCAAGTCCTTATCAGTTAATTTATAATGTAGGATAAGTTACAGTGCTGTGTTTTCCCATCCATACTAGAAACAAAAGAAGAATATTTGCAAAAAGAGAGCCCAATAGCTCTCTAAGTAAGTATGTTGAGAAGTGCTGATTTGAAGCCATAGGTAGGTTGGCTACCTGAGGAAGGCTGCAGGGACAGCTTCTCTTGATTCCCACTAGCCACCTCCTCCACACAGTGCTTCAAAAACCTGAGGCTACAGATGGACTCAGCTCCAGCAGCAGTCAGGTAATGCCCTCTTCTGTTTAGTCATCACAAAAAGCCACTACCAACAAGTTAATAAGTGAACATAAGGCTATCAACCCCCGAAGAAATAAAAATGTATTTCCAGCTTCCTATGTATCTCCTTCTTCCTACCTTCACCACATATGAAGGCTTTAAAAGCATATTTAGCTTATTTGGGATAATATATACACAATTTTAAAAACAGTTCCATCAAAAAGTGGCCCCTTGTATGCACAGGCAGATTAAAATGAAGGTCACAAGCTGCTGAGGCTCATTTCAGTCCTTGGGCCAATTTTCCAAGTACAATTTTAACATTTGATTCAAAACTCCCCTACACAAACAGCAGCCTATGCTTTGGATCAGTAGATACTGCTAACATTACTTGAACCAGCAGCCTGAGATCCACTGAAATTTTATTCTAATAGGCATCATCTAATTAGGGAGTGTGGATAGGCAAAGTTCCAATGATACATAACTTATCATAATCCATATGAAAGTAGTTTATTTAAAAGGAAGCTGACAGCAGAGAAAAGATGAGCCACAGGGACAAAAATGGAGCCTTTTAATGATTTCAGAACTGAGGTAATACCAGATATAGAAAGAGGGTGGGCAGGCCCAGGAAGAACAGACTCAGGAGGAGGCACGACAAAGCCATTGGAGAATAGATATGCAAATGTTCCAACACATTTCAAGTATTTACATCACTAGTAGGATATTTCTACATATCCAAAGCACATGGCAGAAATGTTATGACCTATCACGAGCTAAAATAATTCAGTTATGTATTCTGCATTATATCAAGACAGTCTTTTATTTGGGGTATTTAAACACTGTAATCTGCAACAGCTGTCTTTTTAGCACTAAATGCTTTCCAAGTAATTTTTTCCATGTCCTCAGTTCACTTCTGACTTAATTAATCTGGCTTTCCTGAGTTTGTATGTTACCCCTTTCTCTTTTTTTTAACAAGTTGGGTAAGAAAAACAAAAGAAACAGAAAGATTTGCAATTTCATCAGGCAATGTTAACTAAGCACTAGAAGGTGTTGGTTTGTTAAAAAAGCAGTAACAAAGGCACTCAGATCCTATGAAGTAATGCTTAAAATGCCATTTGCTGGAGTGAGCACTACAAAGAGAGGACAGTACAGTCTCACATCCCTTCCGATTCCCCAACTGTGCAGCACAGAATGGGCCTCCAATCCACACACACATCTTGCCCATGGAAGGCCACCTTATTTGAGTTTTTACAGGATTTTCCTACCAGAAAACAACCTCTGCTCACTACTTCAAAGGTCAAGCAGAAAAGATGTTCACATGAGAACTTCCAGCTGCACTTTCAGATAAAAGGCAAGGACACACAAGTGGCATCACTGCCAGCACTGAGTGGGAGCTGCCTGCAGCTCCTCTGTTATGGCTACCTGGCCAAGGTTTCCTGCAGCCAAACACAGCACAGCACAAGGACAGCACAGCCCAGGCCTGGGCACATTCAGGTTAATTGTTAACTGTTTTGTGGATCCCAACTCAGAAACATCTTAAGCTTACAGTCAGGTCCCTGATCCTTCCTTAAGTTTGGAATAACTTCCCAGTGTTGCTCCAGTTTGTAAGCCTCACTATATATTTTTCTTCAGTTTTGTCTCCTTATCCAAGCTTAACTTGTACCATTTTTAAGAGAGGGAGGAGAGCAGCAAGATCCATGCATTGGTTAACTCTAACTTCAGATGGAGCTTCTGAGTCTAGAACAGTTTCCAAAGAGCCATTTATTCTGTGACCATGTAATAATGCAGGTCTGCTCTAGAGAAGAGATACCAGTTGCCAGAGACAGTGCCTGGACTACATGAACCACTGCCTCATTTGGCACAGCAATCCCTACCCCCAGAGGTGGAATTCTGTTTACTGGAATAGCAGCTGCATTCACACATACAGACTGGTATTTCTGGAGATGTAAAAATATTTCAAAGCAATTGTTTGGACTTCCTCTGGATGTCTGTATTAAGCACATAAGCATCTAATAATTTTAAATCTACAAAGCTCATGACTTCAGTTCCAAGATTTCTACCTTCTTAAATCTTTCCTGTTAGGACATTTCCATTGAGAGATTTGTTTGTTTAAAATTACCAACCATTAAGACAAATTCTTTCAAATTTACAGCTGAGAGGTTCCAATTAGAACCCATTATTACTTCAGGTGAATCAGCAATTCCTCAAGTATCCTTCTATTATCTTCTACATTATATTCCATCTCATACCTTGGGTGTTTTTAATTTGCATTTTTTATGACTGTGGAAGATAAAGGGTGTCTGTCAATTGTTCGTTGAGAACTCTTTGTAAAGCATGTTTAGAATGCAGTGAGATATATTAATAGTATTTCCTCCCATGATATGTTAAAATTTGTATCTTTCTGATTCTCTTTCATTTATGTTGTCTTATGTCTCTGTGATAATTCTTTTTCTTTGTTGATGAGCCTAAGGGATTTGTGCAAACATCAAATCTTGTCACCTGCCAGCTCATCTCAGCACCTCAATAGTCTGGGATGTAGTCTAAGTCTGAACAAGTGCCATCTCTTTGGCATGAAAACCTGAATATTCATCCTCTCTCATTTTTCTGTGGCCCGTTCCTGCTCTGTGGCAAGGCCTTTCCATCCTGTTCACACAGACTGTGCTAGGCACACTGATGGTTTACATGCCATTTTACAATGCAAATACTGGACTCCACAGACCAAAGCACACACTTCCCTTTTATGTCAGCAACTCAAGCCACACTAACACTGTCTTGTGAGAGTGCCCTATGAATATGGAAAGCAGAGCCAGGCAAGCACCAATACAGTGGATGGCAACAGCAGCAATGGGATGTTTTATGTCACAACTGCAAGAGCTGGCACCCAGGCATGAAACCAACACTTGGACTAAGTCTGACCAAGGCACCTCAGTGAGGAAGATTCACCTTCACACTCAGCTTTAATGGGCTCAGCAATTGCAGCAAGGTTCATCTGGGCAGCTGTCCTCTGTCATTGCACAAACTACAAAGTTCTGTATTTTAGGCCAGCCCTAAAGCACATTTTCCATAGAAAGAAAAAACTCCAGAAATAATTTTAATACAAAATGTTTTTATTGTTTTTGAAAACATTTAAAAAACAATTTTTGAGCACTTTCAATAAAAAAAATAACTGAAATGCTACTGCAATATTCAACTACTGTAGTTTCAGCAGTACAACAGACAACAAAACACCGGGGAAGAGGGGAGAAACTGGATTTCCTGCACTAAATGAAAATGTGGAACAGGGATTTTTCTTTCCTTATGGTGCAGTAAATAAAGCACAGTATAGTACAAGACTATTATATGATCCTCAGATGCACTGCACAAGAAACGCTTTCCTTCTTTTCAGTTCGGAAGTCAGTGCTTATTGCAATTATTTGCAAATTATTTACTTCATGAATTCTTATCATGATAAAATGATGCAAAAATGTTTTTCAACACCAGAACAATAAAAAATAATCCAAGAAAGGAACATATTCAACAATAACTAAGCTGAATTAGTTAACATAAAAAAGTAAATAACTTGTGAATAACTAAGCTCACCTGGTTAACACTGAACCAGCTTCAATACAGCAAAAGAATAAAAAAAATAAAAGTGGTTACAGGAATATATCTAGTACTGTACAAGATTAATTCATTAACACTCATGCACATTTTGTGATCATGTATTAACATGGTGAAGCAAACTAAACTTAATTTTTCCTGCTGCAATATTCTCATGTAAGAGAATCAAAAATAGAAATATCTCATTGAGATCAATGCACATTGCTACATAAGACAATTTCACCTGTCACTTTTAATGACATTTTGCCTTTTAATAATGAAACACATTAAAAAGTTTTTTTTTCATTTTGCCTTTTTTTTAAATCTGTGGGCCGTATTTGTTGCATTTATCCTAAGGAATGTGCCTGCCACAGGTTCAACAGAATTTTAGTGCAATATATGAACCCAGAAAGTTTGCTGGACTAACCAAGCAATCAAATTTAAAGTGTTTGCTGCAATACTGTACACAGGGTACAAATTCACTAGTTTGTATACTTTAGCAAAAACTGCTATCAAAATAATTTATTTCTTATGTTAGTAGGAAGCCAATAATGTAAACAAGGGGTCAGAACTGTCTCAAATTCAAAGTTTTGGAGTATCTGACAAAGACAGGCTTCCATTTGTTAGGATCACAGAATTTTCCTTTGGGTATTGCATACTTTGGTGTGCAGTAGTGCTCTGTCTCAATGTATCATAAAGAACTAACTAGCACTAAGTACAGGGACCTAACATTAATTATAACACCAACACACAAACATCTCTAGAATGATACATACCAATGTACAAAGCTGTGCCTGTGCCTTGGATTTTACTTGAAACAATTCTTATCAAATTTAATACTTTTCAAATTAAACATATATTTGCTTTAAACCCACTGATTATAGAATATTTCTGCTAATTAAGTCACATGTTAGGCCCAATGTAATGCTTGCATTCAAAAGAGAATTTTAAACGCGCTTTTAAAAACCTTTGGTGATGGCTGCATAATTTAGAATGCATCAACTTTAAATCTACTTTTGCTTTTGCGAGAAATCTTTACAAAACTATTAGTTAGGGTAAACCTTCCTTCCCCCAGGCGCCCTCTGTCAGTGTCTGAGACCCGAGGTGAGGCCAGCCCACCGTGGGACAGGGGCTGCTGCAGCACCCGGGAGCTCCTCCCACAGCTGCCACTGAGCCACAGCATCACACAAGAGCTGAGCTGGAAGGACCCTCCCCCTTCATCGAAGCAGGTTTCACCTATTCACAGTAGTGCTGGCACTTCACACAGGGTCAGGAACAGAAACAAAAAGGTGCCGAGTGTCTCTCAGACCCATCCTCCTACCAGGCTGAGAGATGTTCAACACATGCTCTCAAAAGGCCACGGGCAAGTACAGGATTCAAGCCCTGCCTTCAGCAACTTTAGTTACAAGAAAAATGGTTCAAGTCTTACTGACAGACACCTGGCAGGACAACAAGCAGAAGGTTACTATGCAGCTTTTAGTCTCCTCCCCATCACCTTGGAAGAGTCACTTGGTCTTAAAGCAAATCAACATCCTTGTGCTTCAAGGAGGGATCAGGAATCCCAGGTTTGATCCTGATGAAGTGGCAAAACTTCTGATGCAAGCACAGTGAAATCAGGCCCCCACAAGGTGCTATTACTTGGCACACCTGTTTGTCCTTCTAGAAGAAGCCATAAACTGGTGATGAACTGGGGGAAGGGCAAGAGAAGCCATGATATACCAGCACCTCCAGTGCCAATGCAGCAGCACAAGTTGAATCGGCACTGCCAAAAAAATTGGCCAGTACTGGGATCTCAAGTCATTTACAAAAACTAAAGAAACAGAAGACCACCAAGTCACTTAAAGAAAAACACTAATCACATGAAAAATCTGAACATCTTCCCCTTAGAGAAATCTAGGGGGGGGTTTACTGAACCTCCCCCTTTGTAAATTTATGACCACTCATCAAAGAAATGCAAAAGAAGAAAATTTTTCCTGCTCTATTTTCTGCTTTGTGTCAGGTCACAGGAAAAGTAATCCATTCTATACTAGGCTTAAGGGATAGTATTGTAGCATACTCAGTGCACCACTTCTTTTGTAAAAATCTGCCTCTTCAAGTCCTCTTTCTAGCATCAAGGCATAGCTGGGTAAATACCTCTCCCTTTTACCATTAGAGATCCATGTATGCCATGCTGATAAAGTAAAAGGTCTTTTTGGTTTGAGTGAACCAGTGAGACAGAAGTCTAATTCTCATTTTCCAGAGGGGCAGCATTTTTTTTTTCCTTTAAAAAAAAAAAAAACTGATTCATCAACCCTGTCAAATCACTTTTGAAAACTGAATTCAGGCTTCTAAAACAGTAAGTACTTTCAAAAGAAGTTTTACCAAAAGAATGATCAAATGTCTTACTGTTTATCTGTAAAGTGCCTGGCAGTATTATGGCTCTATATGAAATATTTTTAGACTAACCACATTTTCTAATATTTTAATAATCTTTTGTTTGAGAGAAAGAGGGCGAGCAAGAAAGACAGAAAGGCTCAACTTACTGAAATAGAAAAAAATACCATCTTCCCATGCCCTCCACTAGGTTAGGAAAGAGCAAACTTAAAAAAAAAAGGAGCTTTTAGAAACAGTATTTTAATGAGCTCCAGCAGCTCTCTATTAAAAAAAAAGAAAAAAGAGGGAAAATACCATGTTCCTTCTCTAGCATTGATACACAGTACCTATCACTTTAATATATGGGGGTTATGCCTAGATTAAATCTCAGTGCTCAAAATCTTTTTGCATTAATTTTCCCTAATATAAAAACATTGACATGAGAACTAAAATATCAAGTATGTCTTGAATATTAATGGATAAAATAACTACATAGATTTATTTCTCTTAAATAAAAAAATTTAGTGCATCTTTTTCCTTGATCATTCCTGTTAGCTTTTCCCATCTCTGTGTTTTACTGGAGATGCCAATGGCACCAGTGCTACAGAGATTTAATGAAGTTCACCATCGAGCAGTGCTCCAGACAGCTACACAATGATCAGGCATCTGCATGTCACCTGGTCCTCTTGTACCCACTCCCCACCACAATACCTACCTGCAGGCACCCTGCATTTCAAACCTGGATGACAAAGGTCAGTAAAGATCACCTACTAAGAAGTAACAACCAATACAAAGTATGAAAAGCCTACTAACAAGCTTGAATTAAAATCCTCCCAAAGCATCAACCATAGCTGTCATCACTGGCTGCCATTAACCACCTCTTTATTTGCTAAAACAAGAAATGTTGAATGGGAAACACTCCAAAATTCAAATTTTAATACTGGCTCTTTGATAGCCCATCACCTTCAGAGATTTGTTTAAATTTGGTAAGACTGCCTTTTCCTTACTGAAGAATGAGCAACAGGTACAGCAAACTTTTTTAAAAAATGCCACAATACATAGCAAGTGTTTCTGCTGCGGGAGGCACTTCCATTAAGACAAATACAATACGTCTGTCTGTTAGATACAGTGTGCTACATACATATTATAAAACAAGATTAACCCAACATTTCAACAGCAGGATGATCCTTACTCTCCATCCACTCAAAACCTGATGCAGTCATTGAGTTAATGGATTCATTGCAGATTTGTTGAAACAAGGGGTCATTTTTTAATTCCTCCAGTGTAGCATCATCATCTTGTCCCTGCTGACGACCTGGATCAAACAGTAGATTTGTGTCTAAAGTGTTCAGATCGTTAATGCTGCCTGAGAGCTCGGAAGACAACCTGATGTCGCTGGGAAAGACAGATGCAACGTTATTGAGATCTGATGCCACCTGATTCACCAGCTGCTGGTTTGTTGGCAGACTGTCCTCCCCTAAAAGGTCTTTTACAGTGCTGCTAAAATCTAATTGCTGCTCTCCGATGTCTGATTGTGCTTGGTTATCTCCAGAAGAAAAACTGATCTGATCGGTGCTGCTATTTTTTGTGAGGTAATTTGGTGTTTGGAATTCATAAACTGAAGTGCTGGAATTGATCATACTTTGTGGGTTGGCACTAGGAAAAGCGCTGGATGTCTCCAAAATCTGAGTGAGATTCATCCTGGCTGTGTAATTTGAGGGCATGTTGTTCATTCCCAAACCTCTCACTGCATCATCACTATCAGAATCAAGTTTGTTTAACAACACACTGGTTATTTTTTTAGTGTTTGTTTGTTTCTGAAGAGACGGGAAGGCCGTCTGCATCATCACAGTCAACGGGACTGACTGGCTTCTCTGTGCTATGTTATTGGCACTGGTGTCTGCATGGATATTAGCAAATACATTGTGAACTTCGGGAGTCACCGGACTTCCAAAAGGTGCCACATTAGAACGTGGTATATTTGACACAGGGTAAACAGTGCTCCCACTGAGATTACGCTGGCGATGGACAGCAGGGCTCACACTCCGGCATCTCAGACTGTTGTTGAGAGATGAACCAGTTCCTTTGTTGTCCAAAGGAGCAGGAACAGCAAAACCCTCCTGCTTGGTAGTGCTACTGACAGGGGCTGCCTGGTGCTGCACAGGTGAAACAGGAGTCACACGACCGAAGTGAGTGTCGTGGTGGCGCGGCTGAGACTGGTATGACTGGCCGGGGACTGCAAAAGCGTGAGGTTTCCTGAAGCGATCTTCCACCAGCTCCTGATAGCTTGTGAGGATGCCATGGTTGGCAACTGAGGAATTACCAACCCCGCTGTAGCCGTTATTCATCCACTCCAGCTTGGTTTTGTCAGGATGGGTAGCCATAGGCCGCTGCATTGGCTTCACAGGACTACTTGATATGATGCTGGCATCGTGGTAAGCCATGCTAGAGCTGATGGGAGTGAATGCAAATGGGTTTCGGCATTCCACAGGACTCGGAGGGACACTGCTGCTGCAGTTGGAATGGGGTGTGCCAATGGGCGTGTGCCGGCTGCTTCCGAGGGCACTGTCTACGGGAGTCGTCTGAGCCAGCCTTGAACAAGGGCTCTCTCGAGACATGTTCTGAGATCCAGCAATCATTTCAGAGGTGGGTGTTGGAGTCGGGGTGGGAGTGGGAGTCGGGGTGGGAGTGGGGGTGGGAGTGTGAATTGGAGTGCTGTTGTTATGGATTGAATGGTAAAAGTGCGTGCTGCTTGGATGAGATGATACGGGAGCTCCTTGAGCTGCAGCCTGACTCTGAAGCGCCATTCCTAGACAGCCACTATAAGGATGGGAATTATTCATGGACATTTGCTCCTCCATGAGCACCAGCTCCTCCACAATGCTATCCTGGGTAAGGTCGTCATCAAATGAAAAGAAGTTTTCATTTGACTGAGGGACTGTATGCTCAAACTCTTTCAGCTCAGACTGCAGAGGTAACTGATTTGAAGACTGTGCTTGTATTTGATCCAAGGAGTCCTGGATCTGGCTCTGTAACTGCTGGCTGTACACATCCTGCTGCATACCTTCGCAGTGCACCGGCTCCCACGCCGACTCCTGTAAGTCACTAGAGCCAGAGTGCCCAGCAATACTCATAACACTGATATCTTGCTGCTGATCACAATTCACAGATGCAAAATCAGAGGTTTTGGTGATATGGTGCCATGTATTTGGGTTAAAGCTGCCATCAGATTTTGAATCATTTTCTATGATAAACAAGTTTCCTTCCAATTTTACTTTTATATCTGGAGATGATGCTGATGCAAGCTGCTGTTCTAAAGCAGGATCACAGGTATTTAAATTGGTGCTCAAAGAAAGGTCTGTTGCTAAGTTTGCAGCAGCTGTAGGAGGTACAGGTACTGTCACGGGTACCTTGATGGGAACTTGAGCAAGCGTTGCTGTATTGTCACTGTTAGCTATTGATCCAACCTTCAGAGCCTTCTTAACGTTGTTAGCTTTTTGACCCTCCACAGCATTACCAGCTGCAAACTGTTCCACTAGTGGTTTCTTTACAGGTGGTAACTGGGAATCCTGAAGTGTGGAAGGTTGTCGCTTTCTTGGACTTTTAGTGCATGTTTTGTCTTTAATCAGAGACTCACCAGTAGGAGGTGAATTGATGCTGGTGCTGGACAAGTTTTGACTGGCAACTGTGAGCTTAAGAGTGTTTTCATTATTGCCTGCTGAAGAAACTGGTGCGATTTCATCAGACTGTGTCTTATATTTGGTCCCTGCTTCTTCAGCTTCCTGATCACAGCCCTTACCTGGTTTTAGCTCCATGACATCATCTGTTGAAACCTTCAAGGCTGCAACCTCGAAATTAATCAGCTGTGCAGGAGGCAGGTCAGGGGTTGCCTTTATGGATTTAGACACGTCAGAACTCTCTTGGCCCTGTGCAGAGTTCTCATCCAGCAATGCTTCTGGTTCTGTTTTGATCTTGACTGCAGATGTAGCTGCAGCAGTGCTAGGCTTGGATCCTGGAGACTGAAGTGAAACAACAGATCCGTTTTTGATCTGTGGACCAGTCCTCCCTTCTTCCACTGCTCCTGCACTAGTGCTAACCGAAGGCGTCTGTTTGACGGGCACACTACTGCTGCTCGGGGCGAGAGATATTGCTGTCATTTTTACCACGTTTAAGGAATTCACGTGTGGAGCTGGCACAACAGTCTTGATTGGGCTACTGGTAAATAGCACCGTGGTGGGAGAGCGGATGGTGAGAGCACTGGTGTTTGCTGGTTTGGGCAAGATCTGCGGGTAGCGATGCCGGGCAGAGCGGTCACCAACGGGGCTGGCGGGAACGTTCTGGGGAGTCTTTGGTGGCTGCTTGACTGATTGCATGTGCTGAGTGACCACCTGAACGTTGAGAGGCAGGACCTTGCTGTCAGACGATCCCATAGGACTTGGAGAAGTCACCAACTGCCTGGTTCTTGGCACCTGTAAAGAGAGAAAAAGGAAAGGTGTGGTAACAAAGCCAGAGGTCCCCAGGCCCACACATGACCTCAGCCCCAGGCATTTCAAAGGTGAAAGACAACATAGCTCAATACACCAAAGCTAGTGAATATCAGTTTGAAACAAAATAAGCTCTTCTACTTGTCCAAGACAATTTCTATTTCTCTGCCCAAGGATTGGTAGACAGACATATGTCTCCTATTTTTAAGGCACGAGGCACTGGTGTATACACTAGTCTGCTCTTCTGCTAATGAAAGGGTCATTCTCATACAATTCTTCACCACCTGGGACAAAAAGACTGACATACAAAGGCTAAAGAGGAGAGGATGTATTCAAAATACCGCTCATTGTTAAGGTTTCAAAAGTGAGTTAAATACAAACTCACTATCAGGCAGAAAAACTGGCTTACCTGTCAAAATGAACAGCACAGCAAACATCTTAACACCAAATAACCTTCCTGTACTCCCTAGCCCAATTTTATAAGGCTGAAAGACAAAAATGTTCTGTACTACAGACATTCATTCAAAATAAAATTGTACCTGTCACTAAATGCACTAGGCCAATGAAAAGCAATTTAGATTCCATATTAGGGCCTCACTGACCCACACAACTGGTGTCACCTCTCTCATCTAGTTAAACTTCATGTCAAGGCTCACTTTAATGACTTCAAAGATGAACTTGGCCTACGTTACAGGATCAGAATTCTGCTGCCTCTGTATCAACCTGTAACTGATGTGCTAGAACACATCAAGGCACCCAAGCCTTTGAATGGAAATTGTCCTAATCCACTGACACCACTGCTTAGTTACTGGCAATGTACAACCTTTTCATAGGGTGGATTCTCTAGAGAATTGCTGGAGAGCATTACCGGTATGGGGCTGGGGACAGCAGCCACAACAATGCCAATAGGTGGAGGGGACAGGATGGCAGGACTTCCATTAGATATACTGGTCACACCGTTGGTGGCAGCGCCTTCTGTTTTCTTTACTGGAGACTCTCCTGGCAAAGGAGACTGCAGTTTCTGTTCTTGCTGCTTCTTCTGGATCTTACGCTGCAGCTGCTGCTTTGCATCAACAGGAGATGGCAGAGTTTTCACTTGTGGTTGAAAAGAATTACTTTCAGCAGTAGGTATAAAAGCTGAGGGCTGGGGGATCCCTTTTATTCCTGAAAACAAAAGAAGGAGAATGAATTACAACCAAACATACCCTGTCTGCTGTGGTGCCACTTCTACATCTAATAGAGAACATCTGGCAGGCATCTCCAAAACCGTTCTGGGAACACCTCCTCCATGAGCTGCTCCCATCCACTTTATGTTTAAATCTATTTAGCTTCAGTTTATTCCCACATTTGTGGCAATATCTCTGTCTTTTAGACAAGCTGGATATTAGCTGCTAAAATACTCTGTATGGGCCTCTTGTTTCTAATAACGTGAAATGGCACCTTGTGTGTCAGCACCATCTCAGCCTGGCGCACTTCACTGAACTTGGCAGCAGAGGGCGGCGGGCACGCTTCACATGAGCCTTTAGAACCCAGCACCTGCCGTTTTGTTACCTGTTTAAGGCAGCTTCAAATGAAAAATGCTTCCAGAAAGCTGCGGGTCTGTGTCACAGAGGCCCAGCTTTGAGTACATGACATTACATAATGGCCAAGGCATTAAATACAGTGCATCTAATATCAGAATGGATCCAAACCTCTGTGTGATCAGGGATAATGGGGGAAAATGGCAAAAAAACAAGTGTTCAGGGAAAAAAAGAAGAAAAAGTTCAAAAAACAATGCATTTTTTCTGGAGACATTACTTTGCTGCTTACAAAGCAGGCAAGTGTCACTTTCATGGAGAAAACAGACTTAGTGTCCTCTGTGCAGCTAGCACTAATTTCCCTTACAAAATCACATCACATTTATGATCTTCTGTTTATTAACAGTCAAGAGGATTAGCATGCTCTTTAGAGACTAAATAACTTTGCTGAATTACCCTTTTAGAAATTATTTAACATTATTTCATATACACTTTGAGGTTACAGAGTTTTAAAATTACTCTTAATTATAAATTAATCAACACCATTTTACTACATTACTAGTTTTACTAATACTAATTTTACAATACTAAACCCAAGTATTTGGTTTTGATGGCCAGCACATGGCTAGGAACTGTGATCTGGAAGCCCACTCTCTCAGCAGCATTCTGCATGTCCCACGAGAGGATGGATGTCACAACATGTCTGCACTTCCACAATTTCTTCTTCACAGAGCAGTGAAATGCCCAAATACATTGCAACTACTGGCACACAGTTCTATATGGGCAAGTAATATAGATAAGGAAAAAAACCCTCAAACTTTTCTTTGAGGGTAAAAGTTGCCTTTTTCCCAGTTAATGCACAGAAACACTGTAGTTCCCTGCAGGAGGAATGGAATTATTTTTGTCATGCTAGGAAGAACCTCTTCTAAAATGACCATCCAAGGCATAGAGGCATGCACTGGAGGTAACTGCCCCTTTCCCTGAAGCAAACCATCTTCCTTGAAGGAAGGGAGGAGGGGAAGCTCCATGAGTCAAAGAGCTGTTCATACACTGAGTGTCCCCTCTACCAGCACGGCAAGCAGGGCCAATGCAGCCAAGGTGTCAGGCCACAATGCAGCACACAAGCAGCAAAACCCACCATGCCACCTGTCAGGTTCAAGGCGGAATAAAGGAAAGACAGCTGGAAGGAAAAAGAACATGATCCAGAAGGGGATCACCGGAACACCACTTTCACTTAAAACTGTCTCAAGAGGTTGGCCTTGATCTGAAGACTACTTAGCTTGATAGGCCTAGTCAGAACTTCAGAATCAAGTCTGGGGGCATGTTGTGCACCTGCATTTTCTTTCTCATCCTTAATTTTTGTAATTTACTTTATCCACAGTCACCAAAACACACTAAATGATTAAGTGACTGATTTTGAGCATGCAAGAGGAAACAAACCACACCAAAAAATGTGCTCTTGACAGAAAATTGTTTCCAAACTAGGGCAAGTTAGCAGACAGAAATACAGCTACCCCAGCAGTCTATCTACAAACCACCAATGTAGCAGCACCGAACTCCTGTTCCAGCCAAGTATGTAAGTTCAGCACAATTACTCACACACCCTGAAGTGCTTTAAAAGACCAGGATTCTCACCAGAGGAATGGGAGGATCACCAGCTAAACCTGAGACTAGTGCTGATTTTCAGATCTTCACCCAGACTACCAGAAAGAACAGTAATTTTCAGCAATGTGACTAAAATCACATAAATGAATGCTGAATGCTCAGAGTGAGTGTCAAAAGTTTGCCCTGAAGAGTAGAGAAGTGCTTTCTCAAACCAAGCTGTTACTACTCTCTGCAGGAAGATCCCCCATTTAGCATTATCTCATTACCTGCTGGTGCCCCTGCCATTACTGTTAAAGCTGCCATTGACTTGGTACCAATATAGTGACTTTTGACAAGGAAACGAGCCAATTCCAAGACTGTATCAAAGGGCTGGCTCAGCACTTTCTGGGCCCATTCACAAACAAGGCGGCAGGCGGCAGACACGACTTCCTCATCGGCACTTTGCAGCTGCCCCGACGGCTCTGCTCCATCCAACTAAACCAAACAAACAAAGGAGGAAAGGTTACTTACATTAACAAGGGTCATTAAGGCATGAAAACGAAAACAGAAAGCAAGTTATTATCCCAATCACACCAGAAGTTAGAGTAGTGTTCACTGTTTTACATGAAATTATGAGAATGAGATCACAACATCGGTATCTTTCAAAATTAAATGTCTTAACAACAATCAGTGGATTGTTCCCAAAGGCATTATATGGAATTGACATTTCTGGAAGAAAATCACAAACAGAATCATAATATTTCCAGCACCAACAATTCATTTCCCCTGTATCCAGAGTCTTGTCAACTCAGTAGTCCCTATTACCCAGGAACTGTTTATTTCACTGGGGTATCTCTTCCCTAGCACTGACTTTAAAAAAAATACAGTAAAAGTAAAACAGAATCAGAGTTTAAAATATGCATATGGTAGATAGGAACACTGTGGATGTCTACCTCACCTCCTAAATTAGTCTAAGAATATTGCAATTCATCATGAACTTTACAGAAAAAAAATTAAATGATTCAAAAATAAGAATCATAACGAATATAAGAATCATAAAGAAAAATCTTAAAAGCTGCATAGATCTTCACTTTGTTTTGAAAAGTTCTGACAGAAAAACAGCATGATAAATGCTAACTTGTAGAAACATATATAAATAAGCAAATATATATCATACCCCATCTCCAGTTTTATGAAAGTCAAGGTTGGGCAGTGTTGGCATATGCACAAAAGCCTTCTTCCTCAGTCCACTGTAGCAATATGTGAACAACAATTAAGGACCACATTGTCTGCTTGTTAGCTGGGGGATAGGGGAGAAGAGCAGTAATTTCTCTGATAACCCTCATAAGCTTCAAAAGCAAACTCAACACAGAACTAAGAATTCCTGTCATTAGCATGATCTCCCAGCCAGTCAGCATCAAAAGTCCATCAATGGCTGCATTCTTGGCCAGGTCATTGGGTTTCTCAATCCATGCAGAGATGCTGGGTATGATTAATTTTATCTGATGACTTAGAACAAGCACTGAACCATTCCAGGCAGCTTCAATTAGCTACTCAACATTCAAATCATTAACATAAATTTTGACTAAACTCTCTTTCTAAAACAAGATGGGAGAATTAATATAAAAAAGAAAAAAAGTTAATCACTATTAAAAAATGCATTCTTGAACTTAGGTTCTACTTTGTTTCCTTCTCCTGAAGGACTTCCTCAAACTGAAGTTTCCCAGGACAAGATAAAGTGCCCGATGAGTGCACTTCTTCCTAAGATTTCACACTATTTTTGAGGCACTCTCTCCTCATCCATGATAATTTTTCTGTAAAAATATGAACACCCAGACTTTTTCTTACACCAATCTCATCAAATCAGTGCACAAAAATATGCTCCCTTTATTATCTGTACTTACTTGTTTATAGGTCTAAAAATCAAATCAGCCTTTTTTTTCTTCCTCTCCACAGCATCAGTCTGGGAGTTCACACACAGTGTCTTTTCTCCATGACACACAAATCCTTTCCAGGATCACATTCTGTAAACATGTCTATTCTTTCCTAGGTCATGTAGTTTGCAATTGCTTGCACTAACCTGAATGGAGCATAATTACAGCAAAAGAAATCTAAGGAGCCTGGGAATTATGGTAGGTGTGAGACAAGGTCACATTTTAATCATTCTGAATTAGAAACATTGGAAATAGAACTTAAAGAGATCCCCTGGGTCAAGCTACAATTACATTGTATGAGCTCTTCCTTAACACTTCTCTAGCTCTATCCAAACATGAGAGCTAAGTTTCAGATTTCACTGCTAGATAATCCAACACTGTATTTTATGAAACAGTTTAACTGACACATAACTTCTACATTCACTACAGCATGAAGGTTTTCTCCCTCAGTGGAAGACAAGCAATTCTGGGCTGCCTGCTAGCATTAAATTTTCCAAGTGTATGCTTCAAGTGAGACTTGGCAAAGGCCAGTATCACAGCACATCCAGATCATTACTGTTACTTCTTTTGAGTGGTTTTTAATTAGGGCCTAAGAGCACCTCAATGCCTTTTAGCCTTTTCATGCTCTCCCTTCCCCACTTACTGCAGGGGCTTTGCCCACCCAGCAGGTCAGGATGCAGTGAGAGCCAGCCCTGGGGAATGCAGCAGGCAGGACATTATTTCACCATGGCTTCTAAGGGCTCTCATGGGAAGGTACAATTCTCAGCACAAAAAAGAAAAAATTCTGACTGATGAAAAAACTAGTTTGAAAATCACTACCAGTTTTGGTTCCTTTATTCCAATATCTCTCTTTGCACTAAATTATAAAACTTCTTTTGATGCCTTGCTGCTGTGACAACTGAGTGTCAGAACCTAAATTTAAATACTTGTTTCCAAAGTTGTATATTGCAACCTAACACTACTGCAACTAATAAGTTTTAAAGAACGTTGGAAAAGTGTCGGCATTTTTTATTCAACATTACTTCTACATTTAGCTGGTAGTTAAGCCACAACGACAGATGTTCTCCAGGCAAGAGCAGAACAAGTTACTGAGAAGCGTTCTAGCAAAGGATATTTTGATTTGCCTCTTGTGCCTAGACGACGGGCCTTCATATTTGGAAAGACATTTTTCATGATCTTTCCAAAGTCAGCAGCACTTAATGGGTGGTAGCCAAGATTGTCACAATAGCTCCTGCAACAAAGACAAAGAAAGCGTGAATGGAATCGTAGTTAATGCAAGAGGCCAGCCTACATGCTAGACTCCAAAGGTTTTCAAAAGAAAACACTTATCCCCATCCATATTTAGAACCACATTTAACATTAATGAAGCTATCCACAACGAATTGAATGCATTAAAAATGTATAAACAGAGCTATTAATATCATAGTTTTTGCCTTGTTCTCTACTGAGTTCAAAGACAAGTCATGTGGAGACATAACAAGCAGTGGCACTATCTAGAGCACAGCTGAGATTTACTCCACGTCTCCGTTTGAAGCATATGTTTCAATTCACATATTTCAGGACATCATAAAGCAGAGACCCTGCTCCAGCCAGAAGCACAGCTTGAGTGTGGTAAGGCCTGCAGGAATATTTGAAAAGCAGTAGGTAAGAGATGTGTCAGTGTCCAGAGAAAGATTTTGCATATACAACTTCTATTTAATAGACCTCAACAGAACTAAACTTAAAAGATGCCTTACCAGGGAACCAGCTTTATAGGTGTAACATAAGGACATACTGAGGACCCAGTCCTCCTACAACTGTGGCTCTATTGAACTCTGAGAGCTGCTTGATTATAGACAACCCTATTTAACAGTCCTAAATTAACAGAGATTCCAACTGCTGCAAATGAGGATCATCATGCAGCTCAGTATACAACCTGAGAAGACATAGGGCAATATATAAGGGCAATAAAGAAACAAAAAGGAATTTTTTTTGCCATCTTTACTTGTTCTAGTAAAATGGGCACTGTTACCTGTCTTCAGTTCTCAAAAACAGCAAAAGGAATTCTGTTTCAGCATATGAGACATTTAAAAAAATACATTCTTGAGGCAGAGAACAAGAATTGTTGATTTTGCTGCAAAAGGTGAATGTTCTGGAAAATCAGAAACATAAAGCAAAGGAGGAAACCAGGACCTGCTCTGGAAGTGCATAAGGCTGCACAAAGACAGCAACTCCCTGCGCTGCTGCACAGATGTGCTGTGGCCTAAAATGCACCAGTACAAAACCTTCTCAGTGACATTGCCAACAGCCACAGCATCCACACAAGATAGCAACACCCTCCTTTCCCGTGAGAAGTCCTATCAGCAACACACAAACCCAACCTGCCTCTGAAAAGGTGCACCTGATCAGTGTGGTTACCAGCAGGAGTGCAGAGAAACAATGATCTCACACCCTACAGTTGCCTCTAATCAGGTACACACACACAAACCAATCCCAGAAAGTCAGGCAGATGCAAAGCAAAAGCAGCAGAAGGAAACAGATGCTTCACCCCCAGCATCACCTAGTAACACTGTCTACATCCAAGCAGGCCAATCAAAATGTCTTCTCTTCAAGTTGTAGCTTTGTAGAAGGCTCTATGTATTTCTTGAGATACTCCCACTACCTTTACTTTCTCAGTAAAAGTATTGGTTACTACAGAGCAAGTATCTGCTGCTTTCACCCTGGCTGTATGTTGGTATCCTCCACTTGGAAAGCACCACCACAGATTTAATGATTTTCATGAAGACAAACAGCAACATTTACCCTCCTAGGTGCTGACACTCCCTGCAGAGCCTCCCCACCACATCCAAACCAGGAGACAATGCCTGCAACTGGTACACAGTCAGGCATCAGTCTAGTTTCTGTGGAACATCAGGAAGCTTTATATCCAATTTATATACCAACACATTTCATTTCAACATATGTCACTCACAGAAGCTGATTTCTATATGTCCCTTTGAAGTTATTACAAAGGAATTCTTTGCTGCCTCACTGTACCCTCATAGGAATCAGACATTGCTCCATGTTTAATAAATAGATCTCTGTGTGCTTTTTGTCCCTTGCATCTTGCCAGGCCTCTATGGATTCAAACTTCAGTCTGAAAATTCCTGAATGGAGGGTCTTTGTTGCTTACTGATGCTGATTACAAGACTTTAAATCTCAAATACCATTCAAAGAAGGACTCTCCAAATTTCTCTATAGACAGCGGTATCTTTGATCGAAAGTCAACAATGTCAGCAAAATTAAGTAAAAAAAACCCAAAAAACCAAGCTAGCAAAACACCAGGATCAGGGACCTACTATTAACTTCAAAGTTAAAATTATTTCCCCCTTAAGAGAAATGAAATAAATTAAAAGAGAATAAAATTATCCGTTCCTCAAGTCTAGCACATCTGCTCTAAGACAATCACTTGCTAGCAGCAAGAACATACAGTCTAAATGGTCCCCTCATATCCTCAGTGGAATCTCCTGCAAGCCTGTAAATTCTGAGCTATCAGTGTTATCATGGAATTTCAGCCTTCAGACAGATCATCCTCCCTGGCCCTTCCCCCTCCTGGCTTGGCGGAGAACCCTCCATGTCCATCTGTGGTCTCTCATTGACTTGACAGGACATAGCAGGAGTCTCTCCCCTGAAGCTCTTCTCTCTGCTCCCTGCACTCTTGGCACATGGCTGGGCCCAGGAGCTGTTTTGCTCTTTGAAGGGTGGGTGGGAAACACAGGGGGGAGGGAAGGTCTGGGCAGAGACAGGAATGACAACGGACACGTGGTTGCTTTGTTCCTTTGTACAGAGCTCCCCATCATGATAAGCAGAAAAGGCTTTTTTTGGGGGTAAAATCTTCGAATTGAATGTACTCCAGACATAAAATACACTGAATTAAAACACCCAAAAAATCAACCAAAAAGCTGATGAAGAGAGGCTATGCTGCCCAGCCAACACAGCTTCCTGGACAGAAAAAACCAGCATGAATAGCAAATGATAAAAGAACCTATCAAATGAAACAAAATAGAGTTCTTGGTTTATCCAACCCCCAAAACAATTGGTATCCAAAAATAGGTTAGAGTCAAGAACCTCAGAAAGATGTAGGCTCTCATTAGGCTGACAAATAATGCTGGCACATAAATGAGTCCTTATAATCAGGTAGGATGGAAACCAGATGTCTGAAAACCACTAGAGAAATGAAATTGCAGGTCAGACTCCCAGGAGCAGCAGCAGAAGTGAGAAACAACTGCTTTAAGAGGAGTTTGATTGGCTTTCAAAGGAATTCTATGGGTAGTTGCTTATGACATGGGACTAGACTTTGCAACACAATAGGTCCCATCCTATTCCTATCAGGGAATTTTATATAAAAACCCTGGCTAAGCACTACCCAACAAGATTAGCATGTACCTTGTGTCCTTGATGTGTTCAACAGACATGGTACACCTATACCTACTGCCCTCTTCTGTGCTAGCTCCTGAATATTCTTCTGACTTGTTGGTTAATATTCTTAACACTTAGCGCATATGATCTATGCATCAGGTGGCACCCAGTGGCCTAGCAGCCACTAAAGCAAGGATTAATGATTTACAGACTAAAGGAAAGAGATACAGGATGACTCAAAGACCTCCTAATCCATATTAAGTGTATCAAGTGAATCTTCAGGACACCAAACTTAAATATGAATGACTTTCATCCCTTGCGTCACGGCAGTAGAAGTAAGATAAGAGGACTCAAGTGTTTACTGAAGGCTCAACAAATCATCTTGTGGGCAAGTAAGGATTTTGCCTGCATAAGTACTGCAGGACTGCATTTAGATTTGAAATCTCAATTCTCTAAACTCAGCTAAATCTACACATGGCTGTGTGCAGGAGGATGTTTTCTAATAGGGACAAGATACCCAAGTAAAACTGACTTACATGAAAACACTGAAATGATCTAATGGGAAGCAGCATCCATTGACTGCAGGCTGGATAACGTGCTGGGCACCTCCCCTTGAGCTCCCATTCTTTCCAACCTGTATTCCCACAAAGGAAGATGGCAGAAGAACTTTGAGCACCCGACAGAAACCCAGCCTCTTACAACTCAATGTATTCTGTCAGTACAAGGAGGATCACAGCCCCAGCAAGAGGTGAACCAGCTCCCATCTACCTCCTTTCTGAAATTCAGCTGCAAGCTCTCAGCCTTCCCAAGTGCTACTGCCTTTTATTGTGATGCATTTTAAATTTATTTTACCCCTTTCAAAAGAAAGATGAATCCACTCACTTTTATCCAGTTAGAAACATGAATTCACACTTAAATTGAAGAGTAACAAAACAGAAAGAAGAGTCACTGTATTAATAAGCACAGTGAGAAGGAGATACTGAAACGTGGAGGAGCTGAAAACACTACCAGCACGTGCCAATGGTGAACTCTCGTGCAGTGCAAGCTTCTGTCTTTCCCTCTTTATAGAAAAAAAAAATGGAAGGTGATGCAGAAGGCTGGTAGTTTTGCAAGATTTATTTTGACCAAAATTTATGGCAGGAACAAAGATGCTGGTATGATGCAGCAGTCTTCTGAAGCCTGGCACTTTTGATTTACACATGCAGAGTGCATAAGCTTGTTTATGTGAGCTCATGCAAGATCCATCTCCGCACAAAGAAAACAGAAATGGCAACTGGTTAATATAAAACTGAGTTTTGGGAGGTCTTAGCACCCTTAGGTAAAGAAAAAGGACATATCAAAACTAACTCACATATTTATATGCCTGTTCCCCACGTCCCACTCCAAGACTACTTCTCCTTTTGTGTGTAAGAATAACTCATGGAAATATTCAAAGCAACTGAATGTTTTAAAAACAGAACAGAAGCTTTCAAAGGAGAACAGATTCCAAACATTTGATATTTTCCTGAATATTTGCTTACCACCCTTATTTTGTTAGGGAAAAAAATACAATACACAAATACTTGATGCAGCTACATACAAAGCCATCCAAATTTCACACTCCACAATCTGTAGATGATGATATTTCCGGGCATCTGCAGCTTGGCACAGCATGGAAGCCAAGCAGATTTGTTGCTGAAGCAGGCCATAAATTATTAAATAAGAAATATATTTAAGAATAAGGCTACCATCATCTCAGCGGTGCACAGCAGCTGCCGCTGTTGCTGTGCGTGCGCGGGCGCTGCTGCGCGGGGATTGGCCGCGGCGCTGTGCCGGTGCCATTGGCTGCCCTGCCCGGCTGCGGCACCGCCCCGGCCCTGCGGAGCTCACAAATAGGTGTGCGCTTGTTTATCAGCCCCGCTGCCATCGTGCTTCAGCTCAATCACGGTAAAACACTTCAGCACGCAGAGTTCATTAAAAGGAGCTATTTGCAGAAGGCAGCCCTGCAATAACAATTACTATGGGGTGAATCCTGTAGGCACTTAGGAGGTGAAGGGATTCAGCTCCCTGCAAATTACAGTAATCGTTCAGATTATGGAAATATTCATACTAGATCATAAATCTGTTATTCATCTTCAGGCAACTGGGCTGAGGGTGATTATTTCTTTCCCCCTCCCCCATGGGGTATGTTCTGTAAATGAATTCAAATCCAACTTTCATCAGACAGCTCCCTCTCCCTTGCTTCTAATCGCTTTCTCATTACACGGTGGCTTTGAGACTTGACAACACAGACTCACAGTGGCCTTGGTTACTGGTTTCATACATATTCAGATATATTGTGCCTCTGTAGAAATCAGGTTTGCTGCAGGAAGGTCCAATATTTATGCATTATTCTGGAAAGAAAGGTGCGATGGGCAAGATCATATGTGCAAAACAGCTGCATCTATGGGGAACAATTCAACCCCTCACCCTTGTTAAGGCAGTCATACAGGTATGTAAACAAGCAGACCAACACACATTGTAAGACAGGAACTGATGCTTTTTACCTGTGCCACTGCACAAAACAAGCCAAATATTCATTCATTCACCTGATACTGATATTCACTTGTTAAGAAATACTTGTACCTTTCCTTCAGCAACTGTACACGTAATGCACAATGTAAACATCACAGTCTTATCTCCAGGGGCAGTAGTAATGGATACAGTTTGCCACAGAGCAGCTACTGCACTCTCAGGTACAGCAGCATGGTCCATCACGTGTCCCACACACACCAGCAGGGTACCTGCAGAGTCACAGAGCACTGCACTGGCCAGAGCAGCACACAGGGCACTCACTTGTACTCATCATACACCTCCTGCTTGGGCAGGGACGTCTCGGGGTGCTCCTCCAGGGTGTTGCGTATCCAGGAGAAGGCGTGCATCTGCTGGGCACGGCTGGACGACATGGACAGCTGATCACTGCAGAGACAACCAGCAGGGCTCATCAGCACATGGCTCTAGGGAGGACTTCAAAATTGTCTGCCTATACAGGCAGAGAGACACCACACAGAGGGCCTGCACCTCATGGATTCACCTTTTCCTTGAGCCCTGAGCAGCAGTTTCTCCCTCCTTCATCCACAATTTAACAGACTCCACACTCCAGTTCTTGACTGATACACAGCTGTGATTACACAGTGACTCTTAAATTTATTATTCCTTACTGGTCACCTCTAAGCTTTTGCCCACTGAGTTTGCCAGCTGTCCTTTGGGAACACCCAGTTTTCCCAGGAGATACTCAGTGTGTTTCCTATAGGCATCTGCTTGCTATACCCATCCTGCTGGGAAGAGGTTTATTTTGTGACACTCTGATCTGCAGGTTGGTTTTCTAGAACTTCCTTTAGTCAAACGAGTGTTACCAGAAATACCATCAGTTTTTTCTTTCACCCACCATCACATTGGTGTTGCTATTTTATGACTTCATACATAAACAGTATAGGAACAATCACACAGACTGTGAAACACTTTCTCTGATGACTCTTTCATTTCAGGATATTTATAATCACAAGCTTTTCATGCAATAAAATATTCTAAAGTTTTAAAAAAACGCAACATCTGATCTTCAGGGAAAAAAGAGTACTTAATGTTTAATAAAGGTTGCTTCTGCTACCAACATGATGTGAATGATTCCTCAGCAGTTAAGTGCCACAGGAAGTAAAGCAAGTGTTCAGCACTAGCTGCTCACCTTCACACTCACACACATACCTTTTGTCTCCATTGTTGGGACCCGAAGGCAGCTGAAGGTAGAGGTAGAGTTTCTCTAGGTCTGTAAACTTCTCAACTTCTTGCTAAATAAGGTGTTTTGGTTTGGAAAAACAAAAAAGGGGAGAGAGGTAGGAGAGGAAAAAGCAAGTAAGAATAGTTGAGCTTGACAGCTAAAAACCATTATCTGACAGTATATTCCTAAATAATATAATTTCAAGCAAGAATATATTTATTTATGTGAAAGAACACGACTGTGAGCACAACATGACTAGAAATGTGATTTCCTATTTTATTTGCACATCCTCACCCACCAGAAAGCACTTGTTACAATTACAAAATTCACATGCAATAAAAGCAGAATCTGGAAAAATGTTAACAGTGGATTGCTTCTGTAACCAGACATGTAACATGAAAACTTGATCCTGTCAGAGCACACAAGAAGCACCTCTTGTGTGATTCTGAGAAAGCAGAATCACAACCAGCTATGCTGTAACAGCACAGAATGCCGGATGTGACCCTGCAATCCACTCTATTCAGTAAGAATATCTATCCACTCATAGACTTTCATGAAGCCATTTAAAAACCTATGTACATATGTACTTTTTTGTTTCCTTTAGAAATCACTTGTTGAAACTGTTACTGCACACAAGCCCTTCAGTGAACATCCATCTCTGTTATGCCAAACTCCTCCTCCAGCTGAGGATCAGACACGAGGGGGAGTTTTACCTGGAGTATGCAGCCAGTGATTGCTACACAGAGATCAGCTTTTGGTCATCTGAAACCAGTGCATGGACTTAGCAATGGAAGGAAAATCAGCTGTGATAAGCTGCTCAGGGCTGCTCAGAAGCAATGCAAGGAAAGCCATGCAGCAGGAAGCACAGGAGGTTTCCTTTGGGAAGATGCTACAGAAGCACTGCCTGAGCTGGTGCATCATCAGTACAGAGTTGGAGACTCACATGATCCTTTTTGAAGTCAGAATACAGCTTCTGGATTACTGCTAATTCTCCTTGTCTTTACTGGTGTCTTACTGCCAATGTAACATCTTCCAGAAGGGAAAGAAAAGCGAAGGGACCAACATGCAGTGAGACCTGGCTCACTTCAGCAGGGAGCACAACGGGGAGTGGGGAAACCAAAATCCTAAACTTCAAACTGGGGCTCCCTGCCAGACCCAGCCATGTCCAGACCAACCTTGCTGGCACAAAACTGAGAGCAGCACACGAAAGAGGAGGTTCCACCTCCTCCTCCCTGGCCCCAGCCCCTGCACGAGGACTGGTGGGACAGGGTGTGCAGGGAAAGCACAGGGTCCCAATAATCCCAGCCAGCAAACCCCACCCCAGGACAGCTGCACACAACGGGGCCACCAGCGATGCCTCAGACCTGCCCAGAGCCAAGAGAAACCCTTCCAGCAGCACACAGGTAACAGACACTGCATGTGCTGCTTTTATAAGCTGCAGCAAACCACAACATTTGGTTGGGTTTTTTTTCCTCTAAACAACTCCTGAAATTTGCTGACACCAATTTCTGTGTGGCTCTACAGCAGCTTCCACAGCAGTGGTTGGTGTTCAGACCACCAAGTATCCAGAGAGGTATTTCTTAATAATAGGTGCATTTTGTCAAATTCTCTATTCTGCTTTTCCTGTATGAATCACAGCATTTAAATCGGTGGGTTTTGCTTTAGCAAGCTCATTATTGCAAAGTCAACGTTCTCTAAAGAAAGAATTTACAGAAAATTAATCATTTTTCAGAAAACAGAAATTTAACAGGAAAAAGTGTACTTCTTTATTAGACATCCTCTTGTCCAAGGAACTTAGCTCTTTTTGTTTTAAATGGCAAAAGCCCAAGCAGCACACCAAAGGACTCTGTCTGGGTGGGATTACCTTGCATGGTAAGCACTAATCCATGAGACAAAAGCATCCCAGGCAAAACAAATCCCCCCTCCTCTCCCCATGAGTCTGACACTGAAGAGAAAGACAAGTTCTCCCTTCCAAATCTATGCCCAAGTGCAACACAGGAGGCAAAGATTTAGAAGAAATATTAAACCTTTCTTCAAAATACACTGCAGTAGTCTCAGTGCCCACTGCAGCTGAAGTCATTTCTGTGTCATGGTAGGAGGAAGGGCTGTGTGGAAGGGCCCTGAGCCACTCTGCTACACAGGTCCCACCTGCCAACCCCCCTAATTAAAGAAAAACAAAACAAAAATCCCCAGCAACAAAAGAAAAAATGTAACTGGGGCTGTGTTAGCAGAACCTTTTCCAAAGGATGTGAGCGAGGTGGGCACTGTCCCAGGAACAAAACTGCATCCCTGCATCTGAGGAGCCTGAGGAGTGATGTTATCTCACTGCCCGCACTCAAACCCCACTGCGCTCCAGGCCTGGCCCCAGGCAGCACTCGCTGCACAACTCCTTCAGCTTCCAGCAACAGTAGCAGGGAAGCCCGGGAAGGCAGGACCTCCTCAGAATGGGAGAGTCAAAAGAAGTCACAGGCAGTTCACAGAGGTAATCCTACCTGGCTGATAATTAGATAAACCTAAGCTTATTAGATGAGACTGAATCTATTTAGAGAAAATCATCTTAAAACTGAAGAAGTGGCAGCAAGGAGATGGAGTGTGACAGTCAGTGCAAGTACATTTGGAAAAAACTGCATTTTGTTCAGTTAAAATTTGTTAAACAATGTTTTGTTTAGACTATTTTCTTTACACATTTCTGAAACCCTCAAAACTTGGTTACAGTCTTGGTAAGTACAGTCTCTTCTTCAATCTCAGCTGACATCCACCAGTTCTCAATGCTAAAGGTCTAGTGAATCCAGAAAAACTGCAGTTGCTGTTACTGCAATTGTTCAAAGCATCAAGAATTTACAATTTTTTAATGCAGTCAGAATCACAGAATTTGGGAAATTGGAGGAGCACTTCAGCTGCTCTACTAACTGACCAAGAAGAAAAAGATTAATTCATTCTGTTTTACTCTTTGTGCTAGGCTGGATGCATATGGAAATAAATAAAAAGAAACAAGAATACAAAATATTCTACAAATTCCCACCCCAATCCCCAAATAGGTCAACAGTGTGGAAAAAATAGGTCATTAGAGTGGAAGGGAAAAGGAATGATGCCATTTGAGTGGCACCAAAAGGAAGAATGTGATGCTGGCACCACCTTGGACAAACTCCCTTGTGCACCCTCTTAAAGCTCATCCTACTGTTGTTCTTAAAACCACAGAGCCTGGGCAATGTCTGGGGAATCCTTTTCTGCTGCTTAAAAGGATCTAAGTAAAAATCCTGCTTGAAGTATCCTGACCTTGATTGACTGGTTCTATCACATCAGATGAAGAGGGTCTAATTCTCCAAAGGCTATTTATAAATCATATTTCTTGAAGTTGCATTAGAAAAATGCACAAGCATGCTAAAGTGCTTGCAGGACTGAGGTGTCAAGGCAGCACAAAGCATTGCCTCTGGTACTCTGCTCTTCACACATCACCTTTATTCCCTGCCACTGGAACCTTATAAAACAAAGGAAGAATCAAAGAAGATGGGGAGCAGGCAGTGTTCATACTAATTTTTACAACTTGGCTTCAATTTAGCCAAAAATCTATCAAGCACTCAAAATACCTCCATGATCTTATATTCTGAGACAGAAAAACTAAGGACAAAGAATTAAAAACCTCAAGTCACAACTAAGCAAAGACTTTCAGTAACACATAAAAGAACAGACATCTCTGCTATTTCTGTTTTGACAGTTACCAAATACAGATCGGTAACTACAGAAATGCACAAAATAAGTAGCAAACAAATTAAACCACACAGATCTGCTCCAAATGAATCTGTCCTTTTGCTGCCTAACATAGACCTAGAACAAGATTTTCACTGAAACAGATGCAACTTTCTTTATAATTTTAACAGGCATTTTGATTGAGCAAAATAAACACCTGAGAAATAAACCAGGATGACCAAAATTATGTGGGGTAGGGTTTTTTAAAATGAAAACAGCAGGTTTTGATATCTGCTTCCATTCTGGGAGACACTAACTTGCCACTGCAAGTTTCTGCAGCATAAAGAGACAAAGATTTATTCAGCATAAAATGAGGTTAAGGACCTAATCTGTGCTACAGGAAACAGAGTTTATTCATGTTTCTGCTTGAAACAGAGAACCTAGAGATCTGAATATGAATCCCCAAAATCAAAGAATATCTTTCAGGGTTCCTGACCTTGGTGGGTTGGTTCTCTCCTTCTGGTTTTCTCTGACTGCTGATCTACTGTCAGGTCACAAACATTAGCCAAGCTTAATTTCAAAGTTGTCAAAGGGGATTACCATAGGAACACTCCAAGCAAAAAAACCATGTGCCTTTTCTGGATTGTCTACCTAGTCAGGCCAAACTTTAAATAACATAGAAGAACAACATAGCAAGAACAATCAGAAGAGCTGCTACTTCTGTAATGTACACAGTGCAAATGTCATTCAAACTTGAACTATTTCAAATTCCCATAACGAAAGCAGAATTACAGGTTATTTCTGTCCTTGAGTTTGGATAAGGGGAGCTGAAGGCCAGGGGCACTCTGCAAGCTTTATGCAAGACACTGTTTTAGAGAGTATGGACTGCTCTTAATATTTCTGTCCACATTTTGAGTATTTATAGACAACTATACTCTAATCAAAGTGAAAAAGGCTGTGCCACTGGCAATGTAACCTGCACCTACTGGCAGAAAGGCCCTAAAATTTGTCATACTTCAGCAGAACAAATATCAATTATTTAACAACCAGAACTAAAAATAGCAAAGAAGTCAAGCAATCATCTCCCCATTCTAAGAATAGAGAAACAAAAAGCAAAGGTGAATTACTCTAGATCAGATGGTTTGTTGGAAATATCACCAAGACAGAAAATAACTAATACTAAAACCACCTTTTTAGCTCTAGAAAGCAGCTAATAAATACATTTGATATGCTTTATCTGAGCAGAAGCAGGAACATATTTCACGTGCTAAACACTCCAAACAAGCCCTAAAAACACATGGCAGCTTTGTTCTGACAGTGGCCAAGCACAGCTGCCAAGGCTTCCTGGAGCTCCTGCCTGTGTCCTGCAGGCCCAAGGGACAAGTGGCACCTTTGCTGGCACAGGACTGATGGACACTGCCTCAGCACACCCACTGCAGCTCTGGCTCCCATCAATCCAGCACTGACCTCTTTCCAGAGCACTAAGGAAAGAAATGGCCTTCTTGCTGAGTGATTATATGGAGCAAACAGTTTTAAAAATCGGGTTCAAAAGTTCACTTTGTATGTGGCTACAAATATAACAAGTGAAATCATAAGAGAATCTACTGCTAGACATGTTTACTACAGTTAAAAAGCTGTTATAATGAATTTTTAATGACTGTTTACACCACAATTCTTGCTAATTATCTTTTTTAGATTGCACAGCACACAATGATTTTCTTATGATCTCCCAGAAAGTGACAGTGTGTGGGGATGTGAGGGGTGCAGTGTAACAAGTTGAAGGCAGGTAACTCTTGACTCTTGCTTGAGCAGCTGCAGTCTCAGTGCTTTGCACGGCCCTGCTGTGAGTGACTCCACACCAGCTGCTCCATCACCTCTGCTCCTTCCTAGGGCTCTCCCAGCTGAGCTGTGTGAACCTGGCAGCCCAGGAACATTTGTGTGCAGCCCTGCACACAGGGGCTGTCACTGGTGCTACCAACGGGGGGATTCAGAGCTCCACAGCCTTTCAGTCCAACGTGCCTTTGGATTCTCTCTTGCAGCTCACAGCTTTCCAAAGCACTTAAACCACTGAAACAATTATGCCAGAATTCAGCTAAATTTTGATTTCCTCAAGCTATTCTGATCTTGGATTTTTCTTTTTTAAACCTGAACAGCATAAGATCTACCTTTGCTAACCTAGAGTGGCTTTTCCACTGATGACACAACTCCTCTGAACTCATCAGCAGGACAGACAAGGAGGCATCTGGAACAGAAAATTAGACCATCAGGACACTGCTGCTCCATTCCAGGTCAAACCACAGAGACTGCTCTGTGTCCAAGACTTCTCTGCCAATCCAATGGATGAAACCTACCCAATACCCTCAATGCAAACTGATAATCCCCACCTCAGTACACAAAGTCCATAAATCTGCAGAATTTAATGCAAAAATATTCCTAGAATAATTCCATTTTCTTAAAACAGACTGCCAAAAGTAGATGACTGGTAAGCCTCCTACTTATTTACTCCCTCTCCAATGCTACTTAGAAACACCTACCCCAACTCCAATTTTTTTCCTACAGAAATACCTGGTGTGAAAAGAGTTTTACAAATGCAGTTTTGCAATCTGTCCTTTTACCACTGAAGATCCACATACAAAATTAAGATCTTAAGGCACCTGCTTGGTGTTCACAAATGTCAATAAGGAATAAAGGGGATAAAAATTACATTCTGCATCCCTATTCCCACTGGGTACATCCAAGAACTTTTAAACAGAGGTTTAATGGGGTCCAAAGTTTGTCTGGAACACAGTAAAGCTTTAAATCTTACACAACAATAAATTAAAACATTTTATAGCAAGACAATTCAGTACCACCTGAATTAGCCTTTGATAATGTGACTTGGAAGAGTATTCTCTGTTAGCTCAGCCACACCATTTGATAGGATCCAGATGGCTGCTTATGACACTTTTTTGTCTTATCCACTGGTACTTCTGGATGAAGTGCTGAAGGTAGCAGGTCAGGATAAGCAATCCCTTCCAGTCCTAAGATTTATGAACTCAAGACTGATTTTAAAAAACTTGAAACCCGCTCTCTACTAAAAACAAATAAAACCTCTTTCTGAACTAGAGCTTCCCAAAAATAATCTCTTATCACTGCCTAGATCCTGTTATTTTAATGCACAGATGAAGATTTTACAATTCAAGGGCCCTTCCCACTCCAAAAAATGATCTCTGCCTTAAGCAGCACAGCAGAGCTAACAGGACCTGCAGTATTGCACATTTCTGGGAAGGTACCTGAGATGGTAACTAATTTTGATCACATTTAGTGGTAGTACCTTCAAATACTGCTAAGGAAAGGCTTCATAAATAGCTGTCAGTCTCCAGAGCCATCTATTTTGGTCCTGCAGCTCATTAAATATTGAAAAGCATTCTGGAGTTGTACTTACCAAAATGCAGTCCACTTTAGATTGTACAGTTTTGCTAGATGTGAGGGAAGAAAGAGAGAAGAGAAACACAGAATTAGTCTAAAATCAATGACAAAAACATTACATATTAGAATTTCTATCACTGCACTACAGGCTTTATATCTTACTTGAAATATCCTGCTAGTCTATGGAATTTTTCTGTAGAAAGTCACCCAAATTTAACTGCTTGCTAGAATTCTTGCTGCTTGTTCTTTTACATAAGAACTGCATTTTTTAAATGGAATACCATTGCAACTATTATCCCAAGCTATTATCCCAAGCTGCAGTGCAGCCAGGATGGATGTCACTACTTTTATTGTAGCTCTTACACAATTCAAATGCATTTGACTTGTTTATCTGTAAACACAATTAACATCCCCTTCTCCCCCTGCTTCAGCAAACCCCACCACTTCAAGGCATGGATTTCTGGCTTTCCAAGGAGCTGCTACAAGGCACACAGCTGTTATTCCACTGGCAACTCTGGACTTTTCCAAGTTAGTCTCTCTACCTCCCAGCTGGCTTATTAAGACTGCACTGGGTGGGGATTCAATAGAAATATGCCAGGAATGACCTCAGTGCATGTGCCAAGGCAGGCAACAGTATGGAACTTGTTATACTTCCTACAAACACACCCATGAGCAGCTCTTGTGCTTCTGAAGGGTGCTGCACTTCACATGCTTCCTCTGACAGCACTAGTTAGAGGCATTTTATCACTGCTCTGAAGAGGAGCAGGTTTCCCATACAGAAAACCCCAGCCTGGACATGTACTGAAAACACATCAAACAATTTTTTTTTTTGGGTTCAGAAAGCAATTATTTTCCTAGTAAAATAAAACATAATTCAATCTCCTTAAACAACAAAATATCTCATGGAAGCTATTTTACTTTTGTACAGGTGCTAAAAAAGCTAGACTAAGTCAGGCAGCTGATGGATCTCCTAAAACTCAATAAGAAACAAGCAAAACAAATGGCTCTGGTGTGTGGTGGTGATAGGAACCAGCATCTGCTGGTCCATCAGATGCCCAGAGGCAGGAGCTTGGTTGCCCTGCTGGTTACACCACTTCCACTCTGAAAAAAGAGTGTCTGAAAATCTGTGTGGTAGAGGCTGCTAACACTGATGCCCCCTCCCATACAAGAACCACTCAGGTCACAGTGACAGAACACAGTAAAAGCTTTCAACAGGTCAGAACATTGGACAAGTTCACAGGAACAGATCCATCAGCAGACATCCACTTCAGCTGACTTTGTGTAGGAGAAGCCATCAGGTGGGCAGACAGGCACACCAAGGAGACAGGAGCAGAGCTGCTGGGGATTCTGAAGAACAGGGAGTGCTCAGCATGGAAATATGGAAGTTTTGCCTTGCCTTGGGAAAGATGCTCACATATACTGCAGCAACTGAAGAAGGGAACCTAAATGTCATCTCACTCATCAAAAATCACCATCCTACCAGAAAGTCAAAGGACACCAAGCATGGAAACCTGCTGCTGCTGCATGTTACCAGTGCATCTGACCCAAAGCTGAGCAAACTGATGAGGACAGAGCTGCTCCAGCAGCACTTCTTCACCCTGGACTCCACCACTGCTCCAACCCTGAGCAAGGTCTCACAGTCCCTGTGCTGCTGCAGACCAACAGCCTCTCCTACAAAGCACCAGGCAACAGGAATCAGGCATCTGTACCCAAACCTCCTGTATGGCTCCACATGACAGTTTATGCAGAAAGGGTGCAGAGAGAGCAAGGGGATGCAGGGTACAGACACAGGAAACAGCCCAAACACAGCCTCTACAGACAACACCATGCACTGGGCTTTTCAGGAGAGCACACTCCAGCCAGCACAGCTTCCCTCCTGCCAACCTGGGCATCAGCATGCCCATGTGCATTAACATCTTCTTCTTGCAAAGAGTAAGAGGCAAGTTGCCAGGAGGCAGCTGGGCAGGAGATCCCCAGAGCTGTCCTTTTATCTCCAACTATCAGTCTGAGTCAGGAAATGTAAACTCTCAAATTTAGTTCAGGCTCTTCCAGTTGTGACCTCTGCTCCTACAGCACTGATCAACAGTGCTGAGAAGCTGCAGCAGAGGAGCAATAACAGGGCCAGGAAATACAGTTCACTATGTTTCCTTTTTGTAAACTGGTGGCACAAAAAGGACAGTCAAGTTCATGTCCTCCAATCTGCAAACAGATGTTGTGACATTTTAAAAGGCAAAGGTCCCACTGCTTCAGCAGGGGTAAGTGTGATCTCTATTTAATAAACAATTTTTCCATCTCCTGCTCCATGCTCTTGAGTATACTGGGAGGACATCTTTAAAATTTGTCAGTGGTAAACTGAGGTTTCTTTCTTCCTAACCAGAGCACAGGTAAATGCTGCTTCATTTTATAAAGCTTGTGCCTAATGACAAAAATGCTTATTTCCCTTCCAGCAGAGGCAATCCAAGTCAAGCAATGGCAACCCTGAGGAATGTGGCACAGTATTGGGAGTGACCCTCCCATGGACCTGAGCACTGCACAGAAACACTCCATTTGGTGACACTGCAGGACACATCCCCAGCACATCAGGAGACAGAAGGACAAGTGACAAAGGTGGCAAAGGGACAGACAGCCCAGTTATACCTGCCACCTTCGTTTATTTTGCCCCACTTCTTCTCTAGCAGGACATACATGCTTTGAAAGCTGAAGATTCATTTACAAGTAAGTCAGTCTGCTTCTGTCCCAGTCAAATGCATCCCTTACCTAATTACTACTGCAATTACAGTGCCTGCAACCAAAAATCTCAACAACCAGGCTGAATCAGGCCCTACACAGAGCCATTTCTAACATCTGGAGGCCATTACCCACATATTTTTGGTACCCATGAGCAGCTGCAGGAGAGCAGCAGGAATTATGTTCTTTCTAATGAAAATAACCATTTGAATCTGTTTGGAACCTAAGCCCATTGGAAACTCAAACTGCACCTAAAGCCCAGAGCCAGCACTGCCCCTCCTGGAGGCTCAATGTGATTCACCCCACCAGGAAGCACAGCAGGTGTTACTCTCACAGCTCTTCATGATGACAGTTTCCCTCAAGTTAAACCAATCCACTTACTTGATCCAAAAATTAATTCAAGCTACTTCATGCAGTTTTATCCAGGATAAGATTTGTGATTCTGGGGGTAGCTGCCTCTAGTGAGCAACAACAAATGTGGCTGCTTTTACAGCTGCCTTGGATTTGCCAACTTGTGCCCAATGACCCAACATAAGAACCGTGGAGCAGAACATTTTATATCAAAACCTTGTATGTGCTCCTCTCCAATCAAAAAACACAGACATTATCCCAACCACCAGGAGGCATTTATTCAGTGGGTGCCATCCTATTGACTGTTTCAAAGTTAAGGCACACAAGTGACTCAAGAGGGACCCTGTTGAACTGTCTACAGCAAGGCTCATCAAAAATGTCAGCTCTGCTCTGAACACCACCAGTGCAGATCAACCTGGCCATTTCTGGTCACCCAGCCACTCAAAAACATGCACACAGCTTCTACTAATTAATAAAACAGCAGAGTAAAGGAGGTTTCTTAGGCTGTGCTTGGAGAAGCAGCACAGGGCAGCTCCCTGAAAAGCTGCTGTGGATACTCTCATGGAGAACCCCAGACCCTACAACTTCCCAGAGAACTATGTGTTGGCTCTTTTGGATCTGCAGCAAAAAGCCTTACAGGAAGGACCAAGACCTCTGAAGGATTCTTGAAGGTAAGTTTCAAAGGCTGTAGTGATTGAAGCTTCTAAAGGCTGACGACAAACTCCTCAAATTATCTTTGGGAGAAAGAGATCGGGAGAAATCAGATTAAAGTATTTCCTCAAACTGCTCTTCTATCTTTTGCCAAAGTATGCATTTCTGTTTTCCCTGACCTATTTATGTATTTCTGCTCAGAACAGCCCTGACTTGGCATGGGCAGAATGAGGAGTGTGTTCTCTTCCCAGGTGAGCAGCTGAGTTTACTTTGCACTGAGGGGGAGAGAGAGGAAAAAAGCAGAAGAATTAGGCAAGGAGATGCAATTCTTTTTTCTAAGTGGCATAAAACCAGATGCTGCCAACCTTCCTCTGATGAAGCAACACTTTACTTTCAGGAAGAGGCAGCTGAATTGTAGTGAGCAATACAGGATTATTGTATTAGCAGAAGTGGCAGAATTCAGTTGCTCTGAGCACGAGTACCTCCTTAATGCTGCAAATAAGAGAAGCCATATAACCACAAGGGATAAGAGAATCTTTATGTCTGTGAGACCAGAAAAAGGGAGGTGGCTGGGAGAAATAAAAGAAAGCCCTTGAATTTATCAGCAACTGCCTGGTTAACCCTGAGCCTTCCCAAAGCCCTGAACTAACCCTGAGTTAGTTTGCAACTGAGAGCATTCATCCCTCGTGGAAGGCAGCAGGACCAGCAGAGTGGGAGCACAGTGAACAAACCCCTGCAGCCCTGCTCCTCTCCTGGGACACACGTCCAGAGCCTGACACTGCCACAGGGGCTCCTGGGCTGGGGCCCTGGCACAGTGGGGACAGCAGCACCTCCAGGACATTGCTGTTCTGCTCTGCCAGGGGAGACCTCCCAGCCCCACAAGTCGCACAGGACATGGCTGTTACCGTTCAGGCACTGGCCGAGGACTCATCCCTCAAATGGAGGAGACGTCAACAACAGAGCCAGTTCAACCAAACTCAGCAGACAAGTGGAGCTACAATTTGTTGTGCAGAATTTAATAATGGTTTACATAGGTGGTCACATGTGGGAAGCCCAGAGTGATTTTTTCATCAACTTTGGTGCATTCTGTGAAATTGCCACAGATACTCTGTATCCCATTCAGCCCAAGACTGCAAATATCTGCATGAACTGAAACATCCTCCCAAAACCAGCCTCTGTATAGCTGTGTTCCCTGTGCTTGGCACTTACTGGACAGCCTAGAAAAAACATTAATTTCTGCCAAACCATAATGCAATTGATGAAAAGTAACCACTTTCCACCACTGCTCATAACAGAACCTTACATCAGGAAGGCAGGGCTGAACTCCTGACCAGACAGCAAGGGCTCCCTTGCAGGGTCCCAGTTTCCAGTACTAGAGTATTAAGTTACATTATTACCCAACATGCAGGACTTACAGCAAAAAGTTGCAACTAAAATGGAAAAACCCCACTGTGCAGTCTCTTACCAGGGGCACAGTTACTGCACAACCCTGACAGTGCAAGGTGACACTGCTGCCCTGGTATTTTACTCACACCTGAATACAAGCCTTCCACAAGACAAGAATACCCAAGACATCACTTAGAGCTGTCTGCCAAAGGAGTGTCTTGGCCACACCTCCTTTCAGAAATTACTGTGATCTGAAAGGTCTCCATTTCCCACTGCATCAGCTGTTCCCTCCTACCGTCCCTGCAGGTTGTTTGTCAAACTGCTCAGCAAAGGGCACAGGGGTTCTCTGCAAGGAGCAGGAGCACATGAGCAGCACTGCCAGGCTTGTGTCTCCCAGGCACAGGAGGCATTTGGGTGTTGACAGCATCCAGAACTCCTCCTCCTGTGCTGTGTCCTGCTGCCCCATTCCCTCTTGCAAAAACCCACTTCAGCTCCCAAGGAAAACAAGTCAGAGTCCACTACAAAGTACCGACAGCGACAGAGTACCGACAGCGACAGTTTTGGCAAAGTCGTCTTTCTGAAAACCTTGTTAAAATAGAAAGGGTCATAATTAAACTGACCACATACCCTTTTGGAAAGATTCAGTCTGAGTTCCACTACTCTGATGACATCAGGTGACATTTAAAAAAAAAAAAATCTCTATTTACTCTGTGTGCTGTGAGGAACCACTCAATAAAAGGATTACCAAGCCCATTACAGTAAGTGGTACTATCAGAAAGGTACTATTATCACATCCTTACCACGACAAGCACTGTGTCCCAGCAGTGCCTGCAGCAATCAGCCCTTAATTCTTAATCTTACTGAATTAATGCTTCTCTTTCTTAGACTAACAGCTCTAAATATATCTTTATATAACCTTCCACTCAGAAGCACAAAGAAATGTTAAACTGGAGCCAAGGATCATCTAAGGAGAAAATTATGAAACAGCCGCCTATGTGTACTGCTACTCAATTAACATCTTAACATATGCCATGTTACATTGTCTGGCTTGGCTCACTGTGATAAAGAAGTAAAATGGCTGTAAAAGCATTTCAATTAAATATTTAGAAAGCAGAGCCGCACAAGGTTGAAACTTGTTTGAATTTGCAAAATGACGACTATCCATACTGCTCAGCTAATGCCGTACGAGCGCCAGCACGGGGCGCCAGGAAAGGGAAGCACCCAGGCACGGCCCGGCACCCCAGGGCCAGGAACCCCCCCAGCCTCACCTCTCACCCCCGGGCGTGCAGCAGCCAAAATCAGCGGCTTCTGATGCCACCTAGGGGCTCTGTCCCTGCCTGCACTGCTCCCTCCCCCGGGAGATCCCCGCGGCTGCCCCAACACCGGGCACTCCTCGAGCCTCCCACAAACACAGGCCAACAGCGGCAAACACTGAATACAGCACAAACTAGGTCTTTCAAGATTCAAACGCAGGTATATTTTTATTCCATATTAAAGCCACAGGGACTACAATTGCATCCTAAAAGCACATGAAGTATCGCTATTTCCCTGAAGTATAAAAATAGAGGAAATGCAGAAAAGTGTCCAACTCTCAGACCTCAAAAAGTAAACAAAGCGAGAATTCACCAACTCGTAAATATTGTCTCTTTCGGTCTGAAAGCAGATTCCTCCTCAATCCCAGGCAAACCACCCTGCTCAGCAAAATCAGGAGGCAAACGCTCAGCAAGCCAATAAAACAGTGCAACAAGAAGGGTGAGCTGCAACTGCTTCATCCTCCCTGTAACCTAATCCACCTCCTTCCACTCACCAGAGAGAATAAGCTAAACCAATTTTCCATCAGACATAAGAAGGAGCAACGTTATATCACAGTGCTGAAAAACAGAATGGTTCAGCACATCTTGAAGTTAATGCAGGTTAAAATGTGTCAAACAGGTGACTTCAACACTTGTTACTAAAATAAATGCAGTTAAAATAGTTCATAGAGAATAAAAATTTAATCCCTTCACCATTTCTGACACTATGATCATTTTATGAGTATAAATAAAGCCAACTATGCAAACAGCTGAACAAAGAAGGAAGATGAGGCTGCTAATGAAATGCCCAAGTCTCAAATGTAGCCCATTGTAATGAACTGCCAAGAAATAATTAGCCAGCAGACATCAGAATACCTACGTCTGAAACGTAGCTCTATAAACATCTCTTTCAGCTCTCTGAAGAAATCTGGTTGCATTCAATGCTGAAGGCTTGTTCCACTATTCTTAAAATAACTGGGAAGAACTTGCAACAACCACACACTGCCAGGTGCTCTATTCCAACAAGACAGTCATTTAAGTTCCTGGGGTTGGGATTTTTTTACATTTATTTGAATTCAGTATATTGCCATAAGTTACTGTAATGAACTCTGAGAAGAGACAACGAAAATGCTTTTACACAGCTCTCACCCTGGTTCTTTTGCACTGCTCTGAGTTAAAATCAGTGCATATTGTCACAGTCAGGCAGGAGATTCTGTTCCAAGGATGCAGTGCCCTCTGTACAGCATGTGGGAAGATAGTATGACTTCAGAGGAGATGCATCCTGTATTTACTACTAACAATCTACAATCTCAAAAAACATAATGAAAAAAGATTATTTCAGTAGAAATTTCATCTCAAGAACGTCCCCCTGAAAGCATAAAGATGGAAAACGTCACGAGACATGCAGGTTTGTGGCTACAGAGCAAATCATCCATTGCAACAACCCACGTATCCACAATGAAAACTGCTGGGTTTTGAAACTAATTACAAAAAAACAAATCAACCTTTGGTTGCTTCACAATCCAATCTATAGATAGCTAAGAGATCTGCTGTGCTATTTTCAGCCAAGGTCATCAGAAGCCCCATCACAACTGCATCACTTAAGGCACTGGAAAGCCCACTATGAGACACTGAGATTTTCCTCCAGGCTTTGTCCCACCTGGCTCCAAAAGAGGATGCCTAGTGAAACTGAGGGGGTGACACTCCTCAGCAGAACTTAAAAACCAAACAGGAAATTCAGTGCATCTATAATACACGTGCACAAAATTATTTCTCTTCCATGCCTGCAGAGCCAACTAGCTGAGGAGCAGGAGGAAGGCAGCACCTCACTGTGCATCACAGCCTGCCACAGTCACAGACCTGGGCCTCTGCTGCCCTTCCCTTGGGAAATGGTGGCTACAGACAGCTGATTGCAAAGTAAAATAATATCCATGTGAGAAAACAGGACGAGTTCTACACTGCTTCCATGTAACACACACCCAGAAATGTACAAATCTGCACAGTGCTGTGTTTACTGCACATAGCTCAGAGCTCAGCTGAATCCAGCAGAACAGCTCCCAGTGTCAGCAGCTCTGCAGCAAGGCTTTCCCACCACACGTGTTTCCCTATGCTGGCACAGGTGCCTGGATGGCAGATTTAAGCCTGCTCATAAAAACTGGGTTTCTTCTTCTTTATTTCACATTATTTCCTTCAACATTTTCAAGATCCACAGCTATCCCAGTTATGTTTTCTTAACAGAAGAGATTTGCTGCTACTGGTTGTACCTCTTTATTTCCCTACTCATTTGATACCCAGGGGCTGTCATCTGGTTTGCAGTGCCACAACCCAGTCCCATCCAAGCTCTTCTGTGGTTTTATCCTGAGGGAGCAGATGAGACCCCCCTGCCCTGCAGAGCCCCACACAAAAGCCACACCCAGACAGGGCACACAGCAGCCATCCCCTCCATAACCCTGCAGGGCCAACAGCTGCAGGTGTCCCACTGCCAGCCTGGAAAGGAGCCCCAGCCTTGCCAAGGAGCTGAAATCTCACTGCCCCCTGGGCCTGGCACACATTGGGAAGGCAGAGGAGCAATCCAGGGGCTGCCCAAGGCCTTGCACTGAGGAGGCCCAGCTTATCCTGCAGGGTTCCCTGGCACACTCTTTCTCCCTCCTCCATGCCACAGACATCCTTCTCTCTCCCCCACATTGAACAGCTCTCCCCATAGCTATCAGCCTGTCTTTTTGCAAACAAATTCAGCTTTTATCCAGCCCTCTCCTCCCAAGGCTGCTTGCAACAACCCCTGCTTCTGCCCTGATTTCTGCACACGTGCATTCCTCCTTCTCCTTGCTCCCTTTTCTCTCATGGCTGCCCACCACACAGCTCCTCTGCACCCTTTTTTCCACTTGAGGAACCTGTACCCAATTGCTGACTCCCATGGAATGCAATTCTTGCAACCTCTTAGGTTTCCCTGTGCTGAGTAATGCCCTGAGTATCTACATGCACTCCCCAAGCATCTGCCTACTAAAAGGGTCACTCACTTCTTTCCTGCTAGATGGGCATGGCTTCACTGCCACAGGAAAGGCAACTTCTCTCCAAATTGTGCCATGTTGCTCACTGGCACATCCCAGAACCCTCTCCTGTTCTTGACTTCACCATCAGGTGAAAATTTAGAGCTGAACACAGGCAGGATGAACAGACAACCTCCCACCTCAGAGGGCTCCCCCTTGTTCAGCTTCCCCAGGTTCTTTTAGGCACCCATCTTCAGCCTTGCACCTGCACCGAGGCACTTCTCACTCACCTCTGCTCATCAGAGCTTCCACAGCTTCCACCCACTCTAGACACAGAAGCTCTCTGCAAATAAAGAGCTGCAAGTAACCAGAAGACTCTTGCCTATCTCAAAGGTCAGTTCACTGAATGCTAAAGCAGTGTAACTCATCAGCTTTCCATACTCTGCTTCTGGGAGTAGAAAAAAATAATCTATGTGGCACTTTTTAAAATGGTTTTAAACCCTAAACTAGGATCTTCAGAAGAGTTACAAACACATGCTACTCCAGTTCTTAAGGATTTTATGAAAAGGAGTTTAAACACAACTGCACTCACTCCTAGGTGGAAAATTGACTCTGTCCAACAGGTACCTTACATGGCCCTGCAGGGCAGGACTGGCTGCTCCCACCTGGATCATGTCTGCAGCTCTGGGGCTGCCCCCACCAGGCCAGCCCAGCTCCAGAGCAGAGCACAGAGCTCCAGGGCAGCACCTGCAGTGTGGGGCAGGCCAACACCAAGCACTCCTCCCCACACACTGCCTCCTTCCCTGCCAGGCTGCCTCTGCAGCTGAGAGTCTACCAGAATACTTCATCTAAAACCTGCTCATGAATGGAAATTATGAACAGCAAGCATCTGACCAGCATTTAATACCCCTTTAATAGAACTTTAGGGTTCAGCTCTCTGTCCTCAGAACGGGGAACAATGTGTGCTGCCAGTTTGTTGCCTCACCATCCTACTTCTACAGGCAATGAGGGGGACAGGACCTGAAAACCTAATAACAGCCATTTTCTTCTCAAGTAAAACACCTGCTCTGTAGGCACAGCATCATCCACAAGCATTCTGATACCTATTTCAGAAGTTTTCATATTGTCATGGTTTTCTTTTGCAAATGCAGCAGAGGGCATGTGACCTGTCCTAGCACAATGCACTGAAGCCACAGCCACACAGGCCACTGAGTTTAGTGCCTTATTCAGACAATTTACAGAACACCTGCAGGGATTCATAATTCACAGCATGTATATTCTAAACATCCCAGGGAGATACACAGTTACACCACAACTTAGTAAAAGAGTCAAAACCAGAAAAGGTTGTGCTTAATTAAATCTAGATCAGATTTCAGAAAAGCTGCACTAAACTTCTGACTTTCTAAAAATCATAATAATAACAGCACAGAATTATATTTCAGATGTATGTGCAGTTCTACACAAGTACTCACCAGGGTAACAGTGCTGCTGACATTCACCTGTAGGCTACCACGTGTTTTCAGCATCTAACAATCCACTGAATTATGCTTCTGCAAAAGCCTCCTGCTAATGGTACCCACAATTACTTGTCTGAGGGGTCCTTCCAGCAGACATTGTTTAAGAGCACTGCAGAATTGATCAGTCTGGATTCTCATTCCTGTGAATCACACCATGCGTAAACATTGCAGCAGGAGAGCAGATGTTCACATTACGAGAATGAAAATGTCCCTTCCTGATTAGTAACACAGTTTGATTTCAATTTTCACTGTGAACTGTATGCTGCTTTGCCACTCCTTTGCTCAGGAGCTGAACTAATCAAGCCAAAACTGCAACTCACCTTCCTGAGTTTGACAAATTCCAGGAGAATACAACACACTCAAGTTATCCCCAGACCCTACACTGGACATCAAAGCCTACACTACTGCTATTGAAGGTACTCAGCAATAACTAAGAACTTTACTAAAGTGACAAGAATCACTGTGAAGTGACAAATAACAATTACTAGTCCTGCACTGCAAACACTCACCCACTGCAATTATTTTCACCCTGAACAGCTGGATCTACTCACCAACAGCATCCTGGGGCATACATGGGAGAGTGAGTGTTCACAGAGGGGTTTCCACACACAGAACCATGGTACACAGGACCTAAACTGAGTTTTTAATTTAAGGTACAAGAGTCACCAACTTGACTGTACAAACCACAGCAATATATGAACCCGCATTCCTCCCCCCTCCAAGAGAAGGAAGCTGCTAGAAAGATGCAGTCCATGCAGATTTGTTCCATGAAAGCCAAGTGGGGACTGCCTAAACTCGCTGGTACTAAACAAAACAAAGTATTTTGTTTCATGTTTATTCTTAGCCTTACAGCTCACGACTATTGCGACTTTTTTAGCTGCTATTAACCAAAAACTGACTACTCAGAATATATTCAGGCACGGATCTACAGGGTAATCAGACACCTGGCTTCTACTCAGAAATAACCAATAAGAGAGAGGTGTCTGAATATCTTCATGGATCACAGACTTAATTTTACAGGTTACCAAATCTTAAGGGTCAGCATTTTAGCTTTTTTTTTGCACGATAAAATGATGCTCAAGATTAATTTTTAACTGAAGATTCACTATAAACTGTATTTAGACAAACCTTTGTCCAGTGTAATTAAACACACCAGTATTTCCAAATATTTTATTTGATTCAGCAAGCTATCTCCCAATAACCAACATATTATGCTCAAAATATCCTTTTCCAGGGATATTTCTTGCATTTTAAAACTATATCTACCATTCCCATTTCACTCATTTGTTGAATGGAAGAGGCAGATGTTTTCCCCTCAGCTGCCATTTAATTTCTCAACTTTTTAGGAGTCAGTGATTCAACTATACCACTGGAATCAAGCATAATGAAGGTAATGCTGCAGAGTAAGCTCCTGGTGCCAAAAGCAGGCTCAGCTCTTCAGCAAACAGTTCCAGGTGTGCAGCTTCCAATTACTGCCAGCAAGTAACTTGACTGTCTTTTAAATATCAACTAATTAATTTAGTTTATATGGCCACTAATAGCAACTGTAGGCCCTCATCATTTATCATGCCAAAAGGCTTAATACAGAAAGAAAATCAAACCATAAAGAAATTGACCAACCTTTGATACACCTTTAATGAAAGGAATTTTGTCACACTTTGTCAGAGCTTGGATAAAAAGTTTCTGTGGCTTAGTCTGACTCCCCCAAAAATAGTTCAAAATTATTTTTAGCTTTTTGTTCAGACAGTCCCATCAGAGCAGAAGGAGCTGCAGCTCTCACCCAGGGCTGGCTGGCCTCACAGAGCCTCACCCAGAGCTCCCAGGTTCCAGAGCAGCAGCACAAGGAGCACAGAGCAGTCAGGACCTTGCAGAAAGCATCTGGAGCCAGCTGGGAGCGACGATGCCGAGCGCCCACGAGCACAGGGCGCTCTCCTGGGCAGGGCCCTGTGTGCTCTGCCCAGGAAACCACTGCCCACACGACAAACTGCTGCTGCCAGGGGAGTCCAGTCCTGCAGCAGACACCTCGAGTCTCAGTCTCACATTGCCTCCAGACACCGCATTCACACGGCATCCAGGATCCCCCTGCAGAATTGTCCTCCTCATTTAACAAGCACCCAAGCCTCTCAAGTGCTTTCCTCCACTGAACTGGCAACAAAACTAACATGGTTCTGAAAGAAGGAGCTGTCACATTTTTTCAGAGCAGATTAAAAAACAAGACTAAAATTCCATCCACAAAAAATATTAAATAAATGTTAAAGCTTTTCAATTTAGAGGCCTTCAAAAAGTTACCCCTTGTGGTACTGAGTAACTGCCTTTCCAGCCTGTATTTTAATGTAGCAGTGGTTCTGAAGAGGAAGGGAGAAGGCACCCAGGAATATTTCCACTGAAGTCACAAAGACTACTCCAGGTATGTTCAAGTGATTTCTGATGGAGCCAAGGCAAACACAGGAGAACAAACTGCCCATCCTATTGTCCAGCACACTTTCCTTACACACTAATTTTTGTTTGTCTAAAGGATGCTTGTGTTGATACTTACAAGGCAACCTTATTCCTACAGAGAAGAAGTTCCAACAGTTTGTATTGATGACCACTTTAAAAACAGTATAATCTACTGCTTTATATGCAAAGCCACAAACTGTAATTTCTACTGTCCAATGCAATCTTTTTCGCCCACAGGTGTCTCAACAACCTTATAATGGCACTTAGGAATTTCTGACTGAGAAATACAGCTTGCCTGCATGCCTGTGAGGCCATCCATCAGAAAGGACAGCCATACATCATGGACCTTGACATTTAACCACAAACTTCCTCTCAAGGGAGATACAAATATGCCCCATTTAATAAACAAGTTCTCCCCAGGAACAAGATTTTCTTCTCAAACTCGAAGTACCTGACAATGGGCAAGGGACAGCACTTCCAGCCAGCTCCAGGGGAAAGCTGAGTGGGACCCATGGCAGTGGAGGAGCACAGGTACATCCCCGGACAGACAGACACACATCCCAGCCTGGAGCAGCCCTGCTGTGCCTTGCAGCTGCTCACACAGCCGTGAGGACAATGCCACTCACGGGGTGCAGGTGCCACCAGCCAGAGCCACTCCATCCCCAGCTCTGCAGCAACACCCAGCCTGCCCACCCTCTGACAACCACAGCAACCACAGGCAATTAAAAACTAGCCACAAGGAAAATATTTGGGAAGTTTTGAAAGGTTTTTTTTTTTTTCCACCGTCTTAGTGACTAAATGTTCAACAACACAAACATTGGGCAGCTTACTGAAAGCCTGTTGATGGCATAGCAGCTAATAACAAGCATCCTACTTGGTGAGAGATAATCCTTTTTCCATTAAATCAAGAAAGCATTAAAATTGAGATACTGGCTAACTGCATTTAGAACAAAACAAAACAAGCCCTCAAAATTCCCAAAGACCTGATGAAACATCCCACCACTTCTAGAATTTTTAGATTTAGGGGGATTCTTCTCACTGGCTTGAAAGCACCAATTTGTGCTGGCCTTTGGCTCAGGCTCTTCCTGGGTGACAGTGCACTCATTGCTTTTTCACCTATTCCATCTACCTTTTGAATCACCTGCTGACAGCTCTGTAACACACAGTCCAGCATCCTGCCTGGACTGCTCCAGAGGGAGAGGAAGCCACCTCCCTGTCCTCATCGCCACAGTTTAAAAATAAAGAGCTCCTTATTTATATATAAGGTTTTGTAATATTAGATATTAGAAAGGCTTGAACCAAAAATCCAAATTTGGATCCTGATCTGAATTTTGCAGCTCTGGCCCTTTTCCAAATACTTCTGTTTGGCAAGCAGCTGAGTAGAGTAACAAGAGAAGGCAACATACATAACTTATGGGATCTGTATAAAAACATTAAGCTCAACCTCTGCTCTCAAAACTACACAAACACACAGAAAAAGACTAACAAATCCATCCCAAGCTCCAATTAATTAAAAGACTTATCAGTGCTTCAGTATAAGTCTGATCACCCCAACCTGAGCAATACTGTCATCTCACCCAAATAAATGACCTTTTCTTATTAATTTATACAATATCCAGAAACTTTTAGGGGGAGTTTCCAAGTATTCTTTCCAGGTAGAGATCTGCATTCCTACTTGCCAGTGGCATACAGACACATGTAAATAATGCAGAACTCTCCTAAATGGCAAACAACCCTGCTACAGAGGCCTGGGCTGACAACCCTGCAATTCTGTGCTTATTAAGGACTCATGAGAACTGCTGCACTGAACCACAGTGTCACACCATCTGACCTGCTTCAGTGAAGAAACTCCTGCAGTGGAAAGTAAAATGTTTATGAAACAAGGGATTGCGTATGTTTGACGCTGTGAAGTCAACAATTGCACGCACTCCAATGAATTCCAAATGAACAACAGTAAAACTTATCCAAATCTTCTATTACTTGAATAGTGCTTTCCTCCCCATATAGTTTTTTAGATTCTATTGTTTCAAGAAACAAAGACAAACAAAACCCACAAACAAGAGTGAAAAATCCACTCCTCCTACAAGCAGGTCTATAAAGACCTTTTTTCTGCAAAGCTATTCCCTCTAACTCAGAGCCAGGATATCCAATAAAACCTCAGCTCCGCTCTCCAAAGGTTACATAAAGGTCACCATTCATTTCACTCAGGTTTATTTTCTAACCTTGTAAAAACGCCTGCAGACCGAACTGGCCTCCACACCTGCTGACCCAGAATCTCCCCACGGTGGTGGCCGTGCCCCGTTCGGGGACGCTGCTCCTCCTCCCACGCCGCTGGCAGCGCGGACTGCCCGCCCCTGCCACGGAGGCTTCCCCAGCAGCGCGGGACGCACGGCAGCAGGGACAGACAGCCAGAGCTCCTGAACGCTGCCCTGCTGAGCAGGAATCCTGCTGGGGCTTCCCCGCGTTCCCCAGACACAGCAATGTGCAGGCACAGACAAAGGGCGAACCTGGCCCTTGTGCAGAGGAGTGGAAGGTCTCGAACAACCCACGGAGGCCATCTCCAGGAGAAGCTGAGAAAGGGACAAATGGTGTAGGATTTATTTTGCCCAATTCATGGTTCTGCACCACACCCTGGTTTGAAATTTGTTTGCAGTCAGAGAATGAGACACGTGAAGGGATGGGATGGAAACATCTTCCCTAGGAGTTAGCCCTCACCTCAGAAATGCCTTTTTTACCTCCACAATAACTACCTGGGAACTTGTACAGAACCAGGTGGAGTGAAATGAAACAAATTCCACTTTCTGTTCCTATCCATTTGGGGAAGCAGAGTGTGAAGGAGAACGACAAGCTGCTAAATGCTTTCCCCAAGGAGGGGTAACCTTCCCTGAAATCACCAGGAACTACTCTAAAATATGGTCCACAGCTCAATTTTCTCTGATGTATTTGACTGCATATACACCATATCAGGAAACACGCTCAGAACAGGCAAACCTTACCAACACCTGCAACTGGAACCAAGAAGCCACAGAAACCTGAGTCAGTGACAAGAAATCTGTGCAGTTTTACACTCTCATAATCTCTCAGCTAAGGGGCTCAAGGTACTTTTTCAAAGCAGGTAAACACACTTCTGATGTTGCATAGATTAAGTGAAATAAGCGCAGCCTGTGCAGCTGTCAATGACAATTATTTGATTTTCCTCACAGAAATCAGTAATCTGCAACTGAAGAATTATAACCTGTTTCCCACCTCCAACAATGAATTAACCAGGATGAAGGAGGGAATGATGGCTGCTGCATTGTGGGCTGGGGGCACAGAATAACCACAAGCACTCTGTAATCAGAGGAAATCTGGAGTTCTCCCAGTTTTGACAGGCTACTTAACAAAATACTGAAGGTTATGGTTGGTTTTTTCCTCTTACTTCCTGTCTCCCTCTCCCAAGCTACAAGAAAGAGGAAAATGCAGATGGATTGTTTTACACATTAATCCAACCTGACTCAAGAAATACTTGTTTTAAAATAATACATACAGAAATTTCAACTGCAAAAGAAAACTACCAAAAAGGTATATCCATCTGCATTTGCTAAAAGCCTGAAACACATACCCCTCAAGCTTCCCTCTTCATTGCTAGGCATTTTATTAAAAATATCAAGTCAATCAATATTAATTTTTATTAAAAATATCAAGTCAATCATTTTTCTGCTGACCTAACTATACAAATAAGTAGCAATTCCTATTATGAAAAACCTCAATGGCATTTCCCAAGTTGCAGAACATTTGCTTTGCCAACAGCTAAGTGACAATCCACGCTTGCTGACAATGCCTAATGAGGAGTGATGGATGCAACTGCAGGAGGGAGCAGGAATGTTTTAAGTCATAAAAAAGAAAGGAGCCTTCCAAAGACTGGAACCCATTGGTGCTACAATCAGCTAATCTGGTTTCCTAGCACAATAACAAGAGTCCAAAAGTAACAAGGGCACAATTCACCTCTTACTCCTTCTTCAACATGAGACAAATTGGGCATTAGGACACAATTTCAGCACTGCCCAGACTCACTCATGTGGTTTTCCAATACAACTTGTAGTTAGAAGAGCGATTGGAGGACAGAAATTATGGGTCTGAAACCCACAGCCACGTCCAGGCTGAAATGGCTGCAAATGCAGTGCTTTGTGTTTGCCACTCCACACTGCCTGGTCCTCAGCTTGGTTTACACATGAGACACTGGGGTGGAGAAGGAGAGAAATTAATCTCTCAAGCAGAATTGCTACATTCAAATCCTAACAGATGCCTTTAGGACAAAAAGAGCTGAGATGCAGGCAAGGTGAAAGAAGCTGGGGCCAAACCATGCACAGATGCAAGCACCAGATTTCTATTTACAACGGTAAACAAGTGCTCATTGCAGAACCATCACCAGTTATTTGCAACAGTGAACAAGAAAACGAACCTGTCTGCCCCTTCAATGTTCACAGCTACTGGATTTTGGATTATTACAGCGAGCAGAGGGATTAAATTGCCTACAACTGTTGGTCTTTTCTTTTTTGCCAGCAATGACAGACCCTCAGCTGACACCATCCTCCCTTGGCCATCTCTGCATCTCAATCCTCGTGCCACGCTGCTTTTACATCCCTACTTCACTGGCTGTCTTCAGCTCTAAGATATTCCTTGGCAAGTCAACGTGATACTGAGTAGACTCTGTCTTCACCACCATATGTTTGGGTACAGAAACATCATATACAAATAACACACATTTGGTAATACAGTACCCTCACCCAACCAATAAGTGAAACCCCATTAGTCTATATGCTCAGACAGCTGACTAGGGAGGTTTTCCCGCCTCAGGCTCCAACGTCTGGACAAAAAGCTATTAATAAATATGAAAGCTTTAACCAATCTAAAGAGAAATAAAAACAGGCAGATTAAGGCCCAGTGTCCAGCGAAGACCAGGGCAATTTACAAACCCACCCATGCTGACACTAATCAGCCAGGCTGGGCTCCCAAAGACGAGTTCTCTCTGTCTAGACTTCTAATCCGTCAATGGGAAAAGACATCCAGTGTTATTTCTGCCCGCTTCACCCACACCGTAAGAACACATCCAACCGCCTCAGCACCTCACACACACAGCAGGGAACAAAACCAGACACCTCTCTGCTGCATGTGGGGCAGCCAGGACACAAATACAGACAGACAGAGATGAGCTTCAATCACTGAAACCAAATAGCAGTCAAATACCTGTATAAGATGTTGTAATGCAAATAAATACTTCCTGATTTGTTTTTAAGCACAGCTAAATCACTCTTTTATCTTCCTTTCCTCAGTTCAAACTAGTGGTCACCTTATATGCCAAAAAACACCCCAACCAAAAAAAACCCCAAACACCAACAGACTGGACACTTAAAAGCACATTTTTAAGTCTTCAGTACCTATACTGACCATGCCTGCAAATGTAACCAGCAGGGCTTAAACTGTTGTTTCAATTTAAGGGACTCCACATGTACACAATTACTTAAAATGTTTTTGTCAAACTACATTTTAATTTAATAAACAGAATAAAGTAAGTGCGAGTTGAGATAATTAATAGCTCATTGTCCCACTCGTGGGCTGCATCAGTCTCTATATTTGTCTGTGAAGTGGAGGGACAAGCACAGACTTGTTTGTGATCCTCCAGTCCAGTATTTACGTAGCTGCTATATTTTGCTACACTATTTTCACTGACAATATAATCTGAAGACTGAAACCCTTCAAAAAACCAACCAAACAAAACCTGTAACAAACAACGAACTAAAAGCCTCCATCCACTATGTACAAACACGTGTAGGAAAAAGGGGGTGGGGGGACAACAACAGAGAGGAGTACTGAGCTGGCTGTGCTAAACCTGCTGGGAAGCAAAGGGGGAACTGAATGCACCAACCTGCCAGCACGTGCAACTGCACGGCAAGGGAAGAGGGGAGGAAGAGGAGGGAAGGAGAAAAGAGGAAGAAGCTCTGCTCTGCACATTACACCTCATTCTGTTAACAGCAGGGCACTGCCATTTTCACCCTGGCCTTCCACAACCTCTGCTGCTGTTTATCCATCACCAGCACCCACTGAACAGAGAGCAAGCCCCAGTTTGCTGCCAGTTCAGAAGGAGACTTTCCACTGTTCATTGGGGCACAGTGAGCACCCCTGGCAGTGCTCCTCATCCCTGATGCGCCCAAACAACCACCACATGTCCAGGAAGATGCAAATTCACATTAAACACCAACTTCAAAGGAAGACTGCTTGATCACAAGAGAGAAATGTAAGATTTGAAAACATCAAAATAAAAGGTTTTCTTATAAAAATAACCTTTTCTTCAAATACTGCATTTCACCAGCACAACCTGCAGGGAATGGATGCTGCCTGAGAGCAGCAGGGAAGTTGAAGCCCGTGCAGAAGCAGGTAGCCAGGAGGGACACTGGGAAGGCGAGGAACGCCTGGGAAGTACCAGGGGACAGGGCTGCAAAAGGTGCTGGGAAACCTCTGCCGGCCACAGGCACTTGGCACCAGGCAAGCCACTGATCCCGGGCAAAACGCTTCATTCCTTTGTACCAAACATGGGCTTGGGCTATTCACCAAGTTCACCTGACTCAAACAAGCAGCTTTCACTGCAGAAGCTAACATATGTGCTCTTTTTCCTTGAAAAAGAAAAGCCACAATAAAAGCAGAGGTTTTACTTAGTAGCCATTTTGTCTTCAACTTGGACATGATACCTCCTAATCTGAATGCAATGTAAACATGCTCTCCGAGGCTCATTTCCAAACAGCACGTTCATGCAAAGGGAAGGAAACATGAAAAGACCATCGCTAAAGACCATAATAAATTAGGAGGGTGTGAAGATTTTATGATCCAAAAAGACAGAAAATTCCGCAGATCATATTCCTTCTCTAGGTCATATTTGCAAAAGACCAAAACAAAAGGTAGCAAGTGTGGATGAAGGAGAATGAATTATTATTTACAGTTTAAATAAATAAAAACAAACCAACCACCATCCCAATAATAAAAGCTATTTCAGGACACTATATAATAAAAAAATCTCAAGGCAAAATTATATTCAGCTGCTCTTTATTTTCTAGCGACATCCATTCAAACCACACAATCTAACTGTAATATGACGTAATATGCAAGCTTGATTAGTATGTGTTTATTGGGATGACTTTATGTATAAAATACACATGGTGTGTGTGTACATAAAGGAAAACATTACATGAGTAACCTGTATTTACAACTCCCAACTTTCAATACTCTACCAGTGCCCTCAGCCAAAAGCAGCTTTTAAAAACGTACATAAAATACAAATGCTGCAGGTGACAGCCTCTTGCAGATACTAAAAAAAAAAAAAAAAACCAAACAAAACCCCCAACAAAGTGTTCTATTTGCTCCAACCTAAACTCGGTTCGCCTCGTTCCCTCAATGCACATAAAATGAAATTCTCAAATAAAATGCTGGTTTACTAAGAAATTGAATTTTTAGGGAAAAAAAAAATTCAACAAAAATAACTTGGATTCCTATGCAGAAACTTGAAAACCATCGTGAGCTCCAGCCAAAACTGCATTTGAACTGCCCGAGTGGGACCTCAGAAGAGCAGAGGTTTACGGGAGGCTGGACAATCGCACCCTTCGTGCCCAGCCCCGCATCCCCCGCTGCACCAGCGCCGTGCTGGGCGCTCATGTGCGCGCTACGAGCACGGCCGGGAGCGCCGCGGGCCGCGCAAGATGCGCGGGGCTGCAGCAGCGCCTGCGGCAGGTGACCCGAGCCCACCGCCCACCGCAGCCGGGCAGCGCCGCCGCCCGCCCGCACACGGGGCTGGTCCTGCCCGTGCGGCACCGGCCGCGGGCACGGCCCGCCCGCGACCCCCGCCCGCCAACACGCGTGTGCTCCACGCTGCCCGCACAAAGGGGCCGCGCCCCCCCCGCGCCCGCGCAGCCCCCCGGCCCTTCCCCCGCTCCCCCGGCCCGGGGCCCGGCCCTTACCAGATGGAGCTGCGGATCTTGTGCTGCAGCGCGCTGGCCTCGCCGCCCTGCAGCCCCGGCACCAGGGCCGGCAGGGCCCCGCCGGGCGCGGGGGTGCCGGCGAGCCGCCGCGGCGGCTGCCCCCCCTCCGGCTGTTGCTCCTCGGCCATGGGACGCGAGCGGCGCTGGCCGCACTAGGCCTCTGCCGCAGCGCTCGAGTGAGTCGCCTTCCCCCGCCGCCCGGGGGACATCACGGGCGGAACCCGTCCCGCCGCTACGCCGCAGGATGGCGAGCCCGGCCCGCGGCTCGGCGCATGGCGCCCGGCCCCCGCCGCCCCCGCGCAGGGTCGCTCCGCGCTCCCCCGCCCCGCAGCAGCACCTGGCCCGGCCCGGCCCGCCCCGCGCCGCTCCTCGCCCCGCGGCCGCCGTGCCCGCCCGGCCGCCGAGTGCGCAGGCTCGGCGTGCCCGACACACGGGCCGCCCCGCGCCGCCGTCGCCGCCGGGGAGGGGGCCGGGGCCGGGGCCGCGACTGGGGCCGGGGGCGGCGAGCGCAGCCCGAGCTGGGGGGCGGCCCCTCCGTCAGCCCCGGGACCCCCGGCGCGGTGGGGAGGGGGCGGGGTGCGCCCGGAGCGGCCCGGCGGCGCCAATAACACGTGTGTGAGTGCGTGTGTGTGTGTGTGTCCCCGTGTGTCACGGCGCACACACCGTGCGGCACACGCTGCTGCCCCGCTGGCCGGGCGCGCCGCAGACACGTGAAGGCGCTGCGGCGGCAGCAGCATTACATCAGCTGCGGCACCGCGGCCGGGTGCGCCCCGCAGCCCCCGCGCCCGGCCCGCCCTCCGCCGCGGCTCGTAACAAAATAACAAGTGCCGCCGTGCTCACATGGCGCTGAGGAAGCCAGGCACCGGCACGGGCGGCGCTAGGCCGGGCCACTGCTCACCCTCAGGCTTCCTGCGTCTGTCCCCTAGACATAAGTGGGGCCGGGCTGCCATTAGTCCCACCGGCCTTTACCCACAACCTTTCTGCGAAAACGTTTTCCCAAAATTTAAATTATGCAGACATCACAACTGCTTTCTCTGAGCTACAGGCACAAGCCCTATTTCTGCTCCTTGAGATCGTGGCTTTTAATGAAAAAAGCCAGAGGAACTGCACAGCCTGGGATACTGGACAGGTAAATACCTAAATTCAAGGACAATGATACAAGGTGACCATTAGTAAAGTCATTATTAGGAGCTGGACTCGATGACCCATGTGGGTCCCTTCCAGCTCTGGATATTCCATGGTTATTGTTTCTCTTCCCTCTAGGGTTATGGTAACAAAGCCTGCTCAAGCTGCCCCCCTGTTGCCCCTCTTTTCCCAGCCACTCCAGCTCTGGTCTGTTCCCACTGGAATTCACAACTGGCACACTCAGCCCACTTGGCAGGGACACGGACATGCAGGTACCTCTCTGACACAAGGATGCAGTGACTTCCTAGCTTGTGCTGATCACAGAAAATATGTGCTTAAAGGTGACTAATAATATAAATATACACATGGAGACACAGCATTGCTAAATTTAGGAGATGAGCATTTTGTCACCAACTGAAGCAAAGGCCTTTCAAAAATAAATATTTGCTTACGTCTCCACTGCTCCAAAATCAGAACATTAATGGCTATGACAATGATGGTAATCTTCCCCTTAAAAAACCTCTCATCAGAATCAAAAAAACTAAGCTTTCTTGCTCCTGCCTCTTATTAAAAATATTTTTAACGATAGTTGAAAATTTCTGAAGGTCATTTAAAAAATAAGGAAAAAATAAAAGTAAATTTTTGATCAGAAGTAAACAGAAAACTAATCAATTTTAAATCTGAACTGCTATGCTTTTTGCAAGAAAACTACATCAGTATGCAGGTAAAGGAAGACAAGGGTGAACGTCCTTCGTGATATTTTTTAGTTTTGTGGCAATTTCCACTTAATAGCAACTGTATCAACGCAGCCAGGGTTGTTTCTGTTGAGATCTTTTGTTGGACTCAGTCACATCTGCCTGATCAGAATTTAACCCACAGGGATCCAAGCCATGAAATCATTCTGGCCAACATCTATGTACTGTCCCAGATTGAACTGATGGCCCTACAGCTCAGAATGAGGTTCAACAGATGTGTATCATGTTTGCAGGAGCACAGACCATTACAATAAATTCTAAAAAATACACATCATTTCAGTGTTGCCTTCAGTCTAAACCAGTAGCTGGAAGACAAGTTTATTATTTAGTTCCTCATTCATTTAGGTCTCAGACATGTCCTTTTAATCATGTTTATTTACAGCTGTATGGGCATCACGTCACCCAAAAAAAAAAAAGTCACTTCTCTTCTGCAAAATCTGCAATACCATGCCAGGCTGGCGCCCAAAGGCCACCAGTGCCACCCTGAAATCACACCAGGTGTTTTAGGGCAGAATGGGATTAAACTGGCACAGAGATTAAACAAGTGACCCAGACTCCCAGGTTGCACCTTGGTGGTGAAAATGGTCCACAGGCTTCCAATGCTATGTTTATGCTCCCATATCTCACTATCAATCAATTGTTCTATAAAGAAAACTTTTTTTTTTTTTTTCTGTACCTTTGGTGTGAAGCCTTCCAAGTATAAGCCTGTTATTGCTGGGTTTGAACATCAGGCCCAAAACAAGATTCCACAAAAGCCCAAATTGAGGTCAGCGTCCTGTTTTGTGTAAAGAAGAGATTTCCTTCTCAGGCCTAGCAGTAAATAAAAAATTAACATTTTTTCACAATGGGTCTGTGCTGTGTGTAAGTACAGAAGAGAAGCTCACTCTCTGCTCTCCACAAGCCTGTCAGGAGTAATTCCCCTTGGTGCTGTCCTGGCGTTGGCACAGGTCTGTCATGTGCCCGTTTCCACACTGAGCAGGGGAGTCCTGCCCTTTACACACTCACAAGTTCATAAATGGGGCCATTTCAGCTGCCTCCCACACAACCAGCTGCATTTGCCTGTGTTTCCTACAGGCTCATGCACCTGTGCAAAATGGGCAAAGATGGTGGGCAGCTCATACACACTTTATGTGGCCATGTGTAACTGCAGCAAAGAACAAATAGATCCAAAATTACTGTCAACAAAGAGCTCGTGCTGAGAGAATTAATTTGAAGATACTGAAGGAATTCTTTAACTGCTAGGAGATGAACATCTATGAGATGGACTGATTGGACATCTCCAGGGATTATCCACCAAGGACCAATGCAACTACCTCCTGAAGTTCCTGTACCTAATTGTTCTGAAAACCATAATTTGATGCAGACATTTAGCTCCTGGTCAGCACTGTACAAGAAGCACATCAAAAGTAATACATATGAGTCAATTGTAAGTCGCCTTACTGTAAAGAAAGACGTGTGAAAGTTTAAGCATGTCAGAAACCAGACTAGTGTTGGCAAGACCAGGATCTTTCCTATTCTTCCCCATTTTCCAAACATCTGCCCTTGTGGAAGAGCACAGCAGCTGAACTGTGAGATGGTGGGGGCTTCCTCTCTCCTTCTGCAGGCAGAGTTCACTTGTCTAGAAAACTGATGTTGCTGTACTAGTGCTAAAATTCATGTCTTTTCTAACTCAAGAGCACTGCAAGTCTCCTGTGCTGGACAGACATACTCATCCCAGGTGATCTTCAACAGAGAAGGAAAGAGCTGATCTGGAGAAAGAGCTGGCTGCCTGCAGGAGGACACCCTCCACCTGACACAGGTGGGAGCCAACTCCATTTTGCCAGGTTAATTCCAAAAGCTCTGTCTATTTTCCCTCCAATTCTGGAATTTTAGATCTAACACATTCCCTCTCTGTGGGGAAAAGTTGTGCTTAAGTACTGTCCAACCTATTTTCCAGGATTTTCTCTGCTGTAGTTCAGTGTGGGTTTGTTTTGTTTTGTTTTTCCATAATGGATTGTGTCTGACAGTTGGGGAATACAGTGTCTCTCACTTTCGGGGAGGAATGCCTCGCTGCCCTTTCTCCAGCTCGCAGCCAGCAGCAAGGGGAAGGTGCTTTTCCCGCTCTCCAGTCCATAGAGAGGGATCGGCTCCCTCTTGTCTAGCACAGGGCCAGAGACCTGCATGCTCAGAGATATCAGCCAGATAAATTATGAAATCTCACTATCTTTATCCTCAAGACAAACATGAAGCACATTCTCTGAGGATAACTGACTTTAAAGGTTTGCTAAAAAAAGACACTTCCCAAAAGCTTTAAACGCCAGTTCAGTGAACTCCATTTTGATGCCTTTTTGCAACTCTCCTTCCCCAGGGATGCCTGTGTATCCTGAGCTATGCCCAAGACATTTCGTTCTGGTTCTGTTTATTTTCTTATCTCCATTCATGTGTAGTATCTCTAAAATCAGAGTACAAGTAATTCACCTAACAAATTTTAATGAAAATTTCAGCTTTTATGGTTTCAATTATTAAAAAAAAAAGGCAAGAAAAAAAAAAAGCTGGTTAGCCCAGCTTCAGATTCACATCATCTGAGCTGACAGAAGAAAATGGTCTGTGTTCAAACCAGGCAGTGAAAAGGGGGCTATTTTAATTACAATAAAAGCCTGCTTGACCAGAAATTTTTTAAGGTTTGCTGGGTCTTGCAGCATCTGTTTGGAGTGGGAGTGAGCACTGTGTGGTGCACAGTATGGCCACTTGGCAAATAACAGGAAATGTTAAAAACGTGCTGGGGAAGTCTGAGGTAGGCCCCGTGATCATGAGTCCTTCTCTAGCAAAGGAAGAGCTTTAACCACCCCTCTGCCTAGTGATGGAAACAGGCTTCAGACCTCTGCATGGCACCTTTGGGTGCTAATGAACAGGATGTGAGCCCTTCCTCTGTGTCAATGTGGACAACCATGAGGTGCAAGACAGCAAGGCCCAGGCTCCCAGCCTGGCTATGGCTCACCAGGGCTGCTCAGAGGAGGATGTGGCACTCTGCATCTTGGGTAAGACAAAGATCACTTGCATTCCATAAGTGATGATAACCAGATGAAACTCCCAAGGTCTATCCATGTTCTTTGATCATACAGATACTTTGAAACTTCATTTCTGTAGATTGTCTTCTCTGTGCAGTACAATAAATCTTTGTCTCAGTGTAATGTCAAATGGGCTCAGCTGCTGAGCTGTTAAAAATGGAGTGTGGTGTTCCTAGATACTGAATTCTTGACTTCAAGTTGGAAGAAGTCAATAAGGTAGAAAAAGGCAGCAACTTCTATAGCCTAAGAAAACTACATAGAAGAGGACAGTGGATCATGAAAGTGGTGATTCAGACTGTCCTGTACAAGACTGATAAGTAGGAAGGAAGGGCTCTCACTGAAAGAAATACCAAAGTTTGGTACTTGGCTGAATGAGGTTTTAAACAATTTTTGGGGTTGTTGAATGTTGATGCTCTGCAGGTAGAAGCTTGGGGAAAAAGTTTTTTAGTTAGACTCCTATGAAGATGCCTGATCTTGTCAGTTGTCTCTTATACTGTGACTCAGTTTTGTGGAGATTCTGAGACAATAATGGCCAAGGAGGGATAAATATATGCAAGTGACATGTAACAAAGAAATCAACATGTCAGTCTTCCTGGGATTTCTTTTCTTTGAGATCCAGTAGTAAACTGGAAAGGCACAAGCATTCAAAATCCAGCACTGCCTACCTGCAGATTGGCTGGAGTGCAAGGAAGGGATCAGCTGCAGTTCACAGGGGCCTTGCCACCTGCACAAAATCATCACCCAAATTAGCCTGACACACTAATGCAGTGGTTCCAGGTATCTGATAGCAGGGAGTGGGAGAGCACCAAATCCCCAAACAGAGCCATATGGCATGGGAACTGGGAATTTTAGCTACATTGGTTCAAGATTTGAATCCCCAGATAAAATATGGGTGTCCTTAATCTTACTGATGCCTGAAGGATTTCTGGAAGATTTCCAAGTCATACAGCCTCCTGAGAAATTTGTTTGCATTTTCTCCTGTACGCAAATTGCCAAGGCAGCAATCCAGTGATACTCAAGTGCTTGAGATTATGGCATTGCCCTTTGATTCCCCATCTTGAGAGCAGGCAGCATCTTGAAAGATCAAACCCAGCCTGAGGACATATTAAGGATATTTGTTCTGAGAGAAGTTGCCCCCCTAGAAATGGGGGAAAGAAATATTCTCCCTCACACTGTGACTGTACAGCCTACAGGTAAACCCACACCACAGTGAAGCCTTCCATTGGGACCTTCTTCTTTCAAGTCTCTTCTTGACAAGGCAGAGGAGTGTCCTGTCAAAGATCAAACCAATCACATCTCCTCAGTACTGGTTTATGCCCATATGGTCTTAACACTTCAGTTCCTCTTGGTCAAAACTCCAGCTCTTCCCCTGCTCATCTTCTGTGTGACAGCTCCACCACTTCTGAGCACCATTTCAGGACCCTCTTTTCCACAAAGTCTTTTGCCCCAGGGGCTGCTTCATGGTCTCTTCCCAAGCTCTGTGTCAGCAGTGCCTGCTCTCCAGCCTGGGTGGCTGCTGAAGGCAGCAGCGCCTCACTGGGAGCGCTGCTATCAGTGCCTCGTCAGGACGCAGCAGGAAGCGTCTGGCCTCCGCTCCACGACCATCTGCTAAAACCAGGCCTCCTCTGGCGGCAGTCCAACACAAAGTAAACAGAGTTTCACAGCCAGATTTCAAACAGCAAAATAACTGAGAAATATGGCTCACTGCTTCTGGTTTTTGAATTCAAAACACTGAAGTTCCTAGAAGCAAAAATCCTTTATGGATCTTAAGATTTCTTGGTTGCCAAATGGATCCATTGCAACTAACACTATGGAGAAAGTGCAGTGATGTAGCAATTCTAGTTAGTTACACCTAATTAGTTCAATGTATGCATTTGGTAATTTTTAAGATGGTTTCTTTTTCAAGATCAGTGATGCAGAAAAATAAATTTGTTAAACTGCAGATTTCAGCTTGCAATATTTGTTTGTATGGGTAACAGTAGAGAAGAATTCTGAATCTTGATACTGTACAATATCTTTCATGGTATAGGAGACAGAGTAGGACTCAATGAAGTGTGAAAGATTTTTTAAAAGAACAGATTGCCATGTCTTTTAAAATAGGTCAAGTTTTTGGCCTACTTTCCTTTAAAGTATCCCTTAAAGCAATGGGGTTGGAATATCCATGATAGTGCCATTGCTTTTTTGTTTTTAGCCACGTCTATGTGTGGCTCTAGTTGTAAGGCAGAAATGTTCCAGTGTAAAACTACAATGGCAGACAAAGACCATGTGTCTCCAGGAGCATTTGTGAACAAGTTACACTGAAAAATAAAATTTTGTAGTGGCTGCATTTCATCCTTACGCGTAATGTTCTGAAAAAATTCTGAAATATGTGACTGAGAAAAAGCAAACTATTAAATAAGGTCATGTCCAATGAAGACAAAACCTGCAGACACAAACCTGTCAAACCTAATTTATTAATTCTCCAAATTTCAGGAGGGTTTGCACCGTTGTTTGCTTTCCATCTTTAAATTAATTAAATCAGTTCATTAACTTGATTTAAGTAGAAAGGAGAACTAGAATAATGACAGGTAGACTGAAGATACACAAGATAGCACTTATAAGAACAAACCAAGGCCACCTATGTTGAATGGAGAAAAAAATACAACAGTCAGCTGTCAAAACAAAAAGAATCTGTATGTGTACATTTAAATTTTGAAAACGGATGTTCAAGATATTTAAAGAGGGAGGAAATTCTGCATGCAATATTAATTAATATGGAATAAATACCATCTGTCTTCTTTGTACAGAGCAGTCTGGTGCATATTTTTATGGCTGCATCTTTGCTCTAAGAACATAACAGGTATCATACACATGTATTTATTATGTTACATAGATGTAATTAGTCTGCATAATACACATACCAGGAATTGCAGTTGGCCTTAGTGCAGCTATATGGAGTGAGGCAGGACATGAGGAGGATTTCCTCCACCACAGAGGCCTGGAAAAAGGCCAGGTACAAATCAAGAATGGTTGTGTTGGGAGACTGCAAGGACAGGACTTGCCACTTTAACTGCTCTGCCCTGAGGCTGAGGTGGGTGCTCAGCACATCCCTACTGAGATGCAGGTTCTTCTCCCCATTAAGCTGATCCAGAAGGGATAGTGCCCTTCATGCACAGCCTGTACCAGAATGTACCTTGTTGTGGTGAAACTCTGCATTGACCTATTGCACAGCCAATAATAAACATCAGTTGGCTTACAGTGTTGTATAGTGATAAACACACTGAAGAGCTTGTCAGTGCACACTTTAGGAATGAAGTACTGTCTGGAACAACAGGGCCTGTGCACACACTTGGAATACAAATTTTTTGCAGGCTGTATACTTCATTATGAAAAGTATTTGTGATTCCAGTTAAGCTGTGAGTGAAGGCAATGCAAAGCCCTGTCTGGTATTCATCTCATTATAGTGTGGAAAGATAAATCGGCCTTTAACAAAACAGACAGTTTTAAGAATATCTTTCTTTTAATAATTATCATTATTTTGCACTGAGATTTGTAGTTGTAACCAGCATCATGAGTGGAACCTTTGTTTTGTACTTGATCCTACTCTACATCCTCTGCTGAGCAACCAGTGTGAGCTGTTACACACATGCCTTTGTGTGCACAGTTTGTGACATAAAAAGGCTCAAGAAGGGGAAGGAGGAACTTTCTTTTAGCAGAATATCACAAAATGCAGGAAGAGTCATCTAGAGAGCTCCTAAGGATTCTGACTTGTGAAGAACTCTCTTTCACATATTACTCCCACTACTTCCTGCAAGACAAGAATATTACACACACAGGTCTGGTGTGAGTTTTCAAACTGGCAGTTCCTCCCAATGCTGTTCATATATTGAAATCACTTTCACTTCATAAGAGACCATAAATTCTTCCAATAATAATTCTAAGAATATTATTTTTGTCTGCTACACTCTAAATGATTGACAAAGATGCTGGGCAGATTTGTGATGCATTTGATATGGAGCAGGAAAATGTTAGTGGCTCTGCAATGATCACACTTCCAATAGCTGGCAAAGACTTATATTGAAAAAACTCTCACTGAAAAGTTTTCCTCAGCATGAGCGTGTGATTGCAGAATTACTCATAAGGAGTGGTGGACTAAATCTCATTGATTTATAATCTGAATCAAGGTGGGAAATAGTCATATTATCTATTTGCATGAATTTATAAGCTTCACACTGAGTTTTGCTCACCAGCATAGAGCTCAGTGGAGTGCAGACATTATATTCTCTTATCAGGGTGAAAAAGAAGAAATGAAAGATGGTTTATTTAGGATACTGTACAAAGGTCCAGATTCTTAATGCCTTCATCTGCCTTTATAAGGCACTGTGGGGTCCTGATGTCAACATTCAGTTTCCAGGAGCAAAACAGAAGCTGTGAGTGGAATGCCTTCTGTGGAACATGCACAACAATTACACTGCATGCTAAAGTAAGGCAACTGGCTCAGCTGTCTGAAGGACAGGACTTTGTTCTGTTGGGCTGAAGCAACCTTCTGTGGGGTTGGAGCCAAGAACGTTGAAAAGAAAATGTCGTTCATCATCCATCTGGCTGAAATCTTATCCTATCTAAGCACTAGATGTAGCTCAGAGCCAAAATCAGGCTATTGAGAGAGGTACCAGTGAGATGGGGATGAGGCAGAGAGCTGGTGAGAGAACCTGGGCCTGGGGCAGACAGCAGCCTGTGAATGGGGTGGGAGGAAAGGGCTGGGGAGCAGCTCCTGTGGCAGTGAGCACAGCACCCAGTGAGGCAGCAATGCTGCTGATGCTCTCAGTGCCCCTGCTCCTAACTGTGCTCAGCAAGAAACCCAGTATCAAATCAGTTCAGATAAGAGAAGAATGGCATCCTTTATCAAGATACTTTATCAATGTCTTAATTAGCTGAGCAGTTCTGTATCACTACTCTTACAAATCAATACCACATAGAGCCAAGAAACAGCTGTTACCACACTATCAGGTTTCTAACATTGCTCTAACAATTCAAAAGAAAAAAGAAAAAAGGTATAAATTTTAATACAAGAGAGCACTTCATGTCCTCTGCTGTTTTTAAGTGAACCTAAGAGATAAGTAATGTATTTAAATACCTTTTAAATAAATATTATGTGTGAAATTATGGAAATTTACCTAAAAGCTGCCACTTTATGACTTATATGATCTGGGAATAGGAGGAAAGAATGGGGCTTATAATTAATAAAATGCTGGACTTTACTATTTGAGATGGTGCTCAGGATTTTTCAGCATTTTTCACCTGAACAATTTCCAGTGGAGTGGCTCAGTTTACAAACCAGTACACTTTGCAGCTTTTTTTCTTTTCCACCACCATGCAAAAAGTAAAATAAATAAATAGGCAGGTCACCTTCCTAATTTGATTTTCCTGACTCAAATAATTTTCTTTCCTTCATGAAGCAAGGAACAGATCTCTTTCAGCATTAAGAAGAAAGGAAGTAGGGGCAGCTTCTCTCTGCTCATTTGCTTTAATTTTGAGAATGAATTGATCACATTTTGTTCATAAAAAATTTTCATGTTGGGGCATTTCTGTTTGCCTCTTTTCTTAGTTTCTTCCCTTTCAGTTTTTCAAAAGTCCTCTCCTCAAATTGTAGCAGAACCCAAACTCAAAAATTGTAACTGTAGTTTTAGAATGTTGCTATTTACACAAAGTTGTAAGGGTCAATTAGCCCAGGAGTAAGGCTTGTCTCAGACACAGGCTATGTTCTGTCCACACACAGGAGGTAGGAGAAATAATGTTTAGTCCTTTTATTAACTTAGCAGGCACCCAACTTAGAGCTGTGCCTGTTCAGGCATCTAAAAACAGTCAGCACTGACCGTGCCCTCTGGCTTCCTGGCAGGGCTACTCCCATACCAGTAACTTGATATATTCACTCATGGTCACCATAACAGCAGCCAAGCACATGGAAAGAAGAGCATCTTTAGAAAATACTTCAATGGGTTAAAAAAACCAGCAGGTCTCAGCTACCAAAGCCATGTCTGGGATTCTTCCCTCTGCAGCACAGAGAGGGGGCTCAGTACCTTCTGGCTGTTTGCTGCTTGAAAAGGAAAAGGATGATTGTGCAGATGGCAAGTTTGTGCACAGAAAATCTGTTTTCAGAATTGCAGCAATTGACTCGTTTGAGTTGCTTTATTCCTCCAGCACCAAGGTAAGGGAGGGGGTAGAAAGGTATCAGCTCTGCTACTGGAACACAGTTTGATTACAGAAATGTAGTCAAACAGAAATGTTACAGGCCCAGATTCTGCCCTCGCTGTGCTGGTGCAGCTTAGAGCAGGTGAAGCAGTTGCACAGCCATGTTAGAGGACAAACACTGTCATGGCACAGTTACACAGCTTTATTACCAGTAATTTAACTGTCAGAAAGGAAACAATATACTGCATAAATGCCTGGTAGGTGGTTAGAAAAGATTATGTTTTTAACCTTATCCACAGTGTATTTAATCTCAAATTACAGACACAGATATAGAACACACTGGTGTTACTTTTAAACATGCAGACCTGCCTCTCTGTAAGAGAGTGGGGTTTTTTCTTACTTTTCTTTCATTTTGAGGGATTTCTTGAATAGAAATTTTAACAATCTGAGCACACAGTTGTCTGTTGCAAAAAATACTATTCTGCTTTTGAGCAATTTCCTCTCTTTCTGAAAGCATAGACAAATTAATGAAGGATAATCATAGCTTACTCATAAAAACAATCTGTCAATATTTACATGGTGCTCTTTCATTTCTTGGTCTTTCTTTGCTGGTCTGATACTTCAGCTAAGCCCAGTAGACATCACCAAGCTCTGGATGTAATAACTTTAGAAGATGGTATTTTGAGATGCATTTGCATCTCAGATTTGGAGAAAATCCAAAGAGGGAGAGGAAAAGTGCCCTCAGCATGATTCAAAATAATTGCTGAATGAGAGGTCAGGCTATAAAAGGATGAAAAAAAATGCAAAGGAAAATAAAGCAGGTGGCCAGAACCCAAGTGGTGAGTCTGGTGAGTCGAGCTGCTCTGTGCAGCACTGAGAAGGCCTGTGGCTGCACTGGCAACTTCCTCAGACACTGACTGTAAAACTTGAAATTGATTTATACTTCTTTTCAAATAAGATGCAGCAAATACGTAGTTATGTCAGGTCCATTTAAAACTCTTCTGCTCATCTGGGGTTTTGACATCACTCTTTAGGGGCCTAAAGAAATTCTTTGAGAAGGAAAAGAATTGGGCCTTGAAAACTCCCAGCTCCAACAGCTGGTGCCAGAGGCACTGTCTGGAAGAAGAGCAGTTTAAGAGCTATCAGATGGCTTTTCCATCTCACTGGCATTGCAGCTTCATAGTTCTGACTTATTAGGAATCAAACACAGATATTGATAGCTATCTGGGCATAAATAGAACTTCTCAGAGCAGCTTTTAGTGTGACAGGAGCAGGCCCACTGCTTTAGCAGGGCACTGAAGCGAGGAGAGTGAACGCTCAGTCTCCTTTTCATGGCAAGAACGTGAGCACTGCTGCTGCTGCTGGAACCCAGCTGCTGTAGTGCTGCAAAGAGTAACTCAGAGCAAGCATCAAACCAAAACTACTTTTTTTCAGAAGGTTTTTACCCGGAATTATGGTTTATAGCTATAAAAGTCCTTCTCATCATGCTTTTTCATGTTGTTTTTTTTTTTCCAGCATTCTTGTGAACCTGCTGCTCGGGACTAAGTAAATAAATTTTATATATGGAACAATTTTATCACAACTGAATTAATGAACATCCTCTTTCTTTTTTCACATTGAAGATACCTCTCAAGATTTTTACAGTTACTGAGGCTGGCAGTAATGTGCAGTCAGAGAAGGCATGATGGGGATGCTTTAAGGGGCAGCATACCTGAACTCACTTACTGAACTGGTGTCTGAATCTTCCAGTTTAGGGAATAAAAATATGACACACAGCTGCTAAATCCCATAAATGGTTTCAAATAGTTTGTTTTCCAAATATTTCTAAGTGGCTTGCTTATTTTGAATTTCTGGGACACTTCTGGATGACACAATCTTAGCATCAAATTATTGCCAAGTGTGCACAAGCCTCTTCCCAGAAGATCTGGCCCGGGGGTGAATAATGTACTTGGTGCATTTGCAACACAATTACAAGGCAGAGCACAGAGCATGCATTGCCCTGCTCCCTGTTTGCCTCAATTCAGACACTCTCACTCCAGCTACTCTGGTAGAAGCAGCAGCTTTACAATTTTTCCCACAGTACACTTCCCTCCTGAAAGTCTCCCACACAAGCATTCTTACTCCTGCAGCCCCACCAATGCTAGCACATGTGGGAGGGCTGGCATTTTTGGTACAAGAACATTTGGACCCTCTTTACAGTGTCTGCTCTGCTCCCTTGAATACATTTGCACTTAATCAGAGCAACATATGACAAAGGGTGATCTGCTGTGAAAGGTACCCAGTGCACTTGGGCTTAATATTCCCTCATTTATGGGATAATGATGCTCTTTCTTCCCTCCAGATTCCCTCTTTTCCTCAAGACTGCTGAGTGAGAAAGACTAGAAGTTCTGTCTGAGGAAACTGAAAACAATAAAAGCTCTGGTCTACTTAGGAAAAGTGCTGCAAGAGAGCTAGGCTCTGTATTATTATATTGTTGAATATATTGTCATAAAACATGATTAAAATTGAAGCAGTAGAGTTCATTTTCAAAGAGATGATGTGTGGAGATGAACATTCCTCAGATAATTGTTATTAGTATTTTCACACATGTTATCTCGGTTTTCCTATAAACATTGTATGATCTTACGTGGTATGTAGTCAAATAGCTGGAATCCATTAAAAGCATGCTCCAGCTGTGCAATCACTGTCCTCACAAAGATACATTTTTATATGTGGTTAATGCCAGAAAGAATCTACAGCTTCAATTACAAGAACATCAAAATATGTTGTTTATTGCAGAAAAAAAAGCATTTGCAGCAATTTAAAATATCCAGTCAACACCACATTGCTAAATCTAGATAATAGAAATCCCAGAGAAATTTGAGCTAAATCTGTCTGGATTATAGCTGTGGGATTATCTGAATGCTAAATTACTGTATATGTTTAACTCACAAACATGAGCACAGACAGTACAGGAATATGGATGACTATGCAGATTGCAATAAAACCCATCCCCAAGGGACTTTTTCATACATACTAGGTAAACAACCCCTCTCAATTTATCAAGCATTCTGGATTGAATTGATGCTGTCATTTACTTTGCTGTTGCTGTGTAGAGGAATGTGGTTTAACACGGACAGATTTAGCACTAAAAAAATAACAAAGGTTTTCTCTGTGCATCCTTCACAACACAGAGAGTGCAGGAATATTAATTGGCTGCTGTGTTTGTATAACTGAATTAAAGAAAATACAACTGTTGTTTAGTGTATAATCAGAAAACCAAATTACATGCAATATTGAAAGAAAAGATTAACCCTGATTGTCTTATTAAACCTTCCTTTCCCCTCCCCCCTTGTTTACACACCAGTGTTTCTGGCTTTCTAAGGATAAACAGTGAATGAACCTGGACTGACCTGACACACAGCATCTCTCAAACTTTCCCCTTGGATGATTCACACATCTGTGAGCTGGCACCAAACAAAGCAAAGAGGGAAAATGCACGATACTGTACAGGCTGAGCAAATTTGGAAGAGCTGAGGCTGTCCAAGTGTGCCATGCCCAAGTCCCTGCTCCACTGCAAGTGCACAGCTACTGATTACAAACACACATTCCTTCCCTTGCCAGCTTAGCTCGGTTTGACAACTGCAACTGAAATTAGCTTCAGTCCTGTTCATGTGGGAATTATTGTCATTCTTATTAATCTACCCCCACAAAGTAGTTTTTCTTGCTCTCTGGTGCTTTATTTGCTATTTTGTGTGGCCATGCACGGCGCAGCTCCATGGCACAGGAAGCAGTCGGGAGGGCTTTCCCGGGGAAGAAGGGAAAGAGACAGTAATTGCTGCTTCCTGTGAACAGCTACCAGCTGATGTAGATATGGGCTCTTTCATTCCCCTCTTTCCCATTCAAATAATATATGTAGCTCTGTGAACAGATTAAATACAATTTTGGATCCTGGGAAACCATCAATGTAATCCTTTGGTCAAAGTACAAACAAACAAACAGATCGGTCTTAGCCAGGGAGCTCAGCTGAATCCACATTTTAAGAGACATAGTTTTTGGCAGAAAACAAATTCTGAAAAGCCACCAAAACCTGGCTTTTTTACTGAGAAAGAGGGATTATTATGAATAAATGCCATGGAAATTTGGGCACGATAGCTGTTATTGTCAGACTGTGTGCATGTGCCAACACATCACAGTGTCAGCACTCTCTGGTGTTTGAGATAATGAAACGCCCGTTCCATTCTTCAGTTTCTCCCTCTACCAAAGGAGCAGTTTCTCACTATTTCTGCCACTATTTTGTCTGCTTTAGTGATGAATGTCTGAACACCAGCTGACCCACAACACAAAAGTTTGGTTGCTACATGAACTGTCTGTGGACTAAAGCTCTCATGAAGCTGAACCAGCGGTGGTAACAATGAGATATTTTAAGAGTAAAAGCTTAAAGTCACCTAGATACAAATATCACAGCATGAGTACAAAGCTGAGTTTATGAGCTCAGGTCTACCCTGTGTCAATGACTGCAATATGCATTGCAAAGACTCCAGATCACCCAGTACCAGTCCCAAAGTAGGTCTCTGCATCTTAGTCTCTGCCAGAAGAATTATATACAGAATAGAAAAACTTGAGAAATAGATAAGGCAAGTGAACGAGTGCAAGCAGAAAACAGTTAACATGAACACTTTTAAAAATGGAACTAAACTCGTGTATAAAAGTAAAGCCTAAAACATGAAAAGAGAATGTATGAAAAGAGAATGAAAAGAGACAATATGGTTTCATACCATGTTACTAACTCAAAGGATGATTTCACAAACTGAAACATTAGTAACAGATTCAAAACAAAAGGAGAAATGTTTTTTAATTTTAAAAAGTACAGCACAGCCATAGTAAATAAAACAGAGTGCCTCATATTACTTACAGAACTAGGTACACTTCTCAAATCTCTTACATATTCATTACAAAATTTGTTCTACTGTAGCCCAGATGGTTGGTTTGGTTTTTTGTTGGTTTGGTTTTTTTTAACAGAAGACTTTCTCCATTAACTATTACCTCATGAGGCACAAATCCTGTGAAAACCTTAGCTGCAATATGGGAAAAAAAAATCCATTTTGAGCACACAACAGAAATCTTTAAAGTCAGAAGGGCCTAGCCTGGGAATTGAGCTGTGTTCAGTCTGGGGTTATTTTTGTCATAGCTAGTTTCTTCATAGGACAGCTGTTTCCCTGTGCCTGAACATCCCACAGTCATTATGCTGCAATCTTACCTCTGCATTCCATCTCACAAAGCAATTCCATTAGAGAAATCCTTTAGTGCAAGATAACTTGCACCTTTACTAAGTCTGACTGCTGAGATGGTAACTTCACAAGTTTATCAACACATTCAATACGTGGCCCTTCCAAAAGACTCAGTGCAATTTGTGTTCATGTATAGAAAACAAAGCCTCTGTGCTTTTCCTGGTGACTGTGCTCACATCAGAGATGTTCCCTAATGCTGTACTTGGATCTTGAGTCTGAGGGACTCCTTAGAGTACTCTGGGGCATCTGCAGACTTCAACAGAAATTATGGGGCACAGCATGCCTAAGAATGAGGCCTTGTATTTTTAAAAGCTATCAAACATTCTGTTGTTAAAATAACATCTCTTTTTAGTGTGGCAGTACAACAAAAAGAAACCCCCTATGAATTTCTGCTGGCTCTGCAAAAACAACAATTGCTGTCGGCATTTGTTTATGAAAACAGGCAAAAGATAACAAACCAGCGTTCTCCCCCGGCTGACAGGGAGCTACACATCTTTTCCTCCAGCTTGTGAAAAAGCTCCTACCTCTCCTAAGCCTAAAGAACTTTTCAGTGCAGTTTAATACACAAACAAGCTATGTGTGCCTCATATTGGGGCACAGAGCACAGGGCCACAGAGCTTGACTTTTAATTTCTTTTCTTACACTGGCACAAGTTCCTCACAGAGAGCAGCAGGCATTATCAGGGAAGCCAAGGGCTGAACTGGCACTACAGACTCAATAAGCATTTCTTTTATCAAGCAACACATTATACACAAAAACATGTGTTATTCTAGTTTAAGGCCAACATGAATGCTAACTTTAGCACACTGAAAATGTTAGAACTTGTTTATATTTGATACGCAATATTAATTTGTTTGGCCACAGCCCACTATAGTCACTGAATATTTCAGAATATTTCACTGAATGAAAAATTAATAAAAATATGCAATTTGATAGTAAAGGCCAGATCTGTTGTAGTGTTGACAACACAGCAAAGTAACTTTGAAAGCCTTCACCTGCATTCACCCTTGATATATGCGCTCCAATATACAAAGTGGCAAATCCCATGAAAGTAACAGTATAAAATGGTTTTTCCAAATGAATTTTATGCTGTGTAGCAGAACATAATCTTCTGAGTAAAGAGGAACTGGATACAAGTGATGACACACCTATGCAGATAAAATATTCATGATGAGCACAAGAGTATTTGGCTCTTTCAGGCTCTGGGGGTTTGGCTCTAAATACCCGGTTGGATTTCTTACAGACAATGGCAGGGACAGGAACAATAAAGGCAGCCCAGCAATGAAGGCTGGAATGAACAGGAATAGCATGGAGAGATTTGAACTTACTCCTGTTATAAATGCAGGGCTCTCCATCTAGGTGACAAGATAGTTTCTTTTTCCAAATCTGTCCCATTAATTGAAAGCCTCTGTTGAAAATGAGTGATTTCTCAAAAGCACCTTGGTAGCTCTCTTTAAGTCAGGTGGTGTTTTTTCCTTAGACAGAGACCTAACACATAAAGTAACAGCCTTTTGGAATCCCAGTGATCAAATATAGTTGGAAACATTCAGTTTAATTTTATTGCTAGTTTGGAAGAGGTAAAATGAAATTTGTGGAGGAGTCACTGATTTGTTTCAACTTATGTAGCCTTTGTTTAAAACAGGCCAAGGAAATTATCTCATTTAGGGAAAAACTGTGCACTTCCAGAGCTGACCAATGAACATCTAACAAAACTATCTGGTGGGAGAGTCTAAGAAGTAGATTCTGGTCCATTCCATTTTTCTATGTAACTTCCCACATGACAGTACTTCAGGCAGGAAATGGTGTAAGATTTCCATTAGCAGTGAAATGAAAGGTCACTCTGTAGCTTTGGTGACAGGCTGGGAAAGCCTTTGTGCACTGCAGCAGCCCTCTGAGGGTACCCTCCATTAGAAAGGTTGCCTCTTACACAGTAGGAGGAATTTCCATCATCAGTGAAAGATACTTCTCCTTTACTTTGACATTGCCATGTTCTCAAATCCTCTGAATCTCTATACTGGAGGATCACATGCTTTTAAAAAAATTTCAGTGTGGCAGACCATTGCATTGATAAACTAACTTCTTTGTTTTTTCCAAAAATACCAGCTACCACTACAACAAAAAAATCATACAATTGTCATAACAACCTGGTAATATTACAGCGGCCACTTTGAAGAGTGGTCTAAAGAGTATTTGCCAAACCTTTTGATCCCTAGTAATCAGAACAGAAGTGCCCAAAATCCAGAGATTAAAGGATTAGGCCTCAAGAAAGACTTGTGGTATTTCAAGAAAATGTGACTGATGCTCACCACTTATTTTTTACAGTGCTGATGAGATTTAGTGTTTAAGGTCCTTTCCTGTTCAGACATAAAAGCTGCTGTAATCAGAGTATTACTAGGGAAAACTACTCTGGTTGGGGATTCAATATGTTTAAATTGTTGAGCCAAGGTTATTGTTTGGATTAGGTTGGGAAGGATGACACTGAAATAAGTAAGCCCCAATAGTGCAGTGAAGCAGAGAAGAACAAAGAAAAATGTTTCTATTTGTAAACAGGAATCTGGATAGCACAAGTATGCTGGTTATAGCTATATAAAAAAATAACACAGACCAGCCTAGAAACTAGGTATTGTAAATGTCTACACAACTACTAGAAACAGGAAAAAAAATCTCCACAGCACTAAAATCTATATGAGAACAAAACTGGAGACACTGGAGATGGAAGAGACTCAATAGGTCAGCCTGCCCTTGCCCCAGCTCTGTTGTCCCTCAAAATCCGTGTACCAGGCTCTCACACACCTCCCTGACTTCTGCCACACAAAGCTTGGCACACACCACTGACATCCATCAGGGTTATCCTGCCAGGAAACAAAGACACCAGGGTATAGTGGTGCTAAACCAGCTTAGGATGTCTGTCAGAAAGGGCTAAAGGACTTGCACACACTTCATAAATTCAAACAGCAGCTTTTTCACAGGACATCCATGGCTATGGATAATGCTTGGTTCTCTTCATATTTCAGGGAGCCCTTAGAGATGCATGAGAAAATATCAGCACAAAAATACATTCCAATATACATTCATGCCATTTCAAACACCATTGGATTACTGATTAGGGGGAAATATCCAACAGCTGTCTGGGGAATTCCCTCAATGTCAGGATTATTGATTTAATAGCTACATATTGTCTAGATCCTACCATTCCACTAATGTCTGAAAATGATGTAAACAAGTTTGGTTTTGCTTTTGGTCCCTATGATTGCACAATAATAATGTATTTTATTCTGATTTTTAGGTGAATTCAAGATTAGATCCACACACCAGAAATATGAAATAGCAATTTTTATCTTTTAAAGTAAAAAACAAGATGAAAAGCTAACAAAAACAAGCAAACAAACAACCCCCTGTCAAAAACCCAACCAAAATAAAACCAAAAATACCAACACATACTGGTTTCCAGAAACCTGATAAGTATTAAATTTCACTTAAAATTAATTCCAAAATTTTGCTCCTCCCTCTCTTCCCTCTCTCTCAGGAAATTGGAACTAGAAAAATGAAGGAGAAATTTAAGGTAGGGAAACTATTCAAGTGTGAAGTGGCTGTAATGGTTACAGTTGCTTAGGTTACAGCGATATGCCTTGGATTTAAGTTTGACATCCTCTCTGGCACATTCAGAATAAATAAGTAAACAAACAACTGCCTGCTACCTTGACATTATTTGCCTTCGTGAGTGAGTGCTGCACTCAGCCTGTCTCTGGTTCCCTTTCTTGGGGCTGGCTGAGCCTGCCCGGGGTTTGTGCAGCAGGAGGCTCCCCGTGCATGCCCTGCTGGGAGGAGGAGGATGCTGTAAGAGCAGCTCACGCCGAGCACAGACCTGGCAGAGATGCAGTGGAGCAGCCCCTTGGCAGAGATGGACACAGTGGAGCAGCCCCTTGGCAGCGATGCAGTGGAGCAGCCCCTTGGCAGAGATGGATGCAGTGGAGCAGCCCCATGGCAGAGATACAATGGAGCAGCCCCATGGCAATGATGCAGTGGAGCAGCCCCTTGGCAGCACACAGCCCTGTGAGGCTGCAGCGCTCTGCTCTGGAGCCCCATGGCAGAGATGCAGTGGAGCAGCCCCTTGGCAGAGATGCAATGGAGCAGCCCCTTGGCAGAGGTGCAATGGAGCAGCCCCTTGGCAGAGATGGACACAGTGGAGCAGCCCCTTGGCAGAGATGGATGCAGTGGAGCAGCCCCTTGGCAGCGATGCAGTGGAGCAGCCCCATGGCAGAGATGCAGTGGAGCAGCCCCATGGCAGCACACAGCCCTGCAAGGCTGCAGAGCTCTGTGCCTGTGACAGGGCTGCTCTGAGCGCCATGGCCAAGCCTCAGAGAGGAAATGTGCTGTGGCAAACAGCCCCTCTGGGGCTGCCAGACCCGCAGCAGGGCAATGGAAGCACTAAAAATGGTCCTGGACAAGCAAAGTTGCTGACATGGCAGCATGAACATTTTGAGTCATACTGCCTTGGTGAAGCCTTCCCCTTTCCTAGGATGGTGGTCCAGCAGACAGCTGCAAGTCCTGTGAAAGACCTTTCCTTCTAGAGGTGGAATCAACAGATGTATAAATCAGAGAGGCCTGTAGTGACAGCAGGTTTATCAAATTTAGCTCTACCACATACCAAAGACAATATACAGCCCTTAACATGACTCTTGATCTAAAAATTGTAAGTATTTGTGGCATCTATATGTGTTATTTATTTGTTTACAATGGGGCTGACAATTAAAAACTCCCACAAAAACAAAAACCTTCAGCCAGTGTATCAGCTGTTATCTCTTTGGCCTAATACATTTGCAACAATTTTTATGGAGAAAAACACTGTGCCAAACCACTACTGTTCCTGTTTCTGACAAGTAATGTGATATACAGTGAAATCCTGTCCTTTCCTGTTGATAATTTTCTAGGTCTCTACTAAACATCACAGCTTTTATGAAGAGAGAGGAAAATTCTGTATAATGAATCTTTAGGCAAATAAGATATTATGAACAAAAATTGTGTCTAAAAGCATATAAAAATCTCATGCTTTTATATTTTTATTGAAGGAGGAAAGAGAGATCACAAAATTTGTGCCTGCAGAAGGAAGAGGGCCATGGGTAACAACTAAATAATGCATGTGCTTTGGTTTAATCAAAAGTAAACAGTGTACATTGATCCTCAGCAGTCTTCTGCAGTAAACTGTTCTAACATCCCAGCAGCTACACACACCCTTCTGTCCCAAAGCACTCCTAACAGCTGCACTGATGGAGCTCTTCTGTTCTCTCACCTATCTCCTCCTTTTGTAGAAAAAAACCAAAGGCAACACAGTGAACAACTTCAATTTGAGTTTAACATTTCTGTTGGAGTAATTTAATTTTGTGATCTTAAATCCTCAGAAAACAAAAGTTGAAACACTCGAAAAAAATAGAATGATGATGTACTGTTCTAAATACAGAGGTCCCTAGAAAGAGGTGCCAAGTACAGATCATTATGATAACAAATATCACTCTGGTTAAAACCTGTCTCTAACCTGCTCTACACTCCACCTCAAAATGACAAAAACATTTTTATTTTACAGACACTATGTTCGAGTCAACCCTTAAAAAAGGATTAAATGGAAAATGGGAATTTGCTAACAAATATTGCTGGCTAAATCTTATACCATATACCAATGTTATGCTTTCAAATGCCTTTTTCCCCCCAGATAAATACTGAGATGAATTTTCCTATCTCCTTACGTATCTCGCTATTGGTTGGGGTCTCCAATGTAAGCCCATTCTCTACCCAGTTACCAACTATGTATTAGAGAATTAACCACAACTGTTAAGGTCACATCAGGCCAACTTTAAAGTGATAAAACCTTAATGGAGTAAGGGATCAAGAATGTAAGAAAATCTCTTATTTTTTCTAATTCTGTTTTTGACATCTCTGGAGAAATACTTTTAAGTTCACTAAGAAATACTTTTCCAAATATACTGATCTTTTCATATTACTTCAAATATAGGTAGCTGAAGTCTAAATCCAATTAATATAATATTTCAAAATATAAATAATATTAAATAAATCATGCTGTGGATCTTAGAAATATTGTGCAAATTCGCAATCCTAGTATGTATATATGTTATTAATCCCAGGGGGTTTTAAACAAAAATAACCTTGTGTTGCTGTGTTTGTTAACATATTTAATAATTTATGATATAATAAATTGCCCCTCTTTTGTTTATTAAGTCTTAGCTAAAAGCTGGCTAGAAAACCAGTTGCTCTAATCTCTCTAATCTCAACCAGTGATTTTGTTGCCTCAGTATCTAACTAGCAGAGATCTTCTAGCTAATACTTTTGGCATTTTAAGGTGTTATGCTCTTATAGCTATTTTGTACAAGAACTTTAAAACAAGTAAAAGTATTAATAAGATGATATTTTAGTTCTGCAAACAGAAATAGTATTTTTGGGTGAAAAAGCTCCTGTTTAGAAGGAGCATATTTCTCCTCTTAGCTTTCATCCTGCCAACCTTTGTTTCCTTCTCTAGTTTCCCTGTTTCTCTTCAAATCCCCCAGGATGTCAGTAGAGATATTTCTAAAACATGACCTTGGTTATGATGTGTTAATGTCTCATAGAATCTGTAATTTATTTCCTAACAAAATCTGTCTTTTTCCCATGGAGGTTAGATATCTACTATTGACCTCACCCTTTTAGTTTTTCCAAACCAAAAGCACAAATGATGGAGTTACATTCTGGTTTGGTTTTTTTGTTTTGGTTTTTTTTGGGTTTTTTTTTTTTTTTAATGCCACTGTCAATCCCTTGCTATTCGTACTAGTAAAAACATAAAACTTATTGAAATTGACTGACTTCTTGACGGATTTTTTTTTTTAAGTCCCCATAACATTTTGATAGGCTCACTCTTTTCCCTCTGTGTGCCAATACTTTTGAATCAACATTAGTGCTAAACACTTTCATTTTCTATATTGATATTTCTGTTTTTTGCCTTTCACTAATCACATTTGTCCTGTCTTTCATTTCACCTCATTTATCCCATTACATTGCCTGTCTCAATGCTCAAAATCTCAAGTATTTCTCCTGCTTCACAAGAAATACTTCTACAGAAATCCTTCAGCACAGACCTTCTACTTCCAGCCAGCAAAGCCCTTCTGATTTCCCTTGTGCAAATCTCTTAAATAAAATCATATACAGCCCACATAACTCAGTATAGACCCACATTATTCTTGCTCTATAAATACCTGGTGCAGGACAGGGCTTTGTCACATGCAGGGGCACAATCTGCTAGGAAGTCAGGAAAGGAGATGGGAGAGAATGAGCAGGGGATGGGCAAGTAATCCGCAACCTACTTGATCACGCTGAGCAACGGGCAGAAACTGAGGCACAGAAAGTTCCTGATGAACTAAGGAAGAACTTTACTGTGCAGTGAGAGAGCATGGAACAGGCTGTGAGCACTGGAAAAGGCTGCGAGCACTGGTACAGGCTGCCCAGAGAGGGCGTGGAGTCTCCCTCCCTGGAGATATTCCAGAACCATCTGGATGCAATCCTGTGCCATGTGCTCAGGGATGACCCTGATTGAGCTGGGCGGGTGGACCAGATGACCCTGCTGTGATTCCTTCCAACATGACCTGTTCTGTGTGTCTCAGATTTTGTGACAGACGAGAGTGGCAACAGGCTCATGGGTGACTGGAAGGAGAAATGCAGCAAAATCAAACTGTGTAGGGGTGAGGGACAAAAATAATGGAAGGATTCAAACAAATGGCGGAGGACAAGGCTTAAACCAGGCGACAATCACAGAAATGTGTGTAGAGGAACGGAGAGGGAAAGAGCTGTACAGAGCGGGGCACAGTTACCGTCATGCCGCAAACAGGAGCTTAATGCACTGAAATGAGGGGACACTGGCAGGACAAAGTGTAGCAAGGTCAGAAGGGCTGTAATAAATATTTATTACACTAACAGTGGTAATGGCCCCTCAGACCCTTTCACCTGCCCCTCACCTGAACGCGTGGCAGCCCAGTGCCATGCCGGGTACCAGCTGGTCCCTGCGCACGGGCCTGTCCCCGCGGCTGTCGCTGGGGCCCTGACATGGACGGAGGGGAGGAGAGAGGGAAGGAGGGAGGGTGGGAGCGAGGGCGGGCGGCCGCCGGTTGCCCGGGCGAAGGCGACGCCACAGCGGCCTCGGCGCGGACAAAATGTCGGCGGTCGGCGCGGCCCGGCGGGGCGGGGACCTGCCCGGGGTAAGGCGGCGGCCCGGGCTGGGCTCGGACTCGGGGCTGCGGGGCCGTGCCGAGCCCGCCCCGCTCACTATGGCATCCTCCCCGCAGGTGCAGAGAGCGGCCGGCAGCCCCCAGGCGCTGGCGGGGCCCGGCGCGCTGAGCGGAGCATGGCTGGCCAAGGAGGAGCAGTACAAGTAAGGAGGCCCTGCCCCATGGGACCAGCGCACAGCCCGTCCCCTGTAGCCAGGCTCCGCGGCCGCGTCCCCGCAGAGCGCGGGTGGCACTGCCCGGGGCCGCGGGACAGCACCCACGCCCCGGGCCACCGCGCCTCAGGCAGGCTCTAGGCCCGCACATGAGGTCCTTCTGCACTTTTTGACTTAAATTCTAAATTATGACTGTATAAAAGCTTAAGCCTGTTAAAAACAGCTTAAAAGCTGTAAAGGTTTTAAATGGACGGCTTTCCCTGTTACCTGTTAGTGCCCAGCCCCGGTGAACAGAGAGCCACGTCTCACACTCCGGCAGTCACAGGACCAGGGGCTGTGTGGGAGCACACAGGAACACCTCGGTACCCTCACCTGCACATCCATACAGCAACACACCTCAAAATACGTGATAAACAATGCAGTCCTACATGAGTCCTTCCCCAACCCCTGCTGCTGGGTGTACTGAAAGGAAGGACTGTGTTAAACGTAGAAAACTTTTAGGAAATAAAGACAATGTGTATTAAGAAATGGCATATCCAAAACAAAAGAAATCCTTCACCTCTCACAGTATAGTCTAAACTGTGCTGTTTAATGAGTATACGTGTTTTATGCTATTCATTTGGCTGAAACACAGAAAATTGTTGAAACACAACTTTTTTAATACCTTGAAGTGTATTTCAGCATTCCTTTGCAGGAATCATTAAAATTTCACTTAGTTCAGGCAAAAATACTGTCATGCTGACATTTATTCCTTTTAAATTTTTCAAAAACTCAGTGATAAAAAATTCTTACTCTTTTAGGCGACTGAATGCAGAATTAGAAGCCAAAACAGAAATACTGGTGCGTCAGGCTGAAGAACTAATGGTGAGTAGCAGACTGTTAAGTAATTTACTCTGGATTCACATGCACACAGGGTTGAGCTTCAAAAGAAATTTAGACCTTGACTACTAAAAGCATGTTGCTTTCAAATGCAAGGTAAGCTTTAATTTATTTCTTTTCAAAGTTGTAAACTTGTATTAAAAATACATTAAAAAATAGTTTCTGTGTAATTTCATTAGGTAGGTATTCACAAAGCTGCCTACAGCATTTGTGCAGATACATACCTAAAACCACATTAAAAACTTGTTTAGTTGTTTAAGAAAAGTATCTGTAGGTGGTTTTATGCCTTAAATACTAAAAATTAGTATTTGAAAACCAGATAATGTTACAGTAACCTCCTAGTGAAATATGATCTACATTGTTCAAGCTGAAAGAGATACAAAGAATAAGCAACACAAATAGAAAACATGAACTTAGTAAGAAGGAAGCTTTCTCAAAACAGAAAAAGTTGCTGTTCATTATCAGTATTATTGTTTAACCAGATAGAGTCAACACTTTATATAAAAGTTGGACAAATGAATAAAAAGGGAACGGGGCAGGTATGGTTTATACCCAAAACAGTTAGGAAAAGTGTTCTGCATGTTAGAAATATTCATTATAAATACACTCATTCAAATAAACAAGGCTTAAAAAGCAAATTACTAAGTATTCTGGAAAGCTGTACTTGTATGCACTTTTCCTACTGTTGAAACTTAAATTTTATGGGCTGTGAAAACATATTCTTCTCTTGAGCAGTGACAAGCTGAGGCTAAATGCTTGGCATTTGAACAGGAGCAGATGAAACAGCCAAAATAGCATCTAGTCTCTTTCCTTTAGAAAACAGTAACAACAAAACCACTGTTCTTTTCTTCTCTAAATATAGCAGAAGATGAAATATTCTTAGGGTACTTAATATACCACATGGCACTGCCAGATTGCACAGATATACATTTAACAACAAAACAGCAATGGCATTTTCGTTTTTAGACATATTTTCCTGCGTTTCAAAAGTTCTTTTTCACAGCAGACTGACTATAGTTTCCATTCTTTTCCATAGTATATTTTGTGATTTACAAATAGGTAATTAATCTTTAATGGATTATTGTCTCCCAAAATCGACTACTTTTTTTTCTTTTATTAATGAAGAAAGGCCAACAGAAGATACTATCTCAGCCAGTTTCAGCACAGAGTAAGTCACCTGAAGATGATGGACAGAGGTATGTGCTTTACAACTGCTGTGTGTAATTGCTGGGGAACCTCACACTGATTTTGCATGCCTTGTGTCCTAACCATGTTCCTGTTTTATCTATCTTTGCTGCATACTGCATTGGTATAAAGTTTTTTCCTATTATTAAAAAAAAGTGATCGTAAGCAAGTGTTATTCCTTGTTATTTCAAGGAAGGCTTAATTTTGCTGGAATGTTCTATCTAAGGTATTAAGTGCTGACCTTTGTAAAAGAGCAAAGTAAGGTCACAGGTTTCTCTGCAATACCAAGCAGTAGGCACTTGGCAGTGGATGGTTTTTAACAGTTGAGCTGACAAAGTGAAGGAATAGACACTGGATCACATTTGACTGGGACAGGAAATGCCTGATGAAAACAAACACAAAGCCCTAGACAGGCAAACACTGAGCTGCCACCCTCTGGAATGTGGATTCCATTACAGTGCTGGGGCCTGCATGCCTTTGGCCGGGATGATCACAGCCCGAGTGCCCAAATCCCACAGCCCCTGAGTGGGGACAGGGCTGAATTCCCTTAGTCATTCAGGAGCATTATTACTGCCTTAGTTTTTCAAGGATTTGGTTTTTTGTAGTGTGGGAAATGGGTGAATTTAGGATAGACTATTACACAGTTTATCAAGGATCTGATCTATAGGTTGCTAAATTTACGATGCCACTAATCTGGATAAGAAAGATACAGGAACAGACAACAAAATGCTTCAAATGTTAAGCTACAGTTAGAAATCTTTTCAAATAGGGTGAAGGTCTGATAAAGATGATCAAATAGTTACTTTTGTGTAGAATAGAAGCAAAGACCTGGAGTTTTTCTGAAAGTAAAAGGGGTTTTCAGTACACAGAAAGGTGTGACAGGAAGGCAGCATCTATGATAGAAGCTTAACTACCAGCAAAAATTTGCTACTACAATTAAACTGATTCCTGACCTATTTTAAAGCCATTGCTGAGGGAGTGAGGGGCAAGAAACTTAATGTGTTATCATTCAGTATAATCATGCTTTTAAAACAAATTCTGGATCTCACTTTAGTTTTATGTTCTGTTAGATGGATTTTGAATATTAGACAGAGAATTTTTAAGAACTTTCAACTGGAGCTGAGTTTTAGAGCTGCTTTATTAAGTAATGTGATTGGAAGATTCAGCCCCACAAAGAGAATTATTAGCTTTGATGGTACACATTAGAATAAATTGAAGTGTTGGAAGAATTTTTTAAAAAAAGAAATAAAAAGGGCAATTAGCATGTCAGAGTATCAGCTGACCTACCAATTACCAACATAAATTAAAACACCTTAAAACAACCACAGTCTGGTAAACATAGTGTTCTGGTAAATATTTACATGAGAGAAGACTGAAATCCCATGCTGTAGTGAAAAAAAATTAGAAACGTGTGCTAGGAATTAGGCACACTGATTATCCATGAGTGAACATTGAGGCCACTCAATTAGATTAGTTCAAAGTATTTAATATTTAATTAAAAATTCTTTTCTTTCAAAATTGTGCAAGCAGATAGGCCTTAAATCTCAAGGAAGCACTTGAGATATTTTTGAACTATCTCGTTTAAATTTCTATTGATTCCTTTAAGGAAAATGAACATGAAAGCAACTGGAAAGAAGGGAGGAACTGAAGCAAAGAAGGAGGCAGTATTGAGGGGAAAAAATAAATTGAAAGGAAAAAACAAATGAGTAAGCAAAGTAGAAAAAAGACAACAAATATTTAAGTCACTCTCCGAGTCAACGTATCTTTGAAATGAATTTGTTCTGGAGTACTTGCAGCATATTGTCTGCAGGGAAATCTGAATTCCTTAGCAACAAAGCAGCTCGGGCGAGAGCGCGCTGCAATCAGCTCTTGTTTACACGCTCCCTCTGCAGCCAGGGCCCGCCCGGCGGCGCTGGGCAGGGCCGCGCATGGGCAGCGCCGGTGCCCGCCGGGGCTGCAGCGGCCGCGGCTGTGCCCGGCCCGGGGCTGTGCCCGCGGCTGTGCCCGTGCCCGGCCCGGGGCTGTCCGTGTGCGCCGCCTCTCACCCGAGCGTGCGGCTACACAGGGGGCTGGCAAAATGGGGCGGGCAGCAGGGAAGAACCATTAGGAGAATTTGAGAGATACAGTGAGGTTGGGTTTTTTGTTTTGTTTTGTTTTGTTTTTTTTAAGGCAAACCTAAGAACAGATACAGTAGGATCAAATTCTTCTATTGAGGGAAAGAATAGAATTGCTTTCTTGAGTATAGAGCGTGTTGGATTTTCATATTTTTCAGAATAACATAGAACTGCTATTTCTGTGGCAGCAAATCCTCACCTTCTGCATGCTGCTAGAGCTAACCAATAGGGAGAAAGCTTGAGGAAACTGGGGTAAATAGACAAAAACTAATCATCCTATTCTTGAAGTCTGTTGCCAGCCACACACAGATGATTTCTCCAGGTTGTTTTTTGTGGTTTTTTTTTTTTTTTTTGGTGGTTGTTGGGGTTTTTTGGATTAATAAAATACGGAGCTTTGTGCAGATAATTCTTGTTGATGAACGTCTATGAAATTTTTAAAGGCAAGATCTAAACATTTGCTCAAATCAGCCTGACAAAAAAAATTAAGTGACTTGATGAGCCAGAAATTTAAATTTTATTCAAAATCTTTTATAAGCCAGCATTTTAATTGAAGTAAAAAATTTATAAACAGTAGTTTAAAAATAGCCTTTCATTGCAATAATATATATTCACTCATAACTCATTTTGAAAGCAGAATTGTATCTACGTATCTGTATATCTGTCTGACAAGGAATTTGACCTGAATAGTACAAAGCATGCTAAACCTTTCTGCTTAATTTCAGTAATCATGAAAAATAATCATTTAACCTGAAATTCAGTTACTAAGAAGCACAGTTTTCAGCCAAATAAGCAGATAAGAAAGCTGCTTTTTTTTTATTCTTGGTTTTATTCCCTGTCTGTAAAATAGATACCATATTTATAATACTTATTTCAGTGAAAATTCTATGAGGCTTAATTTATAAATTGCTCCACTCCATGTTCCTCTGACAGTCCCTGTCAGTTGACCTGAGAACAGTGAGTCTGATGCTGCTAGGACAGGTGGAGGGTGTAGAGGACACTGGTTATATCTGCACTTGGTATGAGTTCAGGGGTTTTATTTCACAGAGGTGTTACCCAGTGAGCTGTGGGCAGTCCTTGGTTCTGGATTGTCCTGGGGAAGCTGTAACTCTGCTTCCTGGCTGAGTGCTCCCTGCTACAGGGAATCATGGATCTAACAAGCCAGCAGCCTGAATTCCGAGAGACAAGATCAGGATTCTGGTCCATGAGTACTGCTGTATGAGATACCACAGACTCTGGTCCATGAGTACTGCTGTGTGAGATACCACAGCCTCTGGTCCATGAGTACTGCTGTGTGAGATACCACAGCCTCTGGTCCATGAGTACTGCTGTAGGAGATACCACAGCCTCTGGTCCATGAGTACTGCTGTGTGAGATACCACAGCCTCTGGTCCATGAGTACTGCTGTAGGAGATACCACAGCCTCTGGTCCATGAGTACTGCTGTAGGAGATACCACAGCCTCTGGTCCATGAGTACTGCTGTATGAGATACCACAGCCTCTGGTCCATGAGTACTGCTGTAGGAGATACCACAGCCTCTGGTCCATGAGTACTGCTGTAGGAGATACCACAGCCTCTGGTCCATGAGTACTGCTGTAGGAGATACCACAGCCTCTGGTCCATGAGTACTGCTGTGTGAGATACCACAGCCTCTGGTCCATGAGTACTGCTGTAGGAGATACCACAGCCTCTGGTCCATGAGTACTGCTGTAGGAGATACCACAGCCTCTGGTCCATGAGTACTGCTGTGTGAGATACCACAGCCTCTGGTCCATGAGTACTGCTGTAGGAGATACCACAGACTCACCAGGTGATTTGGGTTGCAAATGAGGTAGACTGGACAGACCATGGATGAGACTGAATTTATGACTGAACTCAGTATATGTTCCCACCTTAGCTATATTGTTTATTCTAGACCTATAAAATGTTATTCTCCTGATTCTGACAGAGGGGCTGTATTTTAACTGCAAAGTGTTTACATTATTGTAGATCAGTGAATTTTTACCTTTTTTTTTTTTTAATTGCAGAGATCCTCTCTGTCCCGAAGTTTCATCTCTTACACACTCACTTGCAAAGGTACCAAAACTATCCTGGTTAAATTCTTTTCTAGCATAATTTCAAAAATATAATGGCTCATGGTTTGAGGCTACACTGGGGATTACATGGGTGCCAAGCCAAAGGGAAGTGATGCCCAGAGCAGTGCCACAGGGACAGTGTTACCAGAGCTCCTCAGTGCCACTGGTGTCAGGTGGACTTACCCAATGGTTAATTTCTGTATTCTGTTTTCTCTTCAGCATTGAGAGAAATGTTCAGTGTTTTGAACATCACATTAAGAATTCCAAGTGAAAAATATTAGAAAATAATTAGTTTCTTGCTCTCTTCCCTCCCTCACCTGTATAATACTACAGGCAGTACTAGTGTCTTCTAATAATAACTGTCTAGATAATAAACAAGTAGTCAGAGTAACTGAATTTAGAAACTATAATGGAAAAATGAGATTAAGAACAATCTCAATAGTCTCTAACTACAACTATATTGAAACTTTTATGAGGTGAGCTGTGGCTTCTAAAATACCATCTGCAGTTATTTATCAGAATACAGTAGAAACCCCTCTAATTTTTTTAGAATATTTGTGTGAAAGTTACAGAAATATTGTTAAATCTTGCTTAAATGAGGACTTTATAAGATTAAAATAATGCATAAAATACCATATTTTCGAAGGTAGGATGACAGTCCAGTAATGGATACCTTGATAAAAGCTCAGAGCCTTATTTGTACATGGATTTATTAAAAATGTGTGGAAAAGCTCCCACGAGCCAATGTCTATTGGGTGTATTACAGTTAGGGTGTAGACACAGAAAAGTTGCAAGCTAAGGATGAGTGCAAATAAAATTGAGAAGTCATTTGGAAAGTTTGAAAAGCATTCTTTGAAAACTTCCTTTAGTATAGATATGTGAAGAAAAAAAACCCACAAACATAAAATAAACTAGAAAAAAGTAGTTCAATAATAATAATAATACCCCACTAATTTTTGAAAAAACTTTTAGGTAGAAAACAAGAAGAAATTTCCTTCTGTGCCCACAGCTCAGAACAGACCATACTCTGCAAATAAGGGAAAAAGAACAACTTCAAGGTATATAATGAAATCTTTTTGTTGCTATTTTTCTCTATCAAGTTATTTTATGGATGTATGCTTTTATATTCATACAGATAAATGTATCAAACTTCCTCAATCAGCTCCACCAGGTGGCTATCTCTGTTTACTTGCACCAAAAATGATCAGTGAACTTATGTGATTAATATTGCAGCAATGAAACAGTTGCTTTCTGCTTTAGCACTCCTCAAGGGTGACAGCTGAATTCTGGAAACTCCTTCAGTGGAAGGAGGCCCAATGAGCAAGAATGGAGCACCTGAGGCAACCTGGGCCAGCACACTTGGGTGCTGCAGCCTGATTTGTGATCAGATGGTGCTGGGGAATGTGAGGCCTTGTAGTGAATGTTGGGCACACAGGACAAGAGGCTCAGAAATACAACACAGCCTCCAGGGGCTCCCAGCTGAGAAGCTTCAGCTCTGGAGGTAGCAAATTCAAGGTTGTAAAACCAAGAAATGGAGATCTGAACAAAGGGAGAAGAGTCAAAAATTCCAGAAGAGCCTGGGAGCAAATTAAGACAGCCATGAATTATGGCATAATACCAAAATAGATGAAAATTGTCTGCAGGGTGGCAGGACATGGCACTCACAGGCTGAGGCTGTCTTGCAGGAGCTGGAAATCCCTGGGGAGACCCTTCAGACCTCTCTCTGGCATTTCAGGGGAGGTTGTTATGCTGACACCTCCTCATGAGATTTGGAAGTGCTGATACAGAGCCTGTGGAGCAACCCAAAAGTTAGGAGCTCGAGGAGTTTGGAGGCTGGAATGAGGACATGTTGGAATAAGAACTTAGGAGCTTCAGATCCTGTGAGAACTGAGATCACCTTTCTATAGGAGAAAGCTGTGTAGGTGATGTGTTACCCTGCATTTTGGTTTCATGAAAATGCTGGTATGCAGCTTCTAGGATCAGTGAAGTTTCCTAGGCTGGGCATAATGATGCAGAAATTGTCATGAGGTAGGAGAACAGCCACAGGCAACAGAGTTCTACAAGATGGCGTGGCAGGGAGAGGAAAGAGCAGAAATGACAACAGAGGATAGAGGATCACCCCAGGACAGTAGCCAAAGCCAACAGAACATTCCTCTCTTTGCTTTACTCTGATTTAGTTATGGATTTGTTGGATGAGAAGACAGTGCCAGAATCTTCTCAGTTGAAAATGGTGGTGGTTTCTCTGCCTTCTACATTATAGTATGTAAAATCTTGTAATTATTTATGTGGAATATGGTAAAGGTATCTTGCAGAAAACAAATGAGAAATTGCCATCAATGCATCTTTCATATGAATGCAGGTAATGAAATTGCATTAAATGCAGGTAAATAACTATACACTCTTAAAAATAGCAAATATTAAAAATATTTTACAAAAATATGATGTATTATAAATTTAAAATCTAGGGTTTTCATTTTTTTTAGTTCAAAAATAAGAAATGTGGAAGTACAAAGTGCTGATGGTGTTGCAATACTGGAAGATTGCATAGGTTTTTCTTTAACAAAAACAATTAGCAAAGTTGAAGAAAGACTAAAGAAAGGAGTCTTACCAGACTGTCAAGATGATGATATTTTTCCAAGGGTTGGAAATGAAATGGGAGCAGGTAAGTTTCCTTCCATGGTTAGTATGTTTATTCTTGTTTCATGACTGTCAGAAATAGGTTTTCCTGGGGAAAGGAGAAAAGGAGTTTCTGTAAAAATTACAGGGAAAATTCTATAGCCCTTTACCTAAAGGAAAAGGAAAAGAATGTTTTTCCTCTCTACGTAGGCCGAGAGGAAGATCAGTTCACATATGACTGATAATGTGGAAGAGTGAATTTTTATCTTCCTTTCCACCTCTGTAGGAAAGTATTTGGATGGTTACATATATTAAATAAGTGCATAACATTTGATTCATTTCACTGGGAAAACAGAAGTACAGGATGCTAAGCTTGTATTTCCAAAAAGATGAGCTTCAGTCTTTGCACAGACTCTGCCTTGGGAGGCAAAAGCCTTTCCTCAGAGCAGTGCTGTGGATCTCAGCAAGTGGCTGAAACAAGGTAATGTTTCAGCTACAGTGCTTGAATTAGAATCCTCCAGATATTTTCCCACTGCAAAAGGAGTGTTTATGTCTGTCCTAGAAACAGAACAGGGAAGGGATTGGAGCATTTGCCAGCAAGGCTAAAGGCATGACACACATCTGTCTTTGTGGCTCTGGTGTGATAAAAGTGAGTTTGTGTAGTTCCTTACAATGCTGAAGTGAGCATGAAGTCAGAGATTCACCCCAGTAGCTGGAAGTGCCTGAGCCCTCTCCTTTTAATCTAACAGCTTGATGTCAACAAGCATGCCAACACAGAAATAGCTTGGTTTCTAACCTCATGTAATTCTATGCACATCTTCTGTTACCAAGTCTCCCATAACAGATCCTCAGATAACTTCTTTATAGTTTTCTCCCTGAACCAAAAAGAAATTGCTTTGGCTTGCATTGGTAACTTCTACCAAATCAATTCAAGGCAACTCAAGAAGAGTTATTGCTTTGTAATCAGGGACCAAGGACATGTTATGGAGTATTGAGGATTGTTTCTGTAACTTTAATGATGAAATAAAAATCCTCTGAATTGATTTTTGCATTTTGAGTTTGATATTGACTTTGGAACACTCTGAATGCCTCCCTAATGTGGTAAATAAGCTATTGCAGGGCATCCCAGCAGTGTCAGACTCAGTTAGAAGGAAGCAGCACAGGTATTGAGCAGGCCCTGTTACAGAGGGGGCTCAGTGGGAATCTCCATTATGGATTCCTTAGGCCTGTGTGCCTGTGCCCAGCTATTTAGGCCAATGTGCTGATAAGGTTCCAGAGTATTGTCCTTTCCTTGAGCTTATTGCAGCACTCTTCCTGGAATTGGGTTCCCTGTCTTTATTTCAGGATCACAGGTTACCACAGTGCTGCCAACACAGTAGCTTAGACATTACTTTAGTCTGGGACTGTTTTGAGGGGGGGTATATTTCAACTCTGCAGTAACCAGCAGTGATAGAAGCACACAGACATAGAGAAGGCTGAACATGAAGCTCTATTTTTATCTAATACACCCTTACACATAGGAATAAAATACTTGAATATATTGTTGCACTTCATGTTAATCTTCATCTTATCTCAAGAATTCAAGAAATCTGTTCTTTCTTGTAGGGTATCAGAGTCTCTCCAATGTCCTTTTCTTATTTATCAGTCCCTAAATCATTGGTTACTTTATAACCTAACACCATCCTATGAAGTGATACTCCCCCTTATCAGCCTCATCAGGTGATTAAAATTGACCAGTTAGGAAGCTAATTGTTTAATTATCTTTACCCCTTGTCAGAATTGAGATTATTTGGATCATGGGCACCTCCCAAGACTGATCCAGTTCTAGCTGTGCACTCGAATTTTCACAGGTTTTACTGCTAAGTGCTCATAATGACACACAGCTGAATAAGACAGAAGCTGCCTGTGGACTAATAGCTGAGTAAAAGAGGAAACAAGATGGTAAAAAGAGCCAATTTTTACAGGCAGTGATATAGCCCTAGAGGAATCTCCCATGGATCTTGCATTGATAGCTGGTAAAGAAGTTTGTCTATATAACAATTATTTTAGGGTAGTTAAGACTGATGAAGTATTGCAAAGTATCTCATAGTACTGAGGTGCTGGAGCACAAGTTTATATTCTGTATTAAAGAGTGCAGAGTAACACTGCCAGAAAACACAGCTTTCCAATCCCACCTACTACACAACTCCAGTCACACCTACTACTGAGCTGGACTTACTTTAATTAGTGATAACTAAATAATCTCCAAAAGGATAAACTTACTGTCTGTTCACAGTAGGAAAGGTAATGAATTTTTAGAAATCCTTCAGAAGATAGCAGAAAACAGAATATTGTACTGTTACCATTACACTATTATATAATTAATGCTACCCCATCTTGAGAATGGCACAGTTCTCAGATCCTCAGTTCCCAGATTCTCAGAGATCTCAAATCTAGGATGCAGAACTATCAAAAACACTTGTTCAGAGTGTACAGTGCAATGAGAAGTGTAGAAGAGCTTGAATTTGAATCTTCAGTTTGAAAACAAAACAATTAAAGGCAATATGAAAGTTCTGTAATGGAAACAGTAATGGTAAAGGGAAAGCTGTCTTTCTCTAATGCAAACTCTAGTAAATGCCACATTAAATTGGATTTAAAGTAAGCTACACAAAGTGTTTCTCTTTCACATAAAGCATAATTAAATTAGCCAGCTCATTGCCACAGGATGTGGTAAATGCCAAACTACAATATGTTTCATGAAGAAAATCAAATAACTTAATAGTATAGAAGTACCTGCAAGGGGATTAAACATGAAGTTTTCGTTATGGTCTCCATCTTGACAGCCACTAGTTACCAGAAGCTAGCAAGGATATAAAAGAAGGAATAAAAGTTAGCCTGTATCTTATTTTTTCATGGTGTTTTCCTAAACTGTACTTATTATTGGCCTCTGCAGAATTAAAGCTTAAGCTGCAATTGATGAGGGAAGATGGGTGAAATTAAACAAATTCCTGTTACAGCAAATGAACACATGTACCCATCCATTTCTCCACTCATAGCTCTAGGTCCTTCTCCTTCACTTTATTCTTTTCCTCATGTAACTACTGGGAATAATGGTTATTCCTGTGTTAGTCAGCTTGATCCTCAGACTGTTTCCATGCTTGAAGCTTGTGGAAGTCCAGAGGAAGTTCTTGTGAATGAACTGGGGAATAGGAAGTATGAGAACAGACTGTTCCCACACAGCTTGTTTTGTCATGCCAGTCCATTCCTTAGCTGTCCAAGAGCAAGACAGAATTTCATTTGGAAAAAAAAAATATAATTGCATGGATTTAATTTAAACTATTAGTTGAAGAATGTTAGCAGTGTACTTTAAAAAAGCATAGAGTACTGTGTGGGAGGGATATTTACCTGTTGGGAGGGGTTTGCAGCCTACATCAAATTCCTTGTTGTGCACAGCTTAAAATTACACTGGCTGTAACTAGAGAAGGTGTAGCTCCAGCTGGATTGCAATGCCTTACAATATAGTTTTGTTGACTTCAAACTCAAGAGGTGCTGCCATGTACAGCATGGTATGATGCAAGTTTTCAGTAAGTTTCAATGTTGAGCATTATGAGTTTTTTACAATTTAAAGATATCAAGTTCAGTCATTAAAAGGAAAAAAATCTATACAAAGCTTTGCCTAAGAATGAGAAACCTGCAAATGCTTTTTTTAGAAATCTGAGTTTTTATTTGCCTATTTCTCTTCAACAATTATAAACAATGTCCTGTGGTTTTAAATGCAAGAAGATAAAATGAGTTCTTGCATGAGTTTTGGTTCTTGTCTGCATTGAATAATGAGTACTTGTGTATATTAAATGTAAGTTTTTATGTTCACAGAAGCTCAAATCAGATTTCTTAAGGCAAAGTTACGTGTGATGCAGGAAGACCTGGCAAATACAGTGTTTGAATGCAGGAAAAAGGTAAGGGATTAATTTTTTAATCCAGAAATTGAATAGGTTCCTCTTTAACAAATAATCCCAAAACAGAATTCTCTCAACTTTTCTGTTTCAAGTATTAAGAGTTAACGTTCTATTTTTTTTAAATGCTGTAGAAATTTAGAATCAGGGGTGGTAATTTCTGTATAAGTGTGATCTTGGACTAAAAGCTTTCAAAATGCACTTAAAGGTAAATAATTTGGGGCAGGAGAGAACTACTGGAAACAAAGACATGCCCCAGCTATAGGGCCACTGTGGTTCTGCAAAGTCTTAAACCATCTCCTTCCTGCTGGGAAGGAGAGCAGAGCCTGAGAAAAAGGAGGAGAAACAGTGGTGGTGAAATGCAGATGGTGGAGTACAGAGAGAAGGGGAGTGTGCCCAGAGCTAGCTGCAGGGATGAGATGGATGTTTAGGGTAAAATGAGAAACAGAGCAGCTTGAGAAATAGAAAATCTTGAGAAATACAGTCAGGTGCTTTCAGTGTCATCAGTGGATCGAGTGTGGAAAGAGCTTCCATTTAAAGTGGAATATTGTAATCAAAACAGAAATTAGGCTGTCTTTGTTCTCAAGAGTACAACTGATGCAGAGGATGGTGTTTGGAATTACGTACCTGGGCAGATCAGCCTGAACTTGAGGCATTGTGAGGCTACACTGATACTTCACTGTTAGAATGTACAAGTGAGTTTTATGATCTGCACTGTCTGGCAGGATATTTTAAAGTGATGCTCAAACAGCTCTTGAACTGCAAAAAGTTAAGTAGTTCATATCTGTCTGCCAGAGACATCACTTCTTATTCATGTATTTGTAATCAAGGTTTTTGAACTAACTTTCTGTTTTACATAACTGCACTGTTTTTATGTGGTCTCTTCAGAATGCTTTTTTCCACCTATTCCCCAGGCCCTAAAGGGATGATGACATTAAGAACATATGGTAAAACACCTATGTGTAATTTAGCGTTAAGGAGCAGGATGATAGTAAACAGGTTTTTTGAGATAAGTACATGAACAAAATCTTTAGAAGTAATTAGATTTTGATATTTTATATCTGTACTTTATTTTTATCAACACAGGTGGTTCTGCATTTCAATACTTCTATGGTGTGATCAGAAGTTGGTACATTAGATTTTAAAGTCATTTTCAAATCAAATATAATTTTGTCAGTAGCTATTGAACTTCATCATTCCATGCCAAAATCATGACAGAATTCAGTTACTGTAGCAGATGACAGAAGACAACCTTGTACTTTTTCTAGTCCTGCTCCCTTAGCACTTTGTATGTAAATTTATCATTTTGGGATCTAGTTTCTCTGGTGTGAAAATAACTATTACATTCAGAAGGTCGCAAAAATTTCATTTTGGCAAAGCCTTGAGATAGATTCTGGGTTTGCTTCCAATTCACAGTCCACTTGTTATAAGGAAGCAGTAAATCTGTTTAAATGTAAAGAGGTGGGAGTTTCTGAGGTGCATGAAGTCATGAGAAGCATTTAGGATAAAGCATTCAGATTTCTCAGGTGGGCTCCTGGTATTCCAAGGGACTGAGAGAACAGCAGAGAGAGACTTTTTTCACAGAAATTCCATTTCTGTATGTGCCTTGGTTTCTTTTGCTTAAAGAAAAGTAGGCATAATGTGTCTCTGAAACAATCTACATTAGTATTCACTTACAATGTTTGAAAGGTTATAAAAGAAAAATGCCTTGAATTATAATGCTTAATGTGGGATGTAATTGCCACTAGGTCATGAATCTAAGACAGGACTCACTTCATGGTAAGAGAATCTTAAATTTGAATATTTGATGTATCCCTGAATCATTAGCTTGCTTTTAAGTCAAAACCAGATAATCTCCTGAAACATAATGGAGTGGTTTATCAGTAATTATATTCTCTTCTTTTTCCCATAATTTTTCCTAATATGTGCATTTAGCTATTATCACAAAAAAGTCACAAAATATCTATGTACCACTGTTACTCATATAATTCTATAACACTTTGATTATTTTCAAAACCTTTGAGCTATGAGAAATGTTTTACATACTGCTACAAGACAGTTTCAAATAGAAGACTGCAGCATGTTAAATAAGAAAAGTGTTACTGGTTTTTAAAGTACTGTCTTGGTAAAATGGTGTTTTGTTTTCTTAGTCTTACTTGTTGCTTTTTCTAAATCTACAGTACATATATTCTTACTGCCTTTTATTTACAAGACATCATTACTGCATTACCCTCCTGCTCCCTTGCAATAATTTAGCTGGGTTTTTTTGCTAATTACTGCCATACAGGATGATGAAAATCAGAATTTAGGAACTCGGCTCAAAGATACTGAAGAAGAAAACTCAAGACTGCAACGAACAATCAGCCTGCAGCAGTCTCAGATTGAGAAGTACAAAATGTTGTCACAAGAAGCAAACAAAAAAACTGACGGGTTACAACAAGAGGTCACTGCACTAGAAAAGGTATTGCAGATATTACTCTTATTTATCTCAAAAAAGGGAAAAACCCACATCAAATTATCTTCTGTTCCCTGATGGAGTGATAGAACCATGTCCAAAGATCTCATTAATGTTTCAATGTCTGTTAATTTAGAAATTGTATTTTTAAATGGCCTAATTTTTTTTAAGGAAGAAATAATATATTTTGCTAACTTTTTCTTCTGCTTTTACAGTCATATATTTCTGTGTTTTGAAATTAAATTCCTATGTAAAAGACACACAAGAGACAAAACTACCTTTTCAGAAACTGCTGTCAAATTTAAAAACAAATCCTGTAAAGTACAAGGAAATTCCATTTTTTGGGTTTTAATTATAATATTTTTAAAATTGCTTCTGTAAATTCTATTGCAAGCTGTAGAACCTAGTGAATTCTTTTTTAAGCACCTGCAGCTTCTAATAGTATCTTGTGCAGGTAAGGGAAGGGATGTGCTTGTTGTTGGAAATGGAGAGGCAGGCCCTGCAGTGTGGCTGAGCCCAGGTGAGCCGTGCCCTGCCCAGCACAGCAGGTGCTGCAGACACAGCTGGCTTTGTTTGCAACTCCATCTTAAGGGCAGCATGTGTTTTTCTTGAATTACTCAGAGCTAGAGAGGTTGACTTCAAAACTGTGGAATACATACAGTGTTGGGTAGTACTTGTAATACAGCCAGGAGAGTGTTTCAGTTAAAAAATTGGGGAAAACAGAACACAGCTCAGCCCATCAAAGGCTCATACTTCCATCAATCATAGTATGGATTCATGTGGGCATGCTTATATCTTAATGTTTCATAGTTCTGGCATTTTAAAACTAACATGGTCTTTGTGTTTTTTCTGTGCAGATACTTGGAGGTTTTTAATTCCCTTAAACTGATTGTGATTCTGTGAGGAAAAATATTAGTACTAGTGTTTATGCTGCTCATCAGCTCACAGTCAATAGGGCCTAGAGATTTACAGTAATTTAGTTCCTTCTCTTAAAGCAAGACAGGACAAATTATATTCAAACCATCTTGGACATAAGTTTGTTTAACCTGTACTTACAGCTTTCTGGAGTGGGAATTTCCATCACTTCCTTGCACAGTCACAGTTAGAAAGTATTTAGGAAATGGGATGAAAGGTTTATTCACTTCCCCTGCACAGGTACTGTAGCCAGAATATGATCACTTCCCTCACTGGTCTTTGCTTTGGATTTACCTTCCTCAGTTGCTTCAATTGTTCCTCATAGAGGGTGTTTTCTAAAATTCATCAAGGTTGCCAGTTAGCCCTGGTCATGAAAAATATTGGTAATCCTTTAAAATACTATGACAGCAAAAAAAGCAAGTATATGTAATGAAAGATTCTCTGCTAATTCAAAAGTTACTTTACACATTTTCTCTGCTATATTAAATTATCTAACTGCAAAAACCATGCATGTAAAAATAATTTTGCAGTAACTGCTTAAATCTCCAATGGATTTAGAAGACTAAAAACTGCTCTATTTTTTAGATATGAAGTATTATTCAACCCTATTTAATTAATGTAGTGTAGATCTATTCCAGACGTGTTTAAAAGCAATTTCCTGTGAACACAGGCTTGAAATGGTTTTACTGTGCTGCTGAACTCTCCTGACTCTTTCAGTCTGGAGAAAGTTTTCTGTATAGCTGAGAGCACAAATGTAACCTCTGATTTTGGGGCTTTTTTTGCTTTTTCTGTTGTTGCAATGTAGATGATGGTAGACTTAAGGTGTGGTACATGCTTCCCCAAACTCCTTAGATTATCAAGTTTTTTTTTAATTCTTCAATCCCCCAGGAACTTTTTGTATGTGCCTAGGCAAAGATTCTCACCTGCTTTTCACAATTTACCTGAAACATGGTAACTATTTCATTATTTTTACATTTTCTTCTTTTGGTGTTCAGTCTCTGTAAACATTACTGCTGCAGCACCCACCTAAGGCAGTAACTGAATTCTGATACTCCCAGAAATTTCCATCTTTTTATTTCCAGCATTCCAATTTTTTTCTATCTAGTTGATCTCATAAGTGCTATCACCTCTCTCATCTCTTTTTCCCCCACTGGTCCACAAGAACATTCCTTTCATTGTTCTCTCTGTCACTTATTCAGCCAAGCTCTAATCTTAGATAGGGGTCTGGGAAACACCAGTTGTACTCTTGCTGTTTTTAAGCTTTTTGCAGGGGGTTATCACTTGCCTTGAAGAAAGGCTTGATGTTAAGTACACCTTCTCTCAAAACTGTTTTTTGGGGAGGTGTTGCAGAGCTTCCTAAAGATAGCAGTGCTACCTGCACAGCTGCTGAGAGGACAGAAGGCCTGCTGAGGGTTACTCGTGGGCTATCAGCCCCTGCTGATACTCAAGTGCCTCAGCCATGGCAGAACAGTGGGGAAAATCCAGAAACTGAAATGGGATGCAATTTTAAAACACAGTAGTTTATCCTCCCCACTCTTAGAGAAATATTGTATGAGAAAACTAATCCAGCTTTGACTTAAAGTATTAAAGAAATGGCAGAAACCTTGCCTAGTTACAAAAGAAAACATTTATTTCAGGTATTTTTAAGATTAAAAACTTGGAGTCTAATACATTTAACAATATACCCTCACTAGATGACTTGCAAGAAAGTTCTTGATAAGGTATTATGTGTGACAGCAAATGTCAAAAATCCTGAAAAGAATTCTTAGAATTCTTTCATTAAATGATCTGATTAGCTGATAAGTAATTTGCATTGCATGTAGACTATTTTTTTTGGTCATTAAATGCTTGAAAGACTATTCCAAAGCTTTTTGTATCAATGCAGAGTAAAATATATAGCACAAATATATATCTTCTTGATACAAGACAAAGAGGTCAATTAGTATGTATTTCTTGGATAAAAGATGTGGAAGTCTTGAGTAACCACCACAGAACAGGTGGTTACTCAGGTATAGAATCCACAGGTGTAGAATCGAGAAAACAGAAAAGTTGCTCAGAAATGAGGCAGTCTGAGGGCTGCCTCATAATCAGTAAGGCCCCTCTCTACCTTGATTTAGTTAAAACAAACTTCCTGTGCCCATTACTAAAAATTGCATACTTTAAAGAAAAAGTCTATTTCTTCTTCATAAAACACAAGACGTGTTTCTTTTCCTGCCAGAGTTGTTTATTTGTTTTACTTTGTGTGTTATCTATATTCCAGTATCTTTAGTCTCATTATTCTGTTCCTCAGGTTGGTTTCTTTCTCTCATTTCCCCACTTACAGCACTATGAAATGCTGTCAGCAGAGTCAAGAGACAACTGCTTTGATTGGTGCCATAACACTTGATGAACTCTTTGCTGCCAGATGAAATAGTTACTACCCTCAGCCATCTGCAGCAGGCTGCTTTCACTTCTTGGTGGTAATTGCATGTAGTAATCTCTGGGGCAAAGAGGTGAAAGGAGCAGGTGGGAAGAAGCAGCTGGGAACACCAGCCACCATTCCAGAATCTGTCACAGAGTGGACATACTGATACTTTTTTCTCTTTTTTCTGACTGATCATACAAGGTTTTTCAATCTTATATGATCAGCTTCACAATTTACCCCAAGAGAATCTTTAAAAAAAATTATGAGAAAGATCCTTTTTCAAGATTTCAAAGGAAAAGGGGTTGTTTTAATGGTGGAATTGTCTTTGAGACAGATTCTGTTACAGGCCAAAGAAGTTCAGACTCTTCACCTTTAAGGGTGAACCTTTTTTGTTGATACAGGATTCATTAGAACACCATTATTCACGATGTTTTTATTGGTTTGTCCTTTGCTTCTTCAATAGGAATTGGAGAGTCTAAAGCGTGCCCAAAAGCAGGCTGCAGCCACTCAGAGTGCAGCAGAGGTTCGCTTAAACAGGGCCTTGGAAGAAGTGGAGAAGTACAAAGTGGAGCTGAATAAACTGAAGCAAAGCAACAAGGTACTGTGGCTTAGGAAAGCAATTTCCAGTCTGTAATCACTCAGTAATGCTAGAATGAGACAAAAAGCTTGATGGGCTTTGGAAGCTTCATATCTCTTACAGGCAGCCCCAAAATTAACTTGGAGCAAGTCACAAAAGGCCTCAATAAGTTATCTTAGAGGATACTACTGCAACCTCTGCAGGAAGAAATGTACAGAATGAAGTTAAAGCCTTTCTGATTTTCCTCATTTCTGTGAAAATGAGACATATTTAGGAAGAGGCAGAAGTTCACATACACACCTAACACATACAAAGGCAAACCACGGCTCTTATTGCCAAGATTTCTTTTTTAAGCTTTAATGTGGGAGTATTTTGATTAATCCAATTTCTTTTCAGAAGCATCATGTGTGGCTACTGTTTGTCATTTTCTTATGTAATGCCAGGTTTCATTACCATTTCCATAATTTCTCCTATTCTTCCCTTGGTAGGATGTAGCCAATCAAGAACTCAAAATGATCGAAGAGTTAAAAGCAGAAAACAAGAAACTGCAGAAACAAAAAGGAGAGCTAATTACAGGTTTTAAAAAGCAGTTAAAGTTAATTGATATTTTGAAGAGACAAAAGGTAAGGAGCAGACTATGGGTGTATTTCAGTTAACAACCTCTAGCTAAATGCATCTACTCTCCAGTAAAGTAATCCTGAAAACTGTTAAGTTTACATGGAAGGAAATTAAAATGAGAAGAATGTATACTAAGAGATATTTCCCAAATCAAATTATTTTCCACTTACTAGTTCAATCACACTTTTCATTTAAAATACTTGGGATGTGTGCAGTCCTTTCCATCAGTTCTCCTTCTGAGGCTGCATGAGACATGCAGAGCTATAGGCTGGACAAGACCTTAACAGCACAGAGTGGGTCACCTCCAATTGCTTACTCTGCAGAATGTCCTGGGATTGACTTTGGGATGGAGTCAGTGCACTTCTTGCACCCTCAAACCAAAGCTGTAAGACAGCTAAAGCAAGCAATGTATGGTGGCTTGTTGAGCAGAACCTCCTTTAAGAAGGGCCAGCCTTAGAGATAAGAAAGTAGAAATTCTATTTACCCTTTGAGTACTCAGTGATCACCAGACATTTAGTAAACACTTTTGAAGCTGTTGAGCCCCAAGAGGAAGAATAGTTCTGGATGAAGTGGCAACTTAAGTGTGTGTATTTTGCACCCTGATGCTAAGAACTGGGAATTGCAATATGAAACTACACTCTTGAATGTGGAATACCTCCCCAACACAGGGCAAAGGAGAACAGCTAAGTGGAACAAAAGGAAGTGGGGCTGCTTATGTATTTCCAGTGCAAGCGAATTTTTCTGGCAGTAACAGGGTGCAGAGGAGATCCTGGGGATTTACCTAACAGCAATAATGCTAACTTAGCCTTTAGCTGGCCCTTCTAGCTTTGCAGTTTTATTTTGAGAATGAAAACTACACAGCATTCACTCAAAATATGTTCTTCCAGATGAGGTAGCTTGTTGTCCTCTGGGACATGAATTCACTGAAATGGGTGTCACAGAGCAGCATTTCTGTTTGACTGGGAATCAAACCCATGGTCTCAGACAGATGTCACAAACTGCATTAAATACACTTTTAAGCAATTACAAATGCTGTATCAGAACTGCAGATAGGAGAGAGAGCCACTTACCTTTTCTTACAAAAAATGTTACTCACAGAAGAAGGATCCTGTGAGTTGTCCTTTCTGAAGACTGGGGCTAACCCTGCCCCTTGCAGCTTCTGGCAGAATGCACTGGGGAAGTGCCACAATCAGGGGAAGGATTCAAGTCTGATTCAAACATGCCTTTTGTTGAATGAATTAGAAAAACCTGATTTAGGCTATTTGTGTAATATTTGTGTGGCAGCTTCAGATGCACAGAGCCTGAAGAATGACAGAGGGAAAATATTCCCCAAAGACATTAACTATCAGGAGTAGGATGAGATTTGCTTTGTAATAACTTTAAAGTTAAATTGTATATTGATCAGCTTGAAAGAACATAGACCAAGTTTTCTTTTATGTGTTCTTCAGAAGTCACAAGAGTTGTCAGATTTTCAGGAATATCTTTAATGAATGAATTATTGATTGCTTTATTAAAACCAATAAAATATCCCAGTTAGCCAGGATTTTGTATTGCTCATTCACACTATTTTACCTTCTCACTTTTTTTTTTTTAGATGCACATTGAAGCTGCCAAGATGCTTTCTTTTACCGAAGAGGAATTCATGAAAGCTCTTGAGTGGGGAAATTATTGATCCCATTAAATAACTTCTGTTTGAAAGATGAGTCAGATGGTACATTATTTTGAGACTGTATATGAGTTCTTGTTAATAGTTAATAACTCTACATCCCACTGAATTGATTTTGTTGATTTTTCTTATGTTTAAATAGTTAAACTTTTGTCAGCCTGATAGCTTGTGTTGTAATGTTGTATGAAACACAAATTTCTACTTCACTGTCAGGCCAAACTGCCCATTCTGTGAGGAGCAGAGAAGCACAGACCACGCAAGGAATATTCCAACAAGTGAACTTTGTTATTAGTTTGCTCTGTTCTAGCATTTAAAACTGTACCTTACCTATGGTCATATTCAGTCCAAGGAAGTCAGGATTTAGTCTCAGAAAATTCCTTGTTGCAACAGAAATAAACTAACCAGTGATCCACTTGAGAAGAAAATGTCATGTCCTTTTTAAAACACGTGGTTGGAAAATTGGCCTTGTCTGTTCTCTGTAACAGATCTCCCCTCAAAGCTAGCTGGTCTGGCATCTAATTTAAGCACCAACAGCTCTTTTATAGAAAGGACCATAACTTGTTTTAGCAATTACATCTGAGCGCCCCTGGCTGGCATTACCATACGTGAGACTTGCCCATCATCACCATTCAGACTGCACAGTCCCATGGAGCTGTATGGTGTAAAACTGTTCCTTCAGTCAAGGTGGAAGTATTAAACCTTTTCCTGGCCATCAGCTGCTGCTTTGGGATACAGGCAGGAGCAATGACTCTGTATTCCCAGGTGCTCTACAAGCATCACAACCATAAACATTTCATTATTCATCATTGTAATCAATAACTAGAAAACCGATTCAGGGTAGAAGAGCTGAACCTATTGTGTGTATATTAATGAACAGGAGCAATACAAGCCTGTGCTGCTTGCATGAACCTCTGCCACACCTCAGCTATTTCAATGGATTCATCCCTCAGAGTGAGTAAGAACATGGGACAAAAACAGTCAGTTCATGCATTTAAAGAAAGGTATAAACAGTAGTTCTGACCTCAGAATGACACAACAGATCTGCTTAGATCCTACCAGTGAAGTACCTCAGATCTACCTCGTGGAGATGAGACACACTGCATTTGAATGAGGGTTGTTGTAGTGTAGTGCCAGTGCAGCCACATCTTCCCAGAACCAGTGCCTTAGGAGAATCCTTCAGTCCAGACTGGAGTACACATGCTAGGTTAGGTTTCTGCTGCTTGCTGAAGAAAACATTTCTAACATTACTACATGACTAACTGAGAAGAATTGAGAACTCCAGAACAGTTTATTGATGAAAAATCCAAGTGGACTTCTATAAAATGGACTTCTAAAAAATGCAAATGCACTTCTAAAAAACTAACTGCCCATCCATTTAGAACTTCGGTTTTAAAATGAAGGCTGTTAATGCTATTAAAAAGGAATTCCTCACTGTTAAAAGCAAATGGAAGTTTTCACTGGGAATCCGATGACACCTAGTGGCAAAGCAGGAGCTGATCTGAGCGAAGGTTCAGCTCTCTTCTGAAAGTTCATTACCTCTTCTCTGCTGGTAAGCCAACCTGAAATCTTCTCCAAGCATGTTAATATCGTTTTCATCTTTGAGTATTCCCTGCATTAACAGGAAAGAAATATCATAAGGTAGAAACTATGGATTTCTGAAATTTTCTATGGAGAAAATAGAGTATCCATAATGGTATCCATAATACTATGGTACCTTTAAGGCAAGCCTGAAAACAGTCACAAAGCCCAAACAGATGAGTTACAAATCGGTGCCCCCTTTTTTTTTTCTGCCATAAGACAACATTTAGCTGCATTCTCTTGCTCACAGGAGTGATTACAGTCAGTACAGCACAGGGGCAGGCTTAGTAAAATCAAGCAACTGCAGTGAAAAGAGGCCCTGGCTGGGCTGGGGCTCTGTCTCCCCCCTTACCTGAGTTGGAATTAACTCATACAAAGAAATAAGTTAAGAAACCAAGTAATGATGGAAAACTTAACCAAAAACTATGTTTCTGAGAAGAGGAACTTCACACAGAAATTTAAATTTCTAATTCTAAATTAATTTTACTGTTAAAAATAGGTATGACCCACAGAACATACCTTGCAGCATTTAAAAAAGAGGAAAAAAGTTACAAAATGCATTTATATTGGAAAGCTTCCTATTTGGTAGCATTTTGCTGTTTAACCATTTTTAGTGAAGTAATGAGATGTAGGAACACCCAACTCAAGACACAGTGTTGAAACAGTGAACAGAAAAGTAGAACATCATACATGGCACATATGTGAGCCTTGGACACTGAAATTGCCAAGGCTTCCTACAACAGAAAATTCAAACCAGAAAAGTTTAAATTAATTTTAAGTTTAATTAATTTTAATTCAATTTAATTAAAGTTTAATTTTATCAAAGTTTTGTCAATATGAGTTATCCTTTAATTAAATCCACATTAGAGAACAACTCACTCCAAGTGTTACACACTCCTGCACCAATTATGGTATTAATATTTGAGTAAATGTTAAACTCTGCTCTACTTAAGGTTTTCCAGTATTGCAGAATTTCTTTAACAGCTGGATAGTTCCTTCTCTTCTGTAAATGCAATTTTACATCCCTAAGGCAGCTCTCAGTTCATTTGTGTACTATTAGGAGATCTTTCCAATTATGAAGCACAATACAAAATAAATTGTAGTTTATTCCTATTGCAAAACTTTTTAACTTTTAAAAACACCGGGATGAGGAGAGCAAGCTCTGTAATGCCTCTGTAGATGCTGCAGTTCATTGCACTGCTGCAGAGTCTGTAGTTATGGAGTATTTGGCAGACAAGCCAGAGAGCTGCAAGAAATTGCTGCCAAAACCCCAAGTGAGAAATTTGGTGGAAACAAGTTTTAAGATGTGGTGGACTCCTTTCTAGCTAGAGAAGCCCTGCTGTAAAACTCATGTTCCATATTTCAAACACTGGACATGCAAAGTGCTGTGGAAGCTTTCACACAGTTCTGTACAAGGCATTGATAGTGCCAGAGAGCAGTGCTGGAAACAGGTCCCAGCTCAAAGGCAAAAGGAAGAGGTGAGAGCAGGTGAGCTGACACAGCAAGGACATCCACTGACTCCAGGAACTGCCACAGTTCTGACACTTCACCTTGAACTATCCAGGAGAAAACCAATTTACAAGACAGACATTAAAAATATTTAAAATACAATTCACTTACTCGAGGAAGATAACCCAGCAATTTCCATGCATGCTCCTTCAAGAGTTTCTGTCTCTCCTCTTCAATAATTGCACGGATCCTTTCTTGCCTTCTCTTCTCTAACTCTCTTTCTTCAAGTTCACGCTCCTACAACAAACAAGTTTTCCTAAGTTCTGTTTCAGCTCTGTGAGCATTTGTTTCCACCACTCTCCACAACAGCATAAAGAGAAAAAAAATTTAGTGGAGTAAATTTTGAACTTCCACTTCCTAATTCCTGGTCACAGGAAATGCTCTTGAAAAGGATGGAAAAGTGTATGGAAAACCCTACAAAGCATTGTTTAAATAATATCTGTCTGGCAACTGGAAAACAATCTCAGACAAAAGAGAAAACTGAATGGCAAGTCATGGGGTGAGTCTGCTATCCAAGTGTTTGGTGTCAGAAGCCTTTTTGAAGGCAGGCAGTGTTCAGTTCTGGTGGCTTTTTGGCTCTCAGATGAGTTAGTCTGTTCCAGCCCTACTGCTCTAATCCAGGGAAAGGAGCAATAGGTGTGAATTCTCACACTGATGACTGGAAATTGCAGTTCACATTACATAGGTGATTTATACCCTATACACAGGTCTGAAAACATCAGTATGGCATTCCATATCTTGCTTTCAGCTTACACCTTTTCTCCTTTAGATCTCAATAAAAGAGACCTAACCTCAAAGCAAGACTAGGCCTACCCCTCCTCATGCATCATTATCAGTGCAGCTGCCCAGGGATGTGAAACTGGACAGCAGTTGTGTTGCTGATCTAATGGCTCCCAAAGAGGTATTTGCAGTACACAGCTACACAGGAGGGCAGGAATGTTGTTGACCCCAGCCTCTTGAGCTGCAAAAAAAGTTAGCTCTAAAATACTTTTTTATTGTTAGAAACCAAAACAAAATCCTTGTTCCCCTTGCAATTCCCATCACCTTTCCCTACCAACACCAGCATTGTCCCTTAGGATAGCACAAGTATTTCCATCTTAAACACTGCTCAAACCAAAGGTGCATGTGAAACTCTTACTTTTTCTGCAATGCACTGTTTGCGCCGGTCCTCAAGGATTTTTTCCACGGCCATTTTGTGTTCGAGCTGTTTCATTCTCCGTTTCTGCGCGTTCAGCTGCTCAATGCGATCGTCCTCGGCCAGCTTGGCCAAAATCCGCTGCCGCAGAGCTTTGTCCTCTTCTCTCATAGCTGCTTGTTCTGCTGCCTTCAGAGCAAATTGCTTTTCATATGCTTGCCTTAAGTCCAGGCGCTGTCTTATTCTCTTTTCAATTTCTGCCTAGAGAGGAAATGTAGTAAAATGCAGTATTACTGAAAATACTTTGAAAAATTCTCAGCAGCAGCAGCCAATCTACTCCATTTATCTTGGAATAAATTTACTGCAGCTCTTAACTCCTAGCATAACTAACTGGAGCAAACATTCCATATCTGACAGTGCTCTCCAGTATTTATCAGCTTGGCAAATGTCACAAGATTCTCAAAATTTAGTCCAAAACCAAAGGGGATTTTTTTCCCACTATGATGAAGGCAATCAACAAGGCAGTCATCCTGAACAACACTCAGAAAATAGCAGTGTTTGGTATCTCAACAATGTTACATTTTGTCTGTCGCCCACAGCAAGGTAAGGCAGGCCCATAGGAAATAGACATGCAGAAAAAACCTCAGTAAATTAAACTGCTTAGCTTAAACCTAAACTTGAAAATTACTCGTGTTCTCCTTCACAAGATAAATAAATTAATAAATGGGGCTACAAGGGTATTCAAAACCTTCCCTTACCTTTCTGGTTTAAATTAAATACATTAGGAACAGAAAAGGAAACTCAAAGTACAAAATTTTCTCTCCAAAACCTAAGCTAATCTATAAGCTGCCTGTCTGACTGAGAACATTTAGAAAATAGAGTTGAAAATAAATACTTTGTGCTAGAACATAACTGAAAACCCCAAAGTCACAAACAACACAGCAGACTTAGAAATCCAACGTATAGGAAAAAAAAATCCTTCATGTACCTGGCAGCACTTACCATCTCCTTCTTCCTTTCCATCGCTTCTTGTTCTTCCACATACAGATCTTGGAGGATTTGTTCCTGTTCTTTACGCCTCTGTTCTTCTCTTTCCATGGTCTTGGCAAGCTATTACAAGAAGGAAAGGTTTCTAAATGAAAGACAAAAACATATAACAATTTTTTCTACAATTTCAATTTTTGATACCATGTTTTGAATTCTCTGTTTTTTCTCTTCACTGTCTCGAATTTTAGCCATCCAACCATCTTCTCTTTGTCGTTGCATGTTGGCAAACTCCATAATTTTCCTGTTTTCTTCTTCCATCTCTTCCTGTTTCCTTTTCCTCCAGATAGCTTGTTCTTTTATAAACTCTTCAATATATGTCTGAGTTTCTCTTATTTTATCTAACTTCCGCTGTTTTTCCCTGTAGAAGATGGAAAAAAAACTGTTCAAATAATTATTTAACATAATAAGTAAGTATTTAACCAGACACCATTAACAACATATTCCTGAGACTAAGATTTAAGTGACTCTCCTTAACCATTCAGCTAGAAACTAGATAGCTAAACTGAAAATACTTAGTAATGAACTGCCCCAAGAAGGGAATCTCATGTCTAACATCTTTTTGGAAGACAGACTGTACACAAAAGTACACACTGCTGCTGCATTTTATGTATGCCCCATCAAAGAGAAAGAAAACAAAGCCAAATACCACCACAACCCCTAAACTTTTTATTTACACTGAACTCTCCTCACCGCACACACAATACTCTGCCCTCAGAAACCTCCTTCCCTGCTCCTAACACATGCAAACAAAGCATCTGGTGGCAAGGCAGGGACACAGGCAGAGGCAGAAATGTGTAATTTGCTGTTGTGTCCAACATGATGGGCCCAATGGAAGTCCTCCTGCAAATAAGCTGGATTTCATATTTGGGGAACAAGGACATGAGAGTGATTGGGACATTCTGAAGTTTCAACAGGAAAATCCATGCAAGTCAGTCTCTTGTCACTAAAATGTGACCAAGGGAAACTAAAATGGGCCTTAGTATATATATGGAATAGGTGCATACAAATTAGCTTTCTGTGCAGAATTATATGAGTTGCTTTGTTTTAAATTAATAAATAATAACAATTCAAAGTAACTAACATTTGGTCTTCTTCATAGATCTTTTTTACTATTTCATCAATCATGTGTTTCTCTCTTAGAAACTCTTCATAAGCCTCTTGCTTCTTCTTCTCCTGTTCCTCAACCTGTTTGTCCAGCTCTTGATGGTATGTTTTCTTCTCCTGGTTTCGCTTCAGTTCTGCAGACATTTCTTCTTTCAGATACCTGTCATACTCTTCCTTCATCTCTTGGGCTACTTCATCCTCCCATTTCTGTGGGGAAAAAGGCAATGCAAGATTCCTCTTCACTCCCACTACTACAGCTTGTCATGAAAAAATACACAGTATGGGAAGGAATTATGCACCATTACCAGAAATGAAAGTCTTCCACCTCAATCTATAAATACAGAGCCTTAACATGCTTAATAGCTTAATCCAGTCAGTAGAACCCTTGAAGGGCACCCTCAAGATCTGACCAACTGGAGGAGCACTAAAAATACTTAAAGAACAAAGTATTGAGCATTGGAGCACAGGTGGGACTCGCTCACATCAGCACAGTGACTGGAATGAGGCTGGGCTACAGAGAACACCCTCAATGAGCACATTGCTACACAGCAGCTGCCTGCACTGAGCCCTGTATAAAGCAGTAACACATCAGAATCACTGCCTGATCACCAACATCTTTGCATAGATAAATACAAGTTTGCAAGTTTGGAAAGAGTAACATTGTTTTCAGCAACCAGACTCTGAGGTAAGGATTCACCACTGTAAACACTTACTGTACAAAGGGTATTATAGTTTTGACTTGGGTAAATACTAAAAAACCAGTAAAACAACAAATATAACCAGTCATATACCTAATTCAATCATTACTCCTTCAATTGCAATGGCAAAGTAAATCTTTTTCTTATAGCTAGTTATTGCTTTAATCCTTCATAACACAAAATATATTTTCAATAACACTGAATGCTTGAACAATATTTTAGATAAAAAAGGTCAAAGGAAAAATCTTCTACACAATCCATACAAAGAGTTAACGTGACTCAGGTGCTGGGATATGCTAATTACCATGTTCTCATTGTATATAGCTTTTTTTTCAGCAATCTGTGCAGCTCGTTCTTTATTCATATAAGCAGATTTCAGCTTTCTTTCTAACTCTCGAAGTTCAAGACTGGAGGGAAAAAAAAATTATCCTATTACAAGGGGGTAGGTATCTAGGGGAAGAAATTATGTTTCCATCACTATTTAAACACAGTACTTTTCATTGGGGCAACCCTGATGAAAAATACTACTCTAGTTAAAGGGCAAAAAAAGAAAAAAAATCCATTTGAAAACAAGAGGTACCTCTATTTCTACATGTGCTACAAACAGTTCTGCATACTTCACTTCTAACTATATAAGCACAGGTACATGCACATACACATGTATGCTCACAGATATGCCCAAGTATAAATATATACATATAAATATACATATTTATATATTAGGACATATAAATATATTCAAAATGAAAATTTTGTGGATCAACTTTTTTATTGACAAAATTTGCTTAAAATTAACTTATTATTATACTTCAATCTCAAAGTAATTTTTCCTTCCAGGTCTGAGTTGTCTCACTCCTGCTACAGCTTTCCCAAATCTGATAACAGGAGCAGCCAGTTTGATTCAGCTGGGAAATTTCTGAATTACCTGTTTGCTCTGACTTGTTGCCTGATCTTTTCATCTCTCATTTTCTCGAGGTCCCGCCTCGCCAGCTCAGCCGCCAGCTTTTGCTCTCGCTCCAACTGCAGCGCTCTCTGCTTTCTGTTCTCTTCTGCCTGATGAGAACAAACAATTTCCGTACCAACTCTCGCACACACACATTTGGGAGAAGGCAAGGAGACCGGGCAGTCAAGCAAGACTTGCCAAGTCAGTAAATGACTGTTACTGGGGAAAGCGAAGTAAAAGCCAGGCGAACTCTCCTCCTCGGCCTTCCCCCTCCCTGAGGGAGGCCGCCCCCGCAGCTCTTACCGCCCGCAGCGCCTCATCCAGCCGCTGCTCCCGCTCCACCTCGGCCCTCAGCCGGGCCGCCCGCCTGCCCCACTCCCGCTCCTCGGACGCCTGCGGGCGACAAGGGAGAAGCGGTGGCGCAGGACAGCCGCGGGGACCCGCTCCCCATGCCGCCCCCCTCACGGTCCCGCTCTCCACGCCGCGCTCAATATAGCTCCCCTCACAGTTCCAGTCCCCCCGCCCCAATATCGCTCCCCTCACAGTCCCAGTCCCCCCGCCCCAATATCGCTCCCCTCACAGTCCCAGTCTCCCCCCTCCTTCCCAGCTCGCTCCCGTCACGGTCCCACTCGCCATGCCCCCCAGGCTCGCTCCCCTCACGATCCCACTCGCCATGCCCCACAATCTCGCTCCCCTCACGGTCCCAGACGCCCCCCCCCAGTCTCGCTCCCCTCACGGTCCCACTCCCCCTGCCGCCACAAGTTCGCCCCCTCACGGTCCCACTCCCCCTGCCGCCACAAGTTCGCCCCCCTCACGGTCCCACTCCCCCTGCCCCCACAAGTTCGCCCCCCTCACGGTCCCACTCCCCCTGCCGCCACAAGCTCGCCCCCCTCACGGTCCCACTCCACCTGCCGCCCCAAGCTCGCCCCCCTCAGGGTCCCACTCTCCATGCCCCCCCAATGTCACTCCCCTCACGGTCCCACTCCCCACGCCCCCCCAAGCTCGCTCCCCTCACTGCCCCCCCTTTACCATCCTGCAGGCCGTTGCCGTGGCAACGCGTGGCGCCGCCGGGCTCCAGGCCGCGGTTTCACATCCGGGGAACCACCCTCGCTGATTGGCCAAGATGGCGACCCGACCCCTACGCGTCGTCGCTTAGTAGGCGGGGCCACGAGAGCGTGACGTCACCGCGAGGGAGACTTTGAAAGATGATATTGAAACGCATTTCTTGAATCGTGACTTTAAATTAATGCACCCCGCTCACCTCTAAACACAAACCCCAGGCGGCAGCGTTTATTAAGGAATTTATCTCTTTGCCAGCTATGACGAGGGTTCTCTGGCAGGTATGGGAGATAGAGGCAGAACACAACAGCCAGAATGTGAACCATGATCACCAAAGCAGATGATTCTGATAAGGCTATTGGTAGAGTCTGTTTTATTTAGGAAAACGCAGCCCTCCATATTCCAGAGAGACCTTACACAGAGCATAACTGCTCCCTACAGTTTTCCCGGACTGACTCTGCTCGAGGAAGGAAATCAACCTTGAGGCACCCAATTCCCCAAACTCTCCTCACCTTAATGTTCTTTTCCACATAGTTGAATAAAACTAAAAACATTTAAGCTTATTTAAAGCAGTATTTCAAATTAATTAGTGTCACCTACTTTGTAAAATTAATTAAAATTAATAAAGCTTAAGAGAAGAACACGTCTGAGGATTAGGTAACAAGTGTAATTGTTTCTACTAATGCAGTGCTATCTATAGATGTGTCTATATCTACTTGGGATGAGAACACTTATTATTTCCCATCTTTTCCAAACTTTCACAAATTGGTGGAATTCTTTCTGAAGCTTTGGTTATTCTCTGTCTTTTTAAGGAGAAAAATGTTTTCCCACAACACCTGGGGAAGGAAGAAATAAACTACAGGAGACTGTGTCTTTAAAAGATATAAGCAGAGATGAGACAAAAAAGATCATAAACGTTCCCTAATCTGTCTTTGCAAGTGGTGTCACCACTGCACTTCTCTTTTCAACATTAGGCAAGGAAACAAGTAAATATCAATGCCCCCCAGTCTCCCAGTGATTCCAAGGAATTGACTTAGAAAGAAGGAATCTTTTAACTACTCTGGCACAGCAGTGACTTTAAATGCTCAAGGCTTGGAGGTGGCAGGACTGGGGGAATAAAGATGCAAAAGATATTTTTGCTATCCCTTCTCCTCAGTGAACAGCGACGTGCCTCACTGGAAATAAATAGAATTTTCTTTCTTACCAAAGGAAAGAACAAAATAAAGTCCCTACCCTTCACTAGGGGAAATAGGAGCAAATAACCTTGAGATGTAAAATATCATCTTTGTTCACATGACATCCTCCTTTTGGAACAGCAACCCTCTAAAAGGAGAGCACAAACATCCCTTGAGTCAGTCTCCAGGACAGCAAAGCACTCGGACAGAAAAGTGGGAGTAAAATGCTTGAGCAAAATATATACCAGAAACCAATGGGTGAGTTCATAAAGTTATTTTTAAAATTAAAAAGTGGCTTGTATTTGCATGCAAAGTATTTGTTAGCAGTGTATCTTTCACAGAAGAGACAGAACACAGGACTAATACCCTGAAAGATTCCCAATGGAAAAATATTTTGAGGTTTTCAGTCCTTGGAGCCTTTACTGTTTTTTATTTCCCATACATTTCATATTTGCTGAAGTGTGCTTAAAATACAAAGAGGAAAAAAAAATGCAACCAGAGAATTCTTCTGTCCTCATTACCTTACAGCAGTTTGTGCTCAGAATCTTACCTTTAATGTCCTGATTTTTTTCTCCAATATAAATTAAGCACAGGGACAGCTCAGTAAACTGTGCCTGCAGATTTCCAAAGGAGGTAAGTAACCTTCCAGCACAGTCACTCCACATAGAGAACAAGGAGGGGAAAATAGCCCAGAAACTCCACAGAAACACCCAATATTGCCCTTGCCTTGTTCTTCCATTAAATAGAATATGTAAGAGATGGAAAAAATTGTTTCCCTCAACTTAGACAGAACTGCTGGTTTCACCTCTTGAGAGCACCCCCAGCACTGCAGGCTGCTGTTCTAAAGATGGGCATCCTAATTGTTTTGTTCCCTCCCTTCACACCCAGCCAGAAGCTCCCCGTTTCAGTCTGTAACCACGGCTGCCCTCCGGCCCCGGGCTCTGACTGCCCCTCCCTGCACCTGGCCAAGCATTTCTGTGCCAGGCCCCCTTGGCACATCCTGTTCTCCTCCTCCTCAAGGGCATCTCATTGGTCTCCTCTTGGTCCTCTCAAGGTGTCCTCCACCTGGGAGGGAAGCACCTGGTTTTGCTGCTGCTCCTCCCAGCTGTGCACTCACAGCAGGTCGCTGCTCCCTGGAGGGGCCTCCCCCTCACCTTCTTATTTGGGAAGGATTCGAGCGCTGCTGAAAACACACCTACCTTCTCCTCCTGTCAAAAAGCAGAGCTCCTTGATGGCACTGATTAATTTCTCATTAAACACCTAAGAAATTCACACTTGCAGAGTAGAGTTCAGTCCAGGCAGAGTTGCTCTGCTCTTCTAAAGAAGGAGAATAAAAATGCACTGTTTTAACAACCAGCTATGTTCTTAGAAATCCAGTGTGTTTATATTTAAGTTTTCTTTCCATTATGGAGTTTTTAGAGGAACAGATAATAAAATATCTACCTTCCTGTAGTATGGAAAGGAATGAGTCCCAGCTGCTTAACTTCTATCAAGCTCACAGAGCATTTCTTCTTGAAGCAGCCTGGTTACAGCTACAGGTCAGTGACCTGATTCTCATTTCTTTTTCCTAAGAGCATTAAACCCTCCTAGAGCCTGAAAGGCTTTTAGGTAATCAGCAGCCAACTGTACAAATGTAGAGTTAAACTCAGCAATCCTATCTCAGGGTTAACACAGCATCTAAATAAATGAATCAGTTCTGAAACTCAGTACCAGCACCCACTGATGAACTCCTGACAGCAAGGTGAAGACTCCTGAGAAATGCTAATGGTAAAAATGATGAACTGGAGCATTAAAGGGAAAAGGTAAGTTCCCTTTATGTAGCAGTTTCAGTTGAAGGTGATACAGGAACACATAGCAGGAAAGGTCATTAAATGAAAATGGTGAAGCCATTTTGCAGGTTTACCTCTTTTCTAGGGCATTTTACCAGATGATCATAACATGAGACAGTGACAAATGCATTCCAGCTGAGATAAGATATGTGGGTCATGCTGACTTTGCAACATTATAAACCACTATTGGGGATAACACAGCTTCTCTGTGAGGTAATTTACCTTCTTTGGATGAAAAGATAAATGTGAATTAACAGGGAAGAGACTGAAACATCTGAGCTGTGTTATTGATCTACTAAGGACCTAGATAAGTCACAGAGAAACTAATGCTTGCTTTGCTTGAGATTAGTGATGGATGGGACAGCAGATTTAGCAGCTAAGGGGCTATCACTGTCAACAAAGCCTTAGCACTTTTTTTTTTTTTTTTTAATTATCCTGCAGTAGTAGGGAAAACATGCCCCACAGCAGCAGTAGGCAGAAGCAATCTTTTACTCATGGCATTATGGACTCTAAACTAAAATATTACAAGGAACAAAAATACTCAGTGCTTCAAATGTGTTCAACAAAAATACATCTGTTTCTGATGAGACAAATGTGGGTTTAATAAATATTTACTTGTAGGACTCAGTTTTCTGAGGGGAGCACACGAGTGCTTTCTGCTGAGAACACCAGGCTTTCTGCTCCACCTCTAAGAGGTTTTTTTAAAATACCTGGTCTGGGGACAGAAAATACAGTTCTTCTGCAAAGAATGTTGTAAAACACTGCTATAACGACACTTGTGTGTTTTGCAGCAAGACCTTTATCCACTTACCTATCATAACCAATGAAAGAGACCAGGCATCCTAAGTTCAAGCAAAAGGACTGGGTCCTTACTTAGGAAACTGAATGGAAATGTTTTTTAGAAGAGAATCTAAAGGTTTATGAGTATGAAAGTTCTGTTTGTAAAAGGTTTTTTTTTTTAACTGAGATTTTGACATGGGACGTCTTATACAAGTATTAGTCAAAAAGTGTCCTTCAAGATAACAAGCTTCATTTGTAGCTTTTCATTTGAAAAGAAAGATTAGATTTTTTCTATTCTAGCCCATCCTTGTCTTTTCTGTGAGGGTGTAGAGGAGGCATTTGAGTAACCAGCCTGCAAGCTCATCTGCCAAAGTGCCCAACTGAATGGGCAGAGGGAAAACTAAAACCAGTCATGGCCTCCACCCAAGTGATCATCCCCCCAGCTGATTGTGGCTGGAACTAAGCACTGAACATGGTTTCCTTTTCAGTATTTTGCATGCAATGCCACCAGAACGTGCACCTCTGGAAGGAAGATTTGTAATTTCAAGGCTGAATAACATATTGAAAATAAACTATAAGTGCTAAGCTTTACTACTCTTCCCATAGCAGCACCCATAAAAAAGTATCCACTGAGCAAAAGGGTGAGATGGCATATGCTTCCTGGGGACTGCCCACTCCTGGGGAGCACCAAGGCCAGGTGTTGCCACCAAGTCCAGGTGTTCTAACTTGAGTGCAGACTTCAAAGCACCAGGAAATGTACTTAGAAGTAAGCAGAATCCCCTTCATCCCTGCAACATGCTACCAAACACAATTAATTCCAAAGAGTTCAGTTTAGCTTTTGTGAATAATTAAAAAGCTGAGGAGCTCCAAAGGGGAGCTTAGCAAAGAGCAGAATACTAAGGAAAAAGATGTCTGCTGCCAACAACAGAGTATTAAACAAATTAATCTGCAGCCATAACCTCACGCCAACCAACGGAAAGGGCAACTGAAGGGCAATAACAGAAAACAAACATCAGTCCCAGAAAGGCTGAGAGCAAGGTGAAAGTCATTCTGCTGCCTGCATCCATCTCTTATGCTGGCATTTCCTCCTGCCCAGCAGCCTTGGCAGAGCATCGTGATGAGCCCCAGGCTGGTGCAGGCTCTGCTTCCCTGCCCCACACAGGGATGTGTCTGGAGGAGTCCTGGGGCATGTTTAGTAAAATCACTGATGTTTTATTCAAGAGCTTTTAGAGAGGAGAAGAGAACACAGTGGTTACTGATTTTGCTGCTGCTAAAACAGCAATTTTGTGCTCCAACAAAAATCCCTCAGTGAAGCGGTGAATTGGCTCTGCATTGCTGTGGGCCACACAAAGCCCTCAGATTTGTGTCTGTGAAATGTTCCCACCACAGCATCACCCACAGGCTTTGCTGTGCATCAATCCTCATGTCTCATTCCAAAAGTGCTCCTGTAAGCCAAGCTCATTGGTAGTACTGAGATGATCACAGTTGGTACAGAGGCACCAGCTGAGCTTGGTTTCAGGGCTCCTGCAGGAAAGCAGGGCCTTTCTCCTGTCTCCACTGAGATCAGGGAGAAAGTTGTCTTGTTTCATTGAGAAAACTGGAGGTCATCTCATAGAACTGTTAAAAATAAGAAAGACAAGATTACAGAAGAATTTCCACCAGTGAGCAACATTTGTTTCCCCCTTGGTATCTTAAGACAGGTTGCTTTCTTGAGATCAGAAACAGTGTTACACACACGTGCAGTAATGAATAACTACAGAGTGGGGCTGCCTGCTTATGCCTTGCACAATAAGGAGCCTAGTTTTGTCTCCTAGAATTTTCTATATCTCTAGAATTTAGAAATCAAACCTAATCTAATTTGCTACAGCTGGACACCACCTGCAGAGTACTGTTTAAGTACTCTGAACATTACATACTTATCTTTTAAATATTGATAATGCCATTTTTCATTTATGTGACATGAAGTCCCACAGGGAATAATTATGCTAATAAACCTTAATGATTCTTGCAAATAAATGATCAAACAAAATTGCTACTGTTGATTTATATTAATGGATGCCTTCAGGAGAAGATTTGTCAGGATGTGCTGCTTCTTGAATCCCAATTCATCTTATTTAGCAGAAGAATGTACATAGTTTGTAAAACAGATTAAGTGTTTAAAATATAATGTGTTCATGCAGTTTCTGCAGTTCATAACACTCAAGAACTATTACCTTGCCTTATGGCAAATCTTCATTAAAAGTTTCTTTGGATACAACCTTTGTCAGTCCTTTTTTCCCCTCATTTTGTCCCCTATGGCTAACAAAGTCCTCCTTCAGAAGATCTCTAACTTAACCTTTCTGTCACTCATGCAAGAATCAGTGATCACCATGCTGAACTAACAGATAAACACCACTGTTGAACAACTGTGCTTTTACTGTAATTAGTCCAGGAACATGCTTGGTGCTTTAATAAGGGCACACAACCTAAAACTGGGTGACTTACAGAATTTTAAAAGATGTGTTAAGATGAGCAGTTTCTACTTTTCCTCTACTGTCAGATATGCTGGAAATTCTCATTCCCAACCACCCATACTTTTGAAATTTTAACCAAGTTCATTTGGAAAACATTTTACACAGGCTTGCCCTTTAGACAGTATGTATGTTTAAAAGCAATACCCATGGACTTTTTGCTTTAGCTTATAAATAACCATTTCCTGACCCCATATTTATTCAGATGTTTACTAGAGAGATACAACTGTAGTTCAAGAACCTCATTGTAGTATTTTCAGAGGAATTACCTCTACCCTCTCTGATCTCCATTACCTGTTTGGTATTTTCTTCCCATCCCACAGGTGTCTGTACTACAAAGCACTCTTTTGGGCACTCCTAATTCCTCAATTTTTCCTCTTGTTGTGAAGAATTTTCCATTTGCCTCACTTGATTTACATGTGAGTACTATTACTCCTCTTCCTTCTCTGTCAGTGGGTTTGGAATGACATCTCTCATCAGGTTTCTCCAGGATCCAGGAGCTCTGTTCAGACCTGATTTCTGCAGACAGAAGAAGCAAAAAGTATGACTAACACAGTATCTCTGTTAAATGAGACTTTCATTACCCCTCCAACACAGAAACTTTTCTATTAAACTACCTCATCTCTTCTTTACAGGTTGTTTTAATGTGTGGTAGTCAGGTGAATCCCATGGCACGTGATTTCTAGTTCCTTGTTATTTATTTGAAATCCAGTCACTTCTTATTCTCACACCATCTGGCCAGACATGTCTGTTTTTATATACTGTAGATATTGTAATTTAAGTTACTTGATCCTTAACACTTAGCTCATGCATTTTAGTTAAAATGTATTTACAATTAGACCATGAAACATTCACTTACACCTTCCTCATGTATGTAAACTGAGATTCCAAATGGATGTCACTATCAATTTGCTAGGAACATATACACATTCCTTAGTGCTTGTACAGTGGAATAATTCTGGTTTAATACTCATTCATTTTTATCCTATCTTCTAAATTTTTTTCCTTCTAAATAATTCATGTAAATAATTTATGTTTATTGACTTTTAAGTTACCACTGCAGCAGGACCTCTTCACTGGCAGCTGCATAAAACAAAATTGCTTTTATCTAGACTGCAAGATTCACTTTGTAAATACTTCCCTCTTTTTAAAACTAACTTGAAAGGAACAACTCATTCTTATCTGCTTCTTATGCAATGCATGACAGTTTCCTGAAGGACTATAGATTTTTATTTAATTTCTTGAGGGGGGGGGGGTCTTCTCCTGAATTTCAATATTTTGCTATTCAGTGTTTGAAAACTTACTGTCTTTGCCTTCCAGGCAGCAAACACCCACCTTGCCTGGCTCAGTGAGTCATGGCAGAGCATCCTGTTGCTCTGCACACAGCCTAGGATGGGAAAGGTGTCCAGCCAGGCCAGACCTAAGGTGCAGAAGGGAGTCCCCCTGTGCAAATCCTTCTCTGGACACCTGGAGTGTGAGGCCAGAAGCCCAAGTCCCTGTAGCAGTTTGTCCTCAACTGAAAGCAAGAAAACAACCAACCAATAATAATAATCAGAATGTGCCTTCAAAGTAGGATGTGAAAGTGTAGACTGTAAAGTGAGATATATCTTAAATAATAGATATACTAAATAGCCAATAGTTTTGAGAATTTGTCCCTTGTTCCTCCAGAAGCCATGAAAAAAAGAGCTGGTTTTCATCCCAAAATGTATGGAAACCTTCCCTAAACAGCAATTTTCTGGCTAGTCTTGTCAGTGATAAATATTAAGGCTCTACTAAGCTGTATTTTATTTTATCTAAGACTTAAACAGTTTCAATTTATCTGAGTAAAACCTGAAAAAACTAGACATTTACTGACATTTATTTTCTAAATAATATTGCTAAAAATGTATAATTCAGCAATAAAATAGGCAGAGCTTACAAGCAAATTATATAATAATATGTGGTAATAATAAAAATGATGCTAAACATAAGCTTAGTCATGTCATACTGTAAGGCAAGGCTCTGTAATGAACTCAAAATGAAATATGGCAGAAACATAACAAATAGACAAGAATAACAATACCAGTACACAACAAATACCAAACCACACATTTTTGTGTCATCTCTACCTACAAACAAAAGATGTTTACTGTTAATTTTTTTAATGCTCTGCAGATTTCATTTACACAAAGTTTTGAACCTGTTCTAGTTGGTAATCTTCTAAGTGTAAGGAGATGTGGTAATTAAGATGCTTAAATGTAAAGCCATGAAAAAACATGACATTCATGACATACACCCAAGCTATTCTGTAGGTCTCTTTCAGGTACCTTTTTAATTGTTGGTACCCTGGAAACAGCAACATTTTTTAAATAGGTCAAGTAAGTTTTAACCTTAATAAATTAGAGAATTAACATATTTATAGCATTCCATAACGTTGTTCAGGTGGAGGAGCTGTCTCTCATAGCCCTCATCATGACTGACAGAGGAAAAGCAGGGTCTCCCCAGGCCACATTTTGGGGCATGTTGCCCAGGGAGCCACAGTCACAGTGTACAAACAGTGATTCACCAAGGAACAGAAAGGGAAAATGAGCTTGGGCACCTGCTTGCATCAGACTGTGTCCAGGCCTGGGAGAGGATCCTGCCCTGGGGAGAGCTTTTGTACAGGCACAAACCAGAACCTGAAACAGCACAGCAGAACCCCATTCCTGGACAGCACCCTCCTCACCCTCAATTCTGACTCCAGTTGTGCCCTATGACCTGGTCTCAGGCCTCACAGCCACCTGCTTTTCTCACAGTAACACCACAGGCACGTGTCCCTCCTGGATTACAGCTGGCTGCATGCAGAGCTGCCTAGGTCTGCCTGAACATGACCAAAGTGACTGTTTTCCTACATAGTATATCTTTAAAATTCACTACTAGAAGACACTAAAATACACACCCTAGGCCTTGGCTAAATTGAAGAGTGTGCTGTGCCCTGCTCTTCCTTTCACAGAAGTGCCTTGTTTCCCTGGACAAGTTTCTGTATGACTCACCATTTCCATAACCTCAGCCTCACATTCATGAATGCACCAAGGCTATTGAATATTTATCAGATTTTGGACTTTTTTTTTCCCCCTGAAAGATTTGCATTTAAATAAACTACAACAAAAGAGAGAGCTGAAAAGAGTCTTCCAGAACTCCCCCACATTACCTCTTTCAACTTTTGTACCATCATTGCAGTCATTGTCTACCAAATCTTCCCAGGCAGACAGAGAATATATTACTGTTGCAAAAAGCAAGATGCAGTTTAGGAACAATAACTGCAAGCGATTACATGAGTTTACAACATGCATATTGTTATGATACTTGTAGGTTTTTATTGCTATTATTAAAAAGTCCACATATTTGCTTAATCCTTCATTGAAGCTAATGGTGAATTTGCCGTTTATAACTTCTTTATTATTTTATTTGATTTCCTTTTCTGGAAGATGCTCTGCAGGAAAATCTGAATTTATCTTCCTTTAATTCATTTAAAATTAACTTCCTCAGCATAATCTTTTTCTATCCTCTCCCTAGGTGATAGCCACTCTTCTCACAAGAGAGTTTTCTGGCAGCATTCCCTCCCCGTTTTTGGTGCAAATGCCACCAATGAGAACCTGCCACTCTCTTTGGTGCCAAGAGAACAGAGATGTTTCTGTTGGACTGGCTCCAACAAAAGTGAAAAATCAAAGCTTCTGCATGTTCCTTCAAGCAACAAAAAAGAAGCACCCTGATCTCGCCTGCCTACATTTTACACAGGATTTTCCTTTCCCACAGGCATCCCTGCGCAGTGAACGAGCTCAAACATCCACAGCGCAGTGAACGAGCTCAAGACCAGAGGCATGGAGACTTGGAAAAGGCTGCTTAGGACACATAGCAGTGTGGAAAAGCTTGGAATCCATTTTCCCTTCACCCTCACCCAGTAATGCAGAGAAAGGGAAGATGAAAGTCAAGGAGAAAAAAATTATTTAAAAGCTAATTGCATAAAACCAGTTTTGAGAGCGTAAAGCTGCCTCTGAGGGTCTGCAAAACAGAGGCAACCTCTGCTAAATATCTGCAAGCCTCAGAGCAACAACTGAGCTCATCTTCCCATCCCTACCACCATCCAAACTCCCCAGAGAAACAAACAGGAGCAACCTCTTTCTCCCCTCCCCATGTCCCACCTGAGGAAACCTGCACCAGGTAAAGGCAGCACCAGAAGATGGACCAGAGGCATTTGGGTGTGTGATGCCATGTACTAAGTCATGCTTGTAAACATGATTTCAAAGGCAGGCTTTGCTTTTGCAAGGGATTTTTTGGCCTTGCTGTTACCATGATGTGTTTAGAGGGTCAAGGACAGTGCAGCAATGACTCCCAATGCCACAGCTGGGGGATAGGATGTCTGTAAGAATCAGAAATCCTGTCCTTTTACTGGGCATTTTACCAGTCCTAATGTACCTGTTGCACTGCAAGAATATTGAATTTGTACAGCTCCTTCACGCTGGCAATTGCAGTAGGTATAGAAAGGTATTAGAAAAGCACAAAGAAAGGCAGGATCTATTCAATTCCCAAAGTTCATCCACTTCCAGACCATTGCACTGCATTGGTTCTGGTGGTAAACACTAACATTGGGGGTTTTCACCTTATATATTTCCTAGAACTAATCCATACCTTTGTAAACTCAGAGTAATTTCTCTCCCAAGGAAGAGCATCTTCCCATTTGAAATCCGCTTTAATGATCACGCCTACCCCGTTCCACTGAGACCCTACAGAGGAAGAGCCTCTAATCTATTTAGCTTCATGAAGGGTTTCTCTCTGACACGTGCTCTCCTAATAGACCATTTATCAGGATGAAGGGTGATCCCCAGAGAGTGCAGACAGCAGGACCAGCCTAGCCTGAGTGACAGTCTGTCCAGCAGAGATTGACTTTAATGAAGCACAGAATAAACAGGAAGATTAAGAGAGTGCAAAAATCAGTGACAAGTTTTGAGTCCACCTGGGCAGCTTACTGTGCAGCACAGATCTGTCACTGAGTTATAAATGTTATGTATCTGTTTGGTTGCTAAGGATCAAACACAGCAATCCCACACACATTACAAGAGGAAGCTTTCCCCTTGGTTCTCACCCTTGAGAAAGGGTACCTGCTTTAAATCCAGAAATTTAAAGGGCTGGACTCCGGCAGTTGTCTGGTCTGACCCTCTGCTCAGAGCTGGGCCAGTTTCCAGTAAGTTGCTCAGGGATTTTCCCAGTAATTCTTTTTCAGCTGACAATCTTTTGTAAATGTTCATGATGGAGTTTGTTCCTCTGTGACAGAAATGCAGTGACAGTATGGCTGTATTGCATGGGATCCATCTTAGCAAAACTCAGACCATAGCATCTCCCAAAATCTTGTTACTGACAATGGATAGAAGGCAGGTGTGCCTGCCAGCTAGAAACATCTACCTCAGGGTGAGATCATGCCAGCAGCTCTCTGCACTGCCTCTTAATGGAAAAAGATCAACTCAGACACAGACATCTTTGGACAATGACTTGCATCCACAAACATCAGGCACGTAGCCCTGAGGTGTAGCCAAGGCTCATTTTTCATTGTGACAACTGTGACTCTTGTGCCAGACATCTCTCCAGCATCTTCAAACGTATTTCTCTTGTTGGACTTGGAGAGAAATTCATAAATGGAAACTGAAGCTACAAATGGAGAGAAGCTTTTCACCTAGTGATAAGCCTCAAATACAGACAGGATTCCTACTACCACACCATCTCACAGCTAGAAAAGCCCTATTAGAGTGTCTATATCTACTAGCAGCAAGTAAGAATCGTGTTAAATCTTGTCTCTGGATGATCTGCTGGATGGAAAGACACCACTTGGGTAAAGCAAAGAAACCAATCACCTTTCTGCACAAGCTAGTCTTGAAGAGGACACACATTACTGGCAAGATACTTTATCCCCAAAAACCTGGAATTTGAGCTGCTTTCTAAAGCAGAATTAAGTCACTATTAACTACTTTCAAACAGTTTTGCTCATGCAAGTCAAACTCTTTACTGAAACAAAGCAGAAGTTTCCAAACACAAAAATAACTTCAATACATACTGTTGCTGCCAAATATCAGGACCACCTACAGTTTTGGACAAAAAGTGGCTATGTAAAATCAGCTTTATAGATTAGTTCTAGAGTTCACACTGTCTAGTTTATTTCCCTGTAAAAAGCCTGTTTTGTCTGTGCCAATATTCACCTATGATATCCAGCCCAACAGACAATGGCTGTTCCACTGTACATAGACTCCTGTATGTGCTTGTTTTTTTAAAGCACAATACATAAGGTGTGAGCACAAGAAATGAAGTTGGATGTGAAACAAGCAGTACAAGAAGCATTTCAGGATCCCCATCTGCCCATGCTGCAATTGTACATGGCCAACAGATGATGGCACCAAAATTCAGTCTGTTAGCAAATGCTACTTGGGAATTGACAAAGTGCTTCTGCAAATATATCAAAATAAATGTACTGTAGCTAATTTAAACTGCATCAAATAGACACAGCTAAGGGGAATGCACCTTTTACAGTACATCATCACTTTGCCCTGCTCCCTCTTTGCCCACATCTCAAAGACTTTGTCTTTCAAAGTATGCATAGCTATGGTCTGACTTCTGAGGGACACTGTGGACACATATTCATATTAATGGCATCATTATACCTTCAGCCTTTGCTAATCTTGTGCTGTACACGGCAGTAAGAATGCTCTTAAAGCACAGGCTAACTACAGGATCAAATGCACAAGCAAGAATGTGAAGCTCAAAAATGTACTTCCAAATGCATAAATAATTTGGCTGTTAGAAGTCAGAAATGTACTACACAAAGATGCCCATCATGGATATTTCCATGTGTTTATTCAATCTTTCTCAATCGCTAAAATGGTTTAAACACTGTCAGTTTTGGCCAGCATTTGAGAAACCATCTGGTGTATAAATATTCATAAATTAATTTATGAGATATACAGTCTCCTTTCACTGCTTCTCAGGTAAACATCAGGTGCAGCTTTAAAGAAGCAGCAGCAGTAGAGTTTTAAAGCAGCAAGAACTGTAGATGTGCTTTAAGATTTGACAACCTGATTAGCAATAGTATTGCTAATGCTGATTATACCTTCAAGCAGGAAGGAGGCAGGTGTTAAATAACTAAACAAAGTAAAACAAACAAACACTTCGGTGTTTAACAATTTACTGGATTTAGTCATTCCAGAGGTTTAATGTTGTTTTAGAAGTGTTTTCAGTTTGCCATATGTTTGCAGAGCCATCATTATATATATATATATATTAATATTATTATTGGAATGAGCCTCAAAAATGTTGTTTCCCAGCATTACCTCCTGGAACCAAAGGTCAAATCAGCATTTTCTTCATGGTTTTAAGCCCTAATATCCCTCAAGCAAGACAAAGAGGTCCATTAATTCTGGAAGGCAAAAACCCCATCAACTTATTAGAAGTATAATTAGTAGGTTGAATTCTACAGTTCATAATAATGCTGGTGGCCACAAAGTTTTAAAGGGTAAAACTCACTGATATTTCACAAGGGGTATTTAAAATTTAAAAAATACCACAAAGCTTAATTATGGAATATAAAGAGTAAAACATTCGACACCTGACACATTCATATATTCCTATTGCCAAAATGACTGCATTAAAATTTGAAAGCTTTCAACTGCATTTTCTGTGTTTAGAGATCACTGTGAAAGCTATTTCTATAACCTGTCCATTTATCCCTGCTAGCTCATTCATTTACTGATAGGACTGTCATTTGTTGACAGACAGTAATGAAGGTATTAGTAGCTGGTTTATCCTGCTTTGTACATTTTATATACCTTTCCTCATTAAAGAATATTTTGACACATTAGAACAAGACAACATTATTCTTTATGCTTGATGCACAGGTAGCATCTTTTTACTAGTATGTGCCTATGCTAAAAAAGAGAAAAGATTTTTATTATTAGAAACGATGCACTCTGTGCTTTTAAGTTATGTCAGGAAAAGGCTTTAGATGAGATGTCAAAATCTGGTTATTCAAATATGCAAATATGACTTTTACACCATCAAAAATAATAACAAGATTCAAAACCTACCTTTGTTACTCAGGCAAAGTATGTTCCAGGGATTTTTTGGGGGTAACTCTGATGTTGTCTGTACTGTTTTAAAGTAAATCTTCTGTTATATGCAACTGATGCTTCTCCCTGTATTTTGAGTATTACACCTTGGTCACTTGCTCAGGAGCAGCCTTGTAAATGAAAACACTGGAATGGAAATTAGGAAATACTTTGTTTCTACAAGAGATACTATATATTCTCTGCTCAATCTGATGTTTATTGTGGGCTAATTTTAGAAAATTGCTTATTCTCCATATTTCAGGCTTGGATCCATTAAAATCCTTCCTTTCTCCAATCTCCCACTGTAAACTTCTTACAGGATTTTTTGTTAAAAAAATAATTATATGGTATACTTTTTTCTTACCTAGTTAACAAAAAGTATACCATGTATACTGGGTTGGGCTTCTGCAGGCAGCTGTGAAGTGAAAAAAGACAATAAGGGGGTTGGGATTGAAAGGCCAAAGTTGCACTGCTAAAATAGCAGTGTTAATTACCAGCTCTCTAAGTAGCTAAAACAAAAAGCCAGAGCAGACTAGAAGTGACTTTGTTCAGATAAAGTATTTTACATCTTTTCCTTGCACTACTGTTTTTTTTCCTCACAAGACCATAGATCAGTTACTAAACTACAGAAGTCCATCCCTGTCTTTATCAACATTGTTATAAATGATTAATTGAAAGTTAAATTATAAAATATGTGAAAACATTTATTTTTCTTTTTCTGCAATTAAAATATGGTCTCCAAAACTGCTACAGCTGAAGAGAGAGTGTCGAGCGTGGGACTGGAGGTCCAGGACTGAGGCCCTGGAATTGGTAATCCTCAAAGCAATACAACACCAGCCCAGTATCTGCCTAAACCCTCCAGGAAAATGCAATTACCAAAGCTGAAATTCCAACTACTATGAATCAAAAGAGAGGAACTGGAGGGTCAGGGGAGGAGCCTGTGACTGGTAGAAAAGCACCAGAAGTATAAATAGAATTAATTTCTGCACTCCTAGAACACAGCTCAGTGATGAGGGGATAGGGAAGATGAAAATCTCAGGAGGAGCTTCAAGAAGCTGCACCTTCCTGGCCACAAAAGAAAAAATGTCTTTCTTTTTAAAGAAATGTACAAGGATTATAGTGCTGTATTTATCTTTGTCCATCTTCTTAATCACATCCAAAAGATCATGCTCTGTTCTTCTGGGACAAACATATGTGTGTTCATGTATCTGTGTATTTTAGTAATATATATAGAACTAATCCAGTGGTCTGATGAGAAATGCACATTACATTTAAATGAGCAAAGGGAATAACAAAGAAAACAGATCAATCCCATTACAGGTGTCTGTGAGGAAGAGAATACTGATGTGAAGCTCCAGTTTGAGAATTTTAACAGCTGTCAACATTAAAATACCCCAGTGGGAATTAGAAGAGTAAAGCCTTTAACAAATCTTGCAGGTTACTGATGTTTGGCCTGTGCATCCACAGAGGGCTGAAATTAATGGAGCAAGGTTTAAACTCAGTGGTTTAAGATCATTTTGTATTCTGGTAAAACTCATCTTCATCATCCAGAATGAATGCCTGTCTTTTACAAAAAGAAATCTAGTAAATGTAGCATTTTCAACCTTCTGAATGCTCACACGATTATAGGCAACCAGAGAACTAAAAGTACTATCTATTCAGGTAATTTTCATTTAGTAAAATAAGTAATTACAGGTTCCAAGAAGACAATCCTTATTAACAGTTTTGCAACCTCACTGTAAAACAAAATGAGCCCCTCCTATGCTCACTTGTCCTTAAAAGAAAAATTATGGAAATAAAAAGAATAATAAAAAATATTTAAAACTGCTGATGTTAATGAGTTTGTGAGAGAAGGAAAGAGGAGCTTTAGCTTTCTGTGCCAAAGGTGACAAACTGCTCCACTGGTGAAGTCAAGCCTGTTAATTGTTATTTTGGAGGTAATAACCACAACTATTACAAATGAAGGGCCTTTTTCAATCACTTGTAATAAAAGGGATGTCTACAACACATATCCAGAAACTGAAAGGTAATCTGCACACACACATAAAATCTCACGTTTGAGTCCAGCAAGATCAGTGTTGTAAACTGGTACAGAAAATTCAGCATATTTAAAACATAACAAAACTTTTGTAAAGTAACATGCTTTCCCAATTGTCAGCCACCTAAATGAGCAAAGAAAATCAGGTCCAAGAGAGACTTTCTTCCTAGAGTCCACCTTCTGCAACAAAATCTAAACCATGGTTAAACCCAGTTTTTTAGCTAACTACAATACAACACAACAGTATTTGGCTATGCCTGCAGATCTCCAGGGATTATTAACCCTTTGCTACAAAATGTAACCATTAAATTAATTTTTTGCAGACTGAGGAAAGCAGAAAAGAAAACATCAAATTGAAGATCTAAGGTGAATAGTGCACTAGTCTAATTTCTTAAATGAGCTAAACCTATCCAGTGGCTGGAGCACAGGGAGCATGTACTGCTCATCCCAGAGCTGTCTGAAGATGAAGTGAAAACAGACTACATCTTGCAGCACTAACTCATCACCTGCCATGGAGAAATCTGCTTAAGTACAGAGTGCTGGGGATGGTTTGCAGTGTGAACTCTTCAGAATGCTGCTAGAGAAATGAAGCAGTTACAAGCATATTTGAAAGAGAAAGGACCTGAATGTAATTAAAGGCATTAAAGGCTTTTAAAATTTAATTTGGATAGCAAATTACATCTTATTTCTCTTTCCTTAACAAACAACAAAAATCTTATGACCTAACATAAGCTTTTTTAAAACTTAAAACAGCAGCATTACTCAGTGGTTGTATTGTACTATCACCCCGAAAATACCACCCAATGAGGTCTTGCTGTACTTGCCCTACAAATACATGAACCAATCCCTATCCTAAAGGGTTTGTAGTTTGCTTGTTATAAAGTCTAATTATAGTGTGAGCATAAACCACAAAACCTCCTACAAGTGGCAAAAATCCGAAAAATCAAGATAATTACAACCCTTGCTCATCCTGATTTTTGAGGCTATTTTTAGAACAGCATAGGCTGATGTGCTCTGAGCTTTTTTGTATTTGCATTAAGTCCTCTGTGATTCCTCCTCTGAAATGTGTGCATATGCTGAGTCCATGTGAGATGCTACCACTGGCGCTTGTCATAAGAATTAAATCCCTCTCAAGCTTGTTTACAGCTCAGCACTTGTCATACTGCTCCCCTGAGCTTCATGCCTGGTTGGGTTTTTTCTTTCTCTTTGGCTTTGTGAAAGATTTAATTTCTTTTTTGTTTATGTGTGTACTTACACTTGCAGGTGCAGAAAAGAAAAAAAATCACTGTACCCAGATGTTCTGAAGCTGCAATAGCATACATACAGTCCAAATTAAGGAGAAAAACTGTAGCAGATAAAATCAACTTTCTAATATATTCTGTAACATATTTAATAAACTTATCATGTTTCATTGACAAGAAGACTCTCAAATTCCATTTTAGGAAGACCAGAATATTTTACAGTTGTTTTCTTTGCCCTTTTGCAAAGAGCTTTTTAACATCTGAACATGTTCCAATTACTCCTATTTTCAGTTTCACTAATATCCTCTTGTAATGGTTACAGACTCCATCACCACTGCAGCTACTGCAAACCAAGCTGTCTTAGCTCATCACTGAGTTTGTTGAAGCTCCCAGTTTCACCCAATTTTTCACTCATAATTTGAAAATTATATTGTATTGTCAAAAAAAGCAACAAGCACAAAACAAAAGCAACAAAAAAACCCTAAACAAGCCTCTTGCCTCAGAAGTCATTGTCTGGATTGCCTGTAGGGACTGCAGTTCTGATCTCTCATGTCTAGTTAAGCATGTCTCCATTTCACAACTGTCACTGGATAACCCTGCAGTTCCTTTACCCACCACACACAGTCCATGAAAGGTGAAAACACCACTAAGCTGTGGTTCCACAGGCAGCTCCTGCAGCCACCCCTGCACACACAGAGCCATGGCCTGTCTGCCCCTCCTCTGCCCAGCAGCTGCAGGAAGGGCCCTTCCCAGGCAGCAGAAGGGCTGCTCCTGCCTTTGCTCCACCTCAGCACCTGCATGGAGAGCCTTTCCACATCCATGGTCCCAGGCAGTCCAGTTTAGTCACACAACTGTGTGTGGAACAAAAGAATTCTTCTGTGAACTTTTTTTTGATCAACTTTTACCTTTTGACTTTTCTAGTCATGCATAATTTGCAACATGGAACTTGCTGACAATGGGAATAACAAAAATACAAGCATCTGATGCAGAACCCACTGGAATTTTAAAGGGCACTCTTGTGAAATCTAAACAGATGAATCTGCTTTTTTTTTTTAGCTGTTTTCAGCTTCAGTAACCTCCTCTAGAGCTCCACCGGACACTATGTGCAAGAGCCTGATCAATGGCTCTGTGACATGACCTCTACAATCACAGCATTTTGCCTGCTGCTACTGTGGGAAGTCATTTTTTTTACTTTCATACCCAAGTATTTGTTGGGTTTTCTCTGGATTTCCAGCAAGCATTAACATTTCCTGCTGTGCATGTTCAGCAGGGTAAATGAAACTAAGAGACCTAGTGGATAATACAGGTGAGGTGCAGAAAGTGCTTTTCACCTCCCCACAGCCAAGTACATTGCAATATGTATTTCATTTGATGGACAGGAACTATGTTTGGACCAAATGAACTTCATAAATTATTGATCTTTAACTAATTGGTGTACATTAAACTCAAGAATATCAGTTTACAACCAAGTCAAATCTTTGTGAAGAGCTTTGTCTGATGCTGCACAGAACCTCATGTTTCTTAATAGAGATGTCTACTCTCATTAACCAAACTCTTATTAAATAAAAGAACCAAAGTAGAAGCATTTTACTTGTACATGTTCTATATTCCACTCACAGTAAAGTTCCCATTTTCTGCTGCTTCTTATTGATCTTTTATTGCAATGAGGCATCTTGGTAATCCAATAACACTCTTTGTTTGCTGCTTTGTGTTTTCTCTGGAGATTCTGTTCAGAATTTCTATCACCTTTAGCATCACCTATAAAGAAGAAAATACAGCTATTATGGCAGGGAGTCAGTTCAGAGTGGATATATTTTACCCACTCTAATTAAGGATAAGCAAAAGACTGACCTTCCAAACATTTTCTTCCTGGCTCCCTCTCCTTGTTCTCTGTAAGTTTTGCAGGTATACATATAAAAGAGATGTGACCAAGAACCCCTCATAACAGTGCAAGTAGATTGTAAGCTCTCTCAAACAATATATTTTTTTGATGGAAAGAACTAACACATTTGTAAGGACTGTGTAAACACATTAAATAAAGAATACATTCATATAAATCACAAATTATGTGAGAGGACAACAGATTTATTATTACTGTCAAAATATGAATAGCAATTAAGAGGCAACAATATGTTAAAAGCTTCCAAGATAGCTGAGTAGTTCACCTAGTCAAGAAGTGTGCTTGGATTAGTAAAATGCTTTAATTCAAGTATACTGGAAATTTTAGAACAAACTGTTTAGACAACTTTATGCTCAAAACAGCCTAAGGAGTGCTGCTGAACTCTCATTTTTAACATGATAAAAACAAGATCCTCTTTTATTTTATTACTCCATTCAGGTACATCAGGGAAAATAAAAATCAAGTTATGTTGTCATTATAGCTGCACATAACTCTGTGTGTGTGTACACAAAGGAATGAAGGAACAGTCCAAGGCAGCTAAAGCTTCACCTGACTTCCCACACTGCCACCATTTATCTATTGAGTTCTGTGTTTCTGAAATTTTCCTTTAAGGCTGCATTATTCCTAATTAATCACAGTACTGGGATTCATTTTGACAGCCTCTAGTCTGTCCCACTTAAATGATATCTAACAAATACACTGGATTTCATTAAATAACCTGGGAAATGATACTGTGTGCCTTCAATTTGCTAGCACCAAGAGGTAGTGAAGTCTTTTCAAGATTAGGTGGAGAGACAAAATTTCTGAAAACCCAAGAAACTGGTACACAAAATTCAATCCTCATTTCAGGCAGCAAACACACAGGTAATTTAAATACATACAATTTAAAAACTATTAAGCATTCATGTTCCAATTCTACAGCATTAAAAGAGAGGAAAACAAGAGTTTTAATTTGTTGCTAGGATATCATGACAGATCCATATGAAAAACACACAAGAGGCTGTAAGGAACAGACCTGCAGGTGATTGTCCTTTAACCAAAAGGACTAATTCTTAACCACACTCACTATTTATGAGCAAAACATATGAAGGTTACATTTTCAAGGCTACCACACTGTTAGTATGAGACAACTTCCTTCTTAAAGACACCAGCTCATTCACAAAAAATTTTGGAGAAAACAGCTCTTTTGACTTAAATGCCTAACACTGAGACATTAGTGAACTAAAGTATGAAATGCAGTTTATTTATATTAGATTCATAGCAAAAGCAACCTAGCAATGCTGCTTAAGAATGGAGAATTGCTTACTGAAAAGCTACTGGTTTTGATCACGGACTTGATCTTATTTTGGCCTGATTACAGCCCACACGTGTAATTTGAGGCATCAATTTCCTTAATATGAAGATAAATTTGTCCAAACATAAATGCAGATACAGATATAACATCAGAAAACATCTGGTTGTCAGAAAAAACTCAGCTTCTCTGATATAATGGTTTCAACAGGAAAGAGCCCCTCAACAAACCCAGCACATTTTCATGTCAACAAACTCATTAGCTTTACAGCACCTTGAAGGCACAACTACATTCACCTCCTCAAAGTATTTCACAGATAAACATTTCCAACTTTTTAGTTTTCTTTAATCTGGTGCAAAAAGGCAATGCCAACTTTACAAGGTTAATTTGGGTCAATGAAATGACTGAATACAAAATTTTAATTAGCTGTCTTAGAGCTATAATAGTGATCCAAAACTCAAAGGAACTCTGCAGAGTGTCTGTAAATGAATATGGAATACCAGTCAATATACTTTTCCTTTTAGAACAGAATTGGGAAGATTAGAGTCAAACTCTTGTGTAAGAATAATGTTCAAAGGACATAACATGCCATCCCTTCATTGAAGGACTGAGAACTGTCCTTTTGAATTACACTAAAACTGGAATAAATATTCTCTTCAAAGCAAAAACCACTCAATATAATCAAAAACATACTTACCTTTTTCTTTTATTAAGGACATATGAAGCATACATCAGGATACTGCTAGACAAAGTAAGTTCACAAGCTGCAAAAACCAACAGTAATGAAAACAAAAAGAGAACAATGAGGTATAAATCTGCCCACCACAAAAAAAAATCTAAGTGGTCTGTAGCAAAATTCTGTTGTGACAGCCAATGGTCACAGTCTTTAGTGGAATATTTGTGTATCTGACAGTAAAAAAAAAAAAAAAGACTTTTCTGCATGGCGGCATATAAACAACAATCATTAATGCCTGCAGAAAAGCTTTAAGATCTATTATTTAAGGTGCTGCAGAATAGAAGCATTACTCAAGATTCTTTAGCCTGACATTTAGTTTCTGATTCCTTCTAGAAGCAGCATGGCAGAAATGAGATTTAACACATATAAGGTTCTTCTCTCTCACTGCCCAAGGAAAAGTAGACAAAGTTTTGTTATAAAAACTTTTCTTTTTAAATTACATCACACAATATTTAGAATTCAGTGTGTGATACAATTCGATTTTTTTTTTTTGCATTTACTCAGCCATTCCATCTAGAAAATCTGAACCACAGGTGAACCAAAGCTTCTCTCCCAAGCTGCACAAGGAAACAGACACTGGTTGCACTTGAGGAACATCCAAGTGACTGAATGCTCACTGATCATCATAATGACTGCAGTTTTCTATTAAATGTCAATAATATAGACAGCACACACAGCTTCCTTAAAAATAAGCACTATATAAACAAGCTGCAGTGACTATTCAAGCAAATATGATAAAGCTCTCGAGAGGAGGGGAAAGGCTGATTCTACTATGGACACCAAGAATTGACTGTTTTTAGTTAAGGCAATGAAAACTGGAGGTGAAATGTCTTTTCCAGGACAAAAAGAGAGGTGACACACTGTAAGAACTACTGATGGCTGGATGGAAAAAACAACTTTTAAATGACTCAGAAACAACAAATGGAAACATGAGCAGTTATGTTCAATTAACTGAAAATGCATTAATGAAACTTGATCATCCACAGCAGCTTCTGCCAAAAGTACCAATTCAACTTATCTCTTCTTTGGGAAGCCTCCCAAATAACATTACAGAAATTTATCTTTGTACTTGTGCAGTTTCCTACAGTGTTTATGAGCAAATCTGTTACTTCATACAGGAAAAACAGTAATGAGTTTTAGTCTTCCTTCTTCACAAAAATACCATGCCAGTGTTTTCATCATATTCCTTCCCTGCATATGAAAAACTATCTGATGCTCTTGCTAGAACAATCAAGTTCTTTCACCTCTTCTTTCAGAAGGACCAGAAGACACTGGAATGGTTTTCACCCAACATTACTTTTTGCATAAGCATTGTCAATATGGTTTGAAACAAATGACATTTTACATAATAAGCAGCTGAGATGCCATGGATAAAATTCTGCCAAATACACAGGTTTTTGAGTTCTATTTACCACCTTTTATCACCACTATGTGGCCAAATCCTTCCAAATTCCTATTAAAATGGTTATGTTTCAAAAGTTTAAATAATAATAAAAGACACATATGTGGAAATTTCAAGTATCGCAACAGGTTCCAGTTGAACTTTTATCTTTTCTAACACCACATATCAGAACATTGTTCAAAATATATAATTTGCATGGAAGATCACCAACCAGATTAAAAACACTACAGATTTCCCTGGGTTCCAACACAGATGCATTTGAACTCCCTTGGTAACACAGCCAGCCAGTTTTGCACTTGATGATCTTTTTAAACTGCATAAAATAAAGCATCACATTGAGTAACCTTGCATGTGTAAAAGCACGAAGACATCACACTGGTTAACCAAAGCACTATTTAATGGTTTCACTAAAATTTTTAAAGAACAAAGGAATAATGGAACTTATTCTTCTCAGCTTTTTCACATATTGTGGTATTTGAAGTTCTCCAAGAGGAAGATCTCAGAGCTGTTGAGATCTGTTTTATTTAGAGGTTCCAATAGTGAACTGGATGGTCTCTAGGTTTTAATGCTGTTAGACTCACTTAGCAGCTGGGCTCGGGGAAATTAAGAGGACAGAGGAAACTTCAGTTGCAGGCTGATGGGCCAGAAAAAAAACTGTGTAGTCTGGAAAGGTTAGCACATCATATCACAATACACAGGTACAAAAAAATGTTTATGCATAGGCACTTGCTCATTTAATTCTAAAATAAAATGAAAAAACAAACCAACCAAAACCCAACAAAAATCCCCAGTGAAACACAGGTCTAAAATTCACAATAATGAAGATACTTATTTTTTGGGAACTGACACTAAATCTTTTTAAAAAATAGGAGAAGGCTACGCCCAAAGTTCAAGTTGAGCATAAAATTATACACAAAGACAATTTTTTGTTGCAAATATTTACTCAAAAAGTAATAATTTACAGCAGTACTTTAATAGCTGTTCAAAACATTAAACATTCATTAAAAACAAAACTGTAAGTCAAAAGCACATTCTGAACGTTTCAAATGGAGCAATGAAATCAAAGGAGCAAGTTATCATATGCATTCCTAAATCTAGCTAACTAGAAGACAAAAAAAAACCCCTCAAAACCAAACTAAAACCAGCAGCCATCTTTCTGTACATAACTTAGACTACAAAAAGTCCTGAAATTGAACTGTACAATACTACTTTATATGCCCTTGTGTCCTATTTTTAAGTTAGCCAGTAGCAGCTGCAAAATGGCAAAATGCATGCCAGGTGGTGTTTCCAGTTTGGAGCTTTCCTTATTTTTGCTTAAAACCATTTTTACATCAAACCATACTTTGGTGTGACTTAGAGACCATTCCTATGGGTCTATGGCTAAGAGGAATTAAACCAATGGTAAAAGCCTAAGAGCTACAGTACTTTCAGCATCGTGTCCTACTTGTTACAGCTATGTTTGGTAGTTCTGCACAGCCTGCACAGTGAAAACTCCACAAATATAATTTTTTATTGTAATAATTTCACTTTCACTGAAAGTTTAATAAGGTAAATTTACAGCCTGGCAGTATTACACCTGTACAGAGGTGCACAAAATCATATACTTCTGTTTACGTGCTTTTACAGACAGGAATGTGACACCAAGTTCCAAGGTTTATATTTACCTAAACTATCAGCAGACCAATAACTTCCATTATAAGTGTGCTCCATATCAGCATCAGAAGTCAATTCCTACTCAATCCTCTGTTCAATGATATTCACACTAAAGAATTTAGAAAAATACTTTCTGGGTGAACAAATCACCTTATCCCGGGCTAGTTAACTATAAAAAAATTAGAATTCATACCTCTTTTCAAGTATCAATCTAATAATATATCATATCCAAGAGACAGGAAGATATATTTTAACATGTTACATTTTGAAGCTTAATGAATTCAGTCATACATACACATACATGCTACCTCCATATGCAAACTTCCCTTTGGTGTCCCTTTCTCTTCTCCTCCCTTTATAAAATTTTTAGTCTTTAGCATCCGTGAGCACACTCATCAGGAATGGTCCATGGTGTTCTTACCACAGTTTAAAACAAAGAATAAAATTAACACAATTTCAGCTTGCTTCATTCTCATCTGTCTTGTTTGCAGTTGTTTCCATTCTGCTGGGATTGCTTTCTCTAGAAGTCTCATCTGTTTGTTCAGCAACCTGTCCTGCCTTCTTTGATGAAGGTGTGACGTTACCTTTCTGGAGAATTTCAGTAGCCTCATGCTCTAGTACTTCTGATGGAGTTAAAGGCTCCAAATGAATACTGCCTTGTTCACTGATGTCTGAACTCACAGATTCAGGCTCATCCCTCTTTCTCAGGAACTGCTCAAAGCTGACATCTTCCCCCAGGGTCAGCTTTAAGTCCCTGACGTTCTTGGCTGAAAGCGCAGCTCCCTCCCAGCCGCGCGCTCTCGTCTGCTCGTTCAGGATGTCAGCTGAACTTTGGCACGTTTTCATCTCACTTCCATCAGGAATACATTTTTGTTTCTCATCTACTAACTGTTTGCTATTAGCTGAATCACAGTATGCTCTTTTCTCATGCAAAGAATTCTTTGAGCAGTTGCCAGGGACTTCCAAACGACGGACATTTTCTATATTTGACAGTGATGAGTCTTCCCTCTTTTCAACGGATGCAACTTTTTTAGTTTGATTTCTACTGCATTCTTTTGTTTCATCTGAAGAGTCATGCTCTTGTTTGCTGAAAAAAACCAAAAGAAGTTATTTTTAGATATGATTTTTATAATTTTAGGTTGTAAATGAAAAAAAGCAATGCTTGGCTATACTCTGCAAAGTGACACTTGGAGGGGTATTAAAGATTTCCTCTCTGGGATTTGTCACAAGGATTCACAGCAAGAAAGGCAGAATTTAACTAACAGCTGCATTTTTCTCATCTATTTACAAACTCAGCTTTGTATTCAGCAGTCAATTAATACTCTAGCTCTTGCATTTCAGTTGCAGAAAGGAAGGCTGCCTTTGTGTGACACATGGAATTTCCCAAAACACCACCTGTAGTAGCTCTTCTACCTGCACAGCCTTTTTGATACAGATGCAGATAAAATTGCTTAATACCTTTATACCATCAACTAACTCTGCAATACTCATGAGAATAAAGCTAACAGCTGGAAATCTAAATTAATTAATCCAAAATTTATTTGAGCAATCACAATCTGCCTTCACTGAAAAAGTAAATCTGTGAAGCAGCATTTTCAGTCACCTTTCAGAGCAAAATTGTGCGTTTATAAAGAGGAAACACAGAGAAGTTCAATTTTTTTTGTAAAGATTAAATCTGGTAAAAGTGGAGTAATTTTTAATCAATCCAAAGTTTTTCAGAATGATAAGCAGATTGAATTACCTAAAATGATGATGGTGACAAACAAAAGAAAGTGGTGGGGAGAGGAAAGGAAAAGGTGGAAGAACAGGAATTTGTCTGATTTCACATATAAATTCTATATACAAAGTGAAATTAAGCTAATTCTCCCAAAGGATCTTTTAAAATTTAAATTGAAAGTAACAATCTGAACAGTAACATGCAGAGAAAAGCTGTGAGAAACACAATATCACCACTTAGCTCATTAATCAAAATACATTTTTATTTTACTTCAAGTGGTTTTAAATGTTTTTTGGCTCAAGCCACTCAAATTCTGTAAGCAATACACAGTTCAGAACTCTTAGAAAGAGTAACCAATTCCTTGCTACTAAGTTTTTTCATATATTTTCAAGCTGAAAACCTACAAATGTTCTACTTATCCTTTGAATTTAATTTAAACTAATTTAAAACAATTCCTGTGATTCAATTATAAGATAAGTGACACTGACTTCTACAAAAAATGGCTGTTCTGGAAAAGGAGCTACAGCCATTCAGAAATCTGTTTTCAAGTTTTACTTTTATTTAAATAAACTAATCCAAGAATATTCCATGTCCTCCTTCTACTCTAGGTCAGAGGAATGATTTGAGCAGGAATAAGAGACTGTTGGGACACCCTTCAATGGTGAAATTTTGGTGGTCACTGGGGTACTCATAGGAATCTTTCCATCCTGTTACACTGACTTTGCTGTAAGGAATGAACTCAAGAGACAGGCCAAACTCTTTACCAAATTACATCCTGTATTTGCTACTTTTGTCACACAGAAATGTCAGGGTTTGGGGGTTTTTCTCATTTAGTGGAGTAGCTAAAGAGTAGATGAATTTCTCGAATTTATCTATCCAAGTTCTTCTCTCTCAAACATCTAGAAAGAAAAGGGTAAAAAAAGTAATATTGGAAGGAAAACTCAAGACTAAGTTTTAGTACAAAAATGTCAGTTAACATCATAGCAGCTTTTGCTGCTCTGTGTTCTCCATCTTTTCCAAATGTAAGAGCTACAGTGTGGGGTTTGGGTTTTGTAATGTTTTTACCTGGGGGTTTAGACAGAGGATTTAGCATTTTTTGTTTTACTTTTTAAATAAAACCCAGTATTCCGGAACACAATTCTATGGAGAAAAAAAGCAAATTTGACAGCCATCTTCTGTAATGCTGAAATAGCTATATGGGATAAAAAAGAGAAATGAAAACACACTTAAGTGATAATGGAATCTATAAAAAAGTGTGTTTGTATAAGAGAATCGTTCTTAACACTTCTGAATGAAAATGAAAGGTCTTCTCATTTCTACAAAATCACTGCTTCGGTTAAAGAAACTCACCAAACCCTCTGTACTTTGTAAGGCTGGCAAGCAGTGCTACAAGACAAATTTTTCCTAGGTTTGAGGACTTCTCTCACTCTCTTACCAGCTGGGATTTCTGTAACAAGAGTGCCCTTTCTGAAGGACAACAAAAATACAACTTCTGAAAAAAAAAATCTGTAAAATCAGAATCCAAAGATGATGTTTCTAAAAAAACATAAGTACATAAGAATATGTACTGTGAGATCACTTAGATTCTGAGAGGCCCCCAAAAATGACAGTTCAGAGTCAATATTAACCCAGATCTCACAGTGACCAATTTCCAGGTTCCCTGAATTTGAAGATACATAAGGAAAGTAAAGCATTCCTTCACTGGAGGCTGGCACTCCAGAGTCAGCCACAGGGACTGAGGATAAATTGCAAACTGACCATAAACTACAAACTGCACATCCCTGCTGTGGCAGCCCCACCAAGGTGTGCCTCTGACACAGCCCAGCCTTCTGCAGTATGGCACAGACACCTTTTGTGAAAAATCCTTTCTTAGGATTTTTCCTGCTGGAGCTGAGAAGTTTCAGTAGCAAATGTAAACAATCATTATCTGCTGCTGTGGAATGTAACAGGTCCACCTGTGATTAGTCTTCTGTAAATGTTTGGATTTACTGACCACTCACAGTGGAGCTGCTCTTGCTCTCTGCCAGAGACAGACCTTTGTTATTATTCTTTCCTTTCTATTCTTAGCATAGCCAGCTTCAGAAGAAGCCTCTTCTTTTCTATCACTATGTAGTATAGTTACAATGCTATATATATATATATCATAATATAATAAATCAAGCCTTCTGATCATGGAATCAAGATCCCTGTCTCTTCCATCCTCTACAAACCCCTGTGACCACCGTCACAGCAGTAAGACACAGAAATCCTTATACTATGCAGAACCTCTGAACACCACGACCAGTAATTTATGTATAATTGAAAAAGAATTGTCTTGGATCTTCACCCTAGATACAAAGGTCAGAGATACTCTTAGATTATGTGTAGGGAAAACAGGACATTACCCCCAGCTTAGCTTCTTTCTCTCTAATGGAGATTTTAGTGTGGATCATGAATTAGGATTCAATGTTTCAAAATACTATATGGTTGAAATGGAGATCAGGATGAGGATACTTACAGTTAGAAAGCAATTTGGTAATCTGAAACTTATTTTTCAAAGTTAATACTTATGCTGAGCTTAAGCATACTTCACTTCAGAATTTTGAAGTGTTTTATTGGGTGTACAGGAATTATAAGATAAACTTGTTTCATGTGAGCTCTTCCACTTATCTTCCTCAGAAAAACCAGGAACCAACAGTCTAAAGACAGTGAGCATTGCTTTTATTCTAATTCTACCTGAGGAATGATCTCCATACCAGAACAGTCTTTTAAACTATGACTGAAGTATTTTAAGATCTGAAATGCTGAATTAAGTGCATAAAGCTACCTGACAAAAACATTCTCCAATATAAGCTCAGTTTTCTTTTATTTGTGTACCATAACCCAAACACCCAGAACAGAGCTGTGGTTGACTTTAGGAGAATTATAAAACATTGCAGCTGACCTCCAACCACTACATGAGGGGATGCTTCCTGCAAAATACCTTTACAGGCACAGTCCATACATTAGATGAGCTATAAATTATTTAAATTTATTGACTTTGAAAAGCACATTAATTAAACAGCTTATCACAACATCACCAAAATTGATTTTCTGTGTTTCTGTAAGAAAATGTTATCGCAGAGATAGCAAGAAGTCTCTCCTACAAACTTGTTAAGTCATCAGTTCTAACAAAATCTAACCTTTCAAAGGTTTCTTACAGAAAAAAAGAAAAAGCAAACAAACCCCTCAAAACTGCTTATGCCTAAATCTTCTTTGTTGATGTTGCATTAAAGGCAACTTTAATCTGCTGAAGTATGGTGCTGCCTCTATTATATTTAGATAATGTTATTAATCATAAATTAAATTATTCACAACCTCAGCGAGTCTTAATGGTTGTCTACAGGGTGCAAAGTATTTGACATAAAAAACAGCTTTACCACTAAAATTTTATGAAAACTGTATACTAATATTAGATTGATCCACCACATGCATTTTCCTAAATCCAAAAAAGCAGCCTAACTCCAGACCTTTTAAAGATTTTAAGCACATAGCATTAGCACACCATGGATACTTTCTAACATTAATGTTGTAGCAGCTAACCAGCATCTGAACCTGTAGCATTAACAATCACATATTGTTATTTATTACATCCTAATCTGCAACAATAGATAGCAAAATTATCTACAAAAAAGGGTTGGTTTCAATAGCACTGTAAAAATACTCTTCTAATTACCAGAGAAATAATCAGGATAAATCAAATGAGAACACATTTTTTGGGTCAGGACTTTAAAGACTCTGAAGTATTTAATCAAGAGAAGCCACACCAGAATAATTTGATGCAATGCCAAATATTTAGCTTTACTGCTTTAATGATATATATGCAAGAACTTAAAACAAATCTGTAGGAAAGAGCCATTTGTTGTAAAACAGTCACTCCTGTTAGCCTCACTAACTTGGACACAAATAGATCAGATATTGCATATCCAAGGACAAAACATGCTGTTCTTCTGGTCTCAATAAATTAAAGTTTTGCCACTAAGTTAAAACGTGTGTGAATTTGATCCAATATCTATAGATTATTTTAAATCCATTATAAATGTTATTTTACATTATTAAATCTGAGAGATTTTTTGTGTTCACATTTTTTATCTTATAGAGGAGATTGCAACTGGCTCATTTATGTTGGTTTGGAAATGAGCAGAGTTTGTAACATTTTGTTGTAACTCCATCTTTGTTATTTTGGTTTACTTTGCATTCATGATCTACACCCTCAACCTTAATTTTTTTTAGGTACAGGTTTAGAAAGCAGTTCCTTCTAATTTGTCATTGGCAGAAGCTGCATCAGTAGACACTAAACCAGAGAAAATTACCACCTTGTGATGCTCCCAACACTTCTGTGACACAAGAAATCTTAAATTCCATAGATCTCAACCATCAACAAAGGCAATACTTTCTCACATCTGTGAGGTCACAGTGCTTCTGGAAAGAACATCATGAAAATAAACCAAAGATTGTGACCACCTCCAGGAAGTACAGCCTGCTGGTCCAAAAGTTTTGAGCAACTCTGAAACCTTTCTAGAACTCTCCAAAAACTCTTCACTCTACATGAACTTCTAGTCAAGAACAATGAACAAATGCCCTTTAATTGTCATTCCTTAAAAAAATTGCCCAAAAAAAGGAGCAGCTGAGCATAAAATTTAACCTTGAGATAGCAAAGAGAATTGATCAGCCATAAAACCAAAGGGACTCAGAGTGAAATTCAAATAAGAATGTGAATTGAGACACCTTGAAGTGTACATTCAGTTTGATCTGAGACTTGAACTGACAGATGAAGACACCCCCAGGACTAATGGAAGAGATCTGGAGTCAGTAACAAAAACTCTAAAATGCAGTTAGGCACAAATAGGAGTATCCTCATTTCTGAAATGCAGTCTCATTGCTTGTCTTGCTCTCACACAATAAATTGGATATATTTGCACACACACACAAAGCTCAAATCATGAGCCACCCTCTTCCCAGCACTCTCTCAGGTTTTCTTACAATCAAAGGCTCACTGGGTAAGCAGAACGAACTCAGTTGGAATCTTTTGTCAAACATTTCTTTTTTGTCCACATCTAAACAAAAGTAACTTTTTCTGGGATGACTCTAGCTTCAAGAATTTCTAGAAATCAACTGTAAGTGGCTCAAGGTATCTTCCAGACACTCAACTGAATCATACACAGCATTAAAAAAATTAAATTTATTTACACCCAAAAGAATGGAAAGGTCATTGGGTTTGGGAATTTTAGGTGTTGGCTTTTTTTTTTTTAATTAATCTTCTTGCAAAAAAATCCTCTTTTGACAGATGTAACTTTAAATGCCACAACTACATTTAACAGAATAACAGAAACAAACATTTACTTTGTATGACTTTTCAAACAAAGATAAAACATAACTGGCTAGTCAAGCAGTGACACTCAATGTCCTAAAAATAAAAAAAGATAGGTTAAGCTACATACAAATGCAATCTTAATTCTTTGACCATAAGCTAAATTGGTTATATCATGCATATTCATGCCCTGCCCCTTGCAGATATGGTCCAATATGTTGCATTATTCATGTTAATTGTTGGGATCATAAGAGAGATTTAATACTAAGGCAGGTTTATTTTCATGATTTAGAACTGCTTTTATGAGTTTTCAACATGACTAACTTTTCCAAGATCCTCACACAATGGAAACAGGATGTCACAAGGCCAATTGATTCTACGTGAACCATTTCCACAAATCTCTGCTATCTGTAAGTACCCTAAGAAGTGTTTAAAATGCAAGTTTGAAACTTAAATTTCTGTAGCAAATCTGCAAAAGAACTCAAGGACAATATTCCAAATAAACATTTAAAAGATGTAGAATTCACATAATTTCAAATGCAAGTGTCTATCTAGTGTCACCTCTGCGAAATTCTTAGAGAATGTTTCTGAAAGCCACAAAACCCTGCAATCACATTCCATTCTTCTTCTTGTCAGAAACCTGAATGAAAGTGAAATACGAATTCAACTTCCTCTGAAACGAACAGCATGCTCACAATGAAAACACAAACCCACTATGCTTTTTTGAATGCTGCTGTGTCAAAACAGAATTAAGTCCTGCAAGAAAAACCTGTAGTTGGTAAGTGATGCTTGAAGCTGAACAGCAGCATTCAAGATGGAACACAGCTTCTGTCAGAAAGAAAAACGTTGCAAAAAGAGCAAGACTTCAGAGTGCTGAATAAGTGTGCAAATGCTCAGTCACAAAATATGTGGAAGAGACCATGGATGACAGGATCCTTGCCATCATTAGCAATAGTAAACAGCTGCAGGAGCTCACTATCACCAGACCTGTGATTGAGTACTTAAAGTCAAGAGGACAAAAAAACTGGTCAAAATGAATTAATCTCAAAGAATTTGATTATTCAGGAAAAGGAAGTGCTGCAAATCAAGAACAGCTTGCATTCACCAACACCAAACTCTTACAACTAGGAAGCTGTATCAGTGCCTGATCCTTAAGTGAGGTCAGCTTTATTTATTATGCTGTTCTCAGGCTAGGAAATGAGAGATTCAAAACATACCCACTGTAAACAGGAGGCTGAGTTTGGAGGAATATTACAAGTTCACCATTGCAAAAGCAAAGCTCATTGAATATCCTGATGGATAAACTTGCCATAGATAATCTAGAACTGAAGATGAAATCAGAAGCAGTAATATCAAAAGCAGCAAATGTCCCAGCAGCTTGAGTAGAGCATCCTTGAAGATGAGAGATGATCCCAAAAGAACAAGGTGTGAAATCAACTGGAACTGTAGCTGCTCCATCCTCAGAATCAAAGCTCAATAAATGTATGTACTTCCATTACATGCTTTCCTCCTCTCACAGTATTTTGGAACAAAAACAAGCTTAGCTACCAGAGAGCAAAGTAGCTAATAAATTCCTTTGGCCAAGACTCAGTTTATGTAGTTACATGCAACAGAAGACATGGAAAGCATATTTTGCCACTATATATCACAAAGTCACTGGCAGAAAAAAATGTAACTTACTTGAATATTAAATTGATCAGGACTTGTATGCTTTAGTGAACACCCAAAAAACAACAAAGCCTTTTAGTTTCAGAAGGTGGGATCAAGTTCAGAACAAAATGGGCTTTGATGTCAGCCCATATGCATCAGCATTTACTCACTACTCTAGCTTGGGATGATACTGATAGACTGGAGCAGGGAAGAAATGCTGCACATGAGCAGAAAAGGAACACTGCATCATGTAAGTGACACTCCAGGTAAGCCTCTCTTCAACAGAGCACAGCCCCCAAAAAGCTGCCAATCAATGCTGTAAAGTAGAGAACATTATCAAAAAGGGCCTTGACTACAGTATTTGGAGAAAAGACCAGACCCGCTGTCTAGAAGATGCAAGAAGAGAATACCACAGCTTCAATGCATGGAGAAAAAGGAAAAGGTCTGGTCAGATCCTTGTTTGCTTACATACCAAAATAATCCCAAGCTGGACTGGGTTCAATTTTCTGGTCCACAATGATGTATCAGTGAGCCAAGGCAGTATAGGATACCTGCTCACTTTCAACTGCCCTGCAACAAAAATGTCTGCTGTCAGTTCATTTAAAAATATGTTAATGGTTGTGCAAAGCAGAGAGTTGAGCAATTAGAAGAGTACTTGCATAGTTATTAAATCTTACTTCCTCAGCACAAGATGGATCACCAAATAAACAAAGAGACTTATGTAGAGTAAAAATTTAAAAAACAAATTCTGCTGGAACATCCCCAGCTAGGTTATCTGTATTACTAATGGCAGGATTCTGGTCCAAAGACAGGCTCTGTAACAGTACACAGAGTTCATGGAACATGTCTGATCATTAGCAATAAAGATGAGTTTTAAAACACATACAGACAATCCAATATATAATAAAAGACACCCAAAGACACCATCTGAGAGATGCAAGAGAAGATCCAGAAGTGTTTAAGATTGTAATTGAGTCACTGTTTGCAATGATGAAGTGATTCTGAAGAGTCCCATAAACAAGTAATTGAATTACAGGTCAAAGAAATGGAAGAAACATTCAGAGATCACTGAGAAACTATACAGCACAAGTTATGAATATTGTCTGCAAGTTCCTCTTCCTCCAAAGCAGCCAAAAAGTACCACTAAGAACCAGCCCACAAAAAGATGAACTTTTTTTTTTGTACTCTGTACAGCAAATTATGAATTAAAATATCTGCTACAGAGGTATACTCCTCAGTTTAGCAATGATACATTCTTGCCCTAAGTATCAGAGAACTAGCATATGGAACAGGACAAGACTCACTGAAATTAATGAAGCCTATGAGCCTGACAGTTTCAAAAAGCACCATCACTGATTTTCTATCACTTCTTGTGCTACCAGCAACTAATTTTATGTTGGCATCAGAACTCTAAAAAATAATGGCTGTCTGCATCTGTCCTACTCTAACATCTTGCAGAAACAAACCTGCATACACTCTTGACTTCACTTCAAACCTTTTCAGTGCTCATCCATCTACCTCTGAGCAATAGATACACATATCCATACAGTCACCATTCTTACAGATTTCTGTATGGCTCTGCAATGTATTCAAGACAAAAAGGTCCTTTTGCAGCACTGAGGCCAGCCTGCCACAGCTGCATGAGGGTATCAGTATGTCTGTAACCTTTCCTTCCATACACCTCAGCAGGCATTCATTCCCAACACCTAATGCCAGCTCCAAATACAAAAGCTGACATTTCCACAGTGTCACAGCTCAACACTTTATTTTGGCATTGTTTGAGTATCACTGAAAGCTAAACTACTAAAAGGATCTCCTCTCTTACTGGCCACTTTATGGAAACTAAGAAAGAAAATACTTAATAAATATTAAATAATCTATTTGGGGAATCTTGAAAACTCATTCAAAGTTGATTTATGCTTAGAGGCCGAGGAACTTATCACTCTGTTGGAAGGGTTCTCACCATGCATGAGACCATCTAAACTCCTGTTAGAATCCTGCTAAGGGCTAGATGGGTTATCAGGGTTAAACCATTTTGTTCTTTTAAAATATTTCTTCGCAATCTGACTTTTTTTATTCTGTATTCTGAAAATGATATGAAGAAAACACAAATGTTTGATTTAACTGACACACCTCTAAACCTTGAATTAAGGCATAAACTACACTATGAAGCCTCAGAAGCTGTTCCAGGATGGTCAGGGAGGCCTTGGCATGTCTGATTCTTCTAAGGTTTAAAAAAATCCCAAACTAACACAATCTGAAATACCATCTCCACAATACTGCAGGTTCTTCTTCAAATCCTTAAAAAACCCTGATTAATACATACTAATTCCTCTTTGAAAGTCAGAATAAAAAAGCTAGCACAAAGCAGTATGCCTTAGTCATATGAAGAATGTATTATTAAATAATTCCTAAATATTTTTAAAATATTAAGACTGAATTTGTCCTACTTCAGTAAAGGAGATTCCTTTCTGTGTTCCTATTACATAAAGAACACAAACCACTAATTTGATAAAGCTAGTATTACGTAGAAGTAACAATCTCATTGTATTTAGACAGGTTAGAATTGAGAAGTTCCAACAATAATTGCAACAATTATTTATCTTTCTTCAAACTGATTTTATTTTAGCTGCAACAGGTACTTGCTTTATCTCTTCATTCTTGTAGTTGTGGACATGGTAAGATGAAAAAGCACTAGGTACAGTAAGGGGCTGTGTTCATCCACACATTTCAAATTCAATGGAATTCAAAAGAAATCCAAGTTCAAAGTGTAAATTTTGGCCATTAATAGAGGAAAAAAACATTAAGCAGTAAAATAAAACTTACTGAGACACTTGTGCAGCAGTTGCATTATCTGTGGAAACTGAAAACAAAAACAAAGGATTGAATTAAGAATATTTTAAAATGTGGAAAGACAGAAGTACTCACTGTTAAATGCACGTACAGAAATAATGCAATTCAAAATAGGATTGTGATAACACAAGAGACATCCACATGGAAGTATTCATATACTGTATAAAAAAGTACCACCTGTACTCACCTTCCTCTACAATAACTTGACATGTATGAGTCTGGTTCTCACTCAGATGTGTGGCCATGGCATCCAAACCAGAAACATCAGCCAGGAAATCACAGTTGAGACACACTACAGTCACACCTCTAGGAAATAAAAATCAAAAAGGAAGTGTAATTACAAAATGGTGATAGAAATCCTTTTCTTAACTCACAGCAACTGGACAGACTATAAAAAAAATCAACTTTAGATGAGATGATTCACAAAAACATAATCTTACTTTTTCTACTGCAACTAGTATCAGGAAATTCCCATCAATGAGCAGGGCATCTCCATGCTGGATATAGTACAAAAACATGACTTTAGACAGAAATTTATCTGTAGAGTATGAGTTTCTCTGATTGGATGATTGTTTTTTTCTTTCCCTGACCCGCTCCCCATTTTGCATCTTATGAATAATCAAAAATAGTAATAATTAAAAAATTAAAACTGCTCAGATTAAGTTCATAAATGTGGACAAATAAGTATTTGTCACTGACCTGCTACTGGAAAACCTAATGGTTTCATTTCTCTGCTCTAAATTGTGGAAATTCAAGAGGTTACAATCTGAACCTGTTAGCAGTTCAACATCAGAAAGTAAAACCATACTGATCTGTAAGTGAAAAAAGCTGAATTACCGTAGCTGTTCTGAATGCTTCTTAAAGATCCAAAACCTTTTACTTGGACGAGCACTGTGAAAGCTGAATATATGAAAACATTACCACTCAGACTGGTTTTAATGAATATATTACTCTGCATAACCCCTTCAATAGTCATGGCACTGCAATTTGCTTAGGACAAAAAATGAAAATAGAAGCCTAAGGTACTGAACTGCATTATTCTGAAACATTAAATGTTTAAAACTTACAGACTTGGCAATCTCAGCTCTAGTTGAAAACATTGGTTCCCCTGTAAATGAGCTTGGGAGGTGAAAAGCTAAACTTTACTGGCACCATCAACTATTCAGTTTTTGAAGAACCATAGCCATAGAATGCACCACAAAAGAGCTAAAACTTGGCTGAACTTGAGCTTCATGAGGACATGGCTTTCAATGAGACATGAAATTTTCAGATAACAATAGATTACACACATAAAAGCATGCAAACTATTTCAGCCTAGGACTTCCATGAGCATTGAAATTGGTATGAATAGGTCAATATCAAGTGTATCTAAAAACTTAGATCACAGATTCAAGAATCCTACAGTTTACAAATGCAAAGGCATTTCCTATGTATTTGAATTAAAAAAAAAAAATCACATTCACTATTTTCCACAATACAGTGGGCTTCTTCAGGGCACAGGTTTTTAAAATTTTGTTTTACCATCACAGCTACGTGATCTGTATCTAATTACTGCATAGTATAATTCTATGGCTCTAAAACCCTGCATTTGTTTTCTTAACAGGCTTTTTTACAGCTGTCATCACTAATACCCTGCACTGCCCCACCACTGCTGACAAAATGAGATGTTATTTCTATGGATGACCACAAGTAGGGTAAGGAAAAGTATCCACTTGAGTTTGCTATTTGAGACATTCTTCAAATCTGAGCACAGACTTCACTAGTGATAGCTGTGGCCTGCATGCATTCAGCACTTGTAAAATCAAATGAGCCATTCACTCAATCCCAGAAAACATGCCATTATTAGTCATTATTTGCCAAGTCTAGCTGAAGTGATTATGGAAGGTACCACAGAAACTCTGAAGCAGAGGTATAATACTGCCTGCACCATTGGATTTTTAAAGCACAACAAGAATGTGGAGTTGAAGCCTTTGCCAAAAAGTAAAAAATCCAAGCTCACGCATTTCCCTGCCAATTCACCTAACAAACACCTCACCCCTTACATGAACTTAGGAAGTATTTACTAAGTCAGTAAAAACTTTGAAGAGTTCTTACCTCATCATGTGATTGCCATAGGCTTTGCTACAGCTGGTGTTGTATCTGCATAAACTACAGTGGACGTAAGCAGTAAAGTGGCTTGCAAAATCTTTGATTTCTGAGAAACACTCAATGCATTTGTGAGTTCCCACATGATACCTGACAGTAACATGAAAAAGTTATCAGTTAATAGCAACACTTTCAGAAGAGTTAACTATTTCAAACTTTTTAAGTAAGTTGCAAGCTTGCCTGTACTAGGGAAAAACGAGGAACTTAAAAATGCATCAGTTAAATACTTAAAAGTTACACGAGCAGAAAGGAAGAAAACTTCACTTTTACTTGAACTATGATTTAATTATGATCCTAATAAAAAAGTGAAAGTTAATGTACACATCCATTATTGGCCACTCCTGGAAACAAGAGATAATACAGTGGATGAGAACCTCCAACTTCAGCTGCTGCTGTTGCCTCCAAGTACTTGAGAAATATTTTCAACAATGATTTCCATCCATCACAATGCATAGAAAAAGCCTTTGGCTTTTCTATCACCCCAGTATTACCCACAAGGTTTGAAACATCTACAAAGCAAGAATATAATCCTGCTCTTCCCCAGTTTTGCTGACTGTTTTTGGATCTCTCCCAGAGCTACACACTGAGAAAGTTAGAAAGTGGAGGGGTGGCATCTTCCATCTCTGACAAAAAAAATGCTAACTCATCATAAACAATGGAATTACACTCCAGTGTAATAAACAGTCCATAAAACACCCATGAAAATTGTCACATAAGGACAGCAAACCCCAATAAATGGTCAAGATAAGGACTTGCTTTTACTTCCTTGATTTTTTAAATTAGCTCCCCAAAATGCTGTATCTCCTAGGATAGACAGGACTTTATCTTTTAACTAATAGGTTCAAATAAATAAAAGGAAAGAAGAAAAAGAGAAGAAAAAGAAGAAAAAAGAGGAAAAAAAAAAGAAAATAGAAAGGTTCCATGCAGAGAAAATTTCTAAATGTGACAGAGAAGTTTCCAGAACACATGTTCTTCCATCATAAAGTAGTCTGTCACCAACAAAATCAGTGACTGAAGATTCAGAACTACAACCACAGTACCAGTATGCAGAAAGTTTATGCATCTGCTTTCTCAGCAAAGCTGAGGTGCCCACATCTCCTGTATTACAGCACTAAGTCAAAGACCATTAAATGATCAGTTATTTATGTTCAAAGTATACTTAAAGACAATTTTAATGCCAGTATTTTACCTTAGATTATGAAATGCTATACTTGTAGGTTCTTTTTTTCTTCTGCTGTTCGTCCATGCATTTTGTTTCCTCGATGTAGATTGTTTTGATTTTCCTCTTGATTTACTTGTATTAGATTTGTTATGATTTTTAGTGGTTGTATTTTTAGCTTTAGGTGATAACTGAAATGTGGAACTGCTTGTACTAACAGAAGATGTAGCTGATGATCCTGACTGATGAGATCCCAAAGATGCTCGAATAGTCACCTACAAGGACGAAATTTTAAAATAATTGTTTAGATAGAAGGTCTCCAAGTTCCTACTTCTATTTGTCTCAAAGTTTAACCACTTTACAGCACAAATCATAGCATAAGAAACTCTCCTGATGAAAGATTACTTTGAAAACCACAAAACACTGAAAATACGCTTGGACCAGAGTTAACCTCTAACAGCCAACTGGACACTGAAAAGGTTCATTTTGGTTGAAATAAGTTAGTCATGATAAAACAAGTTTTCTTTCCAGAGCTCCAATTGGCTAGATCCTCCTTTCTTAAATGAAAAAAATGCAGCAGAAGTGTCAGGCCAATCAGCCCTACTAAGAAGAATGTCAAACCATTCCATCAGTGCCTGGATTTAACAAAAAGTCCTCATGATGAGCCAGTCTACTCCCTTCAGATATGTCTGTTTGTCAAGCTAGAACTCCAAGGAGTAATTCTGGTTTTTGACCTCTTACCTGCCATTCTTGAACTCATTTGTCTCGCTCTCAAATGTGGTTTTGACTCACAATAAGACTCCTAATTATACTTACCCATACTCCTAGTTTAGAAGCACCTTGTCTTCTAAATCTGGTTCCAGATTTTCAGTATTATCATTTCATCCTGTCAAGGTCTACTAACATGAATTTTAACATAATCCAAGCTTTTGTTAGGTCATGAAGACCCTGAAATCTATAAAAAAATGAAGTATCATCACAGAGTAAAGAACTGGTGCTTTACATTCCTTCTGCCAAGGAAGACAATCAACAGCAGCTGAAGTAATTTTCCCTTCCTGGTTCTATAGCAAATGAACTGCGAAGATCTGATCAAAATGTTAACTTCTTCTTTGCAACTGAAAGGACATATATTCCGATACTCTAGTAAAAAACTGTTGGAAAAAGTCCCAAAATGTACATGAAAATCCTAGTCCAAGTAGTTCCTTCTTGAGAAATGGAAGACTGACCTAAAGACAGCATAAGTGTTCTGAGGGGACTCAAGTTATCCTCACATACCTTCAAATGCTGAACCTAAAGAAGACCTGGTGAACCCAGTTTTAAGCACACACATTCTATGCAAAAGAAAGGAGAAAAGTGTTTCTTTCTATTCTACTCTTTCCTCTACCAAGACCTTTTTTTTTTCCTTTGCCCCCTCAGGTTTTCCTGCATGAACACTCACCTTTGTTCCAGGAGGCAAGCCTTCTAATTGCTTGGGTTTCCTAAATGTTCGGTGATGCTGAGTCTTGTGATCCATTTTTTCTTTGCATGTTAAAAATTGCAGTCTGCATTTAGTGCAACGGTATATTCCCTTTTTCTTTTAAAGACAAATGATAACCTACAGTAAGCATGGATGGCATGACAAAACTCTAGCCTAGGCTGTCTCAAGCAATGCTTATGCAGTTCCTAAAACATCAACTAAACAAACAAACTCCTAATACTACACTAAGATAAGACACCCTGTAGGAATTAGATACTTGAAAATGCAAGGCAGTACAGTTACTAAGACAAGGAGGAATCAGATTCCCAGTTACAGGACTCTTCATTATCTTTTTATTTGAACTAGTGGCAGGTTTGCTAGTAACCTCAAGAAAAGCAGAATCAAATCACTAAAATGTACTGAAGAAACCAAAAAGCAAGAAGACTGTTCCAAGGATATTCAGAGATTACATTAAACAGGAAGCTGCTATCACACAAAACCAAAACAATTCCCTTAAAGATTTCTGAAATTCTTCTAATGTATTCTTATTAACTATTTTTACCTAGTAACAAGCATGCAAATCAGTCTCATTTGTTTTTTCAGAGGGAGATTCCCTGAATGTATTCAGCATTTTTCTAGCATTAAGGATGGAAAAGATCTGCTTACCTGATGCCTCATGTAATGATGCATATACGGTGCTCCAATTTTAATAACTTTGAGGCAAAATGGGCATAGCAAATGTTTTGTGTTTTCATGAGCAGTTCTAAAGTGTGTTTCTACATCTGAAAAAGCTGAGGATCTGTAGTTGCACACCTAAAATAAGAAGTTTGGCTCTTTAGTTACAAGTTTACTGACAGTGAAGACAGGGGAGTGGTGCTCTCTAAATACAAAAGTCACTCTGGGATACCTGGCAAACATACGGCATTTCACCCGGCTTGTGATTGTCCTTCATATGCTGCAAAAGAACTTGCTCTGTGTCAAATGATAATTCACAGATTTTACAAATCGCTAGAAAAAGTGAAAAACAAGAAAAAAGTAAAAATTTTATAGGGGTCATATGTACATAAATTATAATACATATATAAATATATATACATTATAATACATATATAAATATATACACACATACATTAAAATGTATTTATCATTAAAGGCAAAGAAATCTAATTATTATTCTACTCTTTAGAAGAAATTCCCTGTACACTTTCAGAAAGCCAGGAAGGCAAGGGCCTTAAATATCAGGTCTTAAAGTAAAGCTTTTAATTAAAAATAAATAAATAAATAAACGAAAAATGTAAGGAAAAAACTCAAAGGCTCTTTAAAATACCTTATATATATATATATATATATATATATATACATACATACACACACATATATATATATAACCCTCAAAAGAAAAAAAAAAGTGCTCAGTTTCTGGTTTTTTCATATTAAATCTCAAGATTATTGTTATCCAAGAAAAATAGATTTATTCTGAAATTACAATCCAATTACAATCCAGAAAATAAAAATTGGGAAATTTCTAAAAATTTCATCTTAGAAGAAAATTGAACTGACTGGAGGACTCGTAAGGCGTGTGTGTGCTCTCGATGTGGCACTGCAGCTGGAACGGCGTGGGGAACTGTCGGTAACAGTGCTGGCACGTGGTGTGGCTTTCCCAGCTTTCATTGCTCTGCTTCTCAAGCTCCAAGTGATGCTTCATGTGGTTCATAAACCTTTAAATTATAGTGAACAGGTGCAAAAAACTACATTTGAATATTCCTTATACACATCATATGCAAGATGTATAGGATTCTTTAGAAATTTTACTCTGTAAAGCTTCTCAATAAATAAAAAAAATAGAGTCATAAGTGTTTCCTCAAAAAAACAGGCAAGAAACTTAAATTTGACTAGAAATCTTGACTTTAAGGAAGACACATTAAATCTAAAATATATTCTAAGACTAAATATATTACATTTCTCATGTTTGCTTAGACAAAATTCTTGCCTTGAAATATAGGGAAATAAGTAAAGACAACAAGAACACATCAACTGTTCACACTTTATTCACCACCAGCAATCTCAAAGCCCAATTCTGAAACATGTGTAACTTTAGCTCTTCTGAAAAGTAGCAAAAATGTATCTGCAATTTGGACATGACAGCTTTATGTGGCAGGAGTTCCAGGAACGCTCCTTGTCTAAAGCATTTAGGCCTGACCTTGAATTATGAAGGACAGTTATCACAAACGCCACTGTGCAGCCAACACAGAGTGGGAGAAACTGGTATGGTACTATTGAAGTGACAGCTTTTCCTCATTATCTGTCCATCTGTCTGAACCTATGCTGGCTGGGAAGTTCAGGCACTCATGGCAGGATCAGCAGATCACTGTTACTGGTGGAGCAGCACAAGGACAGCTTACCTACAAACCCACTACAGTTCAACTTCCAAAACTCCTGTTTTGAGTGCAGTTTATTTCAGTACAGACAGAGGAATTAAACATAAGTCACGCTCACAAAAAGAATGCAGACCTTGGAATTGCAAAAAATCAAATGAGCAAGGAGAATAGTCTCTTGAGCTCAAGCTCGTACTATCAGGCAGTTGCTTAAAAAACAGAAACAAGAAAACCAGAAAAAGCCAACTGAGTCTCTCCATTTTTCTAAGCAGACAAAAGAAACTGACACTATTACTGCATAATGCCTTAACAGAAAATTATTGCAATGGTATGTCCAACCACAGATCTTTTAAAGAAAGCAGGGGATTACCATGATAAATCACCTTCTGCTCTTCTGAACTTAAGTCAAAAAAGTTATACTTTAATTAGGATGGTAAGACATATTTATTCTGTCCACTATAAATAAAGGTGCAAAATAATAAAGGAATAAAAATTCTTAAGTTATAGAACTACAGACTAAAGCTCCAAGGTTACAGTCAAAATTGATAGGTTAAAATCAATGCTACAGAAATTTAAAATAAAAAAAAAAGCTTGTACATTTTTAATGACTTGCTGCAGAACACATAGGCACCACAGCACCAATTGCTTACAATATAATGCTGAGTATAAAATAGTGCCTATTTAATGATTAATAGCAAATGTCACTGTTTTAATTACAGAAAACTTGTTTTTTTCAATAATACGTGTCTAATGTTAGCATAAACCTGCTTGTTTTAACTTGCAGACTGTGCCCTTTGAAACAATAGTCCATTTTTCAATTTTACATTCTGCTACTTCAGCTTCCCTTGAAGAGTGCATGTAAAAAAGTTCAGTGACCTTAACTTCCAAAGGAACGATGACACAAACTTGTCTACCTACTAAAACAGCTTACTGGGGTTTTATCAGCATTTGGAAGTAAAATTACTCCAACAAAATAACAGATGTTACATAAGTGAACTACTGACTATTAGTCATTGTGTGTCCCTAAAGGGAATTAATGCTTGCTTCTACCAATACTGCCATCAATCCAGATGGCAAACTGTAAAATCCTTTGTGTTGCCCTTTCTAACCCCAAAGTCCTACAACTGCTCTTATCAAAACTCTATGTTTATGTTAGACACCACTAAAATTCATACTCTAATCTGTAAAAAGTTCCAAGTTATGGTCACACATGCAAAGTAAAAATTAATCCCATTTCTGTTTAGTCACCCAATCTTATCAGTTTTCAATATGAAAGGAACTCTACTCCAGAAACACAAAATTTCAATACATGAGACAACTGTGGACTGTAGGTGATTAACAAATAATTAAGGAAATGAGTTCAAATACCTTATGTTATTTTTAAGAACTTTGAGACAGCTGACGCATTTAAATGTCGTATGAGTCTTCTGCTCCTGTTGTACCTGCTGCAGGTCACCTTCATCCTTCCCATAATAAAAGTCATTAACCAACATAATCAGCTTTCCTTTCTCAGATTCCATGGTCTTGCTTGTGCTCACACATTCTGTTTTGACCATTTCTGAGAAAAAGTTATTTACTATATCTGGACAGCAATACTGGATGCAAACAGGGAGAAGAGATGAGACACAGAAACAATGGTATCAGTCTCACAAACTGCATCATGACAACAGCATTTTAAAAACCAAAGGCACTAATGAGAGATGCAAAGCTTAATTCTCTGACACACTTAATATTCAATATTGAACCATGTTTAAGTAATGAAACACTATATAGTATAAAACTGAAGAAAATTCTCATAGGTTCAAGTAAGATAAATTTAATCAAGAAAACAATACTACTGTTGCTTTATTCTTGCAAAAAAATTATATTCCATTTACATTTAATAAAATGAAAGAAAAAAGCAGCTTTCATGCAAGTATTTTGCAGACCAGCGTAAGTTTATTGAGAACTTAATGGGAAGTTTTGTCCTTTATTTCTTAGGGTGCATGTATGTTGAAATCTTCAAAAGTTCTTTCCAGCATTACTAAAAAATTCAGAATTCTGAGTCACATCATAGACATTGTTCAAGCTTCTTTATGTTGAAGTATAGGTAAAAAATGCTTAGCCCAAGAACCATTTCATGAAACTTATCACTTAAAAAGTACAGAATACTCCATAAAGAAGATGCTATGAAGTTTCCAACAAAATTAGAATGTTTCAGAGGACAAATTTTTCTCCTGCTAAATAATGGTTCTTACCAGGCAGGACTACTTTCCATAAGCCTACTAGTAAGGAGCAATTTCCTGCTGTGGAACTGTAACTCAGTATCCTAAGTAAACACACTTCTCCAATGGTTCCTTCAGTCAGTTGATGTACTCAGTGCAAAAGCTATTCTGTACAAATAATGATTAGAAAAAGTTAAAACCCTTGGGGTTTTTTCCACTGCTATCTGTATTTCTTAATTATGCTTCAGAACAGCAATTACAGGGTATTGTAACCCTGTAAATCAGAACCATCTGTGAGAACAGTAACTCAGATCCTCACAAATTTGTCTTATACAGTAGTCTGATATTCCTTTTTGTTTTGGATATTCACGTTGTATACAGACTGCAAAGCCATTTCTCTGTCCCTGAAATGAAATACATATGCCTGAGAATTGTGAGGATCTTTGCCAAATGATAAATATTTTCCAGGAAACAATGTTTCCAGAAATAGTAGTAAGTGGCTTCACAATCAAATTAAGTGATGCTCAGCTTCTGAGAGTTTTGTTTACTGTGATGTTTGAGTATGAACTACAAATGAAATTCCTCCCCACAGCTTAAAAACTCTTTTATCTATAAGTGTCAAGTATTTTTATCTTGTTGTACCAAGCAATACATCAAGATAAAACACTAAGTTTACATTGTCATCTTTGTGCCAGCTGCAATCTTATACAGATGTGGGTCACCTGGCTGCCTATTCTCATAGACCCCTTCAGCACACTGGAAACATGAGGCAAAAAGTAGCAAGATTTGGATCTCCCCTGCTCCTGTCTTGCTCTCCACGACTGCAGGACTTAAGAGCATTTGGCTCTGGCTGATAGCTGTCATGGCACTCTTCATAACCAAAGAGAAGCCCACAAAGTTTGTTCTAATGCTTACTAGCCCCAAAATATTTTACCTTCATGTGATTTTTTAGAGGATCCATAAGATTGAAATGTATATTACATTTTGGACAAGCTCGTGGAAAAGGTCCTCCATTTTTAATGGTACTGGATGCAGCATTTGTCCCTGTAAAATTTAAAACATATAAAGACTGAGAATTCACAAGCAGAATACTCAATTCAGTAGTAGTGGCAGTATTGTAGTAAAATATGCTATTTCAAATGAAAACCATTACCATCAATGAAGCTGTAGTAACCGTAAGCAAGGCTTTACAAGCATCTTTTAACTATTCTTCCTTTTTCCCAAACTGACCTGGAGTTTGCTCTGTTTGACATAGACTGATAAATAGATTTTACAAAATCTTACAAACAAGAAAAAAACACATGAGGAGATGAAGGCAGCATGACAGGGAGAAAGCCTTTCTTCTGTGCACTACCAGCCCACCCCATCCTGGATAGGATGAATTTTTGATGGTTTTATTTCACAAACTTTTCAAATGAACACGTAAAGCCTGTTTTCTGCCACAACCTGATCCTCATCACAACAGGGTTCAGATAAAACCCTATTGGTTTGGAAAGGAATTTCACCATTTGGTTCTCAATGATGAGGCTATTTCTCTCTGGAGATTTGTTGGAATCTTGGCTTATTCAAATGCATTATTTCTGTTAAGCAAAGGTGTCTTCGGAGAATCTAGAGAATAAATCCTCTAAATTAAAAATTACTCCCATTAATTAAAGGAAATAATGCTTCTCTTATCAATAAAAATGACTAATACCTTTTGAGCAAAAGGGATATTAAAGCCTTGCATTAAACTTCAACGAATAAACTAAGCTTTGAGTTTTTTCCAAACTGTCAAAAAACATCTGAGCAAGAGCCACTTTTCCAGATGAAATTCTCTTGCATTCTCAAGTCATTCACAGATTTGAAGGACTCCACACTAGGTAAGCAGTTTAGAAGCTAAACACAGGAAACACCACCTCAACTGCAGAGTCAACTGCTCCTGCCAGGACTATGAAAAGATGTAATAAAAACAAAAACATAAATACAAGGGAATGAATAAGTATGAGTTAAGAGATGACCATGCAATAGTGTTTTACATTTTTACATCACAACAGTCCTGCCTAGACCATAAATAAACAGCAATTTTCCTTAAGATAACAGTTTTGCTAAGAACCATTGCTAAGCAGAAAGCCCTTCACATGAGTGGATGGCCATGTAAGATGTACCACAAACAGTGCTGCAAGACTTCACTCTTACAGCTGGTGAAACATTTTGACACATCACAGCTAAGTGCAAACTGAGTTGAAGAAAGCCAGTTCTGCAGCAAAACCTTGTGCTCTGCAGTGCCTCAGTGCTGGATTCTGTGACAGATTAGAAATTGCAATGCCAGCATGGGGTGGCTTAGAGACAAACTCAGCAAAATAAGGCTCTCAGTGAATATCATCTACTTCTTTTTTTACTGAATTTAGCAAGATCTTTCAGTTATCTTTTTTTATTATATCTGCAGCACAATATCTATTTCACCCGAAAGAAAGTGGAGGAATATTTTTTGCTGAAATGTTCATCTAACAGCCACGTCCTTCTGGTAGCAGGAAAGAGCAAACAAGCTCTAAATAAGAAATGCAAAAAACTCAAATCTGAAATTATTCCAACTATCATTTTAACATTATAGGAGAGAAGATGTCTTGGAAATGTCTCAAAAGTCAATAATAAATCCTGGCCTATTGCAATCACTAGAAAGCACCTTTTGGCTCAGGAGAAAAATGCACCTAATAGTTAATATTCTGAAACAGCCAGACCAGCTCTCTTCTTGCAGGGAAGGAAAAATCTTTCCAATAACATTGTTTCTTTAAAATAGACCTTCTCCCCATCCACTAATATTTCAAACTATATCAGCAACACGGCTGGGGAAAAAAAAAGGGGAAAGCTGTAAAACATTTTTTCAATAATTAGATAAAGTACAGAATCACAAAATAATTTAGGTTGGACTTTTGGAGGTGGTTTTCTGTAACTTCCCAGTCAAAGCAAGTCTAATCTTAGGCTCAGAGCATAAGAGTTCAGTCAGCTTCTGAGCATCTCCAAGGATAGGGATTCCACAATGTAATTTGTTACTGTCTTGCCTGGCATTGCTAAAATGATTTTTTCCTTCATCTAATCAGAATTAGTTCATAAATTCAGCAGTCATAGAATTAAGTCAAGAATTCTTTCAACCTTGATTTTCTGATTGATTGTGTTTTGAAGTTTCAACCCCCTACTTGCTTCTTTGACATAGAAAATCAACTAAGAGAATGAGGTCAGGGGCATTTATTTTTATCATCTGTCTCTGAATGACTAATTACTGCTCTACAGAATTCAAACCTACCTACTAAACAATAAAGGTCCAAAATTTGAATAGGTAATAACCACAGGTAAATTAATTTGTAAAGGTATATAAACCCTTGCATAAAATAGCTATTTCATTTTCACAGCACAAGAACAGTTACTTACTTACACTGCCTTAAGAGCATTAAAAGCACTGAGCAACTGAAACACTACAGATGTGTCAGTTTCTTCCATGACACAGATGCAGGACTGCCAGCTAGATCATTCCAACTTCCTACTGTTTGAAGATCCATTTTGTGCCTGTGCAACTGGCTTCAAACTGTTCTTATGATACAAAGAAAAAATTGCTGGACAGTTACCTGTAGGTGAAACAGTCAAGTTGCTTCCAGCACCGACCTCAATAAGCTTGGCCTGTTTATGAGTTACATTGTTACCTTCAGAATAGCAGGAGGTTTAGATACAAACCCACTCTCATTTAGACTCAAGAGTACTTTAAAGAACCTCAGTTTTTTCCCATAGTAATTAGAACACATTAGTGGTGACTGCAATTTAGAGTCCACACAAAGTAGTTTAAATATTTTCCTAAATTAATATGCCATACTGATGTTAAGAAAATATCCAACTCAGACTGAAGGCCCAGGCCAGTGAAGCAGGAAAGGGTAAATGCAAGAGATACAGACCCACCTCTGACCCCAGTAGATCATACTGTGGCCACCTGAATTCATTTGGCCTACTTTTCACATCTTGACCCACTCTACTGTGAGACAAGGTGAGTTCACAGCAATGAAGCCAAGCTAAGCAGCTGGTTTCTGCAATGCCTGCTATCTGGAACAAGCCGTGTGCTTCTGATGGAAAACACCTCTCCTTTCTTTCTGGTTCTGTGTTAATGCTGTTTCAGCTTCTTATATACCTCTATAAATGTCAGTTTGCATGCAAAACGAAACAAATCCACAAAAAACTAAACCAAGAAACCCCACAAAAAAAAAACCCAAAACACCCCCAACAACAAAATCCACCAACAACTTTGAAATTGGGAGTTTCAGTGGCTGATTAACATGCCAATAAACACTCAGCTCCATCTGGTCAGAAATCCACGTTTCTGTCACAGTAACATTACCCTGGATGATACGAACTCAATACAGAGATCAGTCCTCAAGTAGACCTGAAAGACACAGCTACAAACCAAGGGCTCTGAAGTGCCAGCACAGGTCTTGTAAACCTCTCACAATGACAGACTGCAAACATTCTTAAGACTATAATAAAATATGTCAAAAGCTTCAGATCTGGACACAATGACCTCAGCTAAGGACATTCTGGTATATCCCCCCCCTACAATGACACAGCTGCTCCAATGATTTCTCAGGGTGTAACAAGAAGCTCAACAGGTAGAGATAGTTCAAGTCACAAACAATTATTCACACATCTGAGAAGAAACAAAATAGCTCTCTGGCACCCATAGTTCTGTTTACTCAGTGGGAACTATCTAAACTTGGCCAACAGTCTGGAGAATCTCCCCATTCAATGCACATGGGCAGAATCCCAGCAGAGAATGCTGATGAACATCTTGGAGAATTTGCCAGACTGTGCCTCAAACATGGGAAAACAGATATCTAAACATCCTAACATTCTCCTTTGTAGTACACCTTTCCTTCTTTGATATAAATAAACATACTAAGCTCAAATGTCTCACTCTCTGCATTGCTTGCCTAGGGTTCATTCATTCACAAAATGATCAGGTTAATAATTAGATGCTACTGCATCCTAGGGGGTTTAATTTACTCACACTCACCATGTTCAGTACATGAGCTGCTAACATGGACACAAGTCCTGCTCAGCAAAGGCTTCCACAGAGCTGCTATGGCCTTAGCATTCATCTGTATCACCTGAGGCCATTGGAGCATCCAGCCATCAACCTACAGCAGCATCTGCTGCTGCTGGGAATTCAACTATGTGGGGCTCTGCAACGGGGGCTAGGGAAAAGACACAAGGTCTGACTGAGTTTACAAGGATCTCCAGTGAAATATTTCATTTGTCTGCAGAAAACCCTATTTGGAAACAAGGACTATTTTTATGTTAAAAATACTGTTCATAATTCCAATTTTAAAAGCCTAACACATATGTGATAAAAATTTTGAAGACTCTTACACATTTAGAAAATGAGTAATCTTTGACTAGTAAATTCTCTTTCAGAAGAACTATAATAATACACAGGTTTGCATGTTAGTTCTTTTGTTTCTTCATGTAAAAAAAAAAAAACAGGTCTATTTTGAAAACTAATCACACCACCTCTCAGTATTATTTAATATCTTGCTGGTATAAATCAGATTGACACTTCTTATCACAAAAGCGCCTCTCTCAGCTGGAGTGTGGACACCAGAATTCCTTCAATTAACCACATTCTAGGCCAGTTTGTACAATACTCTACACAGCAGGTCACAGGGACTCCAAGTACTCAGGACAGCAGGGAAAAGCAGTAACCAAACAATTATTTTTTGGCCACCTTGGTCACTTTGTGCTATTAGTGAACACTTCAGTAGCTATTACTCAGGAGCTGGCTGTGCTCATACACACAGTATTCCTGTGTACCACAACCATGATGGCAAAAAAGGAGCAAAGTACACTGGCTGCAGCACCACCTTGCTGACAGGTTTCTGAACCCACAACACCACTGAAAACACCTTAATGCTGCTCTGTGCACCTGTGCTGGCTGGGCCTGATTTTATAAATGATGAAAAGACATCAGAAATAGTAACTTAGAATAAAAACACCAAATGTACTGTGATACCAGAATAGGCACATGAAAGGCAAATTGCTTCAGGCCTCTTAGAGCAGTGTCCTGCACCAACACCCTTTTAATCTGGAGCTATGGATTCATGGATGCACTCCAGTCAACTCCACATGACAGATCTTTGGGTCACAGAAGCTTCTTGTTCCTCCAAGTGGGTGGAGTTGAAAAAAAAAGGGTTTTGTTGTCAAATTACATACTCTCTCCCTTCCCCTCCTTTTCAGGAATCATCCTTCTGATCCCATCTACTCCAACTCTTGCATATAGCAGTAAGAAAACCAAGATCATCATTACAGGGAATCCATCCAGACTCAGTTCTTCAGGTGCTGTTCACAGCCCCTCTTTTGCTAACAGTCTTTTCCTATTCCCACGGGCCAAAGAGTGATGAGTATACTGAAAACAAACCTTTACCTATCAATAATTGCCAGTGGATCTGGCAAAGCTTTTTCCTTATGAAGCCAAGGGGGTCTTATCAGCAGAGCATTGGCCCGGGACCTCTATCCCCAGGAGGAGAGAGAGCACTGGAGGCCAGCTCGCTCAGACCTGGCACGGGGTAAACTCTCAGCCAGCAGGGTGATGACAGCTCTTACAGTGATTGTCAGCTCTAAGGACTTCAGCTGCTGCTAGGTTAAGTTTCCCCGTGGCATAAAGGCTTCAGGCAGACGTAGAGAGAAGAGAAGATGCTGGCTGTTCCACGAGGATGGCTTTATCTGGGGGATCATGAAGGGTCTCAGCTCTTCTTCTTCTAGGTTAGTAGGGTACAGCATGCTACTTTTATATCCTTGGCCAGTATCCAAACCTGACCAATGGCAAAGGTTAGAGGGACCAAAAATGACCAATGGAAGGTTAACAAGATTTTTCTCCTTATAAGGGTACAAAGAGAAGTTGTGAGTCTGGGGTCAGGAAACTTCATTGCTGCTGTGTCAGCATTCCTATTGTTCAATCCTCCACGGTGCCTTGGCCAGGCCTGTGGCATTTACTACATTTTCCCATCTCAATGAGCATTATAAGAAGACATCAGTTGGTTTTATTGTCAGCCTAATGCACTGAAAAGCAAAGTCTGACAACGCAAGACTCCAAAGTTTATTTCATTAAACATTATACAGTGTTATGTACAGGGGGAGAAAAAAAGTAGTTATACTATATTCTAGAAATCCTATTTAAAGTTATAACCCACAGATCTGTACTAGAGCTAAATGACATTAGGTTGGTTGGGTTGGTTGTTTCTCTTATCAACTACTCCAGTTATACCCACCTGTTACATTCACTGCTGGCCCAGTCTGGTACTGTGGAACTCCTGAGTTCTGTCTCACACCAAACAGAATACCAGATGTGTTATCTGGTGCATCTGGTGGAGAATCCATAATATAATCCTGATAAGATATTTTCAAGAGGGAAAAAAATTGAGGTTTAATAATTTTTTTCATTTGCAGGCTTTAAAGGGTCTATTTTAAAAACATACGATGGCTTGAAAAAAATACTCAGCTGAAAATCAAGTTCATTACAATCTCCCCAAAATAGCTTCTTTTGACATTTTAATAAGGCTGAAATTCTCATCAGTGCTTGTCAGTTTTTATAGCTGTGTAGTCAGAATAGTAAAAACAATTGTAAGACCTGGGAAAGACCATTTAATTAAACATTACTAATCTGTTTGAATTGCTAGCTGTAAAGGCTTTTGTTCCAAAAAGTCTGATGATGCTTCAAATTATACTTGATTGTTTTTCAAAAAAACCAAATACTTTCTTCCTTCAACCTAAACTTGGGCATTTGCTTGTTACTCCTGCATAACATCTTGCTGCATTTCAAAAGATCAAAAAAACAGAACTCAAAAGAAGTACAATCTTGTATCAAGTAGAAGCTTCTCAAAGCAACAGTAAGGAAGAAATGGAAAAGCATCGGCAATTTCAACTCTGAAATAATTCAAATGGTTACACTTCATCAAGCTGTACTGCCAAACAAAAAATTGACTAAAGTAGGGCTATCTTCCTAAAATAAAAAAATCAACAAATTTTAAACACCATCCAATACATAATACAGAGACCTTGTCATCAGCAAATCCGTGAGACAAAGGCCAAAATATATTTTGCTGAGGAAAAAAAAAATGAAGCTCATAAACTTCCCATTGACAACTGTGCTACTTATTTGAAAGCATCCCTGGGCAAGTTACCACATCTTAAACTACCAGCATGCAAACCAAACTTAATGGAAAGAAATCTAAAGGAGCACAAGTCCATAAACAGGTATCAATCTGGTTTAGGACTCCTAAATACCAGAACAAAAAGGAAGATTTTGCTCCCCCATCCTGCCTTTTTATTGTACATCTCCTTAAATGAAGACCCTTCAGGACCTTAATAAAGAGCCACTCTTTCTTCTGGTGAGTCACCTAATCCACTCTAACCAAATTAAAAATAGATGTTCAGGAGTAGTTGAGGAAATGGTTACTGAATTTCTGTGCTGTACCTCCTAAGAGCAACAGCTACATGAGCTGCAGTCACAACAGGGAAGGTGTCACTGCAGTCACAACAGTTTCAGAAGAGCCACTGAAAGGGCAGCAAAGCACCTCAGCCTGCAGGCCACAGCTCAAGCACAACTAAGGCTCAGGGGATAAACCTGTGGCACTCTGAGTGCAGAGCCCTATGTACATCCTTCACATTTGAAATACAACAGCGACACACAAACACTGCATCTCTTACTAGTCTGTCGTTTCTTTGGTTTTATGTCAATATTTTAATTTTCAACAAGATCATAGTTTGGGGTATTTTGATGGCATGGATACATCTCCCCAGTATATACTAAACATATCCAGCAAGAAAAAAAAAAAAAAAATACAAACTTCAACAAACAGCAGAAGCTTTAGGAGACCACAGAATCTGCACTGGATATCCCAGATAAGGATGCATTACTTTCTAAAGCATGTCAGTCTAACCTGGAATAGACAGAACTGATTAATTTACTCAGAAGTATCTTATCTTTTACATTTTAAATGAACGAAGATTTACCTGATTGAGTATTACAGGCTGTGCTGTTGCAGGAGTCTCTGGCCTGGACACAGGCTGAGCCACTACAGGAACTGTAATATTCATTGATACCGGCTGTGTCGTCACTGGGATGGTTACAGGTCTGCTAACAGGCTGTGCTATTCCAGAACTTGACCCAGGCACCTGCTGTGTTGACAAACATCCAGCAACTGGTCTCTGCAGTGTTTGTGAAGTTCCTGAAGCATTCACTGCTCCAGCCAATGGCTGAAGTGCCACCGAGCTGGTGGCAGGTCCAGGCACAGTCTGAAACACTGATGGGGCAGGCACGGCTCCGGGGCTGGAGGCGGGCGGCTCGTAATGCTGACTCTCAGACTTGAATGTAGTGACTGGACCTGCTGCAAAGGATTCCAAAGTGAGCTTTATGTAATTCTGCAGTCAAATGTTTCATAAGTGTTGTGGATTTTTTTTGTAATTACCATATTAGGACAATTAAGTACCTCTACTGGGTGCACCATTCTGTATCCCCCTTCGTGATGAGCTGAGGTTGACTCTGTTCAACACATCTGTCAAAAGTTACATTTATCTTAATTGCAAATAAATTAATAGCTTCATTGCTTTTGAAATTTAAAAGCTGCATTTATATACAATAATTATGCCAATTAGAATTTGGCTTATAAATTAAAATATTATTTCTAAAACAAAAACCTGGCAAAACCAAGTGTCATCTGTACAAATTATAATATGTTCTTCCACTCCTCTTTGGTTAAGCTAGTTCACTTAAGAATCTCAATGTTTATTCTCTTGGAGACAGGTTAACATACAGGAAGAATACAAACAACAACAAAAAAAGGACATGGCATTGACAGTTCAATTTGCTGATTATAATGCCTTCATTTACATCTCTTTCTCACATATACCTAATGTTCCCCAAATACTAGAACTGCCCTACATTAAAGGAAGCATTTTCTCTAAAGCAGTAATGATATAATTTGCTTCTGTATTAGCAAAATACAGCACTTAAAAAGTGGATTTTAGACTTCATGATATCCATTTTCCAATGTGAAAGGAAAACCAACAGATCAGTACCAAAGGAGTCGTATTAGAATTGCATTACAAGTACACTGATTTTCTTACACATCCTACATGGTAGTCTGTGTCCACAGTTCTAGCTAAGCAGGAGCACATGCAATTTCTTAAATTACATTTATCCCTAACTAATACCACTCCTATTCCCCGACTTTTATGTCTTAGTCTGGGATTTCTGACAATTTCAGAAAGTTACAAAAATATTCATCAAATCAAAACATTCTTCTACTCCCAGATTCTCAGTTCCATTAGAGTTGCTGACAAGTTGCTTGCTCTGACCTGTGAAAATATGCATACAAAATTAGATTGATTCTCTAATATCTAACCCACAAGGCTTGAAGTAACTTCTCAAACCAGGGTCAAATGACATCAGGTTCACAAACATACATCTCAGAGTATCTACACATTGTGTTTAATAATTTTAAGGCTATTTCTACCAACAATGGCCCATTAGCATCCACTTCACCAGTTGATAAATATATCTAATAGCAGTAGAGCTCAGAACACCACAGCTTTCAACCTGTCACCTGCATTTAGATCACACATATAAAAAAGAAGCTGCAACCAACATATTCAAGCAGGTTTGCATTTTCTAAGATATGACAAAATTTGGTGCTGTAATAGTAATATTATTTTTACTTCAACATAACAGTAACTACAAACCAGGATTAAATTATTTTGGTATTTACCTGAACACATACATTTTGCAAGTGTTAACAAATCTATACCTCATACATGAATTTCAGAGTGAAATTAAACTAAAGCATCATCTATCTACAAAAGAAAAACTTTTATAAAAGCTATGTCTTAGAAAGCATAGTCAAGACATCTGATGTGCACACATTCTAAATTACAAACGTAGGTTTTATTGCTTTTAAAAATAACATTTCAAAAAGCAAGTTAATTGAAATTATAAACTACATTTACATGACTCAACTGATTCATCACAGACTTGATGTGCACTTCCCCCTCTTCCATCCAAGCGGTACTTGTCCCGTTTGGGTAACACAGCACTAAAGCACAAGCATGCTGACAGGCAGAGTAACATTTTAAAACAGTAACAAATCACAGGTTTGTATCATTATGAAATAGGAAGCAAGAACAACAAGGTAACTGTAGGAAAAATGAGCAGTTGCAGAAAAAGGTAAAGGAAACAAAGTGAAAAGGTAAAGGAAACAAAGTGTGAACTACTTTTCAACCCGGCCAAAACAATCCTCCAGTACATCAGAAGGGACACTCGATACTGCACCGCTCTCTGACAGCAGGTCAAACTTGGAGTATTTACTATTCCCTTCAAGCTTTCCACACAGTCTGTACGAAACTAGTAACTGTACTGTCAGGAAAAGGCTAAGAAAATGCAATGCATTGTAGAAACCACACCTTTCAGAAAAATTAAGACTTACATGTGAGTTTCTATTTGTCATCCATTTTTCATCTGATCAGGTGCAAATGAAACAGTGATAAGCAAAGCTGAGCTCACAGTACCTTGCCTATCACCGATAACAAACTGAAGCCTGACTAGTGCCAGGTGGTACTACTTACAAGCCAGAGAAGAACTGAGGTCATTCTTCCATAGCTCTTTTTGATAGTGAAGTAGAAGATTAAAAAGAGAAAAGTTGAGGAAAGGGAAGGAAAAAAGATAAAGTAACAAGTTATACCATAAGTGATTTTATTTGTGTCAGGACCGAGTATGGACAGCACTAGAATAAGAAGCAAACATTTTAAGTCTCCATCTTTTACCAAAAAGTTCTTGAAGTTCACAGAATCATATCAAAAGCATTGTTTTCACCTGAAGTATTTCTATCCTTTCACTACAAAAAAACTTGGAGGCTACAACACTGCAATCAAACTTGGCATGTTTGTTGTTCCAACACAAGGTAGTGCCTTAATAGTTGTTGTAAGCCATGACCTACTGCCAATGACCAACAGCAATCCACAGGTCTCTAGACCTTCCAAAAACCAGGGTATTTTTCAGACATTCTATATGTTTGTAACTGCAGAAAACTTAAGAATAATTTTAAAACAGTCTACAAATTTTTCAGACTATCCAGAGTATTTTTAAAATATTGACTCTTTAAAAAATATTTTCTGGTCAGAGTACTTATCAGATTCTGTATTCTTCTCATATTTAAAATCATTTTTCCACTTCTTTTAATCTTGTGTAAGAAGCCTTAAACTTGCTATCCTAGTGAGCAGAAAAGTGGTAGATGCAAGATGAAAGTATTGTGAATTAAAATGACTGAACAGCTAGTAACAGCTCTGAAATCCATGCAGCAGAGTGTGACAAACAGCCTCATGTAACATTTTGTCTTGAGATCCTTTACTGCAAATTTTACACCTTCAGAAAACTACCACGGAAATCTTAGCTACAAGCATTAGTAGAGATAAGGCAGAAACTGTGAGGGGTAAACCTCACCAGGCCAAGTCCTGGGTATGTGACTGCTAGGGAGACCTTAGGTCACAGCTCTTAAAAACTGACTACAAGATGGATACACAAAAAGAAGTTTCATTACTAAAGTTAATTAAAATAACAAGAAAAAATGTTATTCTTTACTTAAGTGGCAAACCCCAAGCACAGGACAAACACGGAATTCTGAAACATCTCCTGTCATCACAACCACCTAACCTTACTCCCTGCACTACCTTCATTTAGGAGAAAACTAAGGAACTTGATGAAAAAACTCTATTTCACAAAGGATGGTTAAATTTATCAATAAAATTTTTTAATTCACAGACAGGCATTCAGTATTTTCATATTAGTCACTTTCCAGATTGTGCTCCTATTATAGACACTCAAGACAGTTATCTTGGTCTTGTCAGAATGATGTTCACCAACATATGAAATGAGGGGTGGAGGAAAAAAAAAAAAGGAGTGTAACAGGAAGACTTAAATTCATGCACATTCTTTTAGGAGGGAGACACTCCCAAAAATATAACTAAATTTTAACTATATCATAAGCAATTGCATGCATTATTTCAGCACTGTATATAGTGCTTCAAATGTCCTTATTTTGATCTCAGAGATTTAAGGTTAGAAGTAACCAAAACTGTGCATAACCTGGGACAGTTTTAATTTAAGACAGAATTTCTTAAGAATTGTGGTTTTCAGTAAGACAGAGACATACAGCTTTAAGGTGTGGAATATCTTAAGTCATTCTATTAGGAATTCTATACTTCCAAACTAAGTTTAACTTTCTATACTTGGAAAATTCTGTTTTAAATTATGGAAAAATGTTGTCTTACATGTAGCAGCTGGCTTTGAGCTGGAGATTTCCCCAACAAAGATTGGCTCATCATCATCATCTTCATCATCCTCTTCCACTTCTCTTGCTCTCTTTTGCCAGGGTTCTAGCTCCTCTTCTTCACACTCCATAAATAATTCTGCCATCTTGAGACTAGACAGTAAAAAAAACCAAAACACATACACACCAAAACACTCAGTACCTTCATGAAATACTTCACTGCTCAATAAGGAATACTGCAGCTGTCAATAATTGCCATAGAATGGTCTCCCTCCCTCCATGCTCTTTACAGATTGAACATGATCTGAACAGGAGATCTTCAAAGATTGATGACACATCACCATTCTGACAATTACTTGGATGCTCATGTTTGCTATTAAAGAGAAAAGACCAAAGATTTCCTCCAAAGAATTTAAGCTATTTTTGTCTAAAACACCAGTAACTACCAGAGGAAGTCTCTGACCCCACAGTCAAAGGTATCTTTTAAAAAATGCTCCTATTCCAGGTAAGTGATCCACAAGAAGCATGAAGGGCCTTCTACAAGGCACATAACTGGGTTAGTGAAACACTGATAACAACTTCATTCTCTTTGCATCTTAAAAAGCCCAACACAAACAAAACAAAACCCCACCCAAGCTCACAGCCTCCCAAATTTTCTAAGATTTTGCCAGGGTTTCCCATAAGGTCACATTTTCTTTAAACCTGAACGAAACCTACACAAAATTCCAAAAACCCAAAAAAGAACATCAACAAGAACAAGCAAACCACTCATAAAAAAACACTTTAAACAAAAAGTCCAGCAAAATCCCCAAGACATACCTACAATGCACTGTTTCCATTAGCAATTAAAAATTTTGCATAGATCTCATTAGATGGAGTCCCTCATGCCTGCAGATGTTTTCTTGCATTAAAAAAAGTCACATATAAAACTAGTCATGAAAAATATGTGCTTTTTGGAATTAAACAAATTTACATCAGCATATCTTATCACAATGGATTTTGTTTTTTACATAAACAGAGATGGCAATTAAAATCTTCTTTTTTTAACATTCTTTAACATAACCTTGAATGTATTTCTGAACAACAAAATAAGTAAGAAATTTTGCTATTTCTTTACACAGAGTACCAATCATTTAATAAGAGTGCAGAAATAATTAGTCTGTAACAGCTTATCAGGGGAGCAGACGATCACCCTCTGCTTGTGTGAGAATGGGGCTGCTGGTGTTACCAAATAAGATCTGAGATGAAATAAAGTAGAGAATGCCCTAGGGTGACTTGATGATGCTTGTATCCCCAAACTGCTCTGTTTCTGCTGGATTTACACCCTGGCCAGTGCCAGACCCACTACACAAAGCTGAACTCCTCCTTTGCAATCAGCTGAGAGCACTGAAGTCAGACAGTGGAAAGTGAACAGGACACTAAACTAAATTATTGTATGGGGGAAGGAGGTAGATTCTGAAGTGAATTTCCACTTGACAGAGACGACACAGGCCACGTGTCAGGTCTTGGAAAGAGAATCAAGACTAACTCTATAACTTTATTTTTCTCTGTAGGACATTCTTTAGAACTTTTTTTTTTTAAAACACTGAGGCAAAGTTTAATAGGCTTTAAGGCAAAATAAATTACTATTTCACAGGCTTCTATTATAGAACAGATAACATAAACGATCAGTGTATTTCTTTTAAGAATTTAGTATTACTTGACCTCAGGGGAAAAAAGGAATAAATTATTATAAAAAGTGCTCAGAGGATGCAATGCCATTTATACTAAAAACACAAAATAGGCACAAGCAATGATTTATACTAGAAGAATCCTAACAAAATATATTTAATAACCTCACCTACACTGTAACACAGACAATTTTTTCCTTAAATACAGTTAAATGATAACACAGCCATGGGCTTTTAGAAAGTGACACCAATTGGTGATACCTCTTATGATATTTCATTTTATCCATCAGGATATACACATTAAGATACTCTTAAAGGTGACTCAAAATGCAGAGCATCATTTAAAAGGCAAGTATCACGATTCATTTCACATCTTTTCACTTAATTTTTTTTAATTGCAATGTTATAATTTGAAGCCAAACTTTCACTGACTTCTCTTTCCTGGGAAGAAAGCTGGCCTGATGAGTTCCTGCCCTGCTCCTGCACTGTGTCCTCAGTTGTGCCAACACAACTTTACACAGAACTGTGGTGTGAAGCAGAGCAGGTTAAAAATAACCTGGCCTAGTAACAGTTTTATCAGCACAATTGAGAGGTCAAAAATCTGTAGCCTGAACAATCAAACTGCAGTAAGGGGTAATTGATGGGATTAGAGAAGATGTGCAGGAACAGCTCCTGCAAGTGGTCTCCATTGCCAAAGGAAACATCTACATCCATGTTTAGAGTACAAATAGCTTCCAAACTTTTAATGTTTTTAACTACAATAACACACAAAATGTATTCTAGGAGTCCTGCTAGCAGTGCTCTCAAAGACAAAACCAACTGTGAATCCCTCCCCCACTCTGCTTAAATATTTCCCAGTGGTGGTGCAGACACCAGTGTAAAAAAAGTAAACCTACTGATTAATAGACTTTATCTTCCTCATTTTTGAATGTGCATAAGCATATACTCATGTTTATACACACATTTCCTTAAAGGTGATCCATGGAACTGAGAGGTCCAAAGCTCCAATGCAATGCTGTATGCATAGACACAAAGAAAGTGTTGAAATTGGTATTGTAAGGTAAAGCATCAAAATTGTGAACAAGTTCTTTAAAACACTTTAAAAATAACATTATAGACTATATCGAGATATTGCTTTAAAAAGCAACTACCCATCTAAAACTAAGCATAACTATGGAAGTTCATTAGGCAGGCACAAATAACCAACAACCAGAAAAAACACAAGGCCTGGAACACTATTATAGTTACAAGAAAAGTGATGAACTAAAAACCTGATACAGGACAGATTACAAAATGAGAGCTCATTGCCCTAAACAGCAATAAGCTTCTGATGAAATAACTGTTTTAAAAGCACTATTTTAGCCATCTTTATCATGACAGTTAGGTTTAAAAACACCTAACTTTAATAAAAGCCAGTTGTATTTATAACCTCTTTTTATTTAAAGTTAAAATTTAAAAGCACTTGCATAGAAACAACAAAAAATGTCTAATTTAATTAAACGTATCAGAAGTGTAACAGCTGTAGTGAAAACAGCACAACAGAAGAGCGCCATAAGGATGGACAGAAAATGACACTACAGAAAATCTCAGTAGATACAGACACAGTAAGACTTAAGAGTTACTGAAAATCCCGTTATCACTTCAAATGGGAATTTGTCTGTTCCACTGTTAGGCTCAAGTGAGCCTTCCAATACTCAAAACTTCCTTGGATTGGGTTAAAGTCAAATAATTAAAATGAAATTGGTAGTGAGCTCAAAGAGTGAGGACATTTACACTAACCAGAAATTTGTCAGACTAGCCTTGTCACCTTTTCATATGGAATCACAGAATATTCTGAGTTGAAAGGGTTCCACAAAGATCACAGTGTCCAACTCTTAGTCCTGCACATGACGTCCCTAACAATCCCACCACGTGCCTGTGAGCATTGACAAAATTCTTCTGGAACTGGAAGGTTTGGTGCTATAACCACTTCCCTGAGGAGCCTCTTCCAGTACCCACCCACTCTCTGGGTGAAGAACCTTTTTCCAATATCTAACCTAAATCTCCCCTCACACATTAAATCCATTCCCTCCGGTCCTTTCACTGGTCACCACCGAGATCAGTGTCTGTCCCTCCTCTTCCCCTCACGAGGGCTGCCATGAGGGTTCCCCTCAGTCTCTCCTCGAGATCAAGTGACCTCCGCCACTCCTCATATAGCTAAATTATAATTCTTCCCCCACTTAATAGCTGCATTTCAAATGTCCAGAGAAGTTACCTTATTTACAACACAGATCACACAATGGACTACGTGATGTATTTCTCAGATAACGTCCCATACAGGCACATAACTTTCCACCACATTAGTTGATGAAGGGTGTACAATCCACAGCTCCATCAGGACTGGGAACAACTGGATTTTAATTGAGGGTTGCATTTGTTTAGTAGCAAAGAAACAGTGATCAAGCTAAAAGTGCACCTGAAAATTGTAAAAAAACCAAAGTGTAAACCCAATTTTCTTAAACACAAACCTCAGGAGCCAAGGCTGCCCTCTGTGCCATGAGAAGGCACAAGCTCCGCCTAGGGAAGGGCAATATCGGTGGTGCCAGCCCGCCAGCAGCTCACGCCGCCGAGCCGCGGTGGTACCAGGCCGTGGCAGCAGCCGAGTCCCGAGGGCAGGCGCACAGCTGCCGCTGCAGCCGGACCGCCCCGCTTCCCGCGCCGGTGACCGCCGGCACTCGGCTCGAGCCGGGGGCTCTGGTTGGGGCGAGGCCCGCACGGCAGAGCCACGGCCGGCGGGGAGGAGGCCGAGCTGAGCCGCGCCGCCAGCGCCGCTCTTGCTGTTAATGCCCGGGGCCCTTGGAGGGCCCCACGCGGCCGAGTGCGGGCGGAGCGAGCCCTGCCCGGGCCGCCCTCGAGGGCAGAACCGGCCGGTGCCAGCGGGGGCCGCGGGCGGCTCGCGGGGGCCCTCACAACCCGGGGGCCCGCTCGGGGACGCCAGGCCACGCTCCGACCTAAGATGGCGCCGGTCTCGCCGGCAACAATCCCCCCGCGTCCGTCCCCTCCGAGCGCTGCTCGCGCGGCTCCCGCCGCCCGGGGAGCGCAGCAGGGCGAGCCGGGGGCATGGAGCGGGCTGACCTTACCGTGCTTCCCGTCCGTAGGGGCCGCGGCGGGACGGCCACTCCCTGCCGCCCGGGCCGGCGGGGGATGGGGCAGCGCCGGCTGAAGCGCCTCGCTCACCTCACCGGGGCGCGGCGCCACCTCAGCGCCGCTGCCGAGGGAACGCGGGCAGGAGGCGGGGGCGGCCGCGGCCCCGCGCGCTGCCTGACGGGAACCGCGGGTCGGACACATCGCGGTACCCGCGATCGGGGCGGGGCCGGGGCGGGGCCTGCGCCATGTGCTGGGCCTCACACCCCGGACGGCACGGCCGCCATGTGCCAGGCCTCACAGCCTGGTATAACACAACATCGCCGCCATGTGCTGAGCCTCACGGCCTGGTCAACACCGTTGCCGTATGCCGGGCCACACAGCCTGGTATAACACAACATCGCCGAGAATCACAGCCTGGTGTAGCACCGCCGCCATGTGCCCCGCCTCACAGTCCCGCTAGCGGGAGCTGCTGCTGGTTTTGGGCCTCATGACCCGGTCCACACTGCTGCAGTAGACCAGGCCTCATGCCCAGCAGCCCCAGAGCAGCCTCACACTGCCTGCTCTCTGCTTTGGTGAGGGCGCACAGGACCACTGCCATGCTGTCAGGGAAACCAGCCAGTATCAACTGAGGCTGGGGACTGAACAGATCGAGAGCAGCCCTGCCAAGAAGGACTTGGAAATGCTGGTGGACTCAAGGCTTAACATGAGCCGTCAATGTTCACTTAAAGCCCAGAAAGCAAAACGTGTCCCAGGCCGCATCCAAAGCACTGTAGGCAGCATGGGAGGGAGAGGATTCTGCCCCTCCACTGTGGTGAGGCTCCACCTCCAGTACTGCATCTCTTTCTGAGGTCCCAGGACAGGAAGGACCTGTTGGAGCAAGTCTAGAGAAGGTCACCAAATTGATCAGAGGTACACAGACCTCTTCTATGAGGAAAGGCTTTAGAGATTTGGGATTGTTCAGCCTTGAAAAGACAAGATTTTCCTAGTAACCTAATTCCAACCTTTCAGTAGGTGAAGGTAACTTCCAGGAAAGATGAGGCAAACTATTTACCCCGAGCATGCAGTGACAGGGTCAGGGGGAATAGGTTCAAATTGAAAGAGAGTAGGTTTGGATTGGATATTAAGGAAAAAATTCTTTCCTGTGAGGGTAGTGAAGCTCTGGAACAGGTTGCCCAGGGAAATTGTGGGTGTCCCATCTCTGGACATGTTCAAGGCCAGGTTCGATGAGACTGTGAGCAATTGGTCTCATTTTACATGTGCCTGCTCACAGCAAGAGGTTTGGAACTAGATGATCATTAAGATCCCTTGCAACCCAAACCATTCTAAGATTGTGTGCTCCACTACCTAGGAACCACTCTGGCTGTCACATTTGCACCCCTTGAGCTGGGACCAAAGCCCCTTTGCAGCTGCACCGCCCACACTGACACAGACCAGATTTCCTTACCAGCTCGGCCACAGGTTTTACATAGCAATGCCTTAAAATAATTTAATCGTGGTGTAGTAACTAAATCATAAAATAGCAGCTCGAGCCGGGTACCTCTCAGGAGGGATCCCAGGCTTTTATACCCTCACAGTCTAAGGGTATGAAACTCTGGGGTCGTTGGCTTCTGCCACGTCTGTGTGTGTCCCTCACCTGGCCGGGCCACTGGTCCCCGAGCCCTTTGTTGTGCAAAGGGTCGGCAGTTCACGGCTTCTTGCCGGAGCTCTCCTGCGAGCTGAGCCTGCAGCTCCAACTGCAGCTGCCCCCGGGGCCGCCAGCACTGAACGGGCTCTTCAAAAGCGCGTCCGGGTCCCGGGCGGGCCCCAGGGCCCCGCACGGTTCCCCTCAGCGGGACCGCGGGTGCCGTTCCCGCTCGCTGAGCCGCGGGGCAGCCCGGGGCGGCGGGCAGGCCTTTCCCTGCGGGACAGCCAGCAGCGGGAACCCCCCACAGCCCTGGGGCCGAACAAAGCCAGGGACAGCTGTGCCCGGAGCTGACATGGAATAGAGGCAGCGGAGAATGTAGCGCACAGCGTGCTGCTGCAGTCGGCGGAGCAGCACGGATACTCGGTGCTGTTCAGACTGAAGGTTCGTTGTGCACCTGTGTTCTCAACAGCCTTACCTGGGCAATGGAGTCAGAGTTGCTGGAGAAAACAGCCCTGAAGCACAGCACCTCCGAGAGCTGCGGTTTCACTCGCCTCAGAATTTGCATACGAAAATCTCTGAATCGAAAGGTGACATAGTGTGATGAAAAGTAATGCAGTTTTCTCATGCCTTTTTGTCTATAGTGCAGTCTCACCCTGGCCAATAACTAGGAATGCTCCCGAGTTTAAATTTGGGGTTTTTTTCCAGGTTTTCTGTCCATTATTCCCTTAATTTAAGAACTCCAAAAAGAACACAAAAAGCCCAACCAAGCAACCAACCAAAAGTTAAAAAAACAAACCCAAACACAACACAAAACAAAAACAAACAAAAAACAAACAGCAACCCAACCAAAAGAAAAAAAAAAAACACACAAAAAAAAAAAAAAAATACAAACCCCCCCCCCCCCACCAAAGTATGATCATTTAATAAAATATGAAAATATTTCTGGTTATTTTTGAAGATAAATACTAGGAAAGTACTTGAACATGTAATCTATATCTCAACTTTTTCAGGCCATACTTCTCACAAGTTATTGTTTTACCATCTGCCATAACTACCTTCAGAAATACACAGTTTATTTAGTGTATATTCCATTTCAAATATAGGTATTTTTTCAGATGAATGAGTGAAGTTTTCTTCTTGTAAGCTTAAGTGCTAGAGATTTGAGTACTGTGTTTATCCTGGAAAATATATTAATTTTAACAAGTATCTTTAGCCTTGAGATGCTTACAGAGTAGTTTGGAATCTTAGAGAAATGAAGAAAAAAACTCATTAGTAATGAAATAATTGCTGTTTAGTTATTATGTCATTAAATCCTTTGTTTATTACAGTTTAGTTGTTAAACAATTGCTAAACTTGCCCTTCTGCCAAAGAAGGATGAAAAAAGAGAGAAAGAAATAGTCTTAATATTAGGCAGAAAACATAGATAAAGGATAGGGACCAGAGTTGAACCTATTTGAAGCAAAGTGACTGGGAAACAGTCCATTGACTTGGAACACACATTTTCAACTACTGAGAAATCATTGCAGGTATTTATGCTCCTTCTAAATCAAGATAAACATAAAGAGAATATGAAGATTGCAAGGTAAAACATTGAAAAATTGCAAGTAACAAAACCACAATGCACTCTGTACATTTTTATAATTACATTTGTGCCTTCCAATGGTGCACAATTGCATGCTGTCTGTTCTGCAAAGCCCTAAGTCCTTGCATAGATTGGTTTGAATGTCTCACACCATCCCACAAAGGCATAGGAGCAAACCAGAGTTTATCAAGTGAGAATTAATAATCTTTCATAACTCTAAACCACAAATTAATAAAGGATAGGAAATAGTCCCCGTAATTACAAAAGAATTACAGGGAAAGCTGCAAACATATGATACACTCTAAAGAAAAACTTAGCAGGAGCTGATAGAACAAGTGAATTTCATGCAGTTGGGCAGCATTCATGCACTGTTGACTGTAGCAGTGCAGCTAAGCTTGAAAGTTAACTAGTCTGAATTACTTCATCTGTTATTACAGTCTGCTGGCCTGGGACTCAGTTGCTAAAGAGACATTCCTTCACCTGTAGAAAGGTATTGTCAGCAAGCTCTCATCAGTTTCTGGGTTTTGCCTTAAAAAGCACAATCTGTGCCAGAGAAATTGATTGATTTCCTTATCCTTCAGTGATACAAGCTGCTTCTATTGCTTGTTGCAGGTTAAAAAAACTGGGGGAAACACTACTGAATTACTGTGACAAATACACCTAATGATGGTTTTTTTATAATTATTATTTTTATTTTGAACTCTCCTAAACTCCATGTTGTGTCTAGTCACAATTTGAACGTGATCTAGGAGTCAGAGGGCAGTTGTCTAGTCCTGATTTTGCATGTCAGTAAAACACCTGGAGCAGAGTGGGGATGTCTTGCTCATTAGCACTGAAGTTTGAGTTTGTTTAATATTGTTTGTTATTCTTTGAGGCACTAGACACAGACAGCAAGTACCAACCCGTATGACATTGCAACTGGAGCTGCTGCCAAAGCTTCATTAGAATAGATATGTTCAGATGGGAAGCCTGGAACTATGAATGCACAAACAGATACTAAATGAACATCTGCAACACAAACATTATTCAACACATGCATGCTTTACTCATTTATTCCATAAGGTACACTTGTAAAATTGATTGCATTTAGTCTGCTGTGGTTTGTTCTTACAGTATCATACCTTCAGGAATTTGGCACAAGTATAAACACTGAGGGGTGATCTAATGTGTTTATAACATTATTTTGTACTGCTTGTTAAGCACATGTAACATGTTTATAGTGTCCTTTTCAAGACAATATGAAAAGTCTCAAATATACAACCCTGAAGAAGGCATCAGCTTCCAGCCTTTGGAAGTATGCTCCTGTAAATGAAGAAGGAAACCTCAACCCAAACCATAATTTACCTTTTTAAATACTTCCAACATATCATTATGCAGAATAATAATAAAAAATTAGCATCTAGGAGAGCCAGTGTCTCATCAGCATGTAAGTATTTCTCCTGTCAACATTACCCTAACTCACCAGATGAAAACACAGTCTAAACTGCTTGAAGTTACAAGAAATGTGTGAGTTGGATGAGCTGTATCACAGTGAAAATGGCTACAGAGCCATCACTATGAAAAATCCAGTTTGTGCGTTTGGAAGCAAAAGTAAAATTTTTTTTTTTTCCAAGCAGTTTTTCATGACAGCTTCAGGTTAAAAGAAGTTCAGTATGTTAACATAAAGAGATAATATTTGATAAAATTCAGTTTTTATTTAAGAAATTGATCTTGGAAAAATGATGCTATGTACATCTACTTACTGCAGCTGCTCACCCAGTTCTCAGAGCAGAGGCACAGGGCATACACTTTGTTTATTGAATTTTTTCCTTCCTATTCAAAGAAATTAAATCCAAAATGTCTACTATTGTATGTAATCCACATAGTAAAGAAAATCCAAGAAAATGACTCTTTGGTTTAGCCTCTGCATCCACTTCTACTCAATTAAGTAACTCAGCAGTAAAGAACATTGTTCCACTGAGGTGATTCCAGACTGTTTTATATTGACAGAAGTCTTAAAGAGCATGAAAGGTGACATAACACCAACTCAACAAATGACCTGGACATCTTGTTGAAAAATTGCACTACTGGATAAAGTTTACAGTCATATTTACTGCTTTAAAAAAAAAAAAAGTGAGTAATATATATTTATTGAAACAGTTGTTTTATTGACAGCAATTGTGCAATCCTACAGCCAGATTGTTTTCCTCTCTCACAAGCCCTGTCAGAGAAAGAAAGGGTGTTGCCTGTTATTTTGCCAAGATACTGTAGTTCATTAAAATATGGTGAACAGATATTCAACAGCATGTGTCCTTGTTAACAGGAAGTGAACATTTCTTCTATGATGCTTCCTTTTGTTGTGATTTGTAAAAATTAATTAACTCATGCAAAATATTAACCATTCCTCGTGTAGGATTACAGAAGCAAACCACGTTCTTTTCAGCAGAAAAACATAGGATAATTCCTTAAAAAAGGACAGGGAAGGGGAAGGGGAAGGGGAAGGGGAAGGGGAAGGGGAAGGGGAAGGGAAGGGAAGGGAAGGGAAGGGAAGGGAAGGGAAGGGAAGGGAAGGGAAGGGAAGGGAAGGGAAGGGAAGGGAAGGGAAGGGAAGGGGAAGGGGAAGGGGAAGGGGAAGGGGAAGGGGAAGGGGAAGGGGAAGGGGAAGGGGAAGGGGAAGGGGAAGGGGAAGGGGGCAAAGAGGAAAAAGAAAAGACAACTCCAGAAAAGTGAGTTAAAACTTGTAGAAGTACAATGTTCCAATGCAGCTTTTAAACTGTTGCAGATAGAACCAGAAGTGATAAACAATGCTGCTACTTTGAAATCATAGAAATAACTCACATTGTCTCACAATGAATTGCCATTGGGACGAATTTGAAAATACCTGACAAATAAGCATAGAAACACATTACTAAGCATCTAAGCAGAATTTTCTCATCATCCAAAACCCCCAAACTTATAATAAGAAGTAAAGACAGAAAATCTGTTACATGTAATATTTCTTTAGCACAATACTGTTCAAAATTTCTTTTGCGGTATCAGCAGCTCTGGATCAATCACTGTAAGAAGAAAGTGACACACCTTTAGATTGTTAAATTTCTTTATGTTCTTTAAAAGTAACAATATGTTTGCTTAGGAGTTTCTGTTAAGAAAACAAGAACTGAAGCTGATTTCTTGGCATTATCATCACATCTGTAAAACTTGTCCATGAAATCTGAGAGAGTCTGTGCCAATAACTGATTTTTATTTATCAAACTGGCTGCCAAACTGAAGGAAAGAAAACATTAGGGTAACAAAACAGAAAACAACAGGAACTGCTGTCTTATCCAGTAGCCAATCAGTTACAGTCTGTAAGGGGACATGTCTTATTTTTTGTAGTCTCAACACTTCCCACAGATCTGATCTAACCAGAGTTTCACAGGGTATTTGGGGTACTCTTCTCTGATTTAGTTGTTTCACTTCAAGAATGTTAAATGTCTATCTGAACAGAGATTAAAAGTCTAGGATTTTATGAAAAAGCAGCATTAAATCACAACAATGCAATGGCAGTAGAATCCATCCTGACAAAAAAAATACAGGTGAACAGAATCTGCACAGAATTCTTTAAGGGATCTTGATCATAACATTCTGCATGCCACAGATTTGTAACAAATGGTTTTTATGTGCGTGCAGCAGACATTTCCAGGGTGATTTCCTTAATTATGCTACTGTATTAGTACAAATCTGTGTGCAGTAAAAATATTTTTTCTAGACCTGGAATATCTATTACACACTGAAGCCCTAAACAATTTGTGGTTTGTGGTTAATTTTCTTGTCACAAACAAAAGATGTCAGACTAGTTGTTTTCTCCAGTGTCCCACTTCTAGTATGCAGGTTCCTTGGGAAGCATTAACCATGAATCAGTCAACTGCTCTGCTTGTTTAGACAGGTGGAGTACAGATATTAAACTTCAACAATAAACAAGATACCTATGTGAATATGACAGAATTTTAAAAAGCAGTATTTTGGCGTGTTTTCTAAACCACTGTAAACACTGTACATATGCTGTACTGTAAGCCAGAATTACTCACCAGGTCTGCCAGTCCCCAGAATCTGTGTTTTAAAAGGCCATGTACAAGTCAGTGAACAACAGCTCATCACTTTGGTGGTTCAAGATAGGGTGATATTTTACTTTTCAGGAAAGAGAAGTATGAGTTACCAAGAAGAATATCAAGAAGTGGTGTATATGAAGCAATGATACTTAGCCTTCTGTTCATAGCGATTATTGTAGAGAAGACTTACTGACATTGACAAAAGGTTAATTTTTAAATAAAATAATCTTTCTGGAAGTTATCCAAGTGTAATTCACTTGCAGATTTAACATCACACCTTGCTTCTATCAGTATATTCTGTGTGGACCAAAGTTGCACCTTTCAGACAAAATGCCAATACCCTGACAAAATATATTAAAAACGCACCTGTGAAAAATTTGGCATTAATTATAAACTGTCTCTGGTGGCTTAAACTACAGGAATGCTCTTGTTCAGTGGCAAAGTGCTCGCATGGGTAACTTGTGTTATTATTTTAGGGCAGTTTCTCAGATGAGTTTTCTATTTCAACAGCTAATTGAGAAGGATTTGCAGGAGCAGCCACATTCATTCATTCATTCACATTAACCTCCTAATGATCTGTAATAGGGGTAGAGGTACTGTTCTCCTGGAATCATATAACCATCTCATTCTTCTAAGGTACTTTCAATTTGCTACTATTTTGGAGAGGAATAAAATGTACCCACACGATAAATGGATCATTTTAAACATCAACCCCCAGATATTCTTTTATCCATTAACACAACATAGCTTCCTCACCACCCAGAAATACAATATCGTGCTGATTTACATAACAATTATTTCACTTTGCTGATTTCTACTGTAGCTTGTTAAAATAAAATGTTTTGAAGTTAGAAAGGCTTCTACAGGGTCAGATATTGTTTTAGTTCAATTTCTTATGAATTTTCGACAACACCCAGAAAATGCTAACAGATAACATAAATTAAAATCCTGTTTGAAGAGGAGTTAAACAACTAAATTAAGCAACTAGAAATTAGGCAGATGCAGAAGAGCAATAATTGTGATGACATCAGTTTTAAGTTATGCTTTTCTTCTGTGATCTATCCCATACAGATAGAACAAGCATCTTCAGAGTTTTTTCATAACAAACAACCAAACCAAATTTATTTGATACTCTTTGTGTCTAACTACTTTTTTTTCTTTTCATGAGTCATTAAGAAGTCTAACATCCCTATGCAACCTAATTCCATTTCCTAATTCCCAGTAGTTGAAGTCAGTGCTAAAACCACCCTGCACATGATTTCCATGTTGTTATGAAAAGCCAGATATTAGACTTCATGCTCAGCATTTGAAAAATACATTAATTCATTCACCATTTTCAGGGAAACCATTTCTCCAATGCAAATATTATGCTTGATTTCTGATTACTCTTGTTGGACTTTTTTATAAGGTAAAGTGACAAAGTGGACATTATGAGAATTTTAAGGAACAGTCTGAAGTAAGTTTTCTTTTTAACTAATGGAAGGGTTGGATGCTATCCTTGCTGTCACCTGGACACAGTCTCAATGTGAGGCTGAAGTGAGGAGGAAGTGCTTCAGTTAATGAGGAAAAAAAGCTTTTTAAAAAGTCTTTGATTTGCTTTATATTTGCAGTAGTCAAGATCCAGAAGAATGAGAGCTGGCGAGATGGCTGAATAACTGGATGCTTGGGCTCAGGAGATAGCCTGGTCTGTGACAGTGCCTCACAGAAGTAAGAAGAGACCCATGAGAAATGAAAATTGGCTTTTGCATCAGCAGACCCAGGTGGGACTGCTGTGACCTGGAGTGCAATGAAAGCAGTAGGAGCCAGGGACTGACACGGGCCTGATTGTTGTCTCTGGTGGCCCTGAGAACATTTGGCAGCAGAAAAGAAGGTGGGTACTTTATTGCTGTTTTGGCAGAACTCTTGCTTTTACTACATGAGATAAACCATGTATCTCACTTCACTACAGCAATCAGAAATAATGTCATTTTGTGTTCTTCTTGCCACAAAGAATATATATAAGTATCACAAATTTTAGTTATTCTTAATGCAGCCTATATCAATGTTGCAATTTCTCTGTTGGGTAACTCTGCTGGTCTCACCAGGTATTCTATAAAGGAAATCTGACTTTGTCATGGCTTTCCTCTTCCCACAACTGATTTAATATTGGTTGAGCTTGACCTGTAACACAACCCAGAGTATTTTGCAAGCTTGTCTCTGTGTATCTTCCTACGAGCAGTGAATGTTTTGGGCTGCCGTTCTATTTTTAATTCTTGCTAATATCAAAATCTGACACCAATTTGCTACATTTTTGAAGAGGCCAGTAATATTTTCATTTCAACCATTGCAGATACACTGCCAACCTAGAATTAGTTCTTTTGGTGGGAAAAGCTTACCATAGGAGCCATAAACCACTTGTCTTTCTTTTTGCCATATGCCCTTTAAACAAAAATCTGTGTTTTTCTAGCAACATAGGTTTCTCTTGCAAAAAGCACCAATAGCAAGTGAATAATCAAGGCTTTCCATCCCCAAGTTCTTGCACTGATTACCAGATATAATAATCTTCATTCAGTGGGTTAACACATGAACCAAAGCTCTCACTGCATGATTCTCAGTGTAAAACCATAATATTTTGTACTATTCCATTTTAAATGACAGTATTTCTCTAGAGACCTTTGTGTGAATCTGACCCTTCTCAAAGGATATTAGAAGAATTCATTTAAAATGTGAACAAGAACCAAAATAACCTGAGGGTCATTGTAATCTGCAAAAAACACATCCTGTACAGTAAAATAAACTTACCATCAGTTGCACACCAACCAAAACATCCATTTTAGGGTTTAATCAAACTGATCATTTTGTACCAGTCTATCTTTGAATCATATGTGGAGTTACAGTATTAAAAGAAGATGGGCAAAGCATTTTTTCACCAGTGTTCATGTATAATAATCTGAAGAATCTGTATGGAGACCTTGAGAGTACAACTTGCAAACCTATGACTGCTTTAGGAATTCAATTCCATCTGTATGCACTGCTAAGGTCTCTTTTCTACAGGTACATCATATATTTTACAATACTAAAGAGGATAACAATGCAGCATGCAACAAGGGCACATTGGTAATAATCCCATTCCCATTAAATATTTAGAATTCTGTCATATTTCATAATTGGAACATAGAAGTAACAAATTACAACAACTCCATGCTGATGAAAATGACTAGTTAAGTATTAAAAGCTGTGAGAGGAAGCCATTGCTTGAAAACAAAATCCTCAAAGGGAAAAAAAAAGATGTAGTTACAATAATTTTAAATGCTTTCTCCTCTTGATTTTTTGTTTTCCTGTTGCAGTATTAGGGTGAGAATATAAATTTCTGGATATCCTGGACATATCTGTAATATCAAAAGAAATAATTTCATCTCTCTCATGTATAAAATTGAAATATTACAGCTTGTAAGGCTCGAGGCTGTTCTCATAAGACATGGAAAACCTCAGTTTGCAGTGATGCCCCTGAAGTTTTGCACTGAGTCAGACCTGACACAAATCAGAGCAGCTCTAATGCTGTTCCAATTGGAGCAATGGGTACAAGGCTTTGGCTCTGGAGCTGTTACCACATAATGAGATTGGAACTACTAATGGAAAATTGGAAAGTACAAACAGGGAGAGCTGCAGCCTCAGCAGGTTCCAGCAAAGTATTTGAGCTTCCCTCAGCTCTCAGACAGTTTTTAAAGGTCCAGGCAGACCCTGACAAGCAGTACAGAGCTACAAAGCCATGTCCAGTGGCAGCACCTGGGTGGGCAGCAGGGCCTCAAACTCACACAGCAATGCCAGGGATTTGTGCTTCCTGTAACCCACCCAGATTTGTGTTTGCTCTGTGCAGGCAGATCAGAGCAAAGCAGATGGGCTGAGGCTGGTTCCCACCAGTACTGAGTAATACTGGTTATAACTTTGAATGACAAAACATTGTCCATTTTTCTTTTAGGGAAAACATAGATAGAGAAGCACCCACAATTTCACATGAATGATGCTTTCTAGTCATCTTCCCATTAAAAGATCAGTCTTCAGTAATCATGTTTGAACTATTTCCTTATGAAGTAGTTACACCAAAATCTGTCCTAGTTCATCTATGTCTTTGTAGGGGTCTATAAATTAAAGTAAAACATTTCCAAGTATAGTAATTGGATATTCTAAAAGTTTAGAAATATTCTAGTGTTTACATTTTAAATCTTATTACAGAAAATGCATATTTCCAAAGGACAACACAATTTTTATTACCAGATATCCAATGGATTTCACACTGCATTAGCAAGTTGTGGGCAATTAACAAGATTATTCTATTCTTTGACTTCAGACTTTAGCCTTCTTCAGTCTGGAACACCAGTGTTTTAAGATTAGGTATTTTGTATCTGAATATTAGCAGTACAACTAAAAGCTTAACTTAACTTAAAACCAGTTAAGATCCTTTAAATTAAATCACAAATCATACCCAACATTAAGCTGATGTGGTGCAACACAGAGAGGTCTGCAGGGAGTGACTCAGTATATTCATAACATGTGGTTTTATCATAAGCTTCCTTAGTCTGCATATATAGATGGTGTGGATTTCCTGAAATTTTGATGTGCACAATAAGAGTTTGATTTAGAGTAACTTTCAAAATGTTTACTCACTTTGCTTAATATGATGGGAAATATTTTGAATTTAAGATTTTCTGAATAAGGCTCTAAATCTCACACTCTCAACCAAAAATGCCAACAGTCTTAGTCACTCATGCCATGTAAAATACCTATTAGATGATGATTCTCAGGAACAACCCAAGACATCCTCCCCTTAGCAATATATTCAAGTCCCACCAGCTCCTGAGTAGTGTAGGAATTTCAAATATGGACTCTGAGCATTTGTTCTAGTGGTTGATGGCATATACAATGATGGAAGATTTATAAATGCTTGTGTAACATAGGAAAGAGGCTTCTGAGAAGCAGGGAGTCTCTGGGCCAGCATAGGCAAAGCTCCAAAAACATGGCCAGGAAACTGCCAATTAGTTGTGGTTGCTAATCAACTGAATGATATGATTTAGGTGCTAAAACTAGAACCTTTGCTAGAAAAATGTAGATAAGAAACAAGAATGCATCATAGAGCATTTTTTATGGTAGGTATTTCAAAATGTCTGCAAGTTGTTATATCTTTCTTTATCACCTGCTCAGTGCAAGAAAGAAATGGAGTGTTTCATGCTGGGCTTTATAATCTCTGTGGACTGTACCATGGTATCAAAGATTAAGTCAGCTACCATCTGCTTCATTTTATGCAAAATGGATGTGGCCCTTGAACTTCTGGCAGTTTTCTAATTCAATCCTCCACGCAGATTTCTAACACTCCTGCTTTACAAGATATCCTATTATTCATCTCAGACAGTAAATTTTACTAGTCAAGGTCAACTATTTATTGACCACATAAACAGTGAGAGAGTGGCAGGGCAGAAAGGCTTCTACTCTTGTTTTTCATAGAGGCCCTAAAAGAATGCTCTGAAACAGTATATGTACACTTTTCACTGCAATGGCCCAGATTCACTCTTTACCACAAGATTTCTGCAAGTGGCACAGAAGTACTTGATTACTAGGTTTTACTCCTTTAAACTTTATTCTTTCTGAATACACAAATCCTGTTAAAATTCAAGACTAAAGGTTGAGAAAGGTGGTAATTCAAGAGGCCTGATGCAAACAAATATTTTAGGAAGCTCAGCCATGTCATTGCCTTAAGCATTTTGATTTTAGGAAAACTTGCAGAATTTGAGATCTTTCTCAGGGTATCATTCAACTTTAATAATGTAAAAGTATAATTTTTCTGCATAGTCAATACCTTTTAAAAATCTTTGTTCAGTGGTTAGATTTTTTACATTAATCTTCAAGACAGCATTTTATTACATGAGGCTGAAGTAATACTTTGTAGTTACCATTAGAAAGCAGCTTAAAGTGTTTCTATCTTCAAGGATTTCAGATTTGGTGAAATCCTGTGGTTCTCTGTTCAGAATGCACTGCAAATTAACACTGTGTTTGTTACATTTCATGTGTGAAACATCCTATGACATTTCACTTCTTTTAAAAAATTCACTCCTGCTTCATTTTTCATTTATTAAAAACAAAGCATGGGCTGTTTTTCCAAAAGTCACACCCGGATCTGCCTGTAAAATATTTTATTTTTTAATTTTAAGATGTTGAAACAGGAGGTGTAGCTCCAAAAAGCCATTATTGTTTTCAAAGTATGTTTTGAAATTTTACTATTTATTATTAGTAAAGATAGAAATCAAGAATACCAATTGTACAAAGGTGAAATTAATTCACCTTTTGAACTCTCAGTTTACTCATATTTAGGATTTGATCCTCATAGTCCTAAACAGTTTATCAAATCCGGGGACCCATTCATATTCAGATAAAGGCTGTGATAGCAGGGATTTCTTATCTTCAAAGAAGGACAGAATTCAGAATCTCAGTAGAAAGAAAACCTTCATACTGCTGATAAGAACTGTAACTGTTTCCTTTGAAAACTGACACTAGGAAGGATTCCTGTTCAGAGAAACCTGAGTGATATCTTTAAGTAATAATGTCTGGACTTAGATGTCACACACTGCAAAATGCAAACATTTTGACAAGAGAGCATGCTAGAAGCTGGAGCTTACAGGAGCTGCAATGGGTACAGTAGCAGACTGAACTAGAGCAGTAGCATCCTGGAAGTGGCAGTCTAAACAGAGCTCCCATGGTTACCAGCATTTTCCATTTGTTGTCATTTCACTCTCATCAGAGAGACATTTATGTCACAGTGACTACTGATAAAGGAGTCTGTGGCACGCCTGCAGTAGTGACTCCAGGTTTCAAGGACTGATGGCTTTTCAGAGACATTCCTACTTTAGCTCCTTATGATGTGATGGATTTTGGCACCATGCCAAGACTTTAATTTTGCATTGCATTAAATAAAAATCCAACCAAATAAAAAGAGCAAAGTATTAACTATAGTACAGATAAGGCACCCCTTCTCTATGCAATATTTTGGCAGAATGTTTATTTTTCAGACAATTATCTTGACCAACAAGAGAAATTCTAAGGCTCAGGTAGGTCCAGGTGCATATTTACTGTCACATCTCTCAGAAGCTGTTAGTCTGTTGTTCCTTTGTTAAATGTTAAGTCAAGAAGTCTGTAAATGCCATGGGGCATGGAATGTGTGTAAACTTTCTTCAGGACAAGAAAGAGATTATGTGCTTCCTATGTGTTACCTGGTAGATACTGGAACAGAAAAGGGTGCAACAGAAAGCATTTGGGAAGATTTGAAGGAGACTCTATAATCTTCCTCAAATGTTATTCTCATGCTATCTCATTCACTTCCAAATTGTGCAGTTTTGACCTTCAAAATTTTCCCCAACTTCCTTCCAAGAAACGTTTGAGCCCACAGGACAATTTTGAAGATGTTTGTCTTCAAAACTTACTAACTGAACTTACTTTGAAGGGGAACAAGGCTGGCAAACACAACAGAGAAGTTATTTTTCCCCTATAATGATTTAGCCTTTGATGCATAGACAGATGGTCATGATCTCGTCCTCCTCCACCCATGGATTTTTCTAAAATGACACCCAAGTTTTTCTTGGCAGCAGTTAGAAAGTCTGGCAAACAGCTCACTTCAGCTCCAATTATATTGACCACATTAATGCAGAAGATCAGCAAATGAAATGTTCCATATTCATTTGGAAGAGATGAACTAGAATTTGCAATGAAATAAAATAAACATGAATTAGAAACAAATGCCAGCTACTTACCTCCACCCTTATATTTAGGGATTTCCTGTGGCATGTTTTTTTTACAGAATGAAGGCTTCTTAAGGCAGTAGCATTTAATAGAATTAGTTTTCTGAGAATGTCTTCATGGACAGAATAAAACCACTTGCTCTGAGTGTTTTAAGGAATATTAGAGAATAACACTTTCCCCCATTCTCCAGGGATACCAGCTCTTCAGATGAATGTTATCTCTAGATTTAATATCAAAGCTTTTCACACTTCTCTGTGCTTGTCATAAACTCTCTGGAGCACGGGAAAAGCAACCAGGAATGTGACTAATTCCCACTCGGAGGCTTCTAGCTGAATATTTTTTTCAAGACAGTACCTACCATCCAAGATACATTTCTTTAGCAAGGCAAAAATGAGGAAACCATGCTGGCAATTCTTTTTGCGTGCAGTTACAAGTTAACTTCTTGCTGGTAGTGTGTGCTGTCACAACTGCACACAGTATAAATTCACATTCTGAGTTCTGTCCTTCTTTGAAGATAAGAAATCCCTTCTATCACAGCCTTTATTGCTTGTAACTGCTGGTCAGGTTAGAACTTCTCTACTGGTGTATGGGCCATCACAAAGAGCTTTACCTGTGGCAGCTAAATAACATGGACAAGGTATATCTGAAGACAGTTATATTGTAATTATTTATTCACCATCTCTTTAGAAGGGACAGTAGGTAGAGCTGTGTAATATCTGCTATATACATACATATATGTAAATATAAAGAAATCCCATTTATAAAAATCCTGGGGTTTTTTCACAAAACTTTAAATACTAACAAGTTACATCAGTGGAGATATCTTGTGATGATAATTTGTTATTCCACTCAGACCATCTATGAGTCTGATTCATTGGCATGAGTAATATAAAATTAACACTGAACTTAAGGTGTTCACAGTTCCAAGATATCTAAAATAAGTTTCTCATTCTTAGATACTAAATTATCAAAACCTTCTGATCATTCTATGTAGCAGGAAAACTCTTGTGCTTGTGTAACTATGTTTATAAGAATTGGACCTGGGCAACTGTATACTAATTCCCAGCATTGTATTTACACACACTGAAGCAAGTTTATGAATCAAATCTCTTCTTTCAGGTGTCTGAATATTTTAAGGAATGTCCAGTATTGATTCACATATAGCAGGATTTGGAATGCCATCTTAAACCTCAAGCACGTTCAGTCCTAGTTTTTCATCAATTCTTATCTTTGCCATAAATCACACCCTCCTCTGCTGTAAATATTCATTACACAGCTGCAGCTCCTCCTTTAAGCTTGCTAGCACAGCTGGAGCTGGAGCGTGCAGACCAGATGGCCAGTCACACCCCTACTTCCTATTGTCTGCAAAACACACAAACTGCTGCCAGTAATCTCTGCTTCTGGGCCCATATCTTGTGTGTTTTAACCAACCATTCTTCCCTCACTTAAAAAACTGGCCTATATCACACGTTCAACACCATCATATTTCCTTAAGGGCTTCTTCTACTATTTTATTAGCATCCTCAACTCATTTTTTAGCCTTTTTAAATTTTTTTTCATTAGAAAAGTCTTTTTCACCTGGTTTAGCCATAATGTGCTATGGAATTCTATTGTGCATTAATTCCAATATTGGTCTACTTTAGCAAAACAGCAAAAAAGAAAACAGCTTTTTTTTTTTCTCCACACTTGACACATCATTTCTACAATAACATATACATGATGAAATTATATATCTTACATCTATATATGTTAAGAGCAAATTCATAAGGAGTTAGAGATAGCACCAGACTTACAGTAGGAAACAGGTTTGGCAGTTCCTGTACAGCAGTTTGTGGAAGGGTGACCATCAGCTTGGGTCAATTGTCAAGACTCCTCAAGGAGAACAGTGACAACAGCAGCTTGTAAAAAAATGCATGAAAAAGCTTGCTCTACTGGAAAGATAACAAATGAGATCATTTTTCTGGTGGTATAGGGAAGCTAGGTCTTGGTATATTAGCACCTCAGTCATGTTATACTGAAAGGGCTGACTAAATATATACACAGTTTTTATTAAGGCTTTAATGTTTGAAAAGACAGTACTTACCATTAGTTCCTATGATATAGAAATTATATTTAAAATTACTAATTTTTTGTTTGTTTGTGTGGGTGTTTGTGGTTTTGTGCAGTTTCATTTGTTTGGGTTTTCTTTAATTACTGTCATCTGAAAAGAGTTTGAAAAGCATAAATAAAATAAAATAAAAAACAACAACAAAAACCCTCAAAAACCCAATCTGCTCACCTTGGGAAGTATAACATCAAAATCTCTAGTTTTATTCATCAACCTTTTTTAGTGAGCCATTTTGATGGCAAATTTCTTGTTAAAGAAGTATACTCCTCCAAGCCAGTACAGCTCTCTCAACAAATATGAGATGTCTACAAAAAAGTTTTAACTCCATGTGTGCAAGTTTTACTGCTAATAATCTAGTCACAATTCATGAGTCCAGCCTTTCTGCTGTACCTGTTGTTTCATTTTCTCAAGTATAAACCCAGGCCCCCAGTCATTTTAAAGTATCAATCATTTTCAAGAGCAACTGTTGCTAATCCCTGTGCTCAGCAGTTCTTTCTTTTTGAACTGTTCTATTTGAAGGGAAGCCAAGCATTTCTCTATGGGTAGCTTTTTGAAAAGGGGGGAAATATTCCAACACATTTGAATGGCACTTAATATCTAACAGTTAGGGGGAGAAAACACAGTCTGAAGAAGCTGAATTTTAAACTGTTTATTTGGAACATACGAAGACAAAGAATGTCTTCAACCAAAATACTCATGTTCTTTTTCATTCTTTAAAATTACCTTTTCATAAACCAGTAATGCCTGCAAGCTTGGTGCAGTAAACAGCAGATAGTGTTTGTCCTCAGAACGTTTGAAAGAGTGAACCCACTTCTAATTCCGAAGAGAATCTACTCAGCAGCATCTCTCTGCTGTGAAATTCCTGCAGCTTTCTCGACTTGCTTGAGTTAGCAACACCTGCCAGTTAAAGATGAGAGAGGAGGATGTGCCAGTGGGGAGATGCTGGCAGAAATCTTGCCAGTGCAAGGCAGCTCCCTCTGTCACCTCTGCTGCTCACTGCAGAACAGAGGGGGAGAGATGCAGTCTCCCACTTAGGGCAAATCCAGGATGGGAACGTGTAGTTAGCCCAGTTCTTTTAAAATTCCTCCTCAAACACAGCCCAGTCAGGATAAACATGAAACACTAATGTGATTGGTTTGGTTTTTGGTCTCTCATTTGCACTGTTAGGATTTAAAAGCTCTAACAACTTCATTCTCTCAGTGCTCATGAGCCCTTGACTTGTTCAATCAATTACAGAATTCCAGTTTCAAAGTAAAAGGCATAAATCATGATTGCATTAAGGAAGGTAGTCTAATTACAGAATCACAGAATAGTTGAGTTTACACCTCAATAGTGTCATGAGTTACACTTAAATTCTAGAATCAAATAACCCTGCTCAAGGAGCAGCAGCTAGAGCAGGTTGTTTAGGGCCATGTCTCCAAGACTGGAGACTCCACAACCACTCTCAAAAACCTATTCCAGCATTCAGTCACCCTCAAGGTGTTTTCTTATGTTTAGATGGAATTTAATGTGTTTCAGTTTATGCTCATTGCCTCTTGTCCTGTCATGAGCACCACTGAGGAGAGTCTGGTTGTGCTCTGCTTGGAAAAAAAAAAAAAGAAAAATATATTCCTAATAATTTTAAAGTGTAATTGTTTAGTAGCACCTGGAAATCCAATCTACCTCCAAAAAGACATAAACATAGGTATGAAATGATGTGGTAAGCCTTTAGTCATGATTACAGGAAACATCTTCATGCTCACCATCCTGAGCACTGTTCAGTAGTGTCTATCAGCAACTCCTAAAGAGCAGCATGAAAGACAGTGTGAGCCCTGAGAGAAACCTTCTCATAGCCAGGACAGAGGCATTCCTTAGTGCAGGAGCTGCAAGAAATCTTGTTAATAGGTACATAATTCTTTGCTGTAGCAAGTTGCTGCTCAGTGGGGAGGCAAGAGGAACTGGAAGAAAAGTACAAATTATCTCTTAGTTGTAGTTATGTTTAGGCTGTAACAGATGTCAGCAGCCTGGGAAATGCTCTAGGCCTTTCTGCTTACCAGTAGGACTGGGGTCACCCTCAGCGCTGCTCCCAAGGGTGCTGTGTTTGGTAAGTGCAGTCAGAGCCAAGAGGGCAGGCAGTGCAGCTCCAGAGACCACTCCTGAAATGCTCTCTGATGCTGAGGCAGCTTGGCTTGTTCTTCTGGAAGCTTCTCACTGCACAGAAGAATACTCTGTAGTGATTATTATAGAAGCCTACATGGTTAGTAGTCGTGTATCAAGTGTAGTTTGCCTTTCTGTGCAGATTACTAGAAAGATCCAAAAGCCACTGGAAATAACATTTCAGAGATAATCATAGTCTTGCTCAATGTGGGTTGAAATGACAAACTCTTCTGGAACTGGTGCCTCTGGAGGAATTGACAGACAGGTAACCTTAAATAAAGTGGGCAACAGTGGGAGCCAGTTTGTCAGTTCTTGAAGAGCTAACAGATATCATTAAGAAAATTAAATCCTACAATACAGGAAATATGTCTCTGAATTCTTAGCTTCAAAACTGGAAAATATTTTTGCTTGGTGCCTCATCTGTTTCATGTCAAACTTCATTGACTTTGTAAAATGTATTCAGCCTTGTGAATTGTTCCGTGATGAAATTTGTATACAATATTTATTCTGTTATACTGGTAAAAGTTCAGTGAGTGGGATCTTCTGTTCTGCAGAATTAAACTATAACTTTACAGTGATTCTTAATGCAGTATCTCTAAAGAAACAACTCCTTTTAATCTTCACAGAATACATACATCATGCTCATAGGAATAACTCATAAAAATAAATCACATTGACACATTACATGATATTTTGTAAGACCCTGCAGGGTGGCAGTGGCAGCAGCCACTTTTATTTAGCAAGTGTCTATTCCCCCAAAAGCTTTTTGTCCTTATTTTAATTTGGCTTTACATCATGCTAAACAGTCTCTCAAATGTAGAAAAAACCTCAAAACAAATTATCTGATATTTCATTGCTAACCTTTCTAAAGGCTGACTGTAGGTCAGAGACATCACTCCATCCTCTGTGATGAAGTTCTGTATACCTATAGAAGTTTTTCATGTGCAGTTTTTCATGCAGAACCATGAGATAAATGTAACAGTTCTGTTATTACCTTGTTCAGTTGCAGTTGTAGTTCCTTATATCCCAAAGTATCACTGCTTATCATTCACTGCTAGTCTGAAAAGCAATGCCACTGGAAACAGTTCTTGTCTCAAGAAATCTCTTCAGGCTTCTTAAAACTGTTTTCTTATTGATCAAAATTAAGTCTCTCCCATGGGGAAAAAAATAGGGTACCTCTTTTTAGCAAATAAAAGCTGCTAAGGTATTATGTATTCCGTAGTGGAAAGGTGGAAAAATATGCTCTGAAAATGTGAAATGCAAATAAGTAACAACTCATGGCAAAGAGCTAAATTTTATTTTATTTCCAAGCTACAATTGCCAAAATGGCTGTAAAATGTACTATGAAAAAATATTCCTGCTTGTTTGGAGTTGCTCAAGGAATGGCCTTGTCTCACAGACTAAGGAGTAAAACATTTTTCTTTTTAGATATATGTACCTCATGCTATTTTATAATTTCTGTTTTATAATTTCAGTTTAACCACCATAAATGCAATATAAACTCACATAGCTGCCGCATAAAGCCAAAAATACCTAACAAACACCACCTCTTCCCAGCAAGCAGGTGTCACTCAAATGATACTCTAATAATTTATCTTTTAGTTTTTGATTTAAGGACAGTTTAAAGGCTATATTGATACAGAGTTCTAACCTATTTTTCAGTGGTTTTATAATATCAGGTAGGAGGTGGAAACATGGAAACTGTTTCCTGTTGAAATAAATGTGTATTTTAACCTGTGATGAGTGAAATTGGGTGCGTGGAATTTCACATAGGAAAAAAAGTTAAATTCATGATCTCTGCATTAAAAGAATTTAGAAAATCATTGCCTTCACAGGTAATAGAAACTTAGGTATTCTTTAGCTGTTGTATGGGTGTTAGGAAATGCAGGTCATATGTATAAATTTTAATAATACATCTCAAGGCAGTAATTTTTAAATGTATTTCTCATAAAGTTTGAAAATATATTTGTAGAACAGAATCTCTTTAAATATTTGTGTATCAAATAGCAATAATGAGGAGGTTTTAGATTAACATTATTAGCTTTCCTTAATGAAGGTAGTATATCCCTAGTGGTAAACTGTATAAATTATCTAAGATTTTGCTTGATGTACATCTACCCTATGATCCAAAATCAAAATATAGTCTTACAGGTATGTAGAATGTTACCCAGTTCTAGTTTAAATGTCAAATTACGTAAAATCTTTTTTACTACGTGTTTCATTTGAAGACCTTATAGTTTGGTTCTTCTTGGCAAGCCTTTAAGGGAGGTTATTGTCTACTCTTATGTTACATGTGAGGCAACTGAGATAAAGAAAATTAAACTTACCTATATGAAGTTACTTGATTATTGACTGAGTTGAAAGCCCAGAAAGAAAATCATAGCTTCCCTGAAGAGAAACCTAAAGCTTTGAGATGGTTCAGGAGGGCAAGATTCTGCTGCAAGTCTTCTATTTGTGCTGTTAAAATGTTTCCCTTAACATTAAGATCAAAGAACATAATATTTAAAATTGTGAAGTGGAAGACAATATTCAAAATTATGTATACAACAGTAGCCTTTCAGAAACCTTAAACTAAGTCTGACATTGAAAGTAAATTGCAAACTGTACAATAATTCTTGCCTCCCAGAGATAAAAGTATGTTCTGAACTTGAGCTTGGGCTCAGCAACCCCTCAGTTTTCAGTTCTGAGCCAGTACCCTGAGAGCAATGCAGCTGCTTAGGTCTCTAATAACCACCACTTCAATCACCATCACCAATGAATGTAAACTTTGGAATTGCCTTGAGCTATATGATCAATTTAATTTTTTTGTGCAGTTTCAAAAAGAAGGGATTAATACAAAACAATGTTAGAAGAAAAATCTCTTGACTTTGAAATAACCCTTTTTCTTAGAGAACATAATGAAAAATTTCCACATGTAATATGAATTATTTTGACAGGCTGTGACATTTCTGCTGGAAATAGTTCTGAAGGGACAGTGGATGGGCTACACTTTGGTCCTCCTTTGAAGACAATTGCTTCATATCCATTGACTTCAATGAGAACAGAATTATGGCAAGTACCTTTTATAACTGCTTTACTCTGTTTTTTGTTTACAGAAGATAAATTTCTGCAGTTGCTCTACCAGTTTATCTGTTTGTCTTTCCAACAGCTTTTAAATATATTTTCCAGTTTTTATGCAATTTAACAGAGGGACCTTGTTTCCAAGATAGTAAATCTCTACAGGTTTCATGAACATAAGAATTTGGGTAGAAGACCCTGAGCCCTACTAAGGCAAAAGCAGAGGGACACTGACCTTTAACCATTTGGCTTGGTCTGTCCAACAACCAAGAGGCAACAGCTTGCATATAGCAGCAAACTGACCAGGATACCCTGTGCTAATCACAGTGTGTTCCATATTCTAAAAACTCAACTTTACAGCTAAAGATAAAGTGATCTAGGGAATGTAAAACAACTGACTAAAAGCTCATATTTTAACTTGGCACTTACAGCTTTCAATGGCAATATATTGATGTTGTATTTGATGGAGAACAATCACAAGTCTTCACCATCAAGACTTGGATCTCCTTGAGTGACTTTCAGAGTCTTCTTCATGGAGCATATTTACCCTGTTGACCACATTAAAGAGTTTCATTACTTGATGATTCTTTTGTCATGATTTCTACAAATATGGCTACTGAGTAGTTAAAATAATTCAACATGAACCAAAGAAATTAATGAAGGATGAGCTCTCAATAGCCGCTAAAAACAATAATCAAATGCAACTTCTTGCTTGAGAAATTATTAATTTTCTTATTGCAAAAAGGGGAATATGTCAGGTACAGGATTGCTCTGCTCGTGCCTGATTCTTACATACTTGCCTGAGTGTCCTGTGCTGGCTAATGATTGATCTTTCTCATTAGTCTGGAAATGATGCAATACCAGGAACAGGCACTGGGCCAAAGCCATTCCTGCTCTCCAGAATCCCACTGAATAGTCACTGCATTGAGAACATATGAGAGACTAAACTGAAAAGAGTAACTCTATACTGGGCTGTTCTTTTGGAAATTGGCGACTGGGATAGGTGGACCTTTGGTCTGAGCAGCATGGTTTTCTTATGTTCCCTATTCTTATAAGCTGTTGAAACTTGATTTAAGGTTGTATTTAATTCAGAAGCCTCTTTGCCATAAGCCAGCTCCCCAGGACCTGCAGCTGTGGTGGAATTATGGCTCTGGAGGTCATAACTACTACTGTATAAGCACAGAAGAACAGAAAGCATAAATATGCTGTTTAAAAAGTAAACTGCTTTTCAAAAGAGAAAGTAAAAACTCAAAAATTCACTTTCTTTGAAGTGTCCTTTAGCTCTAGACTTGAAACCTGTATACCTGTATAGAACAACCCTCTACATGGGATAACATTTACATTTTCCGTGTTAGTTTCAAGGTTAAGAGCAGACTCATAAAATGTTTGATGGATGTAATCTTGAATGGGACACTGTACTGTTCTGTAGCATCTGGAAACTAGGTAGTTGCAACAAGTATCTGAATGTGACAATGTCAAAATCATGTGACTGTATAAGACAGTTCGTCTGCATGTGATAAAAGAGGGGTTCAGATGGAAGAATAACCATGATAATCAAGTATCTTCAGTAACTGAGACAACTCCTCCAGATTTTCCTATGTTAAGAGCCATATAAGGGCAAATTATGGGGAACAAGATATATTTTATGAAGCTTAATCTTAAATGATTCATGTTAAAAGAATATTAAATGTAGTTAATCAATAGTTCTCTGGGCAGAGCACTTGCAATATGGTCTCTTATTTCTAACAGAAATATTTATGTAATTAACAAGGAAATTATAAATACCTATGACAAGGAGACTGCCTACAATTGTATTCCCAAACCAAAATTAATCTGATGTATTCTGCAGATATTATAGGAAACAATAATATTGATTATATATGAGGAGGGAATACTTTTGTATTAACCATTGTCTTCATACCAGGGTCCGCCTATGATGTGGCTGCAACAATATTCAAAATAGAACTTCAGGGCTTTGTTTTTCTTCCTCAAACCTTAAAAAACTCCATATTACCTCTCTACTGACTTAAAAAGTGAAGTTTCTTCCAGTGTAGTTTGAAGTGTAGTTCTATATGTGCATGGTGTAAAGAGTTCCTACCATTCTTCAAAGTTCTGATTTTCCTCTGTAAATGTGGTCCTCTCTGTTATTCATTAGTTCCCCAAAGTGCATCATCTGATGGTCCCTTAGCTGTGTGAAGGACAGAAACTCTTCCCATCAGTGCCAAGCAGGGAATTAGTTTTGGGTAGGAATCTCATGCATGAGGGACCCATCTGGGGCTGGCTGATGAATGGCTGTAGTCAGAGTTCAGTTAAATTCTTCCAAGCAATTTGAGAATGTAAAACATTATCTATGGGTTATATGGCTTTTGATTACATTAAAGCAATTATTTCCTGGCTCATGTGAAACTTTGGAGATGAGTAAATGTTCAAAAAGTTCTGTGGAAAACAGATGGATGATTCCACTTTCTGTGGCAGACAGAATACCAGAATTTTGTCTGCCAGAAGGGAACTGCCTGAAGTTACCTTTGCATCCCTGGGTTCTTTGGTCACTAACAGGGATTGACCTTAACTACTCATTTCTTCAGTAGATGCACTAAGAGTCTCTTGTTTTCCTTTCCTTTAATCCTTGTTTCCATTACATGCATGAATGTGATCTAATTTTCCTTGGCTGAAATTAGCAAGTGAATTTGTGATTTATTAAGAAAACTCATCCATCCCCATGAACACAGTATGCAAGTGATTTCTCTAGAAAGCAAGGCTAAAAGTGGTGATACTAATGTTTTATCCTTTCTGCAAATTCACTGTATCCTGACTACCTAGCCAACATCATTCAGTGTGAGAACTTACTAGTGGGAGATGCTTTGCTCCAATGGCTTTCACCAGTAATGATCATCCTGGAGGTATTTCAGAACTGTTCACGTTGAACTGTGTGATGTGATCATCATAAATGATGTGTAGTGAAAGGCATATAGTTCACATAGGAAATTTAAAACATTGTATTATTTCCTCACTGAAAATAAGTCCCCTTTTTAACCTTAGTTACAGGACTCTTTGTTGTAATCTGTGTTTTCTGAGTTTATAAATGGGTTCTGGGTTCTCTTAAACTGAAGTAGTTCAAAGTGCTGCAGCTGCCCAGCCCCTGGACTGTTTTTGCCAGCAGTCTGTCCGTCCGGTAGCGGGGCCGTGCTGATCCCACAGCCTCCCCGGGCGCTCGGTGGGACTGGCCGGCTGCGACACCCGCTGCTGGCCGCCGTGCCGGTGTCACCTCCCAGGAGCGGGAGGCAGGGCCATGCTGGGAGCTCCTGAACAGAAAGGTTGAGATACGCTGGAAAACCCAGCTTTCTCCAGGGATGTCAATCTGCTTTCAATGTAATGAATGCTTTAATTAAACATCGAAACACGTTTCTATTAAGCTTTAGATCATACTGATTTTTAAAGCCACCTTTAAAGACAATGTAATTTAGATTAATTTTATTAAGCTTGTGTAAATCTCTCGTGACTACTTACTTCTCTGTAAGTAACCAAGTACTGTAAAAGCAAGAAAACATTATGTTGCTTTTAGCATAAACTTGTTGATTGTTATAGGTAATTTAAGAAATATTTGCTTAAACAAAACAAGTACTCAAGACAGCTCATGTGTGAATTTAATTTAACGTAATTTATTTATTTAAACTGCTTACTTCTTCACTGGTGGTGTTTCTTGAGCTGGGGGAAGATGAGGAGCGTTCCAGGGCTCATGGCCACGAGCTGCGCCGCGCTCGTACTGGTGTGTAACTCCCGCGGGAAGCGCGAAGTGCAGGGCTTGGAGCGGCAGCAGGGGCTGCGGGAAATCAGACTTTCCCCCGACCGAAGCGTTTGGAGTTCTGCTGCCCCGCCAGCCTCTCAGCGGCCCCCAGGCCGGCAGGCGCAGGGCGGCGGGGACGGGACGGGACAGAACTGGGCAGAGCGCGGCGCTGCTCCAAACGCGCCTCTCGCCAAGGCCCGCGGCCGGCGCAGCGCGCCACAGACCCAGCCAGCCTGCCCCCGGCCTGGGCGGGACGGGATGGGGCTGGGCTCCCCGGGATTTCGTAACCGGCCCTGGGGAGGGCTCAGCCGGCCCGTCCCGCCCCGGGACCTGCGGCGAGGAGCGGCCCCCGACCCTCCCCCGCGGCCGCCGCTCCCCTCCCCCGGCCGGCGGAAGGACAAATAGTCCTCGCCGCATTGTTCGGCCCCGCACAACTTTGGGCCGCTTTCGGCCGGCGGCTGGAGCGGCGGCCCCGCGGAGGGGCGGCGGCCGGGCGGGCACGGTCACTGTCACCGTCACTGTCACTGTCACTCCGGTCCCCCGGGACAGCGGGACTCGGGCGGCGCTGGGGGCGGGCTGCGCTCGGCGCGCCCGGGGCTCCGCCGCGGGGCTCTCGCAGCCCGAGGGGCCGCTGGCGGGGCAGCTCCCGCCGACCTCGGTCCCGCCGCCCGCCCCGGGCTCTGTGCCCGGCCCGGTTCTGCTGCGGGGAGTGGGACCAGGAGGAACCATCCCTGATGGGGCCTTCCCGCCGCGATTTCTCCTTTCAGGCGCCTTATTTTTTTTTTTTTTTTAACCTCCTTCCCCCAGACAACTTTTGTAGGAATTCCTCTTGAGAGGAGGTCCCTTACGGCGAGCGAAAGCTTTTACGCACCCCCTGCTCAGCCACAAGCGCTTTGTCAGCTGCAGAAAACAAGTGAAGTGTAGCTGTCAGTGCCCCACAGAAACAGGTTTTGACTTAACAATAGCCACTCTGAATATTTTCTCTCTGGTGATCTCCTAAGTAGTTCTCTTTGGCGACAGGTTTCACCACTGTAGCCTCCTGCAAATGTTCTAAATCTTTCTGATTGTAGAATATGTTACATAATATATATGTTATATAATTTTAATTACCGCGAGGTAAATATAGCAGGCAGCAAATTCGGTTATCTGTAAGATGGGCTGTACTGATAACAGCAAGCACTGCGTAATCATGAGGCTTGGGCATAGGAACATAGCTCTGTGCTCTTTCGTAGGATACTTTTCCACTCTGTTTTGCAAGATGTAAGAAGAACAGAATGCCTCTCCAAGAATTTAATCCAGAAGTTTCATGCACTACAAAAAATATTTTAATTTTTTATTGGCTCAAGTCAGCTTCTAGGTGAAGGAAGACATCAGTGAGAAAATGGAATTGCTTTGTCCATCCTAGTGCAGGAAACAATGTTGTTATCTCCTTATTGCTGACTCCAAATGAGCATTGCTCTCTGTACAGGGAAGTTTACTGGAAGCAATAGAAAGAATTCAGTGGTTTAGGTGAGGTCAGGAATTTGTCGTAAGAAACCAAACAAGAACAACAACAAACTGGAGCAGGGAAGAAGCTTTGCTGACTTTTCTTCAGGGCTGTGGATTTGTCGAGCAATAGCATTTATCATGAATAAATTGTTGGCTCTGGATGCAATCTGACCACATACATGTTGATTTAAAGGAGCCGTTCCAGTGAAAACTCCATCCTTGGTCAAGTGCTCTGTTGGGGATCACCCTAGGAGTTTGTACAGTTTGAGTGGTGATGGTGAATTAATTCAGCATCTGTAATTTTGAGAATAAATAAGCCAAAAGGAGACATGCAAGCTTAATGATTCTATTCACACAGGCATGATACATTAAATAGTAATACGGAATACATTTTCTCACATCCCTGAATGCACAACAGCTGTCTGCTGTATCAAATATTTTTCCTTTAAGGAGTGGGTGGAAAGCAATTCATGAAGGCTGTGAAAACTGCATATGAGTGTGATTATTTTCAGAGAGTTGTGCTCAAGTGATTTGGGTTTTATATTCCTCTTAATTTTTTTATTATGTTCTGTATGTAATTCTTCATTTTCATGGTCACGTTGAAGCATGTGGAAGAACGCTGCCATCGCCATCTGGCAAGTAGCAATTCCCTGATAGCTCTGGTTGGTCGCTGACCATATTGATGTTGGTAGCTCAGCTGTCAGGGCAGTTACCATAAAGATTTACAGTTGTATTGTGTGTTCTGTCAGCGTCTGGAGTTCACTGATGACTTTGTGTGCAGAGGTTTACCTTCCTATTACTTGCACTACTCCATGACAGACTGAAGACTTCTCCAAGGGAAGGGTATTTATTTACTACACTGATACTTCTCTTGGTAGAAAATTCATTGATGAAAATATTTTTAGGAAAGCATCTACAGGAATACAGTCCTGATTGCTGGAGTCCTAGCTTGTGAAATCACCAGTAAAAGTATTAGTGCTTATGATTGCTCCTGTATTTTTCTTCTACCCATCTGAATTGTTGCTCCTACATAGTAAGGACCTTTTATTTTTAATGAAGTGAAAGAGAAGAGGGTGTAACAGAAACAAAAGGGGGTAGCATTTTAACCTGCTACATAATGTACTGGAAAGGTACAGTCATGTCACAGAGGGGTTGGAAGTTTTTTGGTTTTGTGTGATTTATATACTATGCTTGCTGTGTTTGCACATATGCAAGGAAAGAACCATATCTAGGAGCTGTAGCAGGAATGAGAGTGGAAGCACTTTCTTTCTTGCAAATGGGAAACCATTGTACCCATTTGAACCAGGTTTCAGACATTGGTTTCTTCAGATCTTTAAAAATGTTTACAATATATACTACCTTGGGTTTGGGTTTTTTTATTTTTAATGTTGACAGGATTGGGTTTTGTTTCATTTTTTGTGTATGGCTATGACAGAATAAGGATATGGAATGCATTTTTAAAAAACTCTGCAGTGAACAGGAATAATTTATAGGGACTGGCAGAGCTGAAAGGATTCTAAATAACACCTTGAGCATGGGGCTGGAGATCCTGGGAACTGGTGAAAGACAGTATTGCATAGACCTAGAATATCATGCCTCAATGTTTTGAGTGTACAAGTTAGTTCTGGGCAGTGTTACATGATAAGGAGTTAAAAGCTGAATACAATAAAGATTCCAAATCTCACAAATGTGGAAAAATATGTTCAGTACCCAGGAAACATTAGGTTAACTATATTTTGACTTTTACTGTAACAAAGGATGTGATAGTTACAGATCTTCCACAACAGTTTTAGTTGAGCAGAAGTATGTTCTGAAATTTCTGACTTGGCCAGCTCACTACAATTGTGTGTTCCCCAGCAATCTTCTTTAGGTCAGACTCATGGTGTATTTTGGTCAAAGCATACCTTCCCTGAGGCCTTGTGTACTTGATAAATTGTCTGGCATAATTTCTGAAAAGTTCACTTATGTTCTGATAGTTTTTCTATAAGCACCTTAAAGTTTTTCGAGAGGACGGCTAAGGCAGGGAGGTGTAATGCAGGCTGCTACAATGTGACTTTTGGCAATGAGCACGTTTACTCAGCATCTGCATGAGAAAGTGACATGTCATTGTGGAGCAAATAAAACATTTTATGGTATTTTCTGTAACTTTAAACCTCGTGCCATGGATTATGTGTCTATATCATCCTCCACTCAAAGCTTCTAGCTGCAAATAAACGCCTATAGGTGTAAACTTTAAAAACTGATTCAGAGGGCAAATACAAAGTATTTGTATTAACGAAGAATCTATAATTATCTATATCTTAACAAAAATAAGTTATAATTTTAATCCAATTACACATCAGTACAAATAATTGTTAGCATTATTACTTCCACTTTCTTTACATTTAGCCAGCTTTCTAATCAATGCTTATCAGGATTGCAGCTGTACTGACTGGCACTGAGTGCCACTACTGGTTAAAAGTAGCACTTCCAGAGAAACAATATCTTCTCAGTGGGTATATAGGGGATCTTGTAATAAAAATATGTTAAAGAATGTTGCTCATGAAATGTATAATGATCTGTGTCAATGGGCACTTCCCTCTAAAGTGTAGTATTATTTATACTTCAAAGAGAAAAAGTACATACTTATATCCCTCAGGGCACAGAGAATGGAAGTCATTGTGTTGGTATTTTAATACAAATTGCTTCCTGCATTTCTAAGTGGCAAATATATGAATATTCATAGAATCACGAGGCCAAATGATCATCCAGCACAAGGCACGTAAGGGAGAAAAATGGAGGAGCATCTCCAGAATCTCCAGTTTGTCTTTGGCTGTGGGTGGTAAGTTTGTTACCACATTCCCATTCCTCCGGAAGATGTCACAGTCAGGACCTGGGTGGGAAGAGCTGATTTAAACGGGAAAGGGTGTGTGGCTGGAGAGCCCTCGGTACAGCCTGCTGCTTTCCAGAGCTGGGGGCCTGCCAAGCAGCAGCCTGTGAGGGATGAGAGCTCCTCCACGCTGCGTGCCCGTCCTCACTGCGCTTACCGGCTCCCTGGTGCCTTTTAGGCTCTCTGGGATTTTAGTATCCTTTCTCATTGTCCTTGTGTTTCGTCAATACCCTTGCTGCAAAAGAGTAATCTCCCAGTAGCTGCATACATTATTGCTTTATAATTCTCACTTTCGGAGAGAATGGTAGCTGGCCCTGGGTAGCTGGGGTCAGAAAAGAGCAGGCCCAGGCCCAGGTGGTGGCAAGTCGGTGCCACCTGGGGGCTCTGCAGGCTCGAGAGACGGGCGTGCGACGGAGCACCGGCATCGCACCGGCCCCGCTGCGCTCGGTGTCGGGAGAGCCGTGCGCCTGCCCTAGGCCGGTACGCTGCGGTGTGGGGTGGTTTACACACACGAAATAAACTTCCCAGCAGGACAGGCTGGCACGGCGGTTTTGTGAGAAGGAGAAGGAGCACAAAAGAGTGATTTGTCTGTAGCGGTGGCAGGACCCAAATGAGGGCGCAGGTTCTTTCCTAGCTGCTTCCCATTCCTGCACGGAAGCCGTTGGGCTGGTTCGCCTTTAGCATCACCTGTTTCAGAGAGCTGCTGAGTTTATTTGAATGTGTGTTCTTGTAGTAACAGCCATGTTCTTGTGCTTTGACACGTTACGGTTTTAATGGTATGTATTTAAGAGGAAGCTGCTAATGAATGCTGTAAGATTTATGTAATTTACATGCCATTTTATTTTGAGCAGTAAGACTGTGTATTGATATATTGAAAGTATTCAGGCGTATTTTAGGGTATGTGAATGCAGGGTGAGCGCGATAATGCCTTTTGAGGCACGTGCATTGCCGGCAGCGCTGCATGTCGAGGTTTGCTGTCGGTTTGGCTGAGTCGGGGAGCTCTGGGGAGGGGTCTGTTCCCTCGGGGTGCGTGTTTCCCTGAGAGGCCCGAGGGGACCCGCTTCTCCCCATCTGCTGGGGAGTCCCGGCGCCGCGTCCGGGGGCGAGGCGGGTGCCAGGGCGGCTCCCGGGGGTGTCCGTGGATCCCCGCCCGCCCCGTTCGGGAGCGGCGCGGCGCGACAAGGGTTAAGGCGGCGGCGCTCGGCGCGGAGGGATACGGAGCCGGAGCCGTGAACGTGGTGCTGAGGCTCTGTAAGCAAAAAAATGTCCGCCTGAGGGAACCCACAAGTTCCTTCCAGCGGGGGGGGAGCGCTCGGCTCGTCGCCTCCCACCCAGCCCGCGGCCCGCGCGCCGCCGCCGGCCCGGCCCTGGTCACCGGAGCGTACAGGGGCAGCGGGTAAGTGCGGGCGGCCGCGAGAAGTTGGAAGAGAGCGGCGGGGGAGGGAAGCGGCGGCCGGGCGCTCGCAGGGGCAGAGGCGGCGGCGAGGGGACGGGGCCGCGGGCGCGCGGGCGCGAGTGGGGCTGCCCGGGGCGGCGGCGGGGAGAGACCGCGGGGGAGGCGGAAGCTCCTCTGGGGAACCCGAGGGGCGGCAGCCGGGGCCGGCCGCGCGGGTGGCGGGGCGGGCGAGCGGGGTCTCCTGGCCGCGGACCGCGGGCAGGAGCGAGTCCCCGCGGGCGGCGCTCGGCGTCTACCCGCGCTCATAAAGGACCGGGCGGCTCGGAAACTTGCCGGGGCGCGGGGCCGCGGCGGCTCCCCCGCGGCGCCCGCCGGCACAAGGGAAGGCGCGGGCCCCTCCCGTCCCCGCCGCCGCACGCGCATTCCAGCCCCCCCCGCCCGCCCGCTGGTGGCGCGCGCGCCCGGTCCCGCGTGTGCGCGTGCGGCGCGCGGGGGCGGCTCCCGGCCCGCCGCGGTCCCGAGCGCGGAGCGGCGGCCGCGGCCCCCGGTGGGTGGGTCGGGAGAGAGGGGGAGGGGGAGCCGGCACCGGCGGCGGGCGATAATGCCGGGGCAGGGATGGCTCTGCTGAGGCTCGTCCGGCCCCGCTCGTCAGCCCCATTGTTGCGGGGACAGTGAGTCACTTAATCTCTCGCTAATTCTCCGGACCTCGCCGGGCCGCGGCTGTTTATTTGCTTTCTCTTGCCTGGGGGGGACTTAATTCCTGGCGGCCGCCCTTCTGCGGCGTGGCCGTGCCTTGCTCGAGGTTGGGGGAGAAGTGGAATGAGGGAGAGGAGGGAGCCTGAGGAAACTTGAAGAGAGTTGGTTAGTTCGGGAAGCTGCTGCTGCCGATTCCCTCCGCCCGCCCGGCCGAGCGAGGCTCCCCCGGGAGTCTCCACCCCGCCCCAGGGGCGCAGGTACCGGAGGCCCCTGTTCGCCGGGGCCGGGTTCGCGCCGTGAAGTGCTGCCTGTGCCTCTCTCCCTGTGCCCTAGAAAGGTGATCGGAGGAGCGGAGGAAGATGAATTCCCAGCAGCAGAGGATGGCCGCTATAGGAACTGACAAGGAATTGAGCGACTTGCTGGACTTCAGTGCGGTAGGATATTCTCTGAGGTCTTCTCATGACTTCTCCGTGGTCGTGCGAGCTGAGGAGCAGGGGCAGCAGCGTGCAGAGCTTGGCTGGGTCTGCCTCAGCCAAGTTGGACACCTGAACTTTGATGTAATGTCTAGACTTCCAGATTTAATACTGTAATACCAGCTGGGTCAATTGGTTTAACTGGTTAAAATCAGGCTGACCCAGTGGTGGCATAATCTAATAATTAACATTGGTTAAGCTGGCGTGTGGCACTGGTACCTTGGTTCTTGGGTGGTTTTTTTTTTCTTATTTAAACAAAAGAAAAATTACTTCCCACAAGAAAGAAGTTAATAAGTGATGGTCTTGGCTAAGAAAATTGTAGGTATTTTCTGTGTGTTACTTTTACTATACCAAAAAGGGTCCTGATTTTTAAATATAATAGAAAACTACTGCATCGTAAATGCTGTCTTTGTGCAGTGTCTTTATACTTGCAGATCAGTAAGAAATATAATTTGAGTGAAAAATGGTAAGTCGTGGAACTATTTGAAATAGTGAGAGTAGTAGTAGGTGTCCTTTTAGTTTTCAGTTGTGTTAATGCAGAAATGAGGTTTTAGTCCTATTAAGGTGTGCTTCACCTTATTGGTTTTGTGTGTCTAAACACACATCTTGCATTGTTTTCAAGCAGAAATAGAAAAATAACCTGTTTCCTTTTAACCTTTTTTCTGTTTCCATTAATAATTCAGCACAGATTTTCAAAGCCAATTAAAACATGTCTGTTTTTTTCTTGTTTTGCAGATGTTTTCCCCACCTGTAAATAGTGGAAAAACCAGACCAACTACACTAGGAAGCAGCCAGTTCAGTGGATCAGGTAGGATGCATCCGAGACACATAATGTTCATCTCACTGGGTCTTAATGTTTCAGTGTAGTCTCCATGTTCTCAGAGTATTGTAATCTTTCATTTGTGCATATTCTCATAAGATATTCAGATCAGTTAGAGATGTGCTGTTTTGGTCTTTATAGTGCATTTTGCTAACTTTGCTAACATGGTTTTCCTTTCTGTCTTAGACTTTTAACTACAGTACAGTGAAGTGTTGAGTGTCTCTGGCCATACTGACATGGAAGTTGTAAATTTCTTGTATTAAAAATGAATGACTCTGTCGTTTTTGTTTAAGAAAATGAAACCTAAATGTAATTTGAAGAATTTTCTATCCCCCCTGTATAAAGGGAGAAAACTTCTGTAAAATACCAAATAGTTAAATACTCCTGACTCAAGGACATGCTGTTTTTAAATGCAGTGCTTAAGGAAAATGCGAGTTTAATACAATTTTCTAGTACTATGTAGCTCTCAAAGATTTGGCAACTAAATTTTCTTGTGTTGAAACTTTATCCATGCATCTGGAAAGCAAGTAACTGTATATTTACATGTTGCATGTGTTTTGTGGCTTCAGTGTATTATCACATTATCACAGGGTCTACCTCATTGCTCTGTCAGAGACCTTTAAGCTAGGACTGTAATAGGAAAGAAGTGCAATTTTAAAACAGGTGCTTTGTGTCACTCTCTAAAGAGAATACTTACAACAAAAGAGAAACCAAAGTAAATTTTTGATAAAACTTTTTATGTAGGTTCATCTGGTTTGAATACAGTGAAATGATATTTTTGGTCCTATGGCTACAACAAAATGATGTTTGTGTTTTAGTTAATGAAAATAAATGTTTAGAATGCCAGTGGAGAAGTGAAGTACTGGCTTGAAGTTTTGCAGTGACATCCCCTGTTAGCCTCTTAGATTGTCAGGGCTGTTACCTTGGGAGTCCAAATGACACTGCATTTAAGTAACACTCAAGGATTTTTGTTTTTAAAAGCATCTTAAAACTTATCCATTGAGTAATTTTAAAATTTTCCAGAGACTGTCTCTCACATTTAATTTAATGAAACTATGTAGCAAATGTAATTGTTACATTCTTGAAGGAGTCTGTTAGGTTTTCTCCTGAAATAAATTTCTGGCTTCCTCTTCCTCTTTGAAAGTACATCAGGTGTAAGTTAATGGCAATAGTAAGACAGCAAATCTTACAATGTAGTTAATATTTAAATTTTTAAAAATACAAATATTTAAGAGAGTTGTTTCCCTGAAGCTTGTTTTAAAAGACATTCAGGCACCTAAAACTTAATTGTGGGGAGCACAGCCTGAGCATCTCATCCCGCTTTGTCCTTGCTTTTCCTGAATGAGTGGAATGATTTTCTGTTGAATAATAAAGCTTTCATTTTTATATAAGGCCTTAGAGCACTGCTAAGTAATGTGGCATGTCCTATTTGTAGGTAATGCTTCCCTTTCTTCCCTTGGATGTTTTAGAAAAAGAGGAAATGCCAGAATAGTTATTTCTTTAAGAGAAAGAGTGTGACTCCTTGAATTTCTTTACCAATATGGTGTATCCTTCTATAAATACCAATCCTCAGTACAACACTGCAACTGTCAAACAAGCTACAACCTCAGCTGAATTCCCCTTAGAATGACAGTAGTATATATTTGTGGATTTTCATCAAAGTAATTTCTAGTTGTAGAAATTTAGTGGATAGTGTATTCTGTGCCCTAATTCTGGTAATGTTATGATCTAAGCCTTGGCCTAGGGTGATTGCTCTGCAGGAGTGAGAGGTGACAAACTTCTTTATTAGTTGTGTTCTGAGACATTAAATATTGTAGAAAAACTATGCCAAGATCAGTGATGAAGTACAGGCATTTAATTTCTAAGTACTTTGATTTAATTGTGGTCTTGCTATAATTTCAAGTGTTTTGTAACTTCTAGGACAAACAATACTTAAAAGCTTTTTTTTTTTTAACTGACCAGAGATCTCTTTTTAAAGAGAAACATGGACAGAGGAGGTATTTATTCCTTTGAGCTATCTAGGACTGAAAATCACACTGTGCACAGATTCCTAAAACTACTTCTTTTTTTCTCTGGGTGTTGCTACCTCTTACAGAGACTTTCAGTGGTTTTGATGGCAATTAGAGAAGTGAAGCTTGCTTTAACATCTTTCCCATTAAGCTCAGTTTTATTTTTGTGATATTTTTACAAGCATGCTAGAGGAAAGTGCTTTCTTTTTCTTAATTGGAGTAAGACTGTGTTCATTGTTTTTTATTTTAGAGCCCCCTCTTTCTCATTTAAACTTAAACATTTGCAAACACCTCCCCTCCCCCTCCAGCCTGTCAGTGATTTGGGATTCAGCCTAATGGCCCCCATTAAGGAGGTGAAGATCAATGTATGTCTACATGGCTCTTAAGACTCTGTATTTCTGGGAGATCTGATTTAGAAGGAAGGAATGCTTCCTTGGTGCTTTTTCCTCACCACCCACTGGTCTCTAGTTTAAAAGGACAAATTAGTTGCTGTTAAAGAATGGATAAGTTTTGTTTATTTTTCAGGTGTGGTTTTGTGAAGTGTTGGAAATACTGGGGTGCATGTTATTAATCCTGATGAAACAAGCTTGATTTGCTATCTGCAAGATTTCTGTTTATTATATTTTAGAAATATATGTGTAGTTGGGTTGCATGAACAGCTAATACAACTGATCTATAATTTGTAAGAAATTGCTGTTTTGGATTAACAGATGAACACTGTTTTGATTAAAAGATAGCTGGGGCAGGTTTGCTTTCTACAGGTCAATCAGTTATGAATGAAAGCTGCAGATAAAATAAGTGAACTAATCTGATATATTGTAGTATATTATGACAGTAAGTCGTGTAAGCTGCTGATAAAGTCAAATAACTTGGTCAGACTGCTGGTGAAAATAAACATATTGGAAAAGTAACCTGATATGTGAGCCAGTGAGTTAAGCCACAAAATACTCCTTGTCATACCTGCTGTACTTAATTCTTGTTTGAAACCGAACTTGTCGTTCTTTTCTCCTCCAAAATCAACTTCTGAAGATGAAGCCATTTCTGTCTTAGAAACTGTAGCAGAAGGTTGCAAAGGTCAGAGATTTGTTCCATTGGACTTTTTAATCAGGTGGTTTTCTTTTCTTTAGATTTTATGTAAAATCAAAATCTTCTGTTGCTACTATGGCTAAAGGTGATGTTTGTGATTTACAGTGACATTTTGCTTGTTTTGCCTTTGTCTAAGCTACAACACCTATACCAATACAAACTTGGATGGTTATGATTTTGCCCAACACCCTTTATTTATTACAGTAATTCCATTAACAACCAGTCACAATATGCATGTACCCACCGTAGGCAATGATAGTGCAGTTTTCTTATGGTTTTTAGTAGATTTGATCACAATCACAGTTTTTTCTGTAACTGATTTTTTTAATCTCAGGTTTGGTACCCTAAAATAGCTCCCTTTGATGGTTTTTTTTTGTCTTTTGCAAAGAAGAGTAAATCTGAGGCAGTATTTTTCTGTGGCCTACCATTTTCTATTTAGTACCTTTTTCAGTGCACTAGTAGCATTATTTATTATTTTTGCCTGTGGTTGTGCACATGTGTCAGTGAGGTATCAGTCAAAGAGACGAAATAAGATGCTGTGGATGTATAGAAAAGAGGGATAAGAGTTTAAAGTAAGAGGTACAGTTTAGGAGCTAAGTTGTGAAAATATGACATCTCTTGCCTGTAAGATTCCTCTGAAGTTCATGGAAACTCAGTGTGCAAATTTGGGAGTGAACAGCTTTGGAAACAAATCTTGCATGTTCCTAGACATTCCTAATACATGCAAAAACTTCTGAAGGTGTCTGTTTAGATACCTGTTTGTGTTGGTTTGGTCCCTTTTATACAAATTCGAGAGTCTGGTTGCCCTTTCCTCTTGTCTCTACTAATGTACTGAGTTTGTAAGGGGTGCACTGGATTGGGATAGGATGCTAATTAGTGACTTGATGCAAAGACCATTTAAGTTGATAGCCTGCCATTAACCTGAGTGTCCCTAAATTAGGGCCATGTGGCTTGAGAATGGACACAATGGCAATTCCTGAGCAAGTCTCTTAAATTACTGAACAGTGTTTCCAAAATTAACAAAACTTGACTTTGTCAATCCTGTAAACTCTTATTTCCTTTTCAATTTTCTTGTAAAATAAACAAACCCAATTAAAAAAAAATTGGGAGAGTTACCTGGATGAGCAATGGTTTAGGTACTCTGTTCATTGATCTATTCAATTGCTGAAAAGACACTCTTATTGTGTCTTAAATGCTGGAAATCTGGAGTGGCCTGTTCAACATTAGTTCATTCAGCAGTATAGCTTTTTTTATTAAAAAAAAAAAAAATTAATATCTGGTTTGTCCTCTATCTTCATTAAAGGTGAACCAGACCTGGAAACCTGGTATTTCATCTTTGGTCTGAGGGGTGCTAAATTCTGTTCTCTTCTGAAGAGCCTTAGGAGAGTAGAAGAAGCCTTGTGCTTGAAAGCAGAAGGGTGTCCGTGGCTTCTTTACTTTCCTTTTTTAGTAGGGGGTGAGCCATGGATTTCTCTTTGAATGGGCCAGATGCAAGTGAGAGCAAGATTTCAGTCTGGATCCCTCACCTGTTGCATTTAGAAACCTGAGGGTGATGCAGAGGCAGTAAATTCATGGCTCTGCACCTTGCCTGTTGGCAGCCCCTGGCTCACCTCTGCTGTCTCATTTCCTCCTTCCATTCCTTGCCTTTGGGAAGATAAATTACCAGGCATGCTGTGAAAAGTTGTGAGAGGTATAGTGTACATTCCTGTGAGATACAGCTTCCATACTCCTGTGTGAAAGGAGAAGGGGAGAAAATGTTGGATAAGTAGAGAGAACTGACAACCCAGCTTTTGAAGCAGTGTATTGTAAGGTGTTTGTGGTTGTATGGATATTGAGGTTTTGGGAATTGAGGAAAAAGGGAAAGTTTCTAAAACAGCTCAGTATCCTGAATCTAGGTTAGTGAGCAGGGAAATAGGTGTTAGTCCATTGTTCATTACTGTTGACTTTGATTTTGAAAGGTGATGGTATGAACCTCATGACACTTGGTCTGAAATTCTTTGCTGTTTTCCAAACAGAAGATCTGAGAATTTTTAGTAGTGCTGGTCTGACTTCTGTTTAGAGATATGTTTGACACCATTAGTAAGGGAAACTGAGTTTTACTGTGTTGGCATGTAGAAAGCATTCTTTCAAAAAGTTAATCCTGCATTTCCAGCAGGATTTTTCCTTAGATGAGAGCAGCAGTGGTCACTGTGTTACAGGCACAGCCATGCAACCTCCAGTCCCCATATAAATATTACTGGTTTGGGATGCAAGGAGGGTCTTTGCAATGATTTCTGGATGGCTACAGAAGATCTGGGATTGCAGTAGGGCCTTGTCCTTTCCTGATGTGGATCTAAGCATGGGGTCCCTTCCACCATCAGCCTCCCCATGGTCAGTAACTCTGTCCTGCCAAATTTTTCTGATCTACTCTAAGTGATGAAGAGCATTCAGATGCTTTGGACAGTGGTCTTAATGGCACGTGGAAGGAACAGGATTTGAAAGTTTGTATTTATCCAGACAGCAGATTTGATAGAAATGGAAATGTGAGGACTAAGGGTTTGAGTAAAGAGGAGGAAGAGCAGTATGAATGGGATTCCTATGTATTTGTATGTCCTTTAATGTCAGCTGAGCTTGTAATCTCACCCTGTAAAACTTTGGTGTCTGCAGCTTTTGCTGAGTTTTAGCTTTTTTTGGGTATGTTTGTTTATGGTCTCTTTTTGATGTTTAGCAAAGGAATTTCATGTTAAAAGCTTATCATTCATACATGCTTGCCAAAGTTCCCCTTCCCCTCATTTCTTTGCAGCTGTCACACAAAGAGGATTTAACCCCTTAGATGTTTTGCTGTCAAGTTGCTGTGACAGCTGTTTGTCTCAGGTAATTCTACTTTATCCATAGCTGAGCCTGCAGATACCATTGGATGAGTTTCTGTTAATCTACCCTATACTCTACCATTAACTTGGTAAACTATATTTTCCTGAAATTGCTGAAGGTATAGTGTAATTTTTTTCAGGGCTTAACATTGTGTGTATCTATGAAGAGAAGTAATGCAATACCATACCACTTACTAAGAGTGAAGTTTGTGGAGACTGTTTTTAAAATCAAAGCTGCACATCAACTGAAATAGTTTGCCAGGCTTCTTGAACTGACCTCTCTTGACCATGGAGATGCAGTTCTGCTTGTTACTCTGTTGTGGAAGGTTTATGTTTTCAGGGAAATAGCATTGGGCATTTTCAGATCCACATAAAATTTATTAAAGTGCCCATGGAGCCAGAAGTGATCTATGGGATATAGATTATAAATAAGTCTTCTATCTTAAATTTGCTTCACGATAAATACTAATTTTCATACTTGAAAATTCAGTTTCAATAAATGACCTCATGAAATAAATTATCTTCTCTGAAAACCCTTTTTGCAGGCATTATCTAGTTCAATGTGTTAGCGCTTCTTCAGAAATATGTAGCAAAACTTGATTGGTTTTGTACAATCCTCTGTGAGGAAGTCACTAGATTTGAAATAAAGAAATAAGCAAAGGCAGTATTTTGTTTTGCATGTGCATTATTTGGAGATTGTTATTGAATATGCATAATTAATTCTAAATAGTGCATTCACCTCTGTCACTTTTGGCTATTAAACATTATAGGAAAAGGCAGGAAAAAATTATCATTCTAAGGATAGTAATTTTATTTTTAATATCTGAGGGTTTTTTTCCCTGTATTGCAGTGTAATTGCCAGTCCTGCATTTTGTGGGTTTTGTTTGCTTTTTGTTTATTTTTAATTAATTTGAAAATTTAGCAGTCCCCAGTTCTATTGTTTACCTCAACCTGATGATTTGGAGGTACTTTGTGGTACTTGATGGACTTTTTAAATACTACAATGCATTATTTACTAGTGGTTATAGGGGCAAAGTTGTTTGTTTCTTATTTTTTTCTATTATGACTCTAAGATGACATAATGATAATTTTTTTTAATGTCTTGAATGAATGCCTTGTTTTTTCATCTGTAGAACAAAACTGTGTTTGTAAACACAACATTCAAAAACATAAAGGACGTACTTCTTTGGTGAAGATGTTAACTGAATACCAAGAATGATCAGAAAGAGTAGCTTTTGTTGTATTTATAATATCTCACTGTTTTCAGAGGATAATCAGGCTAAAAAGTACCCAATCAATCTTCAGGACTTTGTTAGATTCTTGTATATTAGTGATGTGATTTCTTATTTTTTTTTAAGTAAAGGGCTGAAATTGCTTTAGAATGCATAAACTCCATGTTCTTACCAGTGTAATGCAGAAAAATCTTGCTTGACCACACCAGAATAATTGTTGCTGGTGTGTTAAAGTAGTATTTGGAATGGGGGGTGAAAAAGGCCTGACTAAAAGTGTTTGCTTTGCAGCCCTGACAAATGCTCTCTGTGAATGGTAGTAAAACTTAGCATTAAACTAAGGAAAGTTTATCTTGGACAGACAAGTCGTGCATTTTCATATTAGGGCTATAGAAGTGCATTTAAAAGCTGGTCCAAAAGTGTACATTTTTATTACATTAGCAATTTCTTGCTAAGTGGAATATAAGTAGGTTTATTTTTTTAATGTAGAGTTGACTATTTGCATTTTTTTTTTCCAGAAATAACTTTTGTTTATTGCAGTGAATTTCTTGCTCCTGATCTTCTGCAGAGATTGCCTATACTGTTTTTTGTAAGCATGTGAGGAATTTGTCACACCATTCAAGTTTGCTTTTTTTTGGTAGCAGATTTTGTTGGGTTTCTTTCTGCTCCGGTTGTAGTTCCAGAGCCGGTGGTGTCTCCGTGCCTTGCTCAGGTTGTTAATTGTGTGCACTTCTAGGAAGAAGTTGAACCACTTCTATTTTGCTTTTCATGGAAAAAACTGTAGGACACATTTTGTGTTTAGCTCATCTCTGGAGGAGATCTTTGCTGTTGCTGAAGCAGGGTAACACAACAAAACTTAGGTTAGGCTGGGCTGGAGTTTTATGTTGAAGCGTGCTCTGAGCCATATTTTGTGGAAGTTATATTTTAGATGGTGTATTCTTTTCCTCCTCTTTAAATATAAAGATGAGTTTGTTGAGCTAATTATTAGAAAAGTGTACCTAGTTAATCAAAATCCAAATTTGACTATTTCTGGTTATGTACATTTTGCAGGTAAAATGCAAATGAATATCAGACCATAAATGTGCATGTTCTGTGCATTAAATTAAATTGCATTTAAAATGTATTTTACCCTTAATTCAGTATAAACAAAAAATTCAGAGATATTTTTAGTCTTCTGTAGGAGAATGGAATTCACTGTGTATATTTTTCTTTTTTGTTTACTGAATGCAAGATACTATTGTCTTGGTTGTTATCCCAAGAGCGATTGTGGCTGCCCTATGAAATGATTAAATCAGACAGCTTTGCTTGTAGGACAAACATTTTTCATATTGTGGTGTTTCGACCATTTCCAATGTGACACCTATCCCGTTCCAGTTCTTTATGCAGCAACTTCATGACTCATAATCCTTGCAAAAGAACACAGCTTAAAATAATCACTGATTGTTTCTTTGCAATTCTATTCACTGGCCATTGCAGATAAATAAGAGCGGAAGCTACAATATCATTTAATCCTTCAGTGTTTGCTTTTGACGTGCAAAGTATTCTCTTGTAATAGAGAAGTAATCCATAAGGAGGGGAGCTGCTCTTTCATCTTCCTGAATGCTAAATGAAGCCAAGGCTTTTATGAAGAGATGGTGATTTAATGAAGATGACCGAGTTTTTGAGTAATGAAAAGCTTTTGTGTATTTCTAAAAATGATGTCTGGTGCTTACTACTGTAGAGCTGAAATGGCTGTATTTTGTAGTGTGGCTTTGCAGGATTAGTGCTTGAGATGCATAGATAGATGCAAGAGGATTGAATAGAATGGTAATGCAAAATTTTTTTCCTTAGCTGGATTTTATAAAACAAATGCACTTTTCTGCCAATTTGTGTATAAATGCATGTCATGTCTGGCATGTGTTCTCTGCTCTGTGCAATACTTTTATTTTGGTAACCTTGAAAATATCTCTGATATCATATTCCCTTGCCAGAGGACCGTAATAAGCACACACACAAAAAATGGAGCATAAACTTATGACAGGAACATCTGAATTAGATACTTGTGAGTATTTGTAAGGTGTTGAATTTAAAAGCTCCTCAATTAAAAAACTCCCCCCAAAAATACCCAAACAAAATCAAAACAACATGAAAAAATACAAACCAAAAAACCCAATACAAAAGCCTAAAAAAAACCTCCCAAAAATGCAAACCCCAATGAAACACAAAGTCCTCCATATTTCTTCCTCTTTCAGCTGGTAATTTTATTAGTTTATTTGCAATATTTTTTTAGCAATTTGCAATATTACTACTTGCTAAGCAAGTCAGAGAATACTGATACTTCAAAATATTCGAAGGAAGAAGAGAGCGGCTCTAAAGAATGCACGACCATATCTGCTCCAGCACATAGACCCAACAGTCCTACCAGGCCTTCAGGGTGTAAGTGCTGTACAGTACAACCAGAAGGAATCTTAAAAGAGGCTAAACTATTTTAGGCATTGTCAGAAACATTGAGAATGCAGCCATGTTATAATCTTTATTGTGTATGGGAAAGATAGAGCTGATCATCTGGGGTAATTGAACTTAGGTGAGCAACTGCAGACAGGGTTTTGTCTGTTTATGCAGATAAAATGTATGCAACTATTACATTAAGTTTTGAAAAGGAATGTAATAAAAATGCAGAAATGGATAAATAACTTAAATTTCCTTCTGGTGGTTTTAAATGGCTTGAATTAGTGGCTGGTCCCTATGTAGCAGTATACAAATGCTTACAAGGGTAAGAGTCATGTATATGAGGTGTTTAAAACTCGGCATGTTCAGTGATTAAATCTCAAGATGTCAAGGGTGGTTTTGTGAATACATTTCTGGGTAGAAGGTGAAGCATTCTATGAGATTGTTTGGGGTTTTTTGTAGAGTGATGTAGTAAAACCAGAGTTTCTAGCCACGTGTGTCTGTTAGACTCATTAAACTCACTTTATTTCAAGATACTTGTTGAGTACTTAATAATAGTTTCAATAATTTGCTTCTTTGCTATGTACTAACCCTTCCCTTTTCCTTTATCCTCATCCTGTTAGGGGAACTCAGGACCAGAGCAGGGGTAAATGCCAGAATGCAATTTGTGTTCTGTGCTAATGATAATATACCTTTTGGCCTTTGAATAATCTAAATTTGTTTAATAAGGTGAATGGTATTTTTTCTCCCAGAGGCACCAGTTTATAAGCAGGGAAGTTAAGTGAACTATCATAAAACCCCCCTGCTTTGTGCCTTGCATTCCTGCAAGTGCTAACTGGCATGTGTGTGACAGTGCCACTTGTGCTGCAGCGAGCGCTCCGCCGGAGTTTGGCCATCTCTCATGAGTGTGTCACAGGTTGTCTCTGCCTTGGATCCTGCAGAACATGCTGTTGCCATAGCAATGGAAGTCCTTCTGAAGGCAGGATTCCTGGCAGAGCTCTTGCATCTCCTGAAGTGCTTGGTGCATTGGTCTGAAAGTACCTTGTCAGTATTAGCACATGGCTGGAGTAAAAAGAGCGGGAAGCAGAGATTTCTTTGAAGTGCATGATTTGCTTCTTTGGTTGGTTGAACCCAGTGTTCATAAAGCTACAGCTTTTTAAAATCTTACTATGTGAACTTTGTGTATTTAACATACTTAGCTTGAATGCACTTAAAGATTGAATGGTTCTAGCAGCTAACCAGTATCACTGTCTGAGTTTCCCACAGTACTTGTCCCTTTTTGTACCTGGAAGAAATATTTTTTTGAAGATTTCCTCTGTAGTTTTGGGTAGTGCAGAGCAGCCTGCTTCATTGATCATCCTTTCCTCATTCATGTTTTTGTTTTTTATAAGTAAAATGGTTGTCTTGCTACCATTTTATTTATAAATGTGACACTAATGGGGGAAAATCACTTACGGAGGTGTAAAGTTCTGTATATTTGGAAAATATACCTTACATAAGATCTCTTTTTCAGAAGACTCAGCTATCTCTTTGTATATAAATGCTTCTTCCTCAGTCTGTAGTTACCAAATGTTAATTGTTTTCAAGCTAAGAAAAAGCTATGAATTTTTTGTGTCACGTCACATAATACAGTTTTTTGGGGCTTTTTTATATGTGAGGTTTTTCATTAGGATGAAATGGGGGAAATCAGAGACAAATTTTAGAGCACAGACTCTCTAGGCAGCCATAATATCCATTTCTACATGTGCTGTCAGGATGGAGTTGATTAATTTTTTGCTTATTTAAGAAGACAAAAAAAATTTAAATTTGAAGATTTGAGAAAAAAAAAGTGGATTTTTTAAAGTAAGGAGACAATGTGGTTAGCATTGTACAGTGTATTATTTTATGTGGACTGGGACTTCCATGTGTAAGTATTTATTTTTTACTGAAAGAGCCTCTAGATGAGATGAGTTCTGAAGTTATCCATTTAGCTTGCTCCTCCCTTTACCTCTGTTTATGTAACATAGCCTTTAGCTCTATCACTTTCTCTGAAATAGATAAAAGTGAAAATTCAGCAAACATTTCATTCTTCTTTTTTCTCCTTCCAAGTGAAATTAAGGAAGAATGAAATAATGAATACTTTATTTGTACTTGAAAACTTTCTGCCTGCTGCAGCAGAGGTGTGCATGTGCCATCCTAGAGATCCTTAGCTTGGGTCTTGTTTTTCAGCCCCTTTGTGAGGCAGGAGAGCAGCTCCAGCTCGGCTTGGCCTTGGGGGGTTGCTGAGCTGCTGCTCTGAGCGCTTCAGCCAGGACTTGGTGCTCAGAGCTGCCCCATGAGCTTGCCTGCCCTGCACAGACAGGCTGTGGTGTGAGGGCACAGATCCTGCACCGAGGAGAGGTCACACTGATCACAAGGAGAGTCTGAACCAAGGCAGTCAGGCTCTGCAAGGTGGCTGCTTGTTGTTGTTTTCCCCTTTTAAGCAAATTTAGTGCTGCCTCACCAGAAGCGTGTCCTGAAGCTCTGCAGCTCTCCTGGGAAGGCACACGGCACTGACGACCCAAGTACCCTCTGACTGCTGTGCCAGTTGGTCTCAAGTCACGTTTGGGAATAAAAGATCTTTCACAGCTCCAACAAATGTTCTATTTATGTGTCCTTTTAGCCTTTGAGTCAGTACTGATTGAGTAGGCACTGTTTTTGGGATTGTGGCAGTAGGGTCACTGACATACATTGAGATAAGCTCATTGTGTTCTGAATGTGTAAGTGTGTATAAATACTGGCCTGATTTTGTCAGGCTTAACAAAGATAGCATTTTAAATTAGTTTAGTATGAGAAGATAGGTGTTTATCTTTTAAAATTCTAATTCTGAAATAGTTTTATACTTGTATGACTAATCCTTAAATAAAAGGCACAGATAATTTAATTCATATAACAAGCTTCTATATTGAAATATTAAATGCTTTTCAATGTTCTGTAGTTTTATAATCTATGCTATTGTTTTATTGGATCTGTTAATTATAGGAAGATGGAAAATACGTAATTATTGAAACGTGATTTTTTTTGTCTGAATGACTCTTAATTTATATCTAAAAATTCACTAGGAATAGCAAAGTCCTAATAAATACTGTTACTCACTTTCTACTTAGTGCTGTTATTTTTGTAAAATTGTAAAATTCTGTAAAAAGTTGAAGCAGGCTTTTTAGCTTTATTAAAAGCTTTTGTCAAGATTCTATCGTTGCATAGTGAAGAGAAGATATTCTTGAGTTTTAGAGGATGTAACAAAGAGGCAAAATTTCTGTTCCTGTTTTGCTACATCGTTGAGGAACTGCCTTTCTTTTTTCCTTTTCTATTTTCTGATTTCTTTAGCTCTGAAATGAGGGCTAGTGTTTACACTGTAGAACAGACAAGAAATGTTTTTGAACTTGCTCAGTTAATGTAAATGGTGGTGTTGCAATGGGTTAATATCAATAACCTCATATGACCTAAGCAGAGTTAAATTAGCTTGCACTGTTTTCAATGTCAATATTCACTTCCTACTTTTGTATTTAGTTTGATGTCTCTGCTTGTTTAATTCAACCTTTTACTTATGTTGTTCAAATTTTGTTGGTTTTTTTTTTTTTTTCAATTCTGTTCTTGCTATGTCTACTATACAGTTTCTTAAATGTAGACTGTTATTTAAAAATGTGGAAATGCAAATTTCAGTCTGGGGCTCTTATCAGCATTACAGAAACTGTTTCAGCACACCTTCACAGATTACATATATGTCTCATTTCTGTAAATTTTATTTGAATCTTATCCAAATAAGCAAATACAGATACATACATTTGCCTGAATTTCTTCAAGGAAGAAAATTTCTGGTCTAAAAAGATTTCCTGACACATAAACAGAAAACAGCCCTGTCCATAGCTATCCTTTGTATTTAATGGATTAAATTCACTCTGACAGCTGGATATATGTACCAGTGTCTAGCCTATGGCCATGATCTAATAATCATGGATATGGTAACAAGTCGTCTAAAGGGATTCAGTAATCAAGTGGGTTTTTTGACAAAACCTACTCTGACTGGAACAAGAGATGAGGCTGTGTTAAATGTGGCTGCATGTGCTACTGTATCTGCATTCTGAGTACTTAAACAGAACCTGTGCTCTGACAGCAGTGGGAAAGCTGATTGTGCTACAACAGAGTGTCTTAAAGTTAGGAAACAAATTTGATTTAACCTAATGATCATGAAGAACTTAGTTTCAAAACAAGAATTTCTGCTTCCCCTGAAGTGCTTTTTAACTTGTTTGCTTCTTCTGCATAATAATAGTTATATATCATTAAATGGAGTCTTTTGTGAAATAGATTATTTTTATATCATAATTCTGGTATGTGAGGATAAGTTTAAGTACTGATGAGTAAATACATGTCAAAGGGGAAGATTTCAAGCACTACAGATATTTAAAAAAAAATATTTCACATATTAACAGTATACTTTGGTCTCAGTACCATTTGATTAGTGAAACCTATTTTGTAAATAAATACTATTTAAGGGAAAAACAGTGACTTGGCCCTCAAACAATTCTTTGAAACTTAAAATTTAACTACCATGTTTTGCCAAACTAGTCTGTTGTGACTCTTGTCTTATATTTGGTTCTAGCTTTTGAGGGGAAAAAAAGCTGCTTTACATCCTGTAAACCTCATGAAAATCAACCAGGTTGGGATAAAAGCAAGTGATCCAAATGTTGTGGCTTTGTTATCCCTTCTTTTTATCTTAAATGGAATTTCTGATATACTTAGTGGGAACAATATTTTAGAAAACACTGAAACAGGAGAGAGTGCAAATGAATTAAATGTTGACCTGAATTTATAGATTACATTTCAGCAGCTTCTGAATGTGATACTTATTGTAAGTGTTTGGTGTGGGGTTTTTGTGTTTTAGTGGGGTTTTTTTGGTGGGTTTTGTTTTGTTTTTTTGTTTTTTTTGTGTTTTTTTTTTCTTTTTTTGTAATTCATGTCTGGTTTCCCATCTCTTTGTAATTCAAGAAATTGGAGATACTTGTTTTCAAACTTCACAGCAGCTTTTATGAGAAGTAGGATGTTTACACTGAAGTGAGTATTAAGGGAGACACAGAAAGCTGGGGAAATGAGGAAGCAGAGGTATTTTCTAGGGAAGCCCATAAGATTATCTGGTTGTAACTGTTAGCATGGGGAGGTTATTTGCTTTGTGCCTGATGTGCAAGAAACTTTGGAGATTCTTATCTTTTCAGCTCTTGCTAATGTGCAAATTGTACATTTGATCCCTGACTGTTATTATTGTAGATAGGATTTTTGTCTCTAACTTGGTTTTGAAGAATATATGTCTTGAAGTGGTAATGAAACAGAATATAAAGGTAACTTTCATGTTTATTTTGGTATGATTGTGTTATCTAAAAACTTAAAACAAATCTTAAGAGTGTCAGCATTTGTAAAGAGGAGTGTCCACCTTTGGAGCTGGGAAATAAAGAACTGCTGTGCTCTTGGGTCCTTGGTGCAGATGGCCACGTCCACCCCCATGTGATTACTTTTGTCCACAACCAGATTTGTAACTGGTTAAGGTAGTTGAGGGTGTCTTTCTTCTGGACTTGATGTAAGTACTTCTTAATTTCTGAATTCATTATTTTAAAAACCAACTTTTAAATTCCGAGCCAAAAATAAAGAGGAGGTGTAAAAGACTTTCTGGGTTTTATGGCAGTTTGGTAGTGGTGCTGCTCCTGCTAGTAAGTGTTAGTGGCATTGATAAAACTTTGCTGATGTAATTGCCATTGGGTAGTGAGGAAAACAGTAAACTTGCTTTACTTGGGGTGGATTTGAATTTGGATGTTCAGCTGAAGTTTATTAATTTTTAAATTTTATTTGGTCATTTTCCTTATCCAGGGCTTAGTTAGCTGGTTCTAGGTGTGTGTGATTCCTCCAGGCATTTGTAGGGGATGAACCAGAGGAATGCCAGTCCTGAGCACTGTACTCTGTGCTGTGATTTCCAGTTGGGCTTTGTAACATCTGTTGATAGACAAAATGCCCAGGGACAATTCACTAACTTTCTCTTTCATTACTGTTCCTGGTGGTGTGATTTTAAATTTTTTTTAATGGTGATGTCTTGAACAAGAAAAGAAAGTGGGCAGAGAAAAAGAAAGTGTATAGACATAAATATTAAGAATAATGTCTGTGTTTTGGAGTACAGTTTAATTCACTTTTAATGTAAGGATATTCTTCAAGAATCTCTCAAGACTGTCATAATCACCTTTGAGTTTTAAATATTTTTCCTTTTAAAAATCACTTGTCTTAGTTTCTTCTCACACACATGTATTTTTGGAAATGTACAACTGAAAATGTGAGTTGGAGGCACAGCAGTGACTGCAGTCACCCCTGAACCAGTGACAGATTTAGTGTTTTGAGACTTTGCATTCCCATGGGACTGGGAATAGGCTTTGGAGTTGTTTTTAGCCTGATTTTTTTCCTCTAAAACCTCATGATGGATTAAATTTGAATGAAGACAGATTAAAAAAAAAAGATAAATTTTGTTTCCAGCCCTTTTAGAAATGATCTTTGAAATATACAATGTGTAGTACTAGTTGGTGTGCATCTGGAATGTTACTATTAAGAATTATATCATGATTTCTTCATAGGAAGTTTGTTGAACTTATGCAGATAAAATTTAGGACTACAGGGAGGGACTTAATTTCTCAGCAGTCTGATAACTTCTTTGGAAATACAGACCACCATTATGATGAAATAGGAATTTGATATCTGTACCTCTTTTGTGAAGACTCTGCCTTTGTTGGTTTCCTTTATGCATTTTCTGTTTTCCCTTACCCAAAGCAAAGCTAACAACCAACTTAATGCAAAGCATTGCTTACAGATGTGAAATTCTGTGTTGTGTTCTGTAGCAGCAGTAGTAATGAACATGGTGCTAATAATGCCAATAATGCAGGTTTGATTCCCATATGAACCATTCACTTAAGAGTTGGGCTTGATGATCCTTTTGTGTCCCTTCCAACTCAGAATATTCTGTGATTCTCTGAAACAGCACTAGAACTTGGATGTTCTGCTTCTGTCAGCACTGGAATATCTGGCCATCTTTTTGAATTCTTTATTCTTGATTACTTTTTTCTTTGACCTTAAGGAATTGGTGGAATCTGTTCAGTTAGGACTTGCTTTGTTAGTTTCCCCAGATTTTTGATAATTTCATTTTTCTCAGTTCAGTTAAAGATATAGCTTTCAATCAGTGAACATGTCAGTGATATTAGCTGTGTTGTAAGTCAAGCACTTATAGACCTGGTTTAGTTGGGGGAGTTATTTGAGTCCTGTATAGAGTGCAGAGGAAATATTGATATTAAAAAGTTCCTGCAAGACTGAGTATTTTATATCTGATAGAATAAAGTTGTGTCATTACCTTTATTATGACAGTATTTTGCTGTTGAAATGTAGTTTGGATGCTGTCTTAACAATCCTGTGCTGTTGAAGTCACTTGCATGCTGGTAGTTTTTCTCCTCACTTTGTATATAAATTCACACAGTCTCAGCCATTTTGGGACTATTGTTGTGAATTCTAGTTATCTCTGTGCTTTAACTTTTCCCTTTCAGGATTTCTGTGAGGGGTGTCAGAGAACAGAAGTTATTGGCATAATGGCTCCGATTGTGCAAATCAATCTTGTGTTGCTGTCCCACAGTGAACAAGCCTTTGCTTAAGCGGCCTGTCTGGTTTTCTTCCTGCCCGTGAGTGATAGGAGTCAAGCTGGCTGGGAGCCATGTGTGCCTACAGCCAGCCCTGCACATGTGCTGGGGTTTGGTTGTGGTTTATGTTCTGCAGTGAAATTTTTTCTGTGCTTACTGCCCGCCTGTGCTGAGAGCAGAAAGAGGCTCTTAGGATTTTTCTGTTTGGAAGCAAAGAGCTCAGCAAGGGTGCTAAGGTCTTGTGGGGTGTGCCAAGTTAGGTTCAGAAACTGTTATCTGCCTATCCTTAACTCTGTTTAACAGCTTGGGGCAATGCCAGCCATTTGGAAGTTGTCTCTGACCTTTTAGTGTTTGTTAAGTAGTTACTCACTCCTTTACAAGACTGTTTGTAGGGAAGTAGAAGTCCAAAGCAGGTGTGCTTTCATAGCCTGTAAAATCTCTGCTGGTTTTTGGATGTGAATGTGGCCTGATACTGGAAGTGCCTTGCAGAGCAGAGAGCTGGCTCTGTGCTCAAAGTACTCTTCTCAATATGCCTCTAACTCAGGACTTCAGGCTGGAGCTCTGGTTTCATATGACTGTTCAAGTATTTCTGTTCTGGATATGACACATTTTGGCCTTTTTGTGTTTGGCTTTTCTAATTTGACTTTCTCTTTGGAGATTTTGATGATTTGTCTTAGCACTTTCCTCTTGTTCTCCTTAGTATTAGAGTTAGACAAAGTAGTCCTAAGAAGGGTTGTATGCTCATTTGTTTCAAATAAAATTTGATTCTGCACATCCTTAAAAAATATTTCCTGTAATATGTATCTGGAGCTGAGAATGGAAAACTTCTGAAGTAAATGCTGTGGTAACACAGGGTGCAGTGCAGTGAAGGAGGTGCCTTGGTAAGTGCAGGTATTGAAGTGGAAGCTTGCTGGATGTGCCAGCGTCTCTGTGAACATCAATTCCCTTTGCTATTGCCAGTGCTGACAGTGGAGGTGCTCACAGGTGCTCAGTTGCTTCGTGTTATTAAAAAGCAACAGTAACAACCACTCCTATTTTCTTACACATTTTCTGATTCAGCTGGGTATGTCTGGATGTCTGTTACTAATCCGTATGCTTTAGGAGTGGCAAATTAAGAAGTTTGTCCTTTGGTTTTATGTTGTGGCTTGCAACCAAGTTAGTTTTTAAGGAAAAAATCCTCTCTCCGAAAGGACCTCTGCTTATAACTCTGCTTTTATTGTGAGCATTATTAGAAATAGACATGTGGCTGTAAGCTGTTATCTACTCAAATGCTTGCATGTATTTTGATTCAAATTCAAATAATTTTTCTTCCAGAATTGACTTCTCCTTGTAACAAACAAACAAAAAAAACCTTTTAGGTGCTTCAGTTAACAGAAGGGATTTTTTTTAAAAAATATTTTTAGTAAATGATGGCAAGAATGGGTGACTGGCTTGTGTAAGAGTATCCTTATTTTAGTTCTTCCTCCTCAACACGCTCTATGCATTGTGCATGCACAATGAGCTCCTGGTAACTCTTAGAAATAAAATGCAACTTATCTGTGTGTCTATGGTTTGAGATGTCATTTACAGAAATAAAGACCTTGACTGGTATTGACTTTACTGAGGTTTTGATTGGGCAGACAATGAAGTATGAAGTAAAAGGATGTTGACTTCTATGTTTTATACTTCAATATTTTGTCCCCTGGTCCTGGGAATGGCTCATGGTGACATACTAAGGAACATGGTTTATTGAATGCTGAAGTAGCATTGTACAATTACTTTAATGTAAATTTAGTTACTGAATCTAGTAAGGGTGAAGAGGTAAGTAGGATATTGGTAGAACAGTTTGGATGCTGTTTATCATTGCTGTTGACAAATCTGTTCAGGCAAATTTCTGTCATTACTAGTCTAGGACTGTAGGAGTGTTTTCTGAAGACACACAGATGATAGAAGAGTAGCTGTGTCTGTGTGTGGTGGACATGGCATTAGGCATGCTCAAAACTGCAGAGGTGAGGAAACAAAACCAAGTTTGCCTGATGCTATTTGATTCACTGTATTTCTTATTTCTGTGTACTGGTAGAGGGCAGATGTGATTGGAGTGCAGGAGTGATGGGTTTTGATTTCTTGACTATTTTTACTTAATGAATTAATGGTTATAGTTCTTGATACTTATTCAGTCTGACAGCTTGCTTTTCCCACTGAAGATCATAATATCCCTTTTTCTCTGCATTTGAAACTGTTGTGTACTGAGTTAAATGTATATATATTTTTACTGATTTCTTTAAGTTTGTTGTAAAAGTGGTTTAAATTTTCCAACCATGTGCCGTTACACATGTACTGTTATTTTGAGAAGTGAGATTAGAGGAAGGAATAATATACTAGGTAAACTCAGTATTATCTGCCTTACAACTGCTCATGGATCACAGAAACTGGAACACTACTACCCTAAAACTAGCCACTGTAACATGGCTGCTTTATAATCAGTGTGAAATTCTCAACCACATCAGAAATGCACCATTGTGTTGGTGTTTCAGATGCTAAGCTTTGTCACAATACCTTCATTATGAGCTTAGGTTGGTCTTCCGGCTCCTATGGAGTCATCAGGCTTTACATTTCATTTATAGAAAATGCTTATGAGCACCTTTTACTGTACTGTAATCTTATTAAGCCAAGTTGCTGATGTTTTGCATTAGGTTTGTGCTTTGTATCCCTTCATGCTGAAGGATACAGTTGATCATAAATGCAGCCTTGACTATTCCTTATTTAGCAAAAAAATATAGCTTTATAAGTCCTGTGGATGTATACTGGTATTACATTTGTCTGTGTACTAAAAAAAGCAGTAGCTCTGCTTTGTTATTGCAGTTCTTTAGCATTTGGCACTAAATTCTATATACTTTTGAATCAAATATTTTGAGGAATGTTCAATTTTCCTCTAAAAACGTTTAAATGTAATATCAGTGTGTGCTGTTCAGAGGTGCAAACCAAGTAGTTGAGTGATTTCCATTAGAATGCTTCTCACTTAAATCTGAGAGACTTCTCTGTAAATCCTTAACAGTTCTTGACATTGCTACCTCAAGGCTCAGAGCCAGCATGTGCAGACCCAGGGGAGCAGACCCAAGCACCAATCCCAGACTGCTCCCTCCAGGAGCATTTTGCTCAAATCCGTAGGGAAATGTTGACCTTCTCTTTCTCAAAAAAGTGGCACCTGCTGGCTAAGCAGGACGGGCTTCGAGGGAATTTGGAGGAGGAGGATTTGGACTTGGTAGGCTGTGAGACAAAACTTGGGTCAGGGCTAAAGAAGTACTTGGCTTGAGGAATGGATGGAAACAAAGAGAAATTGAGATTCTTGTGAGAGAAGCACTGTTTTGATCCATATCTGATGTGCTTTATTCGGATCTTTGCACTCACTCATAATATGATTTTCCTTGATTTTCCCACTGTTCCTCTGTTATTTGGATTGTGCTACAAAATGTGCCAAGTAGTGCCTCAAATAGGTGGTCTTAATTAAATAAAAATAAATTAAAACAAAATGTTTACTTGGTCATTTCAAAATAGATAATTAGGTTCTTATAGAGCAGCCAAATGCCGAGGGATGTCAACAATCTTCCAGATTCTTAATTTTTAGTTTGGTAGAATGACAACAGACTGAAGAGAAAGTCTGTTTTTTATTTGTGAGGTCAGTACATAAAATGCTATTCACAGCTTTTTAATCTCATTTTGTAGTTTTATGGTCTGTGTATTTAATGAAAAGTAATATATTTGGTAGGGAGCAATGAGATTTCGTGCTGCTACTTCCAGAAGATGGCTAATACAATACAAACTAAATGTTTGTCTTTTTTGTTGGCTTTACATAGACTTAATCACAGTAATTGTGCAGTTTTGAGCTGAGAGTTAAATGCACAGAATTGTGTTTTTGTGCAGAGTTTTTTTCCCTTCACTCCTTCACTAAAAAAAAAAACCCCAGAAAAAACAAAACCACCGACAAAATTTTAAATCTTTAGATGCAAGAAAGTGGGTGGTGTTAAGAGGAAAAGAAATATAATTTGTATGATCTCTAAGTCCAAATCAACAATTTTTTAAAATTAGCAATTGAGTTATTGAGTGTTAAATTCTAGACTGCATTTAGTAGGGTAAATTGCTTATAATTCTGGAAGCACTGATCCTGATAGGAAAGGGTGATAATTAGTTTCTAATATGGACAGAATTGCTGTTATTAGCTGTGCTCCACATGTTTGCTTCCCCTGTGGCATTCCTTGAGGTGCAGCAGATGGATGAACCAGGGGCAGAGGTAATGTGTGCCATGATCGGCTGCTGCTTTCCCCTGGGGATACTTCTGGAATGCTGATCTCTTCTTTTTCCTTGCTTTTTTCCCCTCTTTTCTTTTTCAGCAACTTTGCTGAGATGTATCAGAATTAATTTATGGTATTACTCCTTTATAATCCATTAATCCAAGCATTTAATACCGGTATGTTAATGGGTTAGAAAAGGATGGGCTGTTTGTGTGCTGGTATCTTAAATCTTACAAAGTCAATATCATGCTTAAATACTTTTCTCCATTCTGTAGTGTTGTGTCATTAATAGTCTGATGTTGCCTGATACTGTTATCTAATCTTTTGGAACATGGTCATATTGAGAAATGGAGCCTGCTATTGAAAAGGATTGTCCTTTTCCTTTAAATCTAGCCAAGTCATATCTGCTCTCATTTTCTTTTCTTTCTGTTCTTGATTAAAATGTAGGCAATAGGTTGTGTGTGGGCTTTTGTATTTGAGTTTTTAAAATGTTATTTTATTTATTTTTAATACCAGATCTAGGTATTAAAAATAAATAAAGGTTATAATAATAAAATAGATAACAAAAGTAATATATTATTATAATATATAATAATATAGTATTATGATATAGAATATATAAAATATAATATATATTGTATATAATAATAAACCAATAAAAATAATAAAATGGTTCTTTATTTATTGCCAGGGTAGCCTTGCTGGGGTGAGCACAGGGAGCCTGCTGTGGGTGGAAGGAGCCCTGCACTGGAGCTGCAGCTCCTGCTGTGGCACAGCTGCAGCTGGGGGTGCCCAGGGAGCCCAGCACACGTGTTGGGTGTTGGGCAATGCTTCCATCGGTGCTCTGCAGATTGTTTCAGTTTCTTTGTGTGTGTATCTTCTTTTTCCTCGTCCTTTACTTATTTAGTCTCCCTCCCAGACAGTTTCACTCCCTATTGGACTTTGCTGAAATCCACAGTATTTTCAGAGAAATTAGTGATTTTAAACTAAGTGACTTTGAAGGTGAGGCTCCATGGGTAACTGCAAGTTTGCCACCAGGGACAGAAAATTTGCTGAAACTGTGGTTCATGTTTTTGTGAATTTTTGCTGTGTAAGCGCTATAGAAAAAATACCTTCCTCTGCATTTTAAAGATGACATGTTAATGTCAAAGATTTTTTTTTCTTGTAATTTTATTGCATTTTGGTTTTAACTTGGAGTCTTGATCTGGAATGCTTAAAGAAAACTTACATAAATATATATATTTATACATGTTCATATATATATATATATATATATATATGTATGTATGTATATATGTATGAATTTGTTTTCTTGGCTCTGGAACCATTTCATTCTTTTTTCTTCTCTGCTTTTGCTACCACATATTACAGATGTGGGTATGGAATAGAAATCTACTGACAAGGAAGTTGCACCTTTTGTTTGAGGTTTGCAATGTTTCTAGCACAGTAACTGCAAGTATTTTTTGTTTGCAGACTTAGAGGGGACATCCTTTATCAGACAGGATTTCAAGTGAATTTTTTAATAAATGCTAATCCACTTAAGGCTTTCAGAAATGGCTGAGTACTTGAGTGCTTCCTAAAATTAGGTGAAATTGTAAGGGGACAGTGTCTGTCAGTGCATCCAGTGGCTCTGGCAGTGGAGGATCATGTTTGCCAGCTGTGGCAGTGTGTTCTCTAAACTGTGATACATCATTTATAGTAGTGTGTAAGTGGGCATGGAAATGTGTGGATCCTGCTGTTGGTACTACTGATGGTGTGTAGTCAGCAAAAAGTTTTGCTCTGAAGTAGTTACTCTGTTACTTGATGGACTCACTGTGAATCTGGGCAGTGTGAAATATTCATATTCTGGTTATGCACTCGAGTAATTCCTTCACACTCAGGCTGCTAAAATAGGCTGAGGAGTGCAGAGCTCCTTGATGCAGGAGCTCTGTTGCTGGGATTTCTCAAAGGTCGTGTTATCCCAAGACCTTTGTGCTTGCTTTGTCTGCATCTTGGATAACATGAGTGTTCTGGATTAGTAGATGGATTCCTTGGCTTTAATGCAAAAGGGTGGGAACAGCCAAAATTGTGACTTGTCAGAAGGAGGCTCCTAAAGCAGAGGCCTTGTCAGCTGCAGCTATTGACCATTGCTGCCAGGCTCTGCCTCGGCAGGGATTGTCTGGAGATGGGATTGTTTGTACAGTTCACAAACACTGCAACTGGAAGTGGACTGAGGAGGATGGAAACTTGGAGAGCCTTGGACAAAAGCTATTTCCCAAAGGGAAGGGCTGGCAGTCAGAAAATAAATAATCATCTGTAGCATGTCCTAAAGACCAAACAAAAGGGTAAGCAAACAGAAGAAAATTTTAAAAACAATAACTTAGTGTTCCATAGTGAAACACAATTTTGTTTTAATCCTCTCTGTTCATAGTGACCTGTTTCAAGCAGCAGAACCTTCTCCTTCATAGTGTTGATATTTGACTATTTTTTGGAAACTCCTTTGAATTGCCTTGGTTTTATTGCTGAGGGCTCATTTTATATATATATGTATATATATGTATATGGTTTTTTTCCTGTGAAAAAGATTTAACTGCTTTTTTTGGTGAGCTTTTCCTTTTTTAGTTTTTTAACTCAAAGTCAGGTTGCTTCTCTCTTCATGGAAGGAGCAACCTCACCTGAAATGCCTGGGACAACACAGAAGAATTACATATAACCAAAAAAAATCAGAGATTTTCTGTTGCAGGTGTTTTTATGCTGCTTTCCTACTGAAATCAACAGGAAATTTAGATTAAACCTGGTATCTTGCCACACGGTCAGAGAAAAAAAAAGAAATTATCAGAATTCTTATGATTCTTTTCACCCCCTAGCATAATAATAAAACAGGTATTCTTTTATATCTAATGGATTTTCATAATCTAGTAAAATATATTTGAGTTGTTACACAGTATTTTAAATATTTGAACTGTTTGAGCAAGTATTTCTCAGTCTTCCAGAAAGACCCTTTACTATACCATGTTCATTTTGTAATATGAGCTGAGCAAAACTCTTCACTCTAGGAAGGAATTTTGCCATTTGATATACAATGGAAATTTTTCAATGTAAATTTAAAAGTTGCCTGTGCCATCTATATATTAGTTTTCCTATTTAATTCTCTATAGAAAATCTTGATATTAAATTCATGAAATATTTAATCACAGTGGTGGCTCTATTCTGCCTTAGGAAACTGGTTTTATTCAAGTGTTACTCCTGTGATGAACAGGTTCAGGAATTTTGTTTTCATCTTCTTCCACATTGTATTAACCAGAGCAAAATTATTTCCATGCTATTTGTGTAAAGGACAGAGGATCCATGCATGTGTGTAGGTGCATTGGGTTGTCATTATTCAACACACATAGTACCAAGTTCCTCCTAAACAGAGAATTGACAATTTGTTACATTTTTACTGATACACTTTTAGAATGCTGACCTCTACAGGTGGTTCATTCTTACTCAAGCCGTCGGTGGCTTTGAATTACTTCAGTTGCTTTGAAAAGGAAACAAAATCAATCCTACAGAGATAGTTTTCCTTTCCAGTGGGGCTGACAACATCAAGGGTCAAAGGAAAAGCTGGTAACAACCTCACTGGAGCAGCAGCTCTTATTTCCCCTTATCTCTCCTCAACTGCATGTTGTCTTCCACCCCCAATAACGTTTTGGTGCTGTAACCATCTTCAGACAGTATTCCATCACTTAGCACTGGTCATGAGCACTGTTCAGTTGATTTTGGAACTTTCTATAATTTTTGGTTGAAATACATGGTATTTGTGGAAACATGTATCATAGAGTTTTAGTTAACTCATGAGCTTCTGCAGGTTATCCATCTTTTTTGTTATTGTACACGAGGCTTTGAGGCTGGAGTACTTTTGCCTGTGTTTTTGGTTGCTTGGTGTGATTTAGATTCAGTGTGGGGCCCTCAGCTGCTGTTAGCAAGATGCTGTGATTGAGCTAATCAGCCCTGCTATGAACTGCCTATGGTCTGCAAGCTTAACAGCCTAAAGATTGCTGCAGGTACAGAGTTCTAATTTTGGATCTGTTTCAAAAATGGCTTTGAGTGGATTTTCTTGTGTAAAAGGTGCCATGCACATAATAATGACACTGTTTTAATTCTAGTCAGTATTTTTCTTAGGTCTAATATTAAGACTGATAGATCTTTTAAAAATACAGATGTTTCCTTTTGTAATTTCTGTATTTTCTTTAGCAGAAAATTTCTTGTGATCTAAAAAAAGTTGTAAATTTTGTGTTAGAATGAGAGATGTGGATGTGGAGGAGATGTAATTGACTCTCAATAGAAAAACACAACACTAGATCAATACAGGCACCACAGCAGATTCTTGTATTGCTTCTCTGTAAGTAGCATTATAGCTGGCATTACTCTGGATTAAATCAAGTACAGCAAGTATAGAATTTTGATTTCAACTGTACTTCATTTCATTCTTAATGGAAAATACAATGAAGTGGCTTCGCTTCATCTGTGTGTTTGCACTGCCTTATGAACTGCTAGACTCTGATTTTAAAATGAAAGAGTTAAGAATCCATATTCAATTGAAATTCTGTAGGAATAGGGTGTATTAAATTTTAAGACTTCTTGAAAACCTAATTAGTTCTCGGATGACTTAGAGGCTTCACAGGTCTGAAGAGGTTCCACCATGTGTGAAGTTCTTGTTCACTTTGAACCTTTTTTAATAAAAGCAGGTATTGATTGTTTTTCTGTGCTCTTCTTACTCTGTTATTTGTCCTCTTTTTAGTGTAATATTTCATAGGAATTTTTTTTAGTTTTTTTGTCTTGTTTGTCCCATAATACACTCAACATTAAAATAATGATTGCTCTGAGTCCTTAAGGAGAATAAAAAATAAAGAGATCTTAGGGGCTAAAGTGTATACAATGTTCTAGTTTCTTGATAATTGATTGAGAATATATATCTTACTAAGGGCAAGTTCTACTCTGATGTTTAAAAATTCAACAGTAAACTTTAAAGTGTAGAAGTGGCTTCCTTTATTTGTTTTTTCTTAAAAAGGGCAAGAAATAAAATCCAAACAAATATTTTATTCCTGAAAATTATGATTTGATGATACAGTTTGTAATATACACAGAATTTTTTTAAAGGCCAAATTGCAGATATACACCTGAGTGATGCAGATGTTTATTTCCTTTGTGTGACCTTTAAATAGAAGCTTTACATGTTAAGTAAATGGAGTAGAACAAAATTGTTACTGGAGCTCTTGTGCTCGAATTTTTACATTTGATTCACATGATTCTTGCCAGGTGCCTTATAAGGGTTTGTCTAATTCCCTGGGCTTTCATATCACTTGTGGAAATTCAGGAGCTTGTGTTGGTTTGGCTGCCAGGGAAATCCTGTGTGTGTGGAATGGGCACAAAAGGACACCAAGGTCATCTTGTCCAGCCTTTCAGTTATGGGAGCACATCACCTTTGTTTGAGTTCAGGTGAACAGTGCTAAGCTATGAATTCACTTCAGTTTACAGGAATTTCCTAATTTTCTTAAGAGCATGGGGTGGGCCAGCCTTGTCCAAAGGAATAAGTTTTACATTTTTAGTGCACATGAACATTTGCTGGGGAGCTGCATGTGATGTTTGTTCTGAGTTGCCCTATTACATGTGTGACTCTTCAGCTCTTCAGAATGCTCTCGTGCATCTGGGAGGGTTGATATTTTTCTTCTGAACCTTCTTCAGTAATCTTTCCCTTATAAACTGGGATATAAAGATATTTGATGCCTTACTACCCTTTCACAAAGTGTGATCTGCAAAATATTTGAATTACATTATATTGAAAAGTAATAATATTTTTTGTGACTGGAATATAAGAAATTCTTTCCCAAATATCAAGTCACAGTTGTCTTTTTCAAAAAAGCAGAAACTCTGTTCTCATTTTTGTCATTTTATATGTTTAACAGAACAGGAAGAGTCTGTCTTGTGTTAAAATTATTTGATAACCCCTATAAATGGTAATATTTTTATTTTTAGTGCTTGAGCAAATCTGGGCACTTATACAAATTTCATTGTCTTGGAGTGTTGCAGTATGAACAAGCAAAGTACAAAATCAAGGAAAGTCTGAAAGCTGTTGCTAGAGATAAAAGCATCTATATAGAGAACTGGATACAGGATCTAAGACAAACAAAGTTGCCACCCAAAGAGGCAATATGGTTAAATTAACTTGTTCTGGCAATGCTTAAGATTCTAAAATGTGTAAGAGAAAAGGGGATATCGTAATTTGTAGAAACAACTTACTTGGCACATGGAACCCAAGGGTAAATTTTCAAATGTGCTTTGAAGTTTTAAAATCATATTATTTCTTTTTTTTTCTTTTTCATTACAGAAGAAACAGAGGGAAAAAAAATTCTTGAGTTTTGTTGCCATTTACTTTGAAGTAGTTTACTCTTCTTCTAACTTTTGGCTAAAATTCTAGTAAGTGAACAATAAAGTGTGTGTGGGAGTTTTCTGGCAGTGTTGAACTTCCTGGTAACCTGTTTTTACCCTAACATGCAGCAGATTCAATCTTTTAAGGACTTTTAAAATGAGATTATTGGTGTTTAATGTAATTGAAGCATGCATTTATTCAGTTATTTTTCTCACTTACTGGCATAGTACCTACCACTGGTTCAATAAAGCCAGTAGTCCCAAAGTAGGCTGCAGGATTTTATGCATCACCACATAGTGATGGCTGTTTTTTTTTTCTTTTATTATTTTTTCCCCTGAAAAAGAATCACTTTTTTTTTTTTTTTTTTGTCTTTTAAATACAGCCAGTCTCAGAGGTAGTAAATGCTTCAGAAGTGATGGACTGGTTTCCCTGGTCCTGACTTTGGCCTTCTCTGATTTTGTGCTCTCCCTTTCCTCTCTGCCAGCACTGGTGCTGTCCTGGCCCAGTAGTGAAATACTTCCATGAGCAAGTCTGGCCAGAAACCAGAAGGTTTGTTATTTTTATGGGTCTATTTTCTACTGGTTTCCTTCTGAGCAGGTTTACTGCAGGCCCCTGGAACCCTGGTGCTAATGTGAGGGAAGAAGATGTAAGGCAGGCTGTGGGCAGTGGGGACAGTGACAGTGACGTGTCAAGGGAAGCAGGATGGGCTCCCTTGGGTGGCAGCCAGCCCTCAGCTTTGGGAGGATGGGCTGTGTTTGACTCATGAGCTGGTGTTTGCCTGTGCTTCCTGCCCCAGAATCCCCTGCTGGAGCTGGGAGGTGCTGCTGGCCTGTGTGAAGGCTCACTCTGCACAGGGGCTTTTGTGGGACTGTACCCCAGGCTGGATGATGGCAGGGGTCTGTTGGATGCTGTGCCAGTGGGGACCAGCAGTGTGGGGACTTAAAGAAGCCTTCCACTTCTTATTCTTGCTCACCTGTAATAGTAACATTAGAGTATTTGTCCTATTTTTAATGTAAAATCATTCACTCCAATGTTCTGGTTAAATATCCCTAGAAATTGGTTCCTAAAGCGAAGGTGTAATTTTTATAGGAATGACATTAGGAGACTATTTAGTGCTTCTGTAAAAGGAGAGACTTCTGAAATATCCTGGGAGGGGGTATTAAAGGGAAATTAATTAATTATTGATTGCCATTTGCTTTCTGGCTACTTAGGTAAATGTTTTAAAGTCTGTAATACCATATTATTATTATAAGAAGGATAATTACAAGGTAAGGGTGCTTTTGTCCACAGAAAGACTGTCTACCATATTTTATTGGCTTTCAGCATTTTCTAGCTGTAACCTACAGAACTGCTGTAACAGCATACTTGGAGAAACAGTGACAGCAAATTTATTTTGTATTCAAAGCTCAACTTGTCCTCATTTAAATAAAAACTAAAGGCATGGGAGCACAACAGCAACAGAACAGAGTAACAGGTATACTCTGTTCTGGCTGTTAGAGTATGAAGGCAATTTAAAATGAGGTTACTTGACTATAAATTCCAATTTTAACTTTTTTGTCAAAGTTCTGCTTCTGGAGTGTGCGTGGTTTCTAAGTGTATTTTATTAAGAGTGTTTTAACTCATGTAACACTTGTTACCAGAAAAGCATTGAAAACTCAGATTTCTATAAAAAGTGTGATATTTAGGATTTAAGCCAAGGAGAAATGTTATGCAGTTGAACCAGACTATGGACTATTAAATGAAAAGCTAGCAGAAGAAATAAAAGGAAGATCAGTAAAGTCTTCAAACAGGAAAAAAAGTCTTTGGTTGAGAAGTAAAGTTGGAGAAATCTCAACATCTTCACTGCAGATGCAGATATTTCTGGATTCACTTCCATCAGAGCCAGACTCTGTGAGATTTAGTAGTTATCTTCTAGAATAGAAAAGTGTTTTTTTTTTTTTAGTTAATGGGATACTACTTCAAATTATTTTTATAGTAGTTGCATGTTTCTGCTAAACTAGCAAAGTTAAACTATTTTAATTACTCCTTAGCATTTAAAGACCACAATGCTGAGCACAGCAGTGGCTACTCTAAAAGTTGTTACTTCTGCGCTGCTGATCCTCTCAGAGTGTAATTTTGTTGTTTAGGGACAGTCTTTCCAGAGTTAAAGCTCTAACAATATGGATATACTACCAGAAGAATGTTAAAATGTGGGTTGTTCCTGAAGGGCAGCAGAAATCAGTAGATCAGCTGGTACCTTTTGATGAGGAAGGGAGAAAGCAGTGAATGTGGGTGTCATACAGCTTAGTCCTGCCATGAGCTCTGGTGACACATCTTAGTTCAAGGGGAAGCACAGCCTTCCTTTCAAACAAAGGGAAAGAGTGGAAAGAAGAAAACCAGGTGTTTTTGGGGATGGAAGATGCACCAGGCTCCCTCAGACATCTCAGTTGCTGCAGTGCTGCTGTGTATTAGCACAAGGCCCATTAACATCAGGCCCCAGTCATCCTTCCACCTCGTTTGTTGATGCAGGAGACTGAGCTGTATCATATCAGCTTTCCAGCATTGTGGGCACACCATCATTTACTGCCACTCACACTAAAGGAGCTGTCAACACAAAGCCTGCTTGCTTCAGGAGGCAGCTAACAGCCCAGGCAGCAAGGAGCTTGATTCAGCAACTATTTGAGCAGATGTAATGATACCTGGCACATTTAAAAACAGATTTCTCTCCTTCGTCAGAGAACATATTTTTTTCTTAATTTGAGAATGAGATTTAACAATACCTGTAAAAGCTCTGTCTAATAAGCTGTTGGAAGAAATGTCTCAGTGTTGAGAAAATAAAGGTTTCTTGGGGTGGGTTTTTTGAGTTTTTTTAAGGTGTCTCAGGGCCCTGCTAGCAGCACAGGCTGTGCCAGGTCTCCATTTGTTCAGACTGGATTCTGGCGTTGACTTTTGGTAGTAATGGAATTATTGAGAACTGTTGCTTTTGGACCTCTGCAGAAGGAGAACATCTGGCAAGAGCCTTAGCACATTCCAACTCCCTTATGGAGGGGGAAGCACTTATTGGTACAAAATGCATACTGGAAAAAGTAGTCCTTGACACTCCAGGCTGATGCTAACTTCCATCAGCTCAAAATTTCGGTCATATAAATGCAAGTAGAGATGTTTCTAGAAAATTTTTAATAGTTTACTTTAATCCTTTTCTCCCCCCCTCCATCCCTAAAATAATAGAACAAAACACATTTTGCACTAGGCAGCTCTTTTACTGAGGGTGCAGCCTTTCCCTTGGACAAACTGGAAGGCACTTCATTGTGCTGCAGGGCAAATGCTGGAGCCCTAATCTCACAAAAGCTTCTCTCTTGACTATGGAGGATTTCTTCTTGATTTTTGGCAAAAGAGGAGAGAAATAAGTGAGCCAGGTTCTAGTAAGTCAATATTGGCTATATTTCTTCTATTGTTTTTTCCACATCCAACTTAGAGCTACCACAGCTCTGGTTTAGGTGAGCAGATGTGCAGTGCTTGCATTTATCCATTAAGCATTCTTTCCTGTTTAAATACTGAGCAGATAAGCTTTGTTTTCAGAGTTAGAAGAGGGTGTTTAATGCTGAAATTTTCATACAATAAACACTTTCCCCGAGCTGTATTGAAATAATCAGAATTCTTTCATGATAAACTTAAGTTCATACAACCCTGATGTGTAATTTCTATTTTGCTTAGAAATGAGAGTTAATTCCTGCAGCTGACTTAGATGTGCTCCTTAGAACAAGAAAGTGTAAGAAATCATCTCATTGAGGATGTGCCTGTCTAGAGGCAAACTTAAAACCTTTTAGACTTCTTTGTGTTCTACATGCTTTGTTTTATGAAAAATGTAAGATGTTAGTGCATTGCTTTCATGTGAGAGGCTGAGATGCCATGCTGCTGATAATAGAGTTTTGATTTCAGTATTGTAGGGTTGCCAAAAATCAGATACAGAAGTACTGTGTACCTTGGCAAAGTCTAGGTTTTCTTCCACATGCTTCTATCAAGTGGCTTGATCCAGATCTTCTCAAGTTCACACTCAGGCTTCTGTGATCTTGACAGTCTATGTGTAAGAGCCTTTGTTTCCAGTCACATTATTGTAAACATGGGGTTACACTGGCATTCTCTTGCCTATACTGTATAGTATATTTGCCTTTATACTCAAGACTCAAAATTCTGCCTCACTAAATTCCAAGGTTTTTGTCTGATGCTTGATTTCTTCACTGGTTCACCTTCATGAACTTGGAAAGTCAAAATATATGCTGTTTCTCAAAAACTTTTTCAGTTGTTTTTATATCTCCCCCTTCTCTGCTTGATTTGTCAGAGGGTCTCTTTTTCCTTGAAAGATTTCAGTGTTAAGGTATTAATGATCTTCTAAATATCAAGGAAGTAACTTAAATTTTTTGCGACTGTGTTATCTTAATTGTATGTGAATAAAGATACATGGCAATCATCAACCCCATGAAAGGATACTGAGACCTCAGGTTGATCTTAGGATTTGTTTTCAAGAGAGTCAAAATTAGCTGGACACTTTGTGATACAGTAAATGGTTAAAAATACTTTTTGTTAACATTTTTAGACATGTTCTTAGGAGAGCTGTCACACTTGCCATGTTTTCTTTGCTCATGAGGGTTAGAACCTCAGTTACACACTGTAACTCACATTAATTGTGTTCTGGTGCCTGAATTGGCAGTTTTCTGTACAATTGTGTTGTTATACAGTTGGTAACAGTAGCCTTTGCCTGTGAGGCTGTATTAGAATATTTTTGGCCTGATGTGTGCAGTCTTGTGACACTGGCCTTGATTTGGTGTGTATATAAAAATATATATGTGTATATATGTATTTGAGAGTGTGTGGTTATATAAAGCAGTTGAGTCATAACTGAAGTAACCACAGGAACATTTGCCAGTAGAAAGGATTATTATGATAGCTGGGACTGTGGGGCTGAGAGCTGCATGTTAGAGCTGCTCAGCCTGATAGTCCATGGCTCAGCACAGAGAGGGAAGAAGCAGCATGATGCCATTGAATAGCACTTGAACTGTGTGTGTTTGTGTGTGAGTAAAAGCTCTGGGTTGTACCCCTGCTAAAGGCTTCATCTCTAAGCTGGTGTACTTTGTCCACATTTGTAACCAGCAATGTACTTCAAAATATACTCTGTGGGCACACATGTAAATATTATTTGTATATGGGATAAGTTATGAATATTAGCATTTTAATTTTTTTTTAAAAATTAACCTTAATTTGGATCAAAGAGTAATATTAAAACTTGTATTAATATAAGGAATTTGGAGTGTGTGTGTGTGAAGAATAGCTTTATTGTGTAGTGCTCTGAGCACCTCAGTGGAAAATTCCTTTTTTTATTAGTTTAAATGCTATTTTTTATAGTTTTTGTCATTAACTTATGCTTGAACAGTCTGAATATCTATACACAATTAACAAATGCTTGTTACATGCAGTATTATAAATATGCTCTCCTCTTTGAACAGTACCTGCTGTACCTTTTCTGGCAAGATGCACGTAGCAATGTGCAGTTTTCTGGTTTAGTACAGTTTGTGTGGGAAATGCCAGTTCCAATTTTATTTTGAGTGGGTTGTATTGTATTTAAAGTGTCCAGGTCATGCCCGGTCACCTGGTGTGTTTGGGGACAGGATTTAGGTCTAGGAAGCAGAGAATATGAGCAAAGAGAAGCAGGTAGTTTCTGATATTTCTGTGAGGGCAGTGCTCTTACAGGAATTAATAACCCACTGCTGTTCTTAGGGAATACATAGGTCTTATTGCAAGAAATGAATAGGATTATTTGTGAAATCAAGTTTAAAGTAGTAATTGCCTTTTTTTTTTTTAATAGCAAATTATATTTAGCTAATGAGTTGAAACAAATCTAAAACATACTTGATAGTTATACAGGAGCTGTATTTCCAGTACTGACTTTTGATGCTAATAGACACTTTTAAAACAAATTCAAGATTTTCTTCAGTTTTGCTGAACCAGCAAGGTTTTTTTCCCCATTTTCTTCTGTATTTATACAATGTTTTTTGTTGCTTTAGAAAGTTTTATGAGCACACACCCCGAAGTTTTATTCTTCCACAGGAAATACTTTTCTTGCAAATAATTTTCTGTATGAAGGTATAGCTTTTGCATACAGGGAGAATTCAATTTGCTGATATATCAAGTTACAACTAATTTTTAATACCTGCCAGTGCCAATATTGGTCTGAGTTTTGGTTATTGTCCAGGAAAATTGTGTACTTGCTGTACCTTTCTCTAACTTGAATGATTTTGTTCTTCTGAAGTTTTAATTGTGATTATCTGTTCTATAGATAGAAATTAGCTTTGTATAGCATATCCTCTGACTATTATTCAAATAATTTCCACACCAATTGGCATAATGGATATTTATTGTTTGCTGTCAGATAATCACGTCCTGGGAATCTCCACGATAAGCAATGTTTCAAAAATGAAAATGAATTTACTTACCACTATTAATAATCACAGTTGATATTTCAAGCAGATATTAAAAACTGATCTTTGCAAAGATTAATATTCAAATGGAAGCCAGTGTTTTATGGGTACTAATTGAGGTAACCAATGTCCCCTCGAGGGGTCTTCTCTGCAGGGCTTTCTTGCACTTTTTAAATCCCTGCCATTAGAAGCTGGTAGTTAAGATCTCAGCTCCCATGGCCATGAACCTGCTGGGCAGGTGGGGAAAGATGTGAAAGCTGATAGGTAAGCCCAGGAGAAATGTCAGTTTTACACTGTGCAGTGGGTTAATGGCTCAATCTGTGACACCAGGCTCAATACAGGGAGCAGAGTGAGCAGCATTGTGCAATTTAATAAAATTATCTTGGGAAGTTGCCTGAAGTATTTGTAAAGTCCAGATGACAGACTCAAGGTGGTGTTTCCATGGCATATCTGTAGCTCTTCCATGGGTTTTCTCTGGAGCAAAGGTACACAAAAGGATGCTCTGCTACTCCCACTGGTGCCTCTGATAAGCAAATCTGTTACTGGGGAGCAACTTTGCTTTTTGATCTGAAGGGATCGGGGGGAGCTTTGTATCCATATGCTGGAAGACAATTAGTACATTCTTCAAGAAACAGTCTGAATTGAGAGTTGAATTTTTTTTTTGTCCCCCTCCTTGCTTGCACTTCCCCTTTCTTTTTCTTTATTATGGAAGGTGGATGGAGAGAAAGTTGTTTATTTATGTAGTTAGAAATGAAAGTGGTTTGTCTTTTGCCTAATTAAAATGTTGCATCTGAATTTATCCCAATGGCACTTAAGTGGTTAGACTATTGATAGGTTTCCTGCCTTTCATTTCTCTTCTCTATTTGATTAATTTTCTCAGCTTTGGATATTTTAAGACTACCACGTTGTATCAATTGTCAAAACTGCTTTTGGTTTTTAGTGTCATTCTGGTCCTCTTGTCATCAGTGTTTTTTCCCACTCCCTGAGTAATAAACATTGAAACTTTGTCTTACCTTCATTTATTTATTTATCTGACTTGTGAATGTTGAGTTCTTTGTTAGCAAATACATAGTTTTATTATATTATTGAGAATAATACATCTAGTATAAAAAGAGAAAGTTTTAATTGAAAACAACAAGAAAACTAGTCTTAACCTATTGAAAGTTAAAATATTTGAATATACTATATCTCCATCAAATATTATTACTATTTTCATCCGCTTATGAGAAAGTCTAGACCTAAAATACAAGTTTGGGTAATAATTGGAATCATACTTCACAATAGACATTTGCAATATATAACTTAATGGTAGATTGAGATGTTTGTGTGTCTGACATGCAAAACACAATCAGTGCTGTTATGGTTTGTGCTGTAGGTTTTTTTGTAATTGATTTCAGATGTTGAATCTTATCTGAAGGAATATCATTACTCTGAAACAAAATTGGATAAAGAAGCTATAAAAGATAGAAACTCATACCTTGAGTACCTAGTATAACAACCTACAATGTGATTTTTTTTTGTCAAATCATTTATTTGATCAACATCATAGCAGATGGTAACCCTATAAAGTATATTATAGTGTTTACACGAACATTAGAGCCTGTGTCTCTTGAAATAAGTTTTAAATATAGTCTTCTTTGTCTTATGCCAGCAAGAGCAACCTTCATTTCAGTTTGATTGTAAGATCCAATTTTTTTTTATTAGATGAATGTTTGGATCTGTTTCTTCAGAAAGAACACATATGTTGAAATAATGAGGCAACAGGTTTCTTCAGGTTTTTTCTAGAATAGCTTGAAATGCTCACAGCAGCATCATAAAAGTTATGTTAAGCAAAGCCTCTTTAGAATCCAATGCATAAAGCCAGAAAGCCAATGCAGAAAGCATCCTCGTGGCTTGGCCGGGTCTCACCGAGGTGAGCGAGGCCATGGAGCCTTTCCCTGAGGGAGGGAGGCCATGGAGCCTTTCCCTGAGGGAGGGAGGCCATGGAGCCTTTCCCTGAGGGAGGGAGGCCATGGAGCCTTTCCCTGAGGGAGGGAGGCCATGGAGCCTTTCCCTGAGGGAGGGAGGCCATGGAGCCTTTCCCTGAGGGAGCGAGGCCATGGAGCCTTTCCCTGAGGGAGGGAGGCCACGGAGCCTTTCCCTGAGGGAGGGAGGCCATGCAGCCTTTCTCTGAGGGAGGGAGGCCATGCAGCCTTTCTCTGAGGGAGCGAGGCCATGCAGCCTTTCTCCGAGGGAGCGAGGCCATGGAGCCTTTCCCTGAGGGAGCGAGGCCACGGGGCCTTTCCCTGAGGGAGGGAGGCCATGGAGCCTTTCCCTGAGGGAGCGAGGCCCCATGGAGCTTTTCCCCAAGGGAGCGAGGCCACGGGGCCTTTCCGTGAGGGAGGGAGGCCATGGAGCCTTTCCCTGAGCAAGGACACGCAGCCTTTCCTGCAGGCTGGCTGTGCTCTGGGCTTTGGGCCGTGCTCCACATGCTCGGCCGGCCGAGGTCAGCAGTGTCCTGGCTGGGACACACAGCCAGTGCTGTGGAGCTGCTCTGTGAGCCAGCCCAGCCCCAGACTGCCAGCTGAACCCGCTCAAACAAACACCACACTTAGAGTTACTCCCTAATTAAACTGCAGCATATGTGCTATAGAAGTAGTCAGTTTTGATTGAGAATTATGAAATATGAGTCATTTCAATTACTTTCCGTCCTCAATGCCTACTAAAAAAAGGAAGTGGGGGTAGAACCTTGTTTTACTCCTGTCTGCCTGAATGCATGTGTCTGTGTTTTTGGACCTTTATAACAACACGGTTCAATTTCCACCTTTCTCCTTTACCTACAGAGGCTGAGATACTGCAGCCTTGTCCTGCACATTTTTCAATGCTCTGCTAACTGTCACAGCTTTCCTGTGCTCTTTGAGATCCATGATTATTTATTGATGAATTCATCCATGATGAATTAATCAATGCTGGAATTGGTCAGTACATTGCCTTGTGGAAGGGGTTATACAAAGGTGATGATCCCCCTAGTTCCTCTGTTCTCTTTTGCCTTTTCCAGGATAACACTAGAACTCTTTCATAACACTTTTGCTTTGAGACTTTATTGAATTTATTACCGTAGATGACTCCCATGTTATTTCTTAGCGAGTGTTCCCCACTTCAGGGACTTTACATTTAAGAGTGAATCTGATGGTCCTGGCTCAGTCATGTAGTTACTTTTGGCTGTGTTAAAGCAGGTGTTGTTTGTTTGTGCCCATCCTGCTAGGAATGGTCTGGGTCTTTGGCTCATCCAACGTTTGGGTGGTTTGCATCTGTCACCCATGGGAAGCACATTAGTGTACAAAGCAGAACAGATTCCTTGAGCACCATGGTGGCACACATGTGATTTCCTGGTTGAGTGTTGCTGCCTACCTGGGGCATCACTTGTTTGGTGTCTCATGTTGATGGAGACCAGGGGCAGCAGGGCTATCATTCCAAGTCAAATCCAGATGTCAAGCAGCAGTAAGTCAGAGTGCTGGTGTTCTATGTGCAATACATGATTCCTTTTTTTTTGTAGCCTTCACAGAGCATTTAAAACGTGAAAGCATCTTCATTGTGTGAAAATTTTGACTGTTTGGGGCCTATAAGAATGAAAAAAGGCTCTATGAAAAGGAGGAAAAAGACACCTGGCAGGAAAAAGGAAGTTAGCTAGAATAGTAAACTGTACTGGACTTTTTTAGAAAAGAATTCTGGGAACTAGTCAGAAATTAGTTTTCTTCCCTATCTGAAGCAGTTACATTTTGGTTTAGAGCAGTTTCTTAAAACAATTTATTTGCATAATTCAAATGGTAGAATTAAAATGCTTGAATTTTTAGCTGTACAGGTACTGATTAAGCAGAACCATAACATAAGTCCTTATGTCCCACTGACTCAAATTTTCATATGAGTAGTGTGTTTCAGTGATTAGTATCTGAACACTCTGTGCATAACCATTATCTAGTCACATATCTCCTGAAATGGGTTGGTATAACCTACTGTATCTTAAACTTTCCCAAGGACTTTGTCTTGCAGTAAGATATTTTTCTTTTCTCACCCCACATATGTGTCTTTGGAAACGAAGGCAATGGAAGACTTGTTATGATAATGACTGGATTACTGGCACTGTTGTTTCTGGCAGAAAAGAGTCAATTGTGCCAAAAGATTACTTTTGCCTTTGTCAGTGCCAGCCACGACTCTTTACTCAGCTCCTGGACCAGTTACAATGAAACAACAACAATACTGTCAGCTGCAAAATGCAGTAAACTTCCCCAAACTGCTGGCTCAAGATAGTGGTGGTTTTGCATTTTCAAAGAGCCTTCTTCAACCTTAAGGATCTTTCCTGCAGTGCACAAAAAGTGTCTGTATTTTTATTTAACTGATTTACTGTACTTTCAGTTCAACGTTCCTTTTTGCAGGCTGTCTTTGTCAAAACATGATTTTATAGCTTCATAAAGCACATTTCTTAAGGAAATAATTATTAAAATAGTAATAATCCATAGGTAGTTATTTACAGTATCAGTTTACATTCGATTTTGCAGTATGGCCATAAGAGAAATATGCATGAAAATTTTATAGTTGCAATATAAAGTTAGGGTTTAGAGATGACTGTGTGGAGTAGCTTGCACTCTACTCTTATTTATAAATTGGGACACTTAGTTCTTATTTATAAATTATGACATTATAAAACTTCATAAATAGTTTATGGTATATATCACATAAAGAATTTATGCTTTATATCAAAACTCTTTATGAGAAAAGTTTGTGTGACAGGAACGTAATGAGTTGCATTTGGTAGGCCAGAGTGCTTCGCAGCCTGCAGTTTAGGATGCAAGTGTTCCACATGGGACAAAGAAATGTCTTGTGAAGCAGATAATCAGGAACCTAATTGTTAGAATAGTAGCAGCCTTACCCTATGTGAAGGAATTTGCTATAGGAATTCAGGTGCTTTTGCAATTAGCTGTTTGGGAATGTGGTTTATAGGTGGTTGGACCGATTAAATTTGGATAGAAATTGGGTAATACATGGGGTCAATATTCTGATACAGTGTTTAAAGATCTTTTCCTTCCCTTTTCTCTTGTGAGCTGTAACCTGGATTTGCATAAAGGGAACTGATTCTAAAAGAACCGTTACAGAGTGTAAAAAATATTACTGTTTTAGTAGTGCAGAGACCATGATTCTCTGTGGGGTTTTTAAGCCATTGAAATATAACCAGCCTGTCTTGCCTTTTTCCCCCATTATGCTAAAATATCTTGCATGTCACATAAAGGCCAAGCAGGGGAAATAATTTTGCACATTTTACAATACTTAAGGAAGACACAAGAGCAAAGAGTAGATAACAAGTATGTGTTTCACAGTATGTGCTGCAATATTTCAGTGCTTGCTTGAGATGCAGATAAATCGGGCTGCTCAAAAAGCCATGATGTTCACATCGTTGTGCTTGTTTTGTTACTCATGCTAATTTCTTATGGATTGGGTTGGGCAGACTGCAGATTGGCAAATTGCTTGGCTTTTTATGCTCCTGTTTTCAGCAGCTGCAGGTGTCCAAATGAACAGGTTCCTCTGTAGCCAGCTTAATTAATAAGGAAGCTGTTCATCTGAAGTTTTGCTTTTAGAAACACTGCTTTAAGTATATGAAAGCAGATGAATTTACTTAGAGTGTATGGAAGCAGATGAATATTTTTTCAGGTTGCATCAGAAAAAATTGTTTTTGCTATGATTCCTTACAGGTTTGTATTTTTCTTTTTATTGCTAGGTATGGATGAGCGAACAGGTGCCACATCCTGGGGAACAAGCGGTCAGCCAAGTCCTTCATATGAATCTTCAAGGGTAAGATACCCACCTAATAATTCATAATGAAAGTTCATGGGAATGTGCAGAGTAAATCAGCAGATCATTTGGCAAAGTTTTTGAAGGGAAACTAGTTTAAATATACAGATCAGCATCTTTTAGAGACTAATGGCTTTGAGGAGGTACAGCATCAATTTATATTCCTAAGACTAAAAAAATATATAGGCTTAGAATTCATAAAAATAAACCATATGTATGCTTGAATGATGAGCATGTATTTTATTAACATATAGTAGAAATTGGAAGTAAAGTCATGTTACTTAGGAGCAGATTTATTGGCAAAGTGTAGGGAACATTTGCCTCTCTGTTAACATTACCCAGCTATAGTGTGTGCTGTGTCATGATGTTGAAGAGAGGCTTTTCTTTTTAAATACCTTCCTCCTGTTCTTGTTCCAGCCTCACCCATCCCACTTACTGAGCTGAAGGTTCTTGCTACTATCTGATATCCTAAAATCACATGACCCTTTTCAAACTAAATGCAATGGTCAAAGCCAGCTTGGCCCTAGTTACTCACGTTCCCTTTCATCTACTCCATTTTCTTTTTATGAATATTTGCTCCCTAAAAGGCCAGTGAGCTAAATACTTAAACTAGATATACACAGCATGCCTGATGCTCTGATTTCAGTGCCTCTGAGTCAGAGCTGTGCTAGCCCTTGCCCCTTTGCAGCTTTCTTGTGCTGTGGAATGAGATGGGGAGGCTGTGAGACCTTGTTCAACTCACTGGGTGGTTTTACAGCCTCTGCCTTACTCTGGAAGACAGCAGTAGGAAGGTTTCTCATCAAGCCTTGATTTTTCCACTGATCATTAGTAAATAAATTATAGTAAATGTGGAAGTACTTTGTGTGGAAGAAATATTTCTGTGCAACATGGAAATTCCACATTCTTTAAAACTTCCTGTGTAACCTGGGGCATGGAGTTGAACCTTCAAAGGCCTCCTCTACATGTGAAATGCAATCTTACTATGCAGATTTCTGTAACTCATATTTTTATGTGTTTGGTGTTTTGACTCTCATTTTTTATGTTGCTCATCAATTTTAATCGATTATGAGTTAGGCTGGCCTAACTGGAATTTGAGCTTGTGATTTATTGGCTGTGTGACTGCATTAATCACAATTTTTTGTATGGTAGAGGATCAGCCAGCTAATATTTGAATAGTGTAAAGTCAGTGTGTTAGTTGTGGGATTTTTTTTTGTTTGGTTTGGTTTTGGGTTTTTTTGTTTTTTTTTTTAAATGAGGCAATAAAGAATGGTAATCTGGAACATCATTTAGGTGGCAAGAGTTTTCTTTCAAAGTAAACTCAATTCCTTTTCACAGGAAAATTTAATTCCTGTGTTCTCCCCAGAAAAGTGAACACTAGAGATACATATTCTCTTTATATAGAATTGGTAAAGATCAAGAACCACAAATTAATTTGTTCTGTGGCTGGTATCTTCTGTAAAAAAAAAAGTAGAACACAGGAATTTCATTTCTGAATTCACTGAAAAAGCACTGGACTTTGTTTACCAGTTTAAATCAAGCTTGCATGCATAAATTTTGGCTATGATGTATGGTCTTTAGTTTTTGGTTTTCTTTCAACTAATGAGGCAAATTACTGATTCAGGATTTTGAATAACGATAACTTCTGTCTACTCCTACATGTGCTGCTAGACCAGATGTCTCTGAGAAAGAGCAAAAATGAGTGTGTGGCTCTGTATTGTGAGAGCAGAGATGGGTTTCTCAGAAGGCAGGGCAAATCATACACAGCCTTTTACATTTCTAGGTTATTCCTTGTGCTGATTAATGCAGAGTTGAAGTAAGATGTAATTGTCTTGCATGTTCTGGTTTCTAATCCAATGCTTTTCCCCATTATTTCAATGTAGAATGTTATTCTTGTCCTAATTGCTCTTACTACTTGTTTGTCTGTTTACAGGAAAATGGCAGTCTTCATGGGAAAAGCTCAGACCTCTCCACAGACATAGAAAAGTTGAAATCTCAAGAGGTACCACTTATTCTTTTTATATTGTGTGTGATTTTCAACTTTTTTTTTTTAAGTCCATGTGCATCCTGCTACTGGAGTTTTCTGTTAAAGGTCACAATATAGTGTTAAAATGATTAAGAATTTAAAGTGTTGGTTCACTATTGACAGGAATTTCCAAAGACAAGGAAAGAGAAGCAGTTTTCAAGTGAATAGAATTGGAATTTGGCAATAGTTTAGTGCATACCTGTTGCAGGGTGATGAAAAAAGATGATGGAATACTGGCTAAAGGACATTATTCCTTCCCAAATCCTGCTGAAAGTCTGACTGTGGCCAGCAATGATGCATAGGGAAAGAGTGTAAGAATAGGGCAAATATTTTGCCACCTTTACTGTGTACTCTCCTAGCAAAACCCCACCTCTTTGCTTAGATTTCCTGGACAGAGCCAACCTTTTGGACATGGTTCTTACAGCTGTTGGTGGGTGGGCTTGCTCTCTGCTGTTTGTGAATTTTACTGGCTTTGATTACAGTTTTGGCAACAATTACAAGGATTTTGTGCTGAAACTTACAGATCTTGTGTGGTGCCCAGTGATGCACCTGATTGCCACCGTGTTCCTGAGTTCCAAATGGTTACTGATACACTTCATCATTTTTACTCTCTGCCCTGCAAACACCTTTATTTTCCAGGCCTCTCCTATGTTCAGCCAAGCTGAAGGATTGTAATCTGTTGGGTTTTGCTGCTCCTGACCTGTGGTTGGTTCTTGGTGCTGTTCCCTGGATCTTTCTGCTCCTTCTGCATAATTTCAGAGTTAGGGTGATTTTGACTGCATGCACTAGTCAAGAGGAGGGTGTACCATACATTTCTGCCTCTCATAATGAGAGATTTATTCTTTGTTCCTTTCTTACTTGTTGCTAAGTCATGCATTTTTTGATTGCCACTGAGCTGGGATGTGATAATATTCTAAAAACAGTACAGAAAAGTAATATTTTGTCTTACATTGCACCATAGTTACTACATCGTTATGACATTAAGTTATTTTTGAGTGTGTTTATTTTATATTTATTTACACCAGATTTTATCTGCACTTTCATTACCAATTTCATGGAAAAATTTTTTTGCAAATCTGCAGTAACTTGTAGTTAAGATTATTTAAAAAAAATTGCTATGAACAAACTTTACTGTATTTGTTTATCCACTCTTTGATTTGTTCATGGAATTATTGAAGAGTGTTGGTGTGGGTACGGTTTTTTTGGGAAATTGGGGAAAATATATTGGTAATTTTTTTTCACTGTGAAAACGAGATGTATGTTCCTGTGCTTGGGGTTGGGTGTTTGTCATGGTTTTAATCTTTTCATCAATAATTAATTCAGACAAGAACCTTCTCTCATATGTAATAGCAGTTTATCTTATTTTAAAAGTCTCTGGTAATACCTTATTGAAAGCTAAACCATTCTTACTTCAATGGTGTCTTGTGGTAACATTAAAGGTGAGGAATCCCAGCAGGCTTGAGAAAACTATAGGAGCCTTGTGTTTTCATTACCTAATGCTAAACAGTGTTCTAACACTGAGGGAGCAGCAGCTATTTATATCTGAATTTGCTGTGATGGTCTTAGATTTGTGAAAAGGTACAAATGGAGACATTAGTGACTTCTGTGAGCAAAATCTCTTTTTGCATACACTGCCTGTTTTGTTAGAAAAATGAATAATATGGAAAGGTTCTATTGTGAGGGTGAAGACAAAAGCAGGAAAACTTTATTGTTTACAGGAATAATTCAGGAATGGTGGTTAGCAGTCACTGGAATTCTGTGATGTGCTGATGGCCTCCCTTACTCTTGAATTGTTGTATTGAAGTCTATATACAATATTGTGTACCAAGTCTGTCTCTTGTGGGGTTTGCTTTTCTTCCTAGTCTCCAATCTTGTTTTTACCTTTCTGTGTGCAGCAGTGTGGGTTTGCAGGGAATACCTTTGGTTGGTGTATGCAAGTCTCTCCCTTATCTGAGTGATAAAGAGCTACAGATATTATTGCCAGTGTTCATCATGCCTTGCACTAGAAGAGGAGCTCTTAGTGTGTTTTGCAGAGGATGGTAAAGCTGCTTTTTGGAAGTCTTGCTCTCCTGAGCTCTTTGAAGCATGTTCTGAGGTACTTGACTGGAGCACAATAGTGTATTGCCCTGCAATATATTGCCCTACAGCACTTGAAAGTTTTGTCTTCCTGTAGTGAGATGATCCTGAACTTTGTAGCTTTCCTGTGTATTTTCGGGTTGTAATTTGTAATGTAGCAGCATAGTCACTTTTTTAAAAGTAATTAAACTTTTTTTTTGGTTATAGTGGTTCTTGTGGTGTGGGTAATGATTGCTGTTTCATGAGGAATAATGATCTGTGAGGTTTTCTTTCGTTGTTTTGGTTTTGTCATAACATAAAAGGAGCGAGTCAGTTTTTGATCTGTTCAGATTGCAGTCTCCAAATCAAGCATATCTGAAATGTTTTTCATAAGACATTTCCTTGATGGATTTCCTTTTTATATATACACACATAATAATTGTAACTGTTAAAAATTTAGCACAAATTAGCTGAGGCATTTTTCCTCCAAAATCTGAACTGTGGGTGTTTCAAATAATTTGCACGATGTACATTGCACTAAAAGCTGTGAGTGTACATTTTGACCTGATTTAACATGAATCTAGTTTCAGTGCTGAGGATGCAGTTTATCCTCCTGTTCCTTTACATAACTCTATGTATTTAATTGAAGCCAGAGTGGAACTGATCAAGGTAGCACTGTTAGGTTAGATGGTTTTGTAGCATCAGGCAATAGATTCTTCCCTCTACTGTATGTAAAATACTCAGACATCAATTGGAATCTGAAATACTTTATGCCCAAACTATACTCCCCTCACCCCAAGTAGTACTTTTAATTTGCAAAGTAAAAAAAATAGTAATCAGATAGCAGGTTTTGAAATAGTATTTTATACCTCTTAATCTCAGGTACATAACAAGAAGGGAAGCTGTTAAATAGCAAAACAAGACAAGAGGGACACAGAAACACAGTAAGTGTTATCAAGTCTGTTGTATTTGTGTCCTTTTTGTCCTCTGATTTTTAAATTTTTTTTTAAATGGGGGAGGGAGCTTGTTTGGTGATTCTGCTGCTGGTTATTTGCTTTTCCTGATGTATTCAGGACCAAGAATCCTGATGTATTCTAATTCTGTGGAATTAAAGCCCAAATTAAGTATTCCATATTTAATGCTCAGGACACTTACAAATGCAGCCTACTTTATAATTTGATTTACGAGCAGCGTTTTTCAAAGCAAGTTCTGTTTTTTAAATTCTGAATGCTTTAATCAGGTTTTCAAGTATCTTCTTTAAGCATTTGTTGTTAGTCTGTTGGCTATACTTGTATGATTTTATCTCCTGGTTTATAGCTTAGATAAGAGCTAGAAAAATCTGGTTTCTATTATATGAATTTTTCATTTAATCTATATTGGAGAAGTGGATCTTTTGGTTGTGGTTTTTGTTTTGTTTTTATTGCAACTACCTACCACATTGGAATTAGCATTGGAATCTGTTCACAAATTGGTTTTCCATGTGGCCAGGGAATTGTCCTATTGCATATCATGCTGATATTTGTCTCACAGGAGTTTAGAGAGGTGTAACGGGCTATTGGGTTTAGCTGTTTAAAATCAGATTTGGCACTCAGTAACTTAACTTCTTGGAAATGGATTTAGAGCTGGAGAAAATGATGTTTATTAAAAAATAAATAACATTCAAAATAAATTTGAAAAAAGAAATAAACTGTGTTTTCAATTTTTCTCCATTCCTGCACACACAGTTTTCGGGAGTTTCAACCAGATATGGGTAAAGAAGCTAATGAATAGTTTTAGAACTCTGCTACAAAGCATGTTACTTAGGGTGACATTTAAAAGGTTATTGTGAAAGCTCTCTTGACTTGTCCCAATATTATGTGAAATTTGGAGTAGTGATAGAACATGGCAGGGCAAAAGCAGGTAGCAGGTAACCAAATAACACCAAAAGCTGCATTTCTGTATTTAGGATATTGTAGTTGAATGTTAACACCTGCTGATGGTTACAGAAAGGGAATCATAATTGAAGCTAGAAAATGGAGCTACAAACCCCTTGTTTCTGGTGGGATTGGGTGGTTCCATCAGCAAACTGCATTCATTCCTCTGGTTAGGGAGTGTTGTCCAAGCTTCTTGTGCAGCTAAAGGAGATGGGGTTGAAGTCCTGGCTGTTCTCAGGGGGCTGGGAGGTGACAGACATGGGGCCTGCAGAGGGACATTTGTGTTTGTTCCCTGGCACATCAGGCAGGTCTCAGCTTGGTCCCTTAGCATTTGGATTGTAGTGGGGAAATGAGAGGACATGGATGAACCAGTGCAAGGAGTGTGGGGAGACTCCCACCATGGTCATCCATCTGCTCCAGGCTTCCTGAGATGAGTTTGGTCATTGCTTGCAAACAACATTGTTCCCACTGATAGTTTGCTGTAAGATTGTTCATGATTTAAATGGAGTTATGGCTGTGACCTGTGCCAATGGGATGTTTCTTGGTGCTCTGTTAAAATCAGTGAGTATTGTGCAAGTGATCCTCAAGGCAAAAAGGTAGAGTACTCCTCTCTGGATTTATTTTTAGCTTACCTTAATTTTTGCAACATTCTTCCTGATCTTGTGTTCAGTACACCAAGCCAGGTTTTTGGCTCTCTAGCCTTTTCTCTAAGAGCTGTTGACAAATACATAGATTCAATGACTAAAATTACTCTTCTTTTTCTTTCTTTATTTTTTTTTAAAGGTTGTGTATTTCTGGAATTACTCAGAATCATAGAATCCATACTCTTTTCAATTCACTAGGACATGTTGGTATGGCTGTTGTATAGAGCCTCTTGTCTGACCTTCAGTCAGTGACTCAGTGCAATGTTCCTGGATGTAGTCAGTCTCTCTGCTCTGTCCGTCTGTCTGTCTGTCTCTCACCGCCTCTGCATCTTGCTTTCTTTCCTCACTTCTCCCCCCCCCACCCTTGTGTTTTTTCCCTTCTTGTTTGTGTGTAGAACTTTCAGATTAGTTTGGAGAGCCAGATAATCCAAAATAAAGTGGATTTTAGCAGTAGCTTCACTCGCTCATTTACACATTAGTCATTTGGATGACTGTTGCCTGATTCATAAGTTCATTGCCAAATTTAGCTTGCAAGGGACCCTCAGTATTCCTGAGCTTTAAACAATTAATATTTGTTATTTAAAGTCAGCCAAACTATAAAACTCAAGGAACTGAAAGCAGCATTCATTAAACTTAATCTTTTGGTCTGCAGCCACGTCAAACTGTGAACTCAACCATTCATTTTAGTGGAATTTTAATGTCTTAAGTTTAAAGGCAGTAATTGAGCTATATTGTAAATTGCTAAAATGCAAATACGTGCTTAGTGATCTGGCAGCTTGGTTACGAGCCTTAGAGTTTGGTCTGTTCCCAGGGACTTGTGTAGGAGAGGGCTTGGGGCTAAGGGAGGAGAAACAAACAAAACCCCTGTTATCTCTAGTCTAGTGGGCTTGAGCAATGAAATGCTGTGGAGCAGTCAATTGTACAGGGAGGACAACTCACTGAGTTGAGTGTGAACTCAATAAGTGCACAGGAAAATGGTGTGCCATGTAGTGACAGGGTCTTCTCCATTTTCACATTTTACCCTGAAGTGGAAACAAGATTTTGTGGTTATTTAAAAACAAAGCAAAAACCCTACAACTTGATTTAGGGTCAGGAATGCAATTTTGCTTATGCATGGACAAATGCTGATGTGACTTCAGAGAATAATTGCTAAGGGACAATAGTTTTTTGTTTTTGAAGGGGAAGTTAATGGGAAAGGATTAATCCCACAGAAAACCTGGAACCACTGCAATGAAAAAGGGTAGGGACAGTGAACTGGGAAAGGTTTTTGAGTTGTTCTTAGGTGACTTCTGTAATTAAATTTATCCAAAATGACAGAACTTTAATGGTCATTGAAAGACATTGAATTTTAGGAGGTTAATTACCACTTGGTTTGTAAAATGGGGCATAGACTCATTGTGTCAGGCCTTCTCTCATGATTTGGTGGGATAAACAGGCCTGGTAAGCAGTGTGTTTACTCTGAGTGTAATGGGTTGGGGATTTTTCCATTTTGCCTTCTGAGTCTTCTAGAATAATACATCATGAAAGATAATTTTCAGGTGCTCTGTGTACAAGTATTAGTGATTTTGTAAATAGTGTCAAATTTTTAATTGGTTTGGCTGTGTTAGCATCCCTGTGCTTGGAAAATCCTGATCCCAATAGAGCCTAAATCACTTGGGCACTTGGGGCACCTTACCCAGAAGAGATAGGAATTAATGTTACAACTGTGGAATTTTTAAATTGGTGGACTTTATTTACTGGAATGATTAGAGAACATCACTCTAATCCAGTGAAATCCCTGAAAAACTAAGAAAGTTAGAGCATGCAATGTTGAGAGTGCCTTCACTACTCAGTTCAATTGCAGCACTAATTAGTAGTAGTCTTTCAGCTGCATTTCATCACAGGTATTGTTAGTAGACAATACTTTCATTTGTAGATCTATCTGACTTGGTCTTTCTGATCACAAACATTCAGTGAAACTGAGATCCAGGAAGAGGCCTGTGCAAAGTGAACAGTGACATTACAAAGCATTGTAAGGGACCAGTTAACCCCAATTGCACTTTATTTGGGCTGTTACAGTACAGAAAGAGAAGTTTTGTCTTCCTTTGGGAAAGCTAAAACTTGCTTTTGCTATAGCTATGTAAGAGTTTGGAAGAAGCAAGACAGTGTTGCATTTACAGCTATGGCATTGAATCATATTCAAAATCAGTTTGCTTTCTGCAAGCAGAAAAATGCCCTCAGCTATCTGCAGTCCCTTCAGAACAAAGTGCTTAAAACAGGAAATAAATTTGTCCAGTAGCTGCTATTTTGTAGACTTTTTGCCAGTTATTTGCTATACACCCCAGGTGTGCACTCTGCTGCATATGAATCCATTGGTAGGTTTGCTGAGGAGGCACAGAGGCAGGAATGAGATGTGTATTCAGCATGGAATGTCTCTCTCCAGCCTTTCTGTGTTAAACGTGCCCTGCAGGTAACAGGAGCTAGAAATGCTTCAAAGGGCTTTGGAAGCCCACCTGTGGTCCAAAGAATGACCTCACCAGCCAGAATATGTAGCATCAAACAGCTCTCCCAAGAGGGGAGAGTAACTTTTGGCAAGACTCATCAGTTCCTTTTTCCGCTTGCAGTCTGTATCAATCCAGCTATATTTAAGTGAGCTTCCCTAGATTAGTCTTCAAAATTGTCAGGAACTGAGACTTCCTGCCTTTCTCAGAAAGGAAGAAGGAAATTTGGCAGTATGTATTATTGAGTCCTGCTTAAAACATGGATTTGTAAAGGGACTCTGATAGAATGTGGTGTAAATCCCTCCCTGCCATGTTCTGCTGCTTTTGCCATGAGGGATGAGCTGACATACCAGCTGATTGTCTTCTCTTCATTACTCAGTCACACGAGTGGGGTGTGTCTTAAAAACCAGTGTCCTTCATTGGTGTTCCTGACTTTATAAGGCTTTCAACTGTGTTCTTCTTTGAGCAATGGGCAGATGTTGTCGATTTGCACTATTGTATTCGTTCAATACATTTTTGAGCTTTGATTGTATGACTAGAAGCTTCCAGTAGCTTTTCAGAAGCTATTGGAAGCTTCTAAAGTTTTATCCATGGTTGGTTACAACTCTTCCCAGTAGTAGTACTTTGCTGTTTACTCTGTAGGTTAACAATACAGATGTAAAAGCAAGGAATGGTAAGAGGAATACAATTTTATTTGAAGTACAGCTTAAATGTGAAGAATGCTCTGAAAAATCTCTGTAATTTAAATCACTGTCCTTAGAGCTCTTCTGATTTTTCATGATTTGCTTTTGTGAATTGCAAAATTTTGTTAAATCAAAACTACACGTGTTTGTGGTTATTTTGTATTCATTTGGTGGGGGTGAGTTGTTTGTAGGAATCAGCCCAAGGTTTCTAATCCAAACAGAGCTCTGTGGCCTGAGTTGGTAATCCATAACTGAATACTGAGTAACTGGTGTCAGGCCAAGGTAAAACCTCTTTACATTGGTCCACTCCAGGTGAAGGCATAGGTTACAATTTGCACAAGTGTGAATTCTCTAGTGGCAAATAATGAAACTCCTGATACAATTAATTTTAGGAATTGCATTAAAGTCCAGAAAAGACCAATTCTACTTAAAGGGCTTGCATATCCCTTAGTGCATTTTCACCCTCTATACCAAATGTTGTGTTTTTAATGACTTTGCTGTTGTGAAGGATAACCCTGATTATTTTCCAGGTAGATAAAGTAGTTGATTTGTCTGGTGGTGTGTAAGTACAACTTGGATGCCATGGTAATCGGTTGCATTCTGGGAAACTGAGAGGGTATATGAAAAGAACATGATGTCCAGTATTCTTCACAGGAATTTTGATGATAGAAGGAGGAATATTCATTTTTATGTGAACTGCCCACCCAGTTCTCCAATCCCTCTATTTTGTGAGGGGGTATGCAGTATTAACTTGGGGAGGGCTGTTAAGAGTCCTGTGCATTAGATGGGTTGTGATTCATTATGTGCAGCTGTATATTAAACGAGTCTTACCTGTGTTATATTTTCAGTACTTATCTTAGTTACTCTGTAAATACAGATGTATTAAAGATTGCAATTTCTGGGCCTTGTTTGGGCACCACTTGCTGAATGTCTGAGATATAGATCTTCTTTTATCACTGATAGTGTCCTTTATAGTTTCTTTCTTTTAAAAATAAAGTATAGCTAAAATCTTAGGGAAAAAGTTTTTAAAAAACAAGGATTATAAGGAGTAAAAACAGAGATGCAAATACAAAGCTACCTACTTAGGAGGTTTGGTTTTGGTCCTATATTTGCAAATTTTTGTTTCTTTATTCAGCAGATTTAATTTCTTTCTTGTTTCATTTCAGCATAAAAATAAACCACATGTGGTGACCTTAGCTAGGAGCCACTCCATTTCCTCAGCAGCTGCTGCTCCACGCTGCTTGTCTGACTGACGGGGCTAGGTCACGCTTTCCAGAGGACACCCTTGTGGTCATAAGCAAGTTGTAAATGTCACTAAGATTGTTTCTGGATGCCTATCACAAGTGTATGGGCGATTGTGAGGCAGATGAAGGCAGCCAGAGCTGCGGAGGGGAGCTGGGTCTGGGGAAGGATTGCTGTGCAGCCCAGCAGCAGCAGGAGTGTGCCACGCATCCCTAAGCAGCAGCAGGGCTGTGACAGTCCTTTAGCCCTCACTTAGCAGCCCTTTGGTAGAACTGACAGCACGCCTGCAAAGATAGGGAGGCCTGTTCCAGCCCCATTAATGCTGGCTTGAATGTGAGCCTGCGGTCTGGAGAAATGATAAATGTTCAGTGATTGATGATTTTATAGTCCCAGGGCACTTGAGATGGTTTCTGGTAGCTGTGAACAATTTTCCCTCCTCTCTTAATTAGGCCTCAGCTTTAGGTTTCTGAACGAAAAGTGACTAAGTGTGAATTGTAAGATAAGGTTTACACAATATTTTTCAAAACTTTGGCCACAAAGGAAGTACAGTTTTGAGTGCCAGGTCTTTCATGTTTTGTATAGAATAAATGATTCAGCGTGCATTTGGTAAGTCTGAAGGGCAAATGGCACATTCATACCTTTATATGGAAAAGCTGATGGGATTTCAAAATGTCTTGGGGAGAGCTTTACGTAACTGGGTTAATTAAAGAATATCTACATCCAAGGACTTCTTTGTTTTCCATCTCCTCTGCCTTTGGTGTCAGCTTTCAGTAAGCCAGTACTTCCTGGCTGTGCAAGGGGCGCTCCAAGCCTGGTAAACTGCCTGTGCTGATGGCAGAAAAATGCAAAAAAGTGTTTCAGTGCTTGTTTGCAAATTGGGTGACAAAGTTGTTAATTTAATCACTATATGGAAGTAAACCTTTTGTCAGTGAGGTTATGCTGGTTAGTAATGTGATAGTGTCAAAATGCCTATTAACCTGTAACATTAAATGTAGGCTGCAAGAAGAAATGGAATTTGTTCTTCTCATCTGCACCAACGTTTTCTCTTACATTAGTGACTCTTCCTGAACTTTCTACTGACTTTTATTAATGCAAGCAGAAAGCTTAGGGAAAAAAAAAGTTGCAAGTTCTTCAGACTAATTTTACTCTTTGTGGTTAGTGACTTTTAGCACTAAGAGGATTCAAACATCAAAATATCTCTGTATTATTCAATTTTTAGAAATCTTGTCCATGAGGACACAGCTTATTAAGAAACTATGTGGTTTCTTTTTGATGGGAAGAAAGTAATATGTGGGCAGAGAGTAATTTCTGTGAGATAGACCTGAAAGCCAACTTTTGTGATTAATGACCAATTGTGACTCTGCACATTTAATTAGGAAAGTGTCATTACACTCAATTAGCAGGGCTGCCAAATAATCTGTTTAATACTCTGGTCTTTTTTTTCTCTAGGGTTTTGCAGACAGTCCTCATTACAGTGATCACTTGAATGACAGTCGATTAGGGCCTCATGAAGGATTGTCCCCGACACCTTTCATGAACTCAAATCTGATGGGTAAGTAGGTAATTCTTTACGAGTATCCCCTCAAAGCCTCTTTGGTCAGAAAGAGACATTTTTCATTCCCTTGTCTAGGCCTGACATGTCAAGCATCTGGAAGTTGCTCTGTTTCTCATAGCAACACTGACTTTCCTATTCAAATCTTTTTATGTTGGGTGAGTTCCTCAGAAAGGCCATTATCAGGATTTTTTAGAAGAAGGAAATACCAAGATTTTCTTAAATTGATCTAGAAAGCTGATATATTTTGATGTAAATTCTAAATTATTTTCAAGGTTATTTTCCTTAATGTTGTTTGAGAAGATATTTATGCCGCTTTTATTTGTGCATTTAAAGATTTTTTTTTCCTAACATTCAATTCCTGAACTATCTACCAGTTTACTGTAGGCTTCCCTTCAGGTAATAATTTAAGGGCTTGCTTCTTACTTTTAATTTTCTAATTTCTTTGATATTTGTTGTATTAGAAACTCTGTCACTTCTAAGAAATAGATGGAAACTCCTGCTTCCAGACCTGTTTAACATTTTCTGCTTTTGAAACTGAAAAAAAAAACCCAAGCAAATGGTGTATTGTGGCCTTAGGTATTGAAACCTTTATTTCATTGCCTACACTTCGTGTTACCTGGAACATGCTGACTTGTTGATGGCATTGGTTGAAAAATCTCCTTTTTTGTGTCCAGTTTGGAACATTAAACTGTTGATTTTAAAATATTTAATTTTGAAATGCACGGTCTTGGGACCATTTTTATTTTGTATCTTAGATTTCAGGATGACTCTGGATATTTGCTCTGAATTTCTACATTTCACATTGTTTCACTTCTATATTCCCCATCTTGTAGACATGACCTATTTTGTGATCTCAGTATTGTCCTTTTAAGACATAGCCATGGTAATCTAAGTGGATTACCTAAATCCAAATCCTGGTGGTCTGCAATTTCTTTTGGAAATCTTTCTACTTTGCTCAGTCTTTGTTTACTACTTTAATTTTCTCTGAAACAGAGACAGACCAAGCTCAGCTATTGCTAAAAACAATTTATTGTTTAAACAAAGAATTTTGTTGGCACTTCATCTATAAAGGTGGAAACAGGCAATTTTAAAATGCCCATCTCTGTAGACTGTGATTAGAGAAAGGACATGTCAATTGGTCAATGACACTTCTATCTGAAGACAGCAAAGCTAAAATGTGGCAGTTAGCAAGATAAAGCAAAGTAGACTTTCCCTGAATACTCTTTCAAACATGTTGTCTTTCTTTTTTAACAGAAAGTTAAAAAGACAAGTTACTTCTATTGCTTCTCCAGTATTTTGATCAGTAGCATGTGTGGAATGTCTCTAGGCATTGTAGCTGATACTGATTTTATTTTACAAAAATATATGTAGAAATGTTTGATTTCTTTTTTAATTTGTGTTACCAAAGGCAAATTAATTGCTTATGTTATTAACTTAAGCCATTCAATTTCTAAGCAATATATGCCTTTAAATATATGAAAAAAAAATTGGTGCAACTATATCTTCTTGGCTTTTCATTTTTATTGAACAGATGATTCTATTAGACATAACAGAATTACATCATTAATACAGATTTGAGAAGAAGCCTCCATTTAAATGGTTTTGTGGAGAGGATTAACAAATACAAGATATGTATGTGTCAGTCACCCAAAGCTGCTGAGAACTGGAATAGTTTTGTAAAGCTTTGTGGCTAAGAGTTCTTAGGGATTTTATTTTCATGGAGTAAAAGTACTTCATTTCCTTCTATATGCAGCCAAGAATTATAGAAGGCTTTCTATGTATCTCTAAGATATGTTCACATCAAAATTCTAAAAGTATGCCTTTAAAAGTATTCCACTTGTGATATTTGGCTTGTCATAGCAAAAAATTATGACTTATGTTACTGTATTGAGTGCAGCTTTGTTTATTACACCTTCACATCATTCATTTTTGCATTTTATTTTAGTTGATGGTGAAAGTTTGGAGAGAGGAATGATAAAAGTTACATGCAAACATAGAGTACTACTTTTCTCTGTGATTACTACTATCTGTGTTTATAGTTTCTTTATCAATTATTGAAAAGAAAAATGGTAATTCTTCTAAAGTGTTTTTAGACAAAAAGATGTCATACAGTTTTTTAATATTAAATTGTGGACATGTTCCCATGAACAGAATGAACACCTTTTTTTAATTAGCTAATGTAGACATAAGATATTTAAGGCATTGGTTCATTATTTTGTGATCTTTGGAGTTTAAAAGGAGATGGAGGGAGGCTGAGAACAGCAACTTGATGAGCTTATAGGAAATATCTCACTGGTTATAGCAGTGATTGAGCATCTGGGGTTCCACAACCAAGATCTAAGAAATACATCCCTTCCCAAAATCATGACTGAAATACATTTCTGAAATAGTTAAAAACTATTAAAAAAGAAGAAGAGAGAGCGACAACATATTTCACCATTGCTGTCAACACTTAAGAGTACCATTAAAAGAAAGAATTGTGTGTCAAGGGGATGTTGTTGTTTTGTGTATTATGTTCAGCCGTAAGCATATTTGCCTGAAGAGATAGTGGATTATAAAGTGCCACTGTCTTTCATGATGGAGCTCTCAAACATTTTAATGATCTTGTACATTGCAAAAGAGAGAAATTTTGTCTAACAAGAGTTGATAATGATTCAATAATGAACAATTTACCACAGAAAGATGCATTTCCATATTCATTTAGATATTTTTTGAAGTGTTTTGCAGAGGAAGTAAAGCTATTATGCTGGATTGGTTAGTGTTCTTCACTAATGAATTCCAGAATTATCGTGTTGATTTGGTAGTATAAAAAAAGAAGGGCAGTTACTTATATTTTGAGTAAAACCACTGAATCCTCTTGGGACCAGCACAGTCTCTTGGTATCCATAGAGATATGTAGAAAATCAGGCAAAGATATATTGGTGGTATTGTAGCTCCATTTAGACTTGATAATCTTTGCTTATTCAACACTTCTCTTTTAATTACATTCTAGAAAACTATTCACAAGGATATGAGATTCTTTTCTCTGTAATTATGCTGCCTTTTAGTACTCTGCACTTGCAAGGAGAGGTCAGTTTTTGCTGGGACCCTTCAAGCATGTGCTATTGTATCGTCTGTTGTACTGCTCCCTGGACTTCATTCTCCTGAGCTTTTTTACTACTACTTACTGGGAAGAAAGAAAGCAGATTATTCTTGAATATAGCTTAAAGGGGTTTTTGTTGGTCTGTCTTGAAAATTTGAAGTGGGTGAATTACTTTCTTTTGTGTGCCTGTCTTTCCACAAGAGGTAGAAAGGATAACAGCCAAACTTTTGTGCTCCACGTTCGTCATCTGTGTACTGCACAGTTCCACATGGTTGTATATGACAAAAAGTCATTAAAAAATTTAGTCAATAGTGAGTGAAAAAACAGTGGTTGAATATCAGCTTGCCATGTTGAAATCAGTCCCTTGAAGTAGGATGAGAGATCATTCTTCCAAGTGTTCTTTCTAATATATTTCCTTGTTTTCTTATTATTTCTTTAACTAGTTCCTTTCAAGTTTAATTGGGTTATATTTTAGGTGCTTCTGTTGCATCTAGATGTTTCTGAGCTAGCAGCAGGGTTTGAAGACCTGTCCATGAAATCAGAGATTCTGAATGTATGAAATCAGGATATTTTAGATTATCTGCCTCATTTACTCACTGACTCCAATCGATCAGCTGCAGGTTGCAGTTACTAGTTTAGTTGATACCATCTGGTGATTTTGTAACTCTCACCTCTGTTAGCATCCTGGTGGCTTTGCTTCTCTTCCTAACAAGTTTCTGCTGGGTAGTGCTGTGGTGCTTTCTCATGGCCAACATTAAGAGATGGAAGGACTGACCATGCAGAGGAGTCAAGACACAACAAGGTGGGAGTAGAAAAATGGTTACAGTTATTACAGCTATAAATTATTCTGATTTTTAATAAAAATATAGCTTATTTTACTGTTTATAATGTGAATGTAAAGAGTAAGTCTGATTCTTCTCATGTTTAAAATAAATAGGTGAAGGAAGCAAAGGTAGTACTGGCAGAGGGAAGCAGAGCAATATATGTTGGGGTTTTTGCAGGGTAACATCTTTCCCATTGGCTGTACTTGATGCACTTGGGCCACTGGGGTGGTTTGTCATCAGGCATCACAAAACAGAGTTTCTGAGTAAATTACATCTACAAACACCATGAATTTTACCTTCTCTTACTGTTCAATAGTCTTGTTCCAGGGTAGCAGGGATCAGTAGGTGTGTGCTGGGCAGAAGCCATTGGGTGAAGGGTGGCAGGAGCAGAGGGGTGCTTCATGGGTGGAAGCCAAATTTTAAGAATTTTCAAAGCTAGTCTTTGGGTTACTGTGAAACTCACAGTGGATTTTGTGTATTAATAATATGAATGAGAGATCAGTATCTGGATTGGGATGCCTCCTGGTTTGAGAGTTACTATTAATTTAATTTACTTGATTGTGCAGATTTCTAAGAATGCCTGGGCTTCTACCAGTGCATCTTTCAAACTGAAATTACTGCCTTAATTTTTATTGTAAAATTTATTATTTGGCTTGTAATTTAAGGCCTCCAGTTGGCTTGGATAGAGTAGTAGGTTTTTTAAAGTTGAACATTGGAGGGACATTTTGTGAAGCAACATGGTAAATAGCTGAAGCCTCTGTAAACCTTCCAGTACTGATACAGTTCTTGAACAGCTGATGTAAGCCTTTAAAACCATAATTTGTGAAAGGTTATTCTCAGTAAAAGAAGAGGCTTTTGAACTTTAAAATACAATTAAAAGAAGATGTACATCTGAATTGGTACTCAGTTAAGAATCTAACTATATCTTCAGGAAAATTGCTAGTTCTATCCTCAGTAACCCTTCAATAAAAGAATTTTGAAATTGAAGAGAGACATCTTGTTTTCAAATGACTTTATAATGGTGAAGGCAATAGTAGCAAACCAGCAAGGGTAAATAGTTATTAAAATGGCACACATTAAGAATGATGCCATTATAGTTTTTGCTAGGAATCTTGTCTTAATTACCTTTAGGAAGGGAGAGGGCAGCTGCAAGCAGGGAGTTGGCAGACTCTCTATTTGTCCAAAATAATAGTTAGATTTCCTTGAATTGCTTTCTATAGTCATTAATATTTCAACACATAAAAGAAAAACCAGGCATCACAATGGAAATTATCTCCAGAGATATGAGTAATAGCAAGATTGATCTAAAATAATTTATATGCAGTTACATTGTTATTAACTTGGAGAATGATGGGGACAGAGTATTTTCTATCCTTTGGAGAATTCATTAGGAAGAAAGAGGAAAATGCTCAAAGAAGAAAATGACAAAACAGTGACATAACAAAGATTATGACAAGTCTTTAGTCAGTCTCGTTTTACAGGGCAGTAAGTTGAGAGAAAATTGTGAAAGGATACCTGATAAGCTTCACATATGAAATATTAGTGAGTTTAGAAAAACTTTCCCTAGTAAAAAACCCATGAGTGTAAGATCATCCACAGTTACAATAAATACTTAGAGGTATTGGTACTGAGTCCACCACAAGGCACAGACTGTAAATTTGCTGAAAAAGTTCCTTAACATTTACTTTCCATAACTGTATTGTGCAGTTTCACAGTATTATGCTTGTGTGTCATTGAATCACTTATTGTTTTGATTATTAAAGCTAAAAATGCCAGGATGCTGGCTCACCTCACCCATGATGTAATACATCACGGCTACTTTTCCCAATGTTGCTGTTGCTTCACCCCAGAAATGCTTCTTGTCTTCTTGCTCCTGATGGGCTTAAGTTCTTTTAATAATTAGCATTTTTCAAATCATTGCCTATGATCAATCTGGCAAATGAAGGATTTCCGTTTAAGCTCCCTTCTAAGATTTTCTTTTCCTTTTGGGGTATGTCACTCTGTTGAATTGATGCTGGTTTTATATGCTATGGATTGGCTAAAAGCCTATTGTGACTTTCATAGTATTTTGGGTTTTATAATGAAATTTCAAACCCAGAATGACATTTTAAGTTAAATTCAATTTATTTCTTCCTCTCTTCCAGATAATTATTTGAATAATTTACTTCACATATGAATATAAAAAACCGCCATAAGTAAATGGAGGTTCCTGTTTGTTTGTTTGTTTGTGTTTTGAATGCAGGCAGTCCCTTTGTTCTGGGCTGTTTGTGCTGTGTCTGGCTGTGTCCCAGCTCTGGCAGGGTGTGTTGGGCAGAGGCAGCTCTCAGACCTGACACACTGCTTACTGCCAGCACACAGCCCCTGCTCTGTGGGCTGAAGCTTTCTAGAGTTGCAGTGTTTTCTATCTGTTCATACAGTTTCAGATTTATCTTTTTTCTTTCCCCAGGTATTACATTAAATAAATTCCACTCACACCAAAGAATTGCTCTCATCTGCTCTTAATTTTCCTTTTGTGAAAGCTAATGGGTTTCTGGGAAATTAAATTACACAGTCATTTAGTGAAAGTGCTAAGTGCAGGGCATTTTTACCCTTGGGTTTTTGCTCACAAGAGCGTGTGTTAAGCTTAGTTTTCCCTTCTGTTTACAGTAATATTTCAATCAAATCTCTTTCTTAACGTTTCTTTACCCTGGGTAACACACGGAGGCTTGCTCCACCCGGGGCGGGGGGCTCGTGTCCTTCGTGCCGTTCCTGCAGCAGGTGTCTGCCTGTGCTCCCTGCCCCTGGAGACTTTGATCTCTCTCCTGATGAGCAGCTGTGGCACAGGGGGGGCCTGGCAGCGCTCCTCAGGTGCTGCTCAGGTGTGGCAGTGCCAGGTAGGTGCATGGGCACAGCTGCCTGTCCTCTCTCCTGCCCTGGGCAGCTCTGGGGTGAGCAGGGCTGAGCAGGTGTGGGCTGGGCAGCCTCCCCCCTCCCTGCTGGCTGCAGCAGTGCTGGAGCGTTCAGGCACTTCATCCTTAACCATTCCTGAGTATTGTGCACGTTCAGATGATTTTTGTATCTCTGGATCAGTGCAGGAGTTGTTAGCAGGCTTAGTCTGTAGTGCTGCGGTTCAAGGAAGAAGCCAGAAAGATTTTCTTTCTGTCAAGTAATCAAGTGAATAAATTTGTTCTAGAAAACTCATCAAGCTGGACGATTACACACTGTGCTGGGAAGAGGTGATGATTCCTTTTCACTGGATACTTCCAGTGCCACAGGTATCTTGCAATGCACAGTGAGTCCCACAGGCAGAGCTTGCAGCTCTGGTGGGCAGTGGGCAGTGCTGGTGCTTGCACTGTGCACAATTAGCACAACGGGACCTGGTGCTAATTTATTGGAAGAAGATGAAATGTTGCCTTCTTCAAAATGGTCTCACACTTGAACCCAGATTTTTTGTCATATGAAGTATTTTTGAATTGCCCGTCTGGGAATAAATATGCAAAGTCTGTGGCTTTTACGTTTTGAAATATTTTAGTTCTGATAAAATTTGTTCTGCCAAGCTTGGGTTTTAGTTAATGCAGTCTGATACATTTGAGTGTTGATTTATTCACAGTGTACTCTGCCTCTGAAAAGGGGAATAAATAGTAATCTGATGAAATTTTTAAGTCTTGTATTTCCTCTTTGTTATAACATGTCAGTTTAGCTGCTGCAGGGTATGTTTATCTGTTACAAGGCTCATCAGTGCATGAAATGCTGAAAGGGCATATTTCTCTCCTGTGGTTCCTGCCATCCCTGGGCACTTGTAGATGTGTTCCAGTGGATGGGATCAGCTGGGTGAAGCTGTAGGATTTTAAATTTGAGTCTGTCTGAAGGCGCCAAGCTCCCTTCTAGGGAGGAGGGGGTGATTTTTTCCCATAGTGGTGATGTAACTTCCCCATGAGGCAGTTGCTTAGGGATCTACATAATACCTATTATCCTGTTCAAATAGGAGGCTGTAGAAAGCTCACTGGTGATTAAAAGATAATTTTGTAATTTTTCATGGCTTGTCTTTGTTTTGTAATAAAGATGTTTGCTTATCGCCAGGTGCATAAAAATCATTTACTTAATCACTATTTCATTCCATTAATTTTCTTTTTTTTCATTCTTGCATGCATGTAGCTGTAACCTGTGAGTTGCTAGCAGTCCAGTTTTTAATAAATACAGCAGCCTGTACCCAGTGATTAAATTCTGAACTGATCAACCAAAGTGTTCTAACTAGGCTGCTCGTGCCAAAACAAGTGGCTTTTGTGATTTGGGGCATTGTAGTGTTTGCATTAATATGATTTGAAGTTCTAATAGTTTTCTTTAGAGATTGGGTTTTGGTGAGTCAAATGTTTGTTGCTGCTGGAAACCTGACTTTGTTTAGATAACAGATGTCTTGGAGGGGAAAACAAACCAGATGAAAATAAAAGATGCAGTTTTATTTTTAAGGTGCTTGGGGCTGTTGGACCTCTAATACTGTGATTTTTGTGAGTTGCCTGAGCAGCTGCTGCATTTTCCATATTCCTGTAAGATGCTGTAGGTGTGCAGTGCTTCAGCTACATAATAGATGAATGGGACAAGTGCCATCAAAAGAAAACAAAAATTTTTAATTTGTTTTGGTGATAATGTCTGGACACTTTCACTTCAATCTAATATTGCACCTAAGTTTTGTTTCGGAAAAGTGGATGAAAAATTTTCATGTACAGAAATGTGCATAGACCAGAGGAACAGCAACTCATTCTGTTAAGAGATGGGTATAACTTGCTTTCTTTGCGAGGCTTTCTTGGTTGCTGGCTTTTAATGGTTTTTGCTGGAGGCTGTCAGCACTGCAGCTCTCACACAGGTGTGCAGCTTCTGTCACTGACACGTGTGTGTAAATGGGGTCAGATGAAAATTCTGCAGTTATTTCCTTGGCATCCCTGTGGAGGGGCACTTGGAGGAATTGTGTGCATGGCAGCTACAGCAGGATGGCATTTGGTGGAGGGCGGGTGCTGCTGGGTTGGGGTTTTTTTGGAGGGTGCTCACACAGGTCCTCCATCTGAAGATGAAATATGAGGGAGAGTTGATGCATTATTTTATGTGATGATGTGTTACATACACAATTAAAGAAACTCACATTATTTGGGTTTGCTGTTACTGATTCTTTTAAGGAAAGCAATAACCATAAATTAAGAGATAAAAAATGGTTCATTGAAGTGAGAATGAGGAAGAAGCACAGTGGCTACTGTTGAGATGAGTTGACTGATTTAAAAGTTTTTTGGAAAACTGGCCCTGAGACTTAAAGGTTCCCTACTAGGGAACCAAAGGCAATAAAATATGTAATGTGTAAATGTACAATGTGTAAATTCAAATTGGAATTGTACAGACCATGGGCAAAACTAGTGCTATGGTCACAATAACTGCAGTGAAATTTTAATTTCCTTCCCATTGTAACAGGGACCTCTAAAACAATCCTGGCCTTTTGGATATGTGCAATACAAATGAGGCATCTTGCAATGTCTTCCTCTCATACAATGGGACACAGAAAGCAGAAGTCTTGAGACTGATGTGTGACTTGTTAACAGTCTTGTAAGCTGGGGTTTGTGTTGAATACCTAAGTGCATGACTGTATCATAAATAACTTCCATCATGTTTAAAAAATGTTCTGCAGTGATAGGAAGGAGTGTACTTGTATGCTCTTTATCAGGATACTGCAGTTTTAAGTATGTTTGCTCCCTGGTAGGAACAAAGAGAAGTTTGTTGTACTATTTTGACGTGATAAATAACACTTCTGTTTCTGATGGAATTAATTTCTTTCCTATTACATCATTTATTTATTTCACATTTTGCTGGCCCATTACAAACTGTAATCTCAGATTTTATTTATTTATATATTTGTTTAAATCCTTGAGGTACTTCCCAGCTTAAACTGATTGGTCTGCTAGAATCAAGATTTACAAAAATAAACTCCTTACAGAACCCTACTTCTTAAATTATGCCTTACCTGTCTTAAAAGTTGCATTGCATTATTAAATACTGTAGGGAATTTTCTCATCATGTAATTCTAACTTCAAAGGAGTTTTCAGAAGCTCCTATGTGAGCTATACTATAGAAAATATTTGGCACACCTTCATATTCTACCTCTCAGTCAAAAAATGAGAACTTCTCCCCCATATTTGTAAGTCCTTTTCACTGTAATTTAGAGGAGATTTCATTTCCTTATGGATGTGCTTTATTATTATATAGCTTCAAGTTTGAAAGGTACTGGAATTAGTACAGATATGCTAGATCAGAATCTGAGCTGTTGCTTATTTTCCAGGATAGAGCTTTTACTTTATATTTAGACAAATATCATCCTTTCACCTGGCATGAATTAGATCTTTTTTCTCAATGATAGGTGAGGTGATTTTTTTTTCAGCAGTGCCGTGTTCTGTGGTAAAAGATTGGCTACTGTATTTTACCATCACTGAAAACAATTTCTTTACATCTTCTGGGATTGATATTTTTAAGATTAAGGTAAATTTCACTAGCATTAGAATGTTCAAAAATTATTTTAGATATAACAAAGCTGAGAAATCCACATGGCTTTTTGTGTGTGCTGGGTACTTTGCAGGGTGAGCTGTGGGAGCACGGCCTGGAGTCCCTGGTTCATGCAATGCTCTGTTTACCTTGCACCACTGCGTTGTTCCTGCCCAGCAGAGAGGGGGCTTGAGGGTTATTTTGTTTTGTTTGATTACAGAGTGGTGGGAGGAGGAGCGATGATTGCCTTGTCTTTCTGAGGCTTGGCTGCATTTTTAAAATTTTTTTGTTCACTGCTTTTATTCATCAGTGACAATTTATAAACAGTGCATGTTTCACAATGATTTCAGCCTTGAGTGCCAAACAACTGTATGATTTTGTTCCTTTGTTTGACAGCTATCTGGCACTCAGCCCTGGGCACAATTATAACAAATAGTTTTGTCCAGTATACTTGTATGTTCTTTATTTCAATTACATTTTTGCTATTACGTTAGAAATGGATCTTCCTGGAAATGTGGTTCAGAAGGCACATGGTAAAAAACCCAATCCAAACCCTTTTAAAATCGGATAAAGGAATTGAGTATAAATTTGTTCAGTCAGTATTTTGGAATTGAGGGGAGGAGGGGGCAGCAGGGTAAACAAAGAGAGGCCAGTAGAAAAATACTGCTGGGTTTAGTTGGTTCAGTTTCACAGTTACAAACTATGAAAAAGAATATAGTTTGTTGGCAGGGGGAAAAAGGCCATGTGTTTCTCCAGTTGGTAACCATTTTATCTAGGATACTTTATGTATGTAGAGACAATAAGCAGCGGGCTTGCAACTATTTATTTAGAACAGAGTAAAGCTAAATGGTACTGTTAAAATACAGAATATTTTTTGTATTGATTTATCTCATTTTACCTACATAGAAGAAAATTTAGAGCCCAAATATCTGGAACTCACGGTACTGCATTTAGTTGGCTGGGCTGACATTCTCCAACACGAAGGAGGAACGCTTCCCTGTTACTGTGTGCCTCGAGTTTCTGTTTTCTGTGCCTCCCCCTCTCCCCAGCTCTGACACAGCTTGGTCTCATGATAGAGACATAGTGCAAATGCCAGTAAACCAATGTGAAATAAAACACCAAATGGAAAGGCAGTGATTCATCAGGAGAAAATGTTATCCAGACCCCAGTAAGTCTTTTTCTTCTTTTAACCTGTGCTCTCAAGCATTGTTATTCCCTTGATAATCAGTTTCAGCTCTGTTATTGAACTCAAAGCTGTGTTTTTAAAGTTGATGTTGCCCTTCTACTGATCTCTTCTACTTCCTTGGTGGTACTTTTATGTTGCTTTCTTATTGTTAATGCAATGTAATTGTATCATTGGTCCAGTTTATTTTCTTCAAAAAATGCCAAAGCCTCAGAGATAGGAAATAATATAAACTTTAATTTACACTAAAATCATTAATAGAATAATCTGTCCTCAAATCTGTAGAGTATAATTTTACTGTAGTGTTACTTTGTGGTTAAACTTGTATTTTTGTCCCTTGAATGCACCCATCTGGATCAGTACCCTGTTCCACCTGAGCACTTTCCTAAGGCTTGTGCTCAGCTGCACGTTGGGATTTTTCCTGTCTTTACCTGGCTTGTCTGTCTGCCTTGCTCTGTTGACTTGTTTTGCCTCTCTTAAGAAAAGACCATTTTTATGTGGTTTTGCACAGATGTGTTGCCCTTTGTAAAGATTTCTTTTCTTTTTGTTTTCATCATCTTAAATATAAAGAAAAGGTAGATTCTAAAACTACTTTTGCTCTGTTACTTGCCCTGTGATACAAACCAGGCTATCATGCCTGACTGTTCAAGTCCAGACCAGATAATTTTTTCACATTCTCTCTGGGTTTTTGTGGTTCTTTCTCTGTGCACCTGTTAGTGGCCAGTGCTGTTGGTGGGACACCATGGTAGAGGAGTCTTTCTCCAACATGGGTATTTTTCTTAGTTTTTGAGACATTTGTATACTGAAAATTGGCATCTTCTAAGCAGTCTTTAACTGCAGATTCTGAGCAGGAGTGCTGTGTAGTAGTGTAAATTTTCCCCTTCACAGGACAGATTATTGAACAATAGATTTGGAAGATTAAAACTTCATATTGCAATGAGGTATAGTAATGCATTCACTAATACTCTCTTAGAAATGCTAAAAGTTATGGTGCACAAACAAGAGAATAATAAAAACCAATATGGGAAAATACATTTTAAAGTGGAAAAATAATAATTCATTGATGGCCAGCTTTTAAAGGATGTTAAAGCAGGACTAAAGCTTACATACAGTGGAGGAAGGAATATGAGCCAGATGATAAAATTAGACCTGAAATAATTGGAGTGCAAAATTAGTTAAAATTTGCTTATTTCTGTGTTAGGTCAGCAGCATGGCTTGAAGGGGAACTTTGCAGTTTTCCACTGCAAAAAGCAAATTCACATGCACATTATTAGTGCCCAGTATTTGTTATTTGAAACATGTCCTTTTTCCTGCAGCTTCTGAGATGTGTGTGGATGTTTTTCAGAATGCTTGATCCCTTGTAGCATGTACCATGCAGCTCAAGGCAAGAATCTTTAGATGTCACAGTCGTCTTGCCACACATGATGAATCACTCTGCCTAAAGATTTTCTGCCCACAAAGCCTCTGGGGTGGCTGTGTCTCCCCGAGGATGTTCTGTTCCACTGGCCATCTGAGCTAACTGTGCTGTGACCACTTTGGAAAGTACTAAATCCAAACTTCTTCACATTTTATTTCTGTCAGTGCATTATAAAAGGGGACGTATGCAGAGAAGTAGTTCAGCTTTAAAAAGACGGTATTGCCTTGAATGTGTTTTGTTTGAATTTTTTTTTTTTAATTTAATTTGCATGACAATCATTAAATCAAGTGATTGTAACTGCAGGATACCATACAAAATGCCTTTTCCTAGATTTTCCCTTTTTAATTTCTTTTTTAAAAATATTGCCAATAATGAATTTCATGGCTTTCCTGATTGTGTCCCTCTTTGGATGTTCTTTGGTTGTATTGGCCTGGGAGACAGGATTAGTGGCAGCTGGTAATAAAACCTGAAGTTTCAAGATATTGAACAGGTATCTGATTGATTGTTTCCTTTCAGAGTCCATAAATTTGCTGTGGGGAGCTTGGGGGACCACTCCAAGAAGAACATGTAAAATATGTATGTTTTAAATGTTTTTAGGATTTAAAGAGCAATTAATGCATTTTAAATAATTCAAAATTTGTGGTAGGTAAACTTAAATTCATATCTGGTTATTAATTTTTCATATTCAGGGGGCTAAAACAACATGCATTGAGCACTTTGTTGAGACAAATCTGTAGAAGTAATACATCAAAAATAAGACATAAGAAGTGACAAATTACAGCAAGTAAATTGTATTTTTAGCTTTCTTTTGAAAAGACTATTATTAATTATTTATATTCTTACCCTTCCTGCCTTTTTGCCTTTGGTGTCTTTATGATGATATATATTGCTGTGTTCTCTCCTTGCCGTGTGATCAGTGGAGTCCCTGACTCCCTCTGTAGCCTGTTCAAGGTCTGTTGCTGTGAGGAGGACGTGGCCCTTCGCCTGCTCTGCTCCTTCCCCCTGAGAAAATTCATGAGCAGATCTCAGCAGTGATTTTAAAAAGGGGTGGCAATGTAACCACCAACTGTTAGATGCTGTATTTCATCTTCTGCAGTTGTGCAAAGAACCACCTTTTCTAACTTAAATCTCCTTTCTCCTTTCTGTCCTGTTGACCCTTTTCAAATATTTGCTTAAATAAGCATTGATGGGAGAACTGCTCATCTGTTTTCTTTTTTGGATGACAAATATAAATTTAAAAAAATTCCACAGACTTACTTTTTTTCCCTTGTGGATATTGATTTTTTTAATAACTATGCATCTTGCAAAAGATATTTTCACTACCAAGTACATTCTTTAAATACAGAATAGCTCTGAGCGGTGTATATGTTCTCTCTATCATAACTTGGAAATCCTTTTTGATGAAGACGTAAAAGATACCAACTCTTTAAGAACCAGCTCAGTAAGTACTGAAAAAGTGCCCAAAATATTCCTCATAAAACACACCCACCCTTTTCCATGTTATTCCAACACTTCTTTGCAAGGAGGTTTTTACCTATAGAAGATAAATTCTTGGTTCTTGTCCTGATTCTTTTTTTCTCATTAAAGATTTTGGTTTTGTTAGCTTCTTTACATTTGCAGCTCTTCAATAGATGCAGTCTGTGTCACATTGAAAAAAATTGTATTGGAATGAATGTCTTATTTAATACCTGAAAGTATAGCATGATTAGTTAGAAAAATGCTTATTTGGAAGTCAAAGGCAGCTATGCTTGCCCAAGGTTTAATATTCTGGTTTTTTATGATGAATCCAGCTGTGAAGCCTGAATGGAAATCAGACAGCTTGACGCTGACAGCTGATCATAAGGAGTCCAGTTAGGCAAAACACAAAATGAATCATTTTTGTTGACCCTGGATAAAGCTGAGTAACGTCAGTATAGCTGATTAGATAGAAGGGAGCACTTAGGCAGGATCTAAACTTCAGAGCATTCAGTGTAGCTGGGTTTGAATGTTTCTGCAGTAGTTGAAGAAAATTCTTAGTAGCACTGAAGATTTTCTTTAGATTTCAATTCTTTCAAGAATTGCTTTCATTGAGGGAAGTAGATTCTTAATTTGAGCTGTGCTTTCAGTTTTAAGTTTCATTCATTGAATGAATCTTTTAAAGCTTCTTTTAATATTGGGCAAATGTGTGTCTCTTGTTAGTGTAACATTTGCATTGCCTCCCTGCCATTTAACTGTTTTCACTCAAGAAATTGCAAAACTCTTTCAGTCTTAGCTATCGACTGTCATAAGCTTCCACACATTCTTGCTTATGATTATTGTAAATATTAATTTTGCCTTATTTTTCATGCTGTGAGTACTTTTTAAAGAAATCCATTTAGGATACTGCACTGATAAGATGAGGTTGTTTTTGGTTTTTTATAACTGTTTTGTTCGTTAACTTCTTGCTCCATCTTTCCAAACACTGGTTCTTGTCTGATTTTTTGTGAATGAATTAATCAAAGCTACTTTTTACAAGACAGATTTCCTAATTTATACATTATATACTTCTGAATTATATATAATGTTTTACTGATAACTTTGCTTGTATATATTTTGGGAATAAGAATTGTAGTATAACTAAAGCTTCATTGGAGTCCTTTGGTGTAGAAAATGCTTCAGGAGTTATGTATAGTCTTCTTTATGGATTAAAATTTGTGTTACTGTTATCATGATTCCTTCACTGATCTCAACAAACAGATTAAAATCTGTTCATGTTCATCCTGAGGTCCTTACAGCCTATATCACTTATATAACAATTAGATCCCTGATATCTGTGCCATGCACTTTTAAACAACTCTTCTCAGAAGTTCACTAAAATGTGTGTCTGGTGCATTTCATCCTGTCTTTGTGGAAATCCCCTGCTCACAAGCAGCACCACCTTTTGCCATCTTGGAATCCCCAATTTTTGAAGTGTCTTTGATGAATCCTAATCCCGTTGTGCTCTAGTTCCCGTGTGTTGAGCGGAGCCTTTCAAAGGCGCAGTTACAGCACACGCAAGTGCGAGCCAAGCCCCGTTCTTTCCCATCCTGTCCATGAGAGGCTGGTTTTGTCTGAGGAACAGAAGAGCTTTAGTGGCTGCTTCATGCTGCCCACCAGAGTTCCCTGTGGCTTTGGCTTCAATCAGACACAATTTTAGCCCAGGGAAGGGAAGAGAGATGTTCAGATGGACCTGGAGACGTGAGCTGTCCCCTTGTTCTCCATCTTACTTGATGTTTCCAGGTAAGGGTAAGCTTTGCTGAGGCTCTTTGATTTTGGATGACATTCTTTGTCAAACTCCTCCCCAGCACTTTCCTTTGGGAATGTCACCAGCTGTTAGTTTTTTGGCTCTTAAGAGATGTCAAGTCTGTAGCATAGCCATCGACTTTCCCTGTGTTGCATATGAAGTGTAGTGAATATTAGTACTTAATTCATTATATGACATTTTCATTTCTTTTCAAGAGCTTTCAAAATAAAAGGAGCTGAATTTAATCTAAAAAATGGATCTTATTAAAGGAGAAATTCTGATTTTAACACTATAGGTTCCCCTAACACTGCAGTAATTAGCATTCTGTAAGTGCCCGGAATAGAACCAGTCATCAGGCCCTTAATTTAATAATTTATTGATTAATGATTTTTGTATTCTAATGAGGGAGAACACTTCCTCTGCTTCTGGTCAACATAATTCTGCAAAAGGATGTGAATATTCCTTTGACAATACTCATGTTTGTTCTTTAACCCTTTCATGCTCTTTTGTCTAACACCAAGCGTGCCACCTTTTTATTGTGTGTAGGGTTTGGATTACAGGACTCTGATTTAGCCCTGTGGTTCTGTGAATCATATCCAGACTCTGAATTGTTAACAAAATATAAATATTTCTGTGCATTTCCTTGAGATCTTTGAAATAGAGGAGGGAGGAAGTCAAGGAAAGATTAGAAGGGCTGCAGCACCACAAACCACCAGATTACCTGGATGCTAACTATAAAAAAGTGTGCTTTTTGCTTCTGACATTTTCTCCCCCTCCTTGTATTAATGAATTAAATTGTGCTGTAGTTCCTTTGTGTAGCCTCCCAGATAGGCCAGGAGGAATTGCCATCGACCTAAAGCAACATGTAGTGCTTCAGAGTGCAACCTAAGAACTGTACTCTTATCATGCCTACATACTTATTTTTTCAAGTTCTCAGGAATTTATGCCCAAAAGCAAAACTTAGTTGGTTCAGTAGATGCTACATTTGCATAAATTTTAACTGTAAAATTTAGAGGTGTCTGTTCTTCATATAATCAGTTTAAGAAAAACATAAGTAAAACTAAACTCTTTGCTTTGATACCAAATGGGGGAGTCCTACCTACCTGGGTACTTGCAGCATTCTAAACATTATATGTGTGTATTAGTAGTTTGTTTAGTCTTTTACATTTCAGTTTCAACTCATTTGACTTTTGGCCCCAAGGTGCAATGTAATTCCCAGAGAAGATGTGCTCCTTATCACGTTTGTTTCCTGAGTATCTTTTTAACAGTGTGAATACTTAACAGTATAGTGTGATATGCCCTGGCAAAAATGTCACCATATCCTTATGTCCATAATGTTTATTATACTCCTGAGTCATCAATAACACAAACATAAATTACCATTTGTAATTGACCTTTCTTGTGAACTAGTCAAAAGCAGCTAGTGCTCTGATCCAAGTCTCGGCGTGTCGGGATCACACTGCATTGTGTACTTTATCTGCTTGTTTTAAAACTAATCTGTGATACTTGGCCTAAAAGAAATAAAATTATTTCTTTCCCTGAGAGCATTGGTAAGCATATCAATAATTTTTGAAGTAGTTTCTCATTTTTTTTTTGTTGTTACCGGTGCTCCTGTTTGTTTCATAATTTAGTCTTGCATATCACCAGGTCCAGCAGCACATTCTTTCATTGATTTTTCATCCTGCTTTGTCCTTTATCTCTGCTTGCTTGCTATTGTTCAAGGGTGGCTTGGTGAAAGGTGCGAGCGTCATGCAGAGTTTATTTTGGCAAAATGAATAATGTTGCCATTGATCTGGTCTGAGCAGACTCCTTCCTCGGGCAGAAGTTCTTAGCTTCAGGTTGTTTCCTTCTTGCAGGCTCTGCTCGAATTGCAGCGTGGAGCCGGTGGTTGAGCTCTACCCAGCACTCTATTAATATGCACAACATGACCGGTTTCGGGGGAAGGTTATTAGAATGCTGGTTTGTATCCTCCAGTGAATGAAATGATGTGTGATTATGAAGTCATCAGGCATGGACCAGTAAGGCTCGAGAGAGCCTCCCCCCCAGGTCCTGGGGGTGCCATTGATTGGTGACCATGTGTTTGTGCCCGATAGACTGTGAAATGGTGTGTTGCTACACGGCTGTGTTGCACCTGCGCCCCACCGAGGTGATTGATTGGTTTGGTCATGTGGAATGTTCCCATCTGGTCTGCAGTAATGTGTTTTTTTTGTTAGGGTTTTTTTTTCCTTCCTTCCTCTTCTCTCCCATTTCCCCTTCATGCGCAAGCCGCGAGTGCTGGCTGGGGACTCGGAGCAGGCAGTGGCAAAGGCAGCGCTCAGCTTCGCCTCGTGAACAAAGTGGGGCTGCTGCAAGCGCCGCTCTCAGCCCTGCTCAGGGACCACAGAGGCTCAGGGGGATCACGAGCAGCTCTCCTAAAAAATACAAACTGCAGGAGGGACGGGATGCAACAACCGAACCCCAAAACCTACGTGTCACTGCAGATTTCTTACTGATTTTACAAAAGCGCTCTGCTATTGTAATTAGATTACCCAAGTAGCAGTGCATGTGGAAGATCTTATTTAACCTCAGGAAAGTAGTAGTTTATTTATTGAAAACTACTGATGTTGCACTTTAAATGCCAAGAAATTATTTTAGTTCCTTTAAAAAAAATTCTATGGTTACATTGGGCGGTCTTGTTTGATATTTCTTAATCTCACTCCTTTTTCATAATTGATCTATTCATTCCACTTAATGACTAATTACATATCAGAGCACATCATCAGCAGCATTCATCATTGTAGAATGTAATAATCAATGACATTTCAACAAAGGAAAAAATAAATATGCAAATAAGGACTCATTAACATTTGCATGAGCTGTTTGAATAATCACGTTGCTGACAAGGCTGTAATTAACAGAAATTGATGCTGAGTTCAGTATTTGATAGTGTGTTTTCTCAGCGTTTTATTGTTGTCACTGCGGGGGCTGGAATGAAGTTCTGCTCTACTTGTACCTTGACTTAGGCTTGATGTGATGGGTTGTGCCAGGTAGCAGAGGCTTCTGGGAGTCCTTAATTCATCTGTGACCTGCACTTAATGCATAGAAAGATATTTACTTAAATTGCCATATTGCTAATGAAGGATTGTTAAATTCTTGATAATTGTATAACAACTGAAGGCAAACCTTTTTTCCCAAGTCAGGAAAACTAAAAATTATTCACTTTTTTTTTTTTTTAATTGGTAATCTTTTGCATGAGTCAGGCACTTTGAAGCTATAGAATGTATTATTTACATTGAAAATGAGGTATTGATGTAGGATTTTTGGGGTTTTTTGTCTCTTCTTAATCTGGCACACCGTATCAGTGTCAGGAGTCTTGAGCTTTATTGTAATTGAAAATCACTTGGTAAGGAAAATGTTGTGTAATTATGAAATGTACAGTCTCTGTCTCTTCCCCTCCGTTTTTATTATTGCAACTTTACTGTCTCCTCCCTCATTTTTTTTTCTTTTTTCTTTTTTCTCCCCTTGAAGCTTCCTCTTTTTGTCATGGATATCAACTGAAATGAACAAAACACAATAAAGCTGTTTATGTCAGTTTTTTTGGATGACTGTAAGTGCTGATTATAACAAGTTTAAGGAATTTCCTTTGTTGAGTGTGTACCCACGCCATATGGCTCAACATGGAACATTAACTTGACAGGGATAATGGATTGTGGTATATGGAGACAATTTTGCCTGCAGCTTCACTATAACTCATTCTGGTTGGGGATCACAAGTTTATAATATAGGATGCAGCAAACATCCAGATGGATTTACTTTACATAAAAGAGTTGCGTTTCTTTTTATTTCCTGCCTGTAATTGGGGGGGAAGGGAGGCGGGGGGGGAAGACTTTTAAAAAAAGAATTAAAAAGTGGTAAAGAATGGGTCTTATTCAGGGAAGAAAAATCTTAGCATGTATGTAGCTGAAGTGTTTTGGTTACACTGAAATGTGCATAGGTGAAGTGTTGTTACTTATACACAGACGCAGACAATTGTTGAAATAATATCTCAAGTGCTTTCACTTTTCAGAATATTTCAGTACAGCTCCAGTTCTAGAAATACATAATGTTCTAGGATAGTGTGAAAAAAGCTATTTAAAACATATCTCTGATTTTTCTTCAAGGCTGTTTTTATCATAAGCAAAGTGACCACTTAATTAGCATTTCTGGTGCTTTGGTAATGCTCCTATAGTACTCTGCTTTCTTTTAGGAAAATAATAATCCTTCTAAGCTTTTTGTGATACATGCAAAGAAAATACTGCTGAAATAATTCTACTTCTGTGTTTACCTCATATAATAGGAAGTGTCCAAATGTCTTACAAATATAACAAAAGTCAGTATAAATCTAATGTGTCCTAGTGATCTACATGCCCAAGGTAAGTCCTAATTTTATGAATACTTCTGCATCTAAGAGACTTTAAGCACACATAATCCCATTAAGCATGTATGTAGCTGTTTGAAGGATCAGGGTCATAAATCCATATTTAGGATTTCAAATAGAGCTACATGACATGGCTTCAGCATTCCTGTGCACTTGTGATTGAGTTATACTTCAAATAAAATTGGGTGTTTTGCTATTTGAAAAGCAGCCATCTTTTAGCTATCAATTTTGGAGATTCTTTTAAAACACTATTTTTTTGAGACTCTGAATTTGGACCTTCTTTATCTAATATAGCTGTTGTAATTTTTTTTTAGCGCTCTCTCATGGATAAGAATTTTTTTTTTTCAGTTACCTCTTGAAAAAGAGGTAAGTACCTGAGCAGATGGACGAGACATGGTTCATGGTTGGGCGAGAGATGCTGGTAGTGATTATAATTGGTGCTGTTTGTCTGTCCAGTCTTCCTCCCCTGTCACTGACTTAATATGTTGATATTACAGTTTAGCATTTTTAGACATTATCCAAAGTTTCAGAAAGTAGACAGCTATAAAGAATCTGCATTTGAGAAGGGAGCAGTAAAAAGGATCACTAACTATTGACCTATGAAGAACCTATGGAGAATCTGTGGTAGCTTAAGATGTGGGGTTTCTTTCAGGTTTTCATGCTGCAAATTATACTTGAAAAAGCTTCTCCATGTTCATTCATCTTCCCCCTGCATGCCTGGCTGGGTGTGTGATAATCACAAACAGGTGGGATTTTACTATGGACTTAGACATTGTTGCTTGTATTCTTTCTATGGAGTCCCTTATTTGCTACTGCCACTACAGCTACAAAAAGACAGTCTCAGGAAAACACATGGATTTATCTTGAATATTTTCAATAAAACTGGCACTATATTTGATGTAAAGGAGCAAAAACATCATCTCTAATATACCAGTCAGATGGTGGATCTTCAATTTATTGTCTGCTGTTTGGGAAACACTAGGATAGGGAAATGTACACCAGTGTTGCAATAAACTTGAAGAATTTAAGTCAGTAGATAAGAAAATTCTTTCCAGGAACTGTAAGGGGAGTTGACTATTTCTGCCAGATTCTGGACTTCTTGTCTCCTTTTAAGCTTCAGAAAGAAAAAAAGATTCAAACCCTCAGGAAACACTTAATAAAATTGAAAATTTGAAATAACATTTGTGTCCTGTATCAGAATTTACCAGCCCACCAAAGGATTCTGCAGGACTCTATTTGCAGAAGAACATGAACGTTCTCCCTAGGTTACAGTGGTGACCACCTGCAGCACCGATGACACTCCAGAACCAGAGTTCTGTCAAGGTGCAGTTGCTGTGCTGGCAATACAAATGTTGCACTCTGTGTATTTTTCTTATTCAGGTCCTGGAAAAGCTACAAAAGCAAGCTTCACTTTTTTCTGGTCTTGTAATGTGTAGTGGCCTGTGGGGAGTGCTCTAATGATCCAGCCTTGTTAATGGCTTAGTGCAAGGATGTGATAAAAGTCCAGTAAGTTGTCAGTAGAAAGGCCATCAATAGAAATTTATGAAGAGTAATGCGTGCAAGTGAATTCCAGCGGCCTCTGACAGTAAGCTGCCCTAACCCTCTTTGATCCTCAAGGGCCTGCTGAATCTCAAGTTGAAGTCAATGGTTTGGGTATAAAGAGCAATGATTTAATTTTTGTTTCGCTAATGATTTATTACTAACTATTGCTGCAGCCCTTGGACTACTGTTTTTCTTTACTGAGCTGCCCTTTAAAGGGACTCGGTCGTGAGGGGAGTCTCGGCCCGCGCCGGTGCAAGGCCGCGCTGCCCGTGACATTCCGTGCGCTGCACGCCCGGCGCCGGGAGGGGGCGCTCTGGGCACGGCAGCGGCCGCGCCGCGGGGAGCGGGAACGCGCCAGGGCCGCCTCCGCTGCCCGGACGGCGCTGCCACCACCCCCTCCCCCGGACGGCACTGCCACCACCCCCTCCCCCGGACGGCACTGCCACCACCCCCCTCCCCCGGACGGCACTGCCACCACCCCCCTCCCCGGACGGCGCTGCCACCACCCCCTTCCCCGGACGGCACTGCCACCACCCCCTCCCCAGACTGGTATTGCCGCCACCCCCCCCAGACGGCACTGCCACCACCCCCTCCCCCGGACGGCACTGCCACCACCCCCTTCCCCGGACGGCACTGCCACCACCCCCTCCCCTTGGATGGTATTGCCGCCACCCCCCAGACGGCACTGCCACCACCCCTTCCCCCGGACGGCATTGCCGCCACCCCCCCCGGATGGCATTTCTCCCCCGCCCCCTCCTCCCTCGGACGGCATTGCCACCCCTCCGAACGGCATTGCCAGCCCCTCCGGGACAGCTTTGTCACTTTCCTCCTCTCCCCCCGCCCCCGGACGGCGCTGTCACCCCTCCGGACGGCATTGTCACAGCCACACGGCGCTACTGGCTCCCCTCTGCTCCAAACGCGACGTGCTGCGAGCCATCACTTTGTTTCTACCTTTAGACAAGGTGGACTGTATTTTATAGAAAAAAACAGAAATTAATGTCTAGCTTAAAATAGCACTACTGTTAAGTTGCAAACGGGTTAGTGTTAACTTAGTACTTTTCCAATATTTCCCGTAGTTTTGACAGAATTTCTCAAAAACTCCATGAAGAGTTGGCTGAGATGCGTTTTCCTTTGTCAGATTTCTCTGTGATCCGCCTTCAGTCCCCTATCAGTTTCCTGAGTGTGTAGTTCACATGAGAAATCCCTGCTGAATTTAGAACATTTGAATACTTGGAAGTAGATATGTGTGTCCTTAGTGGCTTTACAGAATTTGTGCTTAAACCTACTTCTAATAAATGTGGAGTATTGATTAAGTCCTGTTTTCAATGAGACCTTCAGAACCAAACCAATGTGATTAAGTCTCGGTGTTTGTTTAACAGTGGTGTGCTGACCAGTGTGAAAAGGAGAGTGACCATATTCCTAAACTGGATCTCAAACAGATGAAAAGTTAGCTAATGTGGGGCAGGATTAAATTACTAGCGAGTGGAAGTCTTGTATCTTGCCCTAAAACAGAAGACTGTCTTTGTTCTAAAGAGGCATGCACACTTTAATGCTCCCTTTTGGGGAGGGAAGCAGTTCTGAAAGCTCAGTGCCATTCCTTGTCTCTGGGCTGCCATGTGACTTTCTCCATTTACCAGTTTTAAAATTGCCTCTGTAATTTATTTTCAACAGCTTACTTGAAGCAAGTGAGTTGGAATTGTATCAAGGAAGAAAGTTTGAAATTCTTCGGCCAAAAATTTTCATTTTAACTGTAGGGGCAGATGCTCCTGCCACCGAAGCTGTGTTTCTGCTTATGTACTTTGTTCAGTAATTTGGAAGACTTAGCATTAGTATCATTACTTACAGAATTGAATAACTTTTCATTTCAAGACAGAACAGCAGCAGGATTTGAAATGTTTGAGTTTGGCAAGAAAAGGCTTGTCTGTAAAACAATGAAATTGCGTTGGGGAAATACAGTGCCTCTGTTCAGCTGTGGCGGGCTGAGGTACACTGCGAGCTGTTGTGAGCTGCAGCTGCATTTACCATCAAACACTGAGCTGCTGCCGATGAATGTTTTGTTTTTAGTGTCATGGAAACTGTGAGCCAAAGAATGGATATTCTATTCATCTGGGAAAATAGCAGTTCACTGCATAAAACATCAGTTGCTTCCAAAGCAGTTCTTAAAATAGACTTTGTGAATATAACCCTAGAAGTAAAAGTGCAGCAATTTAAATGACCTCAGTACTGCTTTGGTTTTTTAAAATTAGAATATATGTGTGAATGAAATAAACACAGAGGTAGTGAAAGTTTCAAGATACAGCTGTAGCATGGAACTTCTACAATGATTCCATGTTTTTCTTAACTATACAATTCTTAATTTAAAGAAATGGAGAAATCCAGATATTTCAATATGAGTCTTAATCCTTTTTATGACTCTTCTCCAAGTGGCTTGCCTAAAGAAGCATAGTTTTGGTCATCATTCAGAATCATTTGCTGTTTTGTACAGCAGAGTGCAAATCATAAACTCATTGCAGAGACCGGATATCCAAGAGAGTGCTCTCATGGGCAAAGAAGGAAAGAGGCACAGATCAGTGTTGTGTGGGCTTTTAAATGCAAGAACATTTTTGCAGAACCAGTATGTAAGGAATAATTAAGGGACTTAATTCAGTTGAATTGGAAAACTTAAACTTATTTCATTAAGTTTTGGTGTTGAGGGAAAAGTATATGTAAGAGGTAAAGAGAAACCAATACAGACAAATACATAGAAAAATAGATATGTGAAGTCACTGCAAAAGTAAGCTGAAGAAATTGGAAGTAATATGACCTGATGGAAGGTGGGGGCAGAATTGCCAGTTGCAGGATTTCAGAATCCAGGATTCTGGAATGGATGTGATACTGGTAAAAAGAAAGAAACCCTTGCATCCAGTGAAAGCACTGGGATTCTTTCTGTTTATTGCTTTTTGGCTTAGGTTTGGTTGGTTGGTGTTTGTGGGCTGGTGGGATTTCGTTTTGTTTTTATTGGGGGTTTGGAAGTGAGGTGCAATATTTTTGATCTGTGTAAGGTGTGCTGGGCAGAGGTGATGGTCACTGCCCTGCCCGTGCTGTCTCACCTGCAGCTGCCCCTCCCAGCCCCCAGCCTGCACTGGTGCAAGGGGCTGCTCCTGGCCAGGTGTGGAACTTTACATTTGTTATGGTTGAATTTTATGAGGTTCCTGTTGGCCCAATCCTCCAGGTTGTTTCTGTTCCTCTGAATGGTGGTCCTGCCTTCAAGTATACCAACTGCATCTCTGAAATTACAGTCTGTAAAAACTCTTTCAGGATGTGCTCTGTGTTTTCCTCCAAGCTGATAAAGACTTTAAGCAAGAAACGTTCCATATACACTGTATACTTGATAATAACAGAATTATAAATGCAGGGAGAGTGAAAAACAAGGTAAATTTAAGTTTGAAAAACTACATGAGAAGTAAAATAGGTGCTTCAGATGCTGAGACTTAGATAAGTTACTCAGAACAGGATCAAGAAAAGTGTTTTATAAGTGTTTATGACTGTTTGATATCAAGTGTAGTTGAAAGCTTACAGCAGAGATAACAGCTAGGTATGAAAAGGGAAATGTCTTTGAAATTAATCCTTGTTTGTGTATAAAAGGCTTGCACAATAATATACAGAACCTGTTCTATAGTCCAGGGAGTTGAAGTACAAGCAGGTAAAATAGATAAAAAGATATAAAGCCCATGTGGTTTTGCTTTCACTCATTAATACTGTTTAGGCTTACAGGGAAGATTTTCACTCTGCAATCCTTTCAGGGACCATAACCACATAACACCAGGGTGGACATTTGGCCTTTTCTAGTCAACACATCAGGAGGTTCCCTGTGGGATTTGCCAAGGCCACAATGCCTTTTGCAGAGGTGCTGGGGCAGGCCAGCAGGAAGGGCTGGGATAATGGAGGAATGTGGAAAGTTTCTGTAGCTCCTACCCTCCCCCTGAAGGGGAAATCCAGTTCCAGACTGCAGGGCCTTGCCTCAGTCCTGCACGTGGCTGAATAAGAGGCAGTTTGCTTCCCAAAGTGCAGTTCAGAGCACTCCACTGACCTGTCTTCATTTGTTTCAGTCTGCCAGCTCTGAATTTCCAGTAACGCATTTAGATTGACGAGCTGATGCTTAAAAACAAAAAGGTAAAAACCCCTAAATCTAGGGATGAGCTGTGAGTCATGTTGGTGTTTCCAGTTGCATTTAAAACATTATCTGATACTTAACTTTCACTCCCTTCATGCATTCTTATTTTAATAGAGTAATAAGTTTATTCTTTTAAATAATTCCTTTTAAATGTAGCCTTTTTTTGTGAAACAGTTTGTTATTGATGCACATGGCTTACAAAGCTCAGGTACATTGATAGTGTACAGTGCCAGCTTACAGTGAAAAAACCACACCTTTCCCACAAAATCAGATTGAAGAGTATTGCCATTAGCCTGCTAATCCTTTATTAATAAATTCCATTTTGGTGATGTCATTATTTACAAATTGCTATCAGGGGAATAAATCGTTTAGATAATCCCATTTACTTATTTTAAATAGTGTACAAAAAGAACCTTCCTATAGAGATCTTGCACTTTATGAATATTCTAAGACTTAGTAAAAACCAGCCTTAATATCTGAGATAACCCCTTGGTTTATATATTTTTGAAAAAAAATTTAATCCATTTGGAGTCAGGATACCTTGACCTGCTGATACAGATGTGCAGAGCATTAGTAATTGCTTTTACATTCTCCATGTTGTTGTAATAGAAAGTATTTCATCATTCTTATTCATGTCACCATTTCTATAAAATAATTACCAATATTGCAATGAGCTTTCCTTTTATTCTTAACATGCTGAGGAAAAGTGTTTTCCTTATCTGCTTTAGGTCATTTAAAGCCTGTGTAAAGCATGTGTAGCCAAGCAGAGAGGTAGGATTTATTGATATGTGAAGTTTTAGTCTTTAGTGCATTGAGCAGCTCCCCGTGTTCCATGGTGTTTTCACACCTGAGACTTAAGATCACCTTGACTATGTCTGGGCTTGGGTTATTTTTCTTAATGTTTCTTCAGTTGCATTCCCACACCTGTTACGATCTCTTAAAAATAATCTGTTACTTAAAACTCCAGTGTTCATCCTGGAGGTGCCTTGGCAGTAAGGTATTGGTGTTTTCATAAATACATGGAGATGTGAGGTGCCTACAGATGAGGGATGGTTTGGAGACATCTGTGGTTTTGAGTGGTTTTTTTGGTGGATAGTTAAAAGTTCATTCTCTGTGTAGCTGCAATACCAGTTTACATTTCTGCACACTTGTGCAGTTACTGTCAGTGGTTCAGGCCTTGGGAGGATTGCTTTCAACTTTTGGACATTCCAAAGTCCCATACTGTAAATATTGCTTTTGTACTAAAAGAAGAGCACCTATTTTAAGCTCCTAGCATTTTAAGTACTTTGCATTACTCTAGACTATGTAATTATTCCTTCTGGGGTTTTTGTTTCACATCCTTTTGGTTCGATGCACCTTGGTATAATGCATGTGAATGATCAGGAGTTTCCAGCCCCTAACCAGAACGTGGCTCCTTTCAGGCACCATCTCTTCAGTATTGCCCCTCTTGTTTTAACAGGTAACTTGGTTATTCTGTGGTACCTGTGGGAGTTGTTTCTAGAAGAAGTAATACTCAGAAAACACTTAACATCTTATTTTCTCTTCCAAAATGTGTTATAGCATCTAAACCCCTAATGTTTGGGGTTTGGTTTTCTATATTGTTTTCCTGTTTTGTTTGGTTCTTTGGGTGGTTCGGTGGGGTTTTTTATTTAATTGGTTGTTTTCTGGGGTTTTTTCTGCTGTTAGAGTTTTTTTTCTCCAGTTTAGCATTTACAGAGCCCACAGATTGCAAATTCCTGTTTTGCAGACCTCTGTCTCTGCAATTGAGATGGCTGTGAGGGGCAAAGTTAGAAAAGGTTGTGCAATTCATTCAAGTAAGGACTGTCAAAAGTGTTCTACAGCAGAGGAGCAGTGTATGAATTTGCAGGTGCCTTGTGGAAGATGGTTATAAATGTTTGTGGTGTTTGTGCCTGTGTTTATACACAAAATGGGCAAGGGAGGAATCTTTCTTTGTTGACAAGCTGGCTTTTCACATGAAATGAGAATCAATACATCTTGGATAGTAAGAGAAGCTGTAGATACCTGCAGAACTTATATATATATATATACACACATATGAAGTAATCTAGTAATTTGTAGTAAGTAGTGTCACCAAAATAATCTTTTAATTGGAAACAGGTGTAGCATTTTGTTGTAAAGTGTGGATTCTCTATTCATTTCCAATTAAAAAATCCTCTTGACTTTAGACTTAAGAATGTAATTGACGTTCAAAGTAATTTTTGTCCTTAGATCTGGGACAAATTCCACACCAGGAGAGCAAGGGATGCTTTTTGAGTTAACTATAAGTAGCAGCTTTGCTAGTTACTTAAGAATTTCAGCTAAATCCCTTGGGGATGAGGTGGGGAAGATGACAAAAGAAAAAATATTTTAATTGGCAAAGTGAAGACACTTGGATGCTCTAGAAAAACAAGAGCATAGGATATCCAACAAGGATAGGTGAGTTAAGTAAATGTATATGACTAATACCAGTGTGGAATGGCTGTGTGTTCACATGCAAACTCACTTTGATTATTGTTTTCTGGATATTCTATATCCCTGATCTCTCTCATTTTTAGTATATTTTTAATCTGTGTCTCACTGGGTGTTCTCTCTATGTGCAGCACACATCATGGGTTAATAGAGTGCTGCCATTGCTAATGGTAAGGTTAGCCTGGGGTAGACATAGTAGTGGAGGATTTGAAATTCTCTTCAGGAATTATTTGCTTTGCAGATACTTGCCCACATATGCTTGGGGGAGGAAGAGAAGAAAGTTCTTTCTTCAGGTTTGTCCTCCCTCTTCCCTCAGTTACTGCTGTGCATTCTTCCTGCCAGCGACTTCAGTGCCTTTTAGCCTTGCAAACGTTTGATTTGTTATTCAGCTCAGAGTAAACCTGCTAAGTGGAGGGACAGGAATAGTACTGGGGAAGGAGCCCTTGTGGATCAGCCTCTGTTGGAACAGAAATGTTCCTAGTTGACATGAGCATATAAATTACGAGTTCATAGGGTCAATCCAAATATAATGTGGAATTTAGTCCACCCTTACCTCCTGTGTATTTGAAGTACATAAGAACATTAATAAATTGTTTTTATAGCACAAGATCTGTGCAGTGATCTGCAAACTGACAAAATACTCCATCTTTTCTTAGATGTACTTACAAATCAATGGGATGGAGGTGTCAAAGGCATGTCTTTGAGAAGCAGGTTCTTTAATACCTCTTCACACACTGACATTATTTAAAAAAAAAAATATTGTGTTAAAGAAGTTGTGAGAAATCCCTTGACTTCTGTGTTTAACATCTTTATAAATATACTCGGAGATTTATTGCCTGGTTGGTTCAATCAGTAGAATTTTTACAGTGAAAGACATCTGCAAATGCCGACACAACTGTAAGTATAAAAGCTTCTGATCTTTTTAGTCTTTGGAAAGCAAACGGAATTTTTTTTTCCAGATCATCTTGTGCAAATGTTAACTAAAGCAACAATTCAGTATTCGTTCCTAAATTGCAAAAGTTATAATGGGAAGTTGATTACAGGTAATTCCAGCTTCGGTTTTTTAACATTTTGGATTATTTGGATGTGAAAAGCAGTTCTTGCTCCAAATAAGTGATTGGACTTGATAACAGAAGTATGATGCTGTCTTCTTACAAATGAGAATTTATGGCATGGAGAATCCTAGGAGATTACTGGCAGACCTGAGATTGGACTGTTAAATCCCATAAATTTCATTTAGAATCATAGTTCTTACTTCTTGATAATCATTAGTTTTGTAGGATCTCAGTCTTTCAAAATTTTGGCCAAAAAAGGAGGAGGGAGCAAATCTGTAGTGTTAAACCCAAGTTTTGCTAAAACATTTACTTCTGCTGTCTGGGAAAATTAGTCTTACAAGATGTCACAGTATGGGGGGAAAAAAACTACATTTTTTCACTAGTTGCAGTCTGTACATACCATTTTTATCATGATCATTGTATTTATCGTAAGACTGCATTGCTGATCAAAGTTTGAGCATGGCATTTCTGGCTTAACTACGTTTGTAGTTTTTCTTCTGTTCTGTTACTTTATTAAAATTTTACCAGTAATAGGATTCTACTGTGTATTAATTACTTATTAAACTTTAGGTTAAAAATGTGTCCTACAAGTTTGCAGACATTCTGTATTGTGAAGGTTTAACTGCTTTATTACAAGGTGTGGCTGAGTTTGCAAGACTTGGAGGGATATTGACTGGAGAAGCTGCTTGCAGTGAAGTCTGAGCTGCGATGGAGCAGTGATGAGATAAAGGCTGCGTTAGGAGAGTGATTACGGCTGGGGACCTGCTAATCACTGACCTCTGTAGGGATCCTGTAGTTTATCACTAATCTCACTTGCACTTGGCATTTTTCTGTGTTGCTGCTTCATTGTTCATAGCTGAGTGAGTAATTTGGCTTGGAATGAACAGGAGGAGGGTGCTGCAAGTCCAGCAGCTGCACTTGTTGGCACTGGCTTGTTAAACATCCTCAGTGCAGCCAGCAGCATGCTTGGCACACATCAGCCAATAATACTTAAACATTGTCATGAAGAGAATGGGAGGTCATTTGTTTTAAACCATTTCTTCTAATTGTGTTGCTCCAGATCTCTGTTTCATTTCCAGGAGTTCTGGGGCTCGAGTATCAGAAGGAAAAATGCATGTTGTATTTTTATATGTATTCACAATATATACATGTGTGCATTGTAGATCTTTAAAGTGCTAGAGGGAAGGTACTAAAACTGGGACAGCCTCTATTAATGAACAGGCTATATAGCAGTAGAAAAGGAAGAAATTATTCCTCTGCTGTTGTGGGAAATGCATAGATATGTAGTAAAAATTTTTATGGCTGCATGTGTCAGTCTTGCCTCAAAGAAGGCAACACACCAAGTCCTAGGAGCAGAGATGGATTTGTGTTTGAATCAAACGTAATATTTTTTTTTTACTGTACTGAATAATTGCTGAATAAGAATTTCTGATGCCAGCAAAATTTAAAGAAATAAAGAGTGAACCGACAAGAATCCTATTCTGTAAACATTGTGTACTTTTTACCTCATGGTAATTTGGAAAGCAATATTGATTAGTAGAAAAATATCTATTTTGTTGAAGGTTTTTCTTGCATCTTCCGTATGTGCCAGTGTAGCTCTTGCAGCTTGCTTCTTGTTACATTAGATCTGCATATGAAAAATTATTTGAATGTATTCATTCTGTGGATAACAAAGACACATACTTTGCTGGATGTGGAGGGGGAGAAAGCAGTCTGATAATTGATTTCTAACTGAATTGAATTGAAATATTAAACTGAAAACACCACTTTAATAACTTGAAAAGAAAAAGAAATTCCCAAACTTGTCAACAAAGTTAATAAGCTGATTTTTGGGTAGGCTGTCTGTGGGGACCAGTTTAAAGTGTCACCGTTGAAGAAATTCTGTTTAGGAACTGTAAAAACACGCTTCAGTATTCACTTAGAGCAGATTCTGTGTACAAGTAGGGCAGACATACTTCATGTCTGACAAACAGAGCAGCTGCCAGCTGTGGTCACTGTGGCATTCATGCTGGATGATAAACACGGCTCATTAAAAGACGTTGTTGCTTTCCATATTGCCAACCACACAAATTCTCAGCAATGCACAGACAGATCTTCAGTCTGTAAAGGGTTAATTCTGTGGGAATTGAAATAATTTTTTGAGAGTTCTGCCATCTTCTCAGAAGCCAAGCATTTTCTAGAAGCAGTGGGAAAAGGCTGTTTGATACTGGCAGGCATTTATAGCACAATCACTGAAGTAGTCCTCAGCCGAGTTCATGCAGTGCTGTTTTCAGCTCACTATCACTTTGCATCTCGCTGTTTCAGTTCCTTCTGTGTTCAGAGTATTTAGGCTGCACAGCTGTTTTTGGATAGATGGATTGTGGAAGACAATTCCTCGTGTGGTATTCAAAGGCTGTTTTAAGTTGTGAGCATATCACATTTAGACAAGTGATTGCAAGAGAAAAAAATTATTTACTAAATGCCTATTAATGTTTGAATTGGTAGAGAATGTGTCAGGGTTTTAAATTTACGCAGTTGGGAAATATTTGTGGTTCAAAATGCCTAGTGGGATTTTCTTGGTTGGGTTTCTGTTAACTCCATAGTCCCTGAACTTTAAGCCTGTTAGGTGGTGACTAGTTCCTTGAATTTTTTTCTGATAAAAATACATGAAACTTAAAAAAAAACCAAAACCAAGGCCCAATAAATCACATTAATTCCAAGTTATTAAAAGATTCAAATGCCCTGTGAATTGACCAGTGCAAATGTAAAATTTTTGCATATAAGCAACTCAATTTTTAAAAAAATGTCTATTGCTTTATTCCAAATCTGCTTGGAAGGCACAACTCTGGTATATATAGCCACTAGGATGTAACCTGAGGAAAAGTTTACCATGATACTAGTTTGTAAGCAAGGCATAGATTTTGCCTTTAAAATGGCAGCATCTGACTCTTTTGTTGTGTGAAAATAAAATCAGATCTGAAGAGGAAATCAGCTTCATCTGAACATCTGCTTTACCTTCCCAGCTGATAAGTCTGCACACTACCTTACCTCCATCCCTGCACAAACCTGTGCAAATGAAGGTGTTCAATAAGGATTTTGTCATTAATAGTGTTTTTTGCTCTCTTTCTAATTAATGTTCAACAAGGATTTTGTAATTTATAGTGTTTTTTGCTCTCCTTCTTTTAATTAATATCGGGTGCCACAGTGATTAGTGTCCTTATGTCCCTGAAATGCTGAGCATTGCTGTTTCTGAATTTCCAGCTGCAATGCAAAGGAGACTCTTGCTGTCTGTGTAGTGGGCACTGACTGAGACAAGACCTGAGAGGGGGCATAACAGACTCAGCTGCAAATCTTGTGGGGTGAGCCTGCAAGTCATTTCAGGGTCTGCTTTGGCTCTCACTCTCATTGCATTTTTAGAGTTTGCATTCTCATAAGCACTGGGACTCCAGTAATGTGGGGTTTGACTGTAACCTCAATGTTTTTATTCTCTTCTGTCAATCTGTAGAGAGTATGAGTAAATAAGAAAGGTATTTCATAAGCTGAAAACCACCAAAGGGATTCTGCTTTAATATATTTGGCCATGTGGATGGACTTTATTGTTTGCATTGATCACAGTGTGGGTGGGACCTGCCTGTTTGTGAGCCATCCGGGAAGGGTCCTCTTCTCAAAGCTGACATTAGCCACCCTCCAAGCACTTGTGAAGTAGTGCTAAGTATTTTCTGTTTCTATTGAGAAGTAAACATCACCTGTGGCATTGGCTTCCAAAGGTTTGAGTAGTGAGAGTAGCATTGTGCCTGGGCTGAGTGGGTTGAGATGGCAACAGCAGTTTAAAGTCTGTACTCCATCACCTTTCCACTGTGTTGGAAGTGGAGCTGTCCTGTGATATGGCCAGGCTGGGAAACCTTGGTGTCCTCTCACTGGGGCTTCAGAGGCTTCACTGCACTCAGAGATGTGCTCTGATGGTGCCCAGGATCCCCCAGCCCCGGGTCCCATCCTTGTGCCGTGCCTGTGGAGATGAAGCTGCTGACCCTGCTCCAGCCCCACCCCGGACCCCAGGGCGCAGCTCCACGGCTTGAGAGGGAGCCAGGAGCAGGACTGGGGTGTGGGCTCAGTGGCTGCTGCTGTAGTGAGTGACTCCTAATTTTGAGTGTTTAAAAAATGTGTACCTTGAATGTTATACTTGTGATACTATTACCAGTTTGAGAGTCCTAAGTGCTTGAAAGGGGAATGTGTTTGGGGGACTGTCTATGAAAGGCCCTCTCATGGTTGATCCTGGGTTGTTTTCCAAACCCTTCATAGAAAAGTTAGGGCATTTGAACTCAGATTAAATGGTAATTTGCCCGAATAATTTTTAATAAATATTTAGGCACTGCAGCATCAGAGAGCTTTGACTTTTCCTGGTCACTTCTTGGAACCAAATTTACTATAGATTGGGCTGTTGGAGTAAGCTTTTCTCCTTTAATATGAATCTGCCATACTTTAAAAATTATAACATTCAAATAACACGATTTTATGCATTCTTATCTAACAATTTCTTGCTTGCTACACAAACCATAATTTAAATCATAATTTTTCTAGCCTCTGTAATTGACTCTTGTACAAATATTTGTTTTAAAGCCTGCCTGGAATACTGCATACTTCAGTCAAAGTTGTTTATCATGTGATATGAGATTCTCATTTTCTGGAAAGAAAGTGCTGAGTCTGGTTTAAAATGAACAGCATGATTCATCCTACTACTTATAATTTTGCATGCTAGGTATTTTATTTGCTTGGTGCTTGATAGATTGTTAGAAGCAAATTGCTTCAGCAGAAAAATGTTAACTTTTTTTCTCCCTTTGTTACAGCAGAGCTGCCATTTTTCAAGCAAACTGTTGTTGACCATACCATTGGTAGCTATCATGATGATAACCTTGCAGAGATGTTGTTCCAAGAGATTCAGACTTCCTCTTCCTCCCTGCTTACACAAGATGCACTTTTAAAATGAACAGAAAGCATACTTTAGATTTTCCTCTTATGAAATTATATTTAGGGACTTCTAGCAGTAAGAGAGAAAAATCAGAAAAAGCAAAGGAAGTCCTATTCTTGAAGTGCAATTGCAATAACATGGAGCTATTTATCACTGAAATGGGAATGTGAAAGGCTACTTTTTCTGCTTATTAGGACAGGATAACACACACATCATTTGCAAAGGGAGTGCCTAGTTGGGTGAGATAGCATTCATTTTCAAATGGGTAGATCTGCTTAATTAATGCTTGCCTTTGGATAAGGCTCTGAGTGGTGGTACAGGGTTTTTCTGAGCCCTAACTGTGCTGTAATTAGGCAGGCACATGCACTTGGTGCTTTTTGTTACACACAAACTTGATGAGTGTCTGATGCTTGCCATTGTTCCGTGGGTTTCTATTAAAGATTTTTTTTTAAAGTGTAGCTTGATAAACTTCTGAGCTCTACTGGAGAAGTTGCACACTGAGTTTTCATATACAAACATGCCATTTTGGTGGCATACCTAACAAATACAGCACTAAGTAGATTTTCTGGAGCTGCCAAACCCGTTGCTAATGTCTTGTGACCTGAGGCAGCAGCATCAGAAGGCAGCACTGTGCACCGTGTTCTCTATGTGCTGCTTACCCACAAAAATTGCATTTGCTCTCTTGCCCAGTTGTATTGCTTGAGTTTTGTGCCTGCTGATCTGTACATTAAACAAAAAGAGATTTAGGGGTGAGTGTCAAGAGCTGAATAAATCAGCTGTGGTTTAAGGGTGGTGTGAGTTTTAAGGGTTTTGAATGAGATTTTTGTTTGATTTTCATGTGGTTTGGTTTTGTTGCTCAGTATATTAATTGTCTAAGATGGATACCAGCCAAGTGTTACTTTATGTAGGAAGGAGAAATGTCTAAAAGTGTCTCTACCTTTGCTTGTTAATAATGGAAATAAAAATGGACTTTTGTCTTTTTATTTAAACATACCGAATAGGAATATTTTATAGTATCTGACTGGTTACAAAAGGAATTTAATGAGGTAAATATGTAATCTATGACTGTGGTGTTGTTTGAGCGTGTTAAACACAGATATAAAAACCTGATTTTATTCATGCAACTTAATGTTTGTCAATTTATTATGATGCTAATAGATTTTCTGAATTGCATAAAAGGACAACTGATGTGGATGTCTAGGGGATTATAAAAATAACCAAATTTTAAATTTCTTTCTTTTTTAGGAAAAACCTCTGACAGAGGTCCATTTCCACTGTATGGTAGGGATACAGGCTTACCTGGCTGTCAAGTAAGTACAGAGTTTCTTCATTTCAGAGTGATGATTTTCTTCATGTTATTTCTAATGAGCCAGACTAAGAATACTTTGATCATTGTTTAAAAGTTTGTTTTGAATGCACAGGAAGTTTGACTGCTTAAAAAGTATAATTAGCAAGTGATTACATTCAGTGTCTGTTGATAAAGATTTAAATAACTAATATGTTTATAATTCTAAGAAATTAATTAATGTATATTTTCTCAAAGAGGAATAATTTTTTAATTTTACTGTAGGTTGAGTATTTCCTTTGAGCTGATATTTTCAGGAGTGTCTTTCTATCATCTAGCATATGAGTTTGACGTCTTGGTTTTCAGTCTTTAACTAGTAGCTTGGGAAGCGTGAATGGGCAGCACCATGTGGCAATGCTTCCCCTATTAAGAAAGGATCGTTCTCACAGCCTTTACTACTTCTCTGCAACGCAGATGTGGCAAACAAAGACCCGTTTGTAGCTGTATGGGTGAGCTTTCAGCAACATTCTCCCAAAAAGCAGTATAGCTCTTTACCTGAGAGTTATGGGCTTCACGTTCTGGCCAGTCTAAACAGTTAAACATTGTATTCGTGTAGTTACTGTTGTTGAAATAACTCTGTATGTACTCTATTTAAATATAATAACTTAAATTTGGCTTTAGTTTGGAATCAAATTAATTTCCACATTACTCTTTCATTAAATTAATGCTTTGTATTGGAAAATGGTTTTATGTGAACTTTGCATAAAATTCCACTCTGCTTTGCAGTAATGAATGTAATTGCTGTTGTTCAGTTTCTCAGTGAGAAAAATCCTTTTATATCTCTGTATATTTAGGATTGTTTCTATCTAGTACTGTTTAATATACCTACAATCCTACCTTACATATACCTACAGTCTTATACATGTTTGTTTCTATTAACATCACTTTTCATTCTGTGTGTCCCTTTGATAAGCTTCTGACTGTTTAATCTCCCTCCGTTTCTTTTTCCTTAAAATTTTTAGCATGTGGGGAAAATGTTACTGTAGGTAAATCTGTATTAGTTCTATATTGAGGAAAATAAAAAATGAACATACAGTTAACTTTCAATTAAATTTTAATTCAATTTAAATTCATGTGGTAAGTTACAGTTTGTCCTTTAGTTTGGTTTTTGTCAGGTAAATCTGACAGCATTTGAATTCATTTGGCTTGGACTGTGCTGGGATTTCTGAATATTTTTGATTTGTTTGTTTCTTTGAATGCATGGTAGTGCTTGAAATACAGCTCTCATTGCAGCTACTGTGTTTGAAATCTGTCATAGAGAAGGTCCAAAGTGATCATGAGAGGTCATTACAATCTAAATGAAGAATCAGCTGCATTGTCCCTGACAGAGGCTTCATGGGGTCAGTTCTCAAAAAAGTCTGGAGATGGAAGAGGCTGCATGACCACCCCGGGTTTTGTTTTCAACTACTGAAGTGTAATTACTTAAAGAAAGTTTCCCTGGTCCCTTATCTAAACATCATTGTAATTGAAGTAGCTGACTCTTGTCTTACAGCCAGGACATGGCTCTACTCTCTTTTTTAAGCCTGTAGGGGCTGGAAAAACCATTAGATGATGAAGATGATAAGGAGTCCTTAGAAAAGATAAGATACAGCTGGAGTTAATTTTGACCTGGGTGTGTACAGTGCAGGTATATTTTAACAGTGGCTATGTAACAGGATTTATCTCAGACTGAAATATTGGTAGAAAAGCTTATGCTCTGCTCTGAATGTTCTCCAGTAGGTTCACAGCTCTAGGGAATTCCAGTGCTTTAAATGGGGTCAGGTACCTCACCTAGGGCCTTACCAGCATGGCCAAAAGACATTTCCTGGATCTCTCAGACAGTACTGTGAATGTTCTGCTGGGTAGTACTTGCCTATTTTCCTAACAAATATCCAGTTTCTGATACATATTTGAATTGTGGTGATCTAAAATTTTCCAATACCTTTTTATGGTAATGGGAAATTATCTTGCTATTCCTCACCCTGTGTTTTTCAGTTTACAGGTTCCATGTACAAAAATGTATTTGCTTTTTTAACACATTGCTTCTACCATCTCTAAATTTGTCAGTGCAATTTTGTATTCCAGGCTTGCACGGCATTTGTAGATCCTTATGGGTTATTTGCTTTGTGAGTTCAGTAAATGTAGTCTTCATTTTTCATCCAAGTCACTAATTAAGAGGTGGAATGATGCCCAAAACAGAGGCCTGCAAAGTCTCAGCTAATACATTCACCCACTGCTGATCATAAACTCTTAGCTGTTTTTAATCAGCTTCTCTCTGTATTCAGCACTAGTTTTAGTTGTCCTTGGTTCCTTAGTTCACCTGTGAAATGTGGAAGTGGTAAAAGCCTTATTAAAATATCTATTATGCAATCTGAGGAGGAAATATATTTTATATAGGGCATTCCAGCTGAATTGGTATCACTTCTTCTTTATCTTCTGACATTTGCAGTCTATTTCTTCCAGTATTATTAAAAAAAAAAAAAAAAAGGAAATTTAGGTTGTTGAGGAATTACAAGCCACTACTTTTCTTCCTCTCTAAAATCAACCAAACCCCTCTTTTCTGGTCTCTGCTCTGAACCATGAGTTCTTCAAGGGCAGTGGCCAAGTTTTCTGAAATCCTCTTGAATCCATCCTTCTCCTACCTCCTTTCCTTATGTTGCTGGTGTAAAGGGTATTAATAACCTAGTATGGAAGTGTGAGGAGTTTTAATTTTTACTTTATGAGTTTACAGAAGGCTGCAATGAAAATTTTCAAGACTACTGCAAACTGCAATGTTTCAGAGTCTTAGTATCCTTCTCACCTTTTACTGAAAATAATCTAAGCAGTGATTTGTAGGGACTGTTTGCTACCTACAGGCTTTATATTTAGGCTGTAGGAGTTGAAGTGTGATTGATTTTCAATGTAGCTTAGGAACCTGAGTGACTTAGGTAATAGAATCTGATTCAGCTGTAACATTTAGTCACAAGAACATAAATGTGGCTAATTTACAAATGTTTTATTAGCAAGAAGTGCAGGTTCTCAGGTCTTCTCTCCATCAGGTGTTTTAAACAAGCCAAAAGGAACATCCAAAAGTATACAGACTCAAAGTGGATGGTAAGATGACAAATTAAGGCTTATGCAGAGCTGATTTAGATGAATGTCAAAAATTTTTACCTGGAGGAAGAATTGATAGCTTTTAGAAGAAATACTAAAAACTCTATTTGGCTGTCAGAATGAAATGCAATGCTACATAACTTGACAAAAAAATCTCCTTTTGTGTCTTTGAATTGAAGTGGGGGGTGGTTTGTGATTTTTGTGGGGAACTCCACCATTCCTGTTGGCCATGTAATTGCAGTTTTGGGAATGGCAATTTTTCACAAATTATAAATCAGGTAAAGGTTACATTTTCAAAAGCTTCTTGTGATAAAAAGGGTTTTCTTCACGTTTGTGTGGTTTTGTACTGGAAACAGTAGCTTATGTGAAAGAAACAAGATTAGACTTCAGATATTGAATTCACTACTCCCATTTCCAATATCATCAAAAAGGTCCCCAGCTGTCACCGCACATTGGTTTGACAGCTCTGAGCTCAAAGGAAGCCAGGGGTCTGCACTATTTTTAAAGTGAAATTGAGATAAATGTGCAGTATCTGTGTAGCTGTTAGACTAATTCTTCTAATTGTTGGTGTGGGTCTTCCCAGAAGGAAACTTTATCCCCAGGAGCCTGAGAGTGCCCTGGGGAATTGGTGGAGGATGTTTCTTTAGCCTCCCAGTGCCTGTTCTCATTGCCTGGCACAGTCTCTCCCCACTGGCATCACTGGGCTCAGCACAGGAAATTTTGGTGACTATCCCCTTTAATGTTCTATTTTCATTCTAAACAATCATGCATGAAAAATAGACATGATGGATTTTTGGCATGTGGGGATAACACATTTTTCCTCCCTTCATAATCATTTGAAGTCTGCACTCTATCCTGTGTGTGGGATAGGAGGAGAATCAAGTGCTGAATGTAATGGATGCTGGGCAGGAACTAAAGAGGCATTCAGCCCTTGTGGTTTAAAGTGTAGCTTTTTATAAAGAGTCCTCTCTTAATTTACTCCATTTTTGTTACTCATTAGTCTCTGTGGTCTACATGATGATGGGACACTTCAGAGCTTATAAAACCCATTTAGAAAAAACTGCTGCTGGTAAAGTTGTAGAATATTTGAATGCTGGAAGGAGCTATGGATTGAATTTAGTAATAACATTTCACTTAGACTATGTACAATCACATATATATATATAAAGTAATTTATAAAATATACACCATAGTACATGATGCATATACATATTGCATAAAATGTAAAGCACTACACAGAAGGCATATGGATGATCTATATGATGCTGTGTGCTCTACATATATTTTATTTAGTGGCAGATGGATTTCTAACTCATTTTTGGTGCTACTGTTATATAGGTTTTGTGTATGTTGGTAATACACAATAAATAAGGCAGTTTTTTCTTGGATGAAAAAAAATCCAATAGAAAGCTGCTCCATCAATATTTGCAGTAATATTTCTACCCCATTTTCTCTTCAATAGCCATCAACTCTGCTGTTGCCATGAAGCTAATGTGGGGTGACTCATGTAGCAGCCTATTATTGCATCATTGCAACATGATGTAAGGCACATCAGGCTTTATTAAATTAGCCTGAATTTTGCAGTATCTCAGTAACATTTTATGCACATTAGCACCACACTTAGTGCTCCTTATGGGGATATACTTCAAGTAAACAGATTAAGACATGATTTCAGACAACTTTTCAGAATTTAGCAATTTCTCCCTTCTTCACAATTTAACATGGAACTTTAAAGGTTTGCATCTTGTTGCCTGCAAATTTAGCTATTTGTTAAAGAATGAAATGGCAGCATGTTAGACTGTATTTGTTAGCTGTTACATCCTTAACAGACTAAAAAGTTTGTTTTATTTTTGTGTAAAAAAATTTGTTTCTGAACAAACACTATAAGAACTTCTGAAATAAACCCAAAAAATGCCTTTAGCATCAATTTCTTGGGCAATTTAACAGATGATCACTTCAGCAAAAGAAATGACTGCAAGTGTATGTTACTTTGTCTTTGCATAGTCAGTAATTTGCCTCTTTAAAATTTAAAGAGACTTTAAAGCAGCTTGAGCAGAATTCAAACCTAAAGAGCAATCCTGCAATGTTGGGGCAAGTAGTTATCTCAGAGCTCACTCTCTAATAGCTGAGGAAGTGTAATAAGGGTATAACTCCAGAAATTTGAGCTGTCTAGGGAGAACATAAAAGCTCATTCGTATTGTGCACAAGCAAAAATGGCAACTTTTTGTATTTCTGGCTGGGTGGTGAGCAAAAGTTACAACAAGAGTATAGATAGCAGAAAATAGCACCAAGTTAAATGTATTTTAATACGTTCCTAAACATATTAACTAATATTAATAATTTATATTTAACAAAGAATTAATACACTATTATTAGTTTTTTCTGAAATGAATATTATTTTTATATAAACAATTATGTAAATTATTATTTATATTAGAATTTTAATTTATGCAGTTATATAAATTCTATAATTGTAAGATGTGTATTTGGTGTAATGGAGAAGATTGATTTTAATATTTTTAATAAAGCATCAGGCAACATTAACCAGCTGTAAGATTAAGCACACAGACAAAAATGTGAATGTTAGGTTATAAGGATGTGCAAAATATATGTGGGAAGCAGAAATGAGATTTACTGACAAAAATGGAAAAGTAGAGAAGAATATGAAAAATGTTATTGGAAATACAAGTTTTGTGAGGACAAAAACTCAGAAGTGACAACAGTGGAAGAGATGAGTGATTGTGAATGAGTGATTGTGAATAGTGGGGTAGAGCAGGATTTTAGTGGCATTTGACAGAAATGTAGGAGTTAGACTAGAAAAGGGGCTTTGTGGCACAGGGTATTTTCCCAGGTGTTGTTGCTCAGGTGGGTGCAAAGGCACTCAGATAAATCCTCCTCAGGCTGCAGGAGCAGTGGCAGCCTGGCACTGCAGTTGCTCCTAGGATGCTTTGCCAGGGTTTCTGCCAGCCAGTGTCCATGGAACAGCCAGAAAGCTTTTCCTCCTCACTGCTGGTGTGTGTCTGAGGATGCTTTAGATGGATCTTTCCAATGAGGCAGAAAATCACATCATTTTCTGCACCTTTCTGATGAGTGGGGCCTTACACAGGGTACAAGCAGTGGCACCAGTTGCTTTTCTTCCTTCCTCACATAGTTTTAGAAGCAGAACAGAGAACATGAAGTCTCCTTAAATCCAAGTAATACTGAGTTATGGAAGTATAAAAAAATTTAAGGCTTGTACATGTGCAGGGATTTTAATACCAATATAACTTTAAAGCTGAAAAACTGGTTTTATTTTGTAAATTCTCTCTTTTTAATCTCCCCTTCTCTGACACTTTTGATATCAGGTGTCTCCCTGAAGCAGATTTTTACAGCTGAGCTATCAATCTCTAAGAAATGCAGCTGCTGAAGGAAAGGCTGACACAATGTTAACTGAAGCAGTGACTCTGGATTCTGCCAGCTGATACCATCCTGAAAGATTGGGATGGGGAGAGGGATATATAGTTTAAGGGCAGATGGAATGCCTGAACTTTAGTTTATTTTGCTTTATTTTACTTCTCAAGTAGAATCAAGCAATATTAACTTGCTTTTCATCATGATTTATTAGAAGTGAATTACTTATCGTGCTGTTGGGAAAATATCTCCTGTCACTCAGCAGATAAGGAGTCTGCAAAACCTTTTTAGAAAGTAAAAATGTATGGGGCACAGGCTAGATTTCTTTTTCCAGCGCTGGAGGTGACCACCTGAAGTTAATCAGGGAAGACATTCCCCCTGGAATGAAGTGGGTAGCAGGTGTTAGGAATTTGTTATAGTTGGAGGAGGGATGCTATTTATAAAGGGGGAGCAGCTCTGTAAGGAATAATTTTCAATGCCTTTACCAAGCAAACAGTTTCTTGTCTTTGCCCTTCTCTTTCTCACACTATTTAGGATTGGCAAATTTCCTTGCCACCTTTATATTTTTGTTTATTTTTGATTGTATTTAAGGTTATGAGTATTCTGTAAACAAATATGCATATTGCTACATAAGGAAGGAAAAATATGCTACAGCACAGAGTGCAGGTAAAACTTCTTTGGTGAATTACTATTTGTGTCCAGCTATTCTGACTGCCTCAGAGTTGGGTGCTTCTCAATTACAAATTTATGGTATTAGTGGAGGATGGGGAAAATATTAGCTCAGCTCTGTACTCCCAGCCATGCCTGTTATCTGAATGAGCTGGATTGCCCTTTGGAAGTGTGCATTCCTTTTTCTGTAATTACTGTGGTATGTTACATTCCTTTTTGAATTAATAGGTAGAGAAAGTCCCTTCCCAGACTTCACAAATGCACAAAAATAGCTGGTGTCAAGAACAGAAGCCCTGAGCAGGGCTGGGGATGGGGCATTGGTGCTGTGGGCAGCCTGTTCTGAGCTGGAGAGGGGGAGTTGGTGCTGTGGGCACCTTGTTCTGGGCAGGGCTGGGGAGAGGGAGTTGGTGCTGTGGGCAGCCTGTTCTGAGCTGGGCTGGGACAGGGCATTGGTGCTGTGGGCAGCCTGTTCTGGGCTGGGGACAGGGCATTGGTGCTGTGGGCAGCCTGTTCTGGGCTGGGGCTGGGGAGTTGGTGCTGTGGGCAGCCTGTTCTGGGCTGGGGACAGGGCATTGGTGCTGTGGGCAGCCTGTTCTCAGCTGGGGACAGGGCATTGGTGCTGTGGGCAGCCTGTTCTCAGCTGGGGACAGGGCATTGGTGCTGTGGGCAGCCTGTTCTCAGCTGGGACAGGGCATTGGTGCTGTGGGCAGCCTGTTCTCAGCTGGGGACAGGGCATTGGTGCTGTGGGCAGCCTGTTCTCAGCTGGGACAGGGCATTGGTGCTGTGGGCAGCCTGTTCTGGGCAGGGCTGGGACAGGGCATTGGTGCTGTGGGCAGCCTGTTCTGGGCAGGGCTGGGGACAGGGCATTGGTGCTGTGGGCAGCCTGTTCTGAGCTGGGACAGGGCATTGGTGCTGTGGGCAGCCTGTTCTCAGCTGGGACAGGGCATTGGTGCTGTGGGCAGCCTGTTCTCAGCTCTGCTCCCTGGGCTGGCTGGGACAGCACGGCCTGGCCACTCAGGCAGGGCTGGGAGGAAGCACAGGAGTTGGCATTTACATTCCTGCTCCATGGAACTAAACCATCCAGCTTGTTTTGGTTTCAGCTGTGTTCTGCAGTGCTTTTCCAGACGCTGGTGCTCCTGCTGGCCCAGGTTTCTGAAGAGCAGGGAGAGAAGGATAGCATTTATTCAGGAGAGGGGATTGTAGCCTAGGATATCTCCTGACCATTTCCTAGCACCCTAGTATTGAACTGAGCTCTCCCTTGGTCATATGTGAAAACATTTGGGTTCTCCGTGTTGAGTCCTAACAATTAACTGGTTGCTAATTAACATACCCTCATCGTGTTAATAATTTTCTGACTTGGTTCTTAGAGCAAGATTTTTCTCTTGGTTGTGTGAGAGAGGAGATGTACAGCTTCCATACTTTATACATGAAATGATCTACTAATGGTCTGAAATATTTTAAAATAATTTTGCTGAAAATGCAGAGAATAGTTTGAAAACTAAAGAACAGATGTAAATATAGTTTGAGTTTTATAATATCCTTTATAGTCTAACTTCTGTAAATAAGGCTCAGCATAAAATCCTTTATTATAATATTGACTCCTCATGCTAGTATCTTGTAATCATAAAGGAAAGCAAGGAGGGTGGTACCATAAAAATTAAAAACTACATGAATAACCACTCAGCAACTTCTCTTGTAAAATTCTAGAATTTTCCAGAAAGAGGCTTTTGTATAGTCACAGAAAGGAAGCTGTTCAAATTACTGTTTTCATAATCTAGCAAAAAGATTCAAAGGCAAAGGGAGGGGTGCCTGACCTGTAATCACAATGCTTAGTAATGCCTTCCTACAATTCAGTCAGCAAGGCAAAAATCCCTTGCCCGGGGGATGAAGGAAGACAAGCTGAGGCAGCATAACCTCGGGGATTGGACACAACATCAGCAGGGTGCTGCTTTAGAGGCGTAAAACTGAATTTGTAGTCTTGCCAATATGCAGCATCAGTGCAGGGCAGACAATATTGCAAAAGAGAAGGAAGGGACTCTTCACAATATTTGTGTTAATCAGGGCCTTTAAAGACATTTAGATGCAAAAAGAATACAAAATGATTTCTTCCCTTTGCATTTAATCTTTGCTCTCTTCTCTGCTTAAAAAACCCCATATATGTAATTCTGAATAAACTCCTTTCTTCTCTCTCCTCTGTCCCTGTGCTCAGTCCCAATGTATTTACACATGAACAGAATTTGCCACAGTAGCAGCCTCTGCTTAGGTGCACACATGAATAAGCAGCTCTTGGTGATCTGGAAAAGCTTTGGCATAAAAAGAGAATATATTGATAACCTGATCTTCATTGGAGTTACCATTAATTGGAAAGACAGTAAAGCTAAATGCAATTTTGTTTATGATGTTGCATCACTTCAGTATTTAGTACCCTAGGTAGCTGGTTTTAAATCCAGTGAGCAAGATTAGCCTGATTACACTGGCAGGATGCAGTTGATGGATGACTGTCATTATCTTCTCAAACCTGCATGATACTTTAGGTATAGGAGATGATAATTAAATTTTCAAGAGACTACACTGAGATTATAAGACCTAAGTATTTTTTTTTAAATGAGGAATATGTTTGCAATTATCAACATGTTGTTAGAGGATCCTCTCCTGAGATGTTTTATTGGCAACCCCTGATTTCCTTTAAATTGATCAAGAAAAAAAAGCTCAAGTTATCATATAACACTTTAGATGTTGTTTTGGTTTTCTAATTCTGATATTTTCCTCGTCCTGAAACAGACCAAAAATGTATCTGATCAAATCTATTGGTAATGGCTTGAAGATGTACAGGTTAGCACAATATATTTAATGAAATGTTGTTTGAGACAAAACACTAGAGAGGATCATAATTAATGCCTCATTTTCTGCCAGTTGCTATTGATTACTCATTCAGAGTCCCTTTGTTCTCAAAATGGTAACACTGTATTTCACATTACTATTTGATGATATTCTCAGGATGAGATTCTTTAACAACATGCTGATAATTGCAAACATATCTCTAAAATTTAAATTTAAAATGAATTTACATCATATGTCAGTGTTTTTTTTCCAAATTCAGCTCCTATTTTGGAGTGCATATTCATTACAGTTTCCAAAGACTGGAGACTTGAGTAAAGTGAAATTCAACCCTTTATATCTTAGTTATATTTTTGGCTTGAGCTGCATGACGTGGAACTCAAGTGAATGGTCTTTTTGCAGCCCTAACCTCTCTACTGGACTAGGATTTCAGAGCAATTATTCATGTTTTAGTGTTGTGCTGGGTTTTCATTTGGAAAAACCATAACAAAATATACAACTTTGCTGGGGGATTTTGCAAGTTTACCAGAGTTTGACTTTTCTGTTTTGTTATGTTCTTTTAAGGCAGCTTATGCAAATTGTCAGGTTTATCTATAAGGCAAGACATGCAATACTGAGACACGTTCTATCCATGCTGTAAGTCATCCAAATAGCTCACTGAGTAAAAAGGACATGCACATGAAACTTGTGCTCTACCCAGGGCAACATTTCAAGTTTACAGTAAGGCAAGGAATGCACTTGCCATCTGCTCTGTGTAATTCTGAGAAACAGAGAGATGCCAAGTGAGTTTGTCAGCGACTGTGGCGGGATAATGGAGGGATTTGATTGAGATGAATGGTGTTGCATTACATTATTTTGTAAAAGTAAAGTACTCAAGCTCACCATTTTTAACTAAAAACTCGAGTACTGTTTTTTTTGTTTTTACCTCTAGACAGTTTTGCTGCTTTAAATAGGTACAGCCTGACTGGTAGGATTGAAAGCATAAATTTTATGAAAAGGAAGCTAATGCAAAAAAAAAAAAAAAAAAAGGAAAAATAAAATCTAGCTGAATCTAGTTGACTGTTGGGGAGGTTTTCAAGATCTAAGTTTGCAGTTGGTGAGTTGCAGCTCTCATTTCACTGCCAAAGCAGACTGCCTTATTATGCCAGCATAATAGGCCTGTCATAATCAGTTGCATATAATGGGCTAATGCTTTTATTCTCAACCATATTATTCTTTTGATAGAAAATAATGAATAATGTAAAGGCACACAGTTGTATTTGGATGAAACTATCACATAGTTTGGCTATGGCTATGCTGGGAAAATTTGAATTCTTAAAAGTGTTTGCCAATGTTTGCATTTAAGAAGAGAATACGAACAAGATTTAGAGCAGGAAGCACAAGGCTACCTGCCTATGGCAAATACATTTTTGAATAGGTAAAAACCTGTATATGGGCAGTGTATGGAGTGTGTTTGTTCAAACTGTTTGTGTGCTTTTCAGGACAGCTTGGCTTTCCTGTTTGCATAGAGCCTAAACATTAGAGAGCTGCGAGGAATATTGTGTAAGGACATCTGTGGCCTTTACTTGTCCACTTTTTTTTTTTTTTAATATCAAAGTAAAATCAAGGAAATGTTTACCAATGTATTAGAATTCTGCTGGCTGGTGTCCTAGAAGTTCATTGAAGGCAGAGCAGTGTTTTGGAATCAAATTGTATCTGAGGAGTCATAGAGCTGGGCTGGAGAGGAGAAAACCTAGGAATTAGTCAAGCTACTTTTTACTTTTATGCTTAAATTATTTGAAAGAATCAATTAAAAAAACATTTTAAAATAAGTTGACCAAGGACCTTCTTTTTATCTCAGGCATATAATTTTGATATAAGCATATGGCTGATTGCCTTGTTAGTTTGAATGGAAGCAAACTTTGCCTGCTGGAAAGTGCAGCTGCAGTGCAAAGTTACTTGTTTCCTGTGACAAAGGTGCATAAATGCACCCCCCAATGGAGATATGACTCTTTTCCCCCCACCTTATCCTTGCAGGGCTTGAATAGACACCTCCCCTGCATTTCATTTTTATGAGAATACTCTTTAGGAAAGTGACCCCTTTAAAGTATTTGTTGAGATAGTGGCCCTTGTGAAAGCCTTTCCTATTTGGGTCAGGCCATGCCATTTCCCCTGAGGCTGTCAAAACTGTTCTTGGCTTCTCTGAAAGGGATAAATCTCAAAAGTAAAGCAATCATGTTCACATCTTTTTCTCTTTTCACTTCTGAATCGGGCTTGCTGTGTTCTTAGTTGATTGTAATAAAAGCAATTTTTTCTTATATTTATTTTTTTTTAGTTATTGAACACTTAATGTTTAAGGAAATCATTGCTTTAAATAACTTTTTCTATCTCTTGAAACTGGATATATGCATTATAAAATCCAAAGAGGCAAGTTTTTAGGAGTGATGCCTTTTTATTTACAATGGTAATATAGACAAGGACTTGGCCAAGCATTCAGGAGAATAACCAGTCATTGATTATTCTTTGGTAATTGGATGCATGCTTGGCAGATGAGGTTCAGAGTGAGGGTGCAGGTTCTCTGTGGAGAATGCCCCTAACCACGTGTGTAAGTGATCTGCCTGTGCACAGGGACCTCGGGCACTTGGGCAGGAGGAGCTTGATGCTGATAATACAAAGCTGTTCTGCTATCCTCAGTGGTATTTTTGTATTCCTTTCTTTATCAGATGCCCTTAGGAAAGGATCAGTCCTAATCAATATTTTTTCTCAATTGGTTCAAACAGGCAGAAAAATCAATGAGCTGAACTAATGACATCTATTTTTATTTTCTTTTGGAAGACTGAGGAACAATTATAAAATTCTAAACAGATGTTTCATTTGATTGGGCCAATGGTAGAAGAGGGTTGTGGTTTTGTGTTGCTTTGGTTTTTTAATCCTTTTTTATAAATTAAACAATGCTTACCCAAATACAGTATAGATCAGAAAACTTCTTCAGAGTGTGTTGCACAGCTTGAGATTTAATATAGCTTGAGTATCTACTATAGTGCTTGCACACTAACTTTATGTTATTGTAGAAGTCAGGCTGCTTTGAAATTCAGGGTCTGGTGAAAATGTCAAACGCTGGAATACTTAGGACAAGAGCAAGATTGGCAAATGTCATGAAGTGTCATGAAGTAAAGGTTGGAGGTTAAGTCTGGAGAAGACACAGACTCATACCTTTTGGAATGACTTTGTAGAAATGAATTTCAAAGTTTTTACTGGCTGGTTCTTTTTATTTTTTTTTAATCTTTCCCCATCTCCTAACGAGTAGAGGAACTAGGAACCCTCCCACTCTTTTTTTTTTTTTTCTTTTTTTTTGGAAGCATCTGTATGGATCCCATTGCATTTCCAAAATCCCTGCAGTGCTCAGGGGAGATGCTGGGGTGGCAGGGAGGGCTGTCTGTAACGTGAACGGGCCGTGGTTCCTGATTGTGTTTGACAGCTGCTCTGAGCGAGCAGGGCCGCGCTCCTGACCCCAGAGCTCCCTGCCAGCCTCGGCACTTCTGCTGCTCTGGGAGGGGGACTTGCCTCAGCTACTGGAAATGACAACTACCACAATACTTCCTCCCTTCCCCACAGGCTGTGCTGAGAAATTTTCCTTCAGTCCTGGGTATTCTTGGTCAAGAAGGTCAAGTGTTGGCCTAAGTGAGAACTGGTTTCATTTCTTCTTCTGGCTGGTGTTGGTTTGGAGGAGCTGCTTTTCACAAAATATTGCCCAGGTTTCCTGCACAGTGTTCACCTCTAAAACTGTAGTAAGTGTTTAGAATAGGATCTTTGCTTCATTGAGCTTTATACTGAGTAAGCCAGATATTCTGATTCTCATGTTTTCTGCAAAGCAATAAAATCTTAACTATTTGACCAAAGCAAAAATTAGAAGACCTTGGAACACCAGCAGATTTCCTCCTGCATGTATTAGCTAGATACTTTTGTCACCCTATCAGATGAGTTTCAGATTAAGAATTCTGTTTTAAAGACTGTTGTTAGAATAACACTGAAGAAGTTAAGCTGAGAGGAAGCTATTTCTATGCAGTAACATTTTTAATAAATTTTGATCTTCACACTTTTGTATAAAATACTTAACACTTTTAGGCCTTCCTTTAGTTTGTGATGTGGTGATTCTTTCACATCCCACTCTATTCAATTAAAATATAAGATTTTCATGCTCAAATTAGTCATCAAACAAGAAAAGAGAAATTTCAATGGTGATACAATGCAAAAAAGCAGCTTATTTTATATATATTCTGTAACTCCATCTGGAGTCTTCATTTCCTGCGAATCCCAGTGCACTGCAAGGTGGAAAGCGTTGTGTACCTTACTGTGAGCTCTGTGAGTGAACCTCGCCCTTCGCACCCTCTCACACCAGACACATCAGTTTCGATGATCCTGTATAATCCAAAAATGCATTAATTTATGAATGAGGTATTTGGGCCTCAGAAGGAAGGTGAGGAGAGGCAGGAGCAATGAGTACCTGCTGTACCCCAGGCAGGCAGCAGCACTGGAGAGGGTCCTGCCATAATCCAGCCCACGAGCGGGTTTGGGGAAACCTCCAGAACCGCGTGGGCATGAGGGCTCCTCCTGGAGAGCAGCTGATGGCACAAGGAATGTTGGCTTGGGAGCAGCCAGGCTGAAGGAGGAATTAGGTGGGGTTTTGGTATAAAAGTTACTCCAGTTAGCAGTTCCTGTCTTGTCCTGCCAGCGGCTGCACCATGTGCTGACCATGGCTCAAGAAATCCAACTACTTCTGAGGCTGCTGCTTCCACATGACCTTAAAATACTGCCAGACATTAACAGCAGTGTGTCTTTAGCTGTGTGCAATGTGGAGTGGATGCTGCTCCATGAGGAAAGCTGTGTGCACCAGCCAGGAGTGAAACACAGTGAATTTTTACCACCTGCTACAAGAACATTTTCTGTACAGACAGTTCTGTGGGTTCCCTCCATGTCAGGATTTTCAGACTAAAACAAAGCTAAGCATAACATCACCCATGGAAAAACGATGTTGTTCTAAATCACCAACATTCCTTTCAGTTTTACAGAGGAAACCCAAATAATGTGAGGTCAAACAATATACAATGCACTTGTTAAGTGTTTAGAATGTTTTTGTTTTTACTGCATGGGAAGGGAACAAAAAGGGTAGGGTTCAGCCACCTTGTTAGTTTGAAGGGTTTAAAATGTCAATTTTTCATGTTCTGTTCATTAATCTACTCTGTTATCTCTTGTCTGCATTTGATTTTTTTTTGGGGCAATTTTATTCCATGTTTTTATGAATGTAATCTAAGTCTTGATTTCTAAGTATGTGCTAAAACTTAATGTCATGCTATAAACTCTTAGCAGTTTTTATCAATTATGTTTATATTGTGTAATAGAAGAAGTGTTATATTGCAAACTAAACAAAGGATTATGATTTTTGTTTAAAATTTAAATATGAATTAATTCTTTCAGATGTTTTCAGCTGAAATGGTTATGGCTTTCTGGAGGCTCACAGCTGAACTTGCTCTGCCTTTCTGAGTTATGCTATAGTACACACTCTGAACATTGATTTTTAAAAGTCTACATTTTTTTGAACTCTAGAACCTTCACTAAATCCCAGTAAATTGCTCTAAATGCCAAGAGCAGTAAGTGTGGTTAATAGTTCATCAGCCTGGGATATTAACAGCTGCATTGTAGAGTTTAATTTGACTTTTGTCTGTGTACTTTGCAGTCCAGTCTGCTTCGTTCTGACATGGGGCTTGGCAGTGCAGCTCAGCTGGCATCCTCTGGGAAGCCTGGCACCCCCTACTACCCCTTCTCTGCCGCCAACCAGCGCCGCCGGCCGCTGCACGACTCTGCAGCTCTGGGTGAGTAACACACACACCCCGCAACTCTGCTGCCCAACGCTTCTCTGCAGACTTCAGCTCGGGTTTTGACAGCTCATTTAATGTACAGGAGATTGTGCTGAGCAAGTGAAATTACACCAAACTGCTGTATAAGAGGAAAACTGGAATTATTAATGTTTTCTTTGAGACGATAGCTTAGATTCAACGCTGGTCAGTCTGGATGGCAAAACAAACAAGAAACTCTAATAAAACCCTTAATTGCAAAAGCAATAATGACAGATGGATAGGAGCTGATGACCAGCTGAGTGCCCTTAACCCGTGCCATCATTAACTCCTGGAAATGCCTGACCTTGAGGTCATTACCATTATTTAGTAGGGGAAGGACACAAAGGGGAAACAATTATCCTTTTATATGCTAAAAGTAACTTTATTCAGGGCAATATATAGTTCATTGTAATTGGTTCAACATGCCTTTAAAGATCTTAGCAATTGGAGGCTAGTAGTTTATCCTAAAATCAAACTACCTTGCAAAATATGCAGGCAGGAACTTGCTTAAAAATTGTTATAATCCTGTGACACTATTAGTATTTTAATCTGGGGATAGCTGGAGGTGAATGGAATTTTCATACTTGGTCACAGACAGTGGTAATATTTTATAGCTTTCTAATTCTGTTGAATCAGAGAATCAAGAATGGCCCAGCTGTTCTATAGTATCTGCTATAAAACTATTGTGGATAATTGGGTATGCAAATTAAAAAAAAAAATTGGTATAAAAAGAGAGACTGAACTTTATATTCTAGTTTACCATTATATTCTAGTTATATAACCTTATATTCTAGTTACCATATATTTAGGTATTAGTGTGATAGGTCATTAGAATTTCTCTAATTATATAGTTGAGTCTTTAATGCCCCTCATTTGTATAGCACTTCTATTCCATAGTAAAAATCTTGTTTGTTGGAACTATGTAACTCCAACCATATTTTACCCAAAATAAAATTTTCAAATGCAAATTGCTTTGTAAAGTAACTTTAATATTAACTATAACTGCAAACTTCTTGGGCACTAAAATAGTCCTGAACATGTTTGAAATTGTTTTTAAAATATTTTTTTATAAAAAATATTACTTTAGAACATAATCTTATATATTATGGGATCATTTAATCTGAAAAAGCCCTCTAAAACCATCGAGTCCAACCTTTACTCCAGCACTGCCTGGTCCACCACTAACCCATGTCCCAGGTGCCACATGTGCCAGATGCCACATCTTTAAAATCCCTTCAGGGATGGTGCCCACCACTTCCTGGGCAGTGTGTTCCAGTGCCCAACTGTCCTTTCAGTGAAGAAAATTTTCATTACATCAAACCTAAATCTCCCTTGGTGCAACTTAAGGCCATTTCCTCTTCTCCTAATATATGTGTGTATATATGTATCTTAAAATACACGGGGTAAGGGCACTCAGCTGGTCATCAGCTCCTATCTGTCTTTTTATGATCTTTTTACTTATTGTCAAACCAACTGCCATTTAATTTGGAGTTGGCTGTCTTCATGAAGATTGTTGTTGGTATTCCCGTTGCTCGGAATACCAGAATAAACACAGCAGTTCCTCACACCTGTTTCAGAAAAAGAACACTTAAATTGTTTACAGCTTGAAAGGGTGGTTGAACTTCAAGAGAAAAGGATTGTGTTTTAAGCTGCTGCTGCTGGTGGTTTAGCCACACTGAATTGGTTTCAGTGAGGAACTATTGCAGTGTAACCTGCTCTGGTTGGAGTGGCAGGGGGTGTGAGCTGGGCATGGGGCGTGCGAGGGGTGCAGGGAGGTCACTGTGCAGCAGGCACTGAGATGGCCCTGAATGAGATTCTTGTTTCCTGTGCAAACTCTACAGAGTTTGGGAAGTTCCTGATATTATGAAATGAAACAAATGGAAGTGAAGTGTGGTGTTTTCAGAGTATATTTGGCTTTTTCCTTGAAAGAGAGGCTCAGGGGGTATAAATGTGTTTACACCGGTGATACTCCTCGTTCTGTCATGGTTGAATCTGAGGCTTGTAGCCTGGGATATGGCAGGTGGTGGTAACAAATCCATGGAAATGCTTTTCCAGGAATGTCAGGAGGAGGAAGTAATCTTTTATCTCAAGTCTTTTCCAATAGCTTGAGAAAATATGTCTGAGTTATATTTTTTTTTGTTAATGGACTTGTTAAATGCTACAAATCTGCTGCCTGAGAATTTCTAACAAAGTCAAATTATGCCCATTTTATCCTTGAGAAGGAGTTGTCTGACCAGGATTATAACAAGCTCTTGTTAAATTTCATATTAAATTGCATTGAAACCAACCAGTGTTCTCTTCCAGGTGACATTCTGAATCCAATGTAAATATGTTTTCCAAATGTCCTTTTCTTTTCTTTCTGAGCATGCCCTATGGGAAATGATGAGAGTAAAGATATCCAGCAGATATTTCACATTGTCTCACCTTTATCTTGTCATATCATCATAAATGCTCTGAATGAAAACAGAAAAATAAGAATTTTGTGTTTTAATTAAAGACTTTATTGGTTAACTGTTGAACTGGTAATCTCACCAGATACTCATCTTCAAAAATCAGGGTTTTTTTGCATGCAGAGTTTTCAGATAAATTTTATTAGCATCTGAATAAACTGGCTCAGATTCTTGGTTTACGTAGTGGAATTGCTGGGTACTTCTGTTATAATACAGCACCTACTGGAAGAAAGAAGCAGGTATCCTACCTCCAACTTCACTATTACGTGCAAATTTGAGATGTGTTGACTTTATTACTCAAGGAAAGTAATTAGGTCATTTAATTTGCTGTTTATTTACAACCTTGGTAGAATCTAAAAACTGTAAAATGTACATCATGTTAGTATTCTTAGAGTATAAATCATGTCAAATTCCTTTTGGATAGTTCTGTGTTTACTCTGATGAACAGAAAGGAAAGCATTTCTCTTGCTAATAAGTCCCTTTCTCCTCCTTGTATATCTCAAAACCATACTTTGTTTTTTAGCAAGTGTATAAGGTCATAAGTATACCCTTCAGAGTAACTGTTCTTAGGAATAACTGTTTTCTTAGGAAAAGAATAGAAAGTAACTATTTAGCAAAGCTGTATTTTAGAGGAGAACATGGTTATGTTACATTTTTATACTGATGTGACAGACAAATCTCTTTGCCAGAGAATAAAAAAAAAAGCATGAAATTGGAAAGTAAGACATTCATCATGGAAGGAAAAAACTGAACAGTGTAGCTATTTATTCTTTCTCACCTATAATGTAGATACTTGATGAAATGCAATTTTTCTTGTACAGATCCTCTACAGACAAAGAAAGTAAGAAAGGTGCCCCCTGGTTTGCCTTCTTCTGTAAGTACGACATTTTTTACTTGTAGTGATAAAAATTGGGCTCAAATTGCATTCTCCTTACCTGCCTCACATACCAATTACTTACCTTTAGCACTAGGAGGGCTGTCTGCTGGACATGAACAGCTAGGCTGGGTAATTGGGAGTGGTTCTGCAGGACTAAATGCACATTTGATGTGGAATTTTTAGATTTCATAGCAGTGATTTGTAGCTCGCTCATATGCTCCTACCCACTTGTCCCTGTCATTTGAATTCCTCTCTTGGGAAGAGAGCTGGGCCAGGAGCTGTCAAAGAAGATCTCCTGTACAGGTCTTTTGATGTTTAATTAGTCATTATGTTGCTGAACAGGAGGACAGACAGAGATTAATAGCTGAGAATCTTAGAAATTTACATTTGTAATAATCCCAGTGGAGCTGAAGACATTAAGATTCGGAGGACATGTACAGCTCAGCTTGCCTCAGTAGGACTGAGGTTATTAATATGCATAAATCACCGAGTCAGATGTTCATTGTGAAGTCCTGGTGGATTTTAAAGCCTTCATTAAGCCTTTCCTAACTTCAGCCTAGCATCAGGAAAGCTTTCAAGCAACTAGTTTGTTGATCCCTCTTTGCTTGAAAATTTATCCTTCGAGAATAAAGGGCTTTGATAAAAAAGGTTGGAAGGGTTTTGGTGGAAAAATCATTAATGGCTGTGATAATCTAATGCTATAGGGGTGTTTTGTGGTATTAAATATGCTTTATTCTTAAAAGGAAGAAAATTGTTTATAAATGAAGCTGCATTTAAAAATCCACGTGAAGTGAAAAATCCCCAGTGAAGTGAAGGACAGAATTATTTTTTCCCTTGCTCAGAACAAACAGGAGGGGAGGGGGAAGCTCCGCTGCCTTGCGGGATACATCTCTTTGTTGTGTAAATGGATGTTGGGCTTTTATTTGGCAGTACTTAACACATGGGCGCAGGTGCACTTGGATGAGTCATAACTCAAAGCCGGATAGGCTGAATAGAACACAGCGCACAGGAGCAGCAATATAGCGGCAGCAAAATGGGGCTGAGCTTTTCATTTCCTATTGAGCCTCAACCACGGATGGTGTCTTCCAGTCCTCGCAGCTCCCCTGTTCTCTCCTCCCTCTCTTTCCCTTCTTCCTCCCCCTGCTCACGATGATACAGACAGAACCCGGGATCTGAAATCCTATTTTAACAGTACTTCCAGATGGAGCTGAGATAGTGTGGATAGCCTGGGGCAGCTGTGCTCTGAACCTGCAGCCTACCTGGAAGCCAGGATTGCAGCTGCAGGCACTCTTAAAAGCTTTTGCTTGCATAAGCACTTGGGCCCCACTAGAGGCTGAATAGCTGCTTGATAAACAAAATGAACACAATGCCTCAAATCATTATTCCCGAGGCCAGGAATATTCTTCTTTCCCCCCCTCCTTTTTTTTTTTTTCCCCTTCAGCAGCAGCTAAAAATAGTTTGGCAATTTACATTTTAACAGTTGCGTGTTATGTAGGGTGGCTTTACAGTCTAGCAGATGATTTCTGCTAGATTAACAAAAATATATTTAAAATGTCAGAGAAGCTGAAACACATAGCAGTGCAATTTTCATGAAATTTATTACAGTAATTCTAGGCAGTAATAAAGCTTACGCTACATGTTTAATATTTAGTAGCATCAGCCAGGTAAAGAGATCATTTTGGAGAATGAAAGATTTCTCTCATTTGTCTTACCAGGGTTTAATTTTAACAAGCAGTATTTTCAAATGGTTTTCATTTAATTCTTCTTCTGTAAGATTGGAGACAATGAAATGCTGATAGATTTTATTTGTATTAACATTGTACCAATCTGTGCAATTAAGTGCAGTTATTGTGAATAATCAGTGATTGTGATGCTGCAGGTTTTAAGCACTGTTTCTCTGTATTTCAATGCTTTCACTGCTGAATAGAGCCTTGAAGTAAAATGACACGTTACCAAAAAAATTGAGATATTGCATATGTGGAAGATGATGCAAAACTAAATTTCACTGAGCATCATGAGAAATTTAAATTGAGTAGATCATAATATAAGTGTAGTCTTTATTTTAAATATACTTTCTTAGAAGTCAGAATGTATTGTGGGAAAAAGTTGCTTTAGTGCAGAGAAGTTTAATTATAATATGAAAAGTCAGGGGAAAGATGATACTTAATTTTGTTATACAAATCTGTGTTTTTTAATTTTTCAGTTTCTAAAATATTGCTTTCTGCAATGTTTTTGTTAGTATAAGGCTGCCATGTCAACGGATACTCAGCAGTAATTTAATTTCCTAGATAACTGTAATTTAATAAAAGTCTTTTAAGTAATAATGATTCAAAAAAACCCCAAACAACCCTTCCTCTAGTTTATTTCTTTTCTCCTTGGTTTTATATGGTATTTTCTGAAATTATTAGTTTTGAGGTTTATCTTTTTTAATGTTGTCTTATCAGGGCTTAAAGTAAAAACAGTTACAGAGAAGAGTGCTGGTGAATTGCTTGGCTTCTTTCTGGAATGCAACTCAATCTGAATTTGTCCTCTTATTGTAAAAATTAAATGTTCCAGGCAAATGCATTTTTAAGTTTTTCTGTTGTAACTTGTTAAGTGGTGACTCACTGCCCAAAACATTTTGAATGTTGACATGCAAGCACTTATGTTAAACTACAACTACTAAATTTAAAGCACTCTGAGGACAGAAATTAAGAACCATATTTTTTAAAAAGCCAGGTTTGAGTGAACAGCAAGATTGCTATGCTGTTTATGTTATAGGGGGGGAAATACTGTTCACTGACTTATATTGTCTTCAGAGATGGAAAACTGTTGTATTTCTGAGAATTCTTCTGATTGTAGGAGTGAAGCAAGCCAGACACGAATAACATCATGTGACCTAAAGGCAGCGCAGCTCCTCGGCCAGGCTCAGCAGTGCCAGGGCTTCCACAGAACTGCTCAGGCTGCACAGGGAGAAGGCAAACAAGGGAGGCTCTCTCAGAAATGCCCAGGGACATCATCATCCAAAAATGGATGGGCTGGGAGCAGAAACCTCCTATTTACATGTGGAGTCAGGGAATATTTCAAACTAACATTTGTTACTAGTACCAGAATCAGTGGCTATCATGGGGTCGTAATTCTAAGTAAAATAGTGTGAATATCTATCATCATTCTTTTGCTATTTAATTAGTGTCATATCAGAGAAATAGCTGGAATACATTGTTATCTGTTGATTTTTGTTACAGAAAATGAACTGTGACATACAGACATAAATGTCTGCTTGTTTTCTGTGTAGTTTCTAATAAGTATTTTGAGTATATTAAGTTTTCCATAGCACCTGAGATGTTCAGTTTAATATGAAACTTTGGATTGCACTTATTTAATAAGAGATTGTCAAATTGGTATTTTCTGATACCAGGGATTTCTTTCTAGATTCAAACTTGTATTTTTCAATACATGTAAGTCAACTTGCAGTTTCATTGTAGGGGTTTCTCATATATCACCCTCTATGGTATGTGTATAGTCCATGGGTGCTAATTTCTTGCAAGAACTATTTATGGTGCAAAGATACAGCAAATTGTGTTTGCATGCATAGAACTACCTCCCATTTAAGGCACTTTTCTTTCTGTTTTCCTGCCAGTCTTTTAAGACTGAGCTTGTAGAGATGTTTCAAAACACATCACATAAAGATACTGATGGTAAAGAAGAAAAATAATAGATGTTACTCCCTTCTGTGTTCTCTCCTTCCTCTACTCTTCACAAAAGGGTAAAAGGAGATTATTTGAAATGGTAGAATGAGAAGTATCTTCTGAATGATTATCTGAAACCAAGTTTTTGAGAGTTTGAAGTTTATACTGTATTAGAAATAATACAATGTTTACCACACTGAGTGGACTCTGTCAGTGTTAGCAATTTCCATGTGTATTGAAGTAGCCTGGTGTAAAGCAACACCACTGGAATACTTTATGAACTGTGTGGCTCCGAATCAAAACTTCAGAGCATCCTGGGCAGATACTTTGTGTGATGTTGAACTGACTGTGATGTTGTGTTTAAGTGATTTTCTAGGGAGACATTTTTTGGTAAGATTTTTTTTCCCACTGCCCACAAACAGTGCCCAAATGTGAAAAGCAGGATTTAGTTTGTTCAGATCTGTTTTGAACCGCCTTGCACAGTCAAGTGATACATTCAACTGTCACTTGTCTTTAATAGTGAGAGCTCTCAAAGCCAGCAGGAACTCTCCTGACCCTCTCCTCTACTGCACTGCTGTGTTTTAGAAAGCAAGTTTAAATAATGAAACTGAGTAAATAAATCTTTATGGATCATGCCACACAGAATTTAGGATTTCTTCCTCAGTACGCAGTCTTCCATCTTCTGCTTTCTGCTCGTTCTTTGGTTGCTTGATTTGTGGAATAGTCTTTAGGGACTTGCTAAGTACTGCTTTTTAAACACCGTGTTCATCTATGTACCTGAACAAAATGCAAATATATAAAACATCCAACCTCTAAATTATGTTACAAAGTAAGTAAAAATATTTGAGATGTTATGTTTAATAAGAAAAAGGTCTGTTTTGCTGGTTACATTATTGTAGGGGTTTTTTCAACATGGCCTTTATTTGAAATCTATCTAAAACTGCAGTAGCCTCAGATTATAGCATCCCACCTGCTCTTTGCTGCATGAGAACATTTAGCTGTCATTAAACATGCAGGCAGCCCATTGCAAATTCCTGCTGTGAGAGTTCAGCTTGACTTCTCACTGAATTAGGGTGAAGGTACTTGAGCAACCCTCTCTTAAAAGCTTTTTTTAAAAAAAGCTTTTTTTAAAATCAGAGTATTTTTCCAAACTAACTGTCCTGTCATCTGACTGTGGTGAACTATTGTAAGGTAGCTGAATGAAGAGATCTTCTCTGAAAATCCTGCGTATCCATCCATCCATGATGGATATATAATGATGTCAAATAATTTCTGTGTTTAGGTTTACTGGAGGTAGTTAATTTTTGAAGTATTCATAACATATCAAAACGAGTGTATTGCATGTTCTTAAATTAGAGTGTAGATTTGCATAAAAGAACGTTAAATTTTGTGCATTGTTAGAAAAAATGTTATTAAAAAATACTGAATTGCAGCTCATATTATTTAGGGAGAAGTTACATGGAATTTCTGCAACTCTGCTTTTCCTCAAAGATGAATGTGTCCATTACCACAAATTGGTGTGGTGTTTTATAACAATAGATAAGGATAGAAGCTTTTCTGAACACTATTTCTTACTATCTTTTGCATGATAATACTTGTGGCTTTGGTGGGAAGATGTTTATAATGCTCGAAGTGAGCTGGGAAAGTCATGAGGAATGTTGTGTTGCTGGACTTCCATGGGCTGCTGAAGTGAGAGGTTTCCCTTTGCTTGCTCAGCCCCAAAGTGGGGCAGGGGCCAATACAAAACCAAAACAAGTGCAAAACCAAAACAAATGCTTTTTCAAAAGAATGGTACTGAAAGTAAAGCACTCCATCAGTTTAAAGTAAAATTTCAGATGTAGATGTGTCTTTATACAATGAAGCAAAGAAATTAAATTAAATTACCTCCTATTCAAGTGCCACAGTGTCTTGTGACATCAGGTTTTATACAGCGAGCAAGTTGTTCAGCCTTGGAGATGTAGTTGTGGGATTTCATTCCACTTGCACTGATAGCCAGGATTAGTTGTTAGCTCTTCCTTTCTGTAAGGCACGGGCAGGTTCCTGATCCTGGATGTCAGGATTGTTTAGCTTGTGGTAGCTCTCGGCTTCGTTCGCAGAGCAGTTTTGCCGAGCAGCGAGCTGGAGCACAGGAGAAGGGGAGGGACGCGGGGCGCTCCATGCCGAGGCACAGCCAGCGCTCAGCGTTCCGCCTCGCCATGTTCAGAGCTCCCTACACCCAATTTCTGCCTCAGCCGCGGCCGCGGCTGCGGGCCGGGCCGGGCCGGGCGCAGGTCGTGCCTCTGGAGCCCCCTGCAGGCCGAGGCTGCCGGCGCAGGGCGGGCTGGGCACAGCCGGGCCTGGAGAGAGCCTCGGGCGGGCCGGGCCGGGCCGGGCGTGGAGGGAGCTCCGGCCGGGCCGGGCCGGGCACGGCACAGCCGGGCGTGGAGGGAGCCCCGGGCCGGGCACAGCTGGGCGTGGAGGGAGCCCCGGGAGGGCCGGGCCGGGCCGGCAGAGGGACCCGCAGGGACCCCGCAGCTGCGCACGGCCATCGGCCCGGCCCGCTGCAGTTGGCGCGCAGGGATCTGTGCTTCAGGTAGTCTTGTACGAGTTTCAGTAACAGCCGTGCTGATTTATCTCAGGGTTTAAAACTCTTTTAAGGCCTGCATCTGTTTCTAGGTTGGATCGGTTTTTAGCACGTTTTGTGGTGATTATCTGCCTTCTGATAGGAGAGTTTATTGCCTCAGGATAATAAACATGTTTGTTTACTTCTTAATGCAGATATGGGTGGTTAAGGCCTTCCTATAGGGGCTTTCAAACTGTAAGTGCTTTATATTTCCAGAAAAATAATAAAACTTTCTGAACTTGAGCAATATCCTATCAAAGTTAAATTTGAATGGTTTGAAACAAATTTCAAACTTCCTCTAAGAAATTGTTTTGGGATTGATTGTGAAAAATGGGATATGCAACACTTTTCCCCTCCTTCTTCCCATTCCAAGAAAATACTTGTTTAATAACTTAAATATCTCATAAAATTCAATATTTTCAACTTGAACATTGAATAAATTCATTATTATTTAGAGAACTACTGAACAGAAAAGTCCTGGCTACAGTTTCCTATTAAAATAAAATTGCTAATTTTTTACTCATACCTGCCACAGCTAACTGGAGTTTTTTTGCAGAAAAAAAAGAAAACCCAAATCAGCAACAAAATCCGCAACAACTATCCCTCAACCTTGTAATACTTCAAGGTGAAAGTAGTGGATAGCAATTAATATCCATTTAATTAGTATTTACTGTTTATTCACTATCCCTTCAAACTCTTACCTTGGTTATAGTAATGTGAATGTTAAATGTGCAGTTAAAGACAAACCCTTTGAAAAGGAAAACCACCGAACTATTTTAGCTCTTGTGTGGATTAGCAAATTAATTTGCATAAAACATCATCCTTTGGATACTGGCAGGAGGGATTGCCTATAAAATTTAGTCTACTGGGTTATTTTAAATTGCCTTCCATACAGCTCATCTGTTCCATCTCTGCTGAGCAGCATGCTTAGTGGCTGGTTAACACAGAAGGCTATCCTTCCAGGATTTTAAAATAAATTAACATTTACTTAGCTGATGAATTACATGGAGGACAGTATAATAAGCATTGTGTTTTCCCCTGAAAACAGCCAGGTTTCTTTCTTACAGCTTGAAATCTTGTCTATCCTGACAGCTACATTATGCAGCATATTCAGTGCATGGCTTAGCAATGGTCCTAAGTCTGGCTTTGCTGTAGTTAATCATCATAAATGTTTGGCTTTAAAATAAGTTATATTTGTAATCCAAAGATGTATAGTTTTTTTTCCTGAATTTTTGCTGGACAAACAGCTCAGAATTACTATGTATATTTTAGATAGCAACAGGTTGTTCTGTATCAGTTCCAGTCTGTCTCTCCTGTTCAGGTTCCCGTTTTCTTAGAACTGATAAGAACTTTATCACTTGTGAAACTTCTGTTCCTCTTTGAACGTGGTTGAAATTGATAAGAAGTTCCAGCCTTGGACGGTGTGGGATGGAAAGGAGAGAGTTCTAGGACAGCTGCCTTTGCCTTATTTCCAAAGCTAGAAGGTTAACCTAGCCCCATAGAAAATAATGGAAGTTGGTAAGAACAAAGTATCTGGGTTCCCCACGGAAAGCAGGCTGGGGCTCTCACTGTGTTACTGTTTCTTTCAACAAGACTGAAGCTAGCTCTCCATAAGGAGATACTTGATACTTGGGTTTGCACATCACAGTTGCTTTTGTTGGTGAAAGAGGAGCTTTAATTTCTAGTAGCACATAATTTAAAGAGATTTGGTGTTTTTTGTGTTAGAACATCTAAAATAACGAAACTGATCAAAGGCGTTAACCTTTTTAAAGCATTTTGATATTTCAGTTTTGTGGAATATGTTTGACCAGAGAATGGCTCATCTGTTGAGACAGTTATGTAACTATCCTTCATATGGTATAACATTCAGTAATCTGTGGAAATTGTGTTTATTTTTTATAAATTCAAGTGATGAATTACATATGCTTATGGTGTATTTACTTTGTGACTCTGACAAATGGAACAAAAATGTATTTAACATAGAAGTTTGTTTTCAGGGAGAATGTGAATGTGGTTCATTCACAAAATCTCTTAGCATTAAAATCATCTTTGAAAATATTCTCTTACAGGTAGCTTCATTTATTTTTAGGTCAGTATTTCACTCTGCATCAGCTTTCATAATCTCTTTACATACTTTAGGAACAGGCAGTTTATTGTTTTTGACACACACTACAGGGTCATGAGTGGAAACAATTCGGGCTACAAAGTGCATGTCAGTTCAGTGTTCCTCTGCTGACGGCATGTCTGTCTGAAATCAAGTTTAAAAAATTGGCCCTGTCTCCAGCTGACTTGTTTTGTCAGGCTGAGTCATAAGATTAACCCTTGACTTGTCACCAAGGAAAAATGGAGTAAACAACTGTACCCTGTACAGTACCACTTATCCAGCTATGATTCATTTCACTGTAACATGATTCTCTTAAGAAAACAAATTTCAGAGCAGCTGTTGCTTGGCTTAAATGAGGATTAGAAAAATTGCAACCACAAAACAAAAACTTGCTTTGGACTTCAGAAGCTTTTGGAATAGTTACCTGGTAGCAGTTCCTGAAAATGCAGAGTTATTGCTAACAACATAGCATTTTTTTTCAGCAATTTTTCAAATTCTTCCATTTTAGGTTCATATTTTATCCTGGTGAAAGTAAACTTCTGTAGTTTCAAGTTTGATGTGCTGATGGAATTATGGCCTGATCCTGTATGGTCAATCAATGTACCAAATGTAAGAAACAATGTTTTCATACAGTAAATGTAGAGCAGATACAGTGATATGTTTCAAGCATGGGGCACTCAAGATTTTATTCCCAATGATGTAACTGAGTGTAGGACAAATAATTTCCTTTTCAGTAAAATGCAATTGTTATCCTTTTGATTTGTGGGGAAGCAAGCCAGGAGCAAATTCATTTAGTGACTCATTATGGAGGGACCAGTTTGTCTAGAAACAGACGTTTGCAGTGGCGTTCCTCAGTTTTATTGATCATATTGTTGCTTTTGTCTTACCCATGTGCTGGTGAACAAGGTTAATGATTTACTTCTACTGATAAATGTTAATAGTGTTAGTAAACATTACTAGTTAATATTACCTATGTATTTTTTGTTACACTGCTCTGTATGAGTATAGGGCAGCTCCCACCAATGCTACATAGTCAAGCTAGGTTTCTCTGCTTGATGTTTTTAACATTTTTTCAGTTGCTTGTATATAGGTGGATAATGGTTATTATTTGAAGGGGGTTGATCATGCTCGTCATCTCTAATACAACTATTTTGAAAACTGGGCATGTATGCATGGAGGTGCAGTAGCAATTACAACCTTGTTGGTCAAAGAATTGACTGCAGTTACCCTGGAAGTACTTCTAATGTTTCAAAAGTTGGCATGCTAAAATTATTTTTTAAAGGGTTCTTTTACTACTTCAAGTCTGTAAGCTAAAGTGTCTTTTCCAACTTTTCTAAGTTGTACGTTATTCTAATCTAGTGCTATAAGAAGTAGCACATGCAAAGATCTGAAGATCTTTTAGCAAGTCTCATCTGTAGAGTCCTGAACATTAGTGAGAAGCTTTAAGGAACGGCATTGTTAGCTGCAAATCAAAGGTTCTTAGGGACTCTCTGGGGACTGAAATGGGTCTTTGTGGTCCCTAGGGAAGGAGGAAGCCGCCAGTCACTCTGCAGGCCTGGCAATTTAATAGTCTGCAGTATAGTGATGTTCTTTTTTGCAGCTGCTGCTGCTACGCCTTTTGTATTGGAGAGGAGTTTGGTTCAGATATCATTAGCTTTGCTGCATAGTTAAACAGTTCTGGATGCGTAGTTTGACTTGCAGTAAAAATGCAAGTGTTCTTCAGCAGATGGAAACTTCAGGATGTATTTGCCAACATATTCTGAGCACAGTAGCCTAATTGACTGGAAGAGTTCACTGAAAAAGCATTTCAAGCTTGAGATGGGAATATTTTTTGTCAGCGTGTATATATTCTGTATATTTATAGACACTACAGTAGTTATGTCCTGAGATAATGGACATTACACAGAGATTTTTATCTGATTGTAGTATTCAGCTGCAGTCAGTTTATCACCCTTGTGGATCTTTTTAGTTCAGAGGGTTTCGCTGACACACGAGGTGCTTGGCAGAATGGACCAGACTTCTGCAACTTGCTTTCTGTCCCTGTAAATGGCTGAATTGAACTTTACCCATTTTTTTTCCTTATCCTGAAATATTTTCCTGCTTTTGTCAGGAGGAAGGCAGGGAGAATTCACAGCATTGGCAGTAGACACAACTGGAGGTGGAGAAACGTGGTTGTGTGTTAACCTTTTTTTCCCTGGATCGAAGTCGGTATCTGACTTAGCAGAAGCTCAGTTAATAACCAGCTGTGTTCACTTGTAGAAAAAAAAAAAGTACGCTCCATTAAGAGTTAATGTTAGTTAATGCCCCTGCTCAGTGAAGAAAGCAAAAAGGCCTAGCAGGCATTGATAGTGTGCAAATATTGAGGGATCTCTGTGCTGGAAGTAGCAGTCTGTTTGCTGTATTGAATAATTCACGATTTTGTGATGTGACAAAGTTGCTGAGGTCCTCTCCCCTTCTCTACCCTGTCTTGTATGGGCATGTATGTGTGCTTTATTCATACAAAACTGTATTATACAATATAAAGGGACCCTGGACTTGTGTTTCCAAGAGAATCCTTCCTTATAGGTTGTATACCCCATCTTAAAGATGGATTTTGGATGATTCCATACAGGGAAAAGATTTACATGATTTTTTTTATTTTTTTTTTTAACCCAGGCACCTTTTATAGGTGTTGTCTGTGTCAGGGCCACTCCCTACCCCATCCTGCCCTTCTCGGAGGGGCCCGGGAGCGCGGGGTGCTCGGGCTCTCCCCTGGGACTCGCTCCCAGCAGCTCCCCGCGCCTTTGGGAAACGTTTGCCAAAGTTGGAAACAACTTTAGACAGAGCCAGATGGCCGTGTGGCTGGAGCTGCATCGAGCAGCGTCTGCACGGCCACAAGTGCTCTAATTTAATTAAAACAAAAAGCAGACGATTATCTCGGGGCTCAGGACGTGCCCATGTGCGGGTTCCCTGCGGCCTCCGGCGCGTAGGGCTGCGTGTGCCGAGCCCTCAGCGCCCGCGGGCCCGTGCGCGCCTCCTCCCGGGGCCGGGGCCGGGGCGCGGAGCGGGGGCTGGCGCGCCCCCCGCGCCCAACCCCCGCGCCGGCCGGAGATGGTTCAGTCCTGCTTTGCATAAGCCGCCTTTGAGCGCTCCATGTGCGCGGCGGCGGGTGGATGCCGTGGGGAGCGGGAGGCGGCGCGCTGAGCCCGGCCCGCGCCAGCCGCGCCATGTACTGCGCCTACCCCGTGCCCGGCGTGGGCAGCAGCTCCCTCATGTACTACTACAACGGCAAGACGGTGAGGGGCCGCCTTTGTCCGGGGCTGCCGGGCAGGGCTCGCGCAAGTTCGCTCCGGGGCCCCGCCAGCCCGGCCGCGCTGGGGCGGGAGCTCCCCGGGGACGCACGGCGGGTCGGGCTCTGAGGGCAGCGGGCTGGGGCGGGGGGCTGCTTTGTGCCACGGGGGACGGGCGGCCGCGCAAGACCCGCCGAAGTTTGTGTTCCTGCATGCCCGCGCCTTTTCTTTGGGGGTTGCGGGTTTGGCCGGGATTGTTTCGGGTTTGTTTTTAGGCAGGGCCCTCCCCGAGCGCTGCGGGCTGCCCTGTGCAGCGCTCCCGGCTCCGGCGGCCCGAGCCCCGCGCAGCGCCGCGCACCGGGCCGGCCGCCAGCGCTGCCCTGCCCGCGCCGGGCGCTCGCCGCGGGACTTCGGAATCATCAAATGTTCCTGCAAAGGCGGGAGGGGGGGAATGCGGATTCCGGAGGGGGGGAGGAAAATCTCTTCTCTGTGGATTGAACTTAGTGGAAGTTGGACGAGGTATTTCTGTTTCGTGGTAGATAGTTCTGTTTTTTAAATTAGAACGCCAGTTCTGATTTTTGTGTGGAAGAATTAGCATACGATGGTAAATTAACAACCCTGTGTTTCTTCCAGTCTGTTTATGTTGTATGTGGTTTTGGCTTTCTTCTGTTATAAAAATAGTATTAAGTAGGAAAAGGGGAGATGCTGATACTGATCTTTTTTTGTGGCTTTTTTTTTGGTTTTGTTTTGTTTCTTTATTGCTGGTCCACCTCCCGTGGGCCTGTGTGAGTTTTCCTTTCATTAGTAAACTTTTTTTTGCCAAGATTTTTGTTCAATGGTAATTAAAATACGAATCTTTATATTCATAAAATACGCTGTGTACGAGCTTCTTGAATAACAGCAAAGACACTGGAGGAGAGGTTGAGGAATCAGTAAAATCGCTTGGTCTCTATTTCATTTCCTTTGGTATAAATGCCAGCTGTCTTTCAAATATGAAATGATTTTTCTTTCATGTCTGCTCCTAGGCTAAAACAATCTGTTTGAAGTTTTATGTGAAGATATATATAAGACTTAAGTAAAATTAACTATACAATACCCCTGAAGCAAAGGGAATATAACTTGCATGGAGTTTTGATTTTATTCTTTCTAGAGCACAGATCACTCTATTACAACATTTCTCTTTGTTCTTGTAGCAGGAAAAAAGGCTTTGATCTTATTAAGTATTTCCAGGCATATAGTAGATGGAAGTGCTGGTACTGTAGGAGGGCATGGTTGAAAATTGATAGCATGTGCCTGTTATGGGTCAGAGGTGACCTTTATGAGCTTGAAAACTTAGTAAATAGATGACAAATCATATGATCATCCTATATCATGTTGCCCAAGGTTTTATTTAATTTTTTTTTTTTAAAGTCTTAGTAACTTTTTCTCCACTATTTCTCCTAGGAATATTGCATGTTTGCCTAAATTACTAATTTAAATATACATAAGGAGGTTATGAGGAGTTGTGGGATTGGTTTTTGTGTTAGTTTTTGAAGCACGCCTCTTGGTGTGTATGCCAAATCTTTGTATGAACCTTTCTACAGTGGGAGAACAGTACATACCCTAATTTTGATGTCTTAGTGCTTTTATTTGTATTGGCTGATAAATTAGTGGTTGCTAGCATGAAGCTCATTGTTCAAGTTGGAGGTTTTTATTTAGATCATCGTATATAGGTTTTGGGTGCTGGCATTCCTCGATACCTGCTAATGTATATCAAATCTGAGTTATTTACTCACAAAATAAGTGAGAAATCATATGTAGAAAATGTGTAAACTTTTGATTAAAAATATTTTCTTCAATTTCTTTAATCTGTAAGCCAAAACAAAGCTTAATATTATGCTTAAAACCAAGCATATGAGCAGCTCACTAGAAGATTCGGTGAGGACTGACATATATATTAAAGCCTGAAATATAAATCAGAGGCTTTTACGGTTAGGAGAAGTTCAGTTTTTTAAATTTCTTTGTTTTAGGAAGGACCCATCAAAGTAAAAAGTAGTGGTTTAATACAAATCCCTTGGTGAGGACTGAAATTGTACTGTTATGTGTGATAGGTGCTATAGGAAAAAAAAATGTATTTCAAGAATCCCCTTTAAATCAAGAAGAAAAAAGACCTAATCTGTTTCATAAAGAAAATAAAGCACTTGCACTCACTAGACATAGCCTATTTTTTTTGTTGTTGTGTTTGGGATTTTTTTGTTTCTTTTTTGCCCTTCACCTGTTGACATATAAAAAATACTCTCAGTTTAAGGAAAACTTACAGCATTTTCCTATAGAGCTTTTAGGAAAAAAATTAAAAACTATAATTAAAAATTGTTTCTATCAATAAGGTTTTATCTTCTCTTTCACTCAAGAGCCATGCTGCAGACCTCAGCCCCCCAAATATTCCAAATACCTAATCTCCATTAAAAATAAACCTGCAGAAATATTTAGGTAGAGATAACAGCACAAATGTAAATTATGTCTTTTTGTGGTTTTTGTTGGTTTTTTTTTTTTTTTAGGTAATGCACAATTAAGCAAACTTTGTCATTCACTGTGGATTTTCCTTTAGATTTTAGGAAGTGCAACAGTACCGAAATGATATTCAATAGAAGTCTGATACCATCTTTGTGTTTAAAAGTAAAACAGACTTGCATGATTCCACTGTTTTCAGTTCACCTTCAAGTATAGAAATAAGTCAGTTATTTTCTAAATGTACTGTAGAATTATTTAAATGTAGATGACAATGCAGTAATGTGTCAGTTATCACCAAAATAAATAATGTTTGCAAAAAAATATTTTTTATATCACCTATTACTACTATTTAACATGGGAACAGATTTGTGAGTATATTCAGTTTATTGTTTTATTTTGTGCATTTTATGGGTTGATTTAATATACCAGTCTATGTACAAGTATATTTTATTATTAAATAAATATTTATTTTTCTCATCATAGGCTGAGATTGAGCCCTTCTCCAAGGTGGAGAACCTGCATCTTTTACAGTAGATTTCTACAATGCCTATTTAAAAAGGACAAAAAAATAGTCAGGAGATTATGGTATTTTGCATATACGCAGTGTGTTGTTATTCGCTTTTTGGTGAGCTAGCTTATATTGGAATATTTTTTGAGAAAATACTCTTTTCCTTGAGAATTTTGAGAGTGTAAGAAGCTTTTTAACAGCATGTTGCTGATGAGCACATGTGTGTGGATGAATGGATGTGTGTAGATGACCCAATGCAGAGTGAGGGGAGCCGGCTGTGTTTGGGGGTTTGAGGGCAGCAATCGCCGCTCCTGCGGCCGTCACGGAGCGCGGGGCAGAGCGCGCCTTGATGATCCTGGTGATGCTCAGCTGGCACGGCAGCGTGCCTGGCCGTGCCTGTTCTGCACTCAGGAATGGACTGAGGCTTCCAACGTCCGTGGAAAATGGTTTTGGTTTGTAAATTTTGGAGCAACCAGGTGCTAAGATTCAATTTAGCTTTTATTAGTACTAGGCCAGCCAGTACACAGGGAGGAAGGTACAATTAAAGCTGTTCTGTACCATATGCTGCCCACAGCAACTTACACAAGGTCAAAGCTAGCATTTGTGAGTCAGGACAAATATAAGATCGTCTGGAAAATCTCTAGGGGTACCTGGCTGTGGACATTGAGTGAAGAGAGGTAGTAAACACTGGTCAGCTGGATTTTTATTTCTTTCTGTTTCTCGCTCTTTTCTTTCCCCTCTCCATCCCACTGAAAAACGATGAGTTACAATTCATCAGCCCGAGAGAGTTCTCCATGCTCCACTCCATTGGGTTGCACTGCCAGTCTGCTGAGCAGTGGTCCCCTGCCAGAAGGGTGTCTCGTCTGCAACAAGCTTTATTAATGCTTTAAAGGGAAGGTTCTCTCCATTTCCTTGGGCACAGGGCAGCAGCCAGGGAAGGGCTCAGGTGCTGGACGGGCAGCTCTGGGTTTCTCGGAAGGCGCACACCAAGGAGGAACACGCCCCGATTGCTCCGGCCTTGGCTCCCTTCAGCACGTGCCCAGCAAGGTCTGCCTGCCTGGAGAAGTGCAATAGTCTGTGCTGGGGGTGCAGGACCAGAGAGTGGCTTCAGAGGACAGAGGGACAAACGGAAAAGATGGCCTGTGTCACTGCTGCGTGTTTCTGCAGGCACTGCTGGGGCTGGGGATTCCTCCTGCAGCTCGAGCAGCCCTCTGAAGTACAGGGAACAGGTTAAGAAACAGGCAGGGTAGTTTCTGGTGTTCTGGTTTTCGTTTCCTGAAAATCTGAATTCAATCAGGAATTTTTGAAGACATAGTTGCATGTGTCCCTTAAGTGACAGCATGATTTGAAGAGTGTGGTGAAGAGATTTTGCTTAGGAAATAAAATATAAAAAGAATCTTCAAGCACTATATAAACACATATTTCTTCCTAATGTTGTTTTTGCTGCCTTACCTTCTTTTTCTTTCCATCTCTAGTTCACACTACAATAAAAATAAAAACTACTGCTACTAATAATAAAAAAACAAACCAGGCCAAGAGGTTTCTCTATACTAAATTTGAGATTTTTGCTAAATTTGTCTCTTGCTTTTTAACATGACTTTAAAATTGTCTTTCCCTAGGGAAGAAGCTGGGAAGTGCTTGTGCTATGTATCATTACAGTGGGATTCTGCATTTCAAAAATACCCAAATAGGCATGTATAGCATGCCTAAACTGCATAAACATTTATTTAAGATGGAATTCAGTTTAGCTACTCTAAGAAGTTTGAATTTTATACCATCTTTAAAAAATACAGTTTGATTTGCGGACAGGACTGTTCTCTTAAAGGAGTCTTGTATTTTCATTTTGGATGGTGAGAAGGGTTTTTTATATACATGAACCTTTACACCTGGTATTGGAAACAAAAGTATCTTTGAGGATGTGGTGATACTGACTTGGTACACTAGGACTCTTCATTTTATCATCTTGCTTAAATATTAGTTAGACAAGAATTTAGATTGGATCTTGGGTTTGGTTGGGGTTTTTTTGGGTTTTTTTTGAAGCTTCTGTCTTGCTGTAAAGAGGAACATAGAAAACTGTAGTTAATATTCTACATTCCTGAAGTTTTAGTATATGATTTTGTCAGAAATACAGTAAACATGAAAACAAGTTTCCTTTTCCTAGAACTGCCTTTCAGCAAAATTAGCTTTTGCTGCAAAACCTGCAGATAATAGTCTGTAAAGTTCTGCCACATGTACAAATCATTCATCAGTGCGCACTTGCATGACTGATGCTGATGGAATGCAGATAGGCTACTTAGCAGAGTTTACAAGCTACAGAATAGGTTATTCATCTTTACTGGTTTCAAAAAATTCTGTCTCAAGCAGCTTGACAAATATTTTCCTGAACTTCCAAGAATTGCTAATAACTATGCTTAAATGAGTAACATAATTCATAATTTCATAAACAGTGTGTGTGATGGGAGCCTTGGTCTTGAGATAGCATGAGCTCATCGGAAGTAAGTTTGGTTGCTTCACTGCTGGTTTTTTAATCTGCTTTTAACATTAATATTAAACATTGATAAATATTTAAGAATTTGAAACAGGAAAATTGCCTGAGAGGATGGATGCCAACAGGACTCCAAGTGTTATATTTATTAAATGCATTTATAGAACAGGACTTGGAAGTTTTACGTAGCATAAAATTTGGTAAACCCAGATCTTCAAATTACTGTTGAAGTTATTGGCACTGTTATTATTAAACAGAAGCAACAGTGAGTAATTCTTGAAATGTTTTAGCGATATTCCATCCTTATAGGTTTCATGGTAGTGTTCATTACCTGTGGTCATCACCAAGGCAGATTTCAGAACTGGGATGATGGTTTTGTTCCGGTCAAACAAATCAAACAAATTGTTTAAAAAACCCAAATCAAAAATCTGATGTCGTACATCTAATGTCTCTCAGCTCTGAAGTCAGGCCCCACCACTACCCCAGATAAAGAAATCTGAATTGTCATCCTTCTTTTCCTGCTGGAGAGATGTAAACCAATTCTGAGTGCAGGAGAGACTGATGGGGGTCTCTGACTTGACATCCTCTGCAACCCGTTTGTCCTGCTCGCCCCAGCGGAGGCTTTCAGCCCTTCAGGAGCGCTGCAGCATTAGGATTGATGTATGTATTAGCACAGCTCCAAAAAAGTCGAGTCCAAGACTTGATAAGTCATGTAAAAAAACTGGTTTTGGCTTGCGTTTATCGGAAGGGAATTTCCCATTCATAATGGGAGAGTGTTTTGCTTGTCAGCGTGGAGGCATGCTCGGTGCCTTTGGGCACAGTGCTTTTGAGGGGATTAAAGATGGGCTCCTCTTCTACCTGCTGGAGACAGCCCTCCTCAAGGAGACTGCAAACAGGCTGACCTTTTAACAGTATTCCTTCCTTGTCTTAGCGGAATGTCAGCCAGGAAAAACTGGTTTGATGCCTCCTGGATGTCAGTGTTATCAGTTTAATAGCTAAAAGAGGCCGTCTTGAGCAGCCACGTCATATTTTTAACTGCCTTACTCAGCTGTTGCAGAAGAGAAAGCCCTTTAAGTAGGACACCAAGTCCTGCTGGGGAGCCGCTGCACAGCCATGCCAGCAGCCACAGGCTACGTTTGGCTGGGGAGGGGTCCCACTGCCTGTGGGCCTTTCAGAGGGAACTGGCTGCTTGCCCTGATGCATTCCCCACTCAAAAATAAAATCTCATCCTTTTTGTCAACTTTCTTATTTAAAACCTTTGTATTTTGCATCTCATAGACTTTGGGTTAATTTTAGTAAAATTTCTCCTTTGCTTTTAAATTTTGTTTGTAGTAACGCAGCACAAAAATTATGATTAGGTCATTAACCAGAAAAAACCCGGCGCTCATCTGCAGGTGATCAGATGACATCAGAGGCCTGGTTTTAATTTGTGGGTAGTTCTGATTGTAACTAAAAGAGACTCGCTCCTTTTGTGGAATTGGCTGGCTATTTCCCCACATCTGGAGTTAATGAAGTCTTTGAGACCACATCAGTTGTGTTTTGCCGCAAGAACCCTTTGATCTGAAAAATCTAGACTGGCACAAGTGCAGCTTCATAACATTGCAGCTATGTTTTTGCAAGCTATAGTTAAGATACCAAAACAAGCAGAAACTATATGAAGTTATGTGTCTGTGCTAAGACTTTCATGTAGCAGTTTGGAAGGGCCTCTTTCTCGTTTATATAATTCATAACATTTTTATTATGTTAATGGCTTGTACATACACATTTGTAAATTATACATTTGTAGGAGCTTTTAATTCCCCTTTTGAGATAGTGTTTAATAAGTTTTTATAAATCACCCAATTATGTAAAATGTTAAAATTTCGGTCTGAAGCTTTATTTTTTGTATTTACAAATCTCACAGATAACGTTGCAGTTTAAAAGAAGTAGAATTCGTCACTGTAGGTGACTTCGCATTAATCAGTGTACATCTCCATGGCAGTGCTAAATGTCATAAAGCTTTGTTTCCACTGCTGTCCTGTGACAGTGATAGATTATCCATCAGCTATAGCATATGCTGTGTTATTCTGCACAACAGAGAACTTGTAAATTAAGCCCAGTTTTACCTAATATGTTTGCAGTCTTATGAGTGCGAGTATTTACAATTTGACAGAGTGACATTTCTGTTAAAATATGTCCTAGGCATGGAATATACATGCATTCATCATATAGAGTAAATACATATGTACTGCGAACATTGCTCAGGATGTATTGTCATTCTGTCACTCAGGTCTGGTAAGCATCTCTATTTTACGTCTATTCCATAAACTGAAAAATTTCGAGTAAAATATTGAGCAGCTTTTCGAAAAGCTTTCTTTCTGAAAAAAATTTCATTTGTTTTCAATAAAAACTAACGGTAAACAAGCACGTAATGTAAAGTTTCGAGTTTTCCACTTGACTCCTCCTTACCAGGTGTCTGTTTACCTGCTGCCCTTTCCATTCCAGGGCTCATGCCGACAGCTGTGCCCTGTGCCCTTGTCCCGGTTCCACCATTGTGGGACTGCGGGGATTTTGCGGCAGTGGTGCCGCTGCGAGCGGGGCCGGGAGCGCAGTGCCTGGGCGCGGGTGATGTCAGAGGCGCTGGCTCGGGCTCATCCCGGCCATTTGTTCCCACAACAGCAGGGCTGCAAAAGCGTTCGGCAGCGGGAGGAGGGGGATTGGGATGCAAATGGAGCGGGACTTGCCCACTTCACTGTCCTCAATGTCCCTATCAGAACAGTCCGCCTCTGGGAGGACAATGGGTCTTTTTTTAGGGGAACTTAGGCTTTTTTGTTGGTTGGCTTGGTTTTCCTGGCCCTTCTCTTGCTTGGTAAACAACATCTCAGAGAGACCAGGGAGAGTTGTGAATGCCGTAGAAACATATGTGTGTCTGTACGTGCATAGGAGGGGATCAAAATAATCACTTTTGAATGTTAGGGCACAGTGCTCTTTTGAAGTTGCATTATATAAGCTTTAAAGTTGTGAAATTATTCATCATATATGTATTTATGAAGTCATCGGTATTTAACAAATAAGATAAACAGTTAAAAATGCCACAGTTTTTACTTCATAGGAAAAAGATGCTCCAGTTTTGAGGTTACATTTTTATATTTTTTGCTGTCGTATATGTTAATTTGCTTTTTATTTAATTTCTCTTCTAACACACACTAATCATTGCAATATTCAGTATAGAACAACTACTTATGGATAAAGTCCTCAACTCTGTGAATACTGGCCATTGTTCATTTTACTGAACTTATTCCTGAATACACTTTATATTTATTCTTAAAGTTGCTACAGTGAAAGACTTTTGAGTCATCATGTTTATTTGGCATCTTATGTTTTTAACTTGAGAAGAGTATTTGTTGCTCACAAGTTGAGAACGGGCATTCCACTGGTGTGTTAACACTGAAAAAACAATAGTATTGCTTTTCTTTAATGCTAGGCCAGTGTGAAAATTACGTGCTTGCTGTTGCAGTTTTAAGATTATTCCTGAGGACATGCATGCGTGTATTTCTGATGGCTCTCCAAAGACGTGCGAGTTTCTGAATGGATGATAAAACGGCTGCATTAAAACCTTTCCATTTGTCACTGGATGTTCTTTTCTTTCTGATTGTTGGGATGCCAGCTAATTAAATATTCAAATAGGCATACAGTTGTTTTAAAATAAAATTTGTTTGGGGCCCAGTTGTTTTATCTTGCTTTTTTATCTTGAGCAACAAGTCTGTGCGAGTCATGTACTTAGAAAGCAAAATCAGCATTCAGGCTTTTATCAGGCCACCTGGCTGAGTTGGCACACCAGAAAGTGTGTTGTTAGGATCATTCTACTGTAGTTCCTCTGTACTGTGGCAACTTGCTAAAAAGCAAATAAAACAAGGGCAACAAATGCTGCGGCTTGCTACACTGTTCTTTTTTTATTTGTGCTTTCTCTCTCTATATCTGTATGCTGTTGTGGTTTTTTTTATGCACGACACCCAGTTATTGCTAACCTGCTTTTATTGCCCTCCAATATGTAGGTGTATGCACCATCCCCGAGTTCTGATGATTTCAACAGAGAATCTCCAAGTTACCCATCTCCTAAGCCACCGAGCAGTATGTTTGCTAGCACTTTCTTTATGCAAGGTGGGTAAAATGTCACTTGTCCTTTAGGCAGAAATCTGCAGTCAGACACCATTTTACAGGGTGAATGGAGAAGTGTAAAGAGAGCATATTGTGCTAGAGCCTATGGTTAAGTTTTATATACTTTTGAAACAGTTAGATGAAGGGAACTGTCTGCTGATGTAAAGTTTTTCTCATGACATTAATTGCTGACTGAAATTTAAAGGGATTACACACCAGGCCAGATGGACAGAATTCCCATCCTTTGATTTGTAGGGGCTTCAGAGCAGCGCACTGGAGTGATAGAGAAAAATGAGGTGGGGGCTTATTGACTCTTCTGGAATTTGACTGTACAATATCAGCTAACAGTCTTTATGTTCTCAAATGCTTGTATATCCAGCATGCCAGAAAAAAGGGGCTTGCACTGAACGAAACAAGAGCAGAATCCATTTCCTCAGCCTCACGTCACACAATTAGCTCGTGCTGCAGTCTGGTGAGGGTTTGGAGCACATTGAGAGCTCAGTTCTCAGAACGGGAATTCACAGAGCACTTCACTTTGTGCTACAGAAGGGAAGGGAAACTGCACTGACACACAGGCTGAGGCTTATGTAATGTAGTCATTTCAGCTACTTAAATCTGCTGTTTTGAAATGTTTTTATATTTTTGTGATGCTAGGGTATCTTAGACTATAAATTGCTTGTTTTAGGTAAATAGATATTTTGCAGTGTATGTTTATGATGAGTTCTGTTTGGTCAAACTTCTTATCCCTCCAGCTCCTTTTTTATTATTTCTTTCAGTCTGGACTTTTTATCAACACTCTTGATTTAAATCTGGCCTTGCTGAAGGTCTGTGTAATTAGCAGAAGTGCGTGGTATTTTCTCAGCTGTGGTTGGATTATATTTCAGCTATAAAGCCTCTGTTGTTTCTTTATTTTTTTAAAAATAAATATAGCAACAGTGTGGTGGTATGAAAATAGAAGATGCAGTATAAACTGGTCACCATTTCCCCACTGATATTAGTCTCAGTAACTGAATTCTGTATTTGTTTAAAATAATCTTGTAAAGGAACAGAGAAATTAGTATTCTTCATTAAATGTATTTTTCTTGTTTTCTTTCCTACTGAAAAAATACTACAAAAAAAGATGGGACCCACAATTCTTCTGACCTCTGGAGTTCATCCAATGGCATGAGCCAGCCTGGCTATGGTGGGATGCTTGGAGGCTCCTCTTCCCACATGTCCCAGTCCGGCAGTTACGGCAGCCTGCACACACACGACCGTTTGGTAAGACTCAGCTCACATTGATCTGTAGTTGTGTATGGAGATCTAACTGATGAGAATTAACTTCTCATTTGCTGCTCATGTATGTCAGTTAAAGACCCAGTTAGAAATCACAGACTTTGTGTATTACTAGATTTATGTCCTTTTAGTTATGTCTGTTGTATAAATAAAAATCTGTGGCTGTGCAGTGGTCCATTCAGAGGTTGGATGAGTCCCTTTCTTCTGTAATAAAGAGCTGGGTGTTACATGTTTGGTATCTTAAAATATCAACATTTATTTAAGGTCTACTTAATGTCTTATGTCTGCTTCTCTTCTCTCCAGAGCTATCCCCCACATTCAGTCTCACCTACAGATATAAATGCCAGTCTTCCTCCAATGTCCAGCTTCCATCGTGGCAGTACCAGCAGTTCACCTTATGTAGCTGCCTCACACACTCCACCTGTCAATGGATCAGATAATATTCTGGGTAAAAAGTTCTTCCTGATTTTTTTTTTTTTAATTTTCAAGAAAATGAAATTTAGGGCTGCATGACGCACAAAATTAGTAAGATTTAATTTATGGCATGCTTGTAGATCAGGAAAAATTCACCACTGTGATATTTCTGTCCTCAGTATGGCTGACATAAAGCAAATTGTTTTTCAGTCAGTTTAAGACTTTCTCATTTATTTGCTTTCACAGGCAAGCCTGTGCTCAGGGACTGGGTGGGTGTGACTTAGTGGCCACTGTCCCTCCGTAGTTCAGTACACGTGCAGGCCCCTACAGGCAGTTCTGGCACTGAGTTTGCAGAGCTGCTCTGGAGAAAGGCAGGAAGGCTGCTTCCAAGGGGAGGTTGATAAAGTGCATCGTAAATTCCTCTCTTAACAGTTGGAGAGATTACAGAGTAGCCAGTATGGTGGCTGGTTTAGTCTCCTCTGTGCTCACCTAGGAAGAAAGAAATAGAGGATGATCATCTGTTCCTTGCGCATATTTGCTCGTCTTGAGATACGGCTGTAGAAGTTAAATGCTTGTAGATGCTCCCTGTTGGTTTGATAGGATTTCACTTACCTTCATTTTAAGGAAGTGGAATTTAGTTAGGGTGACTATGTTAGCTTTGATTTGGGAACATGTTTTAGACCAAGATCTTTAAACAGAACCCAGTTAGTGAATCTGCATGGGAAATTCAGGCTGGAAAATCCAAGTTTGTCACAAACTTGGAAACAGTGAGCGTTGCATTATTTAGATTTCTGATGTGAATGGCTTACATTCACATTCAGTACATTTTTTGGCTTTAGAAGTTGATAATTGGAGAAAGAAGATTTGCTTTTAAAGGGCCTGTCTTCTACAGCAAAGCAGATATTTCTGAGGATTCAGTTCCTCTCTGTGTTTCCAATTGGCAGGGCTTCAGACTTCCTCTTGGCTTAATGGTGTGTGGAGCAAAAGGGCACGCAAAGCTGCTGACATGCAACTGAGAGCAGGGGTGACAGAAAGCTTGGTGCATCAGAGCTTTTCAGGGACTTCTTAAACTACACAGGGAATTAGAGCAGGGGGAGCAAAGAGACACACAAGGAACTATTCTGTGAATTTGGCTTTAAGAATTAATTAAACGTGCAGCACTTCATGATAGCAGTTTAGAAATAAGCTGCAATAATGTAATTTTCTGATTTTGATTTTCTTTTTCATATTTCCCTTAATTTAGACTATGATCCTAGAAAATAATTTGTCTTTTTCTGGCTACTTTCACTTGTTGGTCCTTAAGTTATCACGGTGGTACTGTGTTTGACTTTTAAGAGAAGAGCATCTAAATGTAAATCTAATTGTTTTAATTAAATTTTTAAGTCTAATGAGAACTGATTCTATTGACACTGACTTCCTCAGAAAATCAATTTTAAAAGTGGTTGCTCAACTCTATGTGATGAATAAAATAATGGAAGTAAATAAAATTTCAGCTTTAAAAATAAGTGTTGGGTTTACTTTCCACATTACAGGAAACAGAGGAAATGGTGCTGGAAGCTCACAGACAGGTGATGCACTTGGAAAGGCATTGGCATCTGTAAGTAGCGGTTAGAATATTCAGATCTGAAACACATATTTTAATCCATTATTTATGTGTCATTCATTTGATAATATCAGACCAGGAATTTTCACATATGAAGGCAGGGCAATATACTATGATGCAATTTCTTATGCTAGAAAAATGTCCTTTTTAAATGCAAGTGAAAATGCATTTATTCGAAGAAGATTAATTCTGAATTGCTTTTTCTTTAGGTGATCAAAAGATTTAAGGCAGATCTGGTTTAAAAAGCTGGTTAGACAAAGTAAAAGATAATCACAAAAAGTTGATTTTAATTTTTTTCTGTAGTGTTTTAGGTGAAGTCAAATATTTTTAACATTAGTCTTGGAGCAGATCCTGCCTCAAGGTTTAAAATGTTTTCTCGGTGGCCTTAGAAAACTGAGAGGTTTTGAACGCTGTATATTGTATAGCTATAATCTATGGAGGAGCCTTTAGAATGGTTTATATGCATAAATTTGAACTTCTAACTCCTGTTGGAATAATGTAAAACATGGCAAGTATCTTCAATCTACTCTTAAGTTCTGTTTCCATATGCATGCATACAGTAATTATTTTTTCATTAGTACAATCAGATGTGCTTTTTATAAAAGAGTAATTGATACACAGCAGCAGAAATTTCAGAATTAGGAATGGTGGTTGGGGAAGCATTTTGTATTTCTTGTATAGAGCAAACTTTGCAGCCCTGAATGACCGTCCCTGTGTTGGGTTCTGCATCCCTCACCTCATACCAGTGAATGCAAATGTGCATATTCATGCAGATCCTGTTACCCTCGCATCCCTCAGAGGGTCATGTGTTAAAAGATTACCAGATCTGATAATGTCTGTAATGTCCATATTGGGGAGGAGAACTCTGACCTGCTGGCTTTGAGGAGAAAAACGTCCCTGTTGCTTTCAGGGATTCAGCAAGTAGATAACAATTTGGGAGTCCAGAGGGCAGTTAACGCTCCCTTTCGGTCTGTTTGAGACCTGTCAGAAAAGAGCTGGGATCATTTTGCCTGCTAGAAATGGCAGTGCTCACATCCTGCAGGCTGTTCACTGCTCTGCAGATGTATTTGGGTGTCTGCTGTTCTGCAGCCGGAACAAGATTTTGTTGTTAAGTCTGACATGCTGGCCAGTGAGACCTGCGGGACTTCGTGACATTTTCCGCTGCTCTCCTTTTCTAAATGATTTTCTCATCCTTTCAGGTATTTTTGTCCAAGTCACTAGCTGAGAAAGCCAGGCTGATGTTTTGAGGAAAAACTAAATATATTGCGAGTGGAAGTCAGGGCAGAAATGTTTAATCTAACTGGTGGGTGGGCTCTGGTTGTCATAGAAACTTGTTTCTGTCATCCCGTGTTGTTGCTTGGCAGGAGCAGCCAGGTCATTCCATAAATCATTTCTGTCATAGCTGATGGTGATGCATTCCATCTGCTCTATCAGTGCATGCCATAGTCTGCACACTTCAAATCCCTCGCCTCATCCATCTGCTTCCCCCGCACCCCGCAGCACGCGCACCCAGCACACTCCCTGCGCTCCCCCTGCGAGAGCGCGGCTGCGGCTGGCCCAGGAGGGAGCTGGGCTCTCCTGCAGGTGAAGCTGACACACATGAATTTTGACAGCTAGGAAATCAAGAATATTTTTCTGTTTGAACAAAGTTTTATTCGAATACTGCGATTGTCGTGCCTTTTTTTTTTCCCCTAAGATGCCACTGTGTTCCTTTCTGTTTTGGCTTTAAATGCTGCTGCTGCAACTGTTGAGAGGAATTTCTAGTTCTAAAATTCTGTTGATGTACATCTCACAATAGGCCTTTCATGTGTGAAACATCAGAGGATACGACATTTGTTCTTCAGTTTAGGTATTAAAGACCATACAGAATAGTATGTGATTAAACATGTAAGGCCAGATAATACATTTGCAAAGGTTCTTTTATTTTAGGTTTAAGCCTGGATAATTGTGGTCTTAATCTCAGGGTAGGCAAGAAAGAGAATTGTACATGAAAGTATTTACACAAAGTTCCCAAAGCCCTGTGGATTATGCATTAGTTTGGATAATGAACTAGTATAGATAGAAAGAAAAGAAAATCTGGGTATTCGTGCCATTTCTAATGTGTTTCCCTGAACATTTGCCAAACAATAACCCTTTAAGATTGTGCCCATGGAGGGTTATATGGCAGGAGAAACATCTGGTTTATTTCATTGCCTAATGCCAAATCAAAACACTTGGTCTTTAATTTAGAGGAGATCAAACAGGAGGACTGTTTAACTTTGTTGATTATATCAGACCTCTTTGTGATAACTTATGTTTTGATTCCTACCTCAGCACTGGGGTAAAGGCCTTTGTACCGTCTCGGTAGTTAAATAGCCACTGGTCCCTCCACAAAAGAAAAGAAAATGTAGGGAAGTTGACTTCTAAAAGTAATTCATGAATTAAGTTTCTTTGTTGCTTTAGACTCAATAACATTAACATAACAAAGCCTAACTGAAATGTACACTGTAGTGTTTAAAAAATTGGACTAACAGCTCCGAGGTTTGGCTCTGCAGGCTCTCAATTGTGCAGCTTTTGTCTAAGAGCCTTTTCATTAGACCCTGGCATATTGGCACCCCACTGATTGGAATGGACCATGACTGATAGGAGGAGGAGTCTCATTTGTTGCAGTAAAATGAGTCATGTTACCGTTTAAGCCTGGCAGAAGGTGTCAGGGTTGTTCATCATTGGTCATTTAACAGCACAGCAGCCAGGGACTGCATGCAGAATGAATTCTGACCTCGTATTTTAGTAGGGGTTTGCTGTACTGTAGATTTTCCCTGTTATAAAATACAGCAAAATAAAATTGGTAGGTATGCCTGTGGAAAATGAGCAGTTTCAAAGAAAACTTTGTAGCCTTTGACTTTATTTTAATTTTCTGGATCTTATCTCTCTGAAACTCTCTGCAGTTCTTATACTGACACCCAAGATTTATTTTTATGCTGATGTACAATGCATGAATTTCCTCCGGTAGTATGAGGTAGTTTGTTCTAAATATATTTCCTTTCTAGCATGTATGAAAAGGAGGAAGCATTTCCATTAGGGAACTGATGGTCTTTTCTAATGGAAAAGTACAATGTACCAGGAAGGAGCATGTGGTCTGTCAGGTCCTGGTTTTGTCAGTTCAGAAAATACAATATGGAACTTAATGAAGTTATTGTCAGCTAAATGCTGAAATGTCATATTGTCTGTGTGAAGGGACATCAACCACACTGCCAGTGAAGATTTTTTTAACTGCCATCTGATGACTAACAAATCCTGGTCTCTGCTCAAGTAAAACAGGTTTGAACTGATGACCTATAAAAATATGTTCTGAAGTCCATAGTCAGCCTCTAAATCTATTAAATTCCCTTCATAAAATGAATTTTCCCAGTGTCTTGAGATTTTAATTTTTAATTAAAGCTTTAAGCATTATGTCTTCTATTTTTACCAATATTAATTTCATTATTAGCAAGAAAAGAATGGTTGTAAGTTTAGTATCTCAAGAGGCCAACTGATACTGAAATAAGAGAGAAGCATGTTATGTGCTGCAATACATTGCAAGAGGAGCAAGATTTCAAGGTTTTTTTGTTTGGTAGGTACCAATAACAAGAGAGCCTGAATGCTTTCTTGGTGTTTTGTGAAGGATTAATTTTGAGCAGATAACATGTGTTGACTGCTAAAATCTCCGTCTAACATTTGGAAAGTCATTATTCATTGGCATTTTCCTGAAGTTGTGTTTGATATAATTAGCTGTGTACTGTGAACTCTTACGTGAATTGTTCCCCTGCAGAGACAAAAAGGCTGTAATTTCTGCTGCTCTTAAATGAGCAGGAAGGTCAGTTCTACTTGTGTCACTATGAAATACAGACTGTGCTTATTTGGACAGCTGCTTGAAAATGAAAGTTCTTTGGACATTTTTAGAGCCTTGAGTGTAATAAAGCAGAGCTATGATTGAAGGATCAAATTGATTTTTTTATCAATCCAGAATCAAGAGTGACAATTAAAACATGAAAAAGAATCCTAACAGCGTTTTTCCTGTGTATTATAACATATATTGATATGTAATCTCTTTGTCTGTCATCAGATTTATTCTCCTGATCATACCAGCAGTAGTTTTCCATCGAATCCATCAACACCAGTTGGGTCACCATCGCCTCTTACAGGTAGAGACTGGCCATTTGTCAATACCTTGTTTGTGGTTTTGAAAATGTCCTGTTGGAAATCAGCATTAACTTCCTTGCATAACTCCTTGTGTGTTTTGGTTATTTTTCCATTGTACAAAAGAAGATTTATAAATACAGATTGACAGACATTTTGTTGGGGGGACTCGCTTGAGTCTTGGCAACTTGCTTTGAAAATGAGCAAATTAAAATAATGTTTGGAAGCATTAACTGACCATATATATGAGGGCTATAAAGATATCTGTATGGATTTGCACTGTTGAGAGAAAGAGGAGTGATTTGATTTGGGTTTTTTTAAAGCTATATGTTAAAGCTCTGCGTCAGCTCTCGGTGACAAACACAGCAGATGTGTGTTCCCTCTAATGAAAATATAGTAGGCTATGAGACTATCCAACTTGTACACAGGATAGCTTTTCATTCATATGTTTCATGAATGTTTTCACTCTATGGCAGAAGAATTTCTGGCATTTTTTAAAAGAAATGCTGTGTATTGCAGGCACCTCTGTCACCTGTGCTTTGTGCGTTTGTAGTGTGAATGTGGGAAGAGGCATTCCAGTGTGGAGATGAACTGTGGGCAGCTGCCTACAGCCATTAGTGCTAGTGCAGCTTTCACAGACACTGTGGCCTCAGCTGTCTAGTAAAAGTTGAACAGCTGTTCTCCATATAGAGAGGACTGTGAAAGCTCCATTGACTTAAATTTGTTGTTTAACAAAGAACTAGAATTACAAGTAAGATGATGTAACTTTAACCCTGTTCTTTCCTATAGTGCAATTTGTTAAATTATTTAACATTTATACAACAGTCTGTTTCCATGTTCTCTGTTGTTCAGTGTAGCCGCAGGCTGCTGGCTATTGGTCACTTTTTGTAAATGTTGTGCTTCTTACAAAACAATAAAATTACCTTAAGGTGAAAAGGGTACAGAATGAGCTTAGCTGAATGTTTTTGTAATCTAGATGAATAAATTAGTAAAGGTATTGCATGCAAAATGCAGTCAATAATCATATGGCTGTGAATATGCATATCTTTATATGCAGTGTCACTCAAAGCCTCCATCATTCATGCTTCACTCCTGTTTAATGGACACTGCTCTGGTTTTCCGTGGATGTAATGGATTAATGAATATCTGACATGGCTTACCTGAGCAGCTGCTTTGGGCATTTCTTTTCTATTATTGAATAATCCATGTTGAATTGAGTAATGATGGGATTAATGGGATTTTTGATTTAGTGATTACAGTTGACAAAAATGTTTTTTGTATTCTGTTGTACTGAAAAGGCATATCAGACCAGAAAATTATTATTATTTTCTTTTTAACATCAAAGCAAGTATTGAAAATATTTTGTGGCTGGAAGAAAGAAGTTCTGACATTTCCAAGTATTTAAAATTATAAAGATCCCAAAGAGGTTTTTTCAGGAGTTGCCTAATGAGATACTGCACCTCATTTTGTAAGTGTGAAAGCACTAGCTAATTTCTGAGTTTAGAATACAAATTTGAGGTCACTAAAATTTGTGTATTTCTTTTGCTGTTGTTGTCTTTGCCTGTTGCAACCTGTATGAAATGTACAAAATTTGCACTTTATGTTCCTTATTCTGGATTCTGATGGTTAAGACAGTAGTAGACATAAGCAAATAATACTGAAATCCTTTTCAGGCTCAAACTTAGCATCTGCTTCACATTTATACCCTCCCATCCCCTTTAATTCCAGTGATACAGAATTTATCAAGCCTTTGGTAAATTGCTCCAGTAGTTAATTACCTTCATTTATGAATCTGGACTTTTATCTTTATTCCCAGATGAGTCACTAAGAACACGGTGAAGCACAATGTGAAGTAATTACTACTGCATTTATTGCTATTTATACTCCTGGTAGCCATTTTCTGTCTTGACCCAAAAAGTTATTGCAGATAAAACAAATGTTTTATGTGTACCGAAATAATATATTTTGGAGCATTTTAGCCTTCGTTGTCATTTTCCCCTTTTGCAGTTAGGTATTTGTTTAGTTAGCATTCACAGTATTACAGATTGCTTAAGTCATAATTTGCCCATGCTTTAATTGTGAGTTAGGGTAGGAGTGCTGTGTTTACCAGGAGAGCACTGACAGAGACCAATGTCCTGAGACCTTGGGGTTCATAAGCTCATGACTGACTCTGGCTCTTCTGCTGCTGAATGAGGATTAATGACGTTTTTTAATTCAGTTAAGTAAAAGCTTGGAGAACAACTTGATGAAAACCCCCAAGTATTATGAGACAATAGTGCGTGTCTCGCCTGCCCTGCCCTCATTTAATTTCTAATTTTACATAAACATGCCCAGAGCTGAGCATCTTGCATAGTTTTAGTGATTGTGTACACGCATGTGAAGTTTATGTAGGGATCTGAATGGTGGGAGCCTTGGCATTTTAAGAATCCTCCTGCAGGATCAGAGGCATTCAGGAGGTTCAGTGGGTCTGAGGATGCAGAGCCAGCCCTCTGCAGCTCTCAGTGTGTTTGAAAGGGGAGCCAGAGGATTAGTGCTGGGGAGACTGGGGGTAAGAACAATACTGCAGTGATTGCTGTCGGTGACCCCTGTAAATCCTAACACTTGCCTGGCTTATTTGTTTTTTAATGCTGCTGTGTTGGTGCTGCCCTAAAAGCTGCAGTTGTTAATTGCAGGGCTTGTGGTGCCAGGATGCTTTTTAACATAATTGGTGGATTTCATGCACAAACTTCTAGGAGGGGGAGTGGAATGAGGCAAGCAGGAAGTCGGTGCCATCTGGCAGCGTGCAGCCATGGAGGCAGAGTGCCACCGCTCGGGAGGAGCCCCGGCGCTGCCGAGGTGTCACTGAAAGCTGCAGGTCACACTTGGGTTGGTTGCTCCCTCCCTTCTTTTCTTTTTGTCTCCGTCATGAGATGACCCACTCACAGTTTTGTTCTGGGCTTACACTACAGAAATAGGACTTTCTTCAGTTAAAGCCCCCAAACAAACAGAAGAGGTGCACAGGCATTTTCAGTCTGCTGCTGCTCACCTGGCCACCTTCCTGCTTAATCCTGAGCTGCTGCTGTGCTGCAGGGAGTGCTGCTCTGAGTTCTGATAGCAGCAGTGCTCCTGACCACAGTCCTGTCTCTGAAAATGGAGTTCTGAACAAGGAAAAATTTGAACATTATGCTGAACCACAATGCTCCATAGTTTTTTCATTAATGGTTATGTAAAAATAAGCGGGACTCCAAGCATTATTCCCAAGTTCAGGAATGAGAGCAATGCAGATGGAGACTACAGGTCCAGACCCAGAGTAGCTGTGTGAAGTGAAAGTTGGTAATTATAAACTTACTCACTGAATTCTTTGTATTTTAAAAGAGAATTCCAGCACAATTATGGCAGCTCTGGACTTGCATGAAATAGGAGATTTTTATTATTTTTTAATTAGAAAGGAAATATTTAGGTATTTTAATAGCTGTGCAAGCTGTACTCTTTTTGTTAAATAAAACCTTGTCTTTAAAAGGTAACTACTTGCAGCTCTCTGAACAAAGGAACTGTAATGTTATTAAACCTTTTCCCAGTTTTCCAGACGCACAGCTCTGGCTGTTATTGAAAGAACAAGCCCACAGGCTCTTCCTTTAATGAGCTGCGTTGGATTGTATATCCATAATTTATTAATGTAATTGCTTTATTATTACATTTGTATGGCTGAAAGGAAGCTGTCTCTAATGGCCATAGAATTTCGTGTAGTATCTTTATAAAAGATGCATTATTAGTTGGTGAGAAAAATGCATGTTGTACTACTTCAGGCTTTGTGTTAAAAGTACTGCTTTATTAGTTATTGCATTTCACATCTAATTATTTAAAAAATTTACATGATAATTAGGTATATTTATGTCAGATTAGAATGGCTATGTTTTTGAATTTGAAGTATATAGGTAATATTAATTTAATTGTCAATTTGTTGCACAATCAATGATTCTTCTGCTGTGATTTACCTTAAGTGTATCTGAAATACCAAATGGGAATGACTTAGATATATTTTTACTCTTCTAAATCTAAAATGGTGTGGTATACAACTTTACTAGATAAAGCTTTTAGATCCAGTTTTAAGTTTTTGTGTTTAGTAGAGAGGTGTTATAAAAATGGTTCTCCAGTTGTCCTTAACTTGGTGCCTATTTGATGACTTTAAATATTTTTGTTGTGTATTTTAACAATATAAAAAATGCACCTTCATATACTGAACAGAATCTGAAGAAGAATTCAGCAGGTCTTTTTTGGTGACACAGGCAGAGGCAGGTATTTCAAGTATGGTGTGTTTGTACTTAGTCCACTTTTTAATGTTGAAGTGCTGAGACGATGTCCCCTGCTTTTGTCACTGACAGTGATCCAACCCTGCAGATGCCAGGATATGAAAATTATCCCTCAGTAAGGCAGAATGAAGGAATTTGTCCTCCTTTGTCTACCCATATGTTAGCTTACCTTTATGCAGAATATGTTGGGTTTAATTATGTTGAGAAATACAGTCTCTGCTTCCCACTTCTGCTTGTAAATCTGTGCTCTAACCTAGACAATTTTGACAGGTGCCAGTCAGTGGTCGAGGAGTGGAGGACAAGCCCCCTCATCTCCCAGCTATGAAAACTCTCTACACTCCTTGGTAAGAATTGGTGAAAGCCACATAGTACTTTTTACTTAGGAGTTGAAGGCTTGGTTTTGTATAAATCCTGCATATCATTAAAGGAAACAGTAGGATAGCATTACAAATGAATTCTTTGCTAACAAATGGCCTGTTCAGTTGAACAATATAAGACGTGCAGGGTGTGTCTTTCACCATCTGTTCCTTGGGCATCAGGCTTCTGTGCTGAGGACAGCTGGTGCTAAAGCGCTGTTATGAGATTCTGGTACCTTTTCACAAATCCATAGCTAATTCTTATCTAAAGTTCAGTCTGGAGAAAGATAAAGACTTCATGCCTCCGCATTTACTTGTCCTTCCCCCTCTCTCCCTCAAATGGCTGTCTCTAGGGCTTGTTTGCATTACACTGTTAGTAAAGTATTAATACATTCTATTTGTAATTATTATTTGTTGTCGGGAATGTTCATTTATTAATTAAACATTTTACAGAAAAACACACAGGCAGTAATCTACAGCATGGTAAATTTTCTTCTTTTGAGGATTCAGCAGAGGATTTCACTTACTGACTTCCTTCTTACATTTCCGATACAATATTGGGAAGGAAACAGGGAAAATTTGAGGGAAGGTTTTGATCACTTGCTTAATATTTCTAGTTTCCACAGATGTAATTTCTGATTTTTTCTGTCTAACAAGAATAAATTATAAGTGAAATCAGATTTCTTTTCTTCAATATTTTTGCAATTAAATGTAATGGTTATGTACATCTTAGACTCCTAACATAACTGCAGTGTTAAATATTAGCCTTTTCTTATCTTAATATAATCAGATCTCTGTTGCATTAACTTGACTAACAATTTATTGCTGACATGCACATCAGCTGTTTCCTCACCTCTTTTTTGAATTAATCTTAACCTGTGCTTTGCTTCCTGTTCTGTCTTGACTTTGCCAGAAAAATCGAGTTGAACAGCAACTTCACGAGCATTTGCAAGATGCAATGTCCTTCTTAAAGGATGTCTGTGAGGTACTATTTCACTTTAGATGGTGCCTTTTTGTGTTTCAATTAACGCTTCCTTCGGATTCCCCATTAAAAACTTAAATTAGTGTAGTGTGTGACCCATCTTTTGACTCCAACATCCTGCTATGTCAGTTTCTAGAGCTGCAATGTCAGAATTGGTTTTGCTTTGGTTTTTTTTTTTTTTTGGTATTCCTTTTAATAAAAGAAAGTAATTAAAAGAAAGTAATTTTAAGACAGACTTCCACAGTAACACAACTCACTTTTATTTCTGAAATACTTAATCTGTTTGAAGGTCCATATTAAAAAATGGTAACTTGAAGTTTCGTCCAGATTTTTTTTGTAATGCAGATTCTCAAAAAAAACACTGCCTCTCTTAATTGTTTCCAGCATGGTGAGGCTGATTTTATGATCATTCTTTCTTGTCCTGCATTAGCTTATTTTGTAGCAATTCCTTTTTTTCTTTTCATGCAATATTATAGCAGCTGAGTAACATTAACCTTGTAATAAGCTTCACTTTCAAAGCTGCCACCTATTTGTGGAATGAATGCTATCTTGAACAAAATCTCCAGATAATATTTTCTTTTTCCTGTTTGTTTGTAGTGCTGGTAGGTGCTCTCAAAATCTTTTGATACTATTTTGATACCACATTTCATCTTCTATCTGTAATACCTCCGAGCTAGACTGTGTAGTGGTGTTAGAGCCGGGGGTCATTCAGTGATGGCTGTGCTGTGCCTCTTGCAGCAGTCCCGGATGGAGGATCGCCTGGACAGGCTGGACGATGCCATCCACGTGCTGCGGAACCACGCTGTGGGGCCTTCCACCAGCCTGTCAGCTGCCCATGGAGACATCCATAGTTTGCTGGGACCATCCCACAATGGGCCAATTGGAAGCCTGAACTCAAACTATGGAGCATCCAGCCTTGTAACAGCCAGCAGACAAGCATCCATGGTAATGCTGTTATAAAATATGTGTATGTTTATGCAAAGCAGCTAATGCACTGAAATATTGTAGAGCCTGCTGAGGCAGAGCTGGGCTGGAAGACTAATATTTATCAGGAAGGAACCACTTGAGATTCTTGTGGAGGAAAAGATGGCAGCTTGCACCTGCTATGGGTTTCCAATTAGAATGTTGGAGTGGGGGTGGGCAGAAATGAGGGGGAGGAAAAAGATGGGAAAACTTAGACTTTGGCCTGGTCAGTGGCCCATAAAATCCTGCTGTGACCATATGCAGAAAGCTGAAACTTTCTGCTGAGAGCGTTTCAGCTTATACATGCATTTTTTCCAGATGTGTAATAATTGGCAGAACCATTTTCTCCTTGAAATGGTGAATAGGGAGATTGAATGGGAAAAGCAGTCGAGAAGGACTGAATTTCAAGTGTTCTGGTCTGGAAAAGCTGTTTATTGTAAATTGGAACTAGTCTTCAATAGCAGATGCTGGCAGAGGACTGGGAGGAAGCTGTTGGAATGTGGAACCATAGTGTGCGCAGGCTCAAAATTTAAACTTTTTTTCTAAACGAAAAGTAGTTTGAGCACAGCTGTAGTGTAAGTAACAATGAAAAGGAAACTACTTTCAGATTAATCCCCAAGAAGGGTGAAATAATTCAATCCATCTCTTTTTGTTTCTTTAAAAATGTGAACTGTTCCGAAAAAATGTAGTTGAGCTTTTTATAGATCAGAAATATGCTAAAAGCATTACACAGTAAACAAATCTATTTGTAGCATTGCTCACTTCCCTTTTTCTTCCTTTTCATTCCACCCTTCTCAAAAATGCTTAAAGGAAAAAGAGCTTTTAAAAACATGCTTGTTTTAGTGGTGCCATGTGTTTGCATGTTTACAGCGTAATTTTAAAGACCAGTTACATGCTGTGAAATTTTCTGTTATAAAACAGATTCACAGCTGGGTACTGTGTGATCAAGGCAAAATTTCACCTATCATCAAAATAATTAGGTACCCCAATTGCTGAAGGGTTTGTATTCTATAAAACAGAATTAGTTCCAGGCTCTCCCATTCGCACGTCACACATCCATTTATATTAATTTCAGGACCACTGCAGTAAACATCAAAAAGAACTGCTTGCTTTCTATAAGCTGCGTGGGTTTAGGGGCTTTGGGGAGGGGGTACTTTCCAAATGCACATCCAACTTCAGCTTTCTGTACAAGTTCACAGTTACTTTTAGTAATGAAAGAAGTGATGCATAACTGCTTTTGAATTTTTTCGTAGTACCTACAGAGATTTAATATTTAAAGAATGTTGTTAAAGTTCTACCGTGTTCTGGGGTAGAGTGAAATTTAGGCCTACAAAAGAAAACTTTTTTCCCCTCTGCTCTTGATGTGGTGTAAAGTGAGTGACTGAAACTGCAGTGACAATTTTTTTCTTTGACTTGAGGAATGTCCTGATACTGCTAAGCCAGACACAGTCAAATCCAGATAGTGCCAAAATGTACCTAAGAATCTTAGTTTCTCTTTTAAATAAGGTATGATAAATATTTTATCAACTCAGTTTTTGTTAAAATAGGGGAAGTGGAAAATGACTCTCCAAAATTGACAGAAGTTCCTTGATCTTCTCTAGTTTAATGTAGTTGTGTAACTTAAATGTAATACAGACCTAATTTATCATCTAATTATTTGACTGACAGGAGCTTGTCTGTTAAAAACAAACTTAAATTAATAAAACAAAAAAAATTTGCCCGTACATTTCATCCTCACTTTGTGAAACAAGCTTGCAGATCAGTTTTGGCTTGTAAAGTGAGTCAGCTAAAGAATGTCTTGGATTAACCTTAATTTTGTTACATCAGAGTAATTGGCTCCAACAGAAGGGATCCAGTTGTGTCCTTGCCCAGTCCCCAGGGAGCGCCCTCTGACATCACTGGAACTGCAGGAGCTCAGCGTGGCTGAGGACGGGGTCCTGACATGGGTGCAGAGCAGGGGCTCCACACCGGCTGTGCTGCAGGCTGAGGGCTCTGCTGGTGATGGCTGCATTGCAGTAATGCCCCCAAGTATCAGGGGTGATTCTTCTTCAATAACCAGCTCATTTCAAACTCTTATTTACTGTGAGCTTGGTGTTCTCTCTAAATAGTAAGTAGGAGAGCAGAGGATTTGACACACGACCTGAACTGTAAGATCCAGCCTTCATTCCGGATTTAAATACTGCTTTACTTGGGATGACATCCAGTAAATTTTAAGAAAATAATGAGTATTGGGCTAACATAGTGAGAAATGTCAACATTGATAACGGTGATTACCTATTTTTGAAGTTTTGTTTGACATAGGGTCAAGAAATGTTCGTTGGAATTCAGCACTAAATGAAACTTCCTTGTTGAAGGAGGGTGGGATCTTTGCACAAAACATTTTTGCTCTTTAAAAAAAAGTAGGAAAAAAAATAAATTTAATTTCCCTTGAAGATGATGATCTTGGCAGAAGGAGCTAGGAAATGAGTAATTTAACTCCTTTTTATGTAATTAGTGTAACCAGGCATGGTTTTATTTTAACATTTGCTTAATTTTTGAGCCAGATTTATTTTACAACTCTAGTTGACTTCATTTCCTGCTTGCTCTGAATGGTCTTGTTTTCTTTTTAGCTGGGCTGGCCATTAGACTTATTCAAATAGATTTTTAATATCTCAAACTCATCAAATATTTGCTAACTGGCCTTTGAAGTTGATTTGTATTTTATTTCATGTATTATTGAAAAGTTAAGAAGTAATACTTTTTGTTCTTATTCAAGCTGCTTTTTATTTGTCATTGTAATACAATGGAAAAAGAACAGCCTGAACTGATTAAAAATAAATAAATAAAAGGCCTGGAAACTCAGGGATGAAACTGAATCTTTTAAGTCAGAGGGTTTTTTCAGGTATAACAGGAATCTAAGAAAATTGGTGATCTCCCTCTTTGTGCCCTGTGCCTGCTCCAGTAGAAGCATGAAAGGCCAGTTAAGCAGCTTTGCCAACACCAACCTCTGCTCTTGCTCAAACCCTTCCAGAGCTGCTGTTCCCCTGCAGAGATTGTGCTCCCACTGAACAACTCTGAGCTGGCTGAAGTGTAAAATTCTTGATTACAAAGCCCTTTTCATTGCCTTAGTTATGCACACCTTGGCTGAGATGGTTTTAGTGACCATAGCCAAACTGACCGGCTAGCAGGGCTTGAAAAGTTCAAAGACTCAGACCAAGAGTGGTATTTTTGTTTTCCAGTTCTCAAAAGCTTTCTGTGCTAAGTGCTCAAAATGAATAATCAGACTGAAGTGTTGTATGCAGAACCAATATTAACAGGACAGAGATGTCCTTTCCCCACGTGTCACTCTCGGTTCTCCTATGTGCAGTTGTGTGTCATCGCTGCCCATGATTTGTCTAGTTTTTATTTAGTTGCCTAAAATACTTAACTGGTTTTCTGGTTTCAGATCCCAAATATTACCACTTAAATCAACCGAAATATGTTCTGCCCTCAGGTTTGGAGTTTTTTTAGTTTGCAAGTGTCAGTGGGGCTGCAGATTGTCCTGTGTGCAAGTCTTGAAATGCATAAAGTCAATTTACAGTTGACCCGGTAAATTACAGCAATGTACAGTCTTGTAACAGGACTATTGTTTTTCTTAACCTGGGGTTACTGAGGGGTGAGTTTTTTGTGATGGCACTGGATGCCAGACCTCTGTTGGGTTGGCATTGCGTGGAGGAAGCAGGCAAAGGGCAGTGATAGGAACGCGTTGGTACTGAGCGGGTGCCTGCACAGCAGATCCCGATCACTGCTCCCAGCCCATCCCGAGCACCGTGTGCCATGGTCACTGCTCTCAGCCCATCCCGAGTGCTGTTTGCCCTGGTCACTGCTCCCAGCACATCCCCAGTGCAGTTTGCTCAGGTCATTGCTCACAGCAGATCCCGAACACGGTGTTTGCCCTGGTCAGTGCTCACAGCAGGTCCCGAGTGCTGTTTGCTCTGGTCACTGCTCTCAGCCCATCCCGAGTGCTGTTTGCTCTGGTCACTGCTCTCAGCCCACCCCGAGTGCTGTTTGCTCTGGTCACTGCTCTCAGCCCATCCCGAGTGCTGTTTGTCCTGGTCAGTGCTCACAGCAGATCCCGAGTGCTGTTTGCCCTGGTCACTGCTCTCAGCCCATCCCGAGTGCTGTTTGCTCTGGTCACTGCTCGCAGCACATCCCAAGCTCGGTGGCCGCGCCGGTCGCTCCTCACCGCTGTGTTCTCCCGCACTCTGTGTGTGTGCTCTGCTTGCCTGCGGTGTGGCAGAGCCCGGCCTTCCGTTTGTCTCCCATTTTGTGTGCCTGGGAAGCTTCGAGCTTTGCTAGGGAGGAGAGGCGGTGGAAACAAGGCTGGATTAGCGGCGGAGGGAATGGATTCGCTCCGAGTTCGTTTGCTCTGGGTGAGCTGCCGCGAGTGCCGCGGGCCGGCGCTCCGAGGCGGTGCCGCGCAGAGCCCGCGCTGCCCCGGGGCAGCTGTATGGAAATGGGGAGCGCTCGGGAGCCGCCGCAGCGCCGCGATCCCCGCGCCGCGGGACCCGCCCGCAGCTCCTGCCCCCGGAGCTGGCCCTTGGCGCTAGGAAAGCGCCTGACTGGGAATCGCTTACAAATAATAGCGATAAAACACGTCGAGAGCTCGTTTGTTCCGAGCGCCGCGGAGCTGATGGCCCCGGACGCCTTTCAGAAGACTTAAAGGAAGCCCGAGGTTGTGCTCCATTGAAATGCAGATGGGAGAGCCCTTTCTCTATGCAGTGCGAGTCCAGGGAAAGGAAAGAAAACCAAATTTTCAAACTCTGTGTTTAAGATACTTGAATCTCGGTTAGGTTGAAGCAGCCACCGATGAGTTGTAACTGTAGCAAACAGAGCTTTGGCCTCCGCCTGGGATGCAGTGACTTTCAGCAAGTCATGTCGTTTGGAGTTTTTTGTTTGCCAGATTGGATTTTCTGGTATATCATAGATCACAGATAAAAATCACTGTTATGGTCAGTTCAGTAACATTTTAGCTCTTAAGATTTCAGTGTAAATCCTGTTAATCTAAATTGTATGCTTTTAATTTGTACATCTTGGTTTCAAAGGTTTGGAACATGGACTTGAATTCAGGTTTTATTTCTCTTCTATTCTCTGCCTTTATCAAAACTGATTTACTAATCTCTTGCCTTTAGATTAGCTCTAGATTTGAAAGTTGCCAGGGTTCTGACAGCTGCTGTGTTTGTACACAGCTTTAAGAAATTTTTGCTTTTTTTAAGAAGTAGATTTTGGAACAAACCTGCCCCTGAAACAATTAATAGTCTGTAGCTTGAATAAAAGCACCCTCAAGTGTTAGGACTAAGCATGACCAGAAGAAGAAAATTAAACACACAACCTGCAAGGCAGAATTAGGAAAAGACTCAGTTTTGAAAAGTTCAGAGTGAGAGTGAGCTTCATGTTCCAGTTGTAAAGATTGTTGTTTGTGAGGCTGAAAGACCCAGGTCAGCTCCTTCCTCCCAGCGAGTTCATGACTCTTGCAGGAGCTTGCAGGGCTGACTATCCAGAGCAGAACTTCTCACAAACAAAGCCTATTACACGCAGAGGAAGATAAAATATACTTGAAATAGCAACAGATATTCCACAGTATACAAGAGGAGATTTTCTGCAGAACAATGGATACAAATAGCAGCCCGGAATGACCTGATATTAGTTGTGGGTTGTTGGGGAGGGGGGGGTCCCCCTTTCTTTTTTTGTTCCTGTGCATTAGCTTACAGGAACAAGTGTATATTAAACAAAGGATAAACTTGCATAAGGGTATTTATCTCTCTCTGGGTAAAACCCATACTAAGACATGAAAGGTAAAAGCTGCATTAATTACTCAAGAGGGATTCAAAGCTCAGCAGTTTACTAGGATTGAAGGATTTATTGAAAAACAGTGGTTCTCATGTGTAACTCCAGGCAATAAACCTATTTAATTAAAGGCTTAATCTTCTAGTTGACATGTTTGCTACTGTTCCAATAAAAAGCTTCATCTGTAGCCAGTTTTTGTAAGTATACAAATAATAGTAGAATCCCTCGTCTTTGTTCATTTTTAACTGTTTAATTGTATTATGTTGGTTATATTATAAATGTTTAAGGACTTTTGTGCCTTTAGAAATCAAAATCTTTAAATGGAAATTATTTAAATACAGGCAGTGTATCCTTACCCCTTTTTTCTCTACCAAATATTTTTTTAATAGAAGTTGATGACAGTATTCTGTATTGAGCAGCAGTTTTTTAACAAGTTGCCTCTTCAGGTTAGGTATGCACACTCAAAGCTATCTCACATAAGTATCATTAATTCAAGTTTATGCAAAATTAGAATTTTTCAAGACTCTTCATCTCAATGCTTACTGCTCAGAAATTAAATCATGATGTATTATGAAGGAATAGATGAAAAATAGGTGGTAATAATAGTTAGATACCTGGATTATTTTATTCCAAATAGGGCTGGTCACTGCTTGAGACATGGCCCAGTCCAGTAAGGTCTAATCAAGTGTTTCAGTGTAACAGCCTCTGTCAACTAAATCTTTCCTTTATTCAGCAAGAATTTAAACTTGGGTCTCTAATCCAGCAAATACTTCCAGTGTTTTAAACTTCTGCTTTTGGACTATTTCTTTGAATCACATCTTTAATGTGAAATCTTTGCTTTGCCTTGCTTTAGGTTGGGACTCACCGGGAAGAAGGTGTCAGCCTCAACAGCAACCATTCAGTTCTTCCCAGTACAGTTTCTGCTCAGAGCACAGAACTAAATCATAAAACACAAGACAGCTACAGAGGTAACTTGCCAGGCTTAAATGCTGGACAGGGTCTGCAGTAGTTCAGAGCCAGTGAGGCTGTAGATCCTGGTAAAATGTCATCAGTGCAAGGGATAGGGGCATAGATAATGTTGAAAAATAGAAATTAATAACAGGTCTGATATACCACCACTGTTAGGGACTCCTGCAACAATTTTGAGGGCATCCCTCAATTATCCCAGTATAATTTCAAGAGAAGGCTGCATTACAGCCACGTTCCTCCAGCTTAAAGGGGCCATGATGCACTTGCAGAGCTGCAGCCATTTCCCAGTTTCCCATTTGCCAGGAGAGCTGTGGAGTGGGCTGAGAGCAGAGTTCAGCACAGCCAAGGGAAGGAGGTCATTCCACACCCATGTTTACAGTTCCTTCCATTTTTAGCTGAAGAAGTAAACTGCAGAAAACAGAAGTCAGCTCCTTTTATTGGCATGCTAGCACCATTTAGGGGGCGTTGCACATTCAGCCTAAACCCAAGCCTCGATGTCAGTGCAGCTTTGCCCTTCAGTTTGCAGCCCAGACATCAGGTGCAAATTTCCTTACTTCACTCAATGTCCTTTTGTCTCAAACAATGTTTTCCTTGGACTAAGCTGTTACCAATCAAGCTGCTCTGCGAGCTGTGATTGCTTTATAACCCATGACACATGTCCAAGTGCAGCAGTGTTAGCAGGATTTCTTGTTTCTGTTAGTTCTTCCTGTTGTCTCGGCCCTGGCCCCTCAGTGCCATTCTCTGCTGAGGTCCTGGGCAGAGTTTCAGTGCTGTGACTCTCTCTGCTCTCTGCTTGCTTGCAGCGCTGTCGGGTGGCTTACAGAGCCAGTCTGTGGCTATAGGTCCAACAGAAATCAAGTCTGAACATAAGGAGAAGGATGAAAATATCCATGAACCTCCCTCATCAGATGACATGAAATCAGATGATGAGTCCTCCCAGAAGGATATCAAGGTCTCCTCCAGAGGCAGAACAAGGTGTGTTGCTGACATAACATGGCGAATCTGTGCTTTAATAACGCTCAGTAGCATGTTGTCCTTACATTTGATACATTTATTGCAAAGATTTTGTGTTACTGCACTGCATACACCAATAGGCAGCTGAAAGGGAGAAAAAGTGTATAGTATCTGTATATATTTAAATACAGGGTAGAGGATGTGCTGGGAAAGTCATCTGTCAAGTGTGCATTTCCTTATGCTAGTGCTGTGCCTAATGTCTGCCTGTACATGTAAGCAGCAGAAGACTGAGGGCCCTGCCCAGCACAGAGGATGGGACAAGGTCAGAAATTGCTGATACTTTGTACCTGGGCCTGGGCTGCCCTTCTGGGTGTGAGTCTGTGGCAGTGGAGAGCTCCAGCTCCAGCTCTTGACCTGGAGCCTGAGGCCAAACACTGTGGCTAAATATCCTTTGAAACACTTTGTCCCCTCCCAAGCCACAGACACAAAACTGGAGCTGATACTGGGGAAATGCTTCTGGATCAGCCTGAAAGGCCTGATACAAGCATTGAAATTTGAGGTAACAGTAAACAATCAGAACTTTGCAACCACAGGCAGCATAATCTGTATGTTCAATGGCATTTATTGTGTTAGTTTTAGTAGAACAGAGGTTTTGCCCAGTTTTAGACTAAATTGGATGAACCTATATTAAAAAAGACCGTGCAACTTGATATCATTTGAGGCAGTTCAGGAATTCTAAATATAAATGTTTATCTCTACACCGAGTAGTAGAAGAAAACATAGTTCTAGAATTTGCCAGTGTGGTCTTTAACAAAAGTAAAACTCTTAAATAAGCACATGAAATTGAAAATTCCTTGAGCGTGTTTTTATATAAGCTGATGCATTGGAAAATAGCAAAAACTTTGTTGGAAATTATTTTGTTCTTCATCTATGTGGAGTCAGCACCAGGATCACTTGTTTGAAGCACCAGTGTTATTTCAATACCCTGTTACGTTTCCTTTGTTGCAGCAGTACTAACGAGGATGAGGATTTGAACCCCGAGCAGAAGATCGAGCGGGAGAAGGAGCGGAGGATGGCCAACAACGCCCGCGAGCGTCTGCGCGTGCGCGACATCAACGAGGCCTTCAAGGAGCTGGGCCGCATGTGCCAGCTGCACCTGAAGAGCGAGAAGCCGCAGACCAAGCTGCTGATCCTGCACCAGGCCGTGGCAGTGATCCTCAGCCTGGAGCAGCAAGTCAGAGGTCAGTGGCTGAGGGCTGGGCCAGCCCTGTGGCAGCTTTGGCCGTGGAGCAGTGTGGGGCTCTTGAAACCTGCTCAGCCGAATGCACGAGCTACTGAAAGGGGGTTTGCTGTTCTGTAGTGATGCTGAAGTTCTTTAGAAAAAGCAAAGAATCACTTTTTTTAAAAAAAGAGGGAACAGAGTGAGTATAAGGTTTATAATTTGACCTTTCATTTTCCTGTTCAAGTAGTCTTCACTTAAGTTTTCAAGGTAAATTCTTTTATTCCAATAATGATGCATCTTGCTTTAAATTGTAACAAGCACTTGTTTTGTAGTAGAAAAGATTAAGCAACAATAAGAGATCGGTTTTAGGCTGAACTCTGCATAATTGAAATATTAAAATGCTGTGTGTTTATTTGTGTTTTCGTAAGAGTTTGCATTAAAGATGTACTGGGGAAGGGAGGAGGCTTGTACTCTAATTGAATCAGAGCTTGGTTTGCATGAATCTTCTTTCTCTGATTCCTTCAAATTTTTCCAAGAAAGAAACAATAGGCTTGCTGTAGGTGCAGAAGGAAAGCTACTTTTTGCCATTCATTCTTGTAAGGAGAGGTGGTTGTAGGGATTACATTTGGTTCTTCAGCTATTCTGTTCTCGTGAGTTGGTGAAGCCACAGTTGACTTTAAATCTCCATGTTTATTTTTGCCAAAGACATATTGAAGTTCTGGGGCACCTTGCTCTAACTTTTGGTCAGCCCCGAGTTGGACTGGTTGGTGGCTGGGAGTCCCTTCCCAATTGTCTGGTTCTCTGGAGGTGGCACTTCCCAGTGAGTCTCCTCGTGTTTTGCTGTTTGGGACTCGTTAGCAGCCATCTTCCTTGGTGTCTCACTGGTGGAAGTGTGTCAAGTGAAAAGTCTGAGATGTGGAATGTCAGTGGTTGTATTTGCTCAATGCACTACATCGTTGTATAACTGATGTAACTGAGTGATAACATGTTTTATTTTTGAAAACCTCATTTTTACTTCCTTTTTCTCATTTGTTACTTGCACAGAAGATCCAAGCAAAACTTAGGAGTTTATTGAAAGAGGCTAAATAACTAACTTAACACAAACTTATGTACTTCATGCAGTAAGGATGAGATGCTGTGTTTTCAGGCACTTTTACTGATCCAGTTGTCAGCAAAGGAACACACTGTCTCCAGCTAGAGCTCTTCCAAGGCACGGAGCAACTGGGGCCGTTGTAAAACCCAGTTTAGCATCTCTGAGAGTTAGGTCTCAGGCACTGTTTTGGTCTGAAAATGGTTGCCATGGTCTAGAAGATAAGGTTGAGCATTATGAAGTCAGAGGGACATTAATCCGGCATGGGTTTTGGTGTTTAAAAAGCATTTCCCTGCTGTCACAGATTCTGGAATTCACAGGAAGCTCCATGTTAATAAAATCATTCTGCCTCAGTCATAGGACTTCCAACTCTGGTGTCAGTGGTGGGAAACTTTAGTGCTCTCAGCTCAGCTGGCCCCACTGTCCGGGCAGTGTAAACGGAGAACTTCCCTTCCTCCGTGCCCGAGCTCCCGCAGAGAGGCCCTGGCTCCCGTTTGCCTTCCCGTCCCCCTCTGCACCTGTTCCCGGGAGTGAGTGACCAGAGCTTTGTGTGGCACCCACAGGAGCTTGCATAGTGCTTTGTGTAATTGCATCAACAATTTCCTCTCTCTGCTGGTAAAGAAGGTTCTCATTTTGTGATTGGTGCTATTCAAAATGAACCATTTCAGATTTAAGCTTTCAGTGTAGGCCAGGGGTTTTTATCTCCATTTCCTAAATCACTGTAAATTAACTTCCTTTCAAAGTTTCCATGTAATTAAATCTTTTAAACTTCAAGGCAAGCCACATTTAGACAAAGCAAACTGTGATTAAGGAAAGTTAGCAGTTTGGGGGTTTTTTCCGGTAGACTCTTTAGGAGTGCTCATCCTTAAGGAAATGCAGTAGGAGGCTGCTGATAATGACTTTGGTGACAGCAGAACTATCAAGTCCATCCAAAATAGTCTCTGTCAGATGAGCTAAAATGCACAGGGGTCACTAAACTGCAGTTACTAGAGGGGTGCCTGTGCAGTGCAAGAAAAGGGCTTGTGCTGTCTGTTCAGTTTTGGCAGACTTCTTGCAGTTATAATTGTATCTGCCATCCCCAACTGCAAAACAGAATGTACTGACAGCTAGAAAATACCTTAAAATGTTGATTAAATTCCACAGTGGAATATATTACATATTTTTTGTGTGTCTTTTGGACCCCTGTGATTGACATCTTCTGTATTTGATTCTTGAAAAGCCATTTTGAAGAACAGAAACAGTTGACTTTTAGAAACTGTCATTATTTGGAAATGAGATCCAAATCTACATCTATTGAAGCTAAGTGGGGAAGTGGAAACACACTGATGAAAATACCTTGATAGCTAGTCCACAGCTGGTTATTATAAAGTATTGGCTTTAATGTGAGAGGAAATAGGGTTTGGAAAAAAAATAATGCTCCTGCTGTATGTGACTGTCATCACAGTCTTTTGATTGAACCAAGATGGGCACAAGGTGATTGAGGCTGATGAGAACTGTCCATTCAGGGTGTGCTGCCTCCCCTGCCCTAAGAGCTGGCTCATACTGGGAAGGAAGAAGCAGCAACATTACTAAAACTAGTGTGATGTCAGCAAGGCTGGTAAGAATTCAGCCTACCAACAAAATGGATGCATTCCATTTTATTATATTGTAAATTACAGACAGTTCTCATTTAGCACTTAAGTGTCTTATGCTGATAAAGGAGGTGCTTTTTAAAAGTTTCTGAAGGCGTATGTGGGCTGCTGAAAGGGTTTGGGCTTGGCTTTTAGTCTCTTTGGGTTTTTTAAATACCAGTTCAGGAGCTGTCTGGCAGGACTTTCAGTAGTGATTGTCTGCAGCTTTGGACACCTGTGGGTGAGCAGGGGGTGTGGGCAGCTGAAGGGGGAAGCTGCAGAGCTATTTTTGCTCCGGGGTTCTTGTATCGATATTGCCCACGGTGTCAGTGGATGGGAGATTAAGAACTCTGAATCTTCTATTACAGAACGAAACCTAAACCCTAAAGCAGCCTGCCTTAAGAGAAGGGAAGAAGAAAAAGTTTCTGCCGTATCGGCAGAGCCACCAACAGCACACCCAGGAAGCCACCCTGGCCTGAGTGAAACTACCAACCCTATGGGTCATATGTGAACACCAGCCAGGTACGTGGGGACAGCTCTGCTGCTTTGTGCTGCCCACAGTGGGGACACCTGGGCATGGGGGCTCAGTTGCTGAGCTGCCAGCAGCACCGAACTCGTCTGTGCTTTCACATCTCTCAGCAGAAGCAGAAGGCTGCAGATTTGTTTGGGTTTATAATAAAACCCCAAGAAATTGTCGTCAGTCTCTATTTTTTTGCCTTGTTGCCAATGGCTACATCTCTTGGCTCAGGTGGCCTTCTTGGCATGACATCAGAGGAACAGTGAACAGCTTGCTAGATAAGCCAAGCTTATTAGAGATGAATTATACATCTTTAAATGGTCTGAATATCACATTAGTTGATTTAAAAATCCACATATTGTTTCCCAGTGCTGATACAGTCTCAGGGACTCCTCTTCCCAGAGAGATTTGCTCTCTGGCTTAAGGCCAGTCATTCTCACTCCTCTCATTTGCCCAACAGAGACTGGGAACTGTCTTAAGTCACAATCTGTATTGGTAAAGATAGCTAAAATTTGAAAGTAGTGTTTGCAGCTTTGCAGGGTAGCCCAGTAGTATGTAACATTTCATTGAAACACACTCATGGGGAGGCCCCACAGGAATATAAGTCTTTTGGGTTTATTCTTCTTGTTGGTTGGTTTTCTAAGTAGCTGGGAAACCTTGATTTTAAAAGGGAAAAAAAAAAGAGTATTCCAGTAGACCTGTTGCCACTTTCAAAAAGAATAAAACACTGGGTTCAGTGTCCTTGTTTTAATCCAGAACTTTACTGAATTTTATGGTTTGGGAAGTTTCTTGTTGTGTATATTCTAATTCTTAATGCTTTTAATTTCTCTAATTTGTTCTATTTCATACAAGAGTAATTGGCTACTTTGGAATTGTCAGATAATTTTTAATTTACAGCCAACTTAGTCTGTTCTTTCCACATAAATATAAAGAACCACTTTCAGAAGTTTGGTGTCTTTGCTTTTTTAATAGCAGTAACTTTGTGGGCTGACTGAAGTGCAACATTGACAGAAAGGGCTGTACAGGAACATGGCAATTTACCTTCAGGAGGGAGTGAACTTGGCGCTGCTTGATTTGGAGAGCAAAGTCAGACATAAGCTGAGGGTCTGAGATGTGCAGATTATTCTTTCTCCCATACCCAGAGAGGCCCCAGAAGGTTCTTTAATCTCTTCAGTGTATCACGTTCAAGACGGAGATCTCTGGAACGGGGGATTTCAGGGGCTCTCAATGTGATCTTCTTTTGCACCTAAATGACTGAAAATGCCACCCAATCCAGTTCAAATTAGGTCTCTAGTGTTGATACTAAGCTTTTTAATTATTCTTTTCCTAATAGCCTCTTTCTTCTCCTAAACTTCTTTCTAGAATTCCAGAATTATTGGTAGGATACACAGAAGGTGACCTTTCTTCACAAGGACACAGACAACTAACATTATATGAAGACACAAACCTGACAGGAGAAAACACTTGAAGCAAGAAACCCAAATGCAATCTTATGATCAAAGCTACTGGTCAACACCTGCATCAGGAGTGAAGATACAAGATCTTCAGACAGAATTTCAGCCCATGAGATACTCTGAACATATCATTCTGTTGCAAGCAGTGTGTCGCTTCTGCACAATCAGAGACTGTTGTGATCTCTCCACTCATTGTGGAAGTTGCCTTGTGCCTAAACTGAATTGACAAATGCATTGTAACTACAAATTTTATTTATTGTTATGGAACTGTAAAGGTCTACATATAAAGGGAAAAGTTAACATGTTAAAAGCTGATAAAATTTCAGCTGAATGCCAGCATTTACTAAAGCTGTTCACATTCAGAGAACAAAGCAGTGACAACCGTCGACCCGTAGCATTCCCAGCATACCTATTAGTGTCTTAAAAAAGGAAGGGAAAAGTCTTTTGTTGTCCTTTCCTCTCCTTTTGCCATATGACTAGTGTTTTCCATGCAATAGGAAACTATTCCTTGGTATAGCTTTTTTTATGTTATTTTTGATCTCTGGTAATCTGAACAGTTATGGTCACAGTTCCCCTTCCATACTGAGCTCTGTGCCTCAAGCCACTCAGAGGCTTCATGAAGGCTGCAGGCTGGAGCAATACTGTGACCATAACGTTTCTTGGATTTAAAAAGTGATTTTAATTTTCCCTCAGACTTTCCTCAAACGTTTTTTTTTTCTAATTATAAACAAAACCTTTTTAGGCTTCTAGGCTTCATAGTAAAGCTTGTAACGTGAAGTGTAAATTGGGTGGGGAGAATCTACTTTGTTAGAGTTGCTTTGTTTTCCGAGCAGTAAGTACTACATATAGTACATGTAAAGTGTTAGCTGTATGTAAGCACAAAATGCATTAAAATACAAAGGAGATTTTTTTCAGGCTGTAACTTTGGTGAATAGTAAAATCCTGAATTCACCGTGGCAGGTAGTGTGATGATATAACCACCAGCCAGGTGGGCTTATTACGTAATGGAATCTTAAGAGCAATGGTCACCAGTTTTTCCTTCCTGTACACGTTAACTATCATGTCATGTTGTATGGCTTGTCAGTGGAGAAAAATAGTGTGAATCAAATGCAAATACCCCCATCCCAAGCCATATTAGCATTAAACCTTTAAATGTTTCTCCACCAGAATAGTGTCCATAAGTATTCCTTTGTCACAGATGTGTTGAAATGGTTAAAATCCCTTTGAACTTCCATGGAAACTGTCTTCCACTGCAATGACCATGGGAGGAAATTTCCTAAGCCAAGGTTGTCTGAGCTATTGTTTATATAGTGCATCTTTCATCACTGGCAATTGGTTCACACACAAAACAGGAACAAAACTATAATTTTTATGAAGTCGTTAATTTGAAAGAACAAAAGATGGATTGATAAAATAAACTAATGAATTTAAGCTCATGTTCTGGATGGTTCCTAACAAAACAGTTTGTGGAATTAGTGGACTCATTTCTATTACTTTAATTTGCATATATCATCAGATAACACCTGATTATATCTGTGGCCTTGTTCTTCATTTCAGTGTTTATCAGCTAAACGGAATTTGTTGCTTATGACGTGTGAAAGTGATCACGTGCCACTGCCTGGCCTTTTTCCTTCTAAGCTTGTTGTCTTTTTGGCTATATTAGACTTTGCAGTATGCCCAGAAGCTTTCCTTCATAAAATAGAAAGAAAAAAACATTTGGCTTATTTTTCACTGTAGCTAGTCTTTTATACAATAATCTTGTAAGAAAATTTCTTGAATTCTAAATATTACTCTTTCTAGATTTTTGAAATCAAAAAAAGTTTTCAGTAAAAAGTTTCTTACTTTATTTTACTATATTAGGTAGTAAAAATGTAGGGTTATTTACCATAACCTGTTCATTAATATCAGAAATTTACAATAGCATTGTAAGACCATAGTAGGGTTCTAGCATACCGTGTAGTACCTATGGAGTATTGTAAGAGCTAATTGTCCGAGATGAATTGCTTCTCATCTTGTTCTCCAGTTTCCATTGTTGGTTTATTGCAGATTTGTACCCTGTGTCAAATTTCAAGGTATTGCTGATAAACCTTTCCAACCAGCAGCAAGAAGTTCAAAAAATTTCTGTCAATGTAACAGAAAACACTATGTATATAACATTTATGTAGCAATAAATGTGCCATCTTTTTTTAACATGGTAAATCAGTGAGTTTTTTAAATTTCTCTCTCCTCATAGGCAATGTGTTGCTTGAAAAATAGTGGCAGAACTCTCTTCTGCCTTTATCAGAACAAAGCCTGACACATCCTCAAGGAGCAGAGCACGGCACAGGCACAAGAAGCGTTGGTGCTCCTGTGAAGCCAGGCCAGAAGTGCCCAGTGCCTGAGGAGCAGCAGTGCCTGAGCTGTGGGTGCTGCTGCAGAGCAGGGAGGGGATTGCACAGACAGACAGACAGACAGACAGCAAACCAGGAGCAGCTGATCCCACAGGCACAGCCCCTTGTCCAGCTCACTCCTGTCTCTGTCCTGAAGAGAGGTTGTCTGGACCTGAGCCCCTTTGTGCAGGAAGTTCAGTGCCAAGTCCATTGTGACCTGACTGATGGAGCTGTGAAGGTTTTGTGGCACTGTGGGGAAGGTCTGCAGTTCAGGCACATCAAAGCTGCAGCTCCTCTGTCTGTGTGCAGTGCTGATGTGAGTGTGGGGTGTCAGCACAGCTGCTCTGCTCAGCACCACTTCTGACCCCAGAGTCTGCCCGTGGTGACCTCATGGACCCAGAGTGCAGGTCAGGCTCGTGTTACAGAGACAAAGAGAAAGCTCTGGGATGGTCTGGCCAAACAGGAGAGCTCAGACCCAGCCATGTCAGGTGACTTTTAGCATGGCTTTAGCAGCAGCAGTGGCAGAGATGCCCAGTGCCTTCCCCAGCACACGTTCCCAATTTGAACTTTACTCCAGTAACAATTCTAAATCCAGCCTTTATCTTTTACCACATGCTGTCCTGTTTGTATATACATTCTGATCACAAGTCCTTCATCTTTTTTTTTTTCCATTTGATTTTTGTGTGTGTGTGTCTGGAAGAGATGCATGTTGGGATACCTTTGTTAAATACAGTTCTTCTATAATTAGCATTTGGAATACTTTAGGAAAGCTCTCCTGTAAATCTAAAGCATTGAAAGGTCTTAAAATGGACTTTACCTTTTTTTTCCTCCAGCTACTGAGCAGTTGCTGCTAAAAAGATTCTGGATTCTTCATTAATTAAAATTTCCCCAAGAATTAAACATTTTCCCCCAACATCTGGAAATCGTGGCAGACCAAAAGTAAAACAGAACCATGTGTAGAAGACAACCAAGGCAGTGGGTGGTAAACTTTGCTGTTTGTTTGGAACACCAATACCTTCTGCAGACTAATACCCCTCGCCTGTGGATACCAAAAATGTCCTGTGAAAAGAAGGAACTTTGAAGCACTTTAAAGCCTGGCAGCATATCAAGAGTGGGGCTCCAGCAGGGATGAGGAGCAGGCTGGCACCTTCCTGCCCGTGCACACCGGCTGGGGCTCCCGGGGCATCCCAGCCTGGCTGCAGGGAGGAGTCCCGGGGGCACGGCAGGCCCGGCTCTGCCTCCTGCTGCTCCTGTGCCCAGGGCGGGGAGGTGAAACTCCCAGGCTGGGGGAGAAGGGTGCTAAGAGGAGCTGCTGCAATCCCTCCTCTGCCCCTCAGCTCTGTGCTGCACACAGCAGATAAGTCAGGTGCCGTTTGGGGGCTGCTTTGTACTGTTTAACCTTCATTTGTTTTACTGAAGTTAATCCCTCTGTCAACCTGGATGCCTTGGCAAAACAGGGAGAGTTTATTTCTTGGTGAAGATACAAATCCACTGCTCAGCTCTTGCCACGAGCACGGTGTGTGCATGTTCAGTATTTCAGCTGCTCACTGCAGTCAGCTCAGGTTGTCTGTATCAGTCAGAAACTGTCCAGACCAGGCTCTGAAACTGCAAATTGTCTGGGCTGCAAACAGAATCCCTTTCAATTCTCTCCTAATCCTGACTTTTAAAATGTTTTGATGCAATTAATAATATCTGTTACATAGAATCTGATTTAAAAAAAAAAAAACACCACAAAATTATACCAGCTGAGATAAAAATCTTTCTCAAAATAGTGACTGTGACTTATCCTGGAGGGCAGAAAGGAAAAAGAAATACTTGTGATGGTCCAATACAACTAAAGAAATTTCATGATCTTGAATGTGTGTGTATCAATTATAAAAATAAATTCTCCAAACCTGAGGTTATAAACTCATCTGTAGAATGAAATATCTGAGGAGCTATGGCTCCACTTTTTACTTCCCAGCACCAATAAACGAGCAGAGATGATGAGAATAACTAGTTTATCACAGAAGTGAATTAATCACCAGCCCTAGTTGTGTGTTTGCTGGGAAGACAACACGTAGCCCCTTGTTTTGTGCACAGCCAGATCAGGTGCTCCAGACTGCTCCCAAATGACTTTCTCTGAAATAACTGCTTTCACAATCAGCTGAGTTCTTCAGGACATTTGTGGGCTTAATATTTCCTCATGAGCTGCATTTGCTCACACTAGAACCTGGATGTGCCAGAATGAGAATCCTTCTCAAGATGCTTCTCAAGCCACTCTCTGGAAGAGAAATCTCTTGGGTGTAAATATGAAATAACAAGGTAGGGGAAAGTTTTGGATGATTTGAATGTTCAGTTCACACCTGCAAAAGCTAAATAATCAGTATTTCCTTTGCAAGGTGACAAAGAAAGTCTTGCAGATGCACCTCCCATTCTGTTTGTACAATACATAGCAGGAGAGAGCTCCCATCTGAACTCATCTGTGAGCCACAAAAGACACAAATGCTAATGCATCTGATTATGAATAGAACAGTTAAAGTTCATTAATCCCTAACACTACCTGACTAATTAAGATAAATGCACACAATATTGGTTTTAAAGTCGATGGACTCTGCTTCCAGTTTACCCGTTTAAGTGGGTAACATTTAATTAAATGTACATTTAATTTGTTTATGTGTCTAATTAATAGCTGAAAATGTAATTAAACATAAAGCTTTTAAAATGCTTATTCATTTCCTAGCACACAAGAATAGTAAATGTGAGCATCATAAAATGCAATATAACAGAGGGCGAGAATGCTAAAAATTTAAGGGAAAAAAAAGGTAACAGCCTCCAGAATCTGAAGGTAGAAACCCAATATAAATTAGTGCCTGTCATTATCTGTAGCCAGCTGTTCGTCATTATCCTGTTATACAGAAGTAGAACAAATGTGTCAATAAAGCACTCATTAAAAAGTGTTTTGGATATAAATGCAGATTCTGCATTTACAGGAGCATCAGGGAAAAGAGTGTGAATGACACCAAAATTGACACGTCAGGCTTTGCCGTCTGTTTTTCTGCCGTGGCTGTTTTTCCTATCTGGGGTAACTGATGAAAATTAACTGCACACAGGTTCACCCCCGTGTTTCTGTGCCCCTCCAATTTGCAGCTGGAAGGCTCTGTGACTGAGCTGCTTGTGTGTCCTTCCTCAGGCCCTCCTGAACTTCCTTCCCTGGCCCTTCCCTGCCCCACCCCATCCCTATTTCTGTTCCATCAGACACGGTCTCCAAACTGGGGGTTGTAAGTGGGAAGCTTCTGTTCCTTCCAGGCCCCGTGCTGGGGCTGCCTCTGCCACCAAGGGAGGAGCTGGAGCTGTCTCCAGCGCAGGCAGGCCCAGAGCTGGGGTTGCTCAGCCTGGAGAAGGCTCTGGGGAGACCCCACAGCACCTTCCAGTACCTACAGGGGCCCCAGGAGAGCTGCACAGGGATTGTTTCAAGGACATGAGACAAAGGGGGATGGGTTTAAACTGACAGAGGGCAGGTTTAGATTACATGTGAGGTAGAAATTCTTCCCTGAGAAGGTGGCTGGGCACTGGCACAGGTTGCCCAGGGAAGCTGAGGCTGCCCCATCCCTGGAAGTGCTCAAGGCCAGCCTGGATGGGGTCTGAGCCACCTGCTCTAGTGGAAGGTGTCCTTGTCCATAGGAGGGGGCTGGAAGTCAGTCCCTTCCAACCCAAACCATTCCATGGTTCTATGATTGACAATAATCTGTTCATTGGAAAAAAAACCCCAATCTATCCCACATTTGTTTTTAATTTATTTCATATTATTTAGTAATATTTTAAGCTCCATATGGAATAAGGAGGAAATCTGAAGGAATTTTCATCTGAGATCTGAACTGCTACATTATAACCATACAACTTTTCTGCACATTTGCTAGAGTAATTTTTTCCTCCCTAGCCTATTAAAATTCCCTCTGCCCAAGGGCCTTGATCTCACAAACACATATGCACAGTTCATGCACAGGATACCCCTTCTCATTTCAGTGGGCACACTTCTGTACCCCATAATGGGTTTGTATTATTTCTTCACAGGTCATGAGTCTGATGCTTGCAGATCTTTCTGGGCTTTCTACAGCGCCCAAGGTAGGAATCTGTGCAGCAAAAGCTTCAGTGCTTCTTTTCTGTTAGAGGCCTGAAGACAAAAACATCAATATAACATCTTTCTCTACTTCCCTGCAAGTGAGGCAGAACCAGTATTTCAGAGCAAGAGGCTGGGTGTGGAACAGAAGTACTTTCTATCTGTGCCTTTATAAAGAGATTTGGAGACATCTATTTTGCAACAATTGAGAAGAAACTGGGTGGGTGGTGTAGAAGAGGGGAACTGTGAAGACCAAATGTTTAGCTGTATTCAACTGTAAACAGAGTGATAGTCAGTAAACAGTTCCTCTGAAGAGAGTAATTAATAGGCACATGTGAAGAGATGGAAAAGAAGATGTATCCTCCTCAGCAGACATCAAAGGGCAGGCTGGACAGTGAGGAATTGCGCATTCCCGAGGAGCCCACACAGCTGTATGTACATTCAGCTGGGGAAAAGAGGAGTGAGGGGTAAGACAGGCAGTGGAAAAGGAGCCCTGCAGTAACAAAGGAAGGAGCAACACACTCTGTGGGCATGGGAGCAGGAGAGGAGAGGCACAGAGGTCTGAGCAGGTCAGCTCTTTCTGCAGAGGGGACAAGTTGCAGAGAAGTTTTGCAGGATTAGAAGGAGTGATAAGACAGCATAGTAGGTAGCCTCAAAATAAGATAAGGAAACAGAGGAGGAGCCACTGAAATGAATGGTTCTTCATTGTGATTCTCCTGCCTCTTGCTACATCTGAAAGCAGAACCCTGTGGCAGTTGGCCAGTTTGACAGGGAAGGCGATAAAAATAAATTACATCCTCTGTTTCCAATACAGCCTGAGATGTTTCCAAAAGAATGGGGGAAGGGAACTTATCTGCAGGGAGAAAAGGTACTCACAAGATCCAAACCTCGTTGTCTGTTCTCTATAAAGGGGTGTCATGACTGACTCCATAGTGGACGTACTTGGCTCCAAAATGGGAGTTTGGAACATCCCACCTCTGGGACCAGCTGCTTTCACGAATGTTTCACTGGTAGACAAATATTAGTTCAAAATGAAGGAAATGCTCTTTTCTGCCTCAAAGAGCACAGATGAAGCTGGGAAGAACAAATCAGAGAAACTGAGGCCAAGAAATTTGAAATTCCCAGTGTCTTGGGTGGTCTTTGTTGTTTAATTCTGCTTGTGTCATCAGTGGAGAATGTTTCTCTCCAAAACCTGACTAACACTTGGACAAGACAGATTTTCCCAATGACTGATTCACAGCTGAGCAGAATACATGCACGTCAGCAGTGTGGTTTTGGGCTACTTTTTCAGATTAGGTCTTGTGCCCCAAACAGAGTCTAAGGAAACAGGTTGTCTTCAAATGTCTTGGCACAAGTAGACAGACATTTTTGCAGTAAAAGCAGGTTTAGCAAGGACAAATAATCTCTCTTGGACACAGCACTACAGGAGTGTTTTTGCACAAAACAAAACCAAAAAACAATGAGAAGGCTGGACCCAGTAGTAGCTAAGCTGAAATGTTTGTAGGGCCTGTTGCGACAGGACAAGGGGAATGGTTTTAAACTAAAAGAAGGTACATTCAGATAAAAGCAAGAATTTTTTTACAATGAGGGTGGTGAAACACTGGAACAGGTTGCCCAGAGAGGTGATAGATGTTCCATCCCTGGAAATCTTCAAGGTCAGGTAGGATGGGGTACTGAGCAACCTTATCCAGATGAAGATGTCTCTGCTCACAGCCAGGAGGGTGGGACTAGATGGCCCTAGAGGTCCTGTCCAATCCCAGCTCTATGATCCCAAGAAACCTCCCCTGTCCTCTTGCAGTACTTTCCTTTTGGGTTGTGCTCTGTGCAAAGGGAGGGCTGCCCTGCCTCCTCTGATGTGTCAGGTGACACAGGGAAGGGAAATGTGTCATTGTGTCTCCCAGGGACAGAACTGTGGGTCACACAAGGCAGGGAATACTTTGCTCTCCATCCTGTGCCTAGGCCCAGGCAATTGCCCTGTTAGTAATCCACCATCACTCTCCCATTAAGAAAGCAGTCCAAATTCTTGGTTTAACCACTTACTGTGGAATAAGTCATCAGCTCCCAATGAACTGGAAATTAAAAGTAGAGCTCTCCTTAAAGATCCAGAACAAATATATTATTCATCTTACCTGGAGATTTGTCCCATACCACTAGTGATTTTCCCAGAGAAAGATGTTGCATATGGCTAATGGCATTATTTGAGAGTTAGACATTCCAAAGATGTCTACTCAAGGGAAGAAATTTCGTGTTCCAGCAACTTAGAAACATTGGCTGCAGTTACAGCTAAGAATGGAATTGCAATTAGTCTTCTACAATCTTTATAGGCATGCCTGAAAAGCAGAGATGTCAATATTGCAAATCTGAGAGGTCAGTGAGGCAGTGTCCTTTGCTGATAGACAACAGACCATTCCTCAAAACTCCCACTTGCTGGGCTGGTGGAGATAACATTTAGTGTGAGACAGAGCAGCTTTAGTTTTAGGGCAGGGGTGCTGCCTCTGTGGTTCTTTGGAATCCTCTTTGCTGGAAAACAACGTTGTATTATCCTCCAGAGATCAGCCAGGGCTGGTCTCCCATCTGTTCATGGATCTGCACCTGTTTTTCATTTCACCAACAGTGGCCACATGGCCTAAGATTGTGGGGGAATACAGAGAAGAAAATGAATGTGTGGCTCAGGCACTGGGGCTCTATTCAGAAGTTCTGAGTTTAAATCCTGACTGTGTAGCACAACCTTGGAAAGTATTTTCATTTTTGTCTACCTTACCCTCATCTGTAAAGGACACAAAGGAGTGAATATAATTTTGGAGCCTTCTCCTTAACCTTTTTTTAACAAGAAACTGGGGAAAATTTTCTTTTTCTTCTTTTTTTCCTTCTCACCCATCACAGAAGTCTTTACAGAAGTAAATCTCTATAAAACATGTCACTTATGATTCAACCTTTTCCTGTAGTTGCAGTTCTACTTATGAGTACACTTGGATCTAACTTCAAAGTTCACTTTGCTGTCAGTGGGTTTTTTACAGGATGAACTCCAAAGGTTCCTTTCCATTTCAGTTACTCCATACCTTGAGAGCATTGGGTCCAAATTAGTTTACCTTTCAGCAAATGCATTTATAGCATTTCATGAAAAAACACCTGATATAATTGAAGTAACTTAAAGGTAGGCCATAAAAGAAAGGTGAGTCATGAAATAGAGGAAATATCTCAGTAGCTGCCTCTTTCAACATGAACATCTTCACTGTTAGCACCACATTGGCATTGCCTGCTAGTTTAAGGTCTGGTCTTGCCATTCAAGAAAAACATTCCAAAAAGGATGTTTCCATTGAGCCCAATGTAAATTAAACATCTGAATGTGAAAGAACTGATTTTATAAGTAGGTCTTAAAAAACTACTGAGAGAGTGTGAACCACAGGAGTTTCAATGATAATGTTTTAAAATAATACAGTGATTTGGATCACCAGAAGCTGGATAAATTGGTATAATCTGAATTCTGGAAATATATATACTGGAGTTAGGAGTGAATGGAGACCTGAAATATAAACCTGACTCTGAAGATGGTTGAGAAGAAAAAGTAAACAATTGATTGACTGCACTGCATCAGGGTCTACATGGGATACTACAGAGCTGGAGTCCCACAGTGGGCACAGGTGAAAGCAGAACAACATCCAGAGACATGAAATGAAAGTTAACAGGTTTAGATGAGAGATAAGAACAAATTTTAAAAACTGAGGAAAAGAAACCTTAGATTGCAACAAACTTTCCATGACTGGAGGAAATGAAATCATTAGAATCCTAATGACTAGTTAAATTGAGAAGTGTGGTCCTTTATAAAAACTACAAGGCATTTGTAGTTTGCAGAAAGTCGAGATGAATGATCACCATTGTCTCTTCTAATTATCTCTTCTGGCCACAGCACTTGCAAATGTGTAGTGTTCAGCATAACATTGTACCCCAGTCCTCTAGAGGTTTTCTGAAGCTGACACAAAAGTCCTAATCCACAGGTCCTGCAAAAGATCTTCCCTTTCCATTGTTGCAAAATTCAGACAAAACCAGGTAGTCTCAAGTGCACTTGACAGTCTCAAGTGCACACCCACGAGGCAGGTAGCTTTTAATTTGGGGATCAAACATAAAGAACTCAATAGCAACCTTGCTTGGTGCCAATTTCCTTGTGATCTGATGGAACCAATCTGAACCCAACAAGCTCCCAGAGATAACAGTTTGTCAATTTTCCATTTCAAAGGCAGCATGATAACTAAAAGCTTACAGATGTATCACATGGAAATCAGACTTGCAGCAAGCAGCAAACTTTCTGATAAAGGCCTAAGCCTAATTCTGTTGAAGTCAATGACAAACCCCAGCAGATTTCAATAGAGGTTGAGTGGGGCTCAAGGTGAGAAACAACTCTGAGAACAGCTGTAATCAACTCAGTGCCCAGTCAGGACAGAGGAAATGTGAGAGGATTTTTTTGGTGAGCGGTGCCCAAATTGAGAATTCGCAAAGAATGAGTTGCAGGGATCTGTGACACTGAGAATTTTAAGGGACCCTTGCAGAAACTGATGGGATTTGGCAAGGTCAGCATGTGCCCAGTTAGCCTGGTACTGCCATGCCCAGTGAGCACTTCCATGGAACCTGACAGCAGTTACCCTCTTTATAAACTTTATAAATTTTATGCAGTTACCCTGCATAAAATTAACCATTCATAGAGCATGGGACTTACAAATATTATGACAGATTATTGCACCAAGGATGCTGCTATTGTATTTTGCTAGGCACCTTCTCACTGTGCATCCTTAACACAAATTATGGAGCAAAACTCTACTAATGACTCTGGAATCAACATTAACCCCCATGGAAGTGTACAAATTACTTTGAAGTCTTCTGTCTCATCAGTGGCCCAAGAACTAAAGCTTACTTTAACCCTCTAATGTGCAACAAGTTGACTTAAAAATTTTTCACTATTTATATGCATTTGTATTTCAATTCTACTTCGTAAAAAAAAAAAAATTGTCATCCCACTTATGGAATGATCTTAGTAAAATTAGATATTTGACACAAATCTGTAAAGTGATATTTTTTAAAATATAAAATACTGTTGTAACATTTGCTCTTCTGGTCTTATTCTTTATTTACTACAGTTTTTCGACATCTGTTCCTGTCTCTTTTCATCAAATATTTATCTGCAACAGCTGAAAGAGCCTCATTTGTTTTAATTAAGAAAAAGACCACCAAGCTGGGATCACTTCCTTGGCTCTTCCATGGCTTGCACAGACAGACAGTAGATCTTGTGAGGTTTCCTGAGGGTGGCCCAGTGACAGGCTTTCCCCCCCTCCCTATATCCTTTTCTTTTGCACCATGTTTATTTTGGGATAGAGAAATGTAATCAGAGCCACATTCCGACCACAGAAACTTTTTACAGTTACACGCATGAGAAAGGAGGATGATCCTGTTGTGTTTCATTTGCTGTTTCATTGGAAGAAACAGCTTTTTTTTGTTTTCTGATTTGTGACTTCTGGGATGGAATTATCACTGCCACAGAAACACAGCAACAGCAATAAGGCCTCTGCTTCAGATGTCAATACTGACAGAGGCAGCAAGTGCTTAAGGAAAAGTTGTAGAAATTCAGCTGAAGAATATGCTGCTGTCTGAAAATATTTTTGTGCTTTTTTTCACTGGCTAACATCTATTTCATCTCTTTTCTTTTCCCCCTGTTGACTTAAGACGAGGAAAAAACAAAGAAGCAACATAAAATAAGTTCTTTGTACAAAGTCAGTACTCTAAGGCAGTGGTAGAGGCTCTGCCTATTGCTACTAGAACTGTTCTGAGGAGTGTTTGGGATGTGCTATTTGCAGTTTAATGTATTCTAGAGAAATACTTCTGGAGTGCATAGACTGCTCATGACTTCTCGAGATGGTGAGATGTCTCCTGGCCTTGGGATCCCAATTAAGATGCATATAACTGACCTTCTCAGCCATCTTAATTATCTTAGTCCTTGATAATAAGAAAAATTTTTAAATTAAGCTTTTACATTTATTTAAGATGAAGGGGACTAATAAGAAAATCTTGGTTTTCTCCATACCCCATTTTCACTTCAAGCTTCATCTTACAAGAAAAATAAACAAGCCATTCCTGTGAATCAGCAAATCAAGGCTGTAATATCTTCACCTGGCAAAAATTACCTTCAAAAAAGATCCTACTTCAGTCTCCCTTGGCAGTACATTACAGCAGAGTCATTAATGCTTACACAGATATTTCTTACAGTTGTTAGTTAGAGACAAACCACTGATCACCTTTAAAATGAGAAGATCCCCTTTCTTTGTAGATTTCATCAGTTTAGAACTTTACAATCTGGAAGTTGGAATTTTCTCAGTTCTGCAAAAACCCTATCAGACTCAAAGGCTGACAGTAATTTGTGCACCTCTCAGTTTATTCTGCAGGAAAGAAGAAAGAAAGGTAGGCTGATGTGATCTTGTGTAGCAAAAATTACCTCATTACAGCTAATTTTTTTTCCTCATAATACACATATGCAACAGGCATGTATATAGCACATTTCATTACACTTACACAGAAGTTGTTGACTAACCAAGAGGTCAAAGGAGATTTTATCTCAGCATCTTTTCCAGTTCACAGTATTATCTCCTATTCCACAGGACATGGTAACGTGGCTGTATAAGGTTCTCTAGATTGGTTCTGCATTTCAGACACATGGGTAAAACTGACCCAATTTAAAGGCAAAATTTTCAGAAGGATATTAAGAGCTTAAAATTAAATAAGAAATTGTTCCTTATGTTATCCAATGCTAATACTTTTTATTTAAGTAACTTTTACAATGACTTACTATATTATATTTACAGTTCCATACTGTAGCTTTCTAAGATCTTGATATTGGCATAAAGGAAAATAATCAATTATGTAACTTGGAATCAGAATTTAATCCTTTCCTTGCAAGATACTGAGACAGGAGACAGCACCATTGCTTAATCAATTGCACAACAGAAGGGCATGCAGGAACTTAGATTTTCTTTCCAGCACTGCCACTGGATTGAGGGTGACCTTCATCAAATACTCTTTCTATTCTGTAAAATCTAACTATAACTTCTCCTTCTGAAGACATTTGAAATGAGAAAGTACTGTTAAGTACCCTAGATTTGATGCAGATTCCTTACAACGGTAAGTGAAAGAAGAGTTAAACTAATTTAAGGGAGACTTTATTAACTAGAAAGATTATGAGCTTGTCAAAGAGATATTAATTAAAGTCTGGGGACTGCTTGCCAGTGTCATTCTAAATTAATTGCTAATAGGTTACTCTTAAAAGTGGAGTGCAGCTGCAAGAACATCAGGCTCAAAGGAAACTCGATTTTGTTTATCATTCATTTTTACTTTGTTTAGCAAAGGATTTCTAAATACTAAAGAAACCTGAAACTGTTTCTGGTAAGGATATTTTTGATTACAAAAGTATTTCTGTAATCCAAATGGCAGGATTCACACACTGACTATAGAACTTCCTACACTTTTATCTTTTTTTGTAAAATTTCTGATAATATAAAAACCTTCAGGACTGAGGAGTGCAATCCCTGCCAGCAGGCTGAGCCATGCTGCAAAGGGCCTGCCCTGCACTGAGCTCCCCTCCTTGCCTGTGATCAGACTCCCCTGGTTCTGACCTTGGACAAGCCTTAGCCAGGCTCCCCCTGCACTCTGGCCATGCACAGGGCTTCTGCTTTTCCATTCAATGGTGGTGAGCTGCCACCCACAATACAGAAAAAATGTACCCAATGAATATCTGTTGAGCCATTTATTTTGTTATTTTATGCTATCTGATAATATAAGCATTTTCATCAGTCCCTGGGTTAAGCAAAACCCAGATCATTATTTTAAAGAAAGTTGGAGAGCTCTGTGGTACCTCATACAGAAATTTTTAGAAGAGTGGGAATTCAGTGAAAGCACTTATCTTTTATGGAGCTCTGTTACCAAAGAAGGAAGTGACAAACTGTTATCTTTTTTTATTCTTACAGTTTCAATTTGAAAATATAAAAGCCATGACTATATAGAATTCTGCTTATTCAGGTATGTTAAATCCTGACAAGACTGTCAGACTCAAAAAGCACAGCTGGGGCTTTGTGGAAATCAGTGACAAAAATTACAACTGATCATAAAGGATGTCAAAATTGTGCCAAAGTGTTTTGGGGTTTGACCCCAGAAAATATGAATATGATTTACACCTTGATCCTTCTGTTCAGACAGTCATGATCTTCATCATACTGGGACACTTCAGTGCTTTGGCTTTTATTTTGGATGCTGGATTTTAGCAGTGTAAATATGAAGTGCTATGGGTATATGGTGATATATATATCTGATAGCTGATAACTATGCTGTTTAGTGGCTTGAGAATACAGCTAACACAGCTGTCTCCATATTGCTTGTGAACAGAAGTCCTCTTCTGTTTGCTTCACAGAATTACATGACAAAGTACTACTATTAACTTTCAAAACTCTTTAATATCCTAATTGAAAGCTTCGTAACACTTACAAAACCATCTCAGAAAAGAGGGACATGGTACTGTTACATTAATTATCCCATTTGAAACATCCAGACCCAAAGCCTATGGCTTCAAAACCTCCAGCAGAATTTACCAGACAGTTCTGTCCAATACTGACATGACCAATTTCATAGCATTTTTCTTAAGGGGGATTTGAAGCATGGCCTGAAGTTTCCCTTCCTATCTGGTCATCTATTTCTCCCTGGGCCACTATTTTCCTACTTGTACACACATACACTTGTGGTTTTCATAGCTGGCATGTGCAGAATGTGACACGTGGAACCAAGCAGGAGGAGCACCAGCAGTTGGAGAAATCTTGATGACAGAAACTTTAAGGAGTGAAGTACAAAGTATTCCCTGGAAACGAGATAAGCTGGAATGATGGAAAACTTTCTGTGTGCCATGTTTGAAGACTCCACACTTGATTTTGCTCTGAGAAGAAGAGCACCTGTAGTGCACCATGTTGTGACTCTTGTGTGCACAACACAGATTGAGTTGACAACAGAGTAAGTCCTGTAAGAATGCCATAAAAATACACAGCTGTGCTTACTGGTCATGATGGAATTAAATAATATGCACACACTGCAAGGTGGATGCCATGCAGTGTCTGGTTGGTACCAGGATTCCTTTAGATCCTATGGACAAGGAAGTGGCATGATTCACAGACTGAGCTCAGAGCAGCTCTAGCACCCTGGCTACATGGAAGCTGACAACTGATTGTCATGAAGAAAAGTTCCTTAATATTAAAAGTGTGTTTAAAAAGAAGGGTCAGAGAAAACACAGTTAGTAAGTCCATATTGTCCTACCATGAAAGTATTTTGAATGATTGCTAAAAGAACCTATACATACTGTGAGGTTTATAGATACATTATAACTCAGATTTATGAGAAGTCTTACTTTACTGGATGCTCCAATTTAAGATTTCCAGGCATTCCATCTAATCTTCTAATCCAATAATCCTAAAATCCAGCAATTAAAGAATGTTTTGACAAAGCAACCTGAGGCTCATTCCTCTAATTATGCCACACAGCTTAGGCTCACTGACTTCAAATAGTCAGGTTTACTTGTGTAAAATATGCATTCATTGTGTCTGGATTCACTGGAATCACAGATGCTTCTGCAGAACTCAGCCTACCAACAGTTTCATCCAAACTGAGACTAAATGAAGAAAAAGGAAATTCTGTTTCCTTGTTGAGAGTTAATGCAATTATGCCTCTAACACAAAGTCATAACCAAGACCCAACAATCTTTCAAAGAACCCCAGAACTTAATAAGCAGCTTTTAGAAATCCTTCTTATTCTGCCATGTGTGTTGTATTTCTCCTTAACATCTGCCATTTTGCTGGTGTTTCCTATCAGAAGGTGCAGGTCTGATGACTCAGTGAGACTGTAGGTGCAGTTTGTGGTAATTGGGAATGGGGCTGCAGCTCATCCCCAGTGGGTACAGCTGTGTGGGTCAGGTGAGCAGCACTGCCAGCAATGAGCCAGGGAGTGCCCAGGGGCACTGACCAAGGGAGCAGAGGGCACACAGGTGCAGGGCATCAGCGTGAGGGGTTTCAAAGGTTGGGCTGAAGAACAAGAAAGAGCAGCTATTTGAGCCTTCTGCAGTGATGTTGCTCTGTATGGGCAGGCTCCTGAAGCCTTCTGATGAGGTATGGTGTTACTGTGTATGGTGAGTGTTAAAAGCCTGCTGGAATTGTGTGGGGATGCTCTGTGTATTGTGGCCATCTCAACTGTGACGTGTGCTGTGACAAGAGACATTAAATGTACTAAAGTCATGGAGAAACTGGGAATTTCAGCAATGCAGGCAATTCATATTATGTGTTGATTAAGATAATAATGGAGTGTATAGGGTTTGCCCCAGAAGCTGGAAGAGAAATTAAATTAGACACTGCAGCTGTTGTAGTAGAAACACAGAATCTAGAATCATTTACTTAGAAAAGGCCTTTGAGATCATTGGGTCTGACCAAGCTGTCTTTTCAGAATTCTAAACTGGACTCAGGTTAAATCTGAAGGCTGCACTAACAGTCTGATACAGCATGTGTCTCCAATAGAGTACTAGTTTGCTAGCAAAACAAATTACAATATTTTCTTTGTGAGTTCTGTTGACCTTCAACCTGGTAAGAGGATAAAATGTTAAAAAATCACAGAAATAGACAAGAGTGGTTTATACAAGTGGAACCTCTGTAATATCTGTATCTGTGTGAGGGGAAGGCTTGGATTGTTTGTTGTTTGTTTTGGGGATTTAGGAGGGTAATGAACAAAGCAATTACAAGAGACAAAGATATGCAGCTTTTTCCTTCTCCCAACGATCTCCAGGAATTGAATCCACTGGCTGCCTGGAGTTCATTCTTATAATCCCTCCCTTAACCCTTTCACTTAGTGAGCCCTCAATTTTCCCTTAGATGCAGCTACAGTTTGCTTCCATCTATGCCCAGATTCTTGTTTCATTTTTATACTGGGCAGGAGTCCTTCTCTGTAGTGTTTGGTTCCTTTTACATGCCTTAGTCTTTTCTCAGACCACCTCCAGCTTTTCCAGTTGTGGGCAACATTATCCCAAAAATACAGAGTACAGTCACATTAGTCAACTGATCATATTGAGTCATTCTTATTTTCTGAATGACCTCCCGTAACTTCCTGGATTTATAATTTTTCTATTGCTTTGGTATGTGGTTTTCACAATCCTCGAGCCAGAAGCTAAGGGGTTAAGTGGTTTTTCCTCATATATATATATTGTACAGACTGAGATGAAAGCCATGGCTCAGCAAAGTCTTGTTTAACATGGTTATTAGCATCAAACACTCATTCTAAAGAGGTGTTGCTCTGCACCTGCTATTTTAATTCGTATTAGGTTTATTAAAATCAAAACAAAGTGTCAGACTAGAAACAGAGCAGTGCTATGATCTGCTAGAAGACATGAAATACAGACAGATTATGAAGTCTGATACGGCTACTGAGTAATGTCTTCATTTAGACTGTGTAAAATTTTTAGGTAATATCCTCAGCAGAGATAACTGGCACTGAAGCCACACTGTTTTTATCAGCAAGATCTGGGTCCCTTTTATCTTGCATGAAACATTAATTACTAGATTTTATGCAGTTGTCTTGCCCACTGTGGTTCTCTAAAGAAGAGGTGTGAAGGAAATAGTATTTGTAAGGAGAAGCTGAAAAGTGTTTCCCTCTTGCAAGGCACCCACCTTGAAACACTCTTCACAACAGGATACAGAGCTGGGTGGGCTTTGGGCTGACCCAGCCCTTAACTTCTAACTCCCTCCTGACACCTGGAACAAAGCCTGGTGTTACTCTTGCTTCTAGTCCTGGTCAGACAGCACCAGGGAAGCAAATGACAGCACTGCAGTAACTGCTAAACAGTCTGCTGGGCTCAAACCCTTTGTGTGAAGCACTGAAATGGATCCTGCCTGCCAGAATTGGCACTACCAAGTGAGAAGCTGGTAGACATTGGTATGCCTTGGATCCCTCTGCCAACAGGAGAATCATGCATTTTTTAATTATAGAGTGGGGTACACAGTTTGCCAACTGGACACTTAAAATACTGATCAGGAGTTATTCCAAGAAGTACAGACTGCCTGTTGGAATTGTATCTTGCAATGCTGCTGACATCCTGCTTTGTGTCCTAGAATATGAGATAAGATTATGTATTACCTCAGCTAGGAAAGATGAAAAAGAAAACATTGCTTGTCAATAGACATGGATGAAACTGTTTCTCTGAAATCAGGTGACCTGAAACTCTGCTATAGCAACTCTAGGTCTTCAAGATTGCATTAATTTTCATATTTTGAACAGCACATGAATAAAGAACTTTAAAGATTTAAGCTGAGTAAAGAATATATTTAGAAGGTACAGAAGTATCAACCAAGCCTGGGGATCCAAGAGAGGCTTAATTGCAAGGAGAAAAGGAATAAAATATAAATGTCAAAGTACACATACAGAATACTCTGGTGGTATCTGTAACTACTTAGTGAAAAAACTGAATAGATCAGATCTTCTTTCCGAGTCTAGAGATTTTTTAGTACACAGATGGCCTAGAATTTAGTGGAAACAAAAGTATCACATCATAAGTCAGTTGTTTAACATATTCTGTGTTTATATAAACTATGAGTAGACACAGCATTACTGTAATACCATGGTTGAGCAATCAGGCACTCAGGGGTCAGAAAATGCAGCACAGGTCAAACCACAATCATAATTCTCCTCTTCTCTTGCTTGTGCATGAAAATATGAGTCTGGATGTTCCACTGACTTAAATCAGGGGGCCTGAGTGAACCAATGGGGTTTAACAGCCCTGACCAGCCTCACCTGGAACCTCTCCCACACCCCTGCCCATGGGCTCAGGGGCTTCATTTGAGCTCAGCCATGGATGTTTAGCCTCTGCCTGAGCTACATCTTAGGTGAGGCTGTGCTTGGCCATGGACCCTGCTGGTCAGACCATGAGCTGAGCTGATTTCCCAGCTGCCTTTCACATGTAGAGTCCTGCCTGCTGACTCCTGAGCTGACCCTCCCTGTAGGCTGCCTGCCTGCCTTGATGCTGCACCTGCTCTGCAAACTGGCCTGGTTCTTGGGCTGTGCTTGACCCCTGCCCTGCTGCCTCCCCTGCTGCTGTGCTGCTGTGGGATGGGGCTCTGGCTGACAAGGCCTCTGCCATGCTGGCTGTAATATCATGTTTGGCTTCCTTGGTGGGAGCCAGCCCCTGCTGTTATCTGACCACTTTATCTTACCATTTCTATTTCTTAAGATGGGAGAGTGTGACTTTCCTATAAAGTCCTACTTATCCAGTAAGACTTGAAGGCTAAGTATGCATTCAGATTTAGCAGCTGCAGACTACTGGTTAAAAGATGAAATTCAGTTAGTAAAATCTTACAACTACTGCAACAGTATGGTAACATAATACAAATGAATTGTATATTGAAACAAGTTTAGGTGTAATTTTCTCAAAACCTTGAAGATTGTTTGAGTCTTTAATTTTATAAGAGATTTCACAAAACAATTTTTATTGGCCTATTAAAATTTGTCTTTGTTTTTGAATTTTTCAAAAACTCCTAGATTTTACTAACTGAATTGCATCTTTTAACCAGCAGTCTGTAGCTGCTAAACTTCTAGATTTCAGTTATGAAAACTAGGATTTCTTTTAAAAAAAAAAAATTTGGAGGTTGTTTGCAAAGTTGTGTGAAAAATACAGAAGTGTTCCACCTCTGCTATTAGTTTTTCTAAGACCAACAGTTCCATAAAAAATATTGAGAGAAGGCTGAAGCCATCTCAAACTGGTAAAATGCTGCATGTTTCTGGCCTTCAGTGCAGAGGTGAAAGAGGTGAAAACTTCTGGCATCCTAGAATTTGGTGGCTCCTGTTGATTTCAGGGGAAACAACATCTTGCCCAAAGGCTAAAACAGTGAGACTATTCTGTTGAATGTAACATTTGCAAAGACAAAATAAAATAGATAATAAGAAGGAAAAAAGCTAGGAGATGGCTCTTGGAAAGATTTACAACGCACAAGAGAAAGCTAACTGACAAAAGAGATACTGCTCAAAGGCATTCTCATGGACAAAATATGTGCTTACTTTTCAAAGCCAAGGAAACTTCAAGTACTTAAGGGTGGGGGTGTGTGCATGTGTGGGGATCTTAACCTGTTGCACGTTAGCAAAGTATGGTGAGAAAACAACAATCAGTGGCTTTGGAACTGGAAAAACTAAGCCAGCACCTAAGCAGTCTCTAGTCTGTTAAGGTTCATTTGTCAGTTTCAAGATGAAATTGCAAGGACTTTTCCAGAGTTAGAGAAATTTGAAGTCAGAAGAGACTGGGGGGGAGAGGAGGGGGAGCATTAGATGGGGAAAAAACAGTCTTTTGAAGTTTTGTATGCAAGGCAAGATCTGGATTTGTGCCTTTAAAGCAAACCTTCCTGATGTTACAAATTCAAAAAAAACTCATTGTGGCCAAAAGCCACATGGCATGCACTTATCTTTGGGAGGAAGGGGGAGGGAGAACAGTTCACAAGCAGGAAATGGCTTCCAGGTGTCTCCCTACTCCAGTGCACAACTTGATCACTACAAACCAGCGGTGCCAGGTTTAGCAGTCCCAGCTGTCTTGCTTCTTCTCAGGGATTTGGACTAATCATGCATTATCACAGCCCTTCTGCTGGTGACACAGCATAAGCCTGGCTCTGGAGCCATGCTTGAACAGCTTACAGGCTGTGGGTGATTGAAAAAGTTACAGGTAGTCCTTCTCAATCGAGTGTGAGCATGTGGAAATAGCAGGGCACGTCTCCCTCAGCCTGCGTAGGCACTCGGGCCCATGTGTGCAGAAATTCAAACCACATCTGTTCCTGGAACTGGACAACAAAATCAGTTACTCTGCTGCTTGCTGTGTTGTGGGAGGAAGTAACTGAATGTGGCACTCTCTTTCCATCACTGAGCTCTCTACAGCTGGCAAAGAGGGAGGAAAAGATATATTTAATTTCTTCTACCTCCTTGTTGGTTTCAGGTTTTTTCCCTCCCTTCTTTCAACAGCAGAAACACTTCTTTGTTGGTATTATTCTTTCATTATACAAATAATAAATGGTAGGAGGAGCTTTACAAAGCCTCACCCCACCTTGTTATCTTAGAATATAACAAAAAATTAATTAGCTTTTATCTAACTGAAAGGAAAGCTAGTTTTAAGGAGTATTGTTTAACATTCTTTTGGCCCTTTCCTCAGGCAGAAGTTTGAAGTTGTAGCATAAAGCTGACAGAAGAGTGCTGCTATCCATTTTACTCTATTATTTACATCAGTAGGAGATCATGGTGAGCAGAGCAGTGTTCTTTTATTTAGCAATGCAGTGTTTTTCCCAGCTGGGTAACTCTACTGTTTTCTGGTTAACCAGAATAAATTTAATATTCAACAGGGAAAGTGACATCTTGAGGAGGAAAAAGGAATAATAAAGAAAACAGTAATTTTATTTTGGTTGAATATATTGTGTCACAAAATAGTGATAATTTACTTGGCTATAGAATCAATGAGTGTTTGCATTCTCAGTTCTGGTGAAAGCTTCTCCATTGCTTCCCCAAGAGATACTGTTTTCATTGTGCTATCTGGAGTTTTGAACAAAACTCTTGAAGTTTGCATTCAAATATAAATTTTTGGTGACTATCTCCCTTTTAAAGATGGGTGAAAACACAGCAAGCACTTCCTTGGTGTGGAAAAGAGTGTACATCATTTTTCTCAAGTACAAGAGCACTTTTCCCAAGCCAATGGAAGAACAGATTAGTGAAAAGCTTAATGAAGTAAATATTTTTAGCCAAAAGCAGTCTGCAGTGCAGGAATTAGCACTGTGTTCTCATGGCAGTGCAAAGGTGGGCTGGATGGCAATGGCAGCAGCAGCCCCCTGTGCCTGCAGCAGGGCCCTGGCAGTTGCTGCTGGATGAACACCCTGCAGGGTGACAGGCTGCACTACCCTGAGCACAGGGGGAGCCAAGCCATCCCCTTCTCCCCTTCTCTTTGTTTTCTGGCAGAACCAAACACCTGATGATAAATGCTCCTGCATCGTGCTGTGCTGGGTCTATCAGCACTCAATGTCCAGTTGATGATTTCACAAAGCCCTGAGATGTTTCCACAGAGGTGTAGGGTCATGCTTTTGTTTTTCTTGTCCCACTATTTCATATTGTAAGTTTTAAACTCTGTTTCTCAGCGTGTGAGAAACCCTAAAAAGCTTTAAGCTGTAATCCACAAATTCTATTGTCAAAACAGGAAAACCCTGTATATCCAAGGTTTTATTACCCATTTTTTGTCTAACTGCCTAGTTTCTTCCCAGATTAGTCTGTTTCAAAATTAAGCAGACTATTCCTGCACCAGATGTCCAGATGCTCCTTGGGAGAGCAGAGTTGTTTTTCAATTGGCTCACTGTCTTTTAATGAGGCAGGGGACTTGTGACCTCGGTGCATTGTGGCTGATAAATGGTAGGATGTACCCACACACACTCACAGAAAACCTGCAAACACAAATGAGTTGTTGGTAATCTCTAGATTTTCCTAGGGAAAGGCAATCTAGTGGGCAAACACTTAAGCAGAAAGCTAATGCTTAATAATATGTGATTTTAAACTGCCAGTGCACAAGCCTGTCAACATTTATTTCCAGGTTCTCTGATCCTTTTTATTAGTTTCCTGTCTTGTTTTCATCTTAACCAAACCACAGAAAGGAATGATTTTCTTTTGTTAACAAATATTCAATTTTTTTTCTTCAAATCTGCTTGCATTTCTCAAGGGTCTGAACAGGTTAAAAATGTTGCTTGTGCTGCTTGAAAGTAAAGTATGCTCTTAAACAAAAAGTTATGTAACTTTTACAAAATAATATCACATGCTAGACCATTATGCTAAAATCTGATCAGATAAGTAAGCTTTGCCTTCATTAAGGGCTTTAATCTTGACTATACTCAGGGCAGCTTCTAAACAACAGCTTTGGAGTTTTCCTCCAAAAGATCTTTCATGCTCTAGTCTGGAATTTTTAAAGTCACTAACACAATGTTTTTAGAAATCAAAAGCAACACTTTTCTCCCTTTGTTTTTAAAAGTAACAGGGTGATGACAGAAAAACTTCCCTTTGGCTATAAACTGGGTGTTATAAATACCCAAAAGCTAAATCCTAGTCTGGGTTGTTTTTTAAAAGAAAAATGATTTTATTTTAATTTCTTTCTCCGAGACCTCTTTTTTGAGATGCATTTGAGCCTTAGATCTCTGCTTGCATTGCCACAAAACTGATGAAAGTCTGAGATCTCAATCAAAGGCTTAACAAAACAATAATCCTCTATTGCCCTAATTCTTCTCGGAAACATCTCTCTCTGACAAGAACAGTCCCTAAGCTTTTACATCTTTTTTTCTGCTTAAAATTACTTTCCTAATTAGAAGGAATTGTTTCCTTTCCCAAGCCTTTGTGCCTGAAGAACACTGTATTTATGGAAAAGATCTCTCAGACTCTTTAGCTCCCTGCCCTCAAATACTATAATAGTGATTGCACTCTACATCCTCCAAAAATTCCAACTTCTTTTATAAATAAGCAGAAGAATTCAGTAACATTCTTCATAATCTACCCAATTTCATTTGAAGCAAAAATCAGAAATAGCAGGAATAATAATGAATCACAGACTTTATGCATAGTGTAAACACTAAATTTCAAGCACAACTTTACAATTTAAAATTAATTTTCTTTCCCAGATATATTTACTTTTTACACTTCCATGTTAGCCCTGAGTTTTTACACATCACACTAAACAGGAATTTGAATCAGAATGTGTGAATGCAGTATAGGTAGAATTAGTTAAGTATTGAAAATTAAGAAGGGAATGTAAAACAGATTTCCATACCAGAGGGTTTGGGGTTTGTTTTTTTTTTCCACTCAGTAGCTACCCAGACATAAAGGCCCCATTTCAAGAAGGTGCTTCTGCAGGAACAGTGTCAGCAGTTTCAAGCATCTGAGGAACTCTATCCACCTAGGTAGGACACTTGCTCAGATGTCATCCTGACTAGGTTTGTTGTAATAAATTTACCAGCAAATTTCAATGTGCTAACTGCTGACATGGACTATGCTCCTGGAAGTTCTTGATAAGCTGCAACAAGATTTGGAAGGTCATGAACAATCAATTAAAAAGTAGACAAATTTGATTACAGCTGAAAAGCAAATAACTCATACTAAATGAGATGACTCCAAGTAGTGTGGTTTGGAAGAGCACTGTGTGAAATTTGTTGGTGCCTGTTGGAAGGACTCAGTGTGAGGCTGTGATGATGGCCATGGCTCCTGTGCCCAGGTGGTTGCTTCAGCCCCTGTCCAGCAGGCATGGCTGCCCCTGACCTGACACTCTTTGTCACAAGTGAAGGGAAGTGGCTGCTCTAACAAGTGACTGCCTCTGTGCCTGTCAATACCACTGCTTAAATATGAGAGGAATGTTGAAGCTGCAGTAATGCTCCATCTTGCACTTAGCAGGAACCCAGTTTGGAAAGGCCACCACTGATTCATGGCAAGGTCTTAAATTCATCTCCATTGGATATTGAAATCTGGGAATGGACTGCTTTTCCTCATTTGAATTCACATCTCAGTAAGGATATTGCAGTCGCAGAAAAAGTCCAGACGTTGAGAATGATTAAAAACAATCTGAAGAGACTTTTGTAGTGCCAGATTTGTGAAAACTGGTGCTACTGAGCTGAGACACAAAGTAACAAAGATCATGAGGTTATGTAAAGCAATGAGTATCAGTATCAATGTTTCCATTGCTATCCTATTGAATAAGAAAACATACAATAAAAAAGATCAGATATTAAAATTTGGTTTTACAAATATTGCTTTCGCTCATCTAGGTAGCTAAATACAACAGGATATTAATCTGACAGGATTAAAAGTATTACTAAATAGTTAAATGAATTACAATATCATCTTATGTTCACTAGGTCAAGTAACTTCTATTTTTCAGAGAACTACTTTATTATTTGGCAATACAAAGTGCTGCAGGCACACAGTTTGTGGTAATTGGGAATGGGGCTGCAGCTCATCCCCAGTGGGTACAGCTGTGTGGGTCAGGTGAGCAGCACTGCCAGCAATGAGCCAGGGGGTGCCCAGGGGCACTGACCAACACCAAAGGGAGCAGAGGGCACACAGGTGCAGGGCATGAATTGCAATGCACAGCAGGTCTGATGTGACATGATGTTACTCTGTATGGGCCAATGCTTAAAGCCTGCTCCTGCTGAAATTGCATGGGGATACTCTGTGTATCATGGCCATCACCACTGTGGCATGTGCTGTGACAAAGTGCTGCATACTTAGGGTATACATAATCTTTTTATTTTAAAAAAAATGTTCTAGAAAATATTTTTTTATTCTCCTCAATTAATCCTAAAATTGCCTCTGAAAATCCTTGAATACATGGATTTACACCCTAGAATTTAAAGCTCTCTTTCTATGGCAGATGCTATTTATGCTCTTTTTTTGACATCTCGGAGGATGAACATGGCAGAGGTTGCTTTTGTTTGCATTGTTACTGCTCACAGCTCCATGAGGGAGTTATACTTCTGAGTCAAGTATGAGATGTGTCATTAATGATGAACACACACATCTATGCTGTAAGGAGATATTCTAAATGTAGGGTCACCCTACAGCTTGTACAGTTTCCCAGGTGAGCAGCTGGAATATAAGAGAAAGTAGAGGAAGGATTTGTCTTTCTCATAGTCTGAGTCTGCTCGAGGCCAAAACCTGGCAGACTGCAAAAAGAAACTTGTGCATCTGGACAAGCCATATCAGAACAGAGAAGGCTGAACTGACTTGAAAACAAGCAAAATCTGTGAAACAGATCTGATCTTTTGAAGAGCCAGTGCAGAGCAGCAGAAGTGACAGAGCAGAGGGGCCATGCTGAAAACCGACTGCATCATCAGCACTCATGGCAATGGGAAAACTCTCTGGATTGACAACAAATAAGCCGATCAGGCAAAATGCACTCAGCTGCTTCCCAGGTCCACATGCAGACTTGGAGGAAGCTGAAGTGCAGAGCAGAGCCAGCTGGCTGTTCCCGAGGGTGGGCCCAGTGCCAGGCAGCTGCGACAGGGGGAGCCAGACTCAGTAGCCACCCCCTGATGACCTGGGCTACCCTGGACTGACTGATACTCTTTATTAGGAAGGGGGAAGTTGATTACACTTTGTGAAAATAGCCATAGATTTTGTTAGTTATTATTTACAGATATCTATACAGCCCATGTCCTACAGTCTGCTGTTTGCATTACAAAATAATGAAGAGCAGAAGAATATCTCAGGAAGAGTACAAGAAAAGATTTAATTCACTTTTTCCCCAGAGGGAAGTCAGAAATTAAACTCTAAGCAAGAGCTTTGAGACATGGCTATCTTGCCAAAAAGAGCTGTAGATATTGAAACTGAACGTCTTTGCTACCAATTTAGAAATTTAGGTTTTGAGCCTCTTCTATGATTTTTAAAAAAAATTTCTAATGTGATTCATTGCTTATTTTCTAAACATTCAACGTCTCTGTTAATTCCCTAGTTTCACATATGGAAAAGTGTATGCCTGGATGTGGCTGGGCAAGGACATATTTCAAAGACACTGACCACAGAAGGAGGCTGTCAAAGCCACTGCATAAGCACAGGTCAGCACATTTGTAAAATAAGATATTTATCTTTCTTCAAGAATTAGGGGTATCCCTTCAGTGAAGTACTAGAAGATGCATAAGTGCAAACACTGCCAGCTGCCCCTGTTAATGCAACAAAATGAAACTAATATTTTCACTGCACCTCAGAAAAGAAACATCACTGACACCCCCTACCACTCTTGAGGTTTGCTATAGAGTATTAAAAAACAGGAAAACACAATATATGTATTAGCATCCCACCCCTTCTCACCTTCATGGATTTCAGAGAGGAAATGATGAGTGTTTCCATATATTGTTTTTTCACTCCAGAAAAAAGAATGAAAATAATTTTCTGTACCCAGTTTCTGCACCTGGGGCCTAAATGAAGGGAAGTAGGTAAATAGTTCCAAGTAATTAATGTAATGACTCAGAGGGGCCACAGAAGGAAAGAGGAGTTTCTCCAGTTTAAATGTTTGCATTCATGCTTTGCCTAGAGCAAAACAAACTATCTGTCTTCTGGTTTGTATTTTCCCTATGAAAACTTCCATTTGTCTTATTGTCACTCTAGCATGTGCATCATTTACAGCTTTCACTGCTTGAAATATCCAAGTACAGTACATTGTGAGAGTTTTTTTTCCTGAGCTTTTAAGATTTTCTAGAATTGTAGAATGTGCTGTAGCAAGTGAACCAGTAAAGGCAGACTTAATGTAGAATGTGTTGGGTAATTTTTGGCTGCAGCTTAGAGGTACTGTGATGAAGCTGTGTAGTGAAGTCTCCAACCACAAATTAAGTGCCTTGGTCTTTTCACACTTCAGGAAAAGAGAATCCACTACAGGAATGACTAAAGCTGATAAGTTACATCCTGACTGGGCATTATAAAAAAAAGATGATGGGTATGGAGTTCCATCTGTTTCTGATATTCTGGTCCTTCAATGTGAGCTGCAGAGGTGTGAAAATCTACAAAATACATTCTTGAACTCTCTCCTAGAGTTAGAAATTTAAGTCAACCTGTTCTTACAAAATGGGAGGAAAAGTATAATCTGTTTTATCTAATAGCTCAGTCAGGAAAAGATTAATTATCAGAGGAAGTCTGTGTTCAAGTCTTGACTCCAAGGGTATAAGATTTGCATTTCTAACTTTCCATTTTAAGAGCCTCAGTATAAGGGATGTTTAGGGGAAACACTTGTAGTTTCTCCTAGGGAAGTGAGAACACTGCCCACCAGAAATACCATGAATGGAAAGAGAACTAAGTATGACCATTTGTCTTAATAGTTTGTGTGCTTAAGGTTGAATGAGGCCTAGGTTTTGTTTGGTCAAATCTCTACTTAATCCTGAGGAGGAAAGCTCTATGAGACAAAATCCTTGTCTCTGGCCAATCATTGTGTTCTTGACTTGCAACAGAAATATTTTCCACAATCAGACCTCAGGCAGCAACATTTCTTCTGTAGAAGAGACTTGCCTGATGAGTGGTGATAGTTAATTTTTGCCAGCTCTCACAAAGAATTTCATTGACTATGGCAAGCCTGCAGTCACTGTGCTAGGAAACATCAGGACCCCTTTGTATGATCCAGGGACTCACCTGGATGCTCTAATCTGCAAGTTGCCAGTGAGGAATTTGATGTGGAAGCTGGAGACTGGAACAGGACAAGTTCATCCCGTTGGAAGCCAGCAAACAGCTATTAAGCTTGCTCCAGGCTGACAAGGTTTCCCAATGTAGTGGTCTTGGCAAAGCCTCCCCAGAATAGATGCTGCTGAGTTTGGCCAAAAAGTGCTCAGAAGGCTTCCCCAGGCAAAACAAGATGCTCTGACTTGTGTGCACTAAACTGGGCCTACAGTAGAGCTGCTGTGAGAGTGAAGAGTCACAGCCTTGGTGACACTGAATCCAAGAGAGTGACCACTGGTGAAGCCTTAGAAAACAGACTGAGCTCACATCTATCAGTACCACCTCATGGGAAGGACATAATCCAGTGGAAGAAGCAGAGTGGCTGTTGCTAGGAAAAGCTTGAATAGGGAAAACTCTGTGTCTGTAGTACCTGTTCCATGTCCTGCCAGGCTCCTGGCCTGTGAGGGCAAAGGGCAGCTCTGGTGCTGCAGTGCAGCCCCAGCAGGGAGCTTCTGCCAGGCAGGGATCACCTCCCACAGCCCTGACTCAGAGCAGGGCTGCCACGAGGCTGTGGCTGCATCTTGGTCTCATTAAAGGAGGTCTCACCTAGGGAATATTAGTCCTCCTTACACCGATTTAAAATGGGCAGTTCTGATTATTAAAACAAAATTATTATACTTTTGAGGTTTATGGACTCCACTCTCACTGGAAAGAAGCAACATTTCTTAAGCACACAATTAACTCAATTGTTTCTTGGCTGTTCTGAGTGGAACATAAAATTTTGTATTTAAAAAAAATATTGTATTGTTGAGGGAAGAGTATAGCAGGCTACATTTTGATTTCATCAATTGTACCTAGGATTTTTTTCACTAGATAATTATATTACAAAAGTATAAGAAAACAGCTTGGGAGTATGGTGAGGCAATCAATAGAACTACAGACAAATGAAAGTAAAATAAAGTTAAATCCTTCCCAGCAGAATACCAGATAGCACAATGTAGAAGCATCATCTTCATGTAACTAAGAATTTTTAAAAATACATAAATGGCTTGTTTGGAACAATAAGCTCTTACTCAACTCTCAATGGCCTTGCAACTAAAAATATACTCTATTTAGTATTTCTTTCAACTTGTTTTAGAGCACATCAATAGTTTTCTCAGAAGATACTATCACTGTTTGGCAGAAAAATACTTGCAAAAATAAACTAAATCCAGAAAAAGTTTCCAGGGATGTTTTTGGATGCAAATGTGGATAGTGACTCTGCCCACATCAAAAATAAAACACACTAGCTCTACAATGTCCTTTGCTAAATATAAACATCCTAACATTGATAAGCTTTACAGAAAAAGAAACTGATTGCCATATATTATTACCATCTCCAGTATTTTAAGAGCACCCTCTACAGACACAAAACACTAACCAGGAAGAGTTCTTCCTAGAGAACAGAGAACTGAGAACTGGAGTAGCAGTTTAGTTCATTAGCATAGTGCCAGATCTATATGAACATATATCTCTCTTGGTAAAAAGGAGCAGACCTGGCACAAATGCCAAAGATAGAATCTATTGCATCACCAAAGCCTCTATCTTGGAGAATTAAAAATACCTGATATATTCTGTGCTGACTCACAATTAGGCTGTAAGCTTCCTCTCTTAGAACAATGGATGGCTGTGGGATCTGGAATGGAAACACATAAAATACATTGTTATTTTCAAAGGAGAACAAGTAACAAACCATGGTAAAGGCCAGGATGAACTAGTTCCCTTCAGTTAATTTAATTTGTTTGTTCAACTCATATATAAGAGTTGTGAAAATTGAGGACTTAGTTCATAAGTAGAACTTAAAAATTTCAAAAAATTGAATCATTGAAATTGATGAAATTTCATCATTTCCATGAAATGTTTATTATACACATGTGCATTCTAGCTTTGAAGCCTCAATCCTCTAAAACCTGCCTTTAAATTGTCTTTCTGTGTTTTTCCTAAATTTGCAAACATACAGTTATTTTCTTAAGTCTTCGGTGAATCAGTAGCTAAATTACTGCAGGTGAATCAGGGGTGATGTTTTTTCTTTCAAGGAGAAGGTGTAGGTAGTATCTCTAAGCTGATTCTTAAAATAATTGGACATCACTAAAATGTTTACATCTCTTCGAAAATATTGCTTCACGAAACTGCTTAAATGGCACTACCTCACCCAATTAAGAAAAGCAGCTGGATATAAAAACAAATGTAAAAATAGTAAAGATATTTTTTCCTGGTTTTTATTTTCAGTTCCTCGGGGATGTGTGGAAGGCCGAGGCTGTCACCACTGGCGAGGCCAGCAGGTGGCGCCATTGCCCCGCAGCACAGGAGCCGCGGCCGCTCCCCCAAACCCGGCCGGAGAAAGGGCCGGGACCGGGAACTGCTTTAGGCTCCCACAAACATTTCCTTGTCTTTGTCCAAAAGCAGGAGAAAACCCACCCCAAACCGGAATTGCTAAGACATCCATGCACGCCTACAAGAAAAAAGAGTTAATTTTTACTTGGGATAGTGATGCTTAGATGTAGATCCAGGTAATTTAACATTTCACCTCTCTTTGAAATAAATAAGAGCTACATGCATAAAGAGCATAGAAGCCATTACAGTTACTACATTACTATTTCTGTGATAAACGAATCAATATTTACATCTGCAATGACTGAAACAACACATCCTTTAGGCTTTCTTCAAATAAATACATTGACAATGCCAACAAATCACTCTGTATTTCTGGAAACAGAGGCTCAGACTATGCTGCTTTTAAAAAATTAGTTTGTTCCTCCAGCCTGGGCTTGGCCAAGGAGGGCTGCACATGCCAAGCAGGTAATGACTACAATGGTTTCTGGAAGTTTAATGTATTTGGTAGTACTTAGCCTTTTTGCAGGCTCCTTCTGGAAAAAAAACTTTTTTCATTGCTAGGATTACTAAAATGAGTCTAGTGGGAGCAAGACTGTGTCACTAAGGTGAAGGAAAAACATGGATTTAGCCAAAAGCTGCCCAAGGAGAAGAACAGGAGATCAGAAACCCTCATTGTGGCTAGATGCTGAACAGTGTCCAAAATCTTCAACTTAAATTCATATCACTTAATTACTTGACTACATACTTTTTTCTTAAATGAATATTGAAACTATCATATTACTTATGATCAAACTTTCTGTTGTGTGCATTTTTCCCTCAAAAGGTTTTAAAGTCAATGGTATCTTCTCTTCATCTCACTCTTGATTTCTGTGTACATAAGTAAGGTTAATAATTGTACAGTCTTAGATTCACATGAAAAGTACTTGTAAACTTGAGCTAAGATGAAATTAAATTCTACAGAAGATAAGTTACAATTTAAATCTTCATCTCCTAAGTTTCTTCTTCCCATGCATTAGCTAATATAAAGTATTCTCCAGTGTTTAAGAGATCTGAAAATATAAATCTCTTGTTTTACAATATAATCTGTCATTTTCTACATTTTATTTAGCAAGTCTTATTCTCCTGCAATGTAAATATGTTCTTGAATATATGGCTAGGATTATTCAGGCTGTTTTAGAGCTCATGGAATGCTAGGATTAGAGACAGAGAGAATCCTGTGCTCTGGGCTCTGTCAGCAGGACCCTGTGTTTGACAGCTGCGTGTGGGAGAAGAGAGAAATGGGAGAAATGTAAAAGATTGGGCTACCCCCAAACAGGAAAGGGGGAGAGGGGGGAAGAAGGGAGGAAGAGACAGAGGAGAGGAAGAAAGGAAAGAGAGAAGGTCCCCTGTGAAAAGGGGGAGGTGTGGGGAATATAAGAAAGGTAGAAAATGAAAGGCCTCCTTTTTGGGTTAGTTGTATTTGAGGAAAAACCAGAGATGATACATTAAAAAGCATCTGATAGGAGTGTATCATTACATTTCTTCAAAGGCCTCATCTTTTTCTCTAAAATGAAGACCTGAATTTTTAAGATTGTGTTTCTTGAAATAAGAAATGGATAAAAATGTCGATTTAGTAGCTTACTGAATATAGTAGTAAGAAGTATAACTGCTATTTCAGACATCTAATATTTGATAATAAAGAAAATTCCCAACGTATATTGTAAAGGAAAAGCCAGAAGCAGTGCTTCAATGGATTTATACACCAGACTTTTCCCCCACTATTTCTACTGTGGTTATTGGATCAGATTCTCTCCTGAAGGCAATGGGGGACTACAAAGAAGTGCCAGCACTCAGTGAAGTGTGAAGTGGCACAGCAGAGAGACAGAGGTGCATCCTGCTGGGAGCCAAGCACAGCACTGGCACACCAGGCTTTCAGCACAGACACTGCACAAATGCAGCAGAGCTGCTCAGCTCCTGAGGTGTGCTGGAGGAGCCAGCAGCTGGAATTCATCCACAGCACGGGCTGCTGGGGCATTCCTGTTTGTGCTTGAGCTGCAAACTCCATTCTGTACTGTGTTTCACAAGTGCCTGACAACACACTGCCTGAACAGAGACACATCAATCACAGTGTCCAACCAGTTCTGTAAACAAGGACAAAACCTTTACCTAAAGGCAAGGAAAAGAAAAATAACTGGCTGAGGGGTGGGAAAGGAAATGGCAGCCTGCACAGAGATGATATTCTGTAAGTGACCTAAGTCTGTCCTCAGTGCAATTTCAGCTTATTGCTGGGTTTGTATACATTCCTTCAAAAAATTCTTACCTCACTGGATAACCTTGTACTTTTGCAGCATTACAGCTGGACTGTGGCTCTTCCTGAACAGTTCATGCTTGCAGCATTACTATAACCAAGTACTTGGAAAACTCGTGTTCAGAATATGCCAAAGATCTGCAAGAAACTGACAAAATGTTTGACTTAATATTAAAACTGTAGTTTAAAGGCTCAAAGGTTCAAAATAAACTTCCCTCAAAGGCTCAAGAAATGCAGGATAGAGCTTTGAGGAAGTGTAGGATAGAGCTCGTGAAAATCCAGTCAAAACTGCAATTTGGAATGCTCACAGCCAATACAAGTAATTTAGCAATTGTACTTGTTCCACCTTTTTCTTTCTTTTTATCCCCTCATCTTTGATACAGAAAAATAAAGTTAAATGAAAGAAATAAATAAAAGAATGAAAAATGCCTTGGCATATTTTTCTGAAACTCAATACAGAACAATAGAAAGGTTTTTTGAGCAGTTTAATGCTGAGCACGACAGATAGCAACTGAATTGTCTCCTAAGCTGTTACCTGAGAGGTATATAATGAAAAAAATTAATTATAGACTATATGGTAATGACTAGTAGTCATCATAGACTGGTTGTTTTAGCAAGAAATTATCCTTATGATTTTTTTCTTTTTCTGGTTTACATCGAAATTCAATGGAAATGTATTATTGTACAACATCATTGATTAATAGTCTTCATTAACCTTTAACAACAAAGTGAAAATTATAGGTGTATACACCTCTTTAATTAAGCATTTTGTTTTCTATTAAGTGCAATTCCTTCACATCTTACCAAACGACAGTATGAGGCTGAACAAACTGTCAGCATGTTTCTTAACACTCTAATTGTAATAAAATACAGCCATTATAAATGTCTGTATAATATCTGTGAGGTCAACTGAAATGTTGACACACAACTCAAGTAGCTGAGGAAAAAAAAAGTTTAATTACTTTCTTTTCTGTTCACTGTTTCCCAGTTTTTCAGGTGGTGTTGAGTATAAGCTTTGTGTGCTTTCCCAAAAACTACAGGGAAAGGAGCTAAGCCAATTCTGTGCATCTTTTACTCAAACAGTTCCAAGATTATGGAGTTATGGGGAAAAAATGCATATGAAAAGCAAATGTTAAATGGCAAAGCATGTGAAAGATCAGATGGCAGCACAAGTTTGGGCTGTTCTGTCTCATGAACATATTTTTGTTAATACTAAGGCCAGAAAACTCCATACATCTACGACTTTGTTCTCAATAACCATTTTGAGGGAGAATCAAGTTAGTGCTTTTTGTGTTACATTCCACAGAAGTCTTTACAGACCCAGTCCCACTGAATACTTCCATCCTCTCAGCAAACACTGTCAGTAGTCTGGAAACACCTCACCAGCTGCCTCCTTAGAGCTGTTTATAATTTGTGCACTTCCTACAGTTTCCAGCTCCTTCTACTGATTAACCATCACTATAGTACCTTATCACAAGTAGTTGCTGTCAGACACTACTGGTTCATTGTTTTGCTTTTGATTGTTTTTTCCAGGATCCAACAGATCCTTATGGAATACTGACTTGTAATACTACCAAAACACATATTTTTAAAAAATTCTTATAATGCATTTAATTTTCTGGGGTAGATTTGTGAGAACTTTACCTTTTTTTTCCCCAACAGAGAACCCAAAGCTGGATACAGTGTCCCAGCAGTGTTAATACTGATGCTGTACTTGGAACACTGCCTTTTCCAGTTGAACCTCTTCTGTTTATACATTCTAATTAAAACGGGGCCATTCTCTACAGAAAAACCATACAATTATATAAAATTCCAAATCTATATACCCAGTGGTCTTTGCCAGTTGGGCTTGTTTTCAGAGACACATAACAGGTATCAGAGCAGCTCTGACAGAAATTTGAGCAGTGACCTCCAGCACTGTTGGATTTGAGGAGAGGATGTGTTCCTATCCATGCTCCTCCTGTTGAACAACTTTGACATGCCTTGCATGACTCATATACTAAATTTTTCCTTCTCATGTTTACTGCCCAGCATTTTTCTGTTGTAGGCAAGGATATATCACATTTTGTTGTGGTTTTTTTCTCCCTGTAGATTCAGTAGAACCTTCCTTCTGACTACGCTCCTTGGTTAATGTTGTTCAAACATTGAGAACAACTTTATAAGCATGGAAAGGAACTCTCAGAGGCCCATTTCTTGTGACATGGTTGCAGACACTGTTTTTTGGACGACAGCTGTGAACCCTCACCTACCTTTCCTTCACTGATGGATGAGGGAAAGAGACATACTGCCGTACTGCGGCACTTCAGTTCGCACTCAATGTGTAGAATATTCTGGAATCACCTTGTGAAATTTCCAGTCTAGCTGAAGTCTGTGTGGAAATCACCCAAAGTGCCCGAGGCACCAAGGTGCGCCCGAGGTGCTGTGACGCCGCTCTGGGAGCAGCACGGGCACGCTGCCCCGCTGCAGCCCCGCTCTCCGCGCTTCCCTCACCTCCTCCTCACGGCGAGGCGCGCCCGCCCTGCCCGGTCCCTGTGCTGCCTCAGCCCTTCCCGCCGGGCGGGCGGCTCGCCAGCCGCCTCCACACGGCCAGGGAAAACAAACCCGACTGTCAGGTGGCCTCCAGCCGACAGTACCCGGGCCCGGGGCTGGGTTTCTTCTTCAGAGGGCTGTTGTGGCCACCCCGTTCCGTCCCGGCGCGGTTCGCCGCGGCCCTGGCTGAGGAGGAGCAGGGCGGCCTCCCCTCGGCTCACGGCTGTAGGCGTCCGTCGGGGGACCCCGTGCGCGCCGCGCGCTCCCTCAGGGAGAGCAAAGGCCGCGGGCGGGCGGGGAAGCGGCGGGCAGCCCCGGGCTCACCTGCGGGACGCCCCCAGCCTGGCTCCTCCCCGGCCCGGCCCGGCCGCGGCGCCCCCTCCCCCGCTGGAGGGGGCGGGCAGTGCGCGCTGATCTCCGGCGGCGAGCGCGGCTGGCGGGGCGGCGGAGAGAGCGGCGCGGAGTTGGCGGGGATTCCCCTGCGGGACGGCGGCGGCTCGGGACGGGTGAGGAGAACGGCAGCGGGCGGACTGGGAGCTGAGGGGGGCACCGCGTCGCCCGCTTTTCAGTGCCGCGATGGCCGGGGCCGGGTGGGCGCAGGACTGTGGCACCGGAGCGTGGCGGGCACGGGAGCCGTTGCCTTGCGGTGCCGCAGGCGCTGCTGCCCGCGGCTGTGGCAGGGGCTCCCGGCGCCGAGGCGCCCTCAGCTCCGTTAAACACGCGCCTTTCCAAAGGCCGAGGGCGTCGGGCCCGGCCGGGCTGAGGCGAGAACTCGGCGGCTCTCCCCGCACGGCCGGCGGGTGACGCGCGGGGAGCTGGCGGAGCGCCGGTCGTGCTGGGGCAGCGCTTCCCCCGGGCGCTCCTCGGGGCTGCGCCGGCGAGCGGAGCGGGGCCGCCCCGGGGCGGGCGAGCTCAGCGGTTGAGCGGAGAGGGAGCTGCCGGGAGAGCAGACTCCGGTGTCCTGCTTCCTTTGCTCTGCGGTTGTCACGAGCGAGGGTCTTCCCCCCGAGCCGCGGCTGCCCCGGAGCTGCGGTGCCGCGGCTGGAGGTGCCGCTGCCGGCCTTGGCTTCCAGGTGGGCGGGCGGGGCCCGCAGCCCCCGCGGGGCGCCCGGACCGCCTGCTCGCACGCATTCCTCCGGGGATTCCTGGCATTCCTGGGCAGAGGGCACTCTTGACTTCTTTATCTCCCTTTTATTCCGCGAATTAGCGTATTTTTTGCGAAAGGGTGTGTCCGCGTTGTGTGTGTTCTATTTCATGGGAAAAGTTTAGAATGGCAGTTCTGCCATTTGTTCTTCTTCCAATTAACTTTGTGTCTGATATAATTTATATCCTTCCAATTTGATGACAACTTTATGGGGAGATCAGTGCTGCGATAAAACTTCTGTGGTGAGTTTGCATTAGACTAGCAGTTGACAGAACGATTGTTGGAAATTTTATCTTTCCCTCTTTTTTTAGCATGCAGATATTTTTAAAAAAGCATTGCAGTGCAAGTTGAATGATTATCAGAATAGAAACAGTGGAAACTTCTTGTTGAAATTTGTTCTGTTTTTCTGAACATCTACACTGTGTTTATCTTGCGCAGACTCCTAGAAGGGAATCCTGTAGGTGAGTCAGAAATCCCCTAAGTGCTATCCCTATTCTGACTTCTGGTATTCCCATGGGAACTTGATAGATTCAGTGTCTGACGCCTATGCTGACAACTGTCAGGTGTGCTGTAGTTATAAATCTCTTTATAGAGCTTGTTTTAACAGACCTTTAAAACTTATATAAAAATATAATTTAAATGGCAAAACCAAGGTACTGTTTACTTTTTGAAGGTACTTTGTAAGAACTTGTTTGACTAGCAATTATATTTTCTAGAAATGTCATAGTCATTGAATTGTCTTGAGTTTTTTTCTCATATTAGACCCAGGAGAAATCTGCTTATGCTCACACTGTGTTCTAAGCCAGATGTGGTTACTGATGATTAATGTAAAAGTGTAACAAGTTGCTATAAGTTTTTGTTTGGTTAGTTGGTTTTTAAAATAATTTGTTTGAACTTGAGTCTTTTCTTTTGGAGGACTCAATTTTGGAATTATAAATTGAAATGAAAACTTTCATAGAGTATTGAAGCCTGTGATTAACAGTGTAGTAAACACTATGTTTTAGAAGTTTGACATGTTATGGAAGGCAATTAAGCTGCTTTTTGTTTTATGTTATTAATTTCGAGACACAGCTACATTTTTAAAACAGAAGACTCTGTAAAATAGGAAAGCAATGCTTTTAGTTTTTGTTAAAATTCTCTTAGGATATTAAGATAATAATTCACGTAAGAGAAGATGGTTGTTTTTACCAGACAGTTTGTTGTTTAACATTCATGTTTTTAAAAAAAATAATCTGAGTTAAAAAATGCAGTGCTTCAAATGAAGCATCTATAAAGTGACTGATATTTTTACACGTGTGTTGACAGCTTGGAGGTGTTTCTGAAATATGTTAATCATAGGAAAAGTATTCCTACCTGGTTTGCATACACCTTGAATTGCAACTGACATTAACAGTTTCTGAACACCACCTAAATGCAAATACACACTACAAAGGTAACTAATGTTGTGACAGGCCTAAAAAGGCCTGATATTGCTAACCCACCTTGATTACTGAATTTGTGTTGATATTTCCAAGAGCCTGTCTCCTCCATGAGTGTATCACACAACTGTTTGGGTTTTTGTATTTCATTCTCATTATCTGACTTTGTTACGTTTTGCTTTTAAATCTAATGGATCTAGACTGCTTAGGCTGCCTGAACTGCCTCCAAGCAAACCAGCTTATTTTAATTTCTTTTAATTACATTATTAGATCTCACTGTCGTTGCTAAAATGTCTGAGAACGCACTTAGGTTCCCCTGGCAGGGTTTTAATGGGAGATGTGAAATTTAATTTTCTGCAGAAATAGTCTACAGGATGTCCTGTATAAGGAATTTTACCTCAATAAAAGGATGACAAAGTTGCAGAAAAGAATTGGTGACAGTTCCTTCTTCTGGTGTACATTGTGTAATAGGAAGTTGATTATTCTGGGAGTATTGGTGAAACTGGTTTGTCTGGGTTCTGCAGTGTCATCTGAAATGTGCAGGTGGAATGACATGACCTCAAATGTGAATTTTTAAATCTCTTGTCATGGAGAAATAGAAGAACATATGTGCTATGAGTTTATTCAGCCTGGATCATAGTGGGCAGGTTTTTATTTTAAAATAGCTACTGTCAAAATACTGAAGTATTTCTGCAGATGCAAAAATGTAAAGAAAAGTAGACAATCACAGTTTCATTCTATAGTGTGCTGGTTTACCATTTCTGCTTTTTGAAGTCATAGTGATGATGATGTCATTATTATTAGACCCTTTTTACTGTGGGGGTAACCTGAAATCTGTATGTTAATACCAAGCACACAAGCCTGATTGTACAAAACAACATTCAGCCTATAGCAGCATCTACCTATGTTGATAGAAAGGAACTGCAGAGATTCCTGGTCACTGGTACTAACAGATTTCTGAGGAATAGCAATGAACACCAAAATAATGGGGCATTTTTTCCCTTCTGCACCCTCTCTGCAACTCTGAATGGCATCAGAAATGTTGCAGCAACCTGTTGCCAATGTGTTCAGATAAAGCAGGCTTAAGAAACTTGTGTTTCTTCTACCTGTCCCACTTATTTTTTTTTAGAGGTAGGAGGAGGTTATCTTCTACCTGATCAGTTCAGTGACACCATTCAGAGGCAGGCTTTGCAAGGAATTACATCCTTACAGTATTGAGTTTAACAATTGTTTTGAATGGCCAGGATGAAATGAACGTGTGAAAATTTCTCTGATTTTCTTGCTAGGTCTCAACAAACTGCACAGAGGAAAGTGGTACAGACTTGACACATCCTGAACTTAGGTTTGGTAATTCTGTTTTTAATGCATCTCGAATGATGTGTTGGAAGGATGTGCAAAAATACAATAAATAGGTTGGGTTTTGCTATTTCTCTTCTTAATTGGCAGAAGAATGGAGAATCCACTCACTCACTCACCAGGTTAATGTGTGAGGGAAGGTTTCACGTGTCTGTGGAGTGTTTGTTCCAGGCATGTTTATCTGGAAACATGGACACATTTCAGAAGCTGCTTTGACCTTGACTCTGAATGGTGTTAAATCAAAATGGTGTTAAATCAAAATGGTAATACTTTTCAGTGTAGCCAAGTATAAAAATTTAATCTTAAACCCCCAAAAATTGACATGTTAAGAATGCATGTGCTAAAGGTTTAGTGGAGTGGTAGTCATGGAGTCGCCACTGTTTGGGATTAGAGCTCACTGTATTTTTTCTGATCTTTACCATCTCTGCCAACACAGCTGGCAGCCTCCTTGGAGGAGTTTATCCAAATGTAGGCTTATAACCTTTCATTTTAGGTGAGATGAAGTGGATAGCAAGATTCATAGCTGGACATTTTAGATATATAGTTTAATTTTTCAAAGAATGCCTCTAAATTTTTAGCAAAATGAAATATTTTAATTTCTGTTGGTCCATCTTTTGTATTTATGAGTTTCATTAACCAGGCTGACAGTATGAGATTTAAAATTAATATTCTGTAATAACTTTTCACATTCTTCTTGATTTTGGTAAAAAAAAGAGAGCAATGAGGAATAAATGTGATTGGGGAAATGTCTCAGAAAGCACTTAGACTGCAAAAAACCACCAGGGAGCTTGGTAAGACTGGAAGATGCTGCAATGATTACCATGGTGGCCTCTTTCTGTGAGGGTCCCCAGTCATGACCACTCAGATATGACTCTCAGCAGTCTGAGCATGACCATGTTTTGACTCCAGGCATTTGCAGCAGTTCATAGTACTTTAGTTGCCTGTGCACTGCATGCACCATTTAAAAGTAGCTAAAATGTGGACATGAAAGCTAAATGCAGAGTGAAAAGGAGATGTATTGTCTAGGCTGCCCATGTTTACCTAGTCATACCCACAGGTGTTTATGTGTTTCTGTGAGTGTATATGTAAACCCTCATACACCCTTGCCTGGCAAGTCATTACCAACCTTTAGGAATGTTTTAACCCTAGTCTGAATTCTGTTGAAATATATCTCTAAGAACTGTTGGAGGTGTATTTAATGTAGGTTAAGATGTGCAAAAGGGGGTAGTTATTTACATTCTATTTTAACATAAGCATCATGCAGAAGTAGGAAAAAATTTAAACTTTTATATAGAGATGGGGGAGTGTTTTCAGTGAGTAAATCAAGCTCAGTATATTTTGTTGGCCTTGTTGAAAATGGTTGGGGTATGCCTTCATACATTTATGAGGGCACACCATTGGCTGTTCTATGCAGGGAGCAAATGTTCAGCAGTAGCAGCCTTTATTTACAGGAACAATTGGCATGTAATGTTACATTAGAATTCCACAAACACTTCAAGCTTCATAAAGAAGCAGCCCTACCTCTCTCATTTCCCTGGTAATTATGCTATTCCAGTGTGAAGGTGAGAAGTGTGGCAGCTTAGGGTGGCTGGTTAAACCTGTGCTTGCAGGGCCCACAGCAGGTCACTTTGGCTGCATAGGTGTGTGAGCCCTTGGGAGTGATTCAGTGCAGCTCACCATGGAGCTCCTTTCCTCTGGGGAGTTTTTGAACCTCTCTCTTCTATACTCAGCTCGTGTCTCTCAGACACTGTGATGATATCATCTTGTCTGGTGGGGCCTGGGCTCAGGGCCTGCAGTTCTGACTGCATATTTAAATTTGAGAACGCATGGCTGAGTTAGTTGAAAGAAACTAGATGGGTGTGAAGCCAAGTGTTTAAGGAATACAATGTAATTAAGACAAAGTTTAACAGTAGAAAAATGGAAAGCATAACTAGCTTGAATACGCATGAAGCTGTGGCCTTATGTTGGCTGTGTAAATAAGACTCCTACAGCCTATTTTACATGTAGATTTTGTACTTAAATACTTACATCTCCATAGAGATTAACTCTACTCTGTGTGTGTTTATATTGGTGAGCCCTTGGTCTTTGCAAGCAGCTGTACTCATAGCTCATTATTAATTTTGTTCAGGAATAAGTTACACATATATAATCAAGGTCATGCAAGTTGCATCTGTTGGGTTGCTGTAAAAGTAGTTCCTGTAGACAAGATTGTAGTTTTTGCATGGGAAAAATGAGAAAAACATCCACTGAAATGTGACATTTAAAGTGAAGGAAAAATGGAGTATAGGAACCTTTTATTATTTAATTATGTAAGATAATTTTATAAGTAAACGTGTTCCTGAAGCACTTGTAGAACTTCTTAACAAAGGTTGCCCTCGCTGTGTCCATTCCTTTGAGAAGGGCTTTCTAAGAGACTCTTAACAAACCTGAGATTTTTTGCTCAGGCCTCTAAAAGGATACTCTCTTCTATTTCAACAGTGATGATATCATTGGGATGTACTAAGATAATTTCCTTTGGAACAAAATACGGTTTCTAATGCTGACAATTGGAGGAAAATGTAATGAAACAACACAGAATCTCTTGTGGAGTGAGTGTATTCATGTCAGATGTTTGGATGCAAACCAGCTATTGTATTTGAAATCACAAACCACTTTTAGTATGTGTGAGTATCCTTGTGTCTCTGCCACCTTTTCTGTCAATACATAAAGATACAAATATCAAGAATTTGATAAAGCAGAAGAGTATATACAGTAACATTTCCTCTTACTGACTTTGTTACTTTTTTCTTGTCTTTAACCTTTTTTGCAAGTTTTTAAGAAAAGTGGGGGGAAATTGAGTATTGTGTGTATATAGTCAACTCTGAAATAAGTATTTATAAGGTTTTGTTGTTGCTTGTTTTTTGTATTTGAAGTTTGTAAATATTAATTGTAGTGCAGTACTGCCAGGTACTCACAAGATAACCCCAGTAACTGGATCCTGTCAGTGGCAAAACCCAACCTGTTCAGGAGCTTTATCTGAGCCTGTGTGGGAGATGAAAGCAGCGTGGCACAGATGCACTCAGGCAGGTGTTTGTACACAGGAGCCACGAATGAACAAGGGCAGCTCCCACCTCCCTGCAGGGACTCAGCCTCTGTCACTCTGCAAGGCCTGACTGCTCACTGCACATCACATGGGTTTGTTTCTTGGAACTGTATTTCAGATACAAGTTGACTTCAGGTTTAGTATACTTTGAATGTGTTTGATTTTGTTTCTGATTCCTTTTTGCTTATGATTTGGAAAAACATGGAAACATTATTTCAGTAAAGAAAAAGAGCTCTTAAATAATGATACAAAGTATGTAATGCAGTGGTAATAGTTTAGAATATTACATGAGAAATTTGGAGGTTTCTTAGCATTTTCATCATAAACAAAATTAAGACTTTACTTTGCACTCAGTAAGTGAAGTTAGCAGGTTGTGTGCTGTTTCCACTGGGGATAAATCCTGTAAAATTCATGTATCATGACTACATGAATTCATACATAGCAGTTAAAGGAAATTGGATATATGCATTACGTCCTTGTTTTCAATTAAACTCTGAAAATTTTTGAGACCTGAGTATCTGCCAAAATATGTTGTTGTTGACTTACAGCCATTGAAGCAGATTTTCATTTGGAAAAAAAAAAAACAACCAACCAACAAATAAGCCAACAAAACCTGCTAGTTGTCACACAGCTCAAGCATTTGGCTGATCTGTCACATACTTTCATAGGACTAACAAGATGTTTTACATTTCAAACACTGAGACTTCCTCACACACAACATTTTTCAGCCAGAGGGAGTATGAACCCAGCTGTAAGGAAGTGAACAGTATCTTTTGCTCTAACTGCTTCTAATTGTTCCTTCTGCTGACAGTCCTTATTAAATACAGCCTCTTCCTCTCCTTGGAAAGGTGACTGCTAATGTTTTGTTTTGTTGGCTATCTGAATAAGGTGAACTGAAACTGAAATTCTCCTCCAAAGATCATCCACTTTGCTGTACTGCATACTGGGAGAAATAAATAAAATAATATCTGTAATGCTTAGTAACCGAAGCATGGCTGTTGGCTTTCACTAACAGCTATGGAAGAAAAGTATTATTTGGGATTTTCACCCTGTAGGAAGTTCTAACATATCATCTATAGACTGCCATCTGAAATCAGAAAAGAGAGAGGATTTTTTTGCAGGATAAAAATGAAAGCAATTAATTGAGAAATGTTGAAATACTTCCTATAAAAAGGTGTTTCTCTGAGTCAGTGTTCCTGGCTGGACTACATGCTTCATTATACACCCAAAGCTATATGACTCCCATACTTAATCACAGCTTGGTCAGAGGAGAAAGAAACCAACTCATGTCATGTTCATGGAAGGCACAGAGCTACAGGGCTTCTGGTGTGGGGGCTGCAACTCCTGCTCTCCCAGGGAGGCCTGCGTGGCCCCCTGGCAGTGTGGCTGGCTGGGTGCTGCTCCTGCAGTGGCTGTTCCCCATGGCAGGGTGACAGCTGGGCTGGCAGTGCTGTCAGTGTCCCTGCAGAGCAGTGTGGCTGGCTGGGTGCTGCTCCTGCAGTGGCTGTTCCCCATGGCAGGGTGACAGCTGGGCTGGCAGTGCTGTCAGTGTCCCTGCAGAGCAGTGTGGCTGGGTGCTGCTCCTGCAGCGGCTGTTCCCCATGGCAGGGTGACAGCTGGGCTGGCAGTGCTGTCAGTGTCCCTGCAGAGCAGAGCAGGGTTGCACACACAGCCCTGCCAGCACAGTGGGATGCAGCAGCTCCCAGCTGCTCCTCTGCCTTGGCACTGCTGCAGTCACTGATGCATGGGGGGCTGGACTGAGGGGCACAGGGCAGGTAGTGCCCAGTGCATTCATAGGAAGTGCTTTTGGAAGAACAGGATTTGCTAGCTTTTTATGAAATATGTAAGGCTAATTCTGCCTGCAGTGATAGGTCAGCCCTGGCTTGGATGCTGAAGAGATGCCTTGGTTTGGTCTTGTGTCTGTGTAAGTCCTTGCAGTCTTACACTGGTATATGGAGTTTTGAAAAATACATGCTGTGTATCTTAGGTTCACAGGAACTCCTGATTGTTTTCAAGTATAGAATTTGTCACCATATCTTTCCATCCAACAAGCAGGGAATGGGACATGAAGCTTTTGGGCTGGTTTAAAAGGGGATGAATATTTGAAAACTCAGTGGTTTGTTTCTTATTTCATTTATAGAAATTTTAGGTAGGTCTTTGATGCTGACATCAGAAATGCCAACAATAATACCTGAGTAGTTTTTTTTCCTCACTGATGCCTGCAGATATAGAATGACATGATATATTGTAGAAATCCTTTTTTATAAACCTTTTGAAAGTTTTGAATTTTGACCACTAGATAGGGAGTGGCAGTTTACAGACAGTGCAGGGAAAAAACAAAAGGTGACAGTTTCCTTGTATACTGTAATGATCATAATTTTCTTTCTAATATCTGGGAGGAATAACTGCCACATGTGCTATAAATATAATTTAATAAAAATTAATATAAATTTATAATTTAATAAAATTTAATTTATAATTTAATATAATTTAATTTATAATTTCATAATTTTACATAGATTAAAAAACCTCAAGTAGGAAAAAAATCTTAAATGGAAATAAGGAATCTGTTGGAAAATGGCAGACTTTTTTCAGATGTTTTTCTATTGCTGGACATTGTCAGTTTGCTGTTAAATGAGTTTTACTGTCTTTTTTTACAGCTCCATATACAGAATTTTAAAATCACACTTTTCTCCCTTCTGCTCTCTGTAAGCAGTGGATCAAATGAATGTGTCCTACTCCAGAGCTGTGTCCCACATGGACTAACAGGGACAGCAGCCCAGGCCCGTTTTTCCTTGGCAGAAGCAAACTGTAGGTAGGATTGACAATGATGAAGTTTCCCCTCATACTTGCAAGGCATGTTTGTGAGAATGTTTTCCATCAAGTGTGAAAACATTACAGTTTTGGTCTTTCCATGAATTATCCTGTCTGTTTCCTTTTCTTTACCCTCACAGTATGTAAGTTTTCCTTCCTCTTCTCTCGTAAAGTTGTTTCCTGTCCTTTTTCCATAACACTGTCATTTATTATTGACCTAACACCCACTTTGTGTGATGTTGTTGATACTTTCTGAATAGTCAGCTACACAGAGAATCCATTATTTAGCTTGGAGAGCAAGCTCAGTGTTATGTAAGGCTGGAGAACAAATTTTATAGTTCCTTCCTGACATTTTGCTGTGCATGTGAAATATCTGAAGTAAACATTCATAAATTGTTACATCCTCCTTTTTCAAAAAGACAACTGATTATTTAATGTGGGCCATAAGGATGGTTTTTTCTTATGGTAATAAAAATTTGGAAATAATTTACATAGAACCACATATAATTTATAATTTAGTCTGAAATAGTTTAAAATTTTCAGAATTCTCAAAGGTCTCTCCTCCAAAGAGGAGGTAACAGGGTATGCCCACATATGCCTTTAATGAAAAATCTTCAGGTAATGCAGCCTTAGGAGACTCAGGATTGTGGTATTGATGTGGGGGGGTTCCTGGTTCTCTGCCATGAAGGGAGCCAGGGAGGAGTCCTTGTGCCATAAATGAGTCAGGTCTCTTTTATTCTCCACATTCCCTCCCTAGATGAGTGCAAAAGGAGCAGATGTGTAATGGGAGGCAATACCTCTGTGGGTGTGTGGCTCCTTCAGGAGGCCAGAGACCATAGCCATTGCTGGGACAGTGTGTCCCCCACACTGGTCACCATCTCTGCCTGTCTGTCTGTCTGTCCAGAGCAGTGCTTGGCTCACAGGCTGGAGCACAAGGTGGGATGTGCTTTGTGCTGAGGGTGTGTGGGCAGGATACAGGAGAGCAGCTTCCCGTGCAGAGTTTGGCATTTCACAGCATTGGGAAAGCAATTTTTCTGAATAAATCTGCCTTGTAGATCAGGCTCAAGAACTGAAATGGGTGGTGGAGACAATTCCATGCCTTTGTGATGCTGTAATGTTAAGAAGAGGAGAGATGTCTGGCACAGGAGGATGTTTCTCAAAGGAGCTCTTTTCTGTTTGCAGGGAGAGCAGCCAGGGTTCCACATGACAGAGGTTTCCTTTATTGTGAGCAGGTCTCACGTAGCTCCTGTTAGCTACTGTAAAGTAGCTGTGAAAGGAAATGTTTTTAAGGAATTCAAAAAAAGTTTTTGACCTGTTAAACCTTCAGTGTTCATCTCCTGTGGTTCTCTGTAGAGTATCATATCACCACTGTACAACAAAGTGCCACAGAAGAACATGCAGAGTATTGGATTTTCAGGTATGAAAACCTCTGCTGACAAGTTCTCTTTATAAACAAAAAATGTCATAGTTTCTGGTTTTGGCAAAAAGAAGTTGTTCAGAAAAATTTCCTGAGTAATGATAAAATGTGGGACTTCCATACCCACTGAAGTCAGTTTTTGAAATGAGTGTTTAAGCACCTTTATGGAGTCTTACTTTAGGAAGAAATCTCAAAACTGAAAGGCCTGAGCAGCTCTGAATGCCAGTTTTGTTTATTTGTTCACAGAAGTTTTTAAAGGTTGCTATCCCTGACAGTGAAGTTAAAACACAAAATCAGTTTGAATTTTTCTGCTCACCTCAAGCAGTCCAAGGCCATGCTGCTGACAATAGAGGTGATCCCATCATTGTGTGGTACCTTGAGTGCTGCCCTGATAGCAAGATGCTGATGTTTGTGTGTCCTTGGCTATATTATCTGTTTGAGCAAGTAGAATATTTTCAAAAGGAAATAATTTATTGAACTAGTCTTTTCTTATGTCCTGATTAATTTGTATGTGATGTTGTAATGATGCTTCAAGATAGGAGATAGGAACTGGTTTCATAACAGAATGACAGTTGTTCACCCATTTAAAACTGTAATAGAGTCATTGCTTCTGGTTTCTGAAAGTTGTATTCTTAAACTCTGAGATAGCCAATAAAATTACTAGCAAGACAGTATTGTTTGAAATTTAAAGACTTACTTTGGTAGAAAACCTGGAATTAGGACTTTTACATTACTCTCTATTTCAAAAAAAACCTTCTTTATTTTTTAAGTAACTACAAGTGTGTTACAAAGAGCCACACAAACAGGGAAATTGCCTTCCCAGCTGCCACTGAGCTATCTAACCCTTTTCATAAGCTGAGGAGTAAACAGGCTGTTTTGTCATAGCATTTGAGGGCTGCAGCAGCCTTAGAGCAGATTAAAAGCAGCAGTTGTGGCTGTCAGGGCCCCCAGCTGTCAGCTCCTGCTCTGGATCAGATGTCAGGATCTCAGTCGGTCACAGCACGGAGCACAAGCTGATTTCATTTACCCCAGCCTGCCAATCTCGGTTTTCCAGGGCTGAGGTGTGTTCTGAGCCAGCAGAGGTTTCAGATGTTCTCATTTTTGACGTGGTGACATCTGCCAGAGGAGTGGGGCAGACAGATGGGAGAGGAGCAGCTTCAGTCCTCTTCCCCTGCTCTGTGGCTGTAACCCTGCCCGAGCCTGAGCTGTGACTGTGCAACGTGTGTGCAGGAGAGTGATGTAACTGTAATTAATCAATTAACACAGCTGCAGGATTTCCTCAGAAGGCTGTGTGTGATGAAAGCCAGTAGTGCTTTTTCTTTAATTTAAAAATGCTTACAAAATTGGAAAACCACTTTATTGTGTATTGTAAAACAACTATTTGATATTATATAGTTCATGTGCATTACACAATGCAGCTTGACATCCTATAAAATAGAAACTCTATGTAAAACATTCAGATGTTTGAATGGTAGGGTCATCTGTCTTGTTTTCTTGTGGATATCATGGGAATTTATAAATGTAATCTTTCTTTTTTTCACAGTTCCAGAAAGATATTTAAAAAATTGTTTGTTTAGCTCTTTTATTTCTACAAGGTTTTATCCTTTTGTACAGTAAAATTCAGAGTTTTGTTAGTACAACGCACGTGAAGAAGACAAATACATGTACTTCTTTATGGTTTTAGAGACAGATGAAACATATTAATTTAAGGTAGATTATTTACCTAAATATTGTTTCCCCTATATAGTGGGGGAGTTGGTGTTCTGTGGTTATTTTTGAGGGGATAGGGGTTGTTTGGGTGGGTTTTTTTTCTGGTTATTTAATATTTTTAGCAACTTTGCAAAAAGTTTGAAAGCACTACTTTTGCAGTCACCCCCAAACAGACATATTGTAATTGTATTGTAATGTATTGCTTTTTTGTTCCTTATACTGATTGATAGAAATCCTTTTTATTTTTTGGCTTTTAGGTTTATTTTTATTGACTCCTTTTAATATTCTTTTAGTTGTTGCCATTGCTGAAAAATTCAGATAAACTTTACTCCATTTTTAGGTCTGCTAATACAGCTTGAAGGTGTAATGTGCAGTTCCATATTCTCCTTAGTTTGTCTTGTGGCATTTCTAATCTGGCTGGGATTGTTGAGTGGGGAGCTCATAGTCAAGATGTTCACATACTCCTCCACTACAGATGAGTGCTCCCAACTGTGTGTAAGTCAGGGGTTTCCCTCAAAGGCTCACATGTGAATGTGCCATGTGAGACCTCAATTTATCAGCCTGCTGCTGAGGAGGAGCTGGAGTTGGTTTTTAGAGAGGAAGAGGTTTTTGAGGGGAGCTTTCCTGCTAGGAGGAAGAATTGGGTAGAAATTAATGTACTATGAATATTGAGCCAAACTTTTTCATTTGGTGTCAGGAAAAAATGAGAACTCTGCTCTTGACTGGAGTGTCTGAGGGAGGTGGTTCATGCTGAGATAGACAGGAGAGTGAAACTGGCTGCAGAGGGTTGTTTTTCCATGAGACATCCTGTTGTTTTGGTTTCCTCCTGCTGATTACCATCGCTCAGTGATCTTGGGTTCGTCAGGCCGCAGGGATGACTCAACTCCCCAGCTCAGTTCAAAAGTTTATTCCCTCCAGGTTTTGTATCAAGACTCCCAGCCCTGTGTTCCATTCTTTTATAGACACACTCGTACTGTCACTGCACTGCCTCTGCCTTTAGACAGCTGGCTCATAATCTGTGACAGACTAAAGTAAATCTGCCTGCAAACCCAGCTGTTCGAGAAAGAAAGAATGGCATTTAACATTAAAAACGCAGGTAGGGTTGAATTTATTGTTTTCTACATTGAAACAGTTTTGGCACATATAGGCTGGAGTTAGCATTCCTGTTGCATCTGAAAAAGGCACTGTCAGCCCTGGAAATACGAGCAGTGTTTTTCCATTTTTGTTGCTCAGCAAGTATCTTGTTTTAAAATAGCAACTGGAGTTTTTTTGAACAAGCTTGCATTTGGGAGATTGTTAAATTAATCTGTCGGAAAGGTTATTCTTAGGGATGACAATGAGATAATAAATGAAAATGTTTATTTTAAGATGTCATTAGAAACAAATGTTGAAACCCAAGTACGTAAAAACCACAACTCAAAGGAATGAGGATGTTGACCTTACTTGTAGTGCTTTAGTTATCTGAAACTCATAAAACCTTAAACTGCTTGGTTGTATTTTGCTCTCCTGGGCTTATGTTTAAATGTTAATATGGCTGGTACTAAATGTGGCTTTAAAATGATCACTGGTTTGTGAAGGGTACAGTCTTCAGTAAATACAATGGAAATACCCAGAAGCCATGCTTTGACTCAAAAAATTGTACAGAGTTGTTTATATTGAAAGTAATTTGATTCCAAAGCAATGAGCACAAACTCTGTGAAGGTAACATTCGTAAAATGCCATGACATTGATCAGAGTGTGTCAGTCTGACATTTGTCTTTGTACCACAGTGTGTTCGCTTTGGGCTTGATAGAGCCTGGGTATTGATTTCCCTGTGCTATGGCCGTTAGCCTTCATCGTCACAGTGAATGGTAGGATAAAGTAATTAATGAAACAGTCTAACTTGCTTAAAACAATGAGAATTTTGTACTTTTTCTCCTGTTCAGATATAGTCCTCTGATAGACATGGAGCCATATTTTGCTGGTTTTAAGCACCTGCAGCAGGACTATGAAGTCACTCTTGAACTTGCAAGTGAAGAGACTCAAAAAACAAAAAATGCATTAAATTCTAGGACGGGGTCTTATGGTGTCAGCATTAGAGTCCAAGGAATCGATGGGCATCCTTACATAGTACTGAACAATACAGAAGGATGTTTGCCAGAAAATCCTCCTCCTCCTGGAAAAGAACAGCAGGTCATTCATCAGACTGTACACAAGCCAGCTGTGGACTCCAATGCTGCTTTTAAGTTGGAGGACAAAACCAGTGAACATACAAAATTTGCTGGAGCACAGCACGTGCAACCCTCTATGCCTAAAAAACTGCAGATAACCAATGTCCATGAAAAGGAAAGTGGAATGCCAGATTTTAAAGATGAAACTATGAAATCCTCAAATTTGTTGAATTTTCAAAGACATCCTGAACTTTTGCAGCCATATGATCCTGAAAAAAATAACTTGAACTTGGATAATTACCAGTCTTCTGTATGCTGTAAATCGAAGTCTTTTGCAGATGAAAAAACTGAAGCAAAGCCTTGGATTTCCTCATCTAAAGTAGTGTCCCTACAGAAAACAAATACATACCTTGCTGAGTCAACCAAAGCAAATTCAAAAAAAATACATCTGAACAGGTCAGTAGAAGATCCAAGTAAGCAGGTGCAGGATTGTCCCAGCAGCACGGTCAGCCCCAGTGACGTGTGCGTTTCAGAGACATTTCCACCTGCAGGAGAATCCCCCTGTGTCAGTCCCACTGCCTATCCCGAGCCAAGGAAACCCAGACCAGATGTTCTTCCCTTCCGCAGGCAGGATTCCACTGGGCCAGTCCTGAATGACTCCCGAAGATCCTCGTCCTCATCAGCCACTCCCACCTCTGCCAATTCCTTGTACAGATTTCTGCTGGATGACCAGGAGTACGCCATCTACGCGGACAACGTCAACCGCCACGAGAACAGGAGATACATTCCATTCCTGCCAGGAACTGGTCGTGATATTGACACTGGTTCACTTCCAGGAGTGGATCAGCTAATTGAAAAGTTTGATAAGAAAGTTGATGCTCACAGAAGAGGCAGGTCAGGAAAAAGGAACAGAATTCATCCAGATGACCGTAAAAGATCAAGAAGTGTTGATAGTGCCTTGTCATTAGGACTTGATGTAAATTCAGATTATTTAGGTGAATTCAGTAAAAGCTTGGGTAAGTCAACTGAGCACTTGCTGAGACCATCTAAAGTTTGCCTTCACAAGCAGTTATCCAGAGATCAAAAGTCACCTTCCAAAGAGACAAAGATTTCTGCTCGAAGTATTGGAAAACTGCAAATGCCCAATAAAGACACCCAGAGCAGCAGTTTCAGCTCTTTGCAACACCATAAACAGAATGGAACAGATCCAGAGAGCCTGAAGGGTAGATCAGCTACACTCCCAGGACAGAGTAAGAGAGAGGAAGTTAAAACTGTAACTTCTACTTTGTTGTTGCCAAACCGAATTGCAATTACACCTGAATCAGGAGCCAAGAAGATTTCTGTAAAAACATGTTCATCCGTCCCTAATATACAGGTAATTTTGAGTTCATTCTTTAAACCATCCTGTGCACTTAGCATATGAAAGCTGCCCTATTCTTAATTGTGTATTTTTCTGGTCTTCATTAGAACAAACTCCCATCGTACAATACTTCCAAATGGGATTGTTCTGGAGAAATGTACATATAATTTTTTGTTGTTGCTGTAAGTATAGAAAACCTGATTTGTAAAACAACTGATTTTTGTATGGCTAAAGGAAGATGGTGAGGCCAAACAGATATCAAGATTCTTAAGCATACATGCACAAAAGTAGAATGTGAAAAGATTTGTATGCAAAATGAGGTTATTTTGTTTTTTCTTTTGGTGTGGAGTACGGTTTCTTATTGCAGTAAGGCAAAACTCCCAGTGGATCTTTCAGAACTTCAGGTCCATAGCACATAAAAGTTTTCATTAATAGGATGGAATGGGGAATTCCAATTATACTGTTTGTATTTACAACTCTCACAGGATTTTTATCTTTTGACAATTTATCTTTATCTTTTAGGCAACTCCTGATCTCCTAAAGGGCCAGCAAGATCTTGCACAGCAAACAAATGAAGAGACTGCTAAGCAGATCCTTTACAATTACCTTAAGGAAGGGTCAGTAAACATATGTAACTATTGGATAAGAGGTTGCATTTTCTCAATATTTGTCTTCTATTACATTTGAAATGTGAAACAGTAAAGTGAAAGCTATAATTAAATGAAACATCTCTTTCACAATTCTGTATCTCAGCTGTGTCCTCTAAGGCATTATCTGATCTAAAGTACCCAGGCTACCAGGACTTACATAAGGTGTTGTACAGGATATGATTCAGTGCACCTGAAACTTGTCAATCAGAATATGGTTTGTCTTAAATACATCTGGAATTAAACTTTGTATAATACAGAGGCTACTGGAGAATTCAAATAGTGCCTCGTGGAACTTTAAGCCTTCAGGTTTTTTAAACAACAACAACAATGAAGTGTTATTTCCTAAGGTTTGACAGAAACCCTCTGTGCTTCTAATACTTTCTGCACCTGTAACTCTTGGTATTTTCTACTGATAACTTATTGAAATATAAAGGAAGGTTAAATTAATTAAAAATACACCATGCATTTAAATTTCTTTTAATTCCTCATATAGCAGGTTCTGGGACCTGTTCAAATGTTATTTTATGGTGCAGTAGTCAGGACTTCTAAAACCTAGAACTACTTTTTATTTCAATATGTCTGAGTAATAGACATGCTGAATATCTGTCTTTCCCCAGTCACAGTCTTACAGAAGAGATTTGCACTTCAAGAGTTCAGTGCTCTTTTTTGTTTGGTTGACTTTTTAGAAAACATTTGGAATACAAATTTTTAACTCCTCTCTTTGAAGATTTTAGCAAATCACAGTTAAGATAATTTCTGATTTGTTTGTAATATTTTGGAGGTTTTTGTGGAGATTTTAATTAGACTGGACAGTCTGAATTTGGTTTGATGTTAACAAAATAGTAACTTTGATCATATCATTGCTTATTTGTACTGTCTGTTTTAGAAGTCCTGATAATGATGATGCAACAAAGAGGAAAGTGAACTTGGTTTTTGAGAAAATTCAGACTTTAAAGTCAAGAGCTGCTGGAAAGACACAGGTAAAGAATTTTTCGTTTGCTTTGGCTTGTTTCAAAGTGGTGCAGTATTCAGACAGGGCCTTAAGAATCTGAATCCCCTTAGTGACTTTTACTGGGCTATTCATGTGGTCTCTCAGGAACAGAGCTTAATTTTGATGGCATGAGAAGGATTAAATGCTTATTGTCTGTTATTTTATCCTGTGGTATAATTAGTAAAAATGAAAATTTTTTTCTTCATATTCTTCCTAATCTAGATATACATTTGCTTTTTCAGAAGATTTTAAATGTAGTTGCTCACAGCACAGTTAACCTTTTTAAGAAATCTCTTAGTATTTGAGAAGGAGTTTGGAGAAATGAAGAGAAATGTTAGGCACACTCACATAAAATTTCTTGGGTAAAGATAAAATTTTTTTGCAGAGGAAAATGTTAATCTTTTGATTGCTATGAGACAGACATAGCATGAGAGACTCGTGTAGCTTTTGTTATTAATGACAGCATTATTTATTTGCAAAATACATCCTAGGAAATCACCTAAAAAATGTATTTGAAAACCTGTCTTAACATATGAGCATGCTTTCCTTTGATGTCCATTTTGCATAATTAGTGATATCTCAGTAAAATTGGCCCAAAGTACACATGATTTGAGTCATATGTTGCCTAATTTGAATTTTTCTTTGTGTTTGTATATTTTCTGTTTTACTGTCAACATGCCTTGAGCAATTTCCAGGAAGTTTTATGAAAACCAAATCATGGTTCCTTTGAAAATCTTAGCTTGGCCTGACCCATGTGAAAAATCCCTGGTGAGCTCAGGCAGCTGATGCCACGCTTTGTTAGTCTTGCTTGTAGCTTTGCTTTAGATTAAAAAAAAGAAACTGTTCTCACAGAACATCTTGGCTTTGAGGGAATAAATGTCTCTATTTAATTGTAGGTTTCAGATTCTTCGGCTGAAGTAAAAGTATTGGTGGAACAAAAAGCAGAACTTGAAAGGAAAGTGGAAGAGTTAGAGAAAAAACTGGAACTGGAAATTAGGGTACAGCACTTTATTGTTATAAAGCTTCTGAATGTTTTAAATACACTTTTTAAAATAAGTGACAACTGATCCTCCAGCTGAATCCCTTTTGCTTCATATTCTTCTTAATCCAGATATACCTGTGCTTTTCCAGAAGACTTATTTAAGGGATGGTTGGTCATAGCATTGTCACCTTTTGTAACAAATCTGTTCTTAGTATTTGAGAAGGAGTTTGGAGCAGTGAATAAAAGTGTTAAACACATGCACAATGCACTTCTTAGGTGTCTGCTGAGGTAAATGTTAATCTGTTGATTGCAGTGAGACAGACACAGACTGAGAGACAAACTGTATTAATCATGTAGCTGCTGTCTGTTATTTTGCCTAACTTTTGGTGTATAAAATTCAGAATCAGCAAAATTCCAAAGAAGAGAGAGATGCTACACGAGCAAGTCTGAAAGATCTTCAGTTGCAGCTTGATCAAAGTCTGTGTGAAAAGGAAGCCTTAAAAAAGCAGCTGGAAGAAAATGAGAAGGAACTCAGGCAAAACCTGGAGGAGTGAGTTAATTCTAGCAAAGTTATCATTGAAATTTTGCCTTTTCATAAACCTTTTAGATTGCAAGTACCTGTGTCTCCAGAATATGTTGATGGAACCAGACAAGTGACATTTGTTCCTGTAGAAAATGTTTATAGCATTTAAAAGTGTCATGTCTTCAGAATATCTGGATGGAAGAGAAAGATTATAAATTCAGCAATCTTCCTCTCAGTGCAAATTGCTTTTAATATTTCATGGTCAAAATATATAGTTCAAGTCTTTGAAGTGTGGAAACAGTTCAATGACTAAAGTACCAGGTCTGAAATAAAATACAATTCCCCACTTAAGTACCTGGTTAGAAGATTTCTCATTTTTACCCCTCTGACATTTAATTTTTCTCCGTCATTTTATCCTATTCTCTTATGGGCAACATGGAAATGTGTGTCTTTTTAGTACTTGAATGAACAAACTAGTATTTCTACAAATTAAAAAAGTCCTGTCTGATTTTTCCTGATGAGGCTTTTTCAAGTGAAGATTGAGCAGGAAAAACACCAGACTGAGATCAGAGATCTTCAAGACCAGCTCTCTGAGATGCATGATGAGCTGGATAATGCCAAACACACCGATGAAGGGGAAAAAGAGATTCTGATTGAGGTAAGTTAGGAACTATCAGAAGGGGAATCAGAAAAATTACATGAAAAGTGGAGATTAAGGTACAGAAATACATGCCCTTGCTTTTCCTCTGCTATTAATCCAAAGCAATGTAGCATTATTAGGGGCCCTAAGAAAGCATGTTAGGATAGCAACATTAACCCTGAAAGGAATACAGAGTGTAATATCATTGTTTTATGGAGCAGGAGAACAGATTTCTTAATGGGTGACAGACAGGTGGGTTATCCACTATTACCACATAATAATCTCAGTTTTAGCAATTAGGAGTTGGGATAAGAGCAGGGAAGATCAGTTTGAAAAAGATCTATATATTATCAAAGCCAGATGAAACTCAGCTATAAAAAAATTAAAATAACTCAACAAAGCAGTCTCTAAATTATTTACTTTCTATTGGTGGGACCAGGGAGAGAAGGGATGAGTCTGGAGAGGAGCAAAAGAGTTACAGAGTTTCTGTCACCTTGGGATGAAAGAGGAATTGGCTGTAGCCCTGGTTATACTAATTTACTGATGATGAAATAGGGAACACAGCTTATTAAATTTGTTGATAAGGATGTGTAAGAGTATCAGTGCAGAAATATTAAAGATGTTTGCATGCAAGATCTGCTGAGTAGAATAACTGCCTTGTTTTGTATGGGTGAGATTTGATTACTCTTAAATGAGTGTCTTAAATCTCAGGCACTGTAATTGAAAGTTGAACATAAGTAGGAGAATTTCACAAATGATGATAGTACTGAAAAAACATCTTTGAAGAAGGACTTCAGTCTGAATGGAGAAGTGAGGAAAGAGTCAAAAACACATCTTACAGAATGTTGCTGTAAAAGTGATAGTTATAAATCTTTCTGTGTTGTGTGGAGATAGAGTAAGAAATGAGAGACTTGAGGCTCCAGAGAAATGAGGCTCCAGAGATTTAAAGAAAGTGTTAGAAAAAGTTTCTATTAATACTGATAATTAAACAGAGGAAGATGCTGCCTGGGATGATGGTAGGATCCCTTCCATTGTAGGTTTTAATGGCAGAGTAGGTGATGTGTGTCAGGAGTGGTTTAGATGTCCTGATCCTCCTTCAGTGCAGGGGAAGTCTGCATTCTCTTTGAAAGTACAGTTACTCACAGTTGGAGAAATACCAAATCAGAGAATTCTTGAAGTGATGATACACTTTTGATTGTTTCTGTTATTCTGTGTTTTTGTATGCATCTTTAGTCTTCAGATTCACTGACTGTCCAGTTCCTTCCCAGAGATTTGTGGAGGGGAAATGACTTCTAGGGTTGCCCTGGTGGGAGGAGGAAGGGTGTGAAGACATGGACTTGATTGGGAAGCACTTGTTTTGTCTTCAGCACTTGAAGAAGCAACTTTTATTCTTTCCAGAAGAAAAGAAAGCAAAGAATTATCACTGAGTTTGTTTCTCTTGCAGCTGGGGGAAAATGCTTTATCTTTGTTCTTATCTATCTCATTCCTAGTGAAGGCACAACGTAGGAGTGACTCCTGCATTATTTGCAGATGGCATAACATACACCCTTAAAATCTTTTGATAGTTTTGCAGCATCAGATATATTGACCTATTATATAGAATATCAGCTGTATGTTATTTTTCTAATAATATTAGAGTTGAGCACATTATCTTACTGTAAAAGCTGTAAGAAGTATGTCAGTCATATGGAACAAAGTTGTCCTTGGGGAGCTTAAGTGCTTTCTGTGAGACATAAACAGAACATCCACAGGGGCTATTTGACACCAGCTGTGTTTAATTTTGGGCTTTAGGAGCTGATGCAAATGAAGCAGGATCTGCAAGAAGTATTGATAGCAAAAGATCAACAAGAAGAGATTTTGAGAAAGAGAGAGAGAGAGCTCACAGCTTTGAAAGGAGCACTTAAAGAAGAGGTGTCCAGCCATGACACAGAGATGGACAAACTTAAAGAGCAGCACGACAAAGAATTGCTGGATCTACGGCAGAGCCTGGAGAAAGCAACAGAGGTGTGTAAGTGCTGGCAATTGCCTCTGCAGGAGAGGTTCTGCCTCCCTCAGATGTTGTAAACCAGGTGCTTTCAGATACTTTTATTTTCTTAGCAAAATAGGCAAAGATTTAGGCCAGGAGGTTCTCGTCTGCTGAGATTTAAGTTTTATTTCATATACATCTCATGTTTTGATTGTTTGTCCCAGCTGAAGTTGTGGTCCTTTCTTCAAGCACTTATTTACTGCATTTGCTTAATTGCAAAGTGTGAGGGAGAATAGATTGGAGTGTAGTGCAGAGAGCCATTTGCTTGTCCTGGGTTAAAGAGAGTCACCAAAACCTTGAGGGTGCCCTTGAAGAGCACCAGTGTGCTTTGCCAGTCATACTGTTGAGATCATTTCTAGCAGTTCTCTGCAGTTCTTTGCAGCCCACTGTTCTACATTCAGCTTCTTGTGTCATATCCTGTTCCCTGGCTGCATTGTTCCACCTTGCCCATTCAAATTCTCAGTATCAGTGCAGGGTTCTGTGTTTTATTTTGTGTCCTTTTCATTTATTGAACTTAAACTTGTTTACTGAATAGTCAAAGGAGTGTGAGCACAAGAAAACAGCAGGGATTTGGGTGTTTCAAGTCAGACAGGAAGAAAACAGAACTGAAGGAATTGCCTCTTCCAGCATCTGCAGGAAGTCTTTGTGAGAGGGAGAATAGGAACAGTTTCAGTTGTGCATATTTAGTATTGTTTTCCAAAAGATGTCCTTTGTGAAATTTTCTTTATAGAGGCAGCAGGTAGGAACATATTGAAAGATTTTTGCTATGAGGACAATTCTTTTAAAGTTTTGAGCATTCTTTTTACAGTGACAGCTTTTTGTGTTTTTTCTGTATTCCCTCATTTCTCAAATGTTTGAGAATATTTCTGCAGGCCAACCAAGCTTCACCAATATGGCAGAACTGTAGGCCCAGTTTTATGTTAGAGATATCCATGATAATTTATGTCTGTTACCTGCACTGCTCTTAGGTGGGTTGTAGTTTTCCTGCTGGTTGTAACACAGAACTGATGGAAAATGAAGCTTGAAGCTGGAAAGAAACTTCCATAACTTTATATGCTCTATGAGCAAAGTAGGAGCTCCTGTGGAAGATGCTGGATAGGTATTGTGTGATTGAATTCTGACAAAAGATTATCTTTTAAAGGTTGGTTTTAAATGTGCAATCTTCTTCAGAGGGTAGAAGATTTTATACATGGTAGTTTGTTTATGCAGCCTAGGACTTGTGCTTGAGGTTGTTCAGCTTTGCTTAAATGTGTTGTTTCTCTTTGTTTTACATCATCATGAAGATATTTGACTTGTCTGAGCTGCATGAACTGAATTAGTTTTTTTCTTTGAGAGAAAAGTAGAACATTTAAATTATCATTTTTTATTAGACAGTAATCGTAGTGACAGCTCAACCTCAATGAACCATCTTTTCAAAGTTAGTGCATGGTAATTTACTGTATTTCAATTATGGAGCTGTAATTACGACTGACAAGAAATGAAAGAGTAGTCTGTTTGGCATAACAATACCACAGTCTGGGAAATGGCTCTATGACTGGGTTGCTGTGGCTTAGAGATATTTATAAATAGCATTTATTTACTTGTGTGACATAGTCTATCTAATGGTAAATTTAATAAGACATATAAAAGTGAAATTTATTTGTTTAGTGTTGGTTTAAGTACCAGTTCTCTTCCCATTTGCATTGAAATTTTTGTTTTTATTTGAAGTAAAACTTTTAACATGTTTAATTGGACGGAGGTGTTTTCTTTTGTTTTTGGGGTTTTTTTTTTAGATTTTGCTGGTATTTGTCCTCAATGATTACTTGAAGCACAGCATTATCTTTATATTTATCTTTATGCCTGCTGGCTGAGATTTGTCGTTGACTTTGATATATCATTTATCAGGAGAGTATAACCATTCTCTGCAGGAAGTTTCCTGACTGATCTGCTGTGATCTTATATATATTGTTCATTATTTGATTAATAATTAATCTGAAATACCCAGGAGACATAAACAATTGAAGCTACTTGGCCTGTTATATTTTTTTTAATATATATCACTGCAAGCTGGAAAAATTCATACCTGATGGCAGGACACAAGAAACCTACATCAAATATTAGTGGGAAGAACCATTCTGTTGTATTTTATGAGCAAAACAGGAGTGTGAGTGCTGTAATAGTGGTTTATCATACAAAAAATGTGGATATGGATGTTTGATGGATCAGGTTGTATCAGGACCTCTGTGTACAAGAGTGTTTGTTCTTATGTTGCTTCTAAATCACCCAGATTGGTGCAGTGGATAAAGGTGTTTTGTGATGTACAGGCTGTTAAGGAAGTTTTAGCATAGGGAAAGGAAGTAGTTTTTATGCCAGTGTTAAATCAACAGAATTTTCATCTGCTGGAGGTGTCAGACAGGTGTGCAGGTAATGTGCAGTGCATTTAGTCTGTGTGAGTGCCACATAGGTCTGCTTGCAAATCATGGTAGAAACATACTCCAGGTTATCTGATAGAGGAGCAGAGCAGAGCTGTCATCATGATTCTGTTCTCATGCTCACTAACATGGTGCTAGTTTGGGTTTTTTTGTTGGGTTGTTATCTGGTTTCTGTTTTATTTAATAGAGAATTTGAAATAAAGTCACAAATATTTAGGATATTATTTTTCTTTGTTACAGTTTACCTTTTTAACTTATTTTTGTGTTAAGTCTTTTGCTTGTGGTGGTCTTGAAATGGCTGTCACTATTCTTGACTTCACTGCTTGTTTGTTGACACTGAGACCAGACTATTTCCATTTAACAATAGGAAAAGTTTTGTTCTTCCATGGCATACCTCTGTGGGATAATAATTATCTTTAATTTAATAATGAATTTAAAAATTAATGTCTTTCTGATTAAGAATGGATTTCTCCATAACTGCAAGTGCTAGAACAGAGATTAATATGAATTCTACTCCAGTTTTAATGTCATAGAAAAATTTCTATTATTTTATCTGACTCTACAACACAACAGGCCAGGATTGTGCTATTTTATATGCCATGTGATATTTTATATGCCATGAGTGATATTTTATATGCCATGAGTGCTGTGTCACTGTAGATGAAGTACCACTCTTTCAGTAAAGTTAGGAAATAGCTTTTGGAATGTAATGCTGCAGGTAAAAAGTTCTAGCACATTGCAGCTAATACTGTTCTAATTCCACTGAAATTGTATCAGCTGAGGAGGGCAATTGCAAACTGCACAGCACTTCAAATTTGCATCTGTATTTAGAGCAGCTAGCTGAACAAATGATGCTGTTCAGAAAAAGCTGCAATCATCACGTTAGGAAGAGGCTTATCTAAGCCTGACCTTGACTGATTGATTTGGCATGTCATATGTGTGACCTTGCTCTCAGAATGCTGATACAGACTCTCAGAGTTTGGAGCTGATGAATTTATCAAGGCATTTAAGAATGCAGTGAAGCTGTGATCACGTTACCATTAACACATGTGTGTGTTACATATGATTATGTTATAATTAAAGAGAAGGAATTTTACCAGAGCAAATGTAGGAACAGCAAAAGACAGTGGTTGCCTTCTGCTCATGTTATGAACTAAAATGGTCCTCCTTTAAGATAACCAAAAATATAAATCTGTGGTATTATACATGAGAAGAAGCTTTAGTTTTGAGTTTTCCCCATCTTGTTAATTTAGGTGAATCTAGCACAAACTGTAAAGACCTTTGAAATGAAAAGTAGCTACTGAATCTTTTTCTACTTAACCTGATAATATGATGTGTCTTCTTCAAAGCTAATAAAAATCTCCCATGTAGAGAAGAAACTTAAAGACTGGCTTCAGCATTCCAAATGAGATATACTCTGTATGCCTTTTTTTATAGAAATTGTTTGAAATTAGTTGAAATGTAAAATGAAACATAACTAAATTAGTATATTCTGAGAACCTGTTTTGGAATAATACTGTACAGTGAACAGTGGTTAGCCAAATTACTCAGGGAAAAGTGAAGGTATAAGAGTGGTGCAATGCAAAACCACTTTGGTACTTTAAGTGATTTAATGTATGTAACTGTAAAATTATATATATATCTGAAAAAGACCCAATGCCTTGTTTCAAGCTGAGGTGAAATCTCAGGGCTTTAATGAATCATGCTAAAAACCCATGGTCTTGATAGAAGTGAAAGAAACAAATTATATAATAACAATGACCTGGGCATGGAAACATCATTATGTGCTCTTACCCATACATCCATAGCTCATCTCAATCTGCATCCTGAATGCTGTGTCTGAGGCTGGTATGTTCACCTCAAGCAAGATACACAACAATTGAAAAAGATTTAGAGAAGGTAATTTAGGATTTGGAATGCCACTGGTGGATATTTTGTTTCCCCTGCCTGCCTGAGGCAGCTTTTGTCATGTTGAAATAACACTTTTTTGTATCACTTCTAGAAGCTGGTTGGTAATGGCTCTAAACTGTGTGCAGAGTCAAGTGGTGCAATGGGTGGTCCAAGTCAATATTTCATCTTTCATGACCTAACCCCTCTCCCTCTTTCATTTTCTGTCCTCTTTTACCAGCCTTCTAAAAGCCTGGTAAGATTCTGATTTTCAGTGTGGTACAAACACAGATGGAGTGGGGAAAAGAGAGGGGACAAGTGATGGTGGAAGGAGAGCTGCAGACACTCCTTAAACAGGTATTGTTATGGCAAACACCTATTTTAGAACTGTACAGGAAAAGTTTGGAAGGCAGATTTGATTTGTTTTGCCCAACGTGTCTGTTCTGTGTGTGGAAAGGAAGTTGGCAATAGCATTGTGCATGTTTTCAGGACCCATTTAATGAAGTACCAAACAAATTATAGAATATTAGTGTTGTCAACAACAATATAAATGTGCCTCTAAAGCACTCTGAATACTTAAGTTGTGACTTGGGACTGTCTTTAAATTCCATCTCCTACAGTCCTTAATTTCTGTGCAGTTTACTCCTCCATTTATTTGGTGGATGCATGTGTGGGTTGGGGTGCAGACAGTACCATGAACCTACAGCCAGTGGGTTTTCTACTGCATGTAGAGTCAGGAAAACTTCTCAGCAAAATTTCCTGCAAAATTCGGTTGGGGTTGGATTGGACCACATCCATAGGATAATAAAAAATAATCCTGTTTATCTGAAATAGTCATTTAACTATTGTGGCCCTTCTGCTAGGACTATTTCAGCAAGTCTGGGCTGGGAAGGGGGGTTGTTTGTGTGATTTTTCATTTTCTTTGTTTCTGAAGCTTTGCAAGAGCTTGTACAGCCAGTTACTTCTTTAATGCCACCAGGAGAATCTCTAATCCTTGTTAGCAGAAGGCAGTTTATGTGTTCAGGTGATTTTTCTCGTGACAGTGTAAGTTTGTTTGTGTATGTATGGGAAGTATTTGACTCTGTCAAACAGGAGGGAACAATGTGAACACAGAGTTAGTTAATATTTTACCCCAGTCTATCCAACAACTTCTGACCTTCAAAAGACTGTTAGTATAAGCCTGAGTGTGTCATGATACATTGCCAGGGGGATAACATGACATTGATGCAGGTACTGGTTAAGAGGTTAATACTTTCCTGGCCCTAGGTTTTATAACTTATATAAACGTTAGGTCATGCCTAAATTGGAAAATTTTGTTTAATATGCTCTGTGTAAAAGAGGGCTGCATTCTCAGCCTTCAAATGTAGGTATTTAAATCTTTCATTACATCTCATAAATGAAAGCCCAACTAGTTTTGGAAGTAATATTTAAGACATGGTACCATTTCAAGCAGTGAAAATGACCTTTTAAGAAAACAAACCTTTTCTCTAAGCTGTCACCAGTGAATTTTTAACGAGTTATAGAGTGGCTCTAGCTGGAATGAAATGAGAGACCAGTCTGACTTGCTTGTTAATTTGTGCACTTGCTTACTGAATAATCTCTTGAAGGTACAGCAGAGAATTTAAGCTGCTTGCAGTGTACCTTGTGAAGAGAGGGGAAAAAGTCCCTGACCCTTTTAATAGGTAACCAATAATAGTTAACTTCCAAAGGCACAGCCATGTGTTAAAGTTGGCTAGGCCTCACTTTGAGATTATGGGAAGAATTATTATAATCTGTGTCAGGTAGAAAAAGAGTAAGTGCAGCCATTGAGGCTTTGTTTTCAGAGTTTTGTTGGTTTTGTTGTTACCTTTTTTTGGGGGAGTAGGTAGGATGGCTTGGGTGGGTTGGTAGCCTAACACTCCATTTGTAAGGAATTTTGGTACTCCTTTTGTAGAGATACAAGATTTAATTATCCATGCTATCCTGTGGTTGCTCTATTATTCATCCCAAGGCTTCCAACTGCTTTAAGAAATAGTGTCTGGGGTTAGAAGAATTGCCTAAGGGTAAACAGTGGGTAAAAATGCCAGAACTACAAGCAGAGGTACAAGCAGAAATAAAGACCTGTTATTTGCTTTCATGAACTTTGAAAACTAGATGACTGTAGCTGAATGGTACTGATTACAGAAGCTCCCTTTACAGGTGACCTAATAATGATTACAATTAAAGAGTTGTCCCTGTGTGGAGACTCACTGTGTTTGTCTTTTTTCCCTTTGTGTCAGTCTTTGGGTGCAGAATGGTTTGGGGTTTTTTTCTTTCTTTGGAAATCACCTGCATGTTACCTGAGGAAATCAGTGTCTAGTTTTATTTAAACTCTTTTGTTTATATAAAAAAAGAAGAGGAAAAGACAGTAGATATTTGATATCTCCATCACTGCTACTCCCTCTGGATCATCTGGATCTGGGTAGATATGAATCCCTGAAGCCACATGAAACTTCTTACGTGGATTTCAAGAAGTTAAAGTAGTCCAGCATCAGCCTAGAAAGGTGGCCCATGAGTCTTCAGAGCTGGTTTCAACAGCCAGTATCTTGGTACCTGAAGTGTTCTACACCAGGAATAGAATGAAGTGAGCAGCAACACCATTTCCCTTTTTCAGAAGATTTTGCAAGATTATCCTGTCATTTACTTAGATTGCACAATTATGAATATGAAAAAAAATATTTGAAAACCTGTTATGTCCATTGAAAAACTCCAGTTTGTGCCCCAGCTCATTTTGAATGGAGATTTATTCTTCAGGTATGGCTGTTAAAGAACAAACAGTTAATTGAAACACTTTTCACAGAATAACAGAATCAATTAGGTTGGAAAAGGCCTCTGAGGTTGAGTCCACCCTATGGCTGAACACCACAGTGTCAGCTGGACCATGGCACCCAGTGCCACATCCAGGCTTCCTTAAACCTTCAGGGACAGTGACTCCATCACCTCCCTGGGCAGCTATCCCAGTGTCCAATCTCGTGGCTGAGAAGAAATTCTTTCTAAAGTCAAGCCTAAACCTGCTCCAGCCCCTCAATGTCCTTCCTGGACTGGGGAGCCCAGAATTAGACATGCAATTCCTGATATTCAGTTAAACGGGATTCTGAAAAGAAATGTAGAGGTTTTTAGAAGAATTTTCTGACTTTTGCCTGATCAACATTGGATTTAGCCAAAATGTAATGATTCTAATACATGACATGAGATACTTAACAACCACACACTTTAAGTCTTCCTTTATTTTATAAAAGGACTCTAAGGATCCCATAGTGTGTGGTCACTGCCAAGGGGAAGTTTCACCAGCTAAAACACTGAAGTCAGCCAAAACTGTTTTTTAATGATCAGTTACACAACCTCTCTCATGTCTCTGCCAATGCTGAGGGTGTGGTAAAAAAAAGGTGTGGAGCCACAGAATATTTTCTGCATTCCTATCCAAAAGTATTTTTCCTGTATTCAGGTTGAAACTGAACATTTCATTTGCATCTCAAGGACCTTGATGGGTGTTCTGTCCAGTTTCTTAATAATGAGTGGTGGGAAAGATTTTGATGCCTTTTATACTATTTGTTCACTGCTTGCAACAAAGTTCAGAGTAGAGTACTGTATAAATATATTTGCTTTACTGAGGCTTCTGCAACAAAGGAGTTGGAACAATATTTATTGTTTTATTTTAACTTGTAAGTTACAATGACTAAATTTAATATGTTTAAAAATACTTCTGGACACATATATAACTATATACAAGGACACAAACCCAAGCTTTATTGGATTAATTTCTTGTTAGGCAAAGTGCCTGAAATGAGCAGGATGAAAGGTGAGGGAAATGTATTTTACTGCTGATGTTCCTTTATGTTTGATAGACCTAGAGCTGGAAACCAAATTCCACATGCATATAAACTCCTGCAGCTGTGACTGTGTGGCTCAGATAAGCAGATCTGTGCTAGGTAAAACTTTATAGATCAGCTGTACATGCCAAATCAAACAATACACACACATATATGTGTATGTAAATGTATGTGTGCTCACTTTCTTCTCATCTGCTGTGAGTTAAATGGAGTTTGCACATACTATTGAAAACATCTTCTGGAGAAAGAATTATAGACATTTTTTTCACAAACTTTTAATTCCTTTTCTCAACATTCCTTTTCCCTGCCATCTTCTAAGTAATGTTATTCTCTGTATTAAATACAGGAAAGTGAGAGGTAGAGAGATTGGTGTTGAGAGGATCCTTTAGTTGTGCATGTCCAAACTCAAGTACCTAGGTTAACATTGTTAGTCATTATAAAGTCCCTTATATATTCAGGGTACAATTTCTGCTCACTTTAGTTGCAGCTGTGCACTCAAATCTATGCAAACCAAGCCCCAGTGTGTCAAACACCAGGGAAGTTAAGGAGCATGTGGTTATTGATGCTCTGGAAAGATTTGGCTGAGTGAGGTCTTTGCCTCAGGAGGTCTTTGGCAGAGACAAAAACAGACTCCAGATTCTCTAGGGTTGGTTTTGGGTACCTTAGCTGTGAAACTGTCCTGTCTTTTTATTGCTTCACTCATGTCTGCTGTAAACTCTGAACTTCTCAAGCTGACTGACTAATCCTTTAAGCTTCAGTATTAAAATGTATGAGAACTGTTAAAAAGTCAGTGGTATTGAACACTGTGGATTATATTCTGCCATGTATGATCTATTTTTGTGGTCAGAAACAGATTTTTTTCAGTGAATCTTTCTTTTAGGATTTGATAACTTGTTTTATTTGGTTTGTGTCCACTGCTGGACTAATAAGTAAAGTTACTGCATGTGTACTGTGGCACAATGACAACATCAGAATGCAGAAGCTTGTCTTCAGTCAGTCACAGGGGACTTTGTATTGTGGGAACTTCTGTACAACTGTGTTTTCATTCTTCTAGACAAGCTTCTTTTTCTTTATTCTCAGCTTTTTCCAGAAATTCACAATCCATTTCCAGCTCCTTTTCCCTAATCTCTGTAGCTTAATGTTGCTGATAAGGTTTACATAGTCTTAATCAGGAATTTAAACATGATCAAATTTGAGAAAGCATAATAAAATATTCAGAGGATTCAAAGGTAATGAATAGGAAGGTGATATGAGTGTGGTTAAGAAGTCTTCAAATGATGTGGTTATTAAGAGAAAGGTATTGTCCCTTCAGAGATTGAGAAGATGAATATCTGAATGTAAAACCCTACAATTGTAGGGACTAGAAGGCACTGAATGCCCTGGAAGACAGAGAAATTACAGGCAGATTGAAAGGAATGCCAAAACAAATGCAAGTAAATAAGCATAATAAGCAAAATGCTATAGGGTATTTACTTATATAAATATAATTCTGTAATACATGCAGTAAATAGTAAGAAGTTGGTTTACTAAAACATGCTGCCACAAATATTAAGTGGGGCTAAAAAGAAATAAACGTTTTCTATATCATAGGGAAGAAACTGAAAAATTTGGATTCACATATGTTAATTTTAAGATCCAAAAGAGCCCACTTCAATTTTTGTTAAAATTGCCCCCTTCTCCTCCTGTTTTTTGAGGGGCTTGAGGTTTTGCAGAGGTGTTTTGGTTTTTGGTTTTTTTTTCCCTTTGTATGGCAAATATGTCTGAATATAGAGTATTTCATTCCAGGTTTTGTTGGCAAGAATCTTGTTTAACCAGTTTTGTCTGTTTTGTGCTCTGTATGTTTATGTGCATAATCTTCTTTAAACTTTCTGAAGAGACCGATCCACAATTCTTTGAACTAAAGTTCTTATATTAACAATGTCTGTTAATGTTTTATATTCAACTTAAATCATTACTTTGTGACCTTCACCTAGCTCTGTTACCACGGGTTAAATTATATAAACTTAGTTAAAATAATTGCCAAAACTTTTCCAACATCCCCAAATAAATAAATGTAAAGGATTTATGAGTGGGCACCAACAGGAGTCATTAACTGATGTTATGTCATTAAGCCTTGAGCACCATGAGTTAACTCCCACTGTTGATGTGCAGCACCATTACAAACAGGTCACATGTGGACTGAGGGAAATGGATCCACAGCACAACCTCTCTCTGCCTGGCTTTTTCCTCACTTGTACTTACTGCCCCTTCAGTGTTCAGTTTTCCTTTTTCTTTCATCCTCATCACTCTAACCCATTGATTGAATGCTTTTGCAAACAGCTGTCAACTCCTTGTTTTGAGTGTGTAAGCCAGTCCCTGAATTTTTGGTGAAAATACACATCCCTGCTCATGTAGGCAGAACCCAGAGATGTTGGCAAATACTGTAGGACAGTTTAAAGTGTCCTTGTTGTTGCCACTTTCAGTTTTAGCCTATGAAGCACAGCAATTAGCATTCAGACTTCATCAACATACATAGTAATTCCACTGTCATTCCAGTGCAGTGTTTTTCATGTCTTTCACTTCCATGTTTTGGTGGGGAAATGCTTTGCAGAGCATAGTGAGCCATTCCTAATGCCAGTGTTGAACTGTACCTGTGGTGTTTTGCCTGCCAGCTGGGTGGGGCTGCAGGAGCAGCCTGCCTGTGTGAGGGGCTCCATGGCAAAGGACACAGCAATCCCTCTGTGCGTCAGCAGTGCCCCGTAGGGTCTGACAGCTGCTGGCCTGAGCCTTATGTAAGTGTTCAATATATGGACAGGGATCTCTCTCCACCAGGTTCTCCCCTAATGGTGTTGCTACAAGGTCTGCCAGAGCTGCCTTTCAGTGCTGCTCTGCTTTGTGTATGCTCTCCAGTGATCCCCAGGCTTTCTGCTGTCACGTCCATGTGTTTTCCCAAGAGCAGGCCTGGAGGGGAGGTAGAAGGTAGTGTGGGGTGCCAGAAAGGACTGACAATGGAGAATACAAGGCAAGAGCTGTGGAGACTTTGAATACTTCCACTTTCTGTGGTAATATGCTGTAGGACATGGCATACATTGCCAAAAGCTCTTATAATCCAGAAACTTCATTTGTGCCAGTGAAGAAGCTCTGCATGAAATTCTCAGTGCTCTAGGGAAAAATGAATATAAGCTTTTTACTGTCTAAACCCACCTGTGTAATTTGTTACTGGGAGAAATTATGCTATGTGTGCTTTTTCTTATACAAGATACATCTAAACTGTATTTGTATGGCTTGACTTTGTTTAAACTTCACTATCAAATTGAAGATACTTCTGGATTGTTTTGTCTGGTATCCTCAGGGTGATCTCCATGCCTTATGTGTGTAGTACAGTTGTGTGGGGTAAACTGATAATATAGATACTCCTGTGTTTCTTTTCAGTCTTGTCTGAAACAACTTGAAAATATGTTGAAACAATGTGTACAGTGAAACCAGTTGAGAAGAAAATTCCTTGTACTCTCCCCAGATTATAAGTGTTCACTCTCCAACTACAATACAGTGCAGCTCTCCATATATACCAAGAGAGTTTTCTATCATCTTGTAAAATATGTGTGTGTGAAGGAAAGGAATTTTGTCCTTAACTTACTACAGAATTTGCTTTGGCAGGTGTAACCTTTGTAATGATGCCAAGGTCACTGGAGCCCTGTGAAGATCTGCTGGCTGAGTGCTGGTCACTCAATCAGCTGGAACTTTAGCAAGGTTTTATTTATATATCCAATTTATTTCCAAGATTTTAAATTAGGTTAATAAAGACAATACTTGCAACTTGCTCTTTATGCTTCTCTACATTTTACATGTTTTCACCTAACTTCTTGCTAACTTTCTGAAATATATAGTGAAAAAGGAGAGCAAATAGTAGTTTAGTTTATGTTAGTGTCTGTGTCCTGAGATACATACTACAAAAAGCAGGTTGGAGCAGATCTCTAGGTATGATGGCATCAGTGTAATCTGAACTTAATTTTGAACTTCTTAGGTTAAATAATATATACAGAGAGATATTACTTCTGTGTTTATTTATGTGTATGGATCTCTGGGGGCGTTGTTTGCTTTTGTACATGTGTGCATCCACTTTTAGGTAAATACTGCTTCCTGTGTTGGGAAAGTAGAGCAAACCATGGCTGGTGTAGTGGAATCTCCAGGTCTGATGTGGGTCCACTGCAGTTCCTCTCTTACTGTGCAGCCCCATGTAGGCAGTTGGATGAAAAAGAACAGACAAATCAACATTCCTTTCCCTGAACTCCCCAGCGTGCCTCAGCTGCTTTCACTCAGCTCCAGAAAGGAGAAATGAGACTAAAAGGAGCCACTGGTGGAGTGCTTGCTAATTAGTAAAACTTTGCTGCTTGCAGAAAGCAAAAATTAAAGGAATATATAAATGCTATTGAAATTCCAGTACGTGAAAACCTAAAACATCGACAGAGATTTATTTCAGAGCTTTTAACCAGTCATGTATTTAGAAGAACAAGTTTTTTCAGGATTTTCAAAAGACCAGAACTTGTCAGCCTGCTTATGCTGCCAGTTTTTGTATAATAAGTTCATTGACCCTGTAGACAGTCTGAGTGTTTTCTGAGTTACTGCTTTATCTAATTTGCATGATTTTAAAGCTGCTGCTTGCTAGAAAACAGTCTAGTGAGGGCATTCTTTGTAAACACCCTTTTATATAACTGCTTATTCCTTTTGGGTAAGGAGAGGGGAAGATCAGGAGTGAGAATCAAAAATGATGTCAATGAAAATGATTTTCATACTTTCATAAAATATTTCACAAAATAGTTTCTGACTAGTTTGATAGGATTTCTTTTGTTTTCACCCAGATAAACACAATTTCACATGCAAAAAAATGTTGTGCTTCAGTAATGAATGTGTAATTACTTATTGTTACCAGATAATGTAGAGGCCAATGGTATAAAAGGATTTGGGAAGGATTAGAGAAATTAATGGATGATACATTCATGGAAGAAAAGCAGTGAGAGCTGGGAGTGTATAATGATGAATGGCTTGCCTCATAGTTGTTCTTCCTCTTGCTGCCTGTAAGCATCAGCCATGGCCATGGGAGAGAATCCTGGTCTAGATTGATTCCTATATTCCTCTGAAGTTCTTGCTGTTGTTGGATGTTCTGGTGTAGAAGACAGTGGGGCTGCACTTGGGAACTAGATCTTAGTACAGAGTATTGTTTTGTATCAGCCCCTGAATGCCCAGAAACAAGAACCACCCACTATATCCTGGGTTCTTTTATGTTCTTTGGAGGGGACTCTGCATGACAAGTCAGTGAAGAGCAAAGATGAAATCCTTCCTGCTCTTTACAGAATGAAATGTTTGAGTGCATACTTGGTCTGTGTTATAGATAGTATAACAATATAGACAGGTACTTCCACTCATGGTTTCCTCAGTAAAGGGTAGGGTGTTTTAGAGGGTAAGTGGTAAGGTGATGATTAGCTCTGAAAAGTAACATGCTGCAGCCAGCTGCCCTGCAAACAAAAGTCAAAAATCCAGTGCCTCAAGTTGTGATGTATTGTTCATTATTATAATTTGTGTTTGTGCTATGTATGGAGTTTATGAAAAAAAAAGTGTATATTTTTGAATACAAGTTGAACTCAGTATTCAATGTAAGTTGAACCACCACTGTTTATTTAGTGTAAAGATCTCTTTATATTATCTGTCATTTACTCTGCAGCCCCACCAGTAGCTGCATGGATGCAGTGTGTTGCATGTTAGTGCTTGGAATCATCAGTGGGGTGATGCTGCCTAAATTTTGTGTTGCTGTGGAAGACACTCTTCATAAATATGTTCTTCCTTAAAGGTCCATATGGCTTTTTCTATCTGTTAAATTTTTTAGTTTACTTGGAATTACCTAAATGGGATTTCGTAATGAAATATTTTAGGGCAATAAAGAGGAAGATGTTAAGGTGAAAATATGAAATGACAAGCATGAGACTGTTAGCTGTCATATATTACTTTATCTGCCCAAGGAGAAAAAATGCTAAATATTAAAGTTTCTTGATATTTTAATGTTATATCCTAGCTGTATTTGCTGTGATACCTTATGGAACTCCTGTTGGAAAACAGCATCAATTCTTTTCTTTTTAAACATGACATAATTTGTTTTCTAGAGTGCTGCTGTCCTTGCAAGTGAAAAAAATGCTGCACAAGAGGAGCGAAATAGTGTAGAAAATCAAGTCAAAGAGCTGATTGAGGAAAATAAACAATTGAAGAGAACACTTGCTGAGCTAGAGAGGAAAATTGAGGAGCTACACAAACAAATTGAAAATATGAAAGTAGAAGAAAATTCAGTGAAGGAAAAATTAAAGACATATGAGGTAAGTTAAGCAAACAAGCCCCTTGAGTAGTCTTCCTCTTTGCAATGTGTTCATTGTAGAATAAAAACTGACCAAGGGGAGGATGGACAATGCCATAGGAAGGGTAAGGAAAACCAGGTGTCAAGAAGCAGGAGGCAGTTTGCTGATATGTGTAGGAAAGATTTTCCCATCAAAAACCAGAGTGAAACCAAGTCACACCTTGGGACTGGGGAAATCAGTAACAGGCCAGAGTGAAAGGACTTTACAGCCTTCACTTGTCAGATTAAAGGCCTGGCCACTGTTTCTGAATGTATCAAATTGCATCATTGCAGGAAGAAAAGCAACAATTAGAAGAAGCTTTGAAACATGCTGAAAAGGAGGGAAAAGAATTGTTAGTGTTAAAAGCAGCTTTGGAAAGCCAGCTAGAAGATATGCAGGTAAGAGCATAATCATTTAAATTTTAAATTTTCTGTTTACCTGATTCACTATTGCTTTCTGTAGAGTTACATTTCATTCTTTTTGAAGTAGACTTCAATGTAAAGTTTAGGCCTCACTTCAGTGTTCCAATGTAGAATGAAACCATAGCATTCATCAAATTAAAATGGTTTCCTTGATGAAGTTTTTTTTTTTTCTATTTCCATGGATCTAGCAAAATTTCAGGGAAATGAATTGCCAAATAAATAAACTGTCTCAGGTTTCACAAATCTGTTATTTTCAATGATCATGCAACTCATGAAGGTATTTACATGTAAAAGAATAAAAAGCTGTACTTTAATATAAATGGGCAGATATCAGGACATTTGCTTCTCTATTTTTATGAGCATGTCTTATTTGCAAATGTTGTATGGAACTGGAATATTTAATCTCAAAACCAGAGACATTTTACATGTATCACTAGCATTTGCAGCCTCTTAAATTCTGAATGAAATCCTCTTTCCACCTTGCTCCTTAGTCCAGCCAGTGTCCAGGAAAGGTTATGCTTTCTCTCAGATTAGCCCAGAAATTAAACATGTGAGGAATGCATCTACTTCAAAGCAGTGGAGAGAGATGTTGGCAGTGTTGTGTATGAGTCAAGATTGGTGATTCAGATCACATGGAAATTCAGATCTATTTATTAATGAGGGGAATGTGTATAAATCTTGAAACTGTTCTTATTTACCTCATATTTTGTGTCTGCAAAAGCTACAAACTTAATTTTTCTTCTGTGTGATTAACCTTTTACATGAATGAAAGATTTGATTTCAACAGTATCAGTTTAGAATTCTCTTCGTTTTGCTTCTAGAAGCTAAAGTTTCAAGGGATTCTATCAAAAAGTCAAACTCAAAAGTGAGGTACATGTAAATTGTTAGTGCCACTTTTTTAATTGAATGGATGTTTTCCCCTGTTTTCTTCAACATAAATTTTGCATTTCTCTTTTGAAAATCTGAAAATGAAACTTGTCTCTAAGTTGATTAAAAGCCAAGGAAAGACTGTGTTAACTAGCATGTTCTCATGATTCAGTTAATTATGGTAAGAAGAAAATATAACAACAGCAAGAAAATACTTCTCTATCTTTAAAATTTAATATGCTTCAAGAATACAAGGTTTGAACAATATAGGTGAGTTTTTTTCACAAAATGATGTTTTTAAACTGATGTTTCTTGTAACTTCATGAATAAGTGTGTCCTCTGAGGCATTTGGTTAGGCTTGGTTTTTGGTTGTCTTAATTTTTGTAATTTTTTTTTCATTTTAAATCTGTTTACCTGCTCTCCCTCACTGTTTCTCCTTGTTTGCTTGTCTGTATCACTGATAACCTGCACAATCACTGTGGGGGTGCATTGCTCACCACTGGCTTGCATTTAGCACACTCCCCTAAGAAGTCCCTTCTGTCACAGTCTGCCTTGACCTTGCAGTGTACCCTGGATCAATGCACCATGCGCAGCTCCTGCATCTCGATTAGCTCTGGGGCAGGATGCTTGAAAACTGAGGGGGGTTTCTGTTTATGCATCCTTCAGGGCATCCTGCCAAATAAGCTGCCTCCAAGCAGGGTCTCCAAATGAAAGAATTCTAGGGAAGGTCACAGGAGAGTCTGTCCTGACGTTTTATTCACAATTTATGTCTAAATTCTGGCACCCTAAATTTAATCCTTTTCTGATTCTGCACTCTTGTCCACCGGATGTGAGTGCTAACAGACCTCAGGATGTAATCAGAGGGCCTTTTGTTCAGAACAATTCAGCCTTTCTGTCTTTAGAGTTGTTCTAATGAATAATGTTGTGCAGTAGGTTGATTTGGCCTTGTGTTACCATTGACAATTGAAATGACAAACTCTGGCACTGTAATAATGTGTATCCCAGTGGAAATGTAATTCCTGACTGGCCCATCTTGCTTTTTTACATAACACAAATTACTTGTAATGGTGGTCTAGTATAAGAAAGACAATGACAATACCAATAGAACTGTAACAGTTACTGGAAACAGCCAAGTCTATTCCTCCTCCATTCTGGATTTCTAGTCAGAAAAGTTAAAGCTGGTATGCACTTAATTATAACAGACAGTTTGCATTAGTGCTTTCATCTAAAATCATCCTCTGTATTGAAATTTTGTTTATGGATGCACAAGTGAGGAGTATTTTTGTAACCTCTGTTTTAGGGTAGCCACCTCTGTGTAGGGCAGTGTTTCAGGAAATGAAATGCATCTCAACATCTTGTTCCATTGAGAAGGCAAATGACCTAATTATTATGCCCTTTAACCCTGGCATATATGGTACTGTGATACAGCTCACAGATAATTATTAGTAAAAAACTAATAATTATACCAACATTATGGATGGCAGCATCAAGTAATCTGTGCTTTTGAAATGAAACAATCAGAACACGGGATCCTTTCAATGGGTGGAGAAACAGGAAGTTTATCTTTTCATTGTGGTAGATAATGGTAGGCATCTAGAATTAGCATTGCAGAGCATTGTAAGTTGAAATACATTCTTAATTTTCAGTTATCAGCTGAGATGAATTACTGATTTTGTAAAGAGAAAATTCAACTAGTATTGTTTGGAAAAAATAGAGAAATATCAGAATAATCTTTTAGGTTAGTGTGAAAACAAATTACTCCTTTTCATTTCCCCCTTTTGTTCTCTTTTCATATAATAACACTTTAGCTTCTTCACAAAGTAATTAATTGCCACTAAAGATTGGCTTTAAATTGGCAACTGACAGGCTGTTTGCCTGACTTGCAGTTACACTGTGACAGGCCAGCCAATTCCACTGAGAAGTGCTCAAGGATTTTTGTACATGAAGGGCACTCAAATTAGAGATTGTACTTAAATTGACCATTGAATTGTCCTATAGGGCGTCCAGATTTCAAATACTAAAATTCAGTATAGTGTGCTGAACAGGCAGACACTGAGGAAGCTGCAGCATTTGGATAGTTGGTAGCAACATTCTCATTGCATCATGGTTTTAATACTTGATTTAAGAGATACGAATGGACATTCAATTGTTTCTAGCATGACATACCAGTGTTTGTCCAATACTAGCCAGCAAAGTGTAAAACCTGAAATTTGTCTTAATTTTACAGCAGCTGCTGGTATTCCTGTGATAAGTAACATACCTTTAAGGCATTAGAAAAGATGATCTGCATTTTATTACATGTATTTTTTAATCTACTGCAGGAGAACATCCGTTGCATCTCGCAGGAACGACAGCAGTTAAGTCAGCAATTAAAAGATGAAACTCAGCAGAAGGAGCAGTTAAAGCAGATAAAGAATGAAATGGAGAATGAAAGATTGCAACTGAACAAGACTGTTGAGAAGTTACAGGAGGAGGTATGAGTTCATGCCCAGGAGGCTGCAGGGATCTGAATATTTAACAGATAGGACTAAATGAACGGACAAATTATAAAGAATTATATATTTTTAAATGTGTAAAAGAAAGTAAAATGAAAAGTTTAGTATTAGCTTCTTTAACCTGGAAGCTCTTACTAAAAGCTTTCAGGGCTGGAACAATGATTGGAACGCCACTATTACAAAATGGCATTGTAAACCAGTTCTGTACAAACCAGATCCCAGACCTGAGTTCAGTTCTCATGTACAGTGCAGTGATATTTCAGAGTTTTACAGCTGATTCTCAACATGTCTGCATCAGATTTATTGTGCTATCTGTGTGTACAGCTCACACTGACATACTGAAGTGTGACTGTGCAGGTCATTGTGTCACTCAGCTGGAAGAACTGCTGACAGGCAAAAAGAGAATAGTCTTGCCACACATGCTATTAGAAATTAACTTTACTGTTTTGTATTTTCCCACTTCTGCATAGAAATTAATTTATTTGGGAAAGTTTGATAAATTTTCTGTTCGAAAATACTGAGCTGAATACTGAAGCTGGAGGAAAAAAACCATTTGTTTTATTAAGCACAACAGAATCTTTTGTAATAATGTACTTTTTGCCCAGATGACTGAAATGGTGGAGATCTCAAGAACATCAACTCTGGAGCTTCAGAGCCAGCTTGATGAATACAAGGAGAAAAATCGCAGGGAATTTGTAGATCTGCAGAGGCAATTAAAGGAGAAAAACATTGAGGTAGAAAAATCCCGCCTGATGAACATAAGAATGCAAGATGAGGTAATGACTCATAAATTCAGTGAGAAATTCTCAACTTTGACCTAGAATTCAGTGCAGATAGTTTTCACAATAATGAATGTTTGCTGTCATGCTTTTGTGTACTCTCATGTACATCATGGGAGGCTGATCTCAGCATGCTTTTGGGTTTGATTTTCTGTGGTGCTGATCAGCATCTTACTTCTGCTGGGGAAATGGGGGTCCTGTTTAGGACAGACAAATGCAGTGTTTGTCAAATGAATGCCCCTTAAGTGAAATGACAAGGATTCCATTGATGATCTGCTGCTCTTTCATGCCTGCTACTGAAGGCATTGAGAATTTACAAATATTTTTTATTAGGGGAAAAAACCCCACCAGTTATTTAGGAAAAACAAACACCCATACAAACATACATTCTCCTCTTCTTTCTTATGAGCCAAGGTGGAGCTTTAAATCACAAAGGTTTCTGTGCAACCAAGAATTAACCAGTCTTGAGTGTCTTCCTCATAGTATGTAAATTTTGTCATAAAGACAATCCAGTCTTTTAAAAATCTGCATATACCTGCTCTCCAGTTGGAAAAATTATGAGAATACATTTGTCACAGATGTTTTCTCTGTATGGAATATTTTAGTAGTAGGATTTTTCCAGTTTAGAACTCTTATATTGCCTTTATCTTAAATTAAATTTAAAAGAACATCAGTAGAAGAAAGAGTAGTTCCTGTATATTGTTGTGTCTTCCTTCTGTATTTATTCCATTCAGGGATGAAGAGCCTTTGTAAAGGGATGAAGACTCATGATGAAAAATGCAAGATAAACAGTGATTTTGAGAATAGAGCTCTTGAGCTGAATGAAGTTGCATGTAGATATCTACACTAATACATACATCAAATATGTAAATGTATGTTTACACAGGGCAAGCACCCTGTGTTTGCAGTTATCTCATGATAGCTCATGATCCAAGTTTATTTTCTTGGTGCCATCTGGTGGATAAAACAAAAATTACTGTGAAAAGCCATAACTCAATGGAATTCCTGTCATGCTTCCAGATCTGAGTGTTTGCAGTGAGTTCCCTTTGCTGCCATCCCTTGTTTGTAGCAAGCACAGTCGTAGTGAATTCCCCTGATCTCATTGCTTCAGATGCGTCTGATGGAAGAGAACCTGAGGGACCACCAGAGAGCCCAGGATGAGGCAATAACAAAAACTCAGCTTCTGGAACAGACTGTGAAGAGCTTGGAGTATGAGCTGGAAGCCAAAAACCACTTAAAAGATGATCGGGCAAGACAAATCAAACTAATGGAGGTAAAAGACATTTCTTAAGGGTTTGTTTCTTTTTTGAAGAGATAAAAATAAATTTGTTTCACATGGATTTTGCTTGGAAGGAATCTACATAGCTTCATGTTTTTGAAAATCCTTGTAGTATTACTGCAGGAATGAATGTGGTGTATTTTAAAGGTAATTTGTTAGCATATCTATTGTAACATGATACGTCCTAAATTAAAATTTTCTCTCATACTTTTAATTAACTTCTTTTTAATTAATTTTATCTAGCGCTTATCATACAGATTTGCATGATTTTCATTTCTAGGCCCATCATTCAGAACTTCAAAAGTATTTAGAAGTGTAAGTTTTGTTAATCTTTGATATGAGTTCATTTCAGGAGTCTGATTAACATTGTGCCACTGACTTGTTACAGGGCTTCATAACTGTTCAGTTCAACCAGGCTGTCATTTGACTTTCATACACAAACATCTCTATGTCACTGCACTCAGATAAAAAGAAATTTGTCTTCCAAATGTATAATGTAATGCAGACACTCAAAAAAACTCTCTAGAAACATTACAGAATATATCTTATATTCTTGAAATTGTTGAGAATGATTTAAAAAAAGGAAACAAAACACTTATTTTACTTCTGTCAAACAAATTCACTCTAAAGGCTTCTCTACCTGCCATCTCTTTTGCTGTGTGTTTTAAGAGGTATTTCAGTTTCCAATCTTAGTCTTTTGGACACTTTGGATCCTTGAAGTTTAAAGAAGAATGCCCTGATAGCAATCTGAAGAGGATGGAAAGTACCATGTTGAGGTTGCTTTTCTTTGTTCCACTTAGGACAAGTTGTCTCACCTGGAACTTGAGCTTGATGAAGAAAAGAATAATTCGGATTTGTTGTCTGAGAGGATCAGCAGGTGCAGAGAACAGGTACTTGAACAAGTTTTGCAGCTTTTGCTTAATGATTCTATGAAAAAGTGTTATTAGGACCACAATCAATATTGATAAACTAAATAATAATTACCAATATGATTTATATGCTATACTTGAGCAGAGTATGTAAATCCAAAAAACCCAAGGTTCACAAACATTATGAAATATGCTCCCTCCACATCATCACAAACTATTTTTTCCTGTTATTCTAACTGGAAAACAGACACAGGATTATATATAAAGACTGAAGACTAGCAAGCCTGTTGTGAAGAGTCTCTTATATTGAAAGATCACCATTTTTATCATGCTGAAAAGTAATTCAGCATAATAGACTCTTAATATCAAAGAAGGAAGAGAAGGAGCTTTAGGAAATTGTGGAATTATTTAGTGAAATCAGCTGAGCCAAGAATGCCAGCCAGTTTCAACAGAGAGGAAGCTTTATTTTCATTGCAAGTGTAAAAGCTGATTAACATATAGCAACATATAACAACTGGAAAATATTTTCCACATAAAAACATCAGTCTTTTTTTACAGAAATGCAATATAAGTTTATCAACTTACATTACATTTCTGGAAAAAGAAAGAAGGGAAGAAGGATTTATTAATGAGGTTGTGTCTAGTGACACCTGTCATAGTAACTCAAACAAGTAACAAAAAAGGTTTTTGTCTGTGTAAGTAGAGGGAAGAAGTTGTGGACACTGTAGGATGAGGCCTCAGTCAAGATCAAAAGTAATCCAGGTATGCCCTGTCAAATAAAGCAACATTTTACCTCTGTCTTCAGTAAGGCCCATGAAAGTGCAGGTGGGGGGAATTGGAGTGAGTTCATTGGAAATGTGACCCTTGAGTTGGAAATTACCAAGTCTTAGGAGAATTAAGAGTTCATTGGTTTGAAGCCAGAGGCCTTAATGATGCTATTCAAGCTTTCTGAAAGAACTGACATAAGAAATTATGGGTCCTATAACAAAGATTTATTATAAAACTAGTAAAGTTGAGTATAGGGCCTAATTACTGCAAAAGTAGCCAGACATCCATGGCTGAGTAGTCAGGATCATGCAAATGCTGCAATAGTTCATGGAAAAAATACAGTGATGTGGCTGTCTGGGAGTATCTTGGTCTAGATAATGTTCTTTGCTTTATTTTTGCTTTCTGGAAGATGTGAAACTGATGCATAACTCCTTACAGCACATCTGCTGCTGTAACTCTACATTAAGTACTACAGCTCACAGTAATTTCCTAGAAGCTCAGGGGACAATTGGCATTGAGGTACCCACAATAATCTGTTCTGTTCTCATTTCTCTTCCTCCAGAAAAAAAAAAAAAAAAAAGAACTACTGACATTCCTTTGAATAGCTGTAGATTCAGAGGGAGAACAGAAAGTAAAATCTTAGTTTCTGTGTCTGCTCAATGAAATTGTGTGTTCCACTGAGACAGCTGGAGAGTTTAAGGTGAGGTGGAGCTGGAGAGTTTAAGGTGAGGTGGAGCTGGAGAGTTTAAGGTGAGGTGGAGCTGGAGAGTTTAAGGTGAGGTGGAGCTGGAGAGTTTAAAGTGAGGTGGAGCTGGAGAGTTTAAGGTGAGGTGGAGCTGGAGAGTTTAAAGTGAGGTGGAGCTGGAGAGTTTAAGGTGAGGTGGAGCTGGAGAGTTTAAAGTGAGGTGAGCTCAGCTTTCTCTCACACATCCTTGAAGCACTAAGGCACCATTACTTCTTTGTTTGAACTCAGGCTGCTGAGACTCTATTTGATTGTAATAAAGACTTTCTGCTATTGTTCTGTTGATATTGTTCAGACTCAGAGTCAGTGGGTGAAATAGAATATAAAGGACCTGTAATAATGTGGGGTCATGCTGCTGTTAAATCAGGAAGCCTTTAATTCTGCAGTCTGTGCCTGTGTTGTAAACCTGGGATAAAAGTACTTTAGTCAAAGCTGCCATGGAAGTTAATTTGCTAACTGAATGGAAACCTAAAATACAGTTTGGTGACTAAAATGTTACATAATGGGTAAAAGACATGTTTATTTTGAGGTCTGGAATTTCTCATTTCACACATGAGTTATAAAGGTTGCTTTGTTTTGATTTTATGCCAGAATGACTAAGTAGTCAAATTACTAAAGAGTATTTCAGGGTCTGCTAAGCATTTATAATGACATGAGAAATTATAATGGATTTATTTTGGTAATATCTGTATTCCTCTACATTTTAAAAACTATTATTATAAATATATTATTTTAACATACTGATAATGAACAATAATACTGAAAATTCCAGTAAAAACAAATTTAAACAACTGGTGCTATTTTACATAAAGCTGAATGTTTGAATAAACATTGGCAAGAATAATAGTTCACATTCACTTGCCATGAAATGTTATTCTTTCTTAATTTAAACACCCTTTTGAATCTGAATGGCTGCATGACACACTGTTCTCATCTCCTTTTGCCTTGTTCTAAGAAGTACCACAGCAGAGTGGAAACAGAAAAAATGTTAGGGGAAAGTGGGTCAAATCCTATTAGTTTTTAAATGATAATGTATTAGTAAATCTAGAAAGACCAAAATGCTCAAACCACACTAACACAGGCACAAAGGGAAAGCTTCAGCACTCAGCTGCTCTCTGAGTCTAAAGAGACCCCTGGGCAGGGACAGGCATGGGGAGCAGGGACAACCAAAATTATATTTTAATAAGTGATTTTTTTTTCTATGAACAAGCAAAATTAAGTATCTCATGCCATGTTGACTTCACAAACATAATTGAAAAATCCTCATGATACCCTCAATAATTCTTGTGTTCTGTGAATTTGCAAGCAAGAGTCTATTGACCTTAGAGTTGTTTCCAGTAATTGTGGAAAATGGACTTATTAGTTTTCATGACAATTTTAGAATAAATAGATAGGGATAAAATGACACTGACCCATATAATCTGCTTCCTTTTGGCAAAGTGTTCCCTGTGGAGAGCTGCTCTCTAGTTGGCACTGACTGTGGGTAGCAAAGAAATGAAAATCTGGATATGAAAGTTGTTTTTCAATTTTGAAGCATCAAAGGGATTTTTTTAGCTTTAACTTCTTTATTAATCATTGGGTTTTTTGGTCACATACTTGGAAATTGTCTAAGGTATATATTATATACATATATGTGTATACACACACACTACTTAGGAGTTAACAAGAAATATAGACTGCAAACCTGTGAGATGATGAACAATACTGATGGCATCTAAATTATTATTAGAAATCAAATTTCTTTCACCACAATGAATTCAACAGCTGCTTTTAATCCTAAAGCTGGCACAAAATGATAAAGCTTTGTAAAATCCGATACATTTACTTTTCTAAATTCTTTGTTGTTAGCATTCTTCAAATCCAGCTGTGGTAAGTGTTGCCTTAAGCTGCAGAAAGAGTTTATTCTTTTAACACAGTCATGAGATATTAGACACAGGAAGGGTAGAACATGGAGCATGAGGTCCCACATGGCACATGCACAGGGAATGGCTGTGAAATAAAGTGAGATGTACCAGTGTTGAAGTGGAACTTGAAGCACATTTTGGCACACAACTGTTTTTCTCCTTTCTGCATGTTAATTATGTGTTTAAAAACTGTTTAACTGTTGAAAAACACAAGAAGATAAAACAGTTTCTATCTCCTCCAGTATATATTCTATCTGCTGCCCTTTTATTTTGGCACACAACTGTTTTTCTCCTTTCTGCATGTTAATTATGTGTTTAAAAACTGTTTAACTGTTGAAAAACACAAGAAGATAAAACAGTTTCTATCTCCTCCAGTATATATTCTATCTGCTGCCCTTTTCTTTTAACAAGCTCTTGTAGATATTTGCATGTAGCTTACTGATCCTAATCAGATCCAGATCTTCTTCTCTCCTACTACCTTTCTGTGAGGTTGCTTTTACCAAGAGTTGTCCAACAACAGTAGCAGTCATCTTGGAAATATAATAATTGTCCTCTAAATAATTCCTTAGTTTGAATCTTGGGAAGGCTGCACAAATTTGTTACAGCCTCTGAGCACAGTAAGAGCACAGTGGAACCTCAGAGTGGTCCATTAAGCAAGTTCCTACATAAAACAAAACCCCTTTCTTCAGTTTTGTTTCTAACAGCTACGTTTTTAATTAGTCCTTCATTTTTCCACAAATTTAGCTGTATTTTTTCCTGTGTCTGTCTTGCTAAAGCAATTACAGCAGAATAAATTCTATATAATTCCTCACATTATAACTTTTTTCATATATTTTATTAATAAATACAGCTATTGTACACACGTGATTCTAATTTGTGTCTATAAAGTAATATTTTACTATATAATATTTTACTATATAACGTGTAAAACATTGTTATTATTAGGCTTCCATGTGACAGTGAGAGCTTTTAAGAAATCACCCAGCTGTTGAGAGCACAGCCACGTGCTGCCATTGGTATTCTAGGAGCTGTTATGACCTTAGTTTTCAGGAATGCCTTCTACTCTTCTGTCCCCATCCTGTGACATAACATATGCAATTACATGTGTTGCTGCCATTATTTGTATTCATATATCAATTTACAAGCTCCAGAAAAAGTGCTAATCACTTCCTTTAACCATGATTAACTAAAAATGTGCCTTTAATATTATGATGTGGTTAAAAAAATGAGGCCTAGGGCAAATTTTCATCTGCTGTACTTGTTTAACCTTCACATTCTTAACATTGCTTTTGGATTTTTTTGTGCAAGAATTGCCAATGACATTTGAAAGTCCTTTACTGAGATAAATCTGTAACTGAGAGTTGCTTAGCTGGGATGGTGTGTTCATGCAAGTTCAGGTGTAACTCATACAAAGCAGGGGAGAGTGCTGTGGCCACTGAAATCTTTATCAGTCTTTTTTTTGCAGGGACAGTAATTGATAGAGATATTCAGTGTGTTCCCAGATGATCTCTATCATAAAAAGCCCTGTACAGTGTAAACCACAAATGCTGTGGTACCATTTGCTGTGCCTGTAGAAGTCTCAGGGAGTCTCAGAAAGATTGGACAGAAGTTAACTATTTCCATAGCCCTACAAACTTTGTTCTTCAGCACCAAAGTTTCAGTAGCAGCTGTTAGGTAGTTTGGAGTTTTTCTCTGAGCTCAATTTTTTTTTCAATCAAGTCCAATCGTGAGGTAAAACAAACTAATTTTGCATTCTTATCTTGACTCTGTATTGATTAGGTAGCTTTTTAACATCTTTACACATGGAGAATATATCTTCCTCGTGGTTGTTGAATATGGAGCAGGAATATTAACAGAAGCTGTAGAAAAAGTTGTCTTTCAACAAAACAATCAAACCTCAAGCCCTCTCCAAATCTAGAAGTTGGTGCCCCTCCAGTACAACAGACATGAAACTGACTGAAGGAGGGGAGCAATGTTTGTATCCATCACCCAGCAGAGCCTGTTCAAAGAGTCCACTCCCGTACATACAGAAAACCACAATTCCCTGTGCAGTGTTTCACTGAGTTCTGGCAGTTGTCTGCAGGTACCAGGCTGTGTTTAATAAAGAGAAACTTTACTAAGACTAGTCAGCAGATTAAAAGTAAAGTACTGTTTCAGAGGTTCAGACTTAAGTATGAAGAAAGCAACTGGAAAATATGTTTGAAGATGGATGTGATGTTCAGAACTCAGTGTCCTGCCATGTGATGTGTTTTTATAGAACAGCTTAGAGTTGATTTCCTTGCTACAGAATGTGTATGGTGAACATCAGCAATATCCAATGTAGGTGTGAAATGCCTAGAATGGGAATAACATGGACTGCTTGAAGCAGAAAGTTTTGTCCAAGATTGTAGCTGTAAAGCTCATCTGAAATCACATGTATGTATGGAGTTATGAGAAAGAACACATTGCTTATTGCATAGGTACATGTAGTTTATATATATACATACACACAGTATTATATAGATAAATATAATTTCAGTCTCTTATTAAAATTTCTGTCTTCTTTCTCTAATAGATTGAGCAAATGAGGACAGAGCTACTTCAGGAAAGAGCTATAAAGCAAGACTTGGAGTGTGACAAAATTTCCTTGGAAAGACAGGTAATTATGTCTGGCTGTAAATGACCACTTTCAGAGGAGCTGTTCTGCCAAGGCTTGATAGTACTTCAGGAACACTGCTGAAGATATCATTTCAAGTAATTGGGATTCTAGTTGAGTGTTTTCTTCTGTAGTAGTAAACAATTCTTCTGGAGCTCAGTGGCCTTTGAAAGCAAGGTTACCTATCATAGCCCTTAGGTGAGATCCAGAGGAAAGATATCTCAACAAGTCATAGTATTATTTAAAAACTCAAGAACATAAAACAGATTGTAATGGGAATTCAGAGAACATGCGGGTACAACACACCTAATTAGGTGCCTTCAATTATGTGACATTGATATCATCTTAATTGTTTGAGAAAAAAGAATGCCACCTGCTGGTACATACTATATACCTTCTTATACTTTAGTTCTGATCCTCCTGCCATAGTCCTTTTTTCTGTTTGAGACTTGAGATCATGCTTTGAATTTTTGTAACAAAGAGCTTTATTTTTCTGTTCATCATGTAACTCTTTATTTGTTGGGGTATTTTTTCTGTTAATTCTTTGACTAGGCCCCCATTGAAAACCTCTGTTACCTAGCTTCAGAAAAATCTAAGTGTGAATCTTAGCAAAAAGTCTCCTTTTACAAATCTTTTTTGAGCTGTTTTTCTAGTAGGAATATCATTTGAGAGTTAAGAAAGGCAGGGGGAAGAAAAGTATTCCAGGTGCCCTGTGTTTCCACAGAAAACAGGGGGACACCCCAGTAATAGCTTTGATAAAGTAAAGCTGTATTGGATGTAAATAATTCCCTTGTCTACTTGTTCCAGCTGTACACCAGTGATTTATAGGGCAAGAACACAGAATTTTTAGAATTGGATGTAGCATAAGACAGATCTGACAGAGTGTTTGAAAAAAAATTGGCACATTAAAAAGTACTGCTGGAAGGGGCTTGCAACTGTCTGAGGTTTAAGTGTCCATTTAATCCTAAAACTTGAACTGAAGCCAAACAGTAAATTCTTTTTAATAAGCCAAAGTAGTAGAAAATTTGTTTGCAGTAAACTGGAAAATCCCAATGACTTTCCATGATCACTAAATACCATACTGCTCACTGTACATACTGATGCATGTTTTCCTGGAGACATGACTTTGGTGTCAGTCTCAGTAAGTGTTTATCAACCCAAGTGTGTTCCAACCACAGAACAAAGACCTGAAGAGCCGAATCCTTCACCTGGAGGGTTCTTACAGATCCAGCAAGGAGGGACTCGTTGCCCAGATGGAGGCGAGGATCACAGAGCTGGAAGAACGACTTGCAAATGAGGAGAGGTAAAACCAGCAATGTTAAGATCAAAGCATGCATATTTATGCTTGTTATTATGGCCTCTTGCTAATATTAAATCTCTCTTACAATTAACCTGGGTCTTTTTCACCAAATTAAGATGGTTACTGTTTCATAAAAGTATTGCAATTTTTTCTTTTTTACTCCAAGCACAGTAGAAGTTTGTCATAACATTTAAAATGGGGCACATGCTTCCATAGCTCTTTGTTTTATAAAAGTCTTATATCAAGAACAGGCTTAAAAATATTACCTGTACTGTAACATCCATTTCATGTTTACTTTTTGTTTAATCTTGGAGAAATATGCTTTTGTTGCTAAATGTTGCTATGGTGTCAGAAGAAATTCTCCTTAGGCATTTCTGCTTATGAACAAATTTCTCAATATGTTGCATGGAATCAGTAAATCCAAACAGGGAGCCTAAGTATTTATTCAATTCTTATAAGATTGTTAAAGAATTAAATTATCAGAATTGGGAGCATTTCAGTTCCTTTTTTAAAAATCTGTCTTTTCTTGGTTTTGGTTTTTCACTAGGGATAGAGTCAATTTCCAGCTGAGTAACCGCAGACTTGAGAGAAAAGTGAAGGAGTTAATGTTGCAAGTAGATGATGAACATCTGTCATTGACTGATCAGAAGGACCAGGTAGGGGAAAGATTAATATGCAAATATCTGATATTAATCCTACCAGCCCAAACCATCATGTATAAAAGATACAAGACAAACAGGGGTAGATTCTGATTACTCTGTTGTTTATGAATTCCCATTTAGTGATATTTGCAGCTGCCATTGCATCATGTGCTTTTGTCTAGTACTAAATTGTTCTTAATTTTGAAAATTATTAAAAGAAAGTTACAGAAGCAATGCTAGTTTAAGAAATAAAGCAAATAAAGGACAGTTATTGATCCTATAAATATACCAACAAGTAATCTGTTTTTCCACCATAAAATTTTGTTTAAAGAAAAAAACTGTTTACTGTTAAATATAGGCTGTAAGTCTAAGCACACACTGATGTTCCCACAGCAATGTGCTCTACCATTACTGTGGACTTTGTGGATTAAAACATGGTTTGTTTCAGCACCTGAGCCAACAGTTAATATTCTGCCTGGAGAATGTGCATTGTATTTCAAATTGCAGACATCCATTACAGGAATGATCTTAAACAATCCTCTGGGTTTTTGAAATGTATTTTATAGTCTCTGTCTGTTAAAGTTGCTTGACTTAGACACACTTATAACTCTGCTGTGTTGTAATGGATAACCAGCTCTTGCTGTCACATAATACTGTCCCACTCTACCTAAGCTCTCTTTGCTTGCTGTTGGTTTTTCTCTGTAAAAAACCAGTATCACATTATTTTTCTTAAAGTCTAATGCTGACTTTCAAATATTTCTGAAGCAGAGGATTACAGTGTCACTACACTGGCAAAGTTTTGTCTTTATTCTCCCTCTCATAGATGCTGGAAGAATAAAATTCCTTTGTTAAAATAGTCCTCTAATCAGATGACATGTAAATATTGCAGTTGAGTTTGCGTTTGAAAGCAATGAAACGTCAAGTTGAAGAAGCTGAAGAAGAAATAGACAGACTGGAAAATGCTAAAAAGAAACTTCAGAGAGAACTTGAAGAGCAACTAGACATAAATGAACAATTGCAAGGACAGCTTAACACTGCAAAAAAAGAATTAAGGTAGGATGAGTTGTCAGATTTTTCCAGTTCTGTATCACACCACTTCTCACACATTTGACCACTTGCTCCTGTAGCCCATAAACTGAGGGCTTCCTCTGCAACTTTGTCATCAGCACACACAGTTTGACACAGACCTGTGAAACTCTCCAGGTGTCCCAGCCTTCTTTCCAAGATCTCCCTACTGAATAAAGTCATTGAGGCAGGGAATATAAAATGGAAAAAAGTGGTGGCACTTGACACTCTTACCATTTGTAGCAGTAAAAATTTCCCTAATGGCTGAGAGGTGCTGTCATCCTGTGTTAGTGTTCCTTGGCCATCTGTGAACATCCCAGTGTGCAAAGTTCACAGTTTCCTTCTCTCTGCCACTTTACTTAGAGGTGCTTGAAAATGTGATTACTCAGTCTTGTGCTGTTTCCTTCATGTAAGATGTGGTCTGTGATAACCCCTGCTGCATCACTCAGACACCCTTCAAAAATGTAAATCCTGCCTGTCAATGTTTAAAGCTTTCTCTTAAGTGTTCTGTGTGTAGATGTGCTGTTTGAATAGCAAATATGTGTATTTTTGTTTTAGTAGACTGAAGAAGTCACCAAGTAAAGTGCTGGCTGATTCTGATGATGATGATGACGATGATGATGATTTCAGCACGGATGGTGATAGTCTCTGTGAAGTTCCTTCAGGAAATAATTTCTCAAAAGATGATGACACAAAAATCTAAATAAGTATGGATGCAATTCCTTGAAAATACTGGAAGAATAACATAAGAAACTGGATATTCTAGAAGCCAAATGACACAAAGGGATTTAAGAGTTGGGAATATAATGTTTCCATCCATATTGTGCCATTTTCTTATTTAGATCTCCACTGTTTATTATAGAAAACAGGATTGCATTATAAAACACCTATAAAACTATGTATATCTATAAACTGCTACTGAAAATGTGGGAATAATATTTCACATTGGAAATGGGATTTTGCTAAAATTCTGTTCAAGTAAAAAGCCATCTGATATTAATTCAAAATTAGTTTTTAGTTATTAGAAACTTCTCCCTAAAATTAAAGAAACTATGGAAGATTATTTAATAATTGTAAGTAAGGGGAATTTATGTATAAAATGTAAATATTTTAAATTTAATCTTTTTATTGACTACTTTAGTACTATTTTGTAAAGTTTCAAATATTATATAAATCAGTTTGATATGTAAAATCTTTAAGTTTATATTGAATGCTATGTTTGGGTTTTCACTAAGAGGAAAACAAATGAAAATGAATACATTTCATGCATTACAGAGCAGATTTGTAGTTCCTGAGCCAGGAAGTACATTTAAATACCAGTGTAAGTTTTATTGTATGTGTTCTGTATATTAGAGGTCAAATGTTAATCCTGCCTGTTGACTTTAAAAGGACCATCACATCTGCATGATGACAGAGGCTTGGCTTCTACTCCGTGCCAACTTCATTTGGGAAGCTTTCTGTTCTTGTAGGGAAGGGTGAGAATGATGTCACTCATGACTTGGTTTCTTTCATTTCCTGAAAGGAATTCAGTTCTGCCAGAGGCAGAATGTTATAGGCCTGCTGATTGGAGGACAGTGGGACAGTCTTATCTTGCAAGTTTCTAAAGAGTCCCACTTGTTCCAGTAAAATTACTTGTGGTCTTTGATTTAAGAACATGCTTAAATCTGTTAATCGATATGAAAATTTCATGCTGCTGGCAAGAAGTTGCACCAAGGAAACAGAAGGCATGTAATCTGATTCTTCTTTCTAAGTTCTTCTTGACCATCTACTAGTGATATATTGCAGTGCATGGTCATATCTGCAGTTCTATATTGGTATTTCATTTTACAGAAGTATCTGTATTTTGGGTTATCCATCTATTCAACAAACTTTTTGCGAAATTTATAAGAAAGAGCATTGAAGATTTTATTTTAAAAACATTTTCTATTTTGTTGCTAAAAATATTTTCTGCCATTTGTGTTACACCAGACTGGTTTTGCTCCTTTGCAAATCTAGACTTCTAAGGAAAGGGCATTACTACAGAATTTTGTTAATAAACCATAGTTAGGTCCTGTCTATTATCAGTATTTGTCCTCAGTTACAGGTGAGTGAGCACTTGTTCATTGATTTGATCAAGTGATCATGGAATTGTAAAAAATACTTTGAACTGTGGTTGCTGGGAGCTTCCATTATTCCCCCAAAGGATTCTGCTGCAAAGAACAAATTGAACAGCTCTGCCAGTGAGGCTGGCAGCTGTGGTTAAGGCAGAAGTCCTGACAATGGCAGTGTCCATTTTCATACAATTACATGAGATGGAACTCCTGCCTGCGAGGTCAGAAATAGATTCCTGCATAGCAGATCACACCCTCTTTGCCATGGAATTCCCTTCAACTTGCTTTTGATCATTTGAGTTATACAGGAAATATTAGGAATGGCAAAGTTGTTTCTGAATCTTGTATCTTTTCCAGTAGCATGCACATGGAATATTTTGCAGTATTGACATTGCTATTTTGACATCACAGGAACAGCCTTTCATCCAAGAGGACCTGTGCTACACTGTACTGACAATCATCATAGAAACTGCTGTGATTTATTTGTTGTTTCATTTGCATGTTTATGTAGACTTAACTTCAAGCAACTGATTCCAATCCCCAGTACTCTATCCTATAATGTTCATAGATTACTTATTTCAAACCACTGGAAAAAAATCAATTAATATTGCATCTACCTCCATTTACACTACACTGTAAAAGAAAAATTCTCTTAAAATAAACAGTCAGTGCTCTCAGTTCTACTTTGTGCATATACCTCGATATGATAATTGAATTTCATATAGAAGACATGTTTAAAATGTAACAAGAAAGTAATTATTTGAGAAATATTGATGCTGTAAACAAATTTCTGCATTTTCTTCTCTTTGGATAGCTACTTTCTCTGTAACTTGTACAGCAGGTGGCAGGTGTAACATCTAGAAGACTCCTCATTTGATCTTAGAAGAAAGAAGACAATATTGTTGCAGCCTCCTACTGGCCACAATTCTTCTTAGTAAACTTCCTCTTTTTCAGAAAAAGAACTTCTCTTTAGTTTGTTCACTTGGACTTGCCAGTGACATTTTTTCTTTAGAGTTCTCAAATAATATGACTAAAAGTCTTAAGACACTGAAAAGGATATTTCAATTCATTCACCAAGCAGTTGGTAGCTCTGTTTCTTCATACTTGTTAACTATGGTGATGGTAAAATCATCTTCATTGCCACAACAAAATTTAGTGTAGTTTACAGTCATTTTACTTGTTCACTCCACATCCTGTTTGCTGTCATCAAAGCCCGTGGTCAGTCCAAGTTTAGTTTAGAAAAATATTCCTGTTTTTTCATGTAATCTGTTTTTAAATGAATTTCAGAAGAAGCTCTTGACCAATAAAAGGAAGCAAGAGGGGGGTATATGCAAAGAAATATGGTTAAAAGACATTTAGTGCCTAGAAGTTGGTATAAACTTCAGAGTTGCTGGTGTATTACAGAGACATGGCTTGAATTCTGAGCTGTGCAGATCTTCTGTTTTCTTCCACAGTATTGCAATATCTCTTAAACAAATGGACCTGAGCTAAATCATGTTCTCTATAAGCCTAAACTGATGACTTTTACAGTGGATGCTTGTCTCTCAGTGTAAGTAATCTATAGTGAACAGTGAACTTTTGGTCCTTTCTGGGATTAATGGCCTTGGTTTTCTGAGTCTGTTATGGTAGATAGGAGAAGACAAATTACTTCTACAAGAGGTTTTTTTCTGTTTTAAATCAGCAGCATTTGGCAAGTGCTCCAAAGTCTTTACATGGCAGCTTCTATACAGTGCAAAATATGTAAATGTTAAGCAACTGAAGAAAATCCTCCTGTCCTCCATAGACTCCTAACTTACTAACTTATGAAATTTAAGATACTCATCACAATAATGCATTTTAATGCCCTTGAGTTTGGAAGGCATCCCTTTTCATAAAAGCATTAAGATCTTTCAGACATCATATCTCTAGTTGGTGTCTGAAGAAATAAAAAGGAAAAATTGTCATCTTCTTGCTGTCCCCTGTACCTGTTTTTCTGCACTGCACTTTATTTAAGGAAACTCCTGTCCTATGCAAATACTTCAATTCATTGCTGTGTTTTTTACTGTTCAGTCACCAGGCACGTTTCCCCCCACAATTCTGGGTGATGAGACTGTAACTTGTTGATTAATCTGTGTATTTCTCTGATTTATCCTCTTTCTTCTGAACTTAATTCTTCCCTTTTCCTGATTAAATAATCTGTTCTGATTTATAAATTATTTTCTAAAGTGTTCCAGAAGCCATGTGTTTTCCTAATTTTTTACAGACCAGCTGTGTGCTTTGCTGAGTGAGCTACATAGTGCAATAGCTTCAGCTTTTAAGCCTTTTCTGGAGCACACAGCATATTTTCGTAATTAAATGTTGATTCTTTTCGCTTACTGGAGCTTCCTATCCTGTGAGTAGAGCTACACATTTCAGCTGCTTAATTTCTACCAACTGTACTTCTCAAGTAACATTGCAAAATGTTCAAAGACTTTGCTGAAAGAGCAGTATTCTTTAGAAATTGCCAGGGTTTCTTACACATTTAATTTCTTTTTTTGCATAAGGTTCTGATTAAGTCATATGTTTAACCCCCTGACCCTACTATGTTATACTGAGGAAAATTTCATTGGCATCTCAAAATTTACTCAGGAGCAGTGGGCTGTTGAGAAAAAGGTATAGAATTAATAGATATTTTTGTATTACAGGTTTTTCTTTTAACATGTAAGAAAGGAAAGACTTAAGAAGAAGGGGAGTGAAGTTCAGCAGGCAAGACCAAGTGCAGTAGTCAGTTTGCCTCACCTACCTCAGTAGCAGGATGACAGCCCTTTAATGGTTGGTACCACTGACCCTTATGTGAGGTCAGCAGGGACTGTTTTATGTAAGCTGGAACATTTGATCTTTTTTCCATTTCTAATAATAATTTACTGCTTTATTTAGATCCTGAAGCTTCATGCCATTAGCAGAAGAACAGGCAATAAAAAAAAATTATTTAAATTCAGAGCACAGGTGGAGGATGAGAGTTTAAGCTCTCCAAGTTGTCAATAGGAAAACTGTAGGAACACTTCTATGTGAGTGCAGAGGAGGAACTCACTACAGGTAACTCCATTACAGGTAACCTGAGTTTTGCTTTGCCTTCTGTGTACTTCTGTTTTTCTGCAGAATGGGCTTTCTGAACAGTGCTTCATGTGTTAGGTTACAAAGCTATTTTCACTGGTTTCAAGTACTCCTTTCATCTTGGTTGTATGCAGGCTGGCTAGGATGGACCCCACCAAAAGACATAATGGGAAGTAAGAAAAAAATACAGCAGGAAAGATTCAACTCAGGATCCAGTTCTGATTAATTTGATTTTGACCTTCCCTTCACTCTTAAGGATCCTGGCACACATCTGAGATTGAATGTCTGGCTCTGCAGTAACCAGCAGGCTCTGTGGAGTGTCTTTTTTGCAGAACAACAGCCTAAAGTATAGATTTCCTTGATTTATGCGGAGTTTCAAATCTGGTTTTCTTCAAACAAGAAAATGGTTTATTGTGAAACAGGTAGAATGGCTATGAAAAGTGGAAAGGAAGAAATAATAAAGTGAGTCCAATAAAACTATGTAAAAGCAGTAAAATCAGCCAACTAAAGAAAAGAAGCTTCCTGAATCAGGCTGTGTGTACTTTAAACACAGCCCACTGTGCCTTGCTATTTCAGGATGTATTGTGTATGGTATCCAGCTATTTTAGAGATAAGATCAAATTTGTAATTCAGATCAGAATGTCCCTCCCAAATGTGAACTTCTTAAGCACTACTGAGTCACAATGGAAGACTGTGCTCCGTGTGGATATAAAAAAACAACTCAAAATGCTCACAAACGTGGAAATTCAGTTTTCTAAATGAAACAGGTTCTGTTTAGAGACCCTGCTGGGCCAGCTGCTCACAACACAGCAGCCCCATAAAGGTGCAGGTAAGTGTGTCAGGACTGCCAGGCTGTGCTTTCTAACACTACCTGGCTGATGGTCTCTCCTGCCCTTCCCAGTTGTGGTTCTTCATCAGTGACAGGAGCAGCCTCTGCTGGAAGACCCAATGTGTGGCTTAGATGCATCAGGCCAGAGAGGAAGTGAAGAGACCTGACCCCCAGATGTCTGGGAAACTAAGTTAACATTACCTTATTCACAGCAATGACAGGGTTCCAGGTACTGGCAGAAAGGTGTGGCTGTTTGATAGGTGGCTGTTGGGACATTCTATGGTTTTTTGGCAAGTTTAGAGTTTTGGGGTATTTTGGTCAGAGGATAGGAAAGGAAAAAACAATTCAAAAAAACACCCCTGTCCTGGATGTACTCTCTAGTTGCCTGCTGGTTCTTCTCTTTCTTGTGAGTGAAATCTGTATGCCTGGGATTTTATTTTACTTCAGTCTTTGCTGACAGTGTGTCCACAAGCACATTGAGAGGCAGGCAGTATCTGCAGTCTGCTCTGGTGACACTGCCAGGGTGGTAGCACAGGAAATGTCAGGAGGTACTGTAGCCATGACATTAAACACCTGTCCTTCAGCTTTATTTGAGCAAAAGAAGGAGCTTTTTTCACTTGTGCAGTATCTGCTTACCTTGCCTCTTGGTGAGTGTTTGTATTCACCTGGTGGCTCTTACTCTAAAGCCTCACAATGCTTTTCCAGGGAATGCAGGTGCTTATGGCTCAGAGCTGGGTTACCCAAGCCCCAGGAGGCTGTGTCTGAACTGCAGCACCCATCCATGCCAATGTGCCATTCAATGACAGCAGCAGCTGTGGCTGAAGGCCAGTGCAGGTGGAGGGAGGAAACTGGATACCAGGAAGCTCAGTTGGTTCTGCAGTCAGCTCAGCTCTGTTCTGTGGGGTGTCAGCACCAGTGCCACAGGGTAATTCCTGCACTGAATAGGTGTCTGCTCTGAGTGATTAGATAGTCCTGCACTTCCTATGCCTGCAGAGTCTAGAGCACTAGATATCATGTAATTGGGCTTTTATTCAGCAAACTTTTGTAAAGTCTTGTCATTTTAGCTTTTCTTTTCAAGTATATAAAAATACCAACCAGGCACAGAGGAACTGTGCCTCTTACCACAGTTGTGAGTGTGCCCAGCTGCCAGCTGTGAGCCCTGGGAAGATGCTCTGAGGATGAGATGAGTGGAGATAGACTCAGATACAAGCAACACGTTTTAACTTTGATTGGCACTTTTTCTTGTCAGTGCAATTTTTCTTACCACCTTTGCCATTTTTACGAATTAGAAGTAATGTAGAGGGAAAATGGGATATTAACACCCAGTTAACTTTGCTGCTCCTCTGAAACTATTCTGTGCTTAGCAGAGCTTGGAATTTCTGGCTCTTGATAAAAAAAATACTGTTTTTCGACGTAAGGCGTTTGGAAATCTCAAACTGGGAGCTGCAGTGGAGTCTCGGCTGAGCTCCAGCAGGTCGGGGCGAAGGCGCGGGGGAGCGCGGCCCGCAGGGGGCAGCAGAGCGGGGCGGCTGCGGCCCCTCGGCCCTGAGCGGCTCGGGGCATGTTCGGTGCCTCCTCCGGGGAAATCAACTCTATTGAAATACGAGACAGAAATGCCGGGTTTCCCTTCAGGAAGCAGTCTGTTCAGAAAGTGACATGCTGCTCCACAAAAATGCTTTTCAGTGTAGAACGACAGTCAAAGTAGCATTCAAGGTGTTAAGGTGCATGAAGTGACTGACGTGAGGAGGAGGATGGTGCTTTCCTGTTAAAATGTTGGTGCTGTAAGTACTCAGGTACTATTGCATAACTCTGTAAGAAGAGAGAAAATTGAGTGGTTCTGAGTCTGAAGAAATGAATTTATGAAGCACAGAAAAAGCTCAGAGTATCTCATCTTGACTGTTCAGTGACACTGTAACAAGGTGACAACCTCCAGAATAGAGCAAGGACAATAAAAACTGGTACTTTAAAAAAAATATACAGCATGATTAGACACACTGGTATTGATGGTGATAATTTATCAAAACCCAGAAGTTCACAGCTGGTAAGAACGCCCATTATTCATGAAAATGTGATGGCTGGAGTTATGCCAGACAAAGATCAATCTAACCATACCATCTGTACATGTGCTTGTGTGCCTTTCCTGCACTGCAGACATCCAGCCTACAGATGAGGAAGTTTATGTCACGTTTCCATCAGGGTCAAAACTTCAGCCAAATATGTTTTTCTAGATGCTTCCTTTGTTGTCAGAAAATCACCTTTGAACTGAAATTACTCCAAATGATGATGAAATCCTGCTTATGGTTACAGCATATTTATGCAGAAAAGGCATCCTATTAAACAGGAAGATTTGTTTGTATGGGTAGGATGCATGAAGTGTTTTAGTTATACTCATCTTCCTTTGCAATTTACGCCCACGTTGGGCACTGTCCTTTGCATAAGGTAAGGAGAGGAAAACAATATTCCATTGAGAAATCTACAGAAATGTTCTGCAGGAATACAATTATGGAGGGCACTTCAATATTTTTTGTCCAATGCCAAATTCTGTAGTATCTTTTTGTCTGTGCTCTCTTCTCTTGTTACTCCCATCAAAATACTAAATGTGAGTATTAGAAGAAAACTCCAAAATTCATAGAAATTCTGTAACTCCAGTCATATGAGAGGTGGGAAATGTACCAAAATGTCTCAATAAGACCTTGCTAACCTGTCTGCTGTCAGAATATTTTGGTGTACTTTTCATTCTAATCCTTTAGCAAAAGTACACTGTCATAGGACAGTGGATTAAGGTTTTGAAAGTGTTTGTTACTCCTCCGTATGGTTTACTAAAAACAAGCTAGAAAATGAACAACTATCAGGTGTTTTCAATGTATCCAGTGCATGCTATTAATATATTGTAAACTCTGTTCTACAGAACTAGAAATTACTGGGATTGTAGATGGAGGAGGACTGGATCTTGTGTTACTATATTAATCATTGGATAAATGTTTCTCTAAAAGGTAGGATTATAGAAATTTCCAGGGGCAGACTGATGGTCTAACATCCTGTTTTCAACAACTCCAATTCCCAGGGCCCCATAGGAAGGCAGATCCCCTCCTTTCCTTCCCCCTGTGTCAGTTGTGTTAGAGACTGCTGTCAGTCTCTCTTGGGTAAATCTGGCTGATAACTCAGGCTGATTTCATGGCAACCAGCTCACCATTCTGCCTGACCTAAAGCTGAGCCTGTAAACCCACCCACAACCAAGTGTGTATCAACCTCTTCCTTCAGGGCTTCTTCACTCTGTGACCTGTGGCAGCAATGGATCTCCAGGTTAATTATAAAAGGCAATAAGACATTTCCTTTGTGCTACTTTAATTCTATTAACCCACATTAATATCCAGAGCATCTCCGTTTACTTCTCAGTTATTATCAGGCAGATCCTAGTAAAAAATGAGAGCACAAGTAGGGCAATTTTCTTGTCATGATTTTTGGTGTCTTTCTGTTCTTGTTCTGTACCAGGGAGAATTGGTGTTTCAGACAGGTCTGTTCTGAGCACTCATTGCTATCCATACCCCTCTTGTATCTGTTTTCTCTGCTTACATCCAAACTGTCATGCATGTGACTGTGTATGTCTGAATTTTAAAAAGCTTTGTGAGTTCTTCTTAGAGAAAGCAAATGGGAAAAGAATACCCTTGCAGAAGCTGCATTTTGAAATAAATACAGCAGCCCTACACTGTTTGCTTTCCATGCAAAGCTGCAACAAAGAATTTAAACACACCTCTTGATATGCCATTTCTGTTTATTCCTGCAAGGTGATAAAATTCTGCCCCAGCAGGAAATATAGGAAAATGTGCCCTATTAGGCCAACTTAAGGAGGCTTAATAGAATTCCATTAGTTAGTCAGTCCAGCCACTCAAGTAGATTTTCAGTCTTTCAGTAACTCCTCTCAAAGATTTTCTGAGGTGGGAGTGGTGCTCTGTTTTCTTGTAATAAACTCCTCAAAGAAGTAACCTGGGTAGGCCAGAACTGCAGCAAAATACCCAAGCAAAGGGAGGTTATGAGAAAAAGAACAGCAGCTAATTGTTCAGTGAAATGCAATTTTTAAGTTAATGCTAATGACAGAAGTTTTATCTCTTTCTGGACTGCAGCATCCTGAAGGATGACACATGGGACATGTGGGGAGTGGCCATCCAGATTCACAGATACAGTGTGTGACCAAATGTATAAGTGGTGAGGTGTGTAAATCCATTTCCTTTCTAGGACCAATTTAGAGGGAAGTCCCCTAGGTAATATTTAGTCATGCTGGCTCAGCTGTTATTAAGTACCTTAACTATTTAGTCCTTCCTACGTTCCCTCCTAATAACTTTAGTCCAGTTAGACTCAACATTATCTTCTGTATTGATTATGACTTTACTTTTTTTATTTTTTTCTATTATTATGATGACTTATGCACAGAGGAAATGAGACAGTTCTTGGTGAGAGGATTAGAAAATTTCATCATACTGTAGATACAGAGATGTCTGCTAGAATACTTTTAGAGCTGGAGGGACCCCAGTTTCCTCTTGAAGGTCCCCTGATTTCAGTCATAATGACCTGCTGTTTTATGGTAAAAATACCTCCCCTTCCTCCTCTTTTTATATGACTTCTAATAAACTTATTTTTAGTATGTAGAGAGGAAATAAATAATAGAACAAATAGAAGATCTTTCACTTACACTAAACAACTTTTATGGACAACTTCCTGTCCCAGCTGTGTGTGTGAACAGGCAATGGGTTGTGAGAGTCCATTCAGGACTGCTAAATTCCCATATACATCATTCTGATATGAGAGAACATGGAGGTCTTAAACCAGATCTGAAACAAGGGAGAAGCCAAATAACTGAGAACTTCTGTAGCATCTGCACAGATGTTCCAGACAAATGCCTGGTTTCCATCATCCTCTGCCCTGAAGCAGGGCTGAAGTCAACCACTTGCTATTCTGGTACTCTTATCATAAGATAGAGCTGAAGCAGAATATTGGTTTTGCCCTCTTACTCTTCTGTGTTTCCTTTCCTGTGGAGAAACAAAATGAAATATTTCATCTTCCCCTTTTAAGTCAGTTGTGACTTCTTTTACACATGTAGAGATTTCCTGTCTTAATGCTCCCACTCCCTGAAATATGTACATTCCTCACACCTATGGAAGAACTTGAACTCCACAATTTATTTCTGCCTCTAAAATTTCCTTATTTCCTGCTACAATGACAATGCTGGAATCAGAAGAGATCTGATCATTTGCTATTATCTCTAGGGAGTGGAACATGATTTTAAATGCATCCACCTGGCAATATAACAGTGGGTGTGCCTGTTTTCTACACTCCTACCTACCGTAACAGGTTCCATTGCGTGATCTGGCCAAGCCACACCCCTGTGTGAACAATGCTGCTCCTGTGCTGCATTATTTTTATATGACATCTCTGCTGAACTGTCCTGCTTGCCTGACTGACTACACCAAACCTGCTGCTGGAGAATGAGTGACAGGCTTCCAGCATTTCATGTGCATCTCGAGCCACATTGCTGTGGGCTGTGACCCACTTGTGAACTGAATGGGAGACCTACATGGAAAAGGAAATGCTGAAGATGAATCAGGGGGTGGTACTTTATCTGCTGAATCAGAACTGCATTGATGCCCTATACACTTCAGCAACATCTGAAGTGATGCTATCTAGATCCCTTAGAATTTGTGACTGAAAAATTAGAGTGCTATCTTTTTATTCAGATACAGACACACATGATAAATTAAACTGTCCTATATTTGTCTCAATCCATTTCATATTTCTCAGTTGATTTTAAATTCCAGTCTTTTTTTAAATTTAATAAATCAAAAGTCAGGACTATAGAAGTGTACAATTATGCAATTATGATTTACACGCATACTTAATGAAAAGCCCTCCCAAATAAAGGTGAAAAATACCTTGTTATTGAAAAACCTGCCCTTCTAGGGCTTTCCAGCCTTCTTTAAAATCTTAGTAGTGGTATTTTTGTTTCTCTATAATCTGCTTTTAACAGTCTGGCTCTACAGATCATGTCAACCAGGTGTAATTTTCATTTTTCCCACTGCTTGGGGTACAAACTGTGTGAAATGCACTGACATGGATGCATAAAGGGACACAGCAGAATCCTGGTACTATTGTCATTACCTGATTGGCTTCAGTGGACTTGCTCTGTGGTCATGCCCAGATACAGCTTTTCTGACTAACCCACTCCCTTTTGTCCCTTCTGTCTGTTCCAGGGGAAATTACTGTCCATGTGGCATTGTATTACTTATTGACCTAGCTAGCATTTTTTTGCTTTGTTGCTACATAGTTGAAAATTATTTTGAGAACTCAACAGGAAGATGGACTTTGAGTAGAAAGTAGGACAATTAAAAGCAGAAGATATTAAAAGAAACATTTTCTACAATTGCAGTCTGTGACTCTACATTATCAGTAGAGATGGAAGCAAAGTATTATGGCAGGTAAGTCCAGGAATTTAATTTTTACTCAATTCAACCATAACTGAAATAATTACATAAAATACATACTGAGGGCTTTGCACAAATAAAATGTGTATTCTGCATTTCAAACTCCTGATGTGAGAATTCCTAATTATAGATTTATGTGTGTGAGATCAGCAGGAAAGGCTCTGAGTTTTTGCAGTAATCTTGTATTAGCCATGTACCAAGCATGAGAGCAAACAGTTCTATCAATAGGTCTGAGAAGTGATTTGATGCTTGTAGCTAAACCAAGCTGAACATTCAGGTAGCTGTATGTGTTACATCAAATCAAAAGGGTAACTGTAGCTGCAAATGCAGCAAAGATGCATTTGCAGTGAAAGACAAAATACTACTCAAGAGAAAAACTGCACTGTATTATATATTGCATATAAGAGCACCTATGGCAACTGACTTTGGGGGCTCAGTTTCTGATATGTGTCAGGCTGTTTTAGCAGGCTAAAATTTTCACATGAACTATAATATCCAAAAAAGAGAGCCTGATAATTACATGGGGCTGAGCTAAATGTGTCTTTGAGAATACAATAGTGAGAGCTGGCAGAAAAGAAAAAACAGCTTTCAGGAAACATCATTGATCAAGCCTCCAGTTCTTACTAAGTCTGGTTCTGAAATGTTTTACATGCATCTGTCCATTTGATAATCTCTGCTATAATGGGTTTCATGCCTTAGGGATGATGAAGGCAGAATAGATCTTAATCCCCCTGGAAAGTGAAGACTATTAGAAGTTAATTATAACCTCATTTTTGTAGCAATATGAACGGGACTTTATAACCTTAATGACCACAGGTGTGAGTTCTTGTACAATTTGTGACTGCAATTATTCCCACATCTCCTAGGATTAATATTCCACTTGATAATGTATTACAGAACTTTTCTTTTTCCTCTGGACTGTGTAAGCAATTAGCCTGAAGATGGACAGGAGAATTTTGATTTTAAAAAGAAATCAGCCTTTTAGCATGTCTACATTTAGGCAATTTGTGTCAGTAAGACCAGGCTATCCACTCCTGCTGTTCTAGGAGGGCAGACCTTCCTCCTCCATGTACTGCATGCTCTATGTCCATCTTGTGATCAAGGGCTTTGCATAGAAAAGCATGTTGATTCTGTGCCATCCCACTTCATTTTTCCTACAGCCTAATGGTCTTTGGGCCTCCTGGGAAAAAAATATTTCAGTAATGCTGGTGATGGGAAACAGTGTACTTACAAAAAACCAAAGGTGTCTACACTTAAAATTTCTTGCTGTTTCCATGTAATTATCTTAGCTTTTTCACAATAACTATTGCTTCAGATATTCATAGTGTAGTGTAATTGTGTAATTAACCTACTGTGCCTTTGGACCATTGTAGTCAGAAAGCACTGGCAGGTTTTGAACTGAAAGCTCAGCATCCTGGTTGGATTATGTTCTGCCACCATATTGTATACTGTCTATGAGCAGTCTGTATGATAATGTATATGTTTTGGGCAGTCTGTCCAGCTGTAAAAATCAGCAGAATAGGGTTAGTTTAGAATAGTTTCAGTCAAACTATTTCCTGAGTAGTGACTTACTTTCTATTCCTCCATCTTGTTTCTGTAAACTAATGCCACGTCCCAAGCAGAGTATGAAGGGCTCCCAGCAGTGTACAATGACTCTTGCAGGAAAAAAGAGCTGTAAACTGTGGCAAATCTACTTCAGATTATTGGAACCAAGGAGGTAAGGTCATGGGGCCTGTTTCAGGGACAAGCTGAAACCAAGCAGAGACTTCTCCCTGTGGTGTCAGGGACTGAACAGGGGAGACTGTGGAGAAAGAGGGAGTGACTGTGTTAAACCTCCAAAGGGGGTGAGAGAGACTGGCAAACGTGGAGTAATGAGCTGCAGCCATGAATATGTGCAGAGTGTGCCCAAGGCAAGCAAAGCTGGGCATGGGAGCACCTTTGCAGAGCAGAGGAGATTTGTTGCTTGCTAGAAGCTGTCACCTCTAGTACTGTTGGTGGGGAGTCAGTCCTGCCCAGGAGGACAAGGGAGTGTCAGAGGTCCTTTGACTGGGGAGCTATCAACAATGCAAACCCACATTCTGGGGACCTTCTGAGTTGTAAGCCTGTCTTCATGTTTCATAGCCCTAATAGCTTGTTTTCCATGAGCTTACCCAGCTACTTTTTGGGAGCATTTGAACTCTCCATGATCAGTGATTCTTCTGACATAATTTTCACACAGAAATGTGGTTCCTGGTTTTCTTCAAATCCACTGTTCTCAAAGGTAGGAAATAATGAACAGCTGTTCCCTGTTAACTTCTGCATAACAGTCACGATCTTCTATGCCTCTGTCACCCATTCCCTGCCACTGTCTTTTGTCCAAGCTGAAGATCACAAATTTGCTTCTCCTTTCTTAATCCAAAAATAATTCTAGAGTTCTTTTTTTCAGCTCTGCTGTGTATGCCCCATATTGCTTCAACAGCTTCTCTTGATCTTTCTTTTTGCCACCTGGGGAGTCCCAGATGTTCACTCCATACCAGTGGTTGGCTCCATAATTCCTTTAGTGTAGGCAGAGCTTTGGGGATGAAGAAAAAGGTGTTCCAAATGTTGCTTTCATGCAGAAGGATCACACAGGCTACACAAGGGGTGAAGAGACTGCAAATGGTTGCATGGTCAAGTAGCAAGGCAGCAAAAAAAATACTCTTATTACTACACTTGTGCATCTTCTTGGCAGGGGAAGGGAAGGTGTTTCTGAGAGTATCCAAAATAGGGAGACTGCTCACCATGCATGTAGGTTATTTTTTCTTGGAGGATATTAATTTGAGGATTAAAATAAAGATGCTCCTTTTCAAACTAATATTGGTAAATCAAATAAACATGTCTTTCTGCTATTTTCCAAGAAATGGGGAGAGCTGCAACTGAGAAAATAATATTTTTATTGTCTGTCTATTATTCATGGACAAGTCTTTTCCTCATCTGCACTTCTAAAATTTCCATCAAAATTATCAATATTCTCAAAGTTGATGCAGACCTTGCAAATTTTCTCAGAGTTCTGATTATTGTGCCTTACTCTCTTATGTTAGTGATTATTGTGCCCTACTCCTATCGTATAGGAAGTCCTTTCCCTAGTGTAGTGCAAGTTTAGTCTCTGACTGTTCTTAGGAAAGCAGTTGTGTTTGTGCCTTGCAGTGACTGGGCAGCCCCACATCCACACCTTGTTCCAGAATGAAATACAGTCCAGAAGATGCAACTTGTAACTAACCAGAGCAATCTCACAGGTCTGTGAACTCCTTCTCATCTGAAACCACAGAGGTCACCAGCTGTCTGCATACCAGAATTTAAATAGACTCACCAGAATGACCAGGAGCACGTGCTAAGGGATAACCCCACGGGTAGACAGCATACTTGTGAAGGAACATGTTCCTGCTGATGATGACACACCTATTATCCACCTGCAAACCCACAAAAGCAGCATTACAAGCAGGACTTAAGACAGGGGGTGATTCATAGAGAAATGCAATTGTTTGTAGGAACAAGACACTTTGCCACAAAAAGAAACGTCTAACACTCAATCTTGCCTTGAGAGAAATACAAGTGGATGTTCTAATTCATCTGCCTTGGGCTATATTACCTTCCACAGGAGGAGAAGAGAATAGTAATTGGGAAAACAGCAAAAAAGATGCTGAATACTAAATGTGGATCCTTCATTCATTCCTCTGGCTGGGCAATAATATCTTCCTCTCTTGCTCAGATCCTTGTCATGCCGATAGCTCAATATCCTGCCCTGGGGACAGAGAGCTGAGAGGCAGAAGGGAGCAGAGGCATTGCACACAGAGAGGGTGAGGCACCCATAGCTCAGTGCAGTTCCCATTTTTCCAATGCAGATTTCCTCTCTTCAGTTCTCTGGTCGTTACCATCTTAACAGGTAAGGACATTGCATAGCCATAACTCTGTTTTCTCGTGGTCTTAATTTAATTACATGGAGTCAGGAGATAAATTATTTTTTAAATGTTGTTTAAGTTATTTGTTCAGTCATTTCTTTCAAACAAAAGCATCTCCTTTGCTTATAACTCCCTTGATTACTGAGGAATGTAGTGCTCATGACAGATGTCCCAAGGTTGCAGATGAAGACTGTGTGCCTAGGCCGTGTAGGGCAGTATAGGTTATGGCGTTCCCTCAGCCCAGATGCGGAAGAGCCGAGCATCTGAAATGCTGAAGTCCACACCTGCACTCTGGCTCGGGGCCAGCCGGCTCGGGCAGACCACGCTCACCTTGTTGGACCTTTGGCACTGAGGCGGTTGCTGTCATCCACGCACTGAGCGGCACCGGCTTTGTGCCTGTCAACCCCGAGGCTGGCCGGGATCTGCGTGTTTCTGATGAGCCTGGTACCCATTCCTGGGGCAGGGACAACAACTGACAGCCTGGGTGGCTCACGAATTGCCGTGGGAAGAAGGGGAGGACAGTGCTCAGCTTTCACACAACTCTCTTACAGCGCTCAGAGGTGGGTGCCGGAGATCGGGACTGAGCGGCCGCCAATGGCTCCTGCGAGCCCCAACCCCCGTTTTGCAGTGCCGGGGGTGGCTGTGTGACAGATGGACCTTTCTGGGTCTCCCCTCGGAGCTCCTCTCCCAGGCTGCACCCAATATTCCCGCGAGCAGAGGGAATGCCACCCTGCCCTGGCACCTCAGCGTCCCACAGCGACTTTGCCCAGTGTCACGGCGCGGGAGGCAATCGGGCGCTTGGGCGGCCCGAGAGCCGGCGCGGGGCCGCGAGTTCCGCGGGGCGGAGGGGGAAGCGGAGCCCGCGCAGCCCCGGCCCGCCCCCGCCCGGCCCCTGCGGCCGCCCGCGGCCAAGTGCGCGGGGGCGGAGCGGCGGCGCCGGCCCGAGGAGCCGCAGAGAGCGCTGGCCCGGCGGCCCGCGGGGATGCTGCGCTACAGCTCGGGACTCACGGTGACCGCCACCACCCCCCGGAGGCCGCCCGGCGACGGCGGCCGCTCCCGGCGGAAGGTGCGCGGGGCAGCGCGGGGGGGCGGCGGGGAGGTCCCGCGGGCGGGGTCGCGGGGCCAAGCGGAGGCTCGGCATCCCCCCTCGTGGAGTTACCTGCGGAGCGCCTTTCTCTTTTTAACCCCCCCTCACCCCTTTTCCTTATATTCGGTGCTTTCGGGTGAAGCTTGGGGTGTGCGAGAGCATCTTTTTGTGCGTTGTTTGTAGGTGTGGGGAAAGGAAGAGTTTTTGGGGAGTCCTGCAAGGCTTTTGTAGTTCTAGACCCTGGCCTGTTCTGTAAACCTGCGGAGAAGGTGTACTAGTGTTGAAGACTTTCCCCGCATCATTGAAATGTGTCTGGATATTTACAATGCGAACTCGCCTATCCTATCCTGAGAAAACTCACTGTAATGATTTAGATGGCAATAGTAATTTAACTGTTTAATCAGTTCCTCAAACGAAGATATGTAATTTGCTGATTTTTAAAAGTTTTTCATAAATGCACTAAATTACAACCATTGGGTTGTTATTTAGTGCATTTATGAAAAATTTGCATTTATGAAAAATCTGTTTGGCTTCTAAAAAGTTGTTAAAACTCAGGCAGATATGATAGGAATGTCTCTACAGCCACTCAGCTTTAAATAGCCCTTTTCTTCCTTCTGTAACTACACTGCTATCATTGTGAATGTTGATTCCACATGAGAAGAAAGAAATCAAAAAAAGTGATAATCTTATCGTTACCAAAAATACATCTATGTGACCATGATGTTTCTTGAATTATGCAGTTATTGTTTTGATGCTTCAAAAATACGAGTTAATAATCTAAAAAATTAAGAACGGTTTTGCATGATAGCAAGAAAGTCAGAGTGGTCTTCCTGACAAAAAGATCCCTGGTCTTCATAAAAAATGAAATTGCTCATGCATAAGAAAAATTACAGTGACTTGAAAATCACAGGTATGTTCCCTATATGTCTTCTGTGTTCCAATTGAGTTTCCCTGTTATAGTGTTTCTTAAAGAAGTTACAGTTAGGGAACTTCTGTTCAGGTGATCAGCTTCTTATTTTAATCCCCTTGATAGATTTCTTGGGAATGATGAACTGCATTTGATATATTCTTTTAAGAAAACTGGTAAGAATTTAATTTTTGATTACAACCCACTGGGAAGCCGTTGTCCCTTTTTTTAGTGAAGTGTGGCTCCCTTACCATGAATTGTCAGAAGAGGAGAGAGAGACAATTAGAATAACTGCTGAATAAAAGGAAGATATGTGTCACATTCCTGTGTGCCTGTGGTCAGAGGAAAGTGCCCTTTAATTGTGTGTGGAATCTCACGGGAGAGATTTCATAAATGGAGCAGGCTAATCAACAGATAAATAACCAAAGAAAGTACTTTCTTTTTGCTTTTTAGGACTGAAATTAAACAAGCACTGTTTGTCTGCTTTCACCTTCAAAGGTCTAAAGCCAGCAGTCAAAGGGAAGATTTTTTAGCCATTGAACTGATAAAGTAGTAGGTAGTTATTCTACAAATATATTATCCCCATTTCTTTTGTCAGTATCAACAATATTAAATTCTGGTGATGTAGAGCTCCAGGGCTGGTTTGAAGCTAGATCAATATTGAACCACATCTTTTTTTTTTCTGTGGGGATCCTGTAAAATGCTTAGAGACTGGTTGCTAGTAGAATAGCCTGTATTGCTGTACTAGTAACTTTGATTATTCTATAACAGCATTGCTCATTAATTTAACAATTAATTTTAATGAAAAAATCTGCAATTATGAGTTAATTCTGATTAATGCCTTTCTGGGTGCTTTGTTTTTTTGGAAAGGGGGAAGAAGAGGCTGAAGAACATTACTTGAACTGAATCCATCATCTGTATTTGTTTTAAGTTGCAACCTAGTGATTTGAGTAGGATGGTAAACATACATGTGGATTGTGGATCTGGGCCATGGATTCTCAACATTTTAAACTAAACTAGATTGGCTTTTTTTCTTAACTGCCATATTGCAGTTGCTCTCTCCTCTGTGCTGTCCCACTAGCCTCTTAGAAATTTGGTAAAAAACATGTTTTCACCTATCGCTTTTCATTGCAGTCAGGAAGCTTCTGTGGTCTGGTGTTGTGTTGAGGTGAACCTATCCAGTCCTTGCTTTCCTGTCTGTGTCTTTGTTTCACAAATGATGTCTGATGAGTTTTGGAAATGCCACTCATGGGTTGATGGTGTCAAAAAGCCAGGAGTGAGCATAAAATGTTGGTACAATTAAGATTCTTTATAATGTTGACTTGCCAAAGGTGCAGATGCTGCAAATTAAACAAAAGTCAGACAGTCTTGCAGGATTCTTAGAAAGATACCTTGTTCTTCTTCTACCCAGTATTTCTTTTTAAAATTTATGCTCACAAAGTTACAATGTTAATGACATTAAGGTAAGGTGGAAGTCACGTCTGCCCCTGTTTTCTCTCATTTGTTCTTACTGTCAGTAAGCAGATGAAGGAAATTGAATTGCAGCTCTTTCCCTATTGGAGTAGTTCTCATTCTCCCCATTTTCTTTCTGCATTGCCCAGTTTGCTTGTGAAAATTAATTTTTCATCCTCAGTTGTACATTATCCTGCCCCTGTTTGGCACTGTGTCAAGGCTCTTCCTGTTAGGATTTCATTTCCATTTTAAGGCATCACTACAGCAGCGTTTGCTGTGGGAGGAGGGCTTGCTGTGATTTCCATGTGAGCCTGCTCATTGATTTGGTAAGGAAACTCACCGACAAATGGCACAGAGTGTTGTTCCTTCAGGAAGCCCTGCAGAGCAAGAGCAGTGCATGTACAGTGTTTAGAACTGCTCCTGGGGGCTGGAGGAAAAAACAGTGCCTGTTGGTTTTCCTTTCCAATCTCTGTAGTGTTTCTGAATTTTAGCAGATGGGTCTGTAGTGCTGTCCTTAGGTAGAATGCATCATCTGGTGCCTAGAGGAGCTGCTCTGCATGGCCACTTTATCCATTGGTGCTGTTTCCCCAGGGATGCTGAGGAAGTCCCATTGTTGTAAACAATGGCAGAGTACAGCCAGTGTAAGTTTGTTCTAGCAAGGAACTGGGTGGTTCTGTGCCACTGCTGTACAAACCTTGCTGGGCACAATTTCAAGGCTGGAATCCTTATGATTGCCAGCTGGGGTGGGGTAAGTCCTTTGGGGGTAATAGATAAGGCAAGGTGAAAAGGGCAAGAAAAAACAGCTTAAATGCTGACAACCTTGTGCTGTTCAGTGGTTTTAGTCTCAACAAATGACTGTTGTTAATTTATATTTCCAGTGTAGTTGTGATGACGTGACTGCTATCTGTATTGGACTTCTGTGATTTCCTTCATAGCAGTCCTGTGACACCTGTGATGTGAAGGGCAGTTGTGTTCACTCACTGGTGTACAGGTACAGGGATAATTGCTTATTTACAATCACTGCAGTGTGTATCTCTGTTGGCTATAATTAGCCTCATACTGATTAATAGGCAAGTTATTTGCTTCAGAGATTCATACACAGCCTCATTCTCCTAACTTTGAATTGCCAGTCATTATCTGTTTCAGGCATTTTTAATGTTTTATCCTAGCAATATGTTCATTCCATTTTGTCCAGTTTTCCTTTGTTCAAAATCACTGTAAGAAAAAGGTAGCCTCATCTCTCACCTCCTGTACAGCACAAATTCACTTCCATTTCCTATTTATGGCTCTGGGCTTTGTTTGCCTACATGGAGGAATGCCAGTCTGTGTTTCCCTTCTTGTTGTAAACAGGAATCTTTTAAGAGGAAAGAGCCTTAATAAGCTAATGGGAGGAAAGGGCATGAGGAAATAGATGAGGAAAGGTGAAGTTAATTACCTTATGAATCAATGAGTTCTAAAGATGAGGAATTCATTATTATTATTATCTGGATAACTAATCTGTAAGTAGGAAGTACCATCAGCTTCTGTAGTATGTAGAGACAGTCTGGTGTTCTTAGAACAAACATAGCAGCCAATCATTATCAAAAGCCAATGTACCAAGTTTCACAATTTTAAAATGCATTTCATTGTTTCAGTATTCTTTAGCAAATATGAAAGCATAAACTGCTTTTAAGTTTTGGGGGCTTTGTGTCACTTTGTGGCTTCTTGTTCTAGATTTTCTAGCATATGGATGAATGATAAATTAACAGGGAGGAGGCCACTGCACAAAACGTTGATTTTACAGATATGTCTACAGAAAAGGTTATATTTCACCTTGATATTCTTATAGACTTTTCCCCCTTTTTATTCTTTATAATACAGACACATCTCACATATTTCATAAGAACTTTATCTGTCTCAGGACACTGTTTCTTACTGGCCTTGCAGACCTGAAAGACCAAATTGAGAGGAAGATGGAAGGCAGTACCTAATATTTCTAAAATACTGTTGAGAACATACCAGTAGTCTAAATGCTATTGATTTGTCCTCTCAACAGATTTAAAGAGATGCCAGAAAAAAAATTGTGAAGTTGCAGATAGTTTTTCCAATTGTTTTTGCTTGGGAAGAAGAAAAAATTAAAGCCTGTTTGAAAAGTTGAAAAAGGTCTTTTGTCTGGCAACAGAAAATAGGGGTGTGATGTTGTGATGCTGAATAGTGGTCTCTGAGGAAGTTGTATTGTAAAGAGGCTTGAAAATGCAGTCAAGGCAGCTTAAATGATTTGAAAGATGGTTGGAAGCAATGAATTGTGAAATGGTAACATTTGGGGACTATGGGAAGGGCTTTGCTGCAGTGCTCTGAATGCAGTGAGCAGAATTTGTTGCCATTTTCAAGGCAAAAGGAGGTGCTGCAGTGACCAAGATGTGAGCTGTTAGCTGGGACAAGTGCAGTGGGAAGGTGGGTGTGAAAGAGACACACACATTCAGCATGACTCCTGGGGAAACTGGAGAGATCAGATCAATGAGATGCTGGGCTGTAGAAGAACAGTGATGCTGGCCCACAGTAATCATGAGAGAGATACTTAAGAGGTTTTGAGGAAGAGCTTTAAGAGCTCTCTTTGTTGCCAGCAGACAGCTGGGATTTTACAGGAAGGTATTGGACAGCTTTGAGTTTGGACAGCCAAATTTCTCATTTCATCATTTGCCATGCTCTATTTAGGACTTGGAATTGTTTTCCACAAAAATGTCTCATGAATAGGACTAAGACCAAAAGTTTTAACCAAGTTTCTTGTGTGAAATGTATTGCTTGGAAAACACCATTAAAGCAAAGATGTCTCAGCCCAAAGCAAGGCAAACTGCAGCTGGGTACAGAACAGTACCATGCCTGCTGGCAAGAGAATGGCTGTTCTAAAATCAGATGGGAAAAAACACCTCCTAACTTTTTTCTGAAGTGTTTTGAAGCTTTATGAACCATTTGTGTGTACCAGATTTCAAGAATGCTCCTATTTCACATTCACTGGAGTTGCAGTACTGAGGTATCCTTGGATCAAATACCTGGTTATATGCTGAGCAGAAAAGAAGCATTTACTCTAAAATACACTGTGTTTCTAAATAATCCCTTTTGAAGAATAAAATTATGCCAAATCAGCAAACAAAATTCAGAAAGTAGAAAATTATTGTTCTGTTATCTCAGCTCTCAGTATCATTTATGAGTACCTAAGAACAATTTGTTGATTGAAATGGATTTTTTGCTATTTCAGGTACATAATTATGGGAATAGCCTTGAATTATTTTTTGCCAGCTAAAAACCCCTTTAACCTTAAAAAAAAAAAAAAATCAGCTGTGTGGTAGAAAACAGAGAATAGTAAGCTCAAAGCTGAATCTCAGTACCATTCATTCTGTAGAGCAAATTGTTAAAATCATTTTTGTAACACCTGAATCTTGTTCTTCTTTCAGATGAATGTGTGTAGGCTACGCTTAACAGTGCCACCTGATGAAGTATCACAGCCTGAACAGGGACCAAAGGAAACTGAGAGAAAGAAAAGTGTAAGTTTTAAAAATCAAAGTTGAATTCTCTATAAATAAGAAGTAAACATTGCCCTCCATAGATGTTGATATTTGTTATTTTGACAGCCCAAAGCCCAGTCATCTTAGAAGACTTAAGAACATGTGGAAGGTCATCAAGTTGGGTGTGAGCTTTGAGGCTACATTTTGGAGTTTGGGATGGCAAAACTGCATGCAAAATAAAACAGTGGTATAGGAACAACAGAGATTTGTGACTGAGGTATCTTTACAACTTGATCATTTGATATTTATGTATCAAAGAGCAGGAAAACTGCTGCTGGTAACATGATCCCGTATTGAACAGGATCCTCTTGATCCTAAAAGAGCATTTAATATTTCATGTAGGCTCAGACTTCATGTGCAAGATTTGGGCATTAATGTAGTTGGTGTGCTGAGGATCGTTGATGTTTGTGTGCCAGCTAATTTCAGTAAAGGTGATGTACAAATAAGAAATTAAAGAATTCAAGATTGTTCTGAAGCGAAAGGGATTTTGAAGGTCATGTGCTTAAAAGAGTTCAGGAGGCCATTTGTTTTGCAGAAGTGAGTAGTGTGCACACAGAAAAAAAATTTACAATCTGCTTTGGTGCAGAACTTGTTCTATAAGAACTGTTCACTGCAAGAGGTGATGTTTAATTAGCCTTAAGGATGAAGACTAAAAAGGGAAGCTGGACGGGCTCCACAACTTCATCACATTTACACTTTGATAAACCAAAATTAAACAAGTTGATGAAGTTTGCCAGACTCAATGTCTTACAATAGGAAGTATGACAGCAGAAAGAAAAACAACAATAGGGTTTAGTAGAAATAATTTCTTAGAGATAATGAAAGGCAAAAATTACTGCGAAAGGCATTCTAAGCAATAAAAATAATTGCAAAGTAACATTCTCAAGATAAGGATTCCTTATCAGTTGTTTTTTGTCCTGAAATCTTTTATACACTCAGATTTTCATATACTGGTCTAGCACAGTAATTGGTTCTTTAGGATCTAGAAATGTTACTTACAAAATAGTTTAAATAGACCTTAATGCAAAACTAAATTTGGGCCACCATTAAACAGTAATAATTCATTTTGTACAGAGGTGTTTAGGTGTAGCACTTAGAGTAGCTCCTCTGTCAGTCTCTTGTCAGCTTGTGTCTGATTGCAGCAGCCCTCAGACTGGCCTAAGTTTATGGGCCCATTGCCCTAAGAGGAATCTGAGTTTGCTTTTGAGGAGGATGGATATTTACTCATGCCTTACTCACTTTATGGTGCTGAGTAATGTCATAATGAGACAGAATTGTTAAGGATTAGGGCTGGACAATTTGTAGTGACTTTCTTATGTAACCAATGTTTTTCTCTGTGGGACCTTGTATTTAATGAGCTGTTATTTTCCCCATAATGCAAGTAAAGGCAAGAGGGCTTTATATCAGAGAATGTTAAGGAGAGAATATGAAGATAATAAATACATTATTTGATTCTATGTGCAAAACAGATGTTTAAGAGATGGGTCCTTAAAGCTGAGACCAGAAAAAACCATATGCAACATAAGTATTGTATGTTCTGAGTAGTTTCTAAATTCAGTACTTTGAGACAATTGAAAGACTTGAAAGTCAGGCTTCAGAGCTAGGTGGGATTTACTCAGCCAGTTTCATAGCAATTAAAAAACACTGAGGAATTGTACCAACTGCTTGTGTTTTATAATTTCTGTGCGATAAAGAAGAATACCTCACAGATAGTATAGCCATGGTGTATGGCAGCAGCTACAAAAAAAAGTCACTGCTCATGAACTGTTTTTCCTCAAGTCTCTAAAGTCAGACAGCAGTGTATTACTTGTAGATTTTTATTGTCTGTGTAATCAATTGCTTTATGTATTTGAATTAGTTATACAGTAACTTACAGTGCACTCATGCCTCATGATTAGTCATGCTGTGATGCTTTTACTGCACAGTTTAATTAAAAAAAACTTCCTAAAAATACTAATCATGTATCTGCTGATCACTTGTTTTCAGCTGACTTCATGTTAATGAAATAGCTTAAAGCACTTTGAGAACAAGTTTTACAAATGTTAGATAATCCTTACACAGTCCTGTGAGAACTGTGACCCTTTTTGGAAATAGGGATAATAGAAATTAGGGAACTGCTCTGTTTTCTACCTTGCACTTTACAATTTAAGGTCAAAAAAATCCAGCTTCAGCAAGAATCAAATTTAACATCAGATCCCTTGTTGGAATCTAGTGTTCTGTGCTGACTTTAATTGCTGACTCCTAAGAAAATGGGAACATGAAAAATGCTTTTTGTATTTACAATACATTAGTGTGACTTACAGAAATGAGCTGCAGGGGTAATCTGTGGGATTGCACAGTTTTTGCTGGAGCTCTCAGCCAAGTCAGGCGGTCAGAGCCTGGCTGCAGGTGCTCTCCTGTTTGGGCAGGACAAGTCTCTGCCTCTGCTGCTGAGGGAGGAGAGAAAAGACCTTGCAGTGTCACAGGGAACGCCAGAAAACTATAAATACACCATGGTGTGACATTTGGTTGTAATCTCCTCTTTGAAATCTTTCATTAGAAGGAGGTGATTGTGAGCTGCCCTAATGTGACATGGTGCTGGCTCACTGTGTTTGTTACTTTTCTGCATCTCTCAGGCTCAGTACCATTAAGAGGTGTTTCAGTTCAGAATCAGGAACTACACAGCAGCTCTTGCTAGTGCTGTTCCTCCCAATAACTTGTTTTGCTGCTTGATGTCAGACCAGAAGGGATTCTTCATCAATTCTGTTGGTAGCTCTTGCCTTAGCCTTTTTCATTGGAGTCCAAACTTGGCAGGAAATTTATGTTGTATTTCATTCAATCTGTATCAGTGCAGTAAATTTCTAGTAAATTTTTACTGCTATGCATCCATTGAATAAAAATGAACGTGTAAGAGATTAAAAATGAAATTATGGATCTGGGTGGTTTTGTTGCAAGAAAATTGCTGCAGGCAATACTGTACTAGGATGGCCTCTCCCTGCCTTTTATGACAGGCTAGCAGATGGTACAGAGTTAGAAACTGATCTCAGAAACTGAAGGGGGAGTGAGTTTGTGTCAGGTTGAATTTTTTATACTCATATTTAGGATATGAGACCCTGAAAGAAGGATATGAGAACTTAGCCCACAGGTAGAGGCTGGTTGGTTGGGCTGTTTGAATTGTCAGTACTTTAGGTAGAGAGAATCACAGACTATTCTGATTCTGTTCCATTATTCCTGTCCATGACAGACAATGGGTGACAGTAGTGTGGGGCTGTTTACTTCACCATGAAGTACAAAGGAATGTTGTGCTTGGCAGATTGTATGCAAAATCTGCATATCCTGAAGCCTCTCTTGTCTTGCATAATAAAGGGCTACCAGACAATTGTATTGTCCCTCTTTGGGATTGGGCTTGTTTTTATCCATTGGTCTCTTTCTTCACTGTCATGGTTAAATTTGGAAGTGTCATTGGAAGCTGCAGCTAAGCTTTTGAGGGCAGAATGTGAAGATATGTATAGACAGACATTTCTTTTTCATTTGGCTACTTGGACAAGAGAATGAAAATGAGATAACACTCTGGAAATCTGTGTCACTTTACTGTAGTCTGTGGCTGTCAGCCAAGTTTGAGCAGTGTTTAGACTTAAACTCAGGTTGGAACTTGGGCTGCATATATCCTCAAACACTTTAATTTTCTTGGTTTTTTAAGCATCACAACTAAGAAATGGAATTCTTTTTACTTCCTAAGCAAGAATACAGAAGCATAGCAAACTTTTTTTTTCCCCAGCAAAAGAAAGTAGGCTGTAAAGAAGCCAGAAGGGGAATTTGCTTCTGTACATCATGGTGAGAATCAAGCAGAAACTTTTGTCAGGCCTGGTTCAAGAATATGAGTGCAGTGAGTGTGGGGCTGTGGTGCACATGGAATCTAGGACAGCTATTTTCTCTGCTGCTGCCAGCCCACTCCTGTCAGCAGAGCAGAACTTGTACCTGAAAAAATGTGGTTCATCTGCTACAGGTGATGTTGCTGTTTCTCAGCCTCTCCAGCACTGGTCCCTTGATTTTTGACTCGGACTCATTAACCAACACCTTTGTTAAAACCAGCACTAGGTAAAAAATACAGAAAGAATTCCACTGACTTCTGAGGTTACTGCTGTATTTGTTGTATCTTAGCTTCCCAATGTGTAAACACTGGCATTCTGTGTACAGATTTCAGGGGTTAGATATCACTTTGTATAATGTGTATAATGTGTACATTCTGTGTACAGATTTCAGGGGTTAGATATCACTTTGTATAATGTCTGGCACTTCTCTTTTGAGATGGACACCTAAATTCAACACCTAAGCAGCTTCAAAGCTGGAATGTGTTCAGTTTTGCTTCTTGCATTCTTCATGAATTCAAGAACACTCATGTCTCTCGTGGCATGTTTTCCCTATTGTAACACCACTTTAATGTAAAACATTCCTAAGTGTAACATGATTTTTATGGGCTGTAGAGGAATGTGAAACGACTTAAAAACAGAGCTACCTTTTGTCAGAGCACAGTAACTTTTCTTGGTGAGCTCAATGTTATAAATGTGCCTTTTTACTGAATAGAAAATATGTAATCTCAGTAACAGCATCAATATTCTTGTTCCTTGTGTAACTAGTGACAGGTAAAGATAACTGGATGTTTTAGAAACGCTTGGAATGTGGTTGTTAAGGGAAAGACAAAGCCTTGCTTGACTGATATAATTCTTGTTTAGAGTTTTTTGATAGTGTAGGTAAACAGAAGATCATGAGTCAGGAAAATTTTAAGGTCACAGGGATACTTTACACAGACTTGAGTTAAGCAATACATAAGATGTCCTTTTTTTCTCAAAAAATTCTGTCTTCTGTGCTTTTGCTTTCAATTTTGGGGCAGGGAGTACAATAATAAACCTAACTGACTTTCATTTATAAAACTGGTAGATTAGGAAGCAGATGATTCCCCAGTGTTATTTATGTAATGCAAATTAAACCATAGACCATAGAAAAAACAGCTAAAAACTTAAATTTAGGGTTTAGGTTTGTAATGTCTTCACCTCTTTCATGCTACTTGTGCTGCCTCCTTGGACAGAGACATAAACAGGATGCATGGTAATTATCAAGACTTTTGCAACCTTGGGGTGTAGGCTTCTGTTTTAAATATTTATTAGTTAGGTGAAGGCAGTCTGTGTTTCTTTGGTGCATTCTGTGTGAGCACACCAAGTGCAGCTGTCTGTTCCTGCAGGCTGATCCTCCTCACCACGTGTCCTTGCTGTCACCTTGGGCTCTCGTAGAACTGACTGTAGGTGCAAAGAAATATTCACAAACTGGTTAAGCTACATCTGCCTTTTCAGATCATTACCTCACATTAGAAGGGATTTGGCTGATGTTTTCACCTTAAACAGCAATGGTAGATTAATCTAAGGAACCCTTCCATCTTAAAGCACTATTCTGGTTAGCTTTACAGTATTTACTTGCTCCTAAATTCTTGTATGTATTTACTTACACTGTTATCTTACTGAGATGCCTCACTGCAGATAAGAGTGGAGACCATTGAGGACCTGCTTGGGAAAATATCTGAGTTCTGGGAGTGGGTATGTATGGGACATAGAGGAAAATAATGGGAAGTATTTGACTTTAAAATACTGTTATGTAGTTCTTGAGCATGTGGAAAATCCAGGATTTGTGAAAGAGGAAGCATGAGAGAGAGGATGTATCAGAGGAAGAAGAGAGAACAAGGCAGAAATGGAAAAAACAGTGAAGGGACAATAATAGACAAAAGTGGATAAAGTAGCTTGAGAGGAGGCAGACTGGCAGAAGTATACTCAGTGCAAGCTTACTGCTGCAGCTCTGTGGAGATATTTGAGAACTGAGCTACTCAGCAGGGCCTCGTTTAGAGGCAAAGCTGTGTTGGAAAAGTAGTCAACAAACAAAGCAACCATCTCAACCCTGCATTCAGAGGAGTTTTGTGATTGGAACCTTTCTCCTAAGAGGAGGCTGCATCAGGTGAGCCCTTTTTTGGGCTACTTATATAGAACCCTGAAACTAGTGGTCACTGAGAAGAAATTCAGAGTTACTAAACAGAAGAGGGTGAGTAGAAGGTAAGCATGGCTAGAATAGAACAACAAAGAAAAATGTTAAGGAAACATGAGAACAGTTCCTTTGTAGCTGTTGGCTCACAGTCTTTAAAACAAGCAAGAGCTGAAATTTTAACAGGCACTTGTCTGGGGATTGTGATACCAAGGAAGAATAAGGAGAGGGTAAAAACAATATCCTGTATTTTAAGTAGCTCATAGAACTGGAACAGTCAACAGATGATGGAGAGTCCTTTAATCTTCTGAAAGAGAAGTAACAAAGGCATCTTAGGAGGCTTGTGCACATACTGATAACAGGCAAGTTTAGCATTGTTGCAAGAGACATGTAACCAGTCTGCCTTTGTGTGCACCTAATCCTGCATGTACTGTCCATTATAATGGAAATTTAAGTGTCTGTTCATCTCTGAAATACATATGTAAGTGCCAAGGGTGATTCTCCAGCTGCAAACCCATTGGTCTGAATTTGTAGGTCTTTCTTGGGGAGTGGGGGGGGCTGGGAGAGGGGGCATCCTTCAAAGCATTCCTTAGGAATGTGTTCATAATATTCTAGAAATAAGGAACTTGGTCAGAATTTTTGTGCCAGAACTCTGCAAACAGCACTTTAGACAATTCTGCTAATGTTTCAGAGGCACAAAGAACTTTGGTATTGCTGGTATTCAGCTGTTCACCTCATTAAAAATGGTTGATCATGGGCAAAGGGTATGGATTTATGAATTCTGTGTCTGGTGCCTTGGTAACCTCTAAACAATCAAAGTGATTATTCATTCTGTTATCAGGAAGATGGAAACTTGTGTGTAATCCCTTTTTCCAGATGCAGGGGAGGAGCTGCAATGAACTATGAAAGAAACTGTACAACCCTGGAAGCAAACAAACACGAAATAATTTTGAGTCATGTCCCCATCTGGTTTCTCTATTTCTCTATTTCTAAGTATAAGGTGTAGAACTTCTGTTTGTGCACATCCAAACAGCAAAACAAAACCCCCAATAATACATAATTATGAAACATCTCATTTTGAGGATATGAAGCTTTGCATATAATGTTTGCAAAGTGCAAAATTACATCATGTATAGGGAGGGCTGGTTCCTCAATGTTTTCTTCATTAAGTGGTTTTAAAGCTTTCTTTTCAAATGAAGGCTTACAGCTTTGTTGGTCTATGCCTGAAATGTTCTTTATTGGGTGTCTGCTCTGTGATTGCCCCTCCCAGCCCTGCACACACACACCCAGAGCTTCTGCAGCATGCTTAAACTGTTAATGATGTGATAAAGAAGAGAGTAGGATTTACAGTGTTGAGGAAAATCAGTCAGTGCCATGTGGGAAGGACACAATATAAAACAAATGTCTGTCAATTTTTCTTAATACAACTAAGTTTTCCTGTTAATTTTCCCCCTACCTAAAGAAGTATTTATTCTTATATTGCCAACATAGTTGAGTTGTTTGGCTCCTAAAAACTGAGAGTGCTGCTGCTTTAGGCTGCAGATGATGTCCTCTCTTCACTGTCAGGGTAAGGACTGGAAGTCTCTAGGAGGCAGCTGCAGATGGATATAAGATGCTGAGCTTTGTCTCTCAAAGCCTCTGTTTATTGTCAAAGAGGGTATTTAGACAATGCTTAGAATAAAAAAATCAAACAAAACATATTCTAAAGTCAATGTAGTAAATCTCCTCAAGTGGACCTGTATCTGGTATATCCAGCATAATAAGTAAATTCAGTAAAACAATCTATGCCTGATTTTTCTCTAGAACTGACCTTTCAAATACAATGTGCAAAGCTTATCAGTAACAGCTGTGTTTCCAAATTCTGCTTTATCTGCAAGAGAAACAGATATTTTCTCTTTTAAAGAGCACTGCCTAAATGTTTTAATTTCAGTTTCTTAGAACTTTCTATGGTTTTTGAGTAAACTTGGAAATTTTTGTTTCCTGCAGCAGGGAGTTTGGGAAATGAGGGATACTTCTTTGGTTGCAAGAGTTTAGAGGGAACTAGAGACCTGACAGTATTCTGCAAGAATGCAGAAAAGTAGCATCTGGTGGTGAATGAAAATAAGCCAGTTTAACCTTTTCTTCCATGCCTCTACCTCTCCTTGTACAAATCAGCCTGTTGTCTCCAGCTCTACCTACACGACTTCCAGTGAAGGCAGTGGTAATTAGACATCTCTGTATTCTTTATCAATTAGAAGTTGGTCATTGTTCTTTCCTAAAACATGAAGGCTGACAGGTTGACTCCAAAATGTTTGGGAGTTAGTGTTCATATGTACTGCTGTACTTTCACTATAATTGGTGTCTCTCCTGCCCCTAAATTACTGTGCTTTTATTTGTTTTTCTTTTTATTCTAGTACTGATTTTATTTTTTTTTTCATTTCTAGGAGCTCTACCACGTTCCAAATGGGATGTCTCCAGGGAAGCTCTCTCATGGGATGGTGTATGGTGTTGTGCACCGAACTGACAACAACCATAAGAGAGAAATGGTGGTTTATGGCTGGTCAGCTGATCAGCTGAAAGAGGAGATGAATTACATTAAAGAAGTGAGTTACACTTTCACCTCAAAATTTGTTAAATATCTTTTCCATACATCCATATATTTCCATATTTAGAGAGCTGTGAGAGTACAATGGGATGACTGATGTCTAGCCCAACATCTCAGTTTGAACTGGGAACCTACTCTGAAGCTAGAGGCTGGCCTTGGTAGTATTTGAGTTGGGAAAAAAGCATGCTCTATACCTGGGAACTGTGTTTGCTAATGGAAGAAGCTATGTGAGGAGACACCTGAAAGGATAAAGTCTCTCTCCTCCTCTGCTTCCCCCAACCCCAAAATCCTCAGCTTTGAAAAGGCTTCTAAATTAGGTGACATAGTAAAGTCACTTGAGTATATTTTGGGGCGGCCTCAAAATAGTCAGCCTAATAAGGATGTCTTGTACTACTTTCTCTGTGCCTGCTCATTTATCACAGTTGGCAGAAGATTGCCTGAAAAAAAACCTGCATTTCTGATCCTGCTTGAAATTTTTCTGTTTTTGAAACTCAGCATCTCTTTGCCCATCAGTCTTTGGCTCTCAGGCTGTAACACCCTAATTACCTCAGGGTAAATCATCTGACCTCTTTCCATGCACCTTCACCGCCCAGGAGGCTGTTGGTCAGAGCTTATTGTGCTACACTGATTCAAGTGCAAACTGAGTTGATAGAGAAGGGAGGAACCCCGAGCCAAGGGAGCAGTGTAAAGCCCTGTATCGTGTGTGCTCCTTGCCTGCCTGCTCTGTGCCTATCAGCGCTTGCTCCTCTCCCTGGGTACTCCCAGTTTGCTGGCTCCAGGTGCTGAGGTTAGGGACGGGCAGGGTCTGTCAGTGCTGTGGTGCTGCTGGGGCACACAAGCTGCCTTGGCTGCTGTTTTCCTGCCTAGGTATTTTCTGTGCCCTGCTGGGGTGGTGTCAAGGGACAGGTGAATTGGCACACAGCAGGGCCAGCTCCCCAAACTGCACTGTCTGTGCTACTGGGGATAGCTTGGGCTAGGACCATCTCCCTGCCCTTGTCTGTCCTTTATGGAGGGACACATCACACCGGGTGAACTACATGTCTTGTTGTGCATTCAGGGTACTGATGGTTTCAGGAAAAAGTGGGAAAGACAGGGAGGAGACATTGCTCTTCATCTTCTGGAAGCCGTGTTCAGCTCTGCTACTCTGTGATCTTTGGTCTGCTCGAGTAGTGTCGTCTTTAAAAGCAGAGCCTTAAACAAGAGTCCTCAGCTTGTGCCATGTGTTTGCTGACTCAGATAGACCAAAAATGATGGGCCATGTCAGAGCTGCTGACAGCTTCCTCTGCCTGAGTCAGATTTGCATCTTGCAGGAGGGTGTGTGCCTGTGTGTGCGTGGGGAGGCACAGGGCGAGCGGCGCTGTCCTGAGGGGCCGGGCAGGAGTCAGCAGGACTCAGCTCCCTCCCCTCTTCCCATCCCAAAGGGAGCCCGTGGGCAGCGAGCACTCCCTGCACAGCTCTGGTGGCCAGTGCCCCTCTTTCTGGGAGGCAGGGGGGGATTCTGTGCAGAGCTGCTAAAAACATCTCCTGCTGAAGGTTTGCCCTCACCCCGCTGTGCAGACACAGTAAACTCACTGACCTCAATGCTCTGCAATCAGCCTGTGCTTGGTGGAGGTGAGGAAGGGAAAAAAGAGGTTGAAATACGTAAGCTGTAGGCAAACATAACTGCAGTGATATGTAAAGCAAAGCTGGAAGCCAGCTTGGGTGGGTTTTGACTGGTTTTTTTTCTCCTAGAAAGGCAAAGAATAATTTGCATTCATAGTTCTTGAAATCAAGTTCTCCATTCTTCAGATTTGAAATTGCATTGGTAAATGCAAGCTAGTTTGTTGTTTAGTTAGATACAAGTCTAAAAGACTGAAAATAAAAGTGTTTATCTGCAAAGGATACCCAGGGGAAACCAACCACTTTTAAAGTAAGGAGTTACACTAAGTCTGTGCCTTTTTTCAGAAATAAAACAATATATGATCAAATTACTTTTATTTCATTTAGTAATCAGGTTAGAATGACTTACAGGTATTTAATTGAAATTAATTTATCTAAATTATTAATTTACAAGTGTTTAAGCATGTACAGAGAGATTTGGAATTGCTCATTGTGACAGTTATTTGTATCATCCCTATGTATACAAGTCTTGAGACTCAAGTTTTTGTCTTTTTCTTGTGAATAAATTGCTGTTATGCAGTGATAGATTAACAATGGAAATTATGGAAAGTAACAATGAAGAACATAGAGAAAAAAAATAATGTCCTCCTATACGAACAGTATAATCCAAAATTTTGATAAAGTCGTTTGATTTTTCTGACACCAGGTGAGAGCAACTCTGGAAAAAGTAAGAAAGAAAATGTATGGTGAATATGATGAAATGAAACGAAAAATACAGCAGCTTACAAATGAACTGAAAGTAAGTACCCATTCATTTACAGGGAAAGCATATGGGAAAAACTGTCCCAGTGTTATCTAGAAACTTTTCTTTCACTATAGCAGAACAGAACTAATCTCCCAAACCACTCCAATTCACTGGTTTATGTGACATTTGTAGTTTTCTTTTGTTATTTATTTTTCCATCCAGGAAGGTAAAGCAGGACAGGGATGTTTTTCTAATGAAATCACAAACTGACTGGAAATTCTTGGAAATAAAAGAATGATCTTGATACCATTGCCAGTGTGTATTGATAATTAATGCAGATGGATGTAACAGCGTGCAGGTGAATCAAATAAATAACATTGGTAATCAGGAGAAACTGATAACTTGGAGTTATTTTAACTTTGCTCTGTTTTACTGACTCTGTAAGAAGTAGCAATATTCGTTGGTGTTAAAGTGCTAAAAATTACTTACCTTTTGGTTTTTAATGGAACATTTCAATGGTCATTCAATGACCTGTCTTTCTTCTGAAATGCTGCTTTAGCAATAAAAACTGTTGCACTCTGTAAATAGCCTTCATATTAAACTGCTGAGTTGTTTGATCCAAAAAATCCCCCTGAAAACTTGCTTTGAATTTATGTTCAGCATTGATTTTCACAGCCCTGGTTCAGAGGAAGCTTTGGCAATTAAAAGTATTCTGACTTCAAGGGACTGGGACCTTGACTTGTGCCCTTCTGCCATCCTCATTTGGAGGCTGTCAGTTCCCTGCATGCTGTATTAGATACAAAAGTCAGAACTTACTGTAAACTGGTACTTTCATTTTGTGCAACTGGTCTCAAAAAATAGAAAAAAAATCGCCCTGACTTGAGAGGATGAGAGGAAAAACTTAATTTCTGCAAACTGTTAAATAGTCATAATGCTGCCAACAAGACTCACTCTCCCCCCAGCATGCACGTGGTAAATGCTGATTCAGGGGCAGCTTTGTTGTCTTTGCTGCTGATCTTTACTGAATAGCAGTGATGATATCCTGCACTTCCAGAACTTCTGTCAGACCAGTAGAAATCCTGCATGAGTCAGAAATTCTTCTTTAATTAAAGGTTTCTGACCAGCTCTGACAGAATATCTAGTTCTCCAGCAAATTAGCAGTTCAGGAAGCTTCCTTCTGACATAAATGGTGCATTGGGAGACATCCTTCCCTTTTTTTAGTACTCTAGACTGGCTGAAAGGAAGCACAAGTCTTGTTCTTCCTAATAATGTGAGCTTTTTGTTTGGTTAGTTATTTGGGAGCTGATTTTGGCTTTACATGAGTGTTGTCTTTTGTGCTATTTCCAAATCCTGTTTAAAATCCTTTCTATACTCTTTGCTTCAGATTTCAATCACTGTGCTTTTATCTTTCCAATTTCCTGGACAACTTTTTGTTCATAACGTTTGTTTGAAATTTGCTCTTCCAGTATCCTGTCCTGGGCTTCTTCTCACAAGTTCTTACCTTGTAACTTTCTTAATCCATCCAAAGCATTTCTGCTTTCGTTTGTTTTACATGAGCACACATTTATGGAAGGTTAACAGTGACTACTTGTCCTCTACTCCCTATGCTGACCTAATCTGTGTATGGTTTGGTTACTGCACACCTGTCCCCTGTATCAGTCCCTGGTGTTCTTCTCTTTTTATCAAGAAGCAAATCTGGTCCATCTAAGAATGTGAGCTGGCTGGCTTTCATTAGTAACACTCTCTTCCTCTTTATTATTGAATCATTCACAATTTTTGACACTGTTTGAGTTTTGGTCTCTTCTTGAATTATGTCATTTTGTGTCTTTCCCCTCCCCCCTCTCAGTTTTTAAGCATGTGTGTGAGTACCTATCAAAAGTGATTAATTTTCACACAACAAAGCCCTCTGGCTTCCCCTTCCTGCTTTGTACTGTTTCATCCTTATGTCTTCTTGATGTTGCTTCTCTATGTACCTGATTAGTCAGTTCCTTCTTAATTAAGGCTCTTCTACAATTCACAGTTCTAGATTTCCTTATTTCTTGCATTCTTCTGCTTTTCACTCTGAATTTTTACAATCTGCCCACTCTGTGTATATAATCTGTCTGAATAGACTGCTGCCAATTGTCCTCTTGTCCTTTCAAAAAGAACAGCTTATACAGTGATTGCAGACTAACAATAAACTTAGATACTCATGCCTTATTTCTGTTAGATTATTTGGATTTTAAATTTTGTTTGTTTGTTTGTAAGAATATACTTTGAGGCTTGAATATTTTAATCATCCTAGTACTGTGAAAACGACCTCAGCGTCTTTTTCTTCTGTAGCTCTCTTGGAAAGAATAGGTAAACTTGATCATAAACTATATAAAACTTTTTCTTTTTTTCCCTGCTCAGGTGACAAATGCTCATCAGGAGTCCTTAGAGAATCATGTGCGAGTGCAGGCTGCAGCCTTAGATAGCTTTAGCGAAATGAACAGCTCCCTGACATCAGCATCAATAGACTTGCAGGTACATCTGCACAGCTGCCTCCCAGCCCACAGCTGCCTTTGCTAACATGGATTTCACAGCATACAGAAAACATGGATGACAGATACAGATTCTAACACTAAGCAATATCATAAAGTACTGTCTTGGATGTCTAAAGCACTTAATTTAGGAAACAAAGAAAAACATTCCAGAAGTTCTTGTTTTGAAAAAAAATAAAAATAATGTGCAATAATGAGATATTGATATGCAGCAGACTAATACCACAAATCATGTCTCTGTGAAGGATCTAAGGTGAAAATGTGATTTGGTCTGTATAGTGCAAAATGGTGCATCTCCTGAATTAGTTCTGCCTTCAGCTGGTAACAGAAATGAAGTTTGGGTGCCAGACACTTGTCAGATTTTACACACCTGTGAGACACAGGGGGAGGGATGAGGTGGGAATGAATTTTAATTTTTAAAGACTTCTAAATTCCCCTGTATCTGAGCTGAACAACTTAATGTCCCTGCTTTCTTGTATGTAACAAGAATGTTATGTTCTTGTACATTACTTTCATGTTTTCAGTTCACTGCATTTTGTATGTATGGCATGGCCCTCAGAGAGAAGGGAAGATTATTCATGCTGAAATGTATCCATGTTCCCTTTTTTTTTTTTTTATAGTGTTCCAGGGCTTGATTTCACTGAGTATGCTCCTCACAGAAACACCTTCTAGCAAAAACAAAAGCCATAATTTTAGATGTTAAAACTTGCAAAACTGTTCACACTGCATTAATATGTCAAAAAGCTCTTTAATGTGCTGTTTCCTAATATCTTGCCTATATTAATTCATCAAATTTTTTCTGATTTTTAATATGTGCTTTGCCTCTTTCTTCTAGAAAACTCTAGTGGATGTTACATTGGAGAACACAGACATAAGGGAACAAATAAGGAATTTAAAACATACACATGAGCAATCTATGGAAAAACTGAGAGAGAAGCAAAAGCAACTGGAAACGGCACAAATTGAAAATCAGTTACTGAAGTTAAAGGTGAGGTATACAAACTCCCCTAAAAACACTGCACAGTAAGGGCATTAGCTGGATGTAAAATAAATTCCTTGGCCTTATCTGTAAAGGGTTCTTCATCCTTCATGCCCTTGTCATGCCCTTGTCATGCCCTCGAGCTCCCTTGTTCTGTGAATCAATACTGGTTTAATAACAAAGGATCTCAGCTGGCGACGGGCAGTCTTCCCATAACCTGGGATGTAACATAAGAGTCAGAGATGTTGGCAGGTGAAAATTTTATTAGTGTCCATAATTATTAAGTGAAAGAATATTACAACTCTGCACATTACTACCTGAATTTCTTGGTGTTGAGTTTCTTTGGTATTGCACCATTTTTAATAGGTAGTCTGTTAAGTCTTATGAGCATGTAGTCAGCAGGTAACAGCAAAACATCTTCAAAAGAGAGTTAAGCTATTTCTTTCAGAGAAATGCAAGGGAATAAAACACAAACTGCAAGGTCTAATATGACAGAAAGCTTGACCATGTTCTCCCCTCATCAGCCAAATGTATTCCTTTAATCTCAAAAAAACCAAGCCCACAAAAAACCCAAATAAAACAAACAATAACCTCTCCCCCCCAAAAACCTTTGTCTCTGTTAAAATTGCTCAAAGTAGACCAATTGGGATATAGTACTACATCAGAATTTGTCAAATTTTGAAAAATTTCTTTCTATTTTTGATAGTTTCTGAAATTAAGGTGACTGTAGCTACATTCACGTTGAATCTTGTGAGAGAAGGTCTTTCTTTCTGGCTGTTTTGCTAGTGACTAGCACTCATGCTTTGATGAATGGTTAAACAAGAAAACGTAAGTGCATTTCATGTTCTGCTTTCCTCTCACAGTGAAGCTCTAGAGGCTGAAAAAGTAGCTGTATTTTGCACCTGTTGTTGTCAGCAGGAAATAAAAAGAGGGAAAAAACCAAGTAACAGATGCAAAGATGATGCAATTAAGATTTTAAAACAGAAATTTGGGCTTCACTATAATATTAAGGACATGCCCCAGCAAGTCAGGGAAAGGTATGTCTGCTTCTAAGGGCAAGAACTGCAGCTCAAGTCTCAGTTCAGCTGAATGCATATGGATTTGTTTATCTTCAAGCATGTCAGGCTCTGCAGAATACATGTCCTGCATTTACACAGCAAGAGTGTAAATTTTGCCCTCACACTTTCAGGTTTAGTACCAAGTTAGTGAATAATATACCTCATTACTGCCTTTGACAGTTAGATATAAAATCACAATTTTATCACTCAAAAGGTGGCAAGACTTCTGGGAATTCATTCTAGGAGTGAATGTAAGGGGATGGTGTGGCATCTGGGAGGTTAGTGTTGAAAAGCAGTAACTACTGTGTACCATGATTACAGCCTGGGTGGAGAACACACCTGTGGGGCTTAATAAAGAGGTTTGGTTTATTCACAAATCTGTAATAACTTAGAGTGGAGATGTTGCTTAAGTGTATTATAACAGGTGCCCTGATACATCTACTTTTTTTTTATGCTTGTTTTTACTGTCCTCGTTGCTCAAGGTGTAAGGGAGGGAATGATGGAGATAAAGGGCCAGATATCCTATTCCAGTTCAGTGTATCTTAAGGAATCTGGGGTTTGATGATTGGCTTTCTCTAAATGATACAATTCTTTCAAGCTTCCTGAAATGTGGAAGGTTCATTTAAATCCACACCCTCTCATGAAGTGCAGGTTACTACCTGTGCCCCAGGGTTGGCCTAGGTGAGATGACAGAGGAGACAATTGCTGTACCAGTGGAGTCCTTCAGGGCTTGTCACTTTTCAAAGAATGAAACACACTGTTGTTTTTCTACAGGGTACTAAACAAGCTTGTTTCTGCCATGCAAGATGTACCCAAGGATTTACTAAACCTTTTTGTCCCTGAAAAAAAAAAAAACCAACCCAAAACTTTAATCATCAAAACTTTGTATTTTGTAGCTGTGTTGTGTGGTGATCAGCCTCCTCTTCCTGTCACTTTTGTAGCACCCCTAGCATTTCACTATAACCTTGGCTGATTCACAGCATCTCTAGGAGGAGAACTAAGTTCTGTACAAGCTGTTTTATTTCACTTTTATTGTGGTTTACATAGTAGATGGAACTAAGCTGTGAAGATCCTATCTGGTTTTAATTACTGAGGATGTGGTTAAGTCAGTGTTTTCAGCCAACACAGGAAATCCTGTCTCTGAATGGCCATTCTGCCCTCTTCCCCATAGCTCTAGTGAAGTTTCTGGCTCTGTTGTTAAAAATTGACCCTTCCAGACACCCGAGAATTTTAATTTTCAGTTTGATTGCAGGGAAGGTACTGCAATAAAGTATTGCTTTGAGTGTTCATGGTCATTTAGAAAGAGGAGTTGAGGCAGGTCCATGCTTCAGTAGAGCAGGGGGAGACAACATCATTTCAATGGGGAACAAGCAGAGTGACTTGGAGGCTGCTATGGAATGGTTCAGCAAAGGGGCACGGCCTGATCTTGGATCAGCAATGACTAAATGAGCTAATTTCAGACAACATGGAACTTCATGGAACAGTAACTTCTACAGATTCAAATTATGTGAATTCTGGCAGAATGCTGTAAATAGTCTTGATGCAAATGGAAATCTACTTCTGCAATGTCAGATTTATAAGAAGGAGGAGCTTAACCTCAAACTCTTATTTTCTCATCATGTAAAATCTCTTTCTCCTGCTGCCAGCAATACTGTACTTACTGATGGGGCAACCTACCTTCCTCTCTCATAGGTGGAATCATCACAGGAAGCCAATGCTGAAGTCATGAGAGAGATGACCAGAAAGCTGTATAGTCAGTATGAGGAAAAAATGCGAGAGGAGGAACAGAAACACAAGGCTGAGAAAGAAATGCTCCTGGTATGTAGAGCCAGTCTGTAAGAGCAGTGCTTAGCTTGGATGTCGTTTCTCAGTCGCTGCATACTCCAGAGCTGATGCAAGTTCCTTCACTCCTGTTTCTGGGATTAGTTGTGCAATAGTTGCTAAACTTTACAAACATTTGGGGTTGTAGGACTAAGAAAAATATGTGTTCAAATATTGTAATATCAACGATAATCTAGATTTCAAAATATTAAATAGGGTAAGTAGACTTTTTAAACTTCTGATTCTCTAAAAAAGGAAAACATAATGTCCAATTTTAACAAGTGACAGTCTAAGAAGGAGAAAGGGAACAACTTCACTGGATGCTACTGGAGCAAGAACTCTGCTGTCCCAAAATTTCCCTCCACCCCCAAGTTAAATGGGTGAGCAGTCAGTTATTGCTTTCTATGAGCAGTCAGTTGTTGCATTTTTTAAAATTCTGGACTCAGATAATGATGGAGATTGAAGATAGATGCTCCTTTTTATTCATATTGTTCTACATGTAAGGAAAGTACAAAGCTGAACATGGCCAACTATAGTGTTTAGAAAGCTGCCTTTTGCAGCAGCATATTTTTCTCATGGTGTTATTTAACAGCATCCTTGGGGAAAGGGAAGGGAAATCAGCTATCTAAGAAATGGGTAAAAGTTTCTCTTGGATTGTCGTAATGATGTGTTACTAATACCTGTGTATTTCAAAGTACCCCCAGTCTTTTGCTGTATAAAATTCATTCTCAGGGGTGTGAGTGAATTTTGCAGAAAATCTGCAAAAACTATTGCAGATTTCTGAGCAGGTGTCGTGAAAAGCTTTGAGCTCTAAGAGCTGTTAGCCTGGCCCTAGATCTGAAAAGAAGAAGAAATACTCCTCATTAATACCTTAGATGCTAATGTGACTGTAAACGTTCTTGTTTTAGGAGGAAACAAATCGGCTTCTGAAGGCTATTGAAGAGGCAAACAAGAAGATGCAGATTACAGAAACAAGCATACAGGAGAAAGACCAGAGAATTGGTGAGCTGGACCGGCTGATTGAACGCATGGAAGAGGTAGGAGAGCTGACTGCTGCCCTGACAGGAGATGCACCAAGTGCATGGAGGAAATTCCAGATGTTATTGTTCTGCTGCTCAGCTCCCTGCTCAGTGACATGCCATTGCTGTTGGCATCTTAGTTACTGTATTTATATCAGCAAATGCACCTGGACTGCCATAGAGACCCTGTGATGAGGAGGTGGTTCTCTCTTCTTGGTGGTCCTTACAGGGCAGCATTTACTTAGGAAATGAAGCATTATTTTAAAGAGAGAATTTAAAAACCATTCAGTGTCTCTTCAGTGTGCAAGGCATCTTAAGCCTAATCAAGTAATAATCATAAATAACCCAGAGTCTCTTAGAAATGTTGCTGTGGTGGGTCCATAGAGTGCACAGAGCTCTGTCTGGGGATGGATAAGAAGCTGATGAAGAACCTACAGGGTCAGGATTAAAGGGAGGGCAGGGACAGGTGACATCAGAGTGGGGGACTACCCAGCCAGGAAGACTGAAAGGATGAGGCCCTTTACAGACAATGGGAGCACCCTCTTGTTCACAAGCCCTGGTCCTCATGGGGACTTTCAACCACCCTGACATCATTTGGAGGGACAGCAGAGCATAAGCAATCCACGTTCCTGGAATGTGTTGATGATAACTTCCTTCTCCAGTTGATAGAGGAGCCAGTGAGGAGAGGTGCTGTTCTAGACCTTGTTCTCACCAAGGAGGAGCTGCTGGGGAATGTGAAACTCACGGGCAGCCTTGGCTGCAGTGACTATGAAATGGTCTTGGATGTACATTGGCATTTCTCATTCCATTCAATAGCAGGCAACTCATCTTTAAAGATTCATGCCTCACTATCTCTGATACAGGAGCAGAGAGTGTTTTAGTCAGGGGATGGAGTACAATCCTCTGCTCTTTCAAATGAAATGGGGTTTTTTCCACTAATTTCACTTTATTGTAGTACATATTAAATATCAGTATCTGCTGAGAAATAGATTTTTATAAGCCAGTCCTTTTGGCTTGAGTGGTTAGTCTAATGTGCATTGAGTCCCTTTTGTCTAATGCTTGCAAATCCATTTGTAGAATTAATGATTACACTGAGAAATTACTCAACCTAATAATAGCCCCTCTAGTGGCTCCATTAACTTCATCTGGGCTTCAGCTACAGCTTTCAAGTATCATGCAGTGAATGTAGGATTGCAGTGCAGTTCACAAGTGCAGAGGAGTTCCTCCACTTTAGTTCTTTAATCTGCTCTTACCTGGCTCATACTCACCCAGTGAGGCTGAATGCCTCTTAAATTGCCCTCAAGGTGGATAACACACTTACACTTCTCTGTTAACTTGTTTGACTCAGACTTTAAGTCCTCACAGATCTTCACAAGCACTGTACTGGTGGGCACTTAAAAATAAACAGGAATACTCTGGGGGAAGAAAATGCAGCAGTAGCTTTTAGCTCAGCCTTGGATTGGGAGATTTTTTTGAGTAATAATGTCGACAATTTGACTTTATGTAGTTAAAGATTTTGATGACTCATCTTTTTATTGAAAATATTCAGTTTCAAGTGCAGCCGTACATATTCATATAGGAAATTGAAAACTGATCTTGTTTCCATGCATAGCTGGGAAATTGATTTTGTTATTATGTATTCTGTCCTCCTTGGCTATAGGAAATGCATGAATTTTGTTTAATCAGTTTCTATTTTAATTTCACAAATGATGTTTTGAATTGCAATGAAATATGCTTTGTGAAGTCTTTACATTTTGATACACGGAGAACTGAATGATAACTTTTCTTGTTTAGGAACGTCACCAGCTGAAAAAACAACTTGAATTAAATGAACTACAAATATCTGGAGCAAAATCTGAAAACAACTGTGACAGTGAAAGGTGAGATATAACTTGCATATGGAACTTCTACTATTGCTAGGAAATATGTGGGTTTTTTGTTTTTGTAGACATCTGAATTTTGCCTTTTTTAACTTTAAAACTGCAGTGTGGTAGGGGGTAGGGATTGTCCATCTGAATGTAGGTTTATTGACATGTAAAATATCAAGACGATTATTTTTTGCAAGAATGACCACCTTCATGCATCTTTTCTGAAAAGTTGTTTGCAAATGTGTGGAGTCCATTGTAGGTGGAACAAGCTGTGACATATCTGTAGCTTGCATTTTTCTTAAACATGCATTCCCAAATTCAGAAGAGATACTTTCACTATCTAAACTCAAAGGTTTGTATGACACTGCTTCACTGAGTGAAGATGAATTATAACCAGAGACTGAATAATAATACTTGATTACTACTTATGGTTCTGTGGCACCCAGAAATTAAGTTTTAAGGTTTTGGGCTTCCTGCTGTTCTTTGGGAAGCATAAACATGAAAGGAGGTCCCTGCTGAGAGTTTCTCAGTGATTGTATTGATCTGTGACCAGCTTCTCTGGTTTCACAGTAAGAATGGCTTTTCACAGCAGCCTGTTAAAATAATAACTTCAAGTGAACAGATGTTGCTCACATACAACATAGAATATGGAGATGAAAGATAATTGCTGTTTTCCTTTACCTCTGAATAACACAGACACTTCTTGCTTCAGTGAATCCTTTCCAGTGTGAAAAGTTATGCTGCAGTAAAAGGGTAAAGGCAGTGTTCAGGCAGGAATTTGTGCAATGCAAGCAAGCTCACAGTTGCAATCTATGCCATGCAAGCAATGAATCTGTGTTCAGATGATGCTGGTTTATTCTTAAGTTGTCTTTACCTGTCTGTACCTTATCAGACACTCAAGCTCCACCTTAGCAAGGACATCTGTTCCATTTCTCCATTGCTATCAATGCTTAAGATCCTGAGTCTTCCAATGAGATACAAAATATGTGCTACAATTGCAATTAAAATATAAATTAAAGTTTTATGAGATGTTAATACACACAACTGAAAAACCTTCAGCAATGCTTTGAATTTTTTGAGTCCTTGTCAAAGTGCTGCAGTTACATTTCTGCAGAGTACTTCACTGTTAATAGAGACTCTTTTGGGGGAAACAGGATACAATTCAGTCATTCACTGGAATCACGTCTTACAGTTTGCCATCTGCTGCTTTGTCTTAGAATGGTTCTTCTATTTGCAGCTTTAACAGTTTTTTTTCTGTGCACAGACCAAGATGAAAAAAGCCTTTTTGTTTTTGATTCCCCTCCTCCATTCTGAAATTCTGTCCAGTCCTGAACCTGGAAGTACAGCAGTTTATTTTGTAAGCAAGAAATTGCTTTCTTTGACAAATTTTAAGAATTGGACATTCAGATAAAAATGGAGACTCCCATGGCCAAAGAGACAAAAACTTACGAAAAAGCTTCACTCCGGTTTCCTTGCATATTCTACAGCTACTTTTCTGACAAGCTGCCAAACCAGCTTGTGGCAGGAGTTCTGTGGGAGTTCACTTTCTGTATTAAACAGATTTGAAGAAACACAGAATCTATCTGAAGAGTTGTATGGACAAATTTAAACCATTCATAGCATTCCTGCTGACTGCTGAGGAGTTAATACTATTCCAGTTAGCATTCTGCTGCTGCTGGCAGCTCTGCCAAATTCTTGACTCCAGGCTCCCCTGCAGTAAGACAGCTTTGAAAGCAGACCTGCTTCCTGCCTTTTGTTTAGCATACATTTCCAAAATATTTGCAGGTAGTAGTAAGTCAGGTTAAATGTGACTCTCTGAAGCTAAAGATCTAGTTGTCTAAAAGCCTTTCACTAAAGGGAAACACACCTTGAGATGAGTTTTGTCACATTGTTTAATTGTCAGCACTTCAGGCTCTGAGTAATCATGTCAGTATGCAAGACAAAGGTGAGATAACTTGGGTGGAGACAGCCACTTGGACTGAGATCACATTAAAATGTACTTTGGACAATTTGACAACTGTCAGTGCAATTTGACTTGCCTGTCCTGATTTATGGTGGATTGTGGGGGTTGTTCTTGTTCTGCTTATACTGCAGAGCTCCCCACTTACAGGCTTGATCCTTGCATGTTTTGCCAGGTCACAGCATTTGGAGGAGGTAGCAGCCAGCTTGAGAGAGCGGATCAAGCATCTGGATGACATGGTCCACTGCCAGCAGAAGAAAGTCAAGCATATGGTTGAGGAGGTGAGATGTAGTAAAACAACCCAGAGTCTTTGGGGAGCACTGATTCTTTTAGTACATAATCCAAAGAGAACTGTGTTCTTTGTGTAGTTGCCTTCTGCCACCTTTGTTACAGTGGAAGTGGAGTTAAGCATCTGGAGCCAGTGAAGCAGAAAGAGTAGATGAAAGCAGTTTAATGCTGTGGGTTATATACTGTGATCTTTAGGCTGACACTCGTTCTGTACCTCTTCATGGGTGTTCAGGAAATGCAACACAGCTTCCAGCTCAGAGGGTACCTCTGATATGATGCACTCTAGTCATTAATGGTCTCCTTCCTGTACAGAAGCAGAAGGCAAAAGCTGACCTTTAGTGCTTTGTTCTTCTGGTTTTGGGAGGTTTTGCTTAGGGGTTTTTTGTTTGTTTGGTTAATATGATTCCTCACAGAAATAGGTGAGCAAGCACAGGTTCTCACTGCTCATCTCTTCTTACCCTGCTCTGGGGACATTGTCTTAGCTGCTGCCATTTCCTGTAAAATTTTAAGTGGAATTTTGCTACATAAATGCTTTAGGTTACAGGCTACCTATGTGCCTGGAAACTGTTCTGTGGCCAGAAGGCTGTAATTGCAAGCATTTCTGTTTGTCCAAGTGGGAAGAATGACATGGGAAATAGATAAGTTTAAACTGGAGCTTTACAAAGCTGACAGCTCTATAGACGAGCCTCCTACTGCACAGAGGATGGGTGTTCATGAGATACCTTTGATTTGTATCTGGACATCATACACTCAAGATATCAAATGTTTAGAAACCACTCAAATCTAAGGCATTCTTTCTGCATTTGTATTTATATGTATTTACATATGCTTTGTTTTATAAGATTCTGATGCAGCCCTTCTGTATGATCAGATGTGCTCGTGTCTTTTACACACAGGGATTCAAGTTCTTCTGTTGTGTCAGACATACCAAGTCTGGAGGTTTTGGTTTTAGTTTAGTTCCCCATTATCACTGCTTTTAAGCATCCTATCTGGTCTAAAACAGAACTTACAGTCTTCATACCATGGTATTTTAATAACGAAAGTTTCTCCAGTCCAATAATCCAATGCATCTAATTAATGGATTATGGGAACAATTATTTAACCTGCTTTGTATCTCTGTACGTCAGAGTTTTTTCTGAAGGATTTGTGATATATGTGGCACCCTGAATGAATCTAATAATACATGAGGATGGTGGCCTAAATTTTGCCCTTTATTACTAAATATGTTTTAAACTTCTGGTTGTAACTTGACCTCTAGTGGGCTGCATCGGTATAACAAGTCCTTTCAGCTCTATGTTTTGTTTTGGAATAAAACCACAAATAAAGCTTGAGCCAATGATTATGATTTCATTAATATTAGATTTAATAGGTGAGTTTAGCTTGCTAATTACTTGTAATATATCTCTGCTGGTGCCTTCATATACACAGAAAGCCCTTCTAGACCATCTGGTTATCCTATTTGATGAGTGTTAGGTGACCAAGTCACTATTAATTGTCAAACATGTCTGCTTCTAACTGCTGTCTGACTGCCTGCTTTTCAGATTCAGTTAAGCCTCTATCACTCTTGACTGCCACCTAGCCATAGGGTAGATATTTTTGCTCTTTCCTTTAGTCCCTGTGTGTTTTAATTTCTATTTTAATTCAGCTTCCTTCTGCATGAACACCTGTGTAGTTACATCTATATTTTCACTAGTGAGCTAGCTAAAGACTCCTGTACCAGAGGTTTGATCAGGTCAGGTGGTACCAAATACATCAGGCATTTAATGTTTGGGGCTTTCTTTCTTAATTTTGTGCTATTTGTTGCTTGTGTTTGTACTGTGTTTGAGAAAAATCCACAATATAGTTGGCATGCCCTGTTTTAAACTAGACTCTTAATTAAAGGCCTAAAAATAGCAGTTTTAATAATGTAGAGAAGATTAGCTGTTCACCATGGGGCAAGAGAAAAAACATTGCAGATATGTATGTCCTCAACTATCCAAGCATGTGGTGCTTTTCATGATTTTGTGTTTTTCATATTAGATAAGTATTTTTTGGCTCATTTTAAGCAAACACTTGCTAACTATGCCATAGAAGCTGAAAAGTTGGCAACAAAAAAATATTGAAGAGGAATGTTATCTGAAGAGTCTGTTCTGAAGTTAGGTTGAAAACTAGTGAGCAGCAGCACTAAAAATATCTGCTAGAGCAAATAGGGAAGATTGCACTACTATTTAAGTCCCAGAAGACATGTTCATCAGGGTATATTTAAACACACATCCTCCCTCCACTAAATTTAACTGATTGCAGAATGTAATGGCAAGGAATATCAAGAAAAGTGTAATGAAAACCTGCCCTGTTACTCATTGCAATATTTTCATGGCTGGTATCTGTAAAGTAACATGCCATCTTAGGGTTTATGAGGGTATTTAATGATATTGATAACTTGCATTTAAATAATTGAGAAAGAATAACCAAATAGTTCAAAAGCTAGAAATCTTGCTTTCTGAAACACTCAGCTTCTCTGTGGCACTCAATAGAGTGAGAACAGGCTGACCTGGGAAACTCAGGAGAGAAGTGGAAGGAAAGTAAGTAGTTAAAATTATCAGCAGAAAGTGAAGCTGAAACAGGGCTTCTGTTTGAGCTGCTAGGTGAGAAAGCCTAAACTTGCTTGACTACAGGATGAGCTTTGTTTACAATTAACCTTCATATATTGGACACAGGTTTGAAGTATAAATAAGGGCTTTACTCTTCCAGTGTAAATCACAATGAGTTTATGCTGTTACCATCTCCAATTCAGAGAAATTGGAGAAATGAACATCACTTCAAAGGGATGCTGAACAAACAAGATACACTGCTTCAAACTCATATGGAGAACTGTCAAAATTGGACAAGTACTGAGATGAATCTCCTGGCTGGAAAAAATCACGGAGTAGATTGCTCTGAAGCCGTTTCTGGGAATGATAACGGATCGTTTGCAAATCACACATGCAGGGCATTCTGTAAAAGAACAGCAAGCAGCCAGGAGGAAGTGAAAGAGAAGCTTTAGAATGGAGTTTTGTGATGCAGCAGGCAACTCTTAACACCTCTGGAGCTATTTTGATGGCATTTAAAAATGTGTTAGGAGCTGGTGGTCAGTCTTAACTTAGGCATGAAAGGGGATACTGCAGAGAAGCATCAGATGTAGGAGGCCATGGAGGTAGAGTATTAACACCTTCCTCTTCATAGATGTCATCATATTGGTATTGAATTCAATGATTATGTGATCTAGGGAATTGAGCCCAGGCAGAGGAGGACACTCACAATTCAGTGTGCTCACATTCCTTAGCAAAAAAAAAAAAAATTGCTTCTATTTTTTTTCCTCTGAAAAGAAATCCTTCCATTTCAGGCATTAATAGAACCTTTTTCAACTTGATCTAGTCAAACCAGTCATAAATTAAATAGAAGCCTAGGAAATTATTTTCAGAAGAAAAATAAATGGGAGAAATAAAATGGAAATTTTCTGGAGTTGGTGACCTTCAACACCTCTGTGCGTTAGTTCTCATGCACACACATTTTTCATCCTCATAGGGATTCTTTTCTGTGAGAGTAAAAATTGCTGCTCATTAGTGCACCAGCTGAGCAGAAAGTTATCCTGCATAGTCTTAAAGTCTCATGTTCTCATTAGAGAGAGATTGCAGATGATTTATGGCTGACAGATTTATCCCTGTGTTAAACTTGTTTGTTAAACAAATCTATTTGTTCACAGCTTAGTGTAGTGTGCTTTAAATGCAGTGCTGGCAGTTAAAAGTGCAGGACTTGCATTTTGCAGGTGTTTAGAAACCCAGCCCTTTTCTCATACTATTTTTACATCACTTTCAAAAAACAAGTGAGGAGACACAGACGGCCAGAGTGGTCACCCAAGGCTCAGTTTTTTAAGCCCTTGCCTTTGTAGATGTCTTAAAGTATGGCTGGGTAGAGCAAAGGCAATCCAGGTAAAAGACAGTTTGATGAGAGGAAGAATTTGCAGGGAGACTCACAGGTGGAAGGCACACAGACTTCAGGCCCTTCCACTGAGGAGTTTGCCCTGCAGGATGGCACTGGGCAGGCAGATGCAGGCACAGAGGCACCACAGGAGGGCAGGGGAAGCTGCTACCACACTGTTCCCTTCAGGGCTGAAATTGCTCCTGTTCTGTGAGAGGGGTAAAAGCTTCTTTTCAAAGTATCTGTCTGATGGGTCAGCCAGTCATCCTGTCTGTGCCACTGTAGGAAATGAGACTTTCAAGTAAGATAAATGAAATACAAAACATAGATTTTAAATTAGCAATATCATTATTTTGTGGCTTGATCTTAATTTCAAACCTGGAGAGATTTGAGAGAGGTTTAGTTTTGAGAATTATGCAATTCACTTTGAAATGGATTGCAATTTCATTGCATAGTAAGCTTATTTTATATGTAATGTTGTTTCATTGTTGAGAAGCAGAGGAGGGAAGGAAATTAGCATTTACATTTTATAAGCAAGACAAGGGGGTTGATGCAGATAGAGGAAGCTGTTCTGAAGGGATCTGAAGAAAAAAGGATATTTGATCTCATGCCAAGAAATTATCTACAGAACTTAGATTTCACATGAAATTCCCCTAACGACTGAATTGAACTGTCTCTAGGTCATGGCCCATGAGCTGTTCTCCAGCTTTAGTCTCAGATTCCTTGGATAATAAATGGTGACCAGACACCAGGGAGGAGCTGTCTCCTGTTCTGTCGGGGAGGATACTTGCATGAGAGGACACAGTGCTAATGAGCAAATGATATCCCAAATACAGAAGAGACTTTGTATTGCACAAATGGGGTATAAAAAGAAGAAATTTTCCCAAAAAAGACTTAAACATCTGAAAACATCTGTATCAAGACACTCCAACTTCAGATATATAATGAAATTTCCCTCTTTTAATATGGAAGAACAGTTTCAAGGTCATGTAAAAGAAGCCACAGAGAAGGAGGAGAAGATGGAATTACCAACAACAGATGCCAAACTTTTATTAACCAAGATCTGCATTCCATAGTACCTGCCATAAAAATGAAACAACAAAAATGCAGAACAGGAAATGTAGAAAGAGGAACACACCTTGGGATTTTGGAGGAAGAAGATAAAAGGACAGAACATGAATAACTTCCCACACCCTCCTCCCCCCCTCCCCAGTACAAGTGTTTGGCATTCCTCAGTGACTTGAGCAAGCAGTACAATGCTTATCTGTTGGCAGAAGTAGAATCACTGCTGGTGTTTGGTGAGAGGGTTTATATATGCACAACATCAGCACTTTCAGCTGGGAATTGCCTGGCCAAGTCACAAATTAGAAACTTGCCCATCACTAAGGTAATGCCTAACGAGGTGGGTTGATGTGCAGACAATGAGCCAATGTCTGTAACTCATTAGGACATGTCAGCCCCTGCTTAGCAATACACAGACATCAACCACTGGATAATGTGTTCATGGAGCTCATTCATTTAGGAAGGTCTCTATGTTGGTGCATTAACCTAAATCAGTCAGTTACTTCTTCTGTAAATGCAATATGAAATTTAAAATACAAAATGTGTAAGTTTAAGTGGATAAGTTGTTCACGTGATTTAAGGAGGATTAAAAGGCAAAGGTGCTCGTTCCTATTCACTGCATTATGCTCCCTGAAAAAGTTTCAACTCTTGTCTAGCCTCTCATAAATACCAGTTAAGGTCCACTGAAATACAGGACTGAGGAAAATCCTGTTCTCCTTGTACACTGTGCTCTGTGAGCTCAGGCTGATGTATGTTGCAATGTCTTGTCTGTCTTGTTTTGTGCATACTGTGTAGCATCTGTTTGTCCTGTGCAGTCATATTTCTGACTAATTTGTTCATGTCTCTGTATTGGTGTTACTGATGCCCAGTACATTAATGGTGAATGAATAAGGAAAATACAGGTATACTTTAATAAAATGATACTTATATATATTAAAACTATATGCTGGTAAATATTTTAAGCTAATGGATAATACTGTTAAGTGGTAAATGGTGACTGAGTTTACCCAATAGCTGGATCTCTTCCAACCAAGCAGATCACTGTATAGTTTAATGCCTCCAAATCTGTATCTGAGTTACATAGAATAAAATAGTTTCCTATTTCAGGCCTTCTTTATAAAGGCTCTACATTTAAAACTAATTTTACTTTCTCTCAAGATGCTTTTTCCTTCTGCTTTAATAGCTTTGTAATTCTGTTGACTTTTCATTCTAACACCATTAGTCACATATCCAGCATTTCTTTACAGACTCTTCCTTTTAGATCTTGCATTCTCCAACTCTTCTCTTGACTGTTCTTAGGTATTCTGTCCATGAGATGAGTTTAGTGCTGTTGACTCTTTAATCTCACTTTCCATCTTAGGGAAGCAAAGTTTAGTATTTACACAGCCCATTCAAGTACCCTGACAAGTGTTTGGTATTTGGAGAATCTATAAGGAGCAGAAACGACAAAGAAAGAGATTTTCATTGATGGGATGGACAAGAAGAATTGCATTTTCTGGGAGATGCAGCAAGAAAAAATGACAATCTGAAGATTGAGGCAGTTTGAGAAATTACTTCAAGTTTTCTGAAGGAGACAAAAGCATAGAAGTGGTGACAGCAGTAGGGCAGAAACAAGGATGAGAGATCTGAAAAATAAGTCAGTGACCATATTAATCCTGAGTCAGTGGATAAATTCAGGATGATTCACATTCCATGTTGGACCTTGCATGCTGATTCAGATCATTGGAAATTGCAGGGGTATGTGAAATACAAACTGCACACCCAGCACCCAGCAGGAACTTCCTGGATTGTGCCAGGATGGGGAGAGATTCGGTGCCCCTTCTCTGCCCAGCAGGGAAGTGCCAGGGATTGAGGTGGGGTGGCTGAAGGGCTGAGAGCACAGCATGCCCCTCAGTTGCTGGCACATCAGAGAAATTACAAACTGGAGCTTGGGCCTTGTAGCTCTTCTCTTCCCAGCTTTGGAATAGTCAGATCTCTCCCAGCTGGAGAAGGGAAAGCAGGAATGATGGATACAGTGGGCTGGGGGAGGTAAGAGAGAATGCAGTGCTAGGAAGAAGAGTGACTGTGTGGCCCAGGGTTGCTAAAGTCACATTAGTACTGTTGGCAGAACTGTTTTGAAAGGAATGAGCAACTCATTAATGTAACTGATATTTCTGAGTAGGTTGCCAGTTTTGTTTGAGTGCTTAATGTAGACAGGAAGGTTTTAGAAATACAGGTAGAAATGGGGAGTCTTAATGTCAGGTCAAGAATTGAGGGCTAGGGAAAGTCTGTCTGGACATTTCTGGAGAATACTGGCAGAGAGAGCCTGAAGGATGTACCTGAATAGTGCTTGTAGAAAATTATGAAGAAATCTGAGAGGGTAGTTGTGCAGAGTCAGGCTTGGGAGCAAGTTGCTGAGTTAAGTGAACAGAAACTCTTGAAGTCTGCAGACACAGCAAGGATGAGGTGGATTATAGACTGTGAGCATTGACCAAAGAAAACATAGGAACATCTTGATGATAATTTTATCCTGGAGTCAGTCAAGAAATTATTGGATACAAGAGTCAGTCCATGGAATTTGAGAGTCTTTGGCTTGCACTGATTTGTTTCTGACTGTTCTGGCCACCACTCAGGCCTGGAGTTGAGTGCTGTGTTTGACTCATCTTGCTTCTCCTCTTCTCCTTATCTTGTATTCAACCCAAAGTCAAAATCTATTGCTCTGACACCTAAATGTAAGAGGTTCTCTTGCTTTATGCAGCTTCTAGAAACAAAGAAATTCTCAAGATGTGGATTTGTGGATTTTAAAAATTTAATATAATAATATATTAATATAATCTCTTAAGAGTTATTCCTGTTTTTCCTGGTTCCCTGTGACATACCCTTTCAAGGATTAATCAAATCAGCTTTTTCGTTGTTGGTGTTAATGGCATAAGATGATGTGTACTCAAATCCTTATTCAGTAAATAAACTTATTTTTATAGTAAATGACTGTGCTGGGATGTGTCATCTGTGTCAGGACACTTGCTTAGCCCTTGGCCTGCAGTGGCTGCTGAGGCAGCTGTTTGGCCATGTGTCTGGGGGTGCAGAATTCCTGCTTTCCTTCTGCAGTGGCCTCACAGGGGGCTCTGCTGTGTCCAGGGAGCAGGACTGCAGGACATTTCCTGGTGCTGAAACAACCTCTCATTTTAGCACCTCAAATGCAGCCTCACTGCTGCATTTATTTCTCCTGAAACGAATTTGGGATGTGTGGCTGTGTCTGAGTTCCTAATGTTTAAAGATCCACCAAAGGTTTTATATAGGTTACACAATTCACAGCCTGATCATTCTGTAACCTGCATGGTCTAACCACACCATTCTGTCTGACTGCTAGACTGAGACACAGAGCTTGTGATGATATAGTACAATATTCTCTGCAGATTTTAAAAATCTGGTGTAATTGTGGGGCAAGGGCGTGGTTTTAATGGGTTCTGACTGGTACTATGTAAACATGTTACAGAGAGCCTGGAGGTGCTGTTGTGTGTGCTTCAGTCTGCTGCTCCCTAGAGCATCCTCACCAAAATACAAAATGTCTCTTTGCAGTTCAGTTCTGTGTTTGGGAAGGGGAAAAAGCCGTTTGTCAAAGTCTTCCTTTTTGTATTCTGTGTTAGATTTTAAGGTGTCCATGCTCATCTTTGCCTTCAGACTATTCTAATTAAAATAATTCAAAAATATCCACAGGGAGCTGTCTTTCTGCAGACAATGTGAAAAATAAGCAGAACTTTAATTTTAACTTTCACAATATCTATTTGTACATGATACTGGTGAACACAATGGTTACTGTCAGTTTGTTTCACATCTTAGGATCTTTCTATCATAGAATGAATATAAGTTAAGGTAAATGTATATGAAACACAAGAGTTGTCTTGCTTTTGTATCACAGACAGTTTGATCACGTATTTGGAAACAGAAATATTTTGTGTTTGATGTAAAAACCAGCCTAGGCAGCGGATGGAGTTGATTATTTTCAATAACAAGCAGGAATGGCTGTGTGCCAGAGTGATCACACAGCTGTGCTGGCTTTGGGCTTCTTTGTGTGGCACTGATTATTGGTGTTAGTAATATTTCCTTATATGCATAGAAGGAGAATATTAATAGAGAAGAACCACTTGAGAGTCCTAAGAGAACAGTTTATCTTTTCCAAAGCAGAGTTTATTGGCAGGACTGAAGCTACTGAACCGGGGAAAACATAACTGACTAAATTCAGTCTTACTATTAAACAAAGTTGTGATTAAATATGAAAATTGAAGTATGTTCTAAGATTCTCTGAAAATGCTACAAGATGGCATGGGTAGTTTTTCCATGGACTTTAAAAGAGGAAAAAATGGAAAGACCTGATTTTGAGAAAGATGGATGATGACAGCACTCCTGTATTCTGTAACTGTTCAGCTGAAAACACTGTATGGTGTTTATGTTTCAGCTTTTCCAAGTTACAGCTGATAATTGTGTCAGTGACATGTGATACCTGAAAGTCATGGAGACTAAATTAAAGTTCAGTTGGTGTTACAGCTTTTCATTTTTCAGTTCAATATGTGTATTTGTTTTGCTTCTTTTTTTTTTCCCAGTTCTGTATGTTTTTGTTTAAATATTTTATAATTTCTAGCAGTAAATTTTTGGGAGAGCATTGTTTTCATTATTGTGCCATGAGTGTTTTATCCTTCTCCTTTAGCAGGATGGGAATATTTATATTAATCATTGGTTTCCAGATATGCTGAAAAATTTTATCCTGGTGAAGGGGATATTAGTGTTTGTTCACAGCTTTGATTTTAATATACAGAGTTAAAAAGTGACTGGTGAGAATGCATGGAAAATTTGACCAAAGTATTCAGAAATGGTGATTCTTGAAATGACTGCCAGAAAAAAAAATTAATGTGTTCTGAGTGTTCCTTGATTTCAGTTTAGCTGTTCTGCAAAATGAATTCACTTTAGTAAAAGTCCATTAATCTGGTAGCTAATCCAGGGATTAAAGCAGTTTGTGAATACTTACAGGTATTCAGTTGTTTCTGAACAATAATATTAAATAAGTTTTCTTCCTGTGATACCTAGATCCTTTTCTTCCTTTTCCCATCCCCATCAGACTAAATGTCTTTGTTTTTCTTCATAGATTGAAATGCTAAGGAAGAAAGTAAAAGAAAAGGAATTATTTATAATACAGCTTTTAGACAAAATCTCTTTCTTAGAATGTGAGGTAAGGCATTACATTTTAAGTTTACATTATTGTGATTATTTTATGAGACCAAATTAAATTTGAACCAATGTCATCCAGTGCTATCTGGATGTACAATTACTGCATGTATTTGTTGTTCTTCAAATGGAAATTAAACATATGACACCAGTCATACAGTCAGGAGTGTGTGTAATAAAGTCTCAATATTCACTCTAAGTTTCTTAGCTTACAATTTTCTAATGGTTTTATAATGACTTAGGCCAGAAGCTTCTGAATAAAACTGTTGGTTTAATTTATATTCTTTCCAGAATTAAGGATCCCTTTATTTTATCAATACATTCCTTTACACTGTTTCTTTTAGGGAGAGGGCAATGTGCAATTTTGTTTCCTTGTTTAATTACCATAAATAAAATAAACTTGTGATGAAACTTACTGTTTCCCAGAATAAAGAATTGCAAGATAAACTGGACTACTTAATGGAAAACCAACAAAAGACCAATATAGAGACCAGAGATACTGGTGTAGAATGTGATCTTCCATACAGGTATTTACTTTTTTCTGCTTGTTTGTATGAAAATTCCTCATTATGTCCCTTACCGGTGCTGTATTAGTGAACCATTTTGCTAATGAACTGTTTTGAGTGTGGAGTTTAAAAGAGTGCTTCACTCCTAGGTGCAGTTTACACAAGTGATTTATGGTTTAGGATTTTTTTTTTTTAAAGATGCAAACACACTGCAGACTCGTGGGGAGTAGTTACTGCCAGTGGTGCAATTTCAGTCGAGAAGTCAGAGAGGGCACAGTGAGGCGCGGGGGTTCTGGTGCAGGGGCCGCTGGCAGCGCTGTGGACACGGGACAGCTCTGCCCGAGCTGCCCAGCCCTGGCTTGGGGCACACCTCACTCTGTGCCCGGAGCTGTGCCCGGCAGCTCTGGAGAGCAGGGAACACCCACGGGGAGGGCTGGGGCATTCTGGAGATTCCTGGCCCAGGGTGGAGGATGGAGGACTGCCAGGTAAACAGCGCCGGGACATCGCCATGCTGCGCCGGAGTGCTGGGGCTGCTCCGTGCTGCCAGGGCTCTGAGCCTGGCTTTGGAAAGCCTGGGTGTGGTGCCAGGGCTCTGAGCCTGGCTTTGGGAAGCTCAGGTGTGGTGCCAGGGCTCTCAGCCTGGCTTTGGAAAGCTCAAGTGTGGGGCCAGTGGCTCTCAGCCTGGCTTTGGAAAGCTCAGGTGTGGTGCCAGTGGCTCTCAGCCTGGCTTTGGGAAGCTCAGGTGTGGTGCCAGGGCTCTGAGCCTGGCTTTGGAAAGCTCAAGTGTGGTGCCAGTGGCTCTGAGCCTGGCTTTGGAAAGCTCAGGTGTAAGTTCCTCCCCTTCTCCCCTACTTTCTCTGCCCTGAGCCTGCAGCAGGGCACTGAGCTCTGGGAGCAGGGCTCTGCACTTGCACTTCGGTATTCCCAACAAGGCCTCACAGGGAAAGGCAAGACAGGAAACAAACCAATAAAATAAAGAGGACCACTTCACATTACTTTTATCACCAATAAGTAAACTTGTTCATTGTAACTGCTCTGCAAATTGAATTGTTTAGTTTGAGGAATGTAAATTAGCATATGAAATCAGCAAGCAAACTAAAATTTACTTCATAATTTAAAAATATGCTCATTTTGGAGTTCAGCCTAGCGTGTATTTTAGTGGCATGTGTTTTGGAACCTTAAATACACTGTTTTTTCACTCAGATTGCCAATAGAAACCTATCTTTGTTGCCCTCTCTCGGGCCCCTCCGTATGTAAGCACAGACCCTACTTATCTGATATTTTCCCTCCTCTTGAGATTTATCTCTTTGAAGGAAGGCACCTCTGTGCAGTTTAGATTTAATAGAATTACTCTTAATGATTGTGTTCTTAAATGCAATACCACTATCTTTTCTTGTTGCAGGACTCTTAATCCTAATAACTTTATTGCTGGGCCCTTCCACTGTGAGCACCAGCAAATGCTGGTCTGTAGACATGTCAGTATCTGGCACGGTTTTTATCAAATACTCATTGTGGCATTATAGAAAAGAAATATGGAACATACCAAATGCACTGATAAGTTTAATTTTAGCCTGTCAATATCAACACAAAGGCACAAGTTCAGTGCCATGGCATTCCAGCTGTGTGATACTCTGACCTTTACACTGTGAGCTTTCTCCTGTCTCCTGAACAGCACAAGCTCTGAGGACAGAGCTCCTGAAAGCCCGAGGCCGGTGAGGACGTACACCCCGTTCAAGAGAGTGCTGGAATTCAGCACAAGGAGCAGCACATCCTGAGAGCCCAGCTCAGCCAGCTTTCCAAATACCAGCAGATCTTTGCGCCTTTGCAGCTTGGTTAGATAAGTTTGTATCAGTTTAGAGGAGAGCAGCAGCATGGAGTCTTGCTAAATTTATCCTGAAAGCAGCTCTTTGGTAACTTTTTACCTGAAGTTACTACTGATGTTAACTGTGAGGGAACAGGGAAGGAGAAGGCTGAGCGAAGCCAGCAGTCAGGTAATGTTGCTTCTTTAGAAGCTGTCTAGTGCAATGTGTCATTTCAAATGCCTGTAAGGACTTGTACAGCTGTACAGTGGTTGTTTTTTTTTTTTTTCTCTTTAATTGTGTTGTAATTCTGTTTAAGTAATGAAGCTCTAATGTATTCTGCTGTCAATACTGAAGCTGTGCTGGCAGAGGGAATTTGTGTGGAAGCTCCAAATCTGCCCAAACTGAAGGTGGCTCACACCTGTCCCAGAGACCTGGGGCAGCTGAGGGCTCTCTTCACCTGGGAGCAGCTCTTCTGTACCCAGCACTCTTTGTCTGGGAGGGAGAGATGAGCTGGGCTGTTTAAAACAATTCCCTCAACACATGGCAGATGAGTATTGTGTTTGCTGCTCAAAACAGTAAGGGATAGAGCAGATTATAATGGAATTTACTTTGCAGGACTGAGGCACTGGTTTGCACTTCCTCAGTCAGGGGACAGAGTGACCATGGGTGACACATTCAGTAGCACTTGTGTAGGAAAATCCCTGATGCTTTTTCATTCGAGGAAGGAGTTTTAATTAAACAAAAGTTTGCCTACTGCAACCTGCAGCAGTCCTTGCAATTCCAACAGCTATAGCAATCCTGAATCAGGATTTGGGGTTTTGAGTACTAATTTGTTTTTTTTTTTTCTCGTCCAGACCACTTAAATTTTATCTTTGGCTTCAAAGTAGCTGCAGGAGTGACTGTATCTTGTACTAAACTAATTTAAATATATTTATAGGGTATTATTTACATCTTGTTTTGATCTTCCACTCTTAGTGAGTTTAAAATGAAGTAGGAATATGTTATTTAAATTCTGTTAACATGAATGAAGGACTTTTTTTTTTCTAATTACAGCACCTGCAAAAGAAAACAAACAACTTAGTTCTGTATGATCAATATTTCATGCAGTGTCAATCCCAGGAGGTGCTCACCTTGCCACAGAGCTTCACAAAGGGATTGCTTTTATCTCCAGCCTAATGCAATTCAGTCCTGTCTATTCAAATCAAGTACACTTACTAAAGCTGTATTTAAAATAATAATGTTGAACACACAAGAAGATGAATAATAACTCTGATTTCAGGGATAAGCTTTGTACCCATGAAATCTTATCTCCATCTAGTGGCTGATAACAGCAAATATTTGGACAGTATCTGTTTTTGAAGAAAAGGACACTAAAAACTAATCCCAACAGGTATCTTAATGTCCATTATGGATGCATCTAGGTCTTACAGAATGTTTTTTAGCATTTCTGTGCCCACACAGTCCCTCTGTAATTCAGGACTTGAATTCTGGACCATGTTTTGTGAAAATTACTTTCAAACTTAAGATGAATGGATGAGGGTGGTAGTTTTAGATAAAAGGAAATGCATATTGCTGTAAAAGACATTAACTGACAAGTTTTAAAAAGTGAAAATCCTTTACCCTTCTGATTTTGGCCAGAAGTCAGGAAACAGAGCCTGATGACTGTGAGGTGCTCAGTGAATGGTAGTAGAGGGCAGGGTAAGTATCAAAATGCTGTTTTGACACAGACTCAAAGGAAGTTCATTCTACTTTTAATATACTCCTGAGGATCTCCTGAAAATGCTGCAGGCTATTTTTAACTCTGAGACCTGCAACATTATGATAATCTGCTCAAGACTTTACAAGGAATGCAGCAAGGCCTTAAGTTTTTACTGTAAAGGTGTTCTGTGTAAATTTTGTCTTGACTGTTTGATGAAATACAGTATTTTTTTCTAAACCAAATAAGGACTAAAGACAAAGCTGTATTTTAAGAGCATTTTGACATGCAGTGAGTTGGATGACTATCACTTGATTGGACTACTGGTGTCAATTTGGTAACTGAAGAACAGAAGAGGAACTGTATTTATATCATTGTGTTACATGAAAATATAGAGCTTTCCAGTCAAATGAGCAGTAATGTAAACTAGCATAGATAATAACAAACCTGACTGAAAAGACTGTAACACTTCTGGATAAATTTTCTCAATTTGAGACTGAGTTAATTAGTACTATCATATTAGAAACTAGTAAAATTTCTGTAAAAACAATAAAAGCCATATAGGAAGGTCCCAGAAAGTACACTAAATGTAAGTCAATTGTATGACTACATTTGTACCATGATAAGTATTCTTTTGTGATTTATTCCAGATACTCTGGAAAGTATTTTGGGATACACTTTTCATATATGCTGTACAAATAATGTATTACATTATATGCTTTTAATACATCCGGTATGTAGGACATGAAAAGGACAAATTGCAATAAACACTGTATTTAAACTTGTTGTTCTGTTGTGTGAACAGTCTTTTGGAAATAAACCTACCTTAAAAGGTTGCAGACTCTTGCTGTTCACAACCTTGTTTGTTCCAAACATGTGGGACTGGAGAGCGGCTCCTGCGGAGCCTCGATGTTCCCGTCGGTGTTTCCTTTGGCACACGGGCTCCTGAGAACAGGAAGGCACTCCCTGCCTAAAGACTCTCAAAACCAAGTCACAAAAGTAGATGAACTCTTTCATGAAATAAAAAACTATTGACTTGCACAGGATAAACAAAAACTGGGCAGCACAGCTCTTGGAAAAAAGCCCAACAGCTTCAGATCCTCCAGATAACATCTGAATCCATCTGGGATGATGCTCTCCAGGCTTCAGCAGGATGAGACTGGGATGGTTGCAGCACATCTTTATTTACAGTTTATATCCACTTACTGATAATAGAGATTTATTTTTAAGACTATAAAAATAAAGCAATCGACATGTCAGCTAAAGAAGAGGTTGTGCAAACATGATAATCACAGTGTCACAGGTTTGTAATGCTCACAGGAAGAATGTCAAGTTTTTAACTCAAATAATGCTTTCCTATTTATGTGTATTCAGCTCAGATTGCAAACAAGCCCTGATAAAATCTTGTTGAGATGGGCAGTGCTTGGTGCTGAACCTACAGCATGGGATTCTGGGAGCTGGATACAGATGCTTTTCAGAGAGCTTTAAACATTTGACATCTGAACACTTCTGCATATGGAGGGATGAGAAGTAAGTTCTCTGTGCATGAAGTGTGTAATTCTGCACAGGAACTCCCTGCTGCACAGAATGGAGATGTACATGCTGAGAGTTTCATTCCATTTACATTTTACTTCATTCTTGTTCAGCCCCTGGGGCAATTTGCATGTGTAAAAGAAGAAAAGTGCAGAGAGACCCGAGTTAAGGCCCTTCCAGCCCTGCCTCAAGCACAACATGGAAGGAGCACAAGAAAAGAAAGACGCAGGAGCCATTTGCAACTCAAGGTATGTGAATATTTTACAAATAAAAAGGGACTTGGTGATTTAAAGAGAAAATACATAGAAGTGAACATCTATGAGGTTACAATATTCTGTAAAGGCAAGTGGTATGTAGGCAATGCAATGATCTCATGGTTTCTTCCCAGTACATTGATAGGTATAAATACATATAGATTTGCTTTTGAAATGTTTGGGACTTTTTTTGAGAAATAAGTTTAAGGGAGGAGTTGTTTTTTTAAAGGAAAATAAAATTAATTATTATAAAGGTTCATCTGCTGATAAGAAATTATTTTTTCCCTAAATGCAATAAAAATTATTCAGTTAAATTCCAAATACTCATACCATTTTTCTTGTTATTTTGAGGGTGATTTACATTGTATGTTTACCTTGTTTCCTCTCAAAACTCTGGAGCAGAGAAATGGTAATGGTCGTTCCTGCCCCCTCGCCCAGGAAAAAACCCTATAATCTAAAGATTCTTTTGCTCCTTTTCCTAATGAAAAGAAGTAACATTTTATAAAGTTGAATATTAATACCAAATTACTAAATCTATATTTCCTTCTTTAAGTTTGTACTGAAGTTGATGCTGGCTCAGTAGCATGGTGTCTCGGTATTGCCCTCTTGTTCACAACCAAGAATGTATTTGTTCCAGCACCTTCCAAATTTCAGCTACTTGCTCATCATTCTGGAACTGTGGGTTACCTGTAAACAGACAACGTTATTCCAAAATTTAACACTCCCAAACTGTAAAGATGAACAATATTCCTTCCCAGTGAACTTGGACAAATACAGACTCAGTGAACAGTATTACAAGTGAAGTACAGAATGATCAGATAGGATTCCCAGAAGCCATGTTATTAACACTTTATTATCTTCATTTTTTGCTCTACTTTTTTCTGTGTTTATACAGTTTAGCACATAAATTGAACCCTCTGTAAATACTGGCATTGCTTTTCTGTACATGTCACAAAGCAGCTGAACATTCTGTGAGAGCAGTGCTCTAATGAGTTTATTCCTTCTAGATTCTCATTTCCCTGCTGGCAGGAGCAGTTTCCGTGCCGTGTTCCCCACTCTCTCCTACCTGCAGGACCAAGTGTTCCTTCTTGCAAGGTGCACAAATGTGACAGAGGTACGTGACTTAAACTTGTGTAACAGAGGCAGCAATTCAATGAACTTGTGTCCTGCAACTGCGGGGGATCTCCCGCTGAGAAAAACCCATGGATGTCCCTGGGACAAAACCCCCAGGGGATTTTCCACGGATGACCCAGGTAGTGCGTAACAGGTAAAAGATGTCGAGAAACTTAGATAGAATACCAGATTGCGTGGTATTGTGAGACTGTGGAGGAGGAAAAGTCAGAGTCTGCTGCAGCGCTGACCTAAAAAAAATTGCTAAAATGTGTCCAATTGCTCTCAAACTCAAACCCACAGGCTTTCAGCGCTGCTCCGCAAGTGTTGCGCGTGCTGTGCAGGGCACACACCGCAGCTTTCCCAGCTGCTGATGGAATTCTCGTAGGATGAAGGCGGGTCCCAGCGCGGGGCAGAGCGGCCGCGGTGCCGCAGCCCCCAGCGCTGTCCCAGGGCCGCGCCGTCCTTCGCCTTCCGAGCAGGTCGGGCCCCGCCGCCGCGCCGTCACTTCCGGCAAGATGGCGGCCCGCGGGGCTGTGCCGGGCGCCCATGGCGGCGGCTCCGGGGCTGCGCGGGCGGGCGCTGCCCGAGCTCCGCGAGATGCTGAGGCGGCAGGAGCGGCTGCTGGCCGACCGGTGAGGGCAGCCGGAGCGCGGGCGCCGAGGAGCGGGCCGGCCTTCCCTCCGACTTCGCCCGTCCCCTTTCAGGCGGCAGAGGACGAACGGCGCGCTCCGTTCGGCGCCTGCGGGGTCGGGGAGGGCGCGGGTCTGCGGGCTCCAGCGGCTGCGGGTGCGGGCAGCGCTCAGGCTGTACATGGCCGTGTGGCTCTGCTGCCCGCGGGCACAGGGATGGGCACTTGGCCTGTGAGGGGAGGCTGGGAGGATTGGGATTGTTCAGCCTGGGAAAGGGAAGGCTTTGGGGTAACCTAAGTGCGGCCTTGCAGAACCTGAGGGGAGCGTACAGGGACGATGGGGCAAAACCATTTGCAGGAGTATGTCGTGAGGGACGAGGGAAGGAAGGGGTTCAAATGAAAGAAAGTAGGTTTAGGTTAGATTCAGAAGGAAGAAGTTATGCCCTGTGAGGGTGGGGAGGCACTGGAACAGAAGCTGTGGCTGCCCCGTCCCTTCAAGAGTTCAGGGCTGTGTGGGGCTCTGAGCAGCCTGGCCTGCGGGAAGGTGCCCCTGCCTGTGGCACGGGGTGGAACGAGATCATTTCTAAGGTCCCTTCCCACCCAAACCATTTCATGGCTCCTGTGTTTCACTGACAACACGAAGGTAGTGCTGTCCTGCAAGTGCTTTGCATCTTGCTGTGTTTCAGAAGTTTAGTATGTAAATAAGCTGATGTTGTAATGCGGAACTTGCCCCATTAGCTATTCTAATAAAACTTCTGTATCTCAGGTTGAAATAGGATTGTTCATAATAATTTTTGTTTGTTTGTTTGTTTTAGGAAGTTCATTGCTAGGCTTCCGGATAAGGGTAAGAAGATCTCTGATTTTGCTGAAAAGCTGAAGCTTGCCATTTCCCAAGAGGAAGAAGTAGCCAGGACAGCTGAGCTGTTATCTGCTGTCAGGTTGGAGTTTCAAACAAAACAGGAGGAGATTAACACAAGTAAACAGAAAGTTGTCCTAACTGAGGACACAGTGAACAGTGGAGATTCCTCAGTCATTAATGAAAACTCTAACATTAAGGGCATTTCTGATGCTTCAGCTGAAAGGGCGGAGAAGGCAGAAGAAGATGCCACAAATCAAAGGACTCAGAGGAAAAATAATAAAGTAAAGACTGTTACAAAGGATCAGAATAGTTTTTGTGAAGATGTCTCCAAGTCATCCACAAGCAATCACCTGAACAATGATCAGCAAGTGTCCCAGAGCAATACTGAGGATGGGACAGAAAGTACAGCTGCTTTGGACAATAGTAAAGAAGCCTTGGTTGATGCCTTTCAAAGAGTTACAATTGCAGATGGGGAAAACAGTGAAAAAGTATTGGGAAAAGAGCAGGATGTGGCAAAACACAAAGGCAATGTATTTGGAAGGCAGCATCCCAAGACACCACATTATATTGAGGTTCTAGAGGCCAGAGCCAAGAATCCAATCATTAAAAAACCCAAATTTAAAACAAACGCGTGAGTACAGATCTTGTCTATGTGCATAAAATGGGAAATGGTACAGAACAAACATGATGACTTTGTTTTCTAGTGCTGATTAAAGAGATTTAAAGTCTCATGACACACAAGGTTCATATGTTGGCTCTGTAGCTTTAAGTGCCACAGAATCTCAGTGCTGAGCATTGGTTTCATTCCACCCATCTGAAAGAATTGTCATGAATCTTCATAGAATTTCATAGCTTAAGGTGCAAAACTACTAAACAATTGTAAAACTTTTGGATCAGTTCTGGAACATGTAGAACTTTAATAGCTGGAAGTGGTTTGCTTTTTCTGCACTTTTAGGAAAATGACAGTCTATGTTGTCTGTTCTGGTAGCAGTAACAGTTTGTACTTTGTGTGACTCCCACAGCATTGCTATTTCAGTTTGCTAATAAATCAGCAAACCAGTTTGGTTCATTGTCAGGAGTAACTTTCGATACTGCCTCTCTGTGGAGAAATAGTTCTGTTTTCTCTGAGTGCTGTTTACTTTTTATTTGTCTATGTTTTCATAGCACTTCAGATTTATTTTCAACTCTTAGGTGTTAAAAGTAAGTTTTGAAACTGGAGTTGTTCAACCTTGTGATGCAACTTTGGATCACGGCATAGGGGTTTTGTGTCTTCCAGGCTATCAGGAGAGCAGAGTGGATCATCTCATGGTTCCTCTTCCAGTCGCTCACCCGGGGGATTGGGCTCTCCAGTTCCTCCAGAGGAGAGGAGACTCAGAGATAAGAAACATTTGGATGACATCACAGCAGCTCGACTGCCACCACTGCACCACTCCCCTGCCAAGCTGTTGTCCATAGAGGAATCCATAGCAATTCAGATACAGCAAAAAGAAGCTTATGAGGTATGAATTTACAATCTGGTCTGAAAATTATATAACCAGGATCACTCCCAGAACAGAAGAGATAAAGGGATCTTTTCATGAAGGTGAATTGAGATGGGAAGACTTTGAGGAAAGGCACTTTGTCTTGTATTTGATTTTTTAAATGATATAATTAAAGAATGTATTAATGCTCTCTGAAAGTGTTAGTCCTACATTAAACAAAATCTGTGTGGGTTAATATGCTGACCTTATTGCACTCACTTCACCTCTGACTAGAAATTTAAATGTACACCTTCCCTATTAGTGTACACCTTCCCTCTGTCATCACAGAGCTTTTGTCCTTGCATAAATGAAGGCCTAGTATTTGTTATTCTTAAAATATGCAAGCATCTACATTTGCCTTTATTTATGCTGTGTTTGAAGAATCCAGGTTCTGAGGTTCTAAATTCTGTTATAATGGATTTTGACTTTCCAAGTAGTGTCAGGCTACTAATGTTTAAATTAGACACTACTGTAGAGATGTTCTGTTAAAACTGACACTACTGTATCACAGGGGGGGCTGCTACATGGAGAATTTCAACTCTTTTTAATAAGAGTCAAATAATAATACCATAGTTATGTATAAGTGTGAAAAGAAAACTGAAATTCCTTTGCTAGTTGCTAAAACTTTTAATTAAGCCCACTTTGGAATAATAATAATAATAATAATAATAATAATAATAATAATAATAATAATTGTTGTTGTTGTTAATTTTAGTATATTAGTTTATTCATGAGAATGACAATTGAACAATTTTTCTAACCTTGTCTTTTTTTTTTCTGGCATAGGAAATGCAAGCCAAGCTTGCAGCACAGAAGCTTGCAGAGAGACTGAATATAAAAATGCTCAGGTTTGAACCAGAGGGGGAGGCCTCAATGCAGTACAGAGAAGTGAGAGATGAAGATTATTTTTCAGCAGAAGACTGAATGCATGGAAGGGTGTCTGTGGATGAGCTGTGTAACTGATCTTTATGCAGTACTTCTTAAAACCCAAACCTGAATATTGAGAATGCTTCATCTTGTAAACTTTTTCTTAAAATTTTCACATGACAGCTCCAGGAAGGGTTCATAATAAATATACATGTCACAATTATTTATCAGTCTTCTTTGGGGACTGTTTTTTGAGCACCTGGGGCAGTTAATTCTTGTAGAATGCCCCACAGTTCTCAGCTTTAGCAAAGTAAGCTCTCTTACACAGTTTTGCAGGCTAGGATGGGTCAGCTATAAGAGGAAGTTTCTTCTGTGCAGAAATGTGATTGCAAAGGGCTTTGGCACAAAACATCTCCATAAAGAAAGCTGAGGTGCCTGTGAGCTGCTCACATGTCTTGTATAAAACTCTTGTCTTGTATAAATGTGAGCTACTTCTTTTACCTATTACCTTTCATGGTGTGGTGAAAATACCTGCCCAGAGAGTCACAATAAATACCTGATCTTTAGGCTGTAAGGTAACTTCTTACCACATGAGAACTTATTTCTCTGCCTGCACCTTAAAATAATACTTGCTGCCCTTACCTTGTAAATAGCTAAGAATTTAAAGTTATTTTGTAACTCAAATTCTGTTTGGGCTTTAAGGGACTCTGCTCTTTGGTTTTTGGTTATTATGGCAAAGCACATCAAGAGATCAAGTTCATCTGAAGACTTTACTATTTTTATTAAAGATTTTTATGTTTTTCTGTATTTTTGTACACTGCTTTCATACTTTGGATGTACTATTTTTCATAGCCCAATACTGTAAATTAAGAGATCCACCCTCTGGTTTTCTTGGAGGAAGTGTTGTCTGTATTTTTAAGTTTTGGCTATTATGTGAAGACAAAAAACCAAACTTCCTTACATGACCATGAATAATAATATGAATTTTGAAAGATAAGGAACACACCTGACAAGTATTTCACAATGGTATTTTCACTGTGGACTAGGATTTCTGAGCCTAGTTTGAGCTCAGTTCCTTAAAGCAAACCTCAGAGATTCCTTGAATAGCCTGGCAACCTGTTTTCCAAGATGTTGCCACAGCTGTGTGTGCAGGGCTGTCCCTGGGTGTTCCTGCAGGAATGATGTCTTTGGAAACCAAGGCTGCTCCAGCTGCAAGTCACTGAAAAAGCTGCATGGAATGAAAATGGGAGGAAGGTCTCAGCCACTTGTTAGTGCAGGAACTTCCCCAGCAGGCAGGAACTCTCCCAAGGCTCCACAAGCCCTCCTGGCAGTCCCTGTGGCACAGTCCAGACCCTGGCACTGCAGTGGGACACGTGCAACTGCTGCTAAGCTACTTGTGATATTTTTTGACTAGATCATCTCTTGCTCTTTGCTGAACCCTTTCAACTCTTGCAGCCTTCTGGTTCTCATTGTTCATTGGCTTCTCATCAGCTGCTCTTCCCTTTTTCTCATTAGGCTTACTTGCTGTACTAAACCCAATATTCTGCCTCCCTGGACCACCCATTCCCTTTCCAATGGCATGCTGCTGTGTGTGTCTGTGAGTGAATCCTGCCACTGCTCTCTTACCTTGCTTTCTGGAACTCCATCTAAATACCAGCTGTGCACCTCCTACGTGCCTCAGTCCCTTGAATACCTCACAGAGACCTCAATATTTTGTAGTTTTGCCCATAACTGCTCTCCTGAGGCTTTCCTTATTTCCTGATTTGATTTCAGACTCTGCAGGTGTTTGTCATTTCCAGGCCTTCTCACCTTTCTACCTTCTTTTCCCCTCCTCTCTTGTCTGTGCTCCTTCTTCATGCCCCCAGCTTCTCACCATCACTGACCTTTGTCAGCACAATTCTTTGGTTTGTTTTCAGCCACTCACATTGATCCCTCAGCATCCCTGTTGATGACCCAGTGGATCTCAGTTGTGTCTATTTCTGTTCAGCACGTGGCTCTGACTCAGGCCAGAGGAGTGGGTGCAGTTCATCTCTCAGATCAATGCTTTCCATGCTGCCACCTGCTTGTCCAGCTGCATCTTCATCAGCCCTCCCATTGCTGCAGTTTGTACTGCTCCAGGACAAGCAGCCTCAGAATTGTATTGGCTTTCCCTGTGCTGTTTCATGAAACATAAATCACCACTTCCATGCTGTTTGCATCTTTTCCCCTGGTGGCATCCTTGCCCCTTATCCTGTACTGGCCGTGCTCTCACACCTCTGTGAGCTGCTGTGTGTGTGTTTTCTCTCTGCTGGCTTTTCTGTGCTGAAGGAATTCACACAAAGCTTTGCAGTTAGGGACTTGATTTCCAGAGCACTCAAATTTACCACTACCTAGGCTTCTGCTGAGCACACACTTCGGCTAACTAACCAACTATTTTTTTTTTTGGTGCTATTAACACATACTTTTGCTCTCTAAACTTGGTAAATTAGAGGCAGTTTTCTTGATCTTTATTTTGATAGCATTCAAGGTGTTGGGTTTTTGCCAAAATGATCTCTGAATGGGCAAACTTCCCCTTTAAGGGGAGGCAGGGTGGGGTGGCAATCACTGTGGTAACAGGTGAAGTTCATTATGTGCTCATTAAACAATCAGCCGCTCGTCAGTGCAGTTTTGGGGAGCTCTTGTGGAGGAGAGTCTTGTGTGAATACCAAACCAAGCTAAAGGTATGAATTTTGATTTATTATTTTAAAGTTTTCAAAACCTAGAAGCTTTCCTAGGGGCTGTTGCTTCTGAGCAGAGGTGTGCACTTTGAATTCAGCTTCTGTGAATGATAGAAAGTAAAGTCAGGTTTAAAGAGTCCTGTGTTGAGGACATGCAATCCTGAAGTCTGTGAAAGGTTAGAGCACAAGAGGCTCATGAAAGGATTTGCTGGATAATGAAAGGATGGATCATTAAATGGTGTAGTCACATTGAAAAAAAATTCTGATTGAGTATGGTATTGCTGTTGTGTATTTCATTGTTTCCCAGTTCCAGATCATGTCCAAATGTGAGAGCTAAGGAGCTTGTTCTGTTTTGAGAATGGACTGCTCTATTGGAATGGGCTGTTAACACAGTAAAAATAAAGAATGGATAATATATTTTTGAAGCTGTTCATGTGAATAATGTTTTGTTTTGACCATGTAAAATTTAGAAGAGAATGGGAACTCTTTTGCTTCCGTGCTAGGAAACTCCATGTATAGGAAAAAAAAAACTAGGGATGCAAATGGATGAGGGAAGACCTGAGAGACCTAAAGCTGGCCAATCTTGCCAGTCTGAGAGATAGCACAGAGACACAGTTTAAATGTGGCCTGTGGGTTAGAGAGCTGTAGCAGGTGAGGCAGGATCTGTGCAGCACCAGCTGTAGGCCCTTGGTTTCTGCATTGCTGGGGCACTTGATTCCCAAACTGCTCAGAAGAAAAGCCCTCTAACAGATTTTCTGTGCTGCAGCAGCTTTAACCTTTCCTGAGGGAGAGAACATGTAGTCTGGTTTGCCTGCTGTGGTGATAACATCTTCTTGGGCATTTAGCCACCTAAAAATTTAGGCTAGTTATTTAGAAAATAACATGTGAAGAAAAGTCTAAATACTGCTGGACTTCAATTATTTTTGGCAGACTTGAGAATAACTAAGGGTAGAAAAGACACAGTTGCTTTTCCTGTTTTTCAAGAGTTCTGTTGAGAGTGTTCAGTGGCTTCTGGACTACGAAGGGCCATGTGATCAAAAAAAGTCAGTGACAGTGAGCTGTGAGCTCCTGTGTGGAGGAAACTGGGCTGGTAAATTGAGAGAACTGGGAAACTGTGGAATTTCTGAACCTGCCACAGGGACGCAGTATCAGGAGTCAGATACTGAACAATACCCAGACACTGCTGACTGAAGCATGAGAAGCTGAGCGGGAAGCCCCAGCAAGAGCTGGTCCCCGGGCAGCCGTGTGGACCTGCAGGCACACCACAAGCTGGCAGCCTTCAGCAGCCTCTCCGCGGCCTCCCCGAGCAGCTCCAGCTGTGCCTGTGGCTGCTGCTCTGCTCCTCTGCAGCTCCCCGGCAGCGCCAGCTCGGCCTCCCGCAGCCTCAGGCGTGCGCCGTGCTGGCTTTGCCAGTGGAAATGATCGGTAGTGGGACCCGGTTCTGGCACGGTTTGGGCGGTGTCTGGCTCCTCCTCTGCCTTCAGCAAGGTAGTGCCTGCAAGGAGCCTACTTGGGCCCGGGGAATTGCAGCTGGCCTTTTATTACAAAGGAAAATGAATGGCTTTAAGAGGACAAGCAGAGGGAGTACTGTGGTGAAACAAAGCTGTGTCCTGCTGTAGGGAAAGACAGCTTTTCTCAGCTTTTCCAGCCCTGCTTCTTTTTTCAGAGCAGGATAAGAAAGAAGCATAATTTCTCCAAAGTATTTTGTAAGGACAAATTTTTCAGGGTGTAGGTGTTGTGTGTTGTGGCCTTGTTCCAGGGAGGTGCTAACTGATCTTTAGTTTCCCTTAGTTTGTGGTTTACAGGTTTTTTTTGCAAATTCACTGCTTTTAGGGTGGTATGTGTGGAAATCACCATTGAGATTTCCTGGTCTCCTAATGTTTGGGTTTAGGTTGTGAACTCCCACGTTCTGGGAGGGAAAGGGAAGTAGAAAAGACAGCTGTGTGAATACATTTGTTTTGTTGTGGTATTGTTTGTTTTCCAGTCAGCTAATGAATGTGTTTTGTTCTCATTCTCTGCAGTGCTGTGTCACTGCTACCACTATGGTGGGCAAATGTTAGCTGACTACAGCCCAAACATTTTCCAGTCACACTGACTTTTCATGGGATATGGATGCACAACTGCATTTGTCTACTTTGTAAATCCATACTGTAATAATAATAATAATAATAATAATTATTATTATTATTATGTATGGAAAGCTTTAGAGGCATTTAATAATATCTTGTTTAAAGCAACTGTTCTGATCACTTGGTAATTAAGCTTTCACTGAATTGCCCTTTGATTTGGTGAAGCATGAAAGCTTCACTGTAATACTGAATTGAAGTCAAAGCTGGATTCCTCTAGGAACATTTATGTGCAAGTGCTGTGTTGAACTGGGATATTGGCTCTGTGTATTGTTTAATCTCTGTGTGCAAGGCAATTTGTGAATAAGAGTTGTGAACCAGTTACTGGATGTGAGGAGCCACAAATGAACCCGGTGAAATGTGTGTGGGAAGCAAATTGATTTTCAACTTGCTAGAATCATTGAACTAAGCATTTCACTTCTAATCACCTAAATATGAGTGAATGTGTCCTGCAGCAGTAAGTCTAAGAGTGGTTTCTTGACAGGAAAATTTGTAGGAATTTGTATTGACACCCTCACTGCTTTTCTTTCAGGTTTATATTGGAGACTATAATTGTGTCATGCATGAATTGGCAGATCTCCACTGAAATCTTGAGGGATATAAGTGGAGCCATAATGCTTAATGAACATATTCCTATTTCCTCCCTCTCTCCACACAGCTGGTATTAATGTACTTGCTTATTAGATCAAGACAGTGATATAATGTGGCAAGTGGTTAGTCCAAGGTTTGCCGAGTCTCTGGAGCTGAGTACTTGATAGGAGATATTCTTTACACACTTCTAAATAGAAATTTCAGTTGTAAAATTTCTGTGCATTTTTTATTTTTTTTTCTTGAAAAAAAAAGTTTTCTCAATTGTTATTTGATGTCAGTAACATACACATTAAATTTCCCCAGAGAGTAGTCAGACAGTGGTGGGAGTACTGCAGCTCTGGCTTAACAGCACAAGATCTCCTGCACCCATTTCTGAATTGAAGCTGTCATCTGCCCTGGACCCAAATACTGTGACAAACCTTGTCCTGCAGAATCACAGCTGAGTCTGAGGTGCAATGACACCATCTGTAGGAGATCGTGGTGAGGGAGACTGAAGGCTGAATGCTCAGCTGTTACGGCTTTGCCTGGTAGGTGGATGCCCCTTCCCAAACTGACACTGACAGAGTAAATTATGCTGTCAATGAGATTTACATTCCCAAGTCATTTAAGCAGTTTTCCATTGAAGTTGCCAGGTGCCTGTCTCTCATAGATCAATGAGAACTAAAATTCCTCACCAAGAGAGGAACCTGGTATTAGTACCTGGGTACTAACTTGAAAACATGAAATGGCATTGGTACTCTCCTTCAGCCATCTTATAGCTCTAATGCCACTTATATTAAACGAACATTGATTTTATTCTGTTTTCTTACAAATCTTTAAAATGAATCTTCCAGAATTTGCCTACAATGAAAAGAACCTCCTGATTTTGGGTAACAGAAAAAAAAAAAATATATATATATGTATGTATAAACATAAGCTGTGCTCTCTGGCCATTATTTGTGTTTGAATGTATGAAACCTTCAGGGACTCTGTGATAAGCTCTTTCTGTTTAAGTCACTGTTACGAGTGGTCTGTGTTGTCTCCTGGTTACTATAAAAGTCTTGATGTAATTCTGGTTTCCAGAGTTACAGATCCATCAATTCCATTTGTAATTATGTGTGAAATTATTTTGTCATTGGCTTTCTCCCTGCTTCTTCCTTATGGGGGAAAAGAAAAACCCAACCCAAGCCACACAGATTCATAAAGCCTTTCTTAAATGTAATATTTTCTTTACTGACCCAGGTTATTTCATGTTGATTAGAAGTTCCTAAGCCTTGGTTTCATGTGTCTTTCTCAGAACTGCTTTAAGTTGGCATTGTACTGATTATAGGACTGCTTAAATGATAGCTGATGATAAATATTATCCGTGCACAGACATTGGGCATCATCATGTGTCATGTCTGCAGACCAGTTTTTTTGCCTGCACGGCAGATTTTTGTGGCTGTGAGCCAGGAATTTTAATGAAAGAAAACATCAAAGATGCAGAAGAAATGAGAATATTAGTCAAGGAAGATACACAGTGATGCTCTCTGATAACCCCTGGTAATTGACATTAGAACTATGTGGGAGCAACTTAAATAAACATCTGGACACTGAGTTTAGACATTTCCAGTGACAAAACCCAGACAGATCTTCTGGACTTGCAATAATAAATATTTCAGCGCAGTCCACATGAATCAACTTAGAATTCTGTTTTCAATTATTCTAGTTTTATAAATATATCATAGTTAATTATTCAGGGATACAGTTTCTTTTGAAGATTAAGGAATTTGATGGTTGCTTCATTCACATAAAGTTCCATTTTTTATTTGTACCAAACTTACTTCTGTTTGTACAAAAACAATAATGCAAGCTTGCCAGAAGCCATTAAAGCAGAATGCAACTGAGGTTTTCCTGGGGTGGAAGGGCCCTTTCTGAAATTCCTGGCAGTGCACTGTAGTTCATTCCAGCTATGGTAACCACTTAAATTGTGCTGAAAAGAAAATTATAAATAATCATTTTTAAAAGTTATTCTCAGTATTTAGAAGATGTTTTTTTATCTTTTTTACTTTTGGTAACGTGATAGTGCTAAGAATGTGGTATCCCTTACAGTGAAGAGATGTTTATATCTACCAAAGTATTCTAAAAAGGTGGTAATGAAGCTACAAGACTGAATGGAATACTGGTTGCAGCCCAGATCTGATCCTAGTATTACAACTGTGAGGAGTCAATAGCTAGCAAAAATACACTCAATTTTTGTATTTTCTCTATATTCTTTAGAAAAGCCTCTACTGGGCTCTAATTGCAAAACCACTTATTTCAGGAGGAATGAGTCATATATCTGAGGTTGAAGAGTTATTTCCACATTATATTAAAATTACTCTATTCATGCTTTAAAAATAATAGTAATAATAATTATTATTATTTTGAGATTATATGTACCTTTGTTGCTGGGGGCCCTGTACAAAATGAAGAATTCTTCTGAAATGTACTCAGTATTTAGTAATCTTCAATTTCCACTTTCAGTTTAATTTATGCTTCCCCACAGCCCAACCTGTCAGCATCAGCAGGTTTCTGCATTCCCTGCCCTGGCTGTCACTAGCAGGAGCACATGTGTAAGCTGGCTGCCAGCGTTATTGAGGCACTTGGCTGAGTTGTGCTACACCACTGGATTAAGAAAGTTTTAGGGGACTGCTGTGTTAGTCTGGCCTACAGGCCATCATCCCTTTCAGAGGTGGGAGAGGCAGCCATCAGTGAGCACAATTCAGAAAGTCTCTCTTGTGCTGGCTGACAAAGCTGTTCCTGCACCAGGCTGGGCTCGTGTGGCAGTTCAGGTTAGAAGGGACCTCAGGAGAGCTCCTGGCTGGGATCCTGCACAAAGCAGTCAGTTCTGAGGCAGGTGACATTGCTCACAGCCTTAATCCAGACTTCCTTGGAGACCTCCAAGGAAGGAGACCATGCAACCTCTCAGGATAACCTGTTCCCAAGTATGGCTGTCCTCCTGTGAGGCCAGGACAAAGCTCCTCTTGTTTCAGCTTATGCCTGCCTCTGTCTTTTGCTGATGTCCTTATAGGTGCTGGAGGATGCTGTTCAATCCCCTCGAGGTCTCTCCTTCTCCAAGCTGCACAGGTACACTGCTGGCTCAAGCAGCTTGCTCTTTACCAAGACCCTCAAGGCCTTTTCAGCAGGGAGGGCTGCTCCACAGCTTGTCATTTCTGGGCAATCCTAGGCAAGCATTCAGGAAGTTGTAGGCAGACAAATGCATTGGATTTGGTTCTGTCACAGCTCTCTCAGATTAATAAAGTACGTTTTCTGCTTTCATATTTTGAAAACAAAAAAGTAACCTAGACTCAGATCAGGATAGCCATGCTATCCAAAACTTCACTGTTAATTAAAACAAGGTAATTTGTGCTTTGTAACCCTTTCTACATACTATAAAAGTGATGGATAAGGAAGCACAATGAAAGCAATAAATCAACCTTGAGTTTGATAATCTAATAAAAGCATCTCTTCGGTGGTTTCACCTCTTGTTCATTGATCTATAGCTTAGTAATTAATTTTCCTTAGTTTAATCCTTGTATTTATTATAGTACCTAATTCTTTATTGCTAAAACTATGCGCCGGAAATTTGTAGTGTTATAGTTCAGAGAGTGCAATTTATTCATTGTTATAGGAAAACAGAGGAGGAAGACAAATTATGTACAAGTTTATTACTCAGAGAGGTGCACTTGAGCAAAAACATAGAATAAAGCAGAATGGATAAATTTAAGGGGAAAATGTAGTATGTAAATGTTAAGCAGCTCTTGTAACAGAGGAATTATCTGTTGAAGGATCCCCCATGGGAGAGTGTTCAGTTCTCATCTGCAGGTGCTCCCAGAGCACTGCAGGGAACAGCTCTGCCCTGAGGGGGTAAATGGATAATTGGGATGTGGGGATGTTGCTTTGTGTGTGCTGCCCATGCCATGACTGCAGCATTCCCTCTGTTACAGGGCAGCCACTCTTTCCAGTTGTATTTGTGGTAGAAACCTGAGGGTGTGCGTTGGAAAGCTTAACTCTCGTGGAATTTAAGGGAAATTGCTCATCAGATCTTGAATCTGAAATACATTGATATCTTTACATTCTTATCTTGCTGAAAGGATGGGGCAGTATGGGTAAATGATTTGCTTATCAGCTCTGCCCCATTCCAACTTACTTTTTCCCAAGGAGGAAAAATGCTGATAAAAAACAGTAATAAAACTAGTTTCAAATTATTTTTAGCAGATGAAAATTCTCTTTATGCATTCTTTTTGTGCTTTGTCAAAAGGCAAAAGAGCTCAAGCTCTATCTTGACCCTTAGTTTGACTCAAACTACCACACAGTAGAGAAGAAATGAAGTTTATATGTTTGTACTTAATGGCTGTTGAGACACTTGACATATGTACATTTAAAATGTTAACTCATTTCTCTATTTCAATGTTTTTATTTCCTAAATGATTATTAAGTTTTGTAGAGATCCAAAGATAACAAACTTCTAGGTAGTACATACATTACAAGCTGACTTTTGTACTCATGTGCCACATTCTTATATGCAGATAAATTTGAAAAATTAAAAGAAAGCAAGATGTAGAAAAAAGTTAAGTAAATAAATTTCATTAGATGGTGAAGCTCTCACTTTCTCTATAAATGGCACTTTGTTTTAAACAAACAATCAAAAAACCCCAACCAAACCCCACAACTGAGACCAAAGTGGCAAAGAGTATATATTGTTATTAGGTTATCAGAATCCTCCTGTGGAAAAGAGTACAGGTCAGGTATATGAGACAGATGTTAAGAAGAGCTCTGTTCTCTATCTTGGAAGCAGTTCTCATGGTTATCAACTGTTTGGCTTTTAGAATAAAGGTAATTGGCAAAGTGCCATGTCATATTTCATCCATTATGCCTGTCTTATGAAGTATCACACACTTCTTCCTAGAGTAGGTGCTCCCCCTCCTCTCCAGAGATCAGCCTGTGCTTTTACTTGTGGAATGGGTCTGTGGGAGAGTCACCTGAACTGCACTCTTCCTATCTTTTAAAAACAGGGAGATGAGAGATAAAGTTTCATAGGTCTGGAGAGAGCAGCAGTTTGTATTTCAGCCTGTGTCACATCTGTCTGACTTGTGTATGTGGTCCATAACTCTCTGCCACAGCTTTGGAGGGGAGTGCTCCAGAGGATTTGGTGTGCTCTTTTTGTGCTTTTGTGTGTAAGAAAGGATAGCTCCAAAATATTTGGAGGCTCTAAGAATTCGTGATGTAGAGATTAGGATGAAAACCCAGTACACCTTTTCCAGATGTGTAAGGAAGGGCAGTATGACACTCGTTCTTAAACCTAGCCTATACTTAGGTTCCCTGCTAAATTGATGTCTAAGTAAATAGCTTTACTGGTGGGGTAGAGGAGACATGAGAGTCAGGTTACACTTTATCACAGAGCTTGATATGAAATCCATACTTTGTTCCCTGGACAGTGCAGTGAGATGGATATCTGTGGTAGTAATGTAAGAGGATGTTTGTAGGAGTGCTGTATGTCACAGGGCTGCCCTGGATCAAATAGCATTTAAATACCTTGTACATGGGCTTTGATCAAGGACCACAGGGCTGTGTCTAGCCCATGGAGCCTGAGGAGACCCACTAGCCACTGCAGCAGGAAATGTTTTCCTGTTTTACTGTTACTAAAGCTGGAGATGTATAGTACAGGATCAGCCATCTAATACTGACTAGTTAAACCAGGCTACTATGTGGATACGCAACTGACTCCTGTTTAGCTGGAGCAGTCCCAGAGTGATGGCTATTCTGCTTTATGATTCTTTGCCAGCTGTGTAAGGACAATACTGGATCTGGCACACAGTCTGCCAGGAGAAATGTGTTTTTCAGAACAGCTGGAACAACTGAGACTCGAGTGATCAATCTGAATCAGTGTTGCTATTTGTTTCACCTGCTTTGTTTGTGGTTGGACTAGGTGCTTAAACCCAGGCGATGTCTGACTGAGTCGTGTCCTCAGGAAAGTTCCAATTAGTGCTTCTGTCTAAGAGTTGATGTCCCCTCTGTGATCACCCTGTTCCCCCCTGCAGAGCTGTGCCATACAAGGCATTTAGTGGCTTTTGTTGTTGTGCCAATGTTTCAAGCTGCCATAGTAATTTTAAAATCTAAGGTAGAGGGAAACCAATTTTTTTTCCTCCCAACAAAACCGGCCTTGTTTGGGATTTGTTTTAGGGTTTGAAAATTGTAACTAGTGTTTTGTGTAATAAATGCGCTCCTGGTGTAACGCCGTGAGGCACCAGTGTGGCACCAGGCAGCACCCCAGAACCCTGCAAGGCTTGACAGGGCGATGGAAGCAATGGAATTTCTTTAGCACCAAGCTCTGCCTGGGTTAATGAAGCCCTGCTAATGAACAATATTGTGCTAGGTAACCTCATGTCAGTATGATCAAGTTTGAATATTAAGAGGGTTTGAAAATAGCTTTTGATATTTTTATTGATAATACAGGTATATGCAACCTTGCCTGATCCTATTTCTGTTCCCATTGCTTGAGGAATATAGCTGGTCTGTTTGTAGCTGCTGACTAACGGTTTAACTCCAACTCTGACACAATTTTCTGTGGATTTATGATGTTCAGCCAAGCTGATATAATCATGTAATAAATGTCTATTTTTTTCCCGATACTTTAATTAAATATCAGACGTCCTTACAGAGCTTCAGAAGAGGGGAAACCCACGAAGTGGGAGTTACACTTTGCAGGTCAGTCCCCAGCCCGGACTGGGCTGAGGGGAGCGGCCTGGCTCGGGGACCGCGTTTGTGAGGGGCGGCACAGTGACAGCGGCTCCGGCCGGGAGGGGACGGCGTGGCCTTCTCCGGGCTGCGAGGAGATCGCTGAGCTGAGGAAGAACTTAAAATGGGCCATAGCCGGGAGGTATTGTGCTCTCCCTGACTGACAGCCTGGGCTGGAGCGCAGCCAGGGAGGGCGGAATGGGGCCCTGGGGCTCTGCAGATCCGAACAGAATCCATAACCCCGCGCAGCGCCCCTTGCCGCCCCAGCGGCCGCGCGGAGTCGGCAGCGCCCTCTTCGGCGCGGCCTCCTGAGGGCACCGGGCAGCCGCGTCTGCTTTCTATTATTAAAAGAGGGAAATGGGAAAAAAAAACCCAAAAAACCAACACCCCGCAATGTAAACATTCTTACAATTGCTGCCGAAACTGGATATAACCAGGTTATTCAAAGGGGAAAAAAATTAAGCCATCTGTACATGCCAAGTTTGCCTTCACATCTGTTAATTGTAAGGGGGTGATTTTAAGAAAGAAATCGTGTTTTAGAGCCTGGTTCGGCAAAGGCTGTGAATGTGTGCTCTCGAAAAAGAGATTAAATGTGCCCGTCTGCCATGAGGACCTTTCCATGCCGGTGGCCTTGGGCAGACGCCGTTTCCCTGGGCTGTGCCCCGGGAGCAGCAGCGCCGGCCGGGCCGCCATGGCCGGGGCTCCACAGCCCGGCGCTGAGGGCGCCCTGGGCCGGCAGAGTATCCGTGCTGTGTTGTCAGCGCTGTGTTGCTGTTATCCTGTCAGCAATGCATGGTAAGAAGAAATGAGCTCGGCTTTAAAAGATTTAAAGGACAGAAAGTGCCAGTGTTGTTGCTACTATTACATTTTGGGGAGTGCATTGTCTTACTGTAACATCATTACCTTACTCTTGCATCATCCACAGCATGACATTTCTGAGTTCAGTACAGTCATTTAAACATCAAATAGCAAATCTTTTACCTCACAAAATCTTCAGTTGAGTTTAGCGTGGTGAAACGTTTAAACTTAAAATAAAGACAAGGCTTTTTTGGCTATACGTGCTCACATGAGTGCCTATCTCTGGTGGCCTAACTTAAGAGAGCCATGATCCACTTCTTACTGAAATTCCGATTTCAGTAGGAAAACCTAAAACGTCAGAATCATTGGTTCAAACTGCTGTGCTCTGGTTTCTTGGCCGTTACTTGAAAATGTCATCCCATTGGAAACACAATGTTGTCACTGCCCATTATTGTGAGCTTCAAAATACTCAGTAGGGTTTGGGGGCTGTTGTTTGTTTGTTTTTCTTTAACACTATCACCTGAAACAATCATGGGTGAAAATCTTGGCTTCAGAGCTGTATAAGGTAAGTTTCTATGCCTGAAATCTGGAGCATCAGCCCTAAAGGTAAAATATTTTCTTAAATCTATCAGTTATAAAGAATCTAATGCTTTCTGTGTTTCCAAATAGATAAATAAATAAATCAGTCAGTTCCCATGATTTTGTGTTTAGAAATTTGCTAGATTTTTACTATTTAGAATTGTTAATACTGAAAATAAATACAGCAGAGGAAGAAAGAAAACCAAATTATGTTAAGAGTTTATTTGATCATGCACAGAAAATGCTAAGTGGCCTTTTAAAGAACAAGCTATTCTTATATAAAGATTCCTTTCATGAAGTTGTTTAGATGCTTTTCTAAAATGAATTTTTTTATTAAACTTTATTTCACAGTAGAATAATAATTAAAATGTGAATAAATGAATATTCAATAACTGGAAAACCTTGCAAACGCACACAACAAAATGGTTTCAATAACATCCTATAAAAAGTAGTCTTTACTGTATTATTGAACTGTTGAAGCTCAAACTTTAAGACACATTATCAAATTATGACACAATCCTCCTTTCTAACAGCTTTAAAGGTGCATATTGTGTAAGTTTACATACATAAGTAAGTTTAAATACATATATGACACTTGGAAGCATTTGAACAAGATTCATTAATTTAATCTTTCAGTGAGGTTTTGTACATATTGCCTTGCAGAGTACTTGGGGGAGCATGAGTATTTGCAAAGATATCTGTGACATCTGTTCTTAATATTCTAACATCTTTCTTCCGTGTATGTTTGATAGACAACATATTTTTGGCAGTCTTTGTTATTAGAATTGCCAAAATGTTGATATTGAGTGCCTTGGTTTTTGATGAGTGCAAGCCAGAATGAGCCTTTTCAGAGATTCATCTTTGGAACCACGTTTTTTCTAGAAAGTCATGTGTTTCAACGTTCTTTTTAGGTAATCAGAAATAGATTTATAATAGAATAAGAAAATTATTTCTGTTCAGGAACAGTTGCTCGAATATGTCTGCTCCCTCATCTTTATTTCTATCTGTGTATTTTTAAACATAACAGTGTGTTAGAACTCCATCCAAGTACCAGGCTGTGGGATTTTGCTTCACTAACCCTCCTAAATGCCCATTGAAGTGCATTGATATGAGTGTATAAATGGCATTTCATTAAGGGGTTTTCTGGGACTCAGGTGTAACAGTGTTGAGCACTGTGCTGTGCAGTTTTTAGGGTTCTGAGTGCAGAGTGAAAGGCACAGCCATGAGTTAAGTGCCAGGGCTTCCTATAAAATGTGTGAGAAGTTCCCTCTGAAAAATCTGTGTAAAGTCCAGAAAGCAAAAGTAGAATCAGTAAGGAAATACCTCTGGGTACTCTGGATTAGCAATCTGAAAAGAAATAGGGTTCCTGGGTATTTCTTTTCAGAAACTAAGTGAGTGTTATTTCTCTGAAATCACATCATCAAATGATTAGGTGTCTGTAGAAATCAGCTGGGATTAAATGCTTTTGTTGCAGAGCCTGTGCCCTTCAAGTCTGTTTGTTGGATGCCTTGGGAAGGTTCATTAGCCAGGGGCCCACAAACTATTGTGCACTGGTGCAGGCTGACATCCCCAGGGAAAGCTGTTACCCAGTCCACCAAAGCTCAGGGAGAGGGAGAACGTGGCTTCAGACCCACCTGACATGTTGAAGAGAAAGATCAAGTTCCAGCTGCTCTTCAAAGCATTACTTGGTGGAGAGGCAGTGTGAGCCACCTTTTCCTACTCTAGGAAGGCAGACAAGGCTGCAGCTGCTTGTTCTGGGGGGGCCAGTGGGCAATGGGAATGCATTCTGGATCAGACCCTCGTGATGGCTGCATGAGTCCTGCTGCTGAGTGCTGAGCTGCACCCTCCTCCCCTGTGGCATGTCAGAATGTGTGTAGAAGCCAAGCTTTAGGTATGAAGACAAATTCAAGGTGATAACTGAGGCATAGATCCTTTGGTGAGAAAGCATCAGGAGAAGGTTTCCAACCCTGTGCTGCAGTTTTTAATCTGTGTGTGATTTTCAGAGCAGAATCTAAGTGGAAACTCAGTGTATGTCAGCTTTATTGATTGGACTACTCACCTAAAAAAGTTGGAATTTAGTCCTGAGTGACCAAAAATTAGTGAGGGACATATTTTATACAACAGATACATGAGCTAAATGTCTCCTGTTTATATCTGTTTCAGAATCTGCAGAAAGCAATTGTGAAATGTCTTGCAGACACTGAAATCCTGGCCCTGTCAGGGTCACAGGGGCATTTCATAACAACCTAGATCAAATCTTGTAATGTGATATTTAATTTTGACTGTGAAGGTTTCTCTTGTAGAAATAAAATTAATTATGCTGCTTTATCGTGTTGCCCTCTGTTGCAAATATTTATTTGCCAAATTAGTTTTTCTTTATAATCCTGTAAGTTCAATGTAACATTAGAGATGAGAAAATTGCCCCAGAAGTGCCCTCAATCATTATCACCCTGACTCACTCCAACTTTATTAGAATTTTATGTTGCTTCTTACCCCACAACCCCCATACTGAGGTAGACATACCTTTCCTGTTGTAGAAGGAAATCCCTAGACATGAGACCTGTAGTAGTGGTTGTTGTTCTGTGGCTCTGTGGATAGCTATGAATTTGTTCAGCGTGGAGAAAGAATACACTTTATAATGCACAAGAACCAGCAAAGTTTTTTCTTGAATTGCCTGAATAGTGTCACTGCCATATGTCACTGTGACAACAGACACACGAATCAGAAAGTATTTCTGACTTGGTGTTTTGAGTACAGTTCTCATACTGGTGATATTTTTATTCCTGCCATAGTTTAGTTAAATGATTCATTTCCTATAGAAAAAAAATTATATTTTCAGTATTACTTTTGGAGCACGATTTCTTAGATCTGGTGTTTTGTACTACGTGGATTTTGGCTTCAGCTGCCCCAGTGTGAGGGCTTTAGGTGCAGTCAGTGTGAACTGGAAGTGCATCCTCGTACATCAGATGTGTGTGTCAGTCTGAGCCTTCAGACTGGCAGCTCTAGCAAGGAGCCTGCAGCACTTGTGTAAGGATTCAGCCCTCTCCTGAAGGCCCCTTTCATTTCCTCCCTGGCGTTTCCTTAGTGTATCTGTTGATTCACTGATCTTAAAGGAAGCAAGTGAGGATTCGTACAATATAATTAATAAATGGGCAAGAAGGTATGATACGCATCTGAAAACTAGAACAGCAAACAAATAGGGGCCAAGGGAGGCTCATCGCTTTGCAGAGATGTGCAATTCGCCTTTCTCTCAGTAGATGTCAGCAGCACTACAAATTTGCCCAGCTCGCCGCTTTGGGAGCCCTTCTGTTTACAATTTTTATTAGTTCGTGATTTCAGATCCAAAGGAATATCCCATCTAAACCAGTGGAAACTATTGCCCTCTGAAATGGGTTTAGAGACTCCTGTGTAGCATCTTAGAATAATATTGTATTCTCAGTAATGCATTTTTTTCATAGAGAACTTAGAAGAGGCTTATTGCTACATTTTTAGAATTTTCCGAACATTTACCTCACATTTGCCCTCCAGGCAAATGTGAAGAAATATAAGATGTCTAATATTTTGCTTCTTTCTGTGAAGTAAATCAAAACCGTGGGAATGTTTTCATATAATTTGATTTACTCCTGTCTCCTACAATACATCTTCAGCTCTGTTCAATTAACTCTCTGCCTGCTATAAGAAAAGGGTGCAATCATATTCTGACTGAAAGCAATGGCAAGTGTTCTTTTGGATCTGCTGGGAGCTGTCAGCCCCAGAGGAGTTCACAACCACAAGGGAAGGATGTGGAAGGAAGTTTCTTGTGTGTAGAATTTTGTGTGTATATGGCAGGAACAGAAAAGGGTTGTTTATTTCAGTGTGTAAGGAACATGCATTTTGCTGCATATTATAAAATAAATATTTGAAGTATTTCAAAATCGCCATGTACATGAAATAGGGTCAAGAAGATAAACAATCCAGTGTTTATTTGGTTAGAAATGAAGAAATTTCATTATCTTCTGTTTCTCACAGGAGGGGGTCTTTTCCTTCATCTGATCTCCAGCAGGAATCTTTAAGGTTTTTTTGTGGTATTCTGGGGACTTGTCAAGTGTGGCAGAGTTGTACTTTTGGAAGTTAAGCTCATGTTCTGAGACAGGATCAGCCCAGAAAACAGCGTTGGCCCCTTTCCCACATGTCTGTCACCATCTTATTTGCAAGAGCACCAAAATGAGCAGCACTAAGAATTAGAGGCCAATTCAGCCACAAGCAGTGCTGGGGACATTTTGTGTGGCATTTGCTTGTCTCCAGGAAAATAGGCTGGGACTGTTTTATCTTGACTGCAGGGTGTGCCTGCACATGCTGTAGCCAGCTAGAACTGGCCAGCTCCAGAGCCAAACTTCTCTAACCAGGGGTGCTTATTCCACACACCCCTGCAGCCCACCCCCCACACCAAATTTGAAGGGGAATCAGGTGGAGTGATTTTAACTTAGTGAAAGGAGATAAAGAGCTGTGCTCCCCAACCTGTGCTATTGTCAACACTTGCAATTATCACACTCTTAACAACATTGTAATTTGTTTTCCATGCCATCTTCAGACCCTTTTCATTTCCTGTGTCACGTGCAACTTTACGTGTGTGTCGCCTTCAATCTGTAGGTCGGGGGCCACTTTGTCATACGATTCCCTTTCTATTTGTTCCCCACTCTCTGTCCTTTCCCATGATCTGTTCCTTTTGGCGTTCTTTAGGGACCTCTCCCACCTCACAATCCTCCATTCCTGGCCTTGTCAAGTGGACTTTGATAATTTTCTGCCTGTCAGTTGATCCATTCTGTATCAAACCTTTTCTTAACTGCACTTTTTTCATGATCCCACCGGAGTGGGCTGGAAGATGCTTTGTGGCAGGCCAACAGTGCCAAAGGAATAATTATTAGTTCTAGGGATGGATCCAAAACACAGGGGAGCCAGTGGAGTTTGGGCCCCCCACATGGGCCCGTTGATGCCTGGATCTCAGCCTGGGTGGATGAAGCACTTTGCCAAACCGAGCATGGGGTACGTGGCTCCAGGGTGATGAGGCAGCAGCAACGCACAGCAAATTTTCCCTCAAGGCATCTGTTAGCAGCAGTTTGGGAACTAAACCAAATGACCCCAGTGAAATGTTGTTCTGCTCTCTCCATTGTTCTGGGGTTCTTTCTTACTTGCGTAGCCAGCAGGAGGAAGCTGGTGGCTTTGGCTCTCTCTCTGACTCCTTTGGCTCTCCTTGCTGAATGGATCTGTTTCTGCCTCCGTTGTTCAGCTGTTGAGCAAGTCTGTTTCTTAGGTTTTGGCTTGCTCTGCAGGGCATGAAGTAGGGAGTGCTGAATCTGCTGCTGCTTTGCAGAACATTAGATTTGGAGGGGCAGTCTTTGCCACTTCACCTCAGACTGGAACTGGAGGAAAACAGAACAATTGTGTCTAGTGTCTGCGTGAAGGTTGTGCAAAAATGTCTTCCTAGCCCTTGCTGAGGTTACTGTGTTGTTAATTATGTTGTGAATTTGCATCTGAGAATATCAGAGGGTCATGAGCTAAACACACCTGTGCAAAGTTAGGCAAGAGGTGCCTCTACGTTACAGGGATTGAAATCATGGTGCAAAAATAATATGAGTTAGCTCAGAGTTTACACAAAGGCTCAAGCAATTTGGCAGCAGAGTGACAGGAAATCTCCCCATCTTCAGGGTTGTGCATAATGACAGAGCCAGAAGTACTAAATAAAGTGTAGTGCTGAACACTGGGTTAGTTTTCATTGTCTTCATGTAAGTCTCCTAGGAAACTTCTAAGAAATGAAGTTTTGCAATTTTTTTTTTCAAAAAGATTGGGCACACAGCAATACTGCTGGGTATTTTGGGATTGTAAATAATTGGTGTTTAAGTCCCAGAGTAAAAAATGAATGATCCTAACTTCATGCATACTGCAGTATGAAAGAAGAGATGCTTAGTTTAACATTATGCTTGTGACAACTTTTTCAGGATTGCTGCACTGGTGGACTGGTTTAGATGAAAAGGGAGGTGGTGGCAGGGCTGAGTTTTCATTTAAATATCATATGACTGGAAGAGTAGCATGACTTTTTGTTAATACTAAAAATGCTGAACATAACATCAAAGCAAGGTTTAACTATTACACAGTTGCACACCTAATATAAAAAATAAGACCTTTTTGCATGTGCACAATTTCCTGACACTGATTTTGTGGCCTTATGTGCATCAACAATAATGGACCAATCCAGCCAAAATTTTCTTCCACAGCTGCTGGTCTTAGGAAGTTCCCTGGGCCTCCTGTGCTCTGCAGCTGTGGAGGCTATTCCCTGCTCTGAATAAAAGAATCTCCCCTCTCCTGTGACTGCAAATGCTGAATGAGACATCCTGTAACACCCTGTTCAGAGGGGCAGAGCTGACAGCCAAAGGCCACCCTTGGCATTTTAGTCCTTGTAGATAATGCCAGATGGTGCATAACCATGAGCAGGGAACCCCTTAGTCCTAAAACAGGGAAAGAGATTTTGGGGGATAAAAGTTCATTGCCCAAAGATCTTGGTGCTGGTTTGGCTCCAGAGAGAGTAAGGAGGAGTGATTTTACATAGCAGTTTAAGGAAAAAGTCATCTGGCACATTAGAGTATTGGAACATCTTCGGTGGTGTGAGGGGCCCATTTCTGCACACACCAGAAGAGTAAAACCCGAGGAGTGCTGCATGGAATGTTTGCTACAGAGCCATGCAAAGCTTCCCTGCTTTCATTCAGCTGTAAAAGTGTTGGTTGCAATTTTCACATGAATTCCTTAATTTGCACCTTTGAAAACCTACAGTTTTGCAAGTGAAACCTGATGGTTTCAAGTGTGTTTCAATTTGAGCTTTTAACATTCTTGTTTGAACCTGAAACTCAAAGTGAAATGTAGGAGTTGCAAAAGAATGCATAGAATACAGACAAATTGCAGGAAAAATTCACAAGAACCTGAGCAAACCAAACTTGCAAAATTTCCCATAGCTCAGGCTCTCTTTGTTTATGAAAATTATCTTGGTCTTCTCTTTGTCACGTGGCTGTGGAGGCTTTGAAGGTGGAGGGGTTGTGATGGTGGGAGCTGTCAGGAGCAGCACTGTCAGAGAATTGCAGGGTCAGCTACTGTCCCCATGGGGACAACAATTCATCCAAATCTAAGCTTGTCTTCAGATTCCACCCATGTATTAGGCAAGAATAGTTTAAGCTCTGTGGGTAATGTGTAACTGAAGCTAAAGAGACAAGGTTTGAAGCCTGTTTTGAAGCAGGGAAGTTTTTGTAACTGATCTGCAATAAAAGGGCGTTTTAAAAGAGCTAGATGGTAGAAAACCAGATTAATGATGAAGTTTTTCTTATTTCCATTCCTGCAGCAGTTTTGGTTGGAAAACAGAAAATAACCATGCTTTGTTATTGCATGAAATAAATAAAGCAAACCCAGAATGCTGTGGTAGTTTCTTGATCTGTAAAGCATACAAAGCTGAAACCACCACATGCGAAAACCATCACAAGAAGAGCGAGTGCAGGCTGGAAGGTTGGTGATGCTCTCTGCAATGCACACAGCTCACAGCTCTCAGCACTGAGAACTCAGCTGACCTCTGGGGAATTGATAGGAAGTCCTGGCTCTGCTTGAGTCAATGGGAATTTTGCTGTGCACTTCAGGGAACTTCATAGAGTAGTCCTTGTTGTGCAATGTATTGTTCCTGACTCTGAAAACCTTGCAAAATCTCATAGTTGGGCAAACAGGCATTTTTTAGTGCTCGGCATCTTCTGCCTAGCAAGCATGGGAAAATAAACACAAGCCATGTTCACTAAATCTGGCTGGGCTCCTGGTAGTGACATCCTACCTTACCCATGGAAATGAAATGCAGAATGTCCAAGAACTGTGGCTGGCAGTGGTGTTGTGCTGCTCATTCTTTTTATTTGTATGTTCTGTATATTTATTTGTTCTGTCACCTTCCTTTGCTGTCACCTGGGCTGCTTTTGGGGCACACAGGCTTTGGCAGTACCTGGAGGGGAGACTCCTGTCTTGTTTCCTTGTTGGACATTAAGGTCCACATCCTCACTCCCATGGGAGCCTCAAGTGGCAGTTGTGATAATTGATATTCAGTTATATTAATCAGATAATTTAATGTCTGTTAAGTAAACTGGTATCTCTGATTGTAACATTAGGAACAGGGAAATGCTGTGCTCAGCAAGCAAATAAGGATTAATTTTTGGGCCCTGTTCCTGGCTATCCTTGGATGTGTATTATCATCCCTACAGAAGATACAAGCATTTTTCTCTCTTAATAATATCTTTTTGTCAGCTTTGAATGTGTAGGCTGCCAATATTGTTACAAAAGTTTTTATTCTGTTCACTCAGTTTGTTGAGTTCTTCCTGCTAAGTCAGCCAAAAATTTATTTTCAGTGTATATGGAAGGTCTGGCTGTTGTCAGTAGGTTATATATGGGGGAAGGTAAAATTTAATTTATTGAGCACTAAGAAGCTGTGCTTTCTTAACTGAAATGGCTGGGGTTCCTTGTGTCTCCTTCCCTTGTGCCTCTGTCTCTGCAAGGTTTAGCTACAAGGATGAGACCTACAGTCCTTTGGAGAAGAGGAACATACTGTGTCTATTTCACTTGAGGAAGTCTACCTGAGTAAATGGACAGATGAAATGACACAAAGCTGGCAATAAAATGGCATGAAGCCTGAGGTACATCTTTCTTGTAAAGCATGTTGGTAGGGGCCCCAAAACAGGTCCTTGTGTTCTTTTTTAGCCAGAGCTGTAGATAAGTGGGGACTTAGGACTAAATCCACAGCATTTGTACCTTCCAGTAATCTGTTCTTGTGGTGGGAAAAACCTTGCTGAGGGAAAAACAACACTTAATTTAACAAGAGTTTGAAAATCACTTCTGCAAAACACAGCATTCTTAAGGTGATTTGCCAGGGTGAATTGACCTTATAAGGTCCATGTAAGGAAATATAATGGTATTATGGTATAATTTCCTAATATTTTGAACTTTAGTTTTTTCTACAGAAGCTCCAGAAAGTTTTTATATCTGTAGAGGAAGCAGCTGGTGTCTTGGATGTAGGGACAGTTTGCTACACCAATCAATAGACACCCAAATTAAGGTGCCACATCAAGAACCTTTCACTTCAGAAAAAAAAACCAAAATAAAATTGGAGATTTATTTCTGTGTTGCCTCATCTGGAAAAACTCTCTGATGATTGTATTGGGTTCATAAGTATTACACAAAATCAGCAGAGTGTTGCTAGTGGTGTAGGATTTAGAACATTAATTTAAGACAGAAAAGTAAGCAGGAACAGAATTGATTGCCAAGGGAGTAGGATTTGCTGTGCCAGTGTTGTAACCAGGCTGTGAGTGCTCTGTCTGAAGCCTGCACAGTGGGCACATAACATAGCTACCCACAGACTATGGGTTAAATGCCAGCTGTGGTTGGTGCTTTTTTTTTCCTCCCCAAGTATAGCTGAATAAGGAAAATGATATTTAAGCTTGTTTTAGTTGGGAATGTGACACATCAAAAAATCGCCAGATTATTTTCCCAGCCTTGCTTTCTGCAGAAGCCCAAATAACTTCAGTTGCCTCATAAATCCACAGTGATTACAATGTATTTATTTATTATTATCTATGCAGACACAAAATGACCTCAGCAAAGAAGAAGCCAAAACAATTCCTTGATTTTGGGAGAAAAATCATTCAGCCCCCATCTCTGTTCCACCCACAGGCTCCTTCTGAGGGCTGTGACTTTGTCATATGCCTCAGCAGGAAACATATTTTTGGCTGAGGTTGAGCTCTCTGGAGTGTGTGGATCTTACAGGTATATTGTCAAGTGGAGTTTGTATTGAACACAGGGTGCTTCACTTGAGTGTTCCCTGTCAAATTACATTTGTGATTTTCAATATATGATGTTTTGTTATTACACAATTTCAAATAATAGGAAAGTTAAAGGGATGAAATACTTTTTGAGCTGTGTAAGGGGAATGTGGGACCATGTTCACTTCAGCAGAGAGCTGAGTAAATTGTTGACAAGCATGATAAAATAGGATTGTACAGCCTTGGATGAATGGAATACAGAAATATGTTCCATTAATTTCCAGGGGATATTAACTGTGTATTGATGAAGGGGCCTGAGTTCTCTTCAGTGTCATGGATGATATAATTGAGATCATTAAATGCTGTATTAGGTATGGCACCCAATCATGGTTTGCTTTGAAAATCTCAGTGTCAGAGCAGAAACTCATTTAATGAAGTCCCAGCAGTGGCCACTTCTTATAAGGTTGGGCATAGACCCTCTCAGATTTTGGAAGTTAGCAGCTTAAGAATGCTTTGTGCTGGGTTATTGTGGCATATCTCTGTCACAAACTGATCAAATCCCTTTCACAAGACCGTCTCACTTTTGAGTTCCATATTCTTTCTACTTTATTCTTTTATTCCAAAAGATAATGATTAGTCATTCCTTGTTAAACTATATTTCCTTCCGAGTTACCTAACTTCAATTAAAATGTTATTTTTTCACTGCATAGAAGTCTTTCCACATCTGTCATGTCTTTCTAGAAAGATTTCAATCAAACAAATTATCTGGAGTTTAAAAGTACCAAACAATCTCTGTAATACACTCTGTGCTCCACTCCATTGGCAGAAAAGCTGGGACTGGATATGATGTGCTTTCAAGGCTGAAGAACAAGTGTTCAAGACAAAATAAAATTACAGATTGAGATTAAAAAAAGTGACATGTGAGGTGTGCTTGCTGAAGTTAGATCACAGCCTAGTAAATTGATGTTTAAAACAATAATGTATCTAGAAAAAGAATTTCTGTTCTAGATATTTTGCAGGAAAACATTTGGTCAGGATCAACAGGGGACTCCCAGCGTTGGCTGCAGGAGGTGGGGATTTTCACAGACCTGTGGGTAAGATGTGCCTCTGAGGGTAGAGTGGGTGCTCTTGAGAGGGGATTTACAGGGCAGGCAGGTTACAGAGCTCTGTGGTGATCCGTCAGGGTGCTGGATATATCTTATACTTTTATTAATGACTTTGGCATAAAAAGATGATGTTGAGGAGTTTATTGATGATATCCAGTTGGTACCTATTGGTAATGCAGAATGGGCAGGAATTACTTCAGGAAGAAATGAATGACCTCAAAGTTTGGACTAATAGGAACAGGCTGGAAGTTAATGGAATGCAGTGCAAGATCCTGCACTAATATAAACTGGAGCTCATGGTTTGGAAACAGTTGAAGAAGGGACACACCCAAGTATTAGGGTTCACTGGATAGCTGTAGCCAGCAATATGTATGGGTGTCCTTTGTACCCAGGCACAAAGGGTAAATGGGATTTGAGATTGAGATCTTCTCCAGGTTAAATCTGTATTTTTGCCTGGTAAGTCATGATGAAGCTTTATCTGAATACCGTGTTTAACTCAAATTTTCCTTGTTAAAAAAAGGGGAAATCAAGATTCAACAAGTCCGCAGAAGAGTTACTGGTATCATGGGAATGATAAACTTTTCTGTAAGAAGAAACTAAATTGGCAATGGTTTATTTAGCCTAGCAAAATGAAATTTGAGCTGTGATTTATATCCATGGGAGAAAATATCAGAAAAGCAATGCTATTTAAAAGACAACAATTAAAGACAAACAAATTGATATGAGCTGTTCTTGAGGAAATCTGAGCTTCGGTTTAGGTTTCTAACTAACAGAAGAGCTGGGTTCTGGAGCAAACAGTGATGTGGGATAGGAACAACTGTCAGGTGCTGCTGTGGAGCAACACCCGTTCATTAGAGGAGCACTTCACTTTCCTGTGGCTGAAGCCAGTGGCATGACCCAAAAGTCTTATGGAGAAGCTTCATCATTTTTTGCTTGATCCTAAGTTATTCTTCTTTGATTAGGGCTTGAATGGCAGTTTTGTAAGGAATGTGTAAAAATTGCATCAGATTTTATTTTTGATTGAGATTAAATTGGTGATGCCTTAATATATTTTCACTGTAGTAGGTCAAATCTTCATGTGGGGAAAACTACCCTTTCTGGAAAGCCATAAAATTTACCAATCCTTATAGTTTTGCAAGTGAAGGCATCAAAGCTGCTTTAAAAGTCATCTGTCATTATCCTGCTGAAAGACTGGCAAATCTGTGTGCAGAGCTAGAAGCTGCTTTACAGTGCCATCATGTATTTCTGATTTCATGGACATAATTTATCTATCTAGAACACTCATTTTCACATCAATTAATAGTACAAATGGCATACTTATTCCACTTAGTGCATCTAGATGGACCAGAGGTTTTTACTTTACAATAAAGAAAATATTTCACATTCCCAGTTTAATGTGTTTATAATTTGCTTAAAAATACCTTTGTTAAAGGGACTTCTCTGCATCTTTGTGTGAGTACCCAAGGACAGAAGCTATCATGAAACCAGAATAATTTTCTGTGCATGAAAAAAACTCTCAACTTATTCACAGACAAAATCTTCTTGATAAACTTGTCAACATATTCATGGTCTAATCAGAATGACATGGTATTCAAAGAAGAATCATAAGTATTTCCCATTCATAACAATAGAAAGAAGCAATGTATGAAAATAAATGCACTGCATGGTAATTCATGTAGATGTCAATCAGTGTTTTATGTTCTCTGATCAAGTTGTACCTTTGAAATCTTCTAAAAGCTGCTGTAATACTTCGATTTCAGAAGAAAAACAATTGTACCCTGGCAGGATTAAGCCCATGACAGTTCTCTCCTTACCTCTTTTTTCTCTTGATGTGTGTGTTGCCATAGGTTTGTATATGTAAGGTTCCTAAAGCCCAGGAATGCCAAAACTTCTTCTCTTTTAGCCAGATGTTTCATTTTAGAAACATCTTTTTCAATGAAAGTAAAGTAGACTCAAACTTTGAAAAGTGGATTGCCATAAAATAGATATCTGAGTACTTGCAACTGAAATTTAAGTTTTGACTTTAGCAAAAGATTACACCAAAGGGCATTTAAATGATTATTTGTGTGCTAATTGGGTAAAATTCTCTTTCATGCACTAACATTTGTGCAGCTGTGTTTGTAATATATCTTGAAAAGTTCAAGATACAGTACTTTAGATGCTGTGCTCCTTGTGGTTTTAGGAGAACCTCTCTTGGAAGAAGGGCTTTTGTACAGGGAACTTGCTAGGCTCATTACTCACTGGAAGGATGGTGATGGTTTTCTCAATGTTCATGACTGAAAAAAAGAGTAGGATCATAGAACCCTCAATCTCAAAGTTTGCATCTTGCTTTGACACAGTGATGCTGTTCCACATGAAGCACTTATTTTCTACAGCTTCTGCAGCTGGGACAATTCTTGAGTTGTGAAAAGCTCTCTGTACATGAACCAATGCAGTGTAGTCCAGATAAATGAGTAACACTTGATCAGATCCTCCAAATGAAATGCATAAACACTGGGATTTTGTGAATTTATGTGTTTCTCTTGTAAATGTAATGCAGGTTGATGCATTCTGACTACCATCTTAATCCCACTGCACGTTTCACAAATAACCTGACCTCTGTGCAGCTGTCCTGAAGTTTTTGGCATACAGGTCATATAACATTTCCTTAGTGAATAGTTACACCAAGTGACCGTTTCTGAAGGTCATCTAAGTCAGGAGAAATGCTCTCCTAGGAGCTCTGTGGCTCCAGCCCTTGCCACAGGAGGCACCCTATAGAGAGTGCCCAGGAGCCAAGACATTTGCTGTGGTGTGTTCTCCTTGCACTGCCCCACACCTGCAGTTCTTATGTTTGGTGTGCAGCCTACCAGTAATTGTTGGTATTATCCACTTACAGACCTATTGTCCCTGAATTTGTATGATCCCTTTCTGAACCTACACTCTGACCTTACCAGCTCCTGTGCTGGCAAGGTCAGGAATTGTATTGCCCACTAAGTACTTTATCTGTTTTGAATTATGAGTTCGTTTAGTGCCTCCTAATGGCCTGAAAATAGCAGGGATTTTGTGAATAAAATTTCTACATTCATTTTTCACAATTCTTCCATCATTTTGGGAATCCTGATTGTATTGCCCCTTGATCTTCTGTCCAGATTGATAAATCCTAGATTTTTTGGTCTCTGCTTGTAAGTCAATTGCTGCAAACTATTAGCTGCTCTCTCTTTACATCCTCTATTTCTACTATTTATTTGTCAAGGTACCAAGACCAGACCCACATAATTTCTCATGTTGAGTTAAAATCTGATATTGCTGATTTCCCTGAAGCTGTATTTCATCCTCTTTTGGGCTTAATAGCATAATTTCTTTGGTGCCTAAAGGTAATGGTAAAATCACTGAATTTCAGTTCTCTAGGAAAATGGACAGTGCAGTAGGAGGATTAAAAGTAAGTAGCATAGGTGCTGACAAAATAAAACCAGAGAGCTAAATATATAGTTGCTTAGGCTTCTCAGAACGAATCAAGTTTGAGTGGATATGGAACTAAATTATCTGAACCTGACAAAATAGATGAGTGGAATCTATACATGTGAAAATAGAGGGAGGATTTGCTAAAACTGGTTATAACTTTAAAACTTATTTTTAAATTAACACAAGTTGATTGTATCTTAATGACAAAGCTGCAGCCATCTATATGAAACATGCAAATAACTGGATTATTTGTCATGGCTTGATAAATCAATTACAAGCTAGTTTATAAAATGACTTTTCTAGTGCAGTAATCCTATGACATGAAAAGGTGATAAAGTATGGAGCAATTTCAAATGTGACCTCATCATTACCTGTGGCTTCTGTGTTGGTGGTTTAGAACAAAGCAGGCCATGGCTGTGTTAGGGCTGATGCATCCTACTGGTTTCACCCATATGGAGTAGTCAGCCCTTCCTTTAATTGACTTCCTGTGCAATTAAAAAAAAGGAAAACAATCCCAGCTCCTCCTTGTGACTGGTACTGAAGGTTGCAATTACAAATTTCCTGGTTGAAAATTTCCTTCTGAGCTAAGAAGTTGACTCTGCTCTTAACTCCAATAAAACTGTTTTAATCCAAAAGCTCTAAATCTGATCCATAGCATTCTGAATTACCTGACTAAGCTCTAAAGACAGCCTTACTGAGTCCTTACTTTTTGGAGTGGTGTGGGGTTTTTTTCCCCCCGGTCTTGTTTTTGGTCTTGTCAAATATTGTTGCTAATCTGGTCATTCTTTTCTAGGTTTCAGCTTCTCTCTCTCATCTGGCCCAAACTCCCAATGTCCCAATTCCTACAGATGAAACAGTTCATATTTTTCCACTTTTCCTCAGTTTCTCTTATGCACTTCTTTCCTTAGCCTCTTCTCTGGACATAGGTGGTTCTCTCTTGTTTTGGAATGATCTTACAGAACAATATAAGGAAACATAGATTATTTCTCTTCAGTTTGGCAAGTGCTGGTGTTCTTCTCATGCTTAAGAACAGTTGGGTGAAAAATTAGGTACAAATCAAAGGGAACCCACAGTCTGTAATGTATGCTGAGTTAACTGCCTTTGTCACTCCTCAGGCTCTGCCATAAGAGGAACTCTCATGATGCAGCTTCAGGTGGGGAAGTGAAGGCCAAGTGAAGTCAGGCAGAAGTGGTTACCATGGAGTGACAGGCATGTGAGAGGTGCCTGTCACTACAGGTGCCATGGTGGTCTGTGAGGATGGCAGGTACCTTTCTGTTTGACTGATGTTGTAATAATGCACCTCTGGTTGCCAAACTGATTGCAGCAATGTAGACAGAGAGTGCTCTCCCTGGGCAGGTGCTGGAGGACGTGCCCATGGCTGACACAGGGTCATCATCCTGGGAGGGAGCAGAGGCTCTGTGTGGTGAGGCTCGTGGGGAATGCTCAGTGACTTGTTTCCTTTCATTGTTTTGCTGTGCTTGCACTGATGAGCCTATGCGGGCAGCTTCTCTGCCCTGTCTCCTGCAGGTTTCAGGTGTCATCTCCTCTGCTGACATGTGCTTCATTCCTTCCTTCTCCCATGACTTGTTTGTCTTCAAAGCCACTGGTAAACTGATTATATTTCTCTAGCCAAGCCTAAAAAATGGAAAACAAATCATATTCTGCCTCTTTAGAGAAAAATTAAAGTGAAATAAGGAAGTTGATAACAAATACAGAAGAAAAATGTAGGTTTTCCTTTTTCCATATTTTCCTATTCATACTTTAGTGTGTAGGAACAACTCATTTCTCATTTCTACCACTAATAAATGCTGATAGCACTTTGAAGTCAAGACCATACATCCCATGGTTCCCCAGGGCATTTCCCAGGAGTACAAACAAAGAGCTCTGAGATTTTGAGAAGGCTGTGTCCCAAGAGAGGTGCTGTGCAGAGGTAGACTCTTCAGTCCTGCCTCTTTGTTCTGCAATAAATGTAAGATAATATCCTTTACTAAGTTGATAAAATTGAGGTGAACTGAGCTAAAACTTTAAAAAAAAAAATCTTTCCTTTTCACCTTTTTTTTTCTTTCCACCTCTCTTACACCATAGCAATGTATGTGTTTCACTCCAAGCTATTGTTTGTCTTTACTGCACCCCTGTCTTACAGGGTGAGGCTGGAGGGACAGCTGATATTTCTGATTCCATGTTCTATGTACTGAAATACAGAATATAGGGCTGCCCATATATCTACTGGTTAAAAACCTTGATGCTGTGATGGTAGGCAAGTGCATACAGACATGTTTCTGCAATGCTTTGTTCTGGGGTAAGAGTAGTGCTGGAATTCCAGCAGTGCAGCAGCTGGAATTAAGTTCTCTCTGATTTACTCATGTGGGCTGTGTGATCTGATCAGAGCTATAATCTGCATAAGGACATAGATTATTAATGGTAATATACTTATCTAGTTCTCTTTCTGTTACTGCCAAAACACTATTTATATCAGTAACTCTCACTCACAAGTTATATCAGGAAATGTTTCCTTTTCTTAGTTGTAAACTTACCTAAATGAAACTGGACTCTAAACGTGTGTATATAACTCTTGACCTTGCATTCTGAAAAGTGAAGCAGGTCCTTTTTTTTCTTCAAAAGATCTTCACTTGATTAAGAAGTTTTCATTGCCTGAGTTCTGCTAGTCACATCACATATAGCAAAAATAAACACACCAGCTGATGAATGAAGGACAAATTACAAGGCTGGGGGGTGGGGGTGTCACCTACATCTGCACAGGAAAATTAGGATTTATTCTTGCATTGTTTTTGTGTGTAGTGTGTTTCTTGCAGCCAAGCCGAACTCTGCATTTAAACACAGAAGTTGTGTATATGCATAATTTTAAGCACAAGGATAATCCATTATTTACATAATTTGTAAGATTTAATTTGTAAGACTTTGCGGAGTCAAAACTTTAATTGCATACATTTTTAAAATCCTGAAACGCTTCAGACAATGATCCAGGCACAGGATCTTTGCACTGGCCTCCTAATGTATCAGGAGCAGCATTTGAAATAAAACATTGAAAATTTGAAATAAAGCATTGAAATAAAACATTATTTTACTTAACAGATTTGAAAATTAATTCAATTAAAAGTAGCTGTGAATTGTTTTCAACATATATCTAGCATTTCAAATTAGGGTAAGCATTACTATTGTCCCTTTACACCTGAGAAGAAGGAAACAGGTAGAAGTGCTTGCAACAGAATTAGAACAAAGGAAATTTAGGAAAGTGTTCTTAGTTCAGAGCCATAACTAGAGGTCCAGACTGCTTTGAAATTCTGGATAAATATGCTTTCATATTTTTCATAATTCTCACTCCTCAATTAAATTAGATACAAGAATTAGAGGCTCAGTAATATTTATCTTGAAGCTTATAGATGGCTTGTCTTGAGTTTGTGGTGCTAAAAGTGAGCCTTCAGTTCCCAGAAGTCATCTGTTACTGTGTTTTCCTTTTGTCAGGTGTGTTTTATTTCAATGGACCTATAAAAGAGAAATAGCTATACTATTTAACAATTTGATAAGTGGGAGGTTAAACTAGGAGGATGTAATTTATTTAGTACTGTTTCTTTTCAGTCAGTCTTTTTTTTTTTTTTGGTGATTATCTGGAAGCATTACTGTTTCTTCATTTATTACAAGTTTCAATATTTAAAGGGAAATAACACACTAGCAGTGAAACTAAAAATGTAATTTTCTTAACAACATGGCAAATTTAACAAAAACAGTTTATTAATGGAAACAAAAAATATACAAATGTTTGTTGGACCTACATATATTTGAATCATACAGTTCAAAGGATTTGAAAGTCAGCCTTGTATTCTTGTATTGAGACACAGTCATGACAGAAAATGATTGCTCTTCATTTAGGTATTTCTTCAAGTTACCCAAAGGCATAGTATTTGCAACCCTTATTTAAATACCTAATGAAATTAATTTAATTGTAAGGAAGCTATTTTGTATCGTTATAGCACTGTATGTCTTCACATTTGACAAGCACCAGCATTTAACCTTTTAATTGAAGATTACTTTGGAGACTCTGCCAGAAACTGCAAACTCTGCCCCCCATCCCTGCTCATGTAACACAAGAGGTACAGTCAGAGCTCCCTGATGGGCACGCTGGGGCTCTGTGGGTGGGAAGTTCTGTGCCCTTCCACAATTAACTGCTTTCTGCTCCAAAGGCTGGTTATACAGGTTAAGGATTGTTGCAGTATTTTTCTGTGCAGATACTCACAGAATATAAACAGATATTCCCTGTTACAAAAGTGTTTTTAGTGGGTATTCTTTAAGGTAGGAGCAGTGCTTCAAGGGGATGAAAAGTGTATTATATTATGATGTCTTGATTTTTGAATATGTGGATTTTTATACAAGGCTGTTGGAAGAATTGGGTCAGGGAGGAGAAATATTCCTTTACACCTTCCAAAATAATTGGAGTTGGAAACTGCAAGAAGGGATGGAATTAGTGAAAATATCCAGTAGTGCTGGCCCTGCACAGCTCAGGTCATGCAGCCACAGTGGTTCTTAGGAGAGCATGAGTGCAGCTCCAGGCCACAAGGACTGTAAGATTCTTATTTCAAGGCTTCTCACTCACTGTGACTGTTTTGTGAGCTCTTTCAAACACAGGTCAATTTATGAGACCACAGGCATGAGTGCTGAAAAGCCTTTGTGTGAGAATATGAGCCATGGTTTGGTCCTACCAGAATGTGTCCAAACTGATCCCATATAAATTCACTTGAAGAAGTGTGCAGTCTCCCTTTTCCAAAAGGGAGACTCAAGAGAAATGGGGAATTGTTCTACAATGTTCTGTAGTGGAGCTGCAACTTTAGGTGACTTGAGTTGGTAACTTGTCTTTTCCTGGCCAGGTTTCACAGTCCCATAGATGTTGGGTCGTTATATATAAAGGCTGGAATTTTAGTTTCTAAATACAGTCAAATCCAGCATAGTATTTAACTGGAAATATAAACCATAAAAAATCTTGTCAAGTAAGGAAGATTTTGGTCTGTTAATAAACTGAGCATGTGTAAGTACCCTGAGGATGGGAAGTAATAAGTGATGTTCTGTAAAAGTGGGGGTTAAACTGTGATTATAGGAATAAGAAGGACACCAAACCTGGCTCAGTGACTGTACTACAGAAATACACATGACAAGCTAAAGGAACATAAAGCCTCTGGAAGTAACCAGCAGTTATTCAGTTACAGTTACTGTAGTTAACTTGCAGTTAACTACAAGTAACTACTGTAGTTACTTGCAGAGGCCTGTTCAGTGCATGTCATACACAGATGAATTTTCTGAAAGCATCTCCTTATATGATGATCTTTTCATACAAGTAACTTTTGTTGATGCTACATCCCCAATGAGATTGTTCATGTGAGGAAGAAGAATTAGGCCATAAGCTAGGGCCATTCAGCTTCTCTTTTCAAATCTTTGTGTGTTGGTCTTGTGGCCAAAATGAAAATGCAATGCTTCCCACCACCCTAGCTTTACTGCAAATTTTGGTTTTGTGAAAGGTCAGCACATGAATGTGTCTTGTAACATTACACGTGGCCTTTACTCAAAAATTCACATGCACAGGAAAACTGACAAAACAGTTTATTTTGGAAAACGAGTAAATCCAAATGATGGATACCATGTGTCAAAATAATCCTTAGTGCACGTGCTTGCATTTTCACATGGACATTTTTGAAAATTATACTGTGGAAACTAGAGAATCAGTTTGCCAGGGAGCAGGTTTAAGCCACTTTTCAGTACTGACTGCAAGATGCAGTCTCTTTTAGTAAACATAGAGGCCAAAGCTCTTCCATCTTTTCTTTAGCCCTTTGCTATTGGTCTCCAGGGATACCAGACAAGATATAATGCCCAGGTTAGGGCAGTTAGATAGAGGAGGATTAAAACTGGAATCTCAGGACTAAAGGTATGAGAATACCTGAACGGTCTTTAGGATTCACTTCATATCCCTAGGACACTTTAAAAACTTGGTCCTTAGTTGAAGCTGGTTCAATTTTAGAGCTAGTGGAGAGAGATGATCATCTTCAGAAGGAATTTGTTTGATGTTCATCCATTCCAAAAGGGAAGAGGTGATGAAGGATGTTATATATAGCACTGCTTAAAGAATGGAATAGTCTTTTATCTGCTTACTTTAAAACCTCAGGTAAATTTCATGTGGAGCAATTAACTTTTACTGTGGTCAAATGTGAATGGAGGATGATTTTGGGAATGTTGAGACTGTGTTGCTGTGTTTGATTAAATTTCACGGATGCTTTAAGGACAGACTTGCATTTATACTTTTTTCCCCCAAATGCAAAGTGCTTGTAAGCTCTTTGCTGAACCTGTCCAGGGTGGGTACATAGCAAATCTTCAACTGGAAGTTGCTGCAGAGTTCTTGAGTTCCAGGACATTGAAGTAACCAGTAAGATCCTTTCCTGGGAATATAGAGGACATGGGCATGTTTTGATTACTTTCTTAAGTGTTGTGGAACACTTGTGCAGATATATTTTCAAGTACTTTGAAGCAGTAGCAGCTTGCTTCACCTGCATAATATTCTGTGTGTGAGAATGTGTATGGAAGAGAAGTGAAGCTCTCTTTGGTAAAAAGGCCTTAGTCGGCTTTTATTTTGGTTCTGGTTAATATTTGCTCAGTGAGCTGGGAATGGAAAGTTCACTTCTAAAGTTCACTTCATGTTAGTGTCATACTGACAACCAGCATCTCTTCTGTGGAGAATTAAAGTTGCTCAAACATTTAAAAAGTTGGTAGAGTTGAGTTTTCAGTCCTCTTCCTAAAGTCGAAATGCACTTACTACTGTCAGTCTGCACTTGCCATGAGAACAAGGCCTTGGCTGCCATTTTCTCTCTTATATATGTTTTTAAAAAGATGCTGGGACTGTAAAATAAATTACTATTTTGTAATTTAGCTTTAAGCAAAAGGAATATTTCAATGGTGACAGTTCTGGAAATGCTTTAACTTTTAAATGCTGACACCAAATAATAAGTAAAACCTTGTGATTAATGTTTCCAGAAGGGACTATTAACATTATCCTACATCTGTTCATGATATAATCTCTAAATGAAAAACACTCACTATGTGGGGAAAAAAAAAACCAACCCAAAAAAACCAACACAACAAAAACCTAAAGAAGTATATGTTTATGTAGCATTTCAGTGCAGACTTACTCTAATGTGTGGACATACTTGTAAGACTTAACCAACTGATTTTTCATCTGATCATTATTTAGTCAAAACTCTATGGTACTCCTGAGGTTGCTTAAATTTCATTGACAACATGTCATTTCATTTGCTGAAAAATATGGTCATTTTAAATTATACTACATGAAAGAACTTTTTTACTACTTACAGTAAAATTAGCAATTATACTTGATGAAAATACATAATAATAGATGAGGAATAAAGTTCTGTGAAGCATCATTCCATAATTAGCTCTTGCTGGTTTAAATAATTGAGATTGTATAGAAAAGTTGTTTTTATGACTAGAATGACTTTGCAGTAGTCCATCTATCTTTTAGCAAACATTTGAAAGTACTGAAGCAGAATTTGTAGAACATACATCAGTGACTCATTCAGAAAATAATTCCCTGAATTTGTTGGGCGTAATTTGCCCATTTAAGACAAAACCCTAAACTATGTCACCAAGATAATTGTATTGATTTCAATCTATATGCCTCAATCTCAAGTTTATTTACTTAATGAATTGAAGTTTATAGAATTAATGTACTCTAAGAAAATGTATGCTGAAAAGTTACCCTTTGTGTGCCAAGTGGTGGTACTGTTAGTATTATAAAACAGTTTGTGCAGTGCGAAATATTTTCTAAAATGTATCAATTGGCATTTCTGGTAGCTTTTTTTAGATACCTGTTGAGTAGTCATTCTGATCTCTGTTGAGTGCTAGGTGCCATGAACAGCTAACTCTCAGTTTTCCAGTTTCCTTGCTTTAGCTGGCATGAGAAATCAGTGATAACCTAACAGTTACAGGCAGTATCTACACGTCTACACAGGCCACTTTGTGATGCATTTTTTAAATTGATGCTTTTTCCTGCTCAGTTCCAGCAAGCAGCTCTGTTGGTTTGGTACTGAAGTGAGGTGCAAAGCGTGGGCCATGGGATGCAGGGTGCACCTTGCTCGGTGCCTTGTTCAGATTTAACACCTCATGTGGCAGAGCTCACATACTGACACAGGTGGTGTGAATGCCATTCATGAAAGAAATGAATGTACCTCCCAAATGAACACTAGGAAGGGAGCAGCAGATTGATTAGGAATCTCTAAAGCCTGATTCAAATGTTTGAAGTTAATGCCTTTTTGCTCTGCTTTGTTGATGATGCTTCATGCTAATCTCTGCTAGAAACAAAGTTTCCTTTAAAATAAATTGAGTCGAAGGTTGTTCCATAATTTATCTTGGAACAGCGCTGTTCTAATCTCTACAGATAGATCAAGATGTATTCCAAGTTATTTTTAACAAACAAAATCCTGACAACTCTGGACACAAGACTGTCCAAGATACTTGACCTGCCTGAAATTACTTTCATGACATTGACAGTATTTTAATTACGAAATCTAAACTTCTAATTGTAGATAATATGTTTAATCAACTGCTTTTAAGACATGCAAGATTTTAGAATTTATATCTCTTACACATATAAACACACAACTTGCATATATATATGTAATATGCACACAGTTCAATTAGAACTGATCAGATTACTTGTCTTTCAAGGCAAGTGTATGTAATACACTTAATCTATGTCAAAAGGAAAGTTAAAGCACCTTTGGGATTTACTCATAATTTTCACATAATTTCTATCCTCAGTTACTGGATTAGAGCAAAACAAGGATACTGCCATTCAGGGAAATGTATTTCTTTATATGTATGCATGAAACTGTATAGAAGAAAAGCTTCAGGTTATTTCACTCTGGTAACAAAGTAGCCCTTCACATAAATCACTTGAGCTTTGTGGGAGTGAATGAGCATATATTGTATGTGGTCACTGGGATCACATTCAAGGTATTTGGTTGGTCAGCATCCCTAGACCTGTTTTCCATGTGTTCTGAACCCCACCATTTGCCATTCAGTGTGGCTCAGGTTGTCACCTTTTAAGCTGTAGCTCTGGAAGTTTGCACTGTTTTCTTTGCTTCATTCACCTGTTCTGTTTAGAAGAAACATAAAGATCTTGGACAAGTTAATACAGACTTTTCTATATTTTTCTATAATGATGAAAATGAGCCAGAGAGAGAAGGAATTTTAGCAAAATAAATCTTTATGACTGCTCTCCTGGCACAAAGGTGTAATCTCTCATTTTGTGTTCAGCCCTTTAGTATATTTGTTTCTGCACATTTCTTTGTATTACAGGCTTTCTGCTGTGTCAGATTGTAATGTGTCATATTTTGCATTTCCATTTCCTTGTATGGAGTTGTATCACACCTTTCCTGCTAGTACAAGTGATTGGGCATAACTGGCTCCTTTCCATTTTAGTGTCTAATTATTCTGTTTCAGCTTTTTTTCTGTGAGCTCTGATAGTGTGTGTATGACATTTACCTTACAGAAGTGATCCTTTTCATTGCTTTTGGTATTGTCATGTTAAACCTGTTTCAGAAACCAGTTTGTCACCTAAGTACAGACAAAACATCTTCAACACGTGCAAGGCAAACAACTGCCAAACTCAGAGTGGAATGTTTGTGTCAGCCTTGCCAGGCAGCAGCACTGGAACAGCTGTGTGTGCTGGGCTTCCTTAGACCCACCACTGCTGTGAATGGACTTGGAAACAGAGAAGGGGAAAGGGAGAATCCAGTCAGTGGATACAGCAAGTTTTTTGGCTTGGTGGTTATAAAAGTGATTCTAACAATGTTCTCTCAGCCTGCTGAGGGCCTCATAAGTTTGTTATCAGCAGAATTTATTTTGACATCCTTCATGGAAAAGAGGAACATCCCTGATGCATAACGGAAATTGTGATTATCATGCTTTCCTACAAAATATTTCTTCAGCCAAGGTGGAAAGAATATTGTTGAGGTATTTTAGACTTAATGCTACATATATTGCTGAACTTCAGAGGGACTTAAAACATAATGGTTGCTGATGAAATTCAGATTTTCCCTTTCCCCCCAATCAGCTTAAGCAAAACTATTTTGATATTTTTAAAAAAACAATCATTCATAGCTCTTTCTGCCAATCTGGAGACAATGAAGTCTTTAAAGCCATAAAGAGAGGGTTTTTAAAATAGAGACTATCTAGAACAGCATTAGTAAATGCCAGATAGAGAGAACAGAACATCTTTCAAGCAAGCTCTGAGCAAATATTCAGAAGCTGAAAAAATCTGCCTTCCAGTCTTGTTCTCTCATGTCTTATGCTTAAACCTTCTGCATGGATTCCCTAAATACTGGTACAGGTATAGGTTTTCACTGATATAAATGGGAACAGAATTTGGCTTTTCACTCCAGTCTAAATTTGTGGAAACACTGAACTGTGCTGTTATTAGTGTTTAGGAGAATTTCTTGAGGTTGACTTAAGAGTAATAAAAGTAAGTAGAGTTTGATCCAAAGTTTGGTAACTGGTTTGTACTTGTGTGGTATGGATGAAAGGCCAATAAGGGTTAAGAAGATAGAAGTCCCAAATTGTCTTTCATTTTACCTCAGATAAATCTGAGCCCAGGCCTCCAGAGGTGAAAGGCTAGCACATTAACTAGGACCTTAAATGTGTGCTTCAGCACACAAACCTGCAGTATCTTTTGAAATCTATGCAGGTTTCTCCTGCCTGCTGTGCGTAATTTCAGAATACGCTGTCACCATTAAAGAAAAAAAACAAGTTTGCTCTTTCATCTGTGCACCCCACGGCACCGATTGGGGGAATCAGTCCCCAGGCTCCCCTAAAATTTGTGATCTTTGGCTTCTGCTGTAAATTGATTCCGTGCTGTGCCTCCTGACATGTGAACTGGGTAAAATCCATTCTGAAGTCTTTTAAAAGCTGGCATTAACCCTGTGGCATCCTCTTAAGTGCTGATGTTTTCTCATTATATTATTTACTGGGAAGAACTTGCCTTTAAAACTCTAGCAGCATTTCAGACTAACTTGTTAAAATCTCGGTATTAAATGCTATAGTGTGCTTTGAATTTCTCCTGAGACCCAATGTTGGGAAAAGTGAGTTCAATTAGTCATGAGTGAGATGAGTGCCTCACTACTGTGCAAATTGCTTTGGGACCATTTGGCCCATGTCTACTCATGATCCTCCCCCGCCATAAATGCAGATGTGTAAAGTAGTCAATATTTTGTTTAAGCTTATCTTGGACTGATTATCTGAAACCCTCAAACTTTTTTTTTTTTTCCTTCGGAGTCATCTAATAAAAAGACTATTAAATATTTCAGATTTTTCCCTCTGTTCTTTTATAGGGAAAGTAATAATGTCTTTCATACACATATGTGTCTCTCTTTACATCTATGCTGTATGACTTGGTTCACTGCCCATTGAAAAGAAGTGGCCTTTGGGATTAAAACATAGTAATGTTTTACTCAGGAGTTTGGGACAGGAAGTCAAAGTAAATAAGTATTTGAAAACTTCAGGGATTTTTAAGTAGCCAGAACTTTATTCCAAAGAGACCACAGCTTTGGACAAAACAGCAAAAACAATGCAAATTCTTTAATGATAGAAATGAGCTGCAATCCCAGGGTTAGAACAACAGTATTGGCTGTGGACTACCCGTGCACTATAAAATCATAATAAAAGGGATTTATTTGAACTGAGGATCTTCAATGCTGGCAGATGGTGCTTGTTTTTGTGCAAAGGAGTAATGGTGAAAATGGCCTCTCTGTTCTTGAAGCACTCACTCACTTTGGTTCTTTAACTGAAGACCTGAGCCTCCCTTCAAGAAAGCCATGCTCAAACCGACTGGACCTTCACTAGGGGAAGATTTTGGGAACTTGCCTAAGTTACATGTTTTCTTCTCTCATCTCCACGCTGATGTTTGTGTGGATGTCTGGCATACAGTTTAGTTGGTAGCAACTGATAAAGCAAAATAATGTTTGTTGTTGTATACTAAAAGGGAGGTGAAACTATATTTCACTTTTCCTTTGAGTAAAAGGCTGGTAATACAGGACTTGTCAAGAGCCTTTCCTGTGTTTGATAGCTTTATCACAACCCCAGCTCGAAAGGTTAAATGTTTTGGATTACACAGAATGTACATTATATGGAGGGCTTACTATAAATCAACAAGGCAGGTATGTTAAACACAGAAAAATATCTACAGCTGTTCTCTTACTCATCCTGCTTGTTATTTAACGCCGTCTCTACCCAAAGGAATATTTTTAGTTGTACTGTCAACAGTTTCAAAACAAAGAAGCAACTACAACTGGCAAATGAGGAACCCAGCTGGTGCTGTGTTTAGGCTCCCAATGAATATACTCTAATCCTGACACCTGCAAGCTATTTAATCAGGATTTACAATTGAACATGAAGGATGAGAGGTCCAGAGGGCTGTGTTCTTGGTGTTTTGATTGCAAATGATGGAGAAAAACTTTGTTATCGGATGTTGTAGTTATTTGAAGTTTGGTGCCCTCTAACCCATGGGGGACCAAGAATCATTTATCACTTCACAGCAAAAGCCAAAAAAAAAAGCCACTATGGCTTACACACCAGCATTCTGCTTTAGCTTTTCCTGTATTCCAGTGTAAACACACCTTGGGTTTATGAACAATGAGAAACAATTTCCAGCAGGCACATGGAAAGGAGGTAATAAAGGAAAGTATGCATTATCCAATCCATGTCAAACTGAAAAGATAACTTTTTTTTCCTTAGCACCCATAATGTACATAATGATGAAATGTATCATAAAAATGAGCAGAAAGAATTTGAAGGAAATTGAATAAACCAAGTTTTTGGGTTATTTTTTTTAAGAAAAGACACTTTTCCACAGTGGGATTTTGAATCTCAGACTGGCATTGTCAAGGGTGAATGACTGCCTTCTTAAAAGTCTTCATTACTCCTTCTAAAACCCTCTCTTTCCCTGAAAACATAACATAAAGAAATTTAAATTTCACTATGCCATCTTGTAACAAGCTCAGATATGCTGTTATGTGGCTGTACCTGTTTATTTATTTACTGAAGGTTTCTAAGTACTTGTAGCTGAGTGCACAACAAACACCATTCTGGCACTAGCCTTGGTGTGTGTACATGGGGTGTGTATGTGGGGGGCAGTTTGCTTTTCTCTCTCTGTGTTGTACTGTCAACGCACAGTTCTGAACAAGCAGGGTGTGGTGTAAGTGACACCCTACAAAAAGTGGTTAATCAGCTGTCTGAAGCTGTTAGGTAACAATGCTGTTGCCTTTGGGTCTGATCAGATGATGTAATGCCTCTAAGTTATTTTTTGTTGATTGAGTCTATTGTGTAACTAAATATCCCGCAGAGAGTTTGTATGGTTACAGTCACAGAATAAGTCAGAATTTATTTCTAACTTGCATATGCTCTTTTATTTTGTTCTTAATTTAAAAGGGAGGAAAAAGTATTTGTTACTTTTCAAGGGAAATAACTAATGAGGACAGAAAAAAAAAAAAAAAAGGAGGGGGCTCTAAGCAGTCATGATGGATTCTTTAATCAACTGGAAGCAGACTGGAGCAGAGAGCTTTCCTCCAGAGCATCTTTTATTCTGGAGTGCTACAGGTAGTGCTGGCCAGGGTGATCCAATAAAGGTTCTTGTGCTGTATGAGCCCTCTCCAGCAGACCTCTCCTGCACTGCCCAGCACGAAGTATTTTGGGCTTTAGAGTTTTACTTCACAGTATTGACTATACAGAGTAACTTAATCCAGGGTCTCTTTAAACTCTTAGTTATAACTGCAGAAACAAATCCTTTAGCAGAATGACAGCGCTGCCTCTTTCTAGACCAGATGCTGTCATCCCTTGGCATGTGGGTGGATGATATCACTTGTTGGGTACCAATGATACAGTATCCTCACTGCTTGAACTGTTGCACTGAAAACTGCTCCCTGAACTCCTCCTCAGCTTTATTCATGTGTTTAGGCTCTGCAGTTTCTTTATTCCCGCATTTCTTTGAACAAGAGGATGTTTGATCTACAAGTAGTCTTCCTTCTCTCTCAACATATTCCCTCTAGTCCAGAAATCAGATGTTGGTGGCATCAACCAAATATTTATTGTGGTGAACCCTCTGATTACAAGAAGTGCATCTTTCCTGGGGACCTACCAGCTTTGTGGACTTGCACGAGGTTCTTCTCTTAAGGAATTCTCATGTGTTGCCAGACTCATGCCAGCTCAGTTCTCTCTGGAGAATCTCCATTGCATCCCTCTGGTGCCCTTTGGTACCTACTACAACTGGACCTTGTCTGTCATATTGACTCTCTTCATTATGTACATTGCATGCAGCCATTGTGCTTTTCTGCTGTTTCCACTATTTAATTGCCACCCCCAGCTCTGTCAGATAAATACAATACTGTCAAGCAACTTCTGCAAATAACTTTTTCATGAGGAGTTCTGCATGCCATTGTTTCTATGGATAAAGGAAACAATGCTCAGTTCTGTCTAGGGAGCCATAATGTGAAGATCCAATAAAGTCACACATTGTCTTCGGGTTGCAGCTTTGCAGGGTGAGCAGGTTACTGCCCAGGGGCTCTCTTCTGTTTCTTTTCCCACTCTCTAGAGATCTGCCACGATAATTGTGTGCTCTGTAGGCTGTCTGAGAAAACAATTATGCATATATTGTTAAAGAGTTTAAATCTAACCAAGTCATTTAGCTGGGCTAGATGAGGAAGCAAGTAGTGGTGTGGTGATCTTGGATAAGCTGTGAAGCAGCTGGTACCAGTAACCTCTTCACTTGAATCAGCTGCAGCCAGAACAAGACTGCTGACTTCTGTATCTCTTGGCACTGGAGTAATAGCACTCGTGTTGACTTTTGCAACCTTGAACTCTCATCCTGTTCATCATGTCTGTGTGATCAGATACAAAATGTCTTTCAAGGCCATTTGAGTAAAGAATAGCATTCTTATTCCTAAAACTGCATTTCTACAGTTGCTTTGCCTTGCTGGGAGCAGCAAGCAATGTTACTGCCTATAGTTCTGCGTCCTGAAGGGGCTACGTGAGGAATTCATGATAAGAAGTTGCCACACAAGTCAGTGAAGATATGTGGGAAAAAATGACTGGAGAAGTGAGAAAAGAGTGGTCAATCACATAGAAAGCATGGGGAGATACCAGAACTGCAGCACATCTGACAGACAAGGAACCTAAATGACACACACCTTACTAAGAAGTTAAAACTTAATCTTGTTTCAAATATTTGCTTTTGACACTACTTTTTTGTAAAATAGAATATTTCTTGAGCCATCTTTTCTGTAGCTAAAAAGGGTGTTTAGTTCCACTAGCACTCTGAGGAAAAGTATCAGTGTGGCAGTCAGATAACTGCATCAATAGATTCACCTTCATGCTTGAAATCTTGTCTGTGCTTCCCAGCTGTATCATTCCATCTGATAAAGGGTATCACTTCATTCCAGGAGTGTTGCCTTTTTCACCACACTTAACAGAAACATTTGAAATAATATCTGCTTTGATGGGGTTGTAAGATATTTCTTGCTGGCTGCAGTATTCCAGCAGATAGTGCCTCAGAAAAGTACTTTGGGAGTAATTTGTGTTAGTTCTTGGACAAACATATCAGAGAAACTGTGCCTGCTTACAAAGACAGGCATTTATAAATGTTCCCATTTCCCAGGGGTCTGCTGTTAGGCTGCTGGAGGCTTGGTGCAATGATCATTGCCTCGGGGCTCAGCTTTGGAGATGCAAGGATGCTGTGCTGTTGCTTTCTCAAGAGCAAGTAAGGAGGGGAGGTCTTTGCTCTTTGACTTAGTTATGTGCTACAGTAGCACATGAAATGAGAATATCTGTTAAATGCTCAGCAAAACACGGGGTTTATCAGTTGTGTTCTCCATTGTATAACTTAGCTCTTTGGTATGTAGATAGACCTTTGCTTTTCGAATAACACTTTGGAAAATATAAATTGTGGCGGGGAAATATGTTTCACACCAAATCCCACTTAAAATCATAACATCTGTTTTAACGTGGAGATTTAGTATTATGGACCAACACATCAATTCATATTTTTAGTTGCTCAAACATATTGACAAGTAAACTGACAAGTAAGGAATAAGCCTCATTCTGTTAACTGTGGATCGTTAGTTTTGCCTGTTTCAGCATATGAAAATGGACTTGGCTTTCTCTTTTGAACTTTGTCTTTAGAAGTTCGGGGTGGGGAAGTACAGTGTTTATTCAAGAAAGCTGTAAATCTATGTACCTCAGCCAGATTATCACTTTGCAACATTGACAGGTAGTTAACAAAACAAATGGCTTAGACAGCAAGGCATGAGCTGGCTTCTGCAGTTTCTTCTTCACAACCAGACCTGTCTAATGATAGGATCTGTTAGGGTTTGTGAAAGAGGTACCTTTGTCCTTCAGATTTTTTTTCAAACATGGATGGTGCTTGAGCTATCAAGTGTTCATTTGGGTGACTAATGAAAGAGTTGAGGTCTTTAACTCACAAGTATTCCCTGTTGACAAGTGTCTCTCTGGACAGAATCTGTTTGTATATATCTGAGGAATATTTTGAAAGATAAGGGCCAAATTACTGATGAGAAAAATAAACCTAAGGAAGCTGTTTTCTTGTGGCACATAAAAAATTTTAATGCAGAGTTATTCCTAGATAGAAAACCTTATGACAGATCAAGTAGTGCTGCTGGGACAACTCAAAGGCTTGAAGTGTTATGAAGAGCACTTTCATGAAGGGATTGTAATGCTTAAGTATTACTCAATATGCAATTTCTTTTGGCAGTGACATAGCAATGCTCATGATCATAAATTGTATAGAGCCACAATTGCCTTTATCTACTTCATAATTCTAACAGGAAGTGAGATATCAGTGTAAGTTACTTTGGGAATAAGAATTTCTCAAGCATTATTAAGATTGCATGTGGGTACCACATAGTTTCATGTTTCAGAAAGTGAATTGCATAAGCTGTTGCTTTCACAAAGTCCTTGTTTTCACCTGTCTCTAATTGCATGCTAAGGAAATAAAATAAAGGCAGGCAGAACTTCAATTTGTACTAGTTAGGTACCAGGTTATGATTCAGTCAACAGACAAACAGATACATTCATCACATGGGATAAGTATTTGCATAGCCAATATAAAGCACAAGTGTTTTGGCTAGAGAGTTTCCATTCTCAGGTAACTGGATATTTAAGGTAGAACTGTTAGGACAGGTGTGTGCATATTCACCTCTCTTGCTCTCTTTTTCAGTGAATTCCATGTAGATATTTGCTCTGCATTAGAACAATATCAGCAGGAAAAAGCATTTTCTACATTTTCTCCTCCCTGCTCTTCTTTTCCAAAGTGAGAAGAGAAAGGAAAGAGGAGTAAAAAAACTCAAATGTCAGAATAATTTTTAATACAAATTTTAAATTAATTCTTAAAAAGAAATTAACTATTTTCTTTGACACCAGAATAATTTTGAAAATTTCAAAATCCATTTGAAGTATTTTTTATGGATTTTTTTCAATTAATTTTTAACTGGTCTTAATACATGTCCTTCAACCTTTCCATGGCACTAGAATGAATGTCAAGTTATTTTACATTCTCCTACCATTCCACATCAGATGGGATAACTCACAATGAGCCTTCCAGAAATTATTATGGGTTTCTGTGCTTCACATCTTGAATAACTATTTCAAAGTGTCTTGCAGGGTCCTACATTTTAGAAGATGCATAATGCACATTTCCTGAGAATCTGATTTGGTTTTGTGATTTTGCTTGAAAACTTGACCTGAAGATAGGCTTTAATCAAAACATGAACTCCTCCTACTGGAGTTTTATTGATGTTCCTTCTCAGTATATTTGAAATGCCTGAAGTTAATCCATACGTTCCACTTACAAGCCACATAAATTACAAAGGAGAGCAACATTTTCATTTGAAGGCCTTTTCCCTCTCATAATACTTTTGATTAAAGGTTATTGTGGTTTAGCAGATCGCTGGCAGATCCAAAGACAGCACAGTGTGCACAAGTACTGATGGCTGTAAAACCTGCTTGTAGCACAGATATTCTGATACAGCCTCATTAATAGCATTGAGGTATTTGTGGGGACAGAATGACCTGGATTGGATCATACAGAGAATGCAAAAGAAAAACAAAAATTTCATAAAAAGCACTTAGTATGTATGGATAGAATTCATGCAGGTGCAGGTATACAGGCAAAATTGAAATAGAGGGTAGGTAAACACTGCTCTTTTGCCTGTAGCAGGTTGGATTGCAAATGCCAGCTGCAGTTTTCATGGGCTTCTTTTTTTGTTAAAATTGTAATGATAAGAGATTTCTTCTGCTACATCATGGAGCTAGCATTTTAATGGACAAATGAGGAAGAATCTCTAGTAGATTGCACTTCTACACTGCAAAAATACTTATGAATATGAAATGGCAAAGAGAAGAAATTGTACATTAGTATTTTTGAATGTTTAACATAGATAAAATGGATATGACGAAACCAGAAGAAGACCAAGTACATTTGCTTTTAACTTTTAGTAGTGCTGGGTTGGATGACACTTTCTTTGTTCCTGTGTTGCTTGACTACATTCAGGACTGTCAACATGGAGTCAATTTTTAAAAAATTTAATTATGACACCTGATGTAAAAAGCTGAAGAAGAATATGAGCTAGTTTCCAAAATGGCTTGGCCTATACCTTTTAAGTAACTGTATACTGTTACTTTAAGTAACTTCTCAATACAACTTGTCCTGTTTAGATATGATGTCTTGCAAATTAGTAGTCTCTGATTACTGGAATTCAACAGATTTCTTTACATTTGGGGGATTTTTTAAAACATTTTTAAAGGATTATTTATTACCTGAGCTATTAGGACATGGGAAAAAACCCAGGGTAAATAAGCTATTTGTTAATCATCTCAATAGCATGGGAATTTAAACAAATGTTACATATGCTTGCAAGCAAATGGTCAGTGTCTGAACCATGTGTTTCACTAGTGAACTTCTGGGTCTGTGGTGCTGTTCTTTCATGTGCCTGCCGAGGACATGACTGTGCCAGCATTTCTTCTGAAGATGTTAACTTAAAGCAGCATGATGCTGAAGAGAAGCTGTCGACGCTGCAATTAAAAGTACTCCTCATTACTCTAAAGCCATTTTAAAAGTAACTTATTTCATGAGAAGAAATGAAAGTGTTAGGCCGTGTCAATCAGCATCCCGTATTTCATGGCATCGTTCCCACAGAACCTGAGTTTCACCAAAAGTGCTGTTCAGCTGCACCATGGCTTTAAAGAGAATTCTTGGTGCTTCTGGCTTTGCATCATGTTCATGGAATGAACACCAATTGTGAATTGGAGGAGGCAGCTAAGATTGGCTTTGTTGTGTTACTTATAATGCAATTAGAATGTGCAGTGCTGTATCTCAGAGTGTCAGGGAAGGGCTGGAGAACTGGCTTCTGAAACATTTGCTCCCAGCTGAGAGCAATAGGAGCTGCAGTGCCAGCAGGAGAGCTTTTACAATGCAGTGATCAGCAGCAGTTTCTGTAATTCATTCTTTGGTATATCTTCCCCTGTCAATGCAATCTTCCCCCAAGAAGATACAATCTGCCATAGCCAATAGCATGAACTGAAGCTCTATGAAAATTCCAGCCCAGTCTGAGAAAGCTTGTGCAATGCTCTGGGCCCCCAGCTCGCACAAGCTGCTGGCTGTGTTCTCATGGTTTCCCTGCTGATGTGCCAGACTGGGTTGATGTGAGCTCCTCTTGGCAAGCCCCACAGTGCTGCTGTGAGGCACACATGGCACGGCTGGGACAGGATGGAGAGGAATCCAGGGTGATCTCCAAGTCCAGCAGTGGCTGTGTGGATACTTGCATGCTCTTTGACCTCACACACAGCTAATAAGTGACTCTGCAAAACTGTTTCAAAGATTTATGTGATTAACAGGGTAGAGAGTCTTTCTACAGATAAAAATAATTTTATCAGATTTTGTGTTAAAAATGCTTGAAAAATATTGTAAGTGCTTGATGCCAAAGAACAGTTACCAGAACTGTAATTGTGGTAAAGACTGAAAAGCAGGGCTGTGTCTATCACCAAAATGAGAAATGAAACTAGAACATGCTATTCATGACTGATATTTTGAATAATTCTGAATCCTGATTTTCCCATTTCTTTCTGAAGAGCCTTTAGAATAGGGTAGGAGTAAAATTTATGCATTTCTCTAAAAAGGGCTCTTGAAAACCTACACACATACTAAAGAATGACAAGTCAAACCTCATTTCTCCTTGTAGGTTTTGTATATTTTTCGGTGGATAGTCTAGGTGGAATATTACCAGTATCAAATTCACAGGCTAGCTGAAGAACAGTGAAAGAATACAGAAAGATTTCCTACTGTGTTGTGTAGAACTTCTCCAAGAAGCTCCTTTTTTCCTGCTGTTTATCCCACATCAAGTAAACAGCATACCTGAGGCAGTGCTGGGATGACATGTGCTTGGCTTGCTGGCTACACCAAACACAGCTGCTGCTGTTTGCTGACAACTTGGCCCCACACCTCTGTGCAGCATGTAGGCTGGAGGTGATGAGAAACTGCTGAGATCCCTGCTGAGGAACAGAAGAAAGAAGCATCTTCTCCTTCACAGCTTTTATCTAAAAACAAGTTAATCAATATGCTAAACACTGATAGCAAAATACACTCACTTAGACTGATGTTCTGAGGAGGTCTGGAAAGGCACCATTTGTCCACATCAAAGCTTTGTTAAGGGAAAAATTATCTGTGGAAGGAGCAAGAAACTAAAAATATATTTTTGTCTTTGCTTGAGGGGTAGGAGATAGAAAATAGTGATGACTGCAGAAAAGAACATCCCCACTGACACTTTCAAATATTTCTTCCACAGTTCAGTAAAATAAGCAGACAAGAATGGCTAGAGAAATGGTTCTTCATTTTTGCATTGAAATGGTTATAGGAATTATCCTGGTTTGGAACTCAGTAGAATGAATCCAGTAGTTTTACTAATTTTTTTTCATAATACTTCTAGCTCTGAGTGGCTTAATGCACTTAGAAGTTTGTGCAGTAGCTCTCATTTGGGTAAAAGTGTTACTCTGAACTTTGCAGGGACTGTGTTTGCCACAATTTACAGTGTTGTGCCTAAAAGGAGAAAGTGGTAGAACAGCCAGAGCTGCTATTTTGCCAGCATGGATAATTTGCATTATTAGAGACCAATTATGTCTTTCTCTGTCATACTGTGTTATATTCATAACAAAAAATTAATGCACATTTTTACACTACTCTGTGTAAATAATAGTAGTTTTTAAAGTTGTCCACTTAGGCTGCATATGTAGTACTTTTTGAGGTATGATTGATTCTTATTTTACTCTTGCTTTAGTTCCTCATAACCAGTCCATTTCTTTCAATTCTTGTTGATTTCATATGAACAGGTTTTGAAAAACTGTTACTGAGAGGCAAAAAGTATTATGGATGCTATTGATTAGCATGTGTAATTAGGGTTGGGTTTAATTTTTCTGTATTGCCTTGCACTTGCCCACACTGAATTTATCCTGGTTTTTTTTTCCTCATTCAGTGTCATGTCACAAATAGTTTTTATAGCTCTTCATAGTTATTTTTCATTTTGTTTAGGTGGAATTCTGCACATTTTCCCCATCTCTGCATCATTTGGGAACAGGTTGAATGCTATTGGTCACAGCTGTCTGGGACCAACTTCTGATGCAACTTGTTGTGCAAAATGACCATTTAATATGTACTTTTTGCTTTCTCCCTTTTAAAAGAAAGAGTCCTTTGTCTTTTTACATGACAGCCAAGAGTTCTGAGGAGGATTTTCTAGTGCCTTGTGAAAAGTTCTTGTTTGATTTCTATTTACAAGAGTCAGCTTGTTCTCCCTTCTATCATTTTTATTTTTCCATACCATTCTGTTGCCTCTTAGAGTGTCAAATCCCTTGCTCAGTGTAAAGAAAAGCTTCCTAATCTGTAGCTATTCAGATTTATCTCCTTCCTCTTTAAAGCTGACCAACAATACAACTTTAATCCTTGGTGAGATGTCCCTCCATCATGTGTCCTCTTTTGAAGAGAACCTATGCAAGGGTGATTTCCAGGATAGGTAAACAAGGGCAGAATGGAAATATTTAAATGTGAAACAGTTTGTCTGATGCTATTGGAAGATGTTTTCTGGGGTCTCCTTTTTCTGTGGGATCCAGTGTGTTCAGTTGAGTTCCATATGCTTAAAGCCAACCCAAGTGCATTAGTGGTGGTAGTAGCTCTTGAGGAGACTGTGCTCTTAATTTTCTACTTGTGCATTGGTTTGAGACTGCTTATTTATACTTGAGTTACATCTATGCCTGTCTATATTGTAAATATTTCCATCATCTAATGAGGGTGTTTGAATGGGACTTATGAGAGAAGAAGTGAAGTGACAGAACTTCATACCTGGGACCAGAAACTACCATTGCTTTTCTTCTGCTCCTAAGGGAACACTTGTGATTATGAATTGGTCATTATGAAAATGACTTAATTTGCACGACAAAGCTCTCCAACCATCCTTTTTCATGTGGCAGCTTTACAGGGCTACTTTTCACATAGAAACTTCAATTGTGACCTGATGGGTTTTTTTAAGGTGGGAAGCTGATTTAAGTTATTTGTCTTGCTAGCTCTGCATTTCCCTGCTGCCTCCCCAGTCAGTCCTGCATGCATTTGTTATGGGCATGTTAAACAAAAGCTGAAGTTACTGTCTCATGTAGGTGCTCGTGCTGTTCCTCAGGAGAAAGGGGTTCTTTCTGCACCTTGGTGAGACTGCTTCCTTTTGTAGCAAAGCTTCCCCACAGCAGAGGCACTGAAGAGATTATGAGATCTGAGATAAAAAATACTTTGCATGGGTTCCTGTTCTACAAATCAGTTCCAGTCTTAATTGAGAGATATTTAGTGTAGGCCCAGCATTGCACTACCATGGATTTGAATACATGGACATGAACCCAGGTTTCAGTTCAATATTAAAGCCTTTGGTCTGCTGCTGCTTCTCTGCATTCCTTTACGATCCTCTAAGCAATTAAAAATTACAAACCCAAGTCTCTTTAAACCTGAAATATTTTTAAACCACCCTGCTGGAAAAAAGCACAATCCTTATTAGAAATTTCAGTCATTAGGATATAAAATGGAAGTCAGTGGATGCCAAAATACCCTTCATGTAATGATGCATCAGTGGTTTTGTGGGTTCATGTTCCATCTGTAGGCTATTGCATTGCTCAAAATATCATTTGCTTTGCACTTGACTGCAGCAGTGTGACAGGAGTCTCTGTTTTCACTTGCATGTTTGTGTTTCAAGTCAAGATGGAATATGAAGCAGTCAGGGTTTGCAGTATGTTTATGTCATAGTGTCAACATAGAAGAGGAATGTTCCTCCCCAGCTTCTCTATCACAAAAACCCTTCATTTGGTTTGCCTGCTGCATATTTTAAAATCTTGGGAGTTCCCACCTCTGGGTGCACAGCTCACCCTTCACTTTCAACTTCCTGAGACACGCACCATGTTACTGCATTTTCCTGAGCAGGCATTCACACACTCAGATCTGGACCAGCTGCTAACTGGGAGAGTCACCACATCAACTGATCCTGCTCCAGCAGCAGCAGCTGCTCAGGAGTAAAGGTGGAATAAAATAATGCACAGTGTAAAACACACAATCACTGACTACTTCACAGAAGAGGAAGGCTTTAAGAAATGGAAGACTTTAACCAGTAGTATCAGGAAATTATCAGGGAGAATTCTTAAATGGTTGAGTAGTCTCCCTAGCCAGCTGATGAAGCATGTTTGATCTGTCTGGATTGCCTGAACAATTACAAAGTTTAGTTTGCTACTGGAGGCAAACATGCAATGGCACAATGGCATGCTGATAGATGCCATGACCAGATAGATATTTTTTATTTTTTTTTGCTTGACCACCAGCTTTTAAAAGGAACAGTGTCTGTAAATATTTGAATAGAAATTGGACTTTTCCTCATCATCATGAACCTCCAGGTCTTTGTTTGATATTCTCCTTTATTGAATAAGATTTTTGCGTGCTGAAAAATTGTTGAGAATTCATTGAAGATATTAAAGTATATTATTTGACTGGACACTTTAAAGAAATTCTGTGATAAAATTACTGTAGAATGCTTATCAGAGGCTAGAGGAATGCAGCTGAGTGGGTTTAGTTTGCCCTATTACTAGGGATATGCCATCTGTATGACATAGAACCACTTTACTGGTGAATACTTGCTCTTAGCAAGAAAAGAGTACAGAGAAACCCTGATTATGAGACCACCACAATCTAATCTGTCTCCTTTCCCTAAGTTTGTGGTTAAAATCTTTTGGCATATGGCCCAAAATATATTGCCTCTCTTACAGCAGAGCAAAAGTATGCAGAAGTATTTCCTCTAACAATCAAAGCTTCAGTGCAAAAGTAGTGACCCAAATTAACTGTTTGGAAGAAAAAGGTTAAAGGTGTTTCAAAAAAGCATTCCTGACCAAACTGAAATAAATCAGCAAACTTCACCCACACATCCTCCAAACCTGCAATCAGCAATAATTTCATAGAAATAAAACAAATGGATTGCCACATTCCTTCATGTCTATTACACTTCTGTCTTCATTGCAGAAATTACTCAGAAATGAAAAGTTGGAAGGAAACTTGGCTGTTGGTAGTAGTTTTATCACTTGTATTACAGCAAACGTACTCTCTGCAGAAATTTCTGGGATGCACTGTTTCTGGTTCTACTAAGCATGCTGAAATTCTTCATGTAAAAACTCCAAAGCATTTTCTGTGCATAGCAGTAATGAATGAGTTGTTTGGATAAGTGTATTACAGCTTCAGATATGCCTAAAATTTTAGCCTCCACTCTAGAAAGAAGCTTGTTGAATAGAAGCACCTTAACATGTGCATAAACTGTGTTATTTAAGGTTAAGGTGCTCTCTGGAATTGGGGTTTACCTTTAAAATAGATTTCTTAAAAGATCAGTGTTTAGCTACAAAACAAGCAAGAAATGAAGAAACAAACCACCACCACATTTAGTTCTTAGTGTTGTAAGATATCAGATGGGTAGTAAGTGGAGTAAAATTTTAATTATAGCAGAATTAGATATGCCAACTCTCACTTCTACTTACTTCAAGTTTATAGGAAAAGGATGAAGTCAGCAACTTCTAATTAAAACAAAAAAGCAAACCGTACTTTTTCTTCACAATTATTAGCTAGGAAGGGAAAGGGACTATTTGAGACATGTCCAAAAGTAGGGTTGTAAGCAGAAGTCAGTTGGACCATACAAGGGTTTGTGTTTTAATACAAGGTGTATGTGGAATGGGAGATCACCTGTGTAGTGTTTCTGTGAGATTTTGTTGTACTTTAACTTCTTTTGCAAGGGGGGCTGGCTGGCTCTGAGGAACTGCCTTGGAAGATCTCTAGCCTGTAGCAAGGACTTGTCAGGTTTGACAGCAGACAGTTGGTAGCTGGTGGAGCATGTGGTAAACACCAGGGAGAAATTAGAAGCTGAGACTGTATAACAGGAGAGGTGACATTTATTAGGAAGAAATCAAGTTGTGTACAATCAGTTCAGTCATAATAAAAGGATTATTATGTAGGAAATACTGAAATTTGGAAATAAAGCTTGGAAGGCATTGTTGAAGGGTGTGTTGTGCTCTGAGAACTGGAGAACATGGGAAAGAGCCTTCTCCCACGCAGGACTCTTTAAAAAACTTTTTTTTTTCCCCCTAACATTGTGATATGAAATGGGAAATGCTTTAAAGTAAACTATTGAATGGAGTGCACCAATGATTTTATTGTCAAAACAAATAAAAACATTAATTTGGGAGGGACATTGTAACATACTCTTCTCTCTCATAAAAAGCAGAAGCTTCATTATCCTGGTTGAAAACTCAGGCAATGTGAATACACGAGAAATGCAACATTTCAGCTTAACACCTTGGAGGCAGTTTGACACTTGGCTTCTTTGTGTTCTATGCCACTGCTGCCTTCCTGTAAATCATTTCTCTGAGCAGCCAATTGTTGACATTGTCTTTTGCTCCTAGTGCAGAAATAATGGCTGGGACTGACCCACAGGGTAATGTAGTGATTCCCTGATAGAAGCAGAAGCAAAGGAAAGTGTTACCTGGTGCTGATTCTGCAGTATTTGTGTTGTGCCCAGCCAGGTGCTGTGGTGTGTGAGGCCTTGGACTGGTGGTGCTCAGCAAAGTGAAGCCCCATTGTGTCTCTGCCCAAGACATTGCAGCTCCATGTTCTGGCAGTTGGGAGATGGTAGAGGTGGGAAGCAGATTGTCTCCTTTTCCCCACTTCTCCTGATCCTGTGCATCCCTCTTTTTTTGAAGGCTTGGGGTGAGACAGGGTGCTGCTCACATGAGGACAATTGACATCAGAAAATGATAATCTGCAAGTCATGCACTACAAAGAGTAGGAGAAGGGAAGATGAGCAGGGCAGCATCTTGGGGACAGTACCAGGAAAAGGCCTCAAGGGAAGGTTCAGTCTCTCAGTAAGGCAGGATTGGCTGGGAAAAACATTTCTGACAGAACAGAAATCCTGCTCTGTTTTTCATGCCCACTAACATTTCTCTATATTGGTTATTAGCATTGATATTCATGTTAACACCATGATCCATCCTTTTATGAAAATCATAGCTGCATCAGATGGTACAAGCATCAAATAGCATAATGGAGTCTATAAAAAACATTCACTTCCTTCAATTGAAACCCCATGTATATTGCAGTAAAGAAAGTATTTGATTATTAATGATTTTACTTATTCAATATCTAGGTTCTCCTGAGAGAAACTTAACTCTCAATTATGTTTCAATTTGATATGAATAACTTGTGAGAAAAAGTTATTATTTCAAAATTTACTGTAAAGAGTCATCAGAACTGATGCTAATTCTTTTTTGGTCAAACATATACCATATCCCTGGTATAAATTGCTTAAATACATACTGACAAGTGTTGCTTAGCATGTCAGCCATACTTAGAATATTGAGCAATGTGGTAATGTGGTGCTATTTGACACTGTGACCTTTACTCAGCAATAAATGCACATGGCACAATGGGTATCAGCTTTTACATGCCACAGTTAAGACTATTTAAATTGTTTCCCTAGGTTCTTCTATGTATAAAAACTTAACAGTAAATTAAATGTGGTTTCCCTCTCATTCCCTCATTTCCCAGCCACATATAATGCAGAACACAGAGTTTTAAAACTCCAGCTGTTTATATTCTGAAAAATGCACCTCAGTCAGAAGACAGCAGGGATTTGGCATTTCCCTTTTATTAATATATGTTTTATAGGGAGGAGCAGCAGCTGTAACTGAAAAAAGCCCATGTGAAATATAAATGATAAGGAGAGGGATAGGTGGCAACACTAAAGAGACAGAGGTGGAACAATTGGAGGAAGCACATACATCCAAACAGCATCCCTTTAGGTATTCTCCAGTTTCACCAGGCTTTTTCTTAGAGTCTTCCCTACATTTCCCCAAGATTTCATCTGTATTGTTGGCATGAAGCTGACCAAGCATTAAAACCCATCCCTATTCCCCCCAAAATAAAAACAAATCCACAAGAGGTGCAGTGACACAAAGGCACCATTCTCGATAGAAGTACCTTAAGCTTTGGCTGTAAAATGTAAACATAACCAAAATAATTCTGGAATGCAATTGGAATTGAATTGGAATGGAAAATGGGGTGATACTCAAGCTCATAAAATTCCTGCAGGACTCATCTCCTTAGATAATTTTTATCTATCTGGACAAAAAGAACAGAGTCAGTGTGGATGTGTTCTGGTTTTAGTGCTTATTTTAGACAGGCAATGTCAATGCAGTAACAAGGATGAAAAATGTTATAATAAATAAATTAATTAATGCTGTAAGTATCTTGCATTGCAACAGAGATCACATCTAACTACGATGGAAACAAAATTCCAGTAAAAGGCTGTTTCATATGTATGGTGTGATTATAACATGTAAAATAAGTCTGACTTCCAGCATTCTTCAACCAAACTGTCTCCTATTTTGCATTGTAACAATTGTTCCAAGTCAAACTAAACCTTTGTTGAAACCATTTATATCTTTGTTAAGCTATTGACAGCTTCTATCCCAAGATTTTCACGTAGTTCTGCCTTCTTTGGGTACCTTATAGGTGAGAGCACCAAAGCATGGCCAGTGTTTTTAGCTGCACTGTTTCACATGGAGAGGACCTAGGTACTTATGCTACTGGAAATTGATTTTCTGGGCCAGAATTTCGGGGACTTTTCAAGTATTGTAATTTGGATATGTTATATTTTTATCTCTTTGATCCAAGCATATCATAACCATGTTATTTTCCTTATATAGCAGCATTCTTACACTATGTATGTCTGCTGCTATCAGGATAACCACCTTGTATAAGATAAAGGATGACTGTTACTAAATAAAGAAGAAGGTAGAAGAAATGGGACCAACAACAGAGCTGGTATAGAAATTGTTGCCATAGCAATCTCTTCAGATGAGCTAGAGAATGTTTAATTGCCCAGCCCATCATGGTATGGTTTATAACTTGATTACTCAACTCACAGAGGGGAAGTAGTCATGGGGCATGCCTTAGAAATCTTATTCTCATCTGGGCTCCAAATGTGAATGGCCAGATTCAGCTTGATATGATTAGGAATAGCAGCGTTGGTTTTGTCTAGACTGCAAACTCCCTGAGATAGGAACCAGGCTCTTTATTATTTATCTATAAACCAACTATTTTGGGTGGTGTCTCTGAGCATGGAGCATAAATAATGACATGGAGATAATGAAAACTAACCTAACAAAAATCTGTGCATTGGTGACTGAGCAATTGCAGTTTACTGAGAGTGTTTTGCAGGCCAAGGACACTGCGCTGGCATACTGTCCTACCTTACTGTGTGGTGCTTTCTTCCCTCTGTTTCTGTCACCTATAGAGCCACTCAGTGCTGCTGCTTCTTTCCTGTCCTTCAGGACATCCATCCATCTCAGATTTCATTTTCAGTGCCTTTCTGTATCCAGAGGGTTCTGTCTCTGGTCTCTAGATCATAATAGCATAACCTGTTGAATATACTCCAGTGCTGCCTTCGACACTTGGCCAGCACACCATGACAAAACCTCCACAGTAATGTCCCATTCCATCCCTTCTACACCCTCTCCAGCATTTTCCCTTGCTTGTATGTCTCCAGAGAACAGGGCATTGCAATCCTATCCAGGTGACATTATGTTCTCAGTTTCCAAGTGCATTTTGTCTCTTCCCAGCCAGTGGACTGTCTTTCAGTGTGCATCCTTTTGGGGCACAGATTATCCTTGTTTAGACGGGTACAGATTGGTTTGACACCTAGCACAGAGAGGGCCTAAATGGTGCATGTATTTTGGGAGCAGGTGTTATATAATGACAGAGAAGTGCAAATAGCATTCAGCCTTTATGTAAAATTTCAGAAAGTCTGTTCTATATGACAGTGAAGACTTGTTAGATTTATTTAGATGCAGTCTGAAAAGTTAATTGGAATGAGGCTGGTTGGCCCAGCTTGCTGACAAAGTTGAAACAGTCTTCCCATATCACAACAGAACAGTAAAGAAGAATTCTCGAGTGCCAGGTGAATAATATGTAGCCAAAACATGGTAATAGTGATTATTTATGTGGTGGTATGAGGCAGAAACGATCTCTGCAACTGATGCACATTATGCACATCCCACAAGGTGTGAATTACTGCACCCTCCAGGGTTTCTTTATCTGAACATGCTCCATTGCTGGCCACTTTGGATTTTTCTTCTTTCAGTTAAAAAAAAATTCCTGCTTGCTCTGCTCGTGAGATTTTCTAAAATGTCAACAAACAAGATGCACCACCCAAATGGGAAATATTTTTACGTTTTTAATTCACTTTTTACATTGCATTTCTATCTTCTGGACTCTTCTTTTCTTACGTCAGTGAGTGCAAAATTCACTGTAGCACTGGGAGCAAGTCCCACCTGTGCTAAGAGCACATCTGCTCCATACCAGTTTACTGCTTTCACCACCTGCATTCATGTTAAAGAAGAACATCTGGATACTATTACAATTATAGAAGGTGCAGGTTTTATTCTTGGTGCAGGATTGGACTCTGGTTTCACAACCTTCTTCGAATAGTGAAGCTCATGTAAATACATCCTGTCCCATTTATAATCAACATACAATTAACATCAATAAAACATAATAGATCTTTATACTAACTATATCTTCATCATCATCAAACATAATTGAGGTAGTACTAATGATGCTAAAGAGTAAAGGCTGTGAATTCAACCCTCATCATCTGGGAGAGAATTGTGCTCTTTCCATCCTTTCCTCTTTTCAAGTAGCAAATTGGTTGTAGATTTCTTTATCTCACATAAAGAGAAGAGATGGAAAGCATAAGGCTAACTGGTTCTTGCTGACTTGAGATCTGTCACACAGACAGGAGCAGGCACTATTTATAATCCTTCAGAATTGTTTATAGAATATATTCCTACTCTTCCCACCCAGCAAACTGTAGGGAAATGCCACTGTCCTTGGTTTGAATATGAGAGTGAGTGTTTGCATGTGCAGTGTGGTATGAATCCCTTCCACAGCCGTGGCCAGATAAGGAAACAGACCTCAAGATGAATAACTGAAAGGGGACATAGAATGGAGAAGGGAAAATGCAAAAGTGATTTAACAAATTCCAACTGGGAAAGAATAAGAAGCTGTACCTGATGCATGTGCTTCCTGCATCTTTATGGCAGTGTTTTAGAAATGTGAGAGACTGTTACTTTGCCCGAATAGACAAGGAAGCATAAATGTAACACAATGTGTAATCCTTGAGGCATTTTAGGTCGTTTACAAATGTGTTCACACCATTTTATCAGTCAGGCATTGCTAAACAGGTGTGACCATTTCCTCCTGACACGTTTTCCCTGTTTCCTCCTTGTATGAGGAAACTCAGACTTTTTACTTCTGGCTATGGTTATTTTAACACATAGAGGAGACACAAGCAGTTTGTGCACTTGCTGAGTAATGGATTACTAAACCCAGCATATTATGTGTAGGCAGAAGCTAGGTTTTATATTACTTCTTGAAAGACTGTATTTCCAAAATAGTTTATCACAGCAGATGATCAATTCAGCAATATTCTGTCTGTGATGTATCACTGCAGAGAGAGAACATTTTCTGAAATAGCATTTTCTGGATATAAGGATCAAACCTTGAGCTTTCAGAGATGTTTGTACTCAGCTGGAGAAATACATTATACTTTGGCACAGATCTTCTTTTTATCATCCATAGTTTTCAACGAAGGATTTTGTTGTATGGAAGATAATGGCAGTGCATATATTCTGCTTTCAAATATGTTCACCCCTCTGAACTGTTTCAGCTGTCCTCCTCCTTCCAAGGTTTTATGTACATTATCCAGACAGCTGTCTTCCCTTCCATTCTGTATGCAATAGCAATGCTTTTTGCTAAGGAATGTACCTTTATATAGGCTAGGCCTCTGTCTTTTCCTCTATTTTCTCGGATATCTTAACTTTAGTTATTGCAAAACATGGTTTGTGTTGTATTAGTATGGAATGAGAAGGAGAAATTCTCTATTTGAAAGAATTATTTTTCAATTACATCAATAAGGTCTACATCATTTGTATATAACAAGGTATGCTATCCTTGCCTATGAACCGTATCCTACGTTGTCATTGTTTTCATCCTTATCAAGTTCAACTGTAAATCTGTTAAAAGCCTTCACTAAATAACTTTTGGCTAATTTCTTCAGTTAAATATCTTGCAAAAGCAGGACAACTTCCTTAACATGACTCTGTATCATCTGCCTCTCTTCTCTGCTCAGATCTTTTGATTACTTCCCCTGCCTTGAAATTCAGCCTTCTGCTGAACGCTATATAATTCCTCCTCACCACATCAATCATACCTCTAAAGCACCAAACATGTATGTCAGGCTTTGGGTTTGCTTTAGCCATAATCCTCTTTGTGGTTGGTTTTGTGTCTCCACCTTTCCTAAAGCAGTTTCTGTCTTTATGGCATTCAGTGCTTTCCCCCCTCCAGGTTCCAGCTTACACAGAGCAGTGCTGTCTTCATTCTTTTATATGCAAGAGACCATAACCAAACCATCCAAGTCCTCAAACAACTCAAATGGTTCCCCCCTCAACTCACAGGCTGCTTTAAAAAAAGCATTGCTTGATTTTAAAATTGCTTGGGTTCATCTTTGTTTCTTTTCATCTCTTCAACTAACAGATGCTCGTTACCTGCTCTTACACTCTTCCATATTTGCCTTTTCCTTACTTCAGTTCTCTGGATCATGGATTTCCACCCATTTTTTAAAAGTCTTTCAGTGCTGATGCAGTGATATTTATTTGCACCATTTTCCCCCCATCCTCGCCTCAGACTTTCTCTGGTGGTTTTACATTTCTGAAGCCTCAGTATTTTTACAGTAACACCTATTGTTGTGAAGCACCATCTGGGACACAACTCTAATGAAAAAGGAGATACAAAATAACTTGGGTTTGGAGATATGCTGGTGAGAAACATTTGCTTAACCATATGGAAATCGCATTTCTTTAGAGTGCAGACCTAAAGCTGAAACAGTAGGGATGTCAAGGCAACTCCCGAGAAAATTCTTAAGAACTCGCACAATATCTCTTACAGAGTCTGTCACTTTCCTTTTTTAATGAAGAAGTTCATTATCAAGTTAATGAGAAATGACACTTTAAACATGCTCTTTTGTAGCTTTACTATGTTCCCATTTAAGGCCTTACTAAACTGTCTAACTTTGAGAAGTGTTCTGTTAGTGTTGTTGTTTTTGGTAAGTCCACTTTATGAATCCAGGGCAATCATACTTAAATAATTGCTATTCCTTGTGAATTAGATGGATTATATAAATGGTGTGCATAAATGCTTCTGTGTTGGATCAAGATTTATGAAATCCTAATCAGAGGAAGTTTGAATGAATTAAAAAAGAAAAAAGCAGCTCTTTATTAGGTAGGATGTAGGAACTGAGTCAGTTTGCTTTGGTGGATTTTTGGGGTAGGAAGGGATGTGAGTTTTGTTTGTAAATAGAATTTAACTTCATGCACTGGAGGTAGAATTATGCAATTAAACTTTTAAAAACGGCTTCTGGCACAAAGATATTGCAGCACTGTAAAAAAGAGAAAGGACATTTCACACCCAGAAGTTATCCATATGGCCACTGACCACATGCTTGGTAGAGATGTGAACAATATGTCATTGGTATTTACAATTCCAGGTAGTTTTCTTGTATGCCATAAAAAGTAAATACTTAAGCAACAGTCTTTGCTGTGTAGATCTTTAATGGGTGTGGGAAATTCTCTTTATTTAGCAAGGAATGCCCATCATTTGCTGTCTTGGGAGATGTGTTGGCAACAGATGGGATCTCAAGAGCATTGTTTCGCTGTTATTCTGATTGTTAAAATGCAGTTCATTTCATTCCTTTCTATTTTTTTTCTTTCTTTCCTGCAGGGGTGAGAGGGACTGTGAAAAATAGAGGGGGAAAGTAAAGAAAGCAAGAGAGTAAAAGAGAAAAGAAAATGAAATTTGAAAGAAACAATGGAATGAGAATCCCAAGAGAAGTGTTGAAAAGCATGGGTGAATTGAGAACACTAAGTCTGGGTGGAGAATCCTGGCAGATATTTAGCACATACACAGTGCAGTAATGGCAAAAGGGGAAGAAATAAGAAAACCTTAATTGCTCTGAGTTCTGTGGTGCTTTCTCACCCATTTCCTTCTCCTTTGACTAATGTGCTAGGGTACAGTAGACATGGGATAGTGGAAAATATACTGTGGGACCGTGTGTATGGGACTTCATGGCACTGCCAGAAAATGGCAGCTGACTTGGTCTTCCTTGCAAGTGCACAGATACAGCACCGTGTGCAGCTTAGCAGAAAAAATTTTGGGTTAAAAAAATTTTATTTCATTCTTCTTTGGGAATTTTATTTAGGCATGTCCTGGGAGGATGCTTGGAGATTCTATTGTTGTTCAGAATATGGCATGCTGCCCACATCTGTGTGAGGTTTTTCAGCAGAACCTTAACACTTCCAAACAGATGTTTCAAAAAAACCCCCAACTTTTCTGAAATACAATATGCACAGGTCTGACTGTATTTTTGTTACAAAAGTCAAACAAACTGACATGTTGAACAAGGAAGATAACGTTTTGAACCTAACACAAGAGGTAATGAAGAGCATTAATTTAAAATGTCAACCTCTTTTTCTTGTTTTTGCCTATAAACCTTGTGGGGAGAGCACTTACCCTCTCTTGTCCACGGGAAAAAATCAGGCATAATTTTGCATCAGATAGCATGAGAAGAGATAGTACCTGTGCTAATGTGAAGGTGGCCTCAGTATTTGAAAACTGTGTCAGTTGCACAGAAAATTACGGCAGTGATTTCTCAAGATGGGAAGTGATTTGAGGATACTCCCAAATGCATTCTGTCCTTCACAGTTGAATTGATTTTCTGTTTTTTAGACTCCAGATTACCATTCAAGACATGCTGATAGCTTCCCTTTTTTGCCCTGCCAAACCCATTGTCTAACATGAATGTCTGACAACTGAGGTATTTGAATATGAACATTACCAGAAGTCTGGTGATGCTTCCCTGTCCAGAGAAGTGACTTCTATTCCAGGTGACCAATTACAATGAAAAATGTGAAGAACCATGATGCTGAGCAAACATCCAGTCTCTCTCCTTGCCCCAAGAAGTGATGCAGTCTATGTCAGTCATTCCAGGTGTTCAGCTATTCTTAGAGGGGTCCAGTGATGAACACACCACAGCTTTTCTGGTGCTCTAATCCAGTATAATATTTTAAATTAAAACTATTATACCTTAATACTTAACCTGAACTTTGACTGCCACAGTTTAAATTTCTGGAGGTCAGACTCTTCCAATCCTTTTTGTACAGCCTTTTACATGTTCAGAGGTTACTGTTCCAAACCTGTCACTTTGTAGAGTATTTTCATGAGGTTGCATATCTCCAGCTCATTGAATCTTTGGGCAAACATGCAGTCAGAATCCCTGGTCATCCCATTATTTTAACTTCACCATCTTCAACTTGCCACTGTACTCTGTCTTCCTGCTTGTGCTTCTGTTTCTGTCCTCCTGTGTTTTGTTGCAACAGCATGACATGGCTGACTCCTATTCAGTTAGTGAGCCACAAGAAATCATGGGTAATTTTCTGTAAGTTTTTCCTTGTCTGGTGTGGCCACATCTGCTTAACTATGTCATAATTTGAACGCCATATGAGGTAGCATTTCCAGTTTGATGTTTTCAACATTTTTTCAAAAGCTTAGAAAGTAAGATAAAGTATTTTTATGGTCAGACATATTTTGATTAATATCTGAGTCCCTTTCTGACTCTCCCCCTCTATCTTTTGTGTACTGAGACCACCAGTGCTTAATGATCACAAATGAAGTTAAAGTATTTGAAACAGAATCTCCTTATTAAGTGCATTCAATTTGATCATTGTCTTTAAGGGATATTATGCTGACATGCCTGAGGACTACTGAGAATAAAGGACCACCTCTAAGTGCTTTAAATAGGCCCACAGTCTTTAATCTACTCTGTGTTGTCCTAATTGTTTTCTTATCTGATTGCTGCTCAGTATTCTTGGTTTTGGATCTTTGTACACTGGACCCAAACAGTTTTGAAATGAGTCCTCAGGAGTATGCTGTTCTGAGAGAGGCACACTTGATGGAAGTGGCCTCCCTTCACTTGTTCCTCTCAGGATTTCAGAAAACTCTTCTCATTCCCCATGTCAGAGTTTTGTAATTTATAGTTTCATTTCTAGTTGGCCATCTTAAACCCTTTAACAGCTTTTGATAAACATGCTGCTTTGGTTTCCACTTTGGAGACAGGAGTCAAATCAATGCTGCAGTAACTGCCAGTCACTGTTAACTAGTTAACAGGATTTCAGGGGAAATCATGAGGACCAGGACTAATGCATTCTCTGCTGTAGTCACAGGTCTTCTGCTTGGAGCTTGTGGTGCTTGGAAGATGCTGTGACTGGCACTGGCCAGCTCAGGTCACTGATCAGCTCAGGGGTTCTTCTCTCTGATCTTGGGAGGGAAAAGTGGTTTTAGTAGCTTGCTTACTCTTCTCTATTACTCAGAAGAGAATTTTTCTGACCCATGCTAAAAGTGTTCTCAAGACTCGTGAGTTTAGTGCACAGGCATCTCTCAGACATGGTACCACCGTGTCCTGTTGACCCAGTGTGAATAAACTTCATGGTTCATTATCACATGAGTGTCCTACAACATTAGCAGCCACTCTGCATCCATCCTTGAAGTCTTAGGAGTAGCTGCTATTCCAAGATTAGTCCTTCATTTAGTCTACATTTTTTTAAACTCTGAAGTTCTGGAAAACATGGAAGGTGGTAAGTGCTAGGCAGTACTTCTTTCAAGAGCCCTATCCTGGTATGTCTGCAATTGACATTTAGGGACATCTCTGCACTGTCTTACATTTATTAGCAAATGGAAGGTTGTAGCAAAATGTTTCTGAAGATTTTGAAACCCTGATTTTGAGCACTGTGCAGTGCTGCTCCTATTTGTCACAATGTTGTGGAGATGTGGTTTCCCTTTACCAGCTACTAGCTTTAATATTTGGATATCAGCTGGAGCTGAAATGCAGAGGGGAACGTTTTAGCAAACTCTTTGCAGTAGTATTTGGAGAGTGTGAACTCGAAGCAGAGATGACCACAGAGTCCAAGGAGCTCTGAAGTCCTGCTGCTGATTGAGGTCACCTGTTCTGTGGCAGCATGACAATTCTGGCAGCTCTTGAAACTGTGAGAGCTTAACTAAAGCCAGCACTGAAACTGAAGGGAAGAAGGAAGAGCTGGACAAGACAAAGATACTTTGTATTGGCTGAACATATCCTCATCTCATCACCACGCACATGAACTGTCAATGTGAGTACCATGAATGTTTATCATGGTGAGACATTGTGGTGGGCATGTGAAGGACCAACTGATCAAACAGCAAACACAAAATGTATCTCCACATACAGAGGAGGCTTCCATCACTAAGGAAGGAAGACCCTGTGGAATTCTTACATTTCTAAACAGTAATCATGATGGTGTACATAATATTCCCAATTTCTTCCTATTCAGCTCCTTGCAGCTCTAAAAGATAGGATAGGGCTCTCAGAATGACCTGCTGTGACTCAGTTTGAGTCATTTCACTTCTCATTATCTCTGTTTTTCCACAACTTGCTCATCTTACCCATTAAGCTTTAGGTTTTTAAAACAGGAACTTTCTCTTCCTGTGCATATTTATCTTGTGTCTAACTCAACGGCCTTGATCTTGGTTGAGGCCTCTTGGTGATACCAGAATACAAATAACAATAGCAGGCGCAGCAGAAACAATAACAAAGCAGGTTGGTTAACCTTTGATGGTCCTTTCCTGAGGCATCTCTAGGTATTAGAATACAGTTGCTTATTTGTTAATTTATTTTTCTCTCTGTGGTGACTTTGAGTTGGCATATTGTCATATTCCAGTGACAAGTCACCACACTCCATGCACTGGCTGGCTTTTCCAGTCACTGATCATTTTTTATTCCATGTAATTGTCTTTTGTTTGCAGCTGTTATTTTAAAGGTGACCCCTGACCCTGCTCAGGGAAAGAAATAACAAGTAGATTGCTGTCTGAGACTTTCTTAGTGTTACTACTCAGAGCAAGTGAATATTAGCAAGGGCTGGTGCTGCTGCTCATCTGCACCTGCATGAAAGAAAAACTTGAAGGCTAGGGTGTGGTGGTGGTGGGTGTATTTTTTTTCCTGCACTTCCCCCCCACCCTTCTCCAGCTGGTCCCTCATCTTGCTCCTCTCTTGTATTTCAGTTTCTCCTGTACTCATTTCTGTTGTGTGGAATTTGAGGTTTCTCAATACATTCCCTGCCCCCAGCCTGCGCGCTCCCCACGGACCCAGCTTCCTCTCGCACATTCCACACTGGATCATACCACTGTGGAGGCAAAGTGGGCTCAGGGAAGAGTCCATCTGAAGCCTCTGCATCCCAGGCCCACTCCGTCATCATCCTCATTATCTTCACCATGCTGAGAGCACTTTCACCAGTGAAAATGCAAAGATAACGGTTCTCATGGCACTGAGAATTACAAATTCCTGAAATATTTCCAACATCAACCAGCAGAAAAGCAGGGTGATAGAAAACAAATGGTGACAGGAAGGCATCAGGGAAATAGGGAAGAGAAATTTAGGGCTGTATAGGCTAAGGCCAAAAAAAAAAAAAAAAAAAAAAGAGAGAGAGAGAGAGAGAAAGAGACAATAAAGCCAGGATACGGGGGAAAAAAGCAGAAAGAGATGAAAAGCTGAGAAAATGTGAGGGCAAATCAAAGAATGAACAAATGAACCAGGCAGGCTGTAAAATGAAAGAGAATGAAATTAAGTGCATGGAACAAATATTCGGATAGTGATCAAGGATAGAGAGCAGATGCTGAATATGAGTGAGAGCCAAAACACAACAGGGATTAAAAAAATCTGTCAGAAGATTTGGGTAAATTCTTGTTAAGTTTGTATTTGGTTTGATTTGAGTAACCCATCCCTCATTTTAATTTCAGCTTGTGTGCTAGGAATCTGCTATAGCCACGGCAGATTATTTTCAAGGGCTGTTGCTGGTGTTTTGCTTTGTACTGGTTTTTTAACCAGTATTAATTGGGCCTGTCATCTGGGTAGGTCCAGGATGTAAGTGTTGTGACCTTTTGTGGGGGAAAGTTTCTTCTATCACTTAATGTGTTTATGTTTGAAATACACGCTCAAACCCACGGCCCTCCAAACCTGCCTGCATCCCAGAGCACTCTGCTCCTGGGAGGGCTCGTGTTGCTCAGTGTGGTGCTGGCACTCCCTGTATCCACCCTGCAGAGGGGAAGCCACAGGAAAAAGGATCAGTGTGCCCATGTGTCGCTTCTGCATTAGGAACAGTTGTCATGTAGCAGTTCAGAGCACAACAAGGAGCTGCAAAAAGAATCAGGCAAAAAGGAATTCAGCCAAATACAAGCAGTTCTCCCTCATAAAATATCGAAGACAGGTACCATATAAAGCTTCATTTATGAGCTGCTCCCAGTTACAAACCATCTCTGGACTGGCAGCAGCACCTTTACCATACTGCTTTTAATAGAAGATGTCTTCCTTTGGTACTGTATTTTTCCATACAAGCTTGAGGGGAAAGTAATTTAGTTTAATAGCAGCCACCCTCATTTTGAAGCAGGCCTTGATTTAAAGCCGGAAGTAATTAAATGTAATGAAGCCCTAGGCTTCGGCACCAGGATCAGAGCTGTGTTATTCACAGCATACATACACATCCTTGTTGCTAATGTGTCACTACTCTGGTTTTTTCAATCACTGTGGCCTTTTAATTCCTGCTCAGCAGGCTCTGGTACAGTATCTGTGAAGGTTAACAGCTTTACAGTAATGGTCTGAAAACAAAAGGAAGGCTTATCTCAGGTCTGGGGAGATTTCTTCTTTTCTTTATGAGAGTTCTGCTTATGATCTAAATATGGCTTTTTGTGCTCGATTTCTTTTATTGCTTTATGCAGCAGTGGTTTGTCAATTCCTAACTCTAAACAAAAGTCTTTGAGGCAATTATTCCCACATTTCCCTTTTGACAGCAAAATTTAAAGTAAACTTGCCTTTTAAAGGCACTTGCATACTGCTATGTTTTCTCCTTTCCTTCCTCAATAATTTAATCAGATTTCTCTGGATGTTCCCTGGGTGTTCTTTAGGTGTCCCTTGCTCAGCCTGGTATGTGTATGGCTCCTTCTGTTTGGCTTGTTAGCACTTTGGGACAGGGAGTTTGGAAGCTTCCTGAAGTCATTGGGAATTGTGCCATTGGCTTGAACAGGGACAGACTTTTTAACCTTGTGTTAACTCAGAGGTAACAGAAACCAAACTGACCTCTCAGTGTCTCTTTCAAGTTACCAAGATCCAAATATCAGATGTAATGTGTGACAGAATCCCAAAAAGAGGGTCATCAAAACAATCGAATCATACAGGAATGCTGTGGGATCCACCCGCCAGTGTAAATAACTCTGTGACCTCAGTTTCATTATTCTTCCTTTCTGATGTCAATAACTTCCCACCATAAAAGTGTACCATGAAATGGAAGATATTTGAGAAGTCTGCCTACCAGCATGGCTCTCATATTCAGAAGTTAAAGAAAAATATATCTTTCAGTAATATGCATGTATGCATGTATCTGCATTAATATGCAGAGAGACTCCATACTGGTTTTTAAAACTGTTATTTTTAATATGTTATAATGGTCTATAAAAAGCTGGATCATACAAAGGTTTTAATACAGAGATTCAGGAGAGCAATCTCAGCTATCTCCCTCTTCTTTCACCCAACAGATTGTGAATAGTCAGTCCTGAAAAAGGATTTTTTTTCCATATTGTGATCATTAATAAGGCTGAAATATACCAGTGCCACAAACTCTAATCTCATTGCTCCTCTAAATATACTGTGTTGATTAATTTGCCCTTACCAGACAATCCTCTAAAAAGCCCTAGGATTTTCATCATGTAATTACTAGAAATGTATGGTCCCAAAATTTTTAACAAGCAACTTTATTAAAATTACTCAACTAGGTCATGGAACTGGCCTAACAATGTGTTATACTGCTGGAGTGAGCAGCATTTTGTGAGTGGCCAGTTTGTTATTTTGGTGTCCCAATTGGGTATTCTAAGTTAGAGGTGAAGGATGCAAGCAGATCAGAGGTAATGGCAGCAACTTTGTTCTGGCAAAGCAGCACTTCCCATTTCCTGTTGCTTTGCAGAGGGACTGGCTGATGGGTGCTATGGCCATTCCTTGTGTGGTTGAACTTGCTGGAAGCTGCTCCTTGCCAAGGAAGCCTCTCTTCATCTTTTGTAACCCTCAGCTCTCAGCCACACACTGAGCCTCCTACAAGGTATTCATCCATGTGCTCACTTTTCTTGGCTGTAAGTGCCATGGATTACTGATCCTGGTTTTTCTTCAAGTAATTACTTTTGCATGCTAATTGGTGAACAGTGTTGCACATTCTAGTGTCCTGTTTGAAAACAGTGAATTTTCAGAGCACTATTAATATGGGTTGACATTCATGTAGACTGTTTGTTATGCCACAGGTTGTTTTAGCAGTCTTCTTGCTACCATCCTAGGTTTCTTTATCTTCTTCTTCTTCTTCTTCTTTTACCTAGACATTCAACCTCTTTACTTGCTATGCTAGAGCAAAGCTGATCAAATGGCACTTATCTGTTTGGATGGTGGAGGATAGCCAAGATCAGGGATTTCACAGTGGCCAGGTCATAGAGCTGGTTGCAGGTCCAAAAAGCTGTAATCATCATGGGCTACACTTAGATGGGCTTTCCTCATTTACTCAGTGCACTTATTCCCTGCTTGAGATTACAGTTCTCATATAATAGGGGATTGAAAAATAGCTCTGCAAGGCATACATTGCTCATATTCTCATATTTATATTTTTTGCCCCACTCTCTCCCCTCCCCGTTTTTTCTAGCACAGACCATACACTTTAGAGTATAAGCTTTCTGTAGAAAATACATTAAAGTGAACACAGTTAATAAGGCATTTATGAAATAACATTCTTGATTTCCAGGTTTGGAATGATCCTTGTTTATTTCCCAGCAGACTTGTATATCTTTTGCATGTATGCAGAACAATTACATTCCAAGGAAAATGCTGTGTTATGGCCTTATTACTTAACAGATCTAATTGTTTCTTCCACTTTATACAGAGATGCCTTTCCAATTCAGTAGATCTTGGAAGATCATTCAGAGGAATAACATCAAAGCATACCTTGCATAGCAGTGGAGACCCTTGTCTTTGAGACATACTTAGCATCTCCTAAGTGTCAGCTCTGCCCTCCACAAGAACACAGGTAATTTCTTATCTGTAAGAGCTCCTGTAAACAACATGCCACCCCAACAGGCCCTTTCTGCCCTCCCCAAATACGGGAAAGCCCAGGCCACAGCAGTGGTCCCTGGGCAGATCTGACTGCTGGAGCCCTGTTCTCAGCAAGGCACAGCAGGCAGCTCCATGTTCACTGCCCACCTGGCAGTGTTTGTGGCTGGAAGCCCCTCCATCATTCTGATTTCACAGTAGACCAGTGCTGTGACTTAGTGAACAGTGTGAATGGGAATTACACAGCAACAAGTAACAGTGTCTCAGCATCAGGGAGAACTCTGGGCTCTGGCCCACCTTAGCAGCCCAGCCCCAGCCTGAAGTGCAGCCTGCACACCAGAGGCATATGCCTTCACAGCTTTTAAGTTTGGGGTAGTGTTGAGCTTTTAACACAGTGTGCAAGCTTTCACTGCTTTTATTAATTACTACTTCTCAAGTTTCCACATTTTATTTTATTATGTTAAAATTCTGGGAAGACAGTATGTTTTTTAAGCCCTTGTAGATTTTTACATATTTAAACCCCTGTGGATTACATACAATACAGTGGTACAGCATTCATCAAGGTACAGGTCCAGTAGTGTATTCCTGAAAACTGCCATGAGATCCATATGAAGTATATGGGTAAACATAACAGCATATTTAGTCATATCTTGTCTCACCTGATAAAAACCCCCAGTTTTAAATAAAAAATGGTGTTTATTCAAAAGTGGTGCAATTTTCATGAAACTGCTTTATGCTTTTCATGAGATTAAGATGCAATATGTGCTAAGTTTCACAGCAGTATTTGTGATATTATGAACTAGTTGTTATACTCATGACATTATTGGCTGCAATTTATTAAACAAAACACTAACAAACTTCAGTTACAATTTAGTCAGATGAAATTAACCTTACCATATATAAAATCACTTCTTAAAAATGCATGTAGTGTCATATTTCACAGTTATCATGACCAACTCTCTTTACTCCTCCAAACTGGAAGGCAGACGTGCAATCCAAACTAAGTAAGGGAAGATAAAACCTGTTCTCAAAGTAGCAACACAAAACACCTAAAAATACTGTTCCATATGAGCATATTTTCTCAGTTTGGAAAAAAATCATCTTCCTCTCTCCTCATAACACATGCAGAGGTCTCTGCACTTGTCGCTTGCTGCACAGCTTTCCACAGGCTGCTATAAACTGGGGGAGGGAGTTTTGGCTGCTTTATCTCAGAAAAGCAATGGATTTCGTTGAAGTCTTTCCCTCAGGGGCACCGTTCAGCTGCTTGGGCAGAGCTGCTGTGCAGGCTGTGAGAGGAGGGCAGGGCTGTGCTCCACCAGGGGTTTGTGCTGCCACGCCAGGTGAGGGCACAGGGATGGGTGAGGGTGAGACTGCTGAGCCCACAGTGCCAGCCTGCCACGTACCCCTGGGGCTGGGGACAGGGGCAGGGTCCCAGCATTGGGGCTGGGGACATCTCCCAGCCAGCTTGGCTTTGCAGTGCTTCTCTTCACGTGCTGTGTCCAGATGTGGCCCAGGTGAACCTGTCCTGTGTCCTGCCTGTTCCCTGCCTGGAATGCTGAGGTGCGTGGGGCTCACACAGGAGGTCTGGGAGGTATGGGGACAGCAGGTGTGGGTGGGGGGAACATAGAGAGGGGTCAGCACAGCCTTTGCAGTCTGGCCCAACCAGTCTGAACCAGCCACTTTGCAGCTCTCCAGGCCTGTTAGTTGGCCTGGTGCACATGTGGCCTTGGGGATGGTGCTGTGACAGAGATTCTGCCAGGCTGGTGCAGGTGGCTGACATTTGTCTGGCAGCACGTGAGTGGCAGTTCCCAAAACCTGGGAGGGTGTGTGGGTTGGCTACAGAGAGGGAGCTTAAACTGAAATCTGCCTTTAGGTCAGTTTGTCTTCTTCCAAAATAAGTGTGTGGGCTACAACCAGAGTGGTTTTATAGCAGTGAGAACAGCGTGTGTTTGATACCACATTTAAGAGTACAAGAAAAGGGGGGTGTGTATAGAGTGACTGGAGAGCAGGTCAGGAGGGTGGTGTTTGCCTCAGCTGGGGAATTCTTGATTTGGAAGTGCCATGGCTGCAGCAGCATCCCAGGGTGGGCGGGCTGAGCAGGTGCCTGACACCTGAGTGCTCACAGGGGCTCTAGGAGGCACACGGTGACAGCAGTGGTGATTGTTCCAGCATGTTCAAGAAACACAGTAGAACATGTGTTCTCTGACCACATACATTTTCTGAAAGCACAAGAAATCATCTTGTACCTGGGTCTGCTTTAGCTTTTTAGAGGAATGTACTGAGTGGTTAATGCCTTAATGGCAACTATGTGCAACCTGACAGCTGATATTTTCATGATGATACAAAGCTGTTAGATCTATTAAAACGTCCAATAATCTAATCCCCTAAATAAGTTACATTAAAATCATGTAAGTACATAATGCAAACATTGTAGTTGTTTTCCCTCTTTACAGCAATCTTACAGCTGTTGCTTTGCTGGGATTAATTTGTCTCTGAGGGGTTTCAACACTATCCTCCCCAGTGCATTATGAGAGCCTGTAATGTCATGTAATCGGTGCCATATTATTTTTGTCGAAATCTCTGGGAGTGATGTAAGAGGAAAAAGGAAACTAGCTAACTCCCAACCATTGGACCAAAGGTTAAATTAGTCTTGGCCTTCTCCCAGCCGGACCTGAAGCTTCTCAGTCAAACATTTGTTCTGCCCTGCTCAGAAAAATGTGATGTCTTTTCTTGTCTTTTCTCCCTCCCATGTTTGTTTTGTTTTGCTTTGTTTTTCTTTACCGATGTCACTTGTTATCTTTAGTGTTATGCACATATTTGTTGAGGAACACATCACTGGGACAACAGATGTTACCTACTGGAAGGTCAAACCTTTGGTTCTTGATGCTATGGAATGCTATGGGCATGAAGGCTACATTTTAAGTAGGTCATATTACCCTGTGCAAGAAAACATTTATTTGTTGTGTGCAGTGGATGCACAATTTCAGTCCAATCCAGTCCAAACTGGCCCAAGCATGGCCCTTTGTAAGACTCCAGAAGCTGTTTATCTGCTTGGAGGAAGCTAGAAAATCTCACAGCAGCAGTATTTGGTAGGTGGTGTGAGAGTGTCCCTGCAGACTGTTCCCCCCATGCACAGTCTGAGAACCTCCTGGCAGTACAGAGTAACAAGCATCTGTTGTCTGTGTGTTTTCATGTCCATTCCCATGTGCAGTGATAGGTTCTGTTTAGATTTTTTTTCCTTCTTAGATATATGTGTACATGTTTAAGGCAAAAGATGGTAAGTTTCTTGAGGTTCTTTAGCTTGTTAGTTAAGAATATTGATTGAATTGCAAAGGGCTGATATTGAAATGTTCTGTTCTATGTTATGGGGCTAGTAATGTCTGCAAAGATTGAAAAATAACTGGTCTGGCCTTTAGGAAGTCTGATGGCTTAACACCACTCTTTGGTGTTGAGAATGGGTTGGGCTGCGACAAGAAAAGATTTCTAACCAGAATCAGCTGAAATGAGACTGTCATGAGCAGAAAAAATTGTCTGGTGCACTGAATTATGAAAAACATTCTGAATGGGAATGAAGCAGGGGAATGAGCAGGACAACAAGTATACTTGGGTATTAAGCCTTGGTGAGAGATCAGAGATGTTCAATATTTTGCAAAATCCAAGCATTTCTTAAGTCATCTGAATTTATGTCTTCTTTTATATGTTTTTCTGCTTGTGTCTAGTTGTATATTTTAAAAACTGCCCGAAGTCCAAATGCCAGTAGAGACCAATTCAGAGATACATATTTTGGCTGCTTAAAGAATAAAATTATAATAAAAATGCTATTTATATTCATCAGAATAACAAATGTAGATTTTAAGTGATCAAGAAGAAGCATGATTAATAACTAAAAAATTGCTATAGTACTAATCCCATCAATTCCTTTGTTGCACTAAATAATATATTTTCATGTTATTTCCACAGTGCTTTAAACAGCAAACAGTATGAAGATGCAGTCTATGTAGATTGTGTTGTTTTTCTTTTAGTTAAAACATTTTCTGAATGATAGATTTGTATGAAAATCACCAGCAACTGTTATAGAAGCATTTCGAATATAATTGAGACTTGTGCATTTGGAATTTATACCCAGTTAGATGTTTCCATCTCATTTGAGTTTCTGAATAAAGTCACAGGAATTTTTTAATAGTCCTGGGCCCTTTCAAGTTATTTAGGAGAATCTTTCAATCCTTGCAACTGAAGCTGCAATTAATTAGTGTTATGTATTGCTGTTTGCTAGTTCATGTGCACTGTATATGAGCAAGGATAGTTCAAAGGTTAATTTTCTTTTCCCTTAGCTCTGCTGAGTGGACTGTGGCCACCCCATGGGAAGTAAGGGTTCAAAAGTGACCTTGCAAGTTATTCTCCTTGGGAAGAAACAAGTTGAGAGTCTGGTTGGGGAGTGCTCTCCACCCTTGGGAAGAACACAGCTTGCATTGCATCACTTGTTTGCACTGGCTTGAGCATTATTGTAGTTGTGAAGGCAGCTGAATTGTTTGTAGTACTTGGTACCTTCTAGGAGGGTATTGCACTGTAATTGCACTGTAAAAAGAAAATACCAGGAGCTTAGAGCAAGGAGCTACTGTGACTATATGCTGTTTGTTCAGTATTAAACAGCAAAAAAGAGTATTGAGACTAGTAATAAATACTAGAGGAAAATAATGTACAGGACTGCATAAATAACACTGTGTAAATGCTTAGGTGCATAAGGAACCAAAATGATGAAGTGGCAAGGGTTTTAAGAAAAAGCATATCAACATGAATTATCTGATCAATTTATCAAACCATTAACATTTAGGATGATGATTGTCTAGAACTTAGAATGAACTAGAATGAACTTCTACCAGTTTCTGTTTATGTGTTTTTTCTCTATATATGTTTTTCTAAAAGTATAGGGGTTTTTTACTTAAAAACATGCACTTTTAAATTTTTTTAATTGTACATTCTCAAGGCATTAATGTACATGTGTTACAGTGGAGTGGTTTATTGGCACATTGGTGTTTTCAGTCCTCAGGATTTAACAAGAGTTAATAAGAGGCTCTAATCAGGATTCCCTGAAGGTGACCCAGCATATTGCTTATGTAGCTATGTGGCTTTGCCATCAGTCATCAATAGCTGGGAGTTTAAAACATACAGTATTGAATATGATTTGAATTAATCAGGGTAAGATTAAAATGAGATTCCCAAATAAGGAACCTGGACAAGATGAATCTTGCTGCAAATTTATGTGTGTGTGCTGGAGGTGCTGACACCTGCTCTGTGTGTCTGATCTCCCACTGCTGTCCTAAAGGATCCACTCAACAGGGTCCCCTCAGGCTACAGCTCTGCCCTGAAAGCCACTGCCTGTGCTGGCTGGACCTCAGTTAGGAATCTCAGGTAGGATTCCATCTCTAGACTCAGCTTTTCAAAGATTTTTAGTCAGGCTGCAATTAATTTGTGTTAAGCACAACCAGCCCTGACTAATCCCTGGTTGCCTTCTTGAATTAATGCCTCACAGATACCCAAATACCTGCATATCCTGGGTTTTAGAGGTGCTGCACACAGTCAGTTCCCAGTGAACTCATCAGGGATGAGCAGTGCTTGGGTCCTCTGTATCTCATCTGTTGTGGGGAGCAATTGCAGGAATGGGGAGAGAAAGGGAATTGAATTGTGTGCGTCTGAACAAAAAACCTGCAGCCTGAAAGTTGTGTGTAAAAATAAACAAATAAATAAATCACAGGTGTCTCCAAGATGGAGCTTGCCACTTGGCTGTGGAGAAACAGGAATCAACAGACCAGAACTGCAGAGACTGTTACCAGTGCTGAACAGCTCATGTGTCTATGGCCAAGCTGTGGTGAAAGCTGATGGTACTATTTATTAGCTGAGAGATCCTCTCTGAGTCTAAATATGTAGAAGTGGGTGGCTGGTGTGGCTGTGTGTCACAAGGAAAATTAGAACCCACTGCATAAAGCCTCAAAAGATCATTAGTCCTAAAGAATTTCAAGGGCTTTCCTCAGCTCAGTTTGTCAGAAGTGTAAATTCTACTTTTACAGATCTTTAGACAAACTGAATTCCTCTGCAAGAGTCTCATCATCTCTGTGTATGTGTTTGCATGTATTCATTTTGCTTTTGCAATAATATAAGTAACAAGCCTGTACCAAGCAGGTCACTGTTCTAGGAGCCAGGAGATCCATGCCTAGTCCTAGCCTTGGCAGCAGATTGTCCTCTGTAATCTTGGGATGAGTTACTCCATTTTTTTCTCAATCACCTTCTAGTCTGTAAAATTACAATAATTTTCTTCATAGATTTTAATTTTACTTTTAAAACTTTCAAGGCCTGTACCAAATCTAGGATGTTTGTAGAGGACAGTGAGGCTGTGGTTTTGATCAAGTGCATATAAATAATCAAGTGAGTAATTAACAACTTTTCCTCTTTTTTTGTGCCATGAAGGAGGATTGACAAAGATGTTGCAAAAGAAATCAAATATTGTTGTCCCTGCAGGCCATTGCAGCTGAAATAACTTGATTTTATTAGAACAGTTTCAAAATGGATGCTTACCTTGTAACTGGAACTCCCACAGTTCTTGTAACTTTGGTTTGTAGATCATCCAAAGCCTATTCGTGTTGTAAATGTATTCCATAGGAAGTGATGATATCTACAGTCTCATGAAGAGGGGAGAAGTTTCTTTCCAGGTCTGAACTTCTTGAAAATCCCTGACATAAAGAAGCAGCTGAAGCAAATGCACGGGTTTGGATTTATATGGATTCGGGAAGATCTGAATATTGTATGAGGTTTATGTAACTAGATGCTTTTTATGCAGAGGATATTTAAATTTCTAAGTTTAAATTTTTATTTAAATTTTTATTTAAATTTCTAAAATAATACCATTTACAGGACAGTTGTAGAGGAGGAGCTGTGCAGATGTGATCAAGTGCATGACTGGGAGTGGGGCATGAGGCTGTACAAGGTGTGCTAAGGACTGTGGGGAAAAGAGGAACTGAAAACCCATTTAAGCTTCCCACTCCCCATTCCCATCTGTAAATTTTGTCCTGGTTTATCCATTTTTCTCTCTGCTCAGCAGTATCTACAGTTGCTCAGATCCTCCAGTCTCAGATGCCTGTGGTTGCAATGGTTTGCAACTCAAGCTAAAGTAATCAAGCATGTCTTCCAGAGCTTTAATAACATTCAAAGCAGGGAAAGATTTAAAAACCTAGAAAGTTTACTTTTATTTTAAAGGTTATAAAACATGTTTAAACAATGAGTTCTGAACATATACTGTGTTGCTGCTGCTTAGTTGCCCAGTAAAAGTAGATTGCAAAATTATTTGCTGATAACTATATTATTAATTATTTGCTTGATAACTATAATAGAGGAAAAGGTATGTTGGAATGGAGAGGATGGTTAAGATAGGCTCGTGCAGATGTGACTGATGATTTAGCAAACACTGGCTGCTGTGCCTGAGCCAGAAAACTCAGAGATGTTTGCTGCCTTGGTTCTGCAGTCTGAATCACCCAGGAGCACAATCTAATGAGAAGATACTGCCTGGCCTTCCCAGTGTTTCACTGCACACCTGGAAAACACCAGCAGAGACCACATGCACATTCAGGGCTTTGCCTCAGCCCAAACCTTTAGAGAGGCACCACTTACTCCCAGAGGAATTAAGAAGGGAGAAAAAAGTCCAACAGGAAGAATAGTAAGGAAGAAAAGTTGCTTGTCCTGGAACTTTGTGTGAAACAAAGATAAGTTGGAAGAAGCCCATCAGTTTGATGGGCAGAATCTGCTGGCGGCTCAACTCAGTTCTCTGCGCAACATGATTCTTGCTGCTGAAAACAACTTCCACAACAAATGCATGAAATTTACCTTTGTTCTTCTGTGCTTTGTCAGCAGAACAGCTGAGAACAGCATTTCCAGTGGCTTTGGTTTGGTGACTGTATTACTACCCCAAAGAGACAAATAGTAAAACTGAAGAAAGTGTGGGATTTTTTCCACTCAGTTTTTCATTCTAAAATTGTTCATTCTATCAACGAAATTCTAAAAGCATCATGAAATCTCTTGGCCAGCCCATAATCCTAGAGCTTTTAGAAACTTTCAACAAAATACCATTACCCAGAGAGATTCTGTAGTCTGTAGTATGAATTTTTCCTGAAAAGGAATGGGGCCTCACTCTTTTCATGTTTGAAACTGCCTGCTAGAAGGTTAGCTGGTAATTAGTCTTCCCAGAGAGGACATTGTAAAAACAAATCATCAAGTCATTTGTTGCTGTTCTACCTAAGAACACAGTTAAAAGAGCCCCTTTGCCAAACCCCTGAGAAAGAGCTGGGGATGGTCTATGTGTTTTTACAATAGAAAGCAACCAGCAGTCCTATCTTTCAGCAGATCATTGCCCCAGCCATTCTATAGTACACATGCAGTCCACCACAGGGAAGAAAACAGGCTTGGAATTTTCATAGGAAACAGCTACAAGGTGATTGTGAAAACTGAGAAACAGTTTCTCCAGTGATTTTTGTCTTAGTTGTTTTTATGTCTCTATAATGGAATATGAAATTAACTTCAAACATTGTCTCAGAGACTTGACTATGAAGTTGCTACAGATGCAGGAGATATGTGCATCTTTGTGTCTTTTTGAAAGGCATTGGGCTGCTGGAACCTGCTATCATTTTCCCACTAGAGTGATCTGAAATAGTTCATCAGAAAGGTTCACAAAAGGGAATCAAATGGGACTTGTGGCGTGTCAGGTGTTCCCTAAGGAAACTCCTGTAAGAGTCTGTTTTTCCAGTGGTATTTCCTGGGCATTTTCCCCCAGAAACGTGTTTGTCTTGGAAGGCAAATGCTGCAAGGGGAACACTGCTGAGGGGCTGGGCTGCAGCAAAGACAGAGAAGGAATTGCTCTGGATTTTGCTGCAGTCTCATTACGGGAGTAGGTGGTTCTGTGTGTATTGGTCTGTTCAGAGACTTGGCCAGTTTAGCACTTCCCAGGAGCAGTGTAGCAATGGCTTCATGTGGCTGAAGGTGTGCAGTGTGCACTGTGGAGACACATGGGAGAGATTTTCAAGGAAGGATCTTGCTCCAGTTTAGTTTCATGCCAGGATAGAAGGGGTGTGGTGCTCTCAGCAGCCTCCTCCCTCACACCAGATGTGGCACCCCTGTGGTAAGGCAGCCCTGGGGCAATGCAGCATCCTGGGGTGGGAGCTTTTCTGGTCCTGCTCAGGAGCTCCAGGCTACTCAGGAACAGACTGGTAACTCTGTCAATGCCCATTTCTTTGGCAACAGTATGGTTTTTTTCCTTGATTTCACAGCCAGCTTGTATTCAAAATAGAATATATGTATGCATGTGATGCTGAAGGATTAAGTCCGACGAGTATTTGGTAACTGTTCTGGACTCCTTAGAATACTTGATTTGAATAGAGTCTGTCTACTTAGTCCCCACAGCTGTACAGCCTGGGATAGGCATCTCACCAGCCAGCTCTGAGCAAGAACCATACTATTCTCTGGTGAATGAACAAGCTGTGAGTTCTAACCCAGTAGTGCCAGATGCCACTAGGCATCCCCTAGTGGGGACTGCTTTAGCCAAAATCCCTTATCTGCAGTTTCTTGGTGGGAGCAAAGAATGTCTTTCCATTCAGCATCCTTCCCAGAAATCTGAGTGTTTGTGATGTTCAAAGTCAAAAACTAAAAGAAGACCTCGCTTGGCAGGCACTGACTGTGCTTTGAGATTAGATGTCAAGTGCCAAAGACTGTGGGAGAGGTTTTGGACAAACAGAAAGCAGAAAACAGCAGAAACCTCTCAGGAGATCCTGCTCTATGTCCCATCCTGTGTTATGGTATGGAGAGAGAAAAGTGGTGGACCATGAGCTGGAACCCTTTTGCAAGGGCAAGCAGTAGAAACACATGTTCTTTTTGTTTGGTAGCAGTAGTGAGGTGCACACAAACATCTTGCTAATTATACTGCTCTAGGAAATGGGAACTCAGCCAGGCATACATAGAGCAGGGAAAACCCTCAGAACTGAGATAATATGAGCACCAACCTCACCATGTGGAACCATAAGGGAGAATGAGAGGGGCTAAGCAAGGTCACAAAAATGATCAGATTCTGTGAGAGCACATATACACGAGAGTATGAAGACTTTGACAAAAGCTAGTGGTGGATCATTGAGAGGCCAAGGCAGTTAAGTTCCTGCTTTGTTACATAGATAAATTGCCAAAGGAAACATTATCCAAACAGTTCTACTTCAAAGGCAGAACGACAAGCTTTGGGGAACTTGCGGTACTTTCAATCTGGCCAATAACCAAGTGTAAAGTGTAAAATATACATGTTTAGGAAGTAGGACACATGCCGTTCAAGACAGGCCTTTCCCATGCTCTCAGACCAGGGCAGCTTCATTTGATGTGCAAATGCATGATGTGTGATCTGTCCTGGCAATGTGCTGCCTGCCAGCAGCACAAACATTTCACAAGCACCCTTTTGGGTTACTCCAGCCTGCTGTGTGCACAGCCTCCTTGGCAACCTCTGCAGCTGGAGCTTTTCTTACAGTCTGTTGCTGTGGTGGTTGCACAATCCAGGTTTATGTAGGTTTGTGTCTCATCAAGAGACTCCAGGCAGTTAAAACCACCTTGAAAGCATCCTGGAATTGCAGGATTTGATGTTAGATACTAGGATTAAATGACAATACAAGGAATGGTTACATTGGGGAACATATCAGTAACGTAGGCTCAGTTGATCCTTTAGGCAGATTGTCCCAGCCTTCCTCGATATTGGTGACTTCAGGGTATTACAGATGATGGCAAAGGCCCTCCATAATGTATTTTTAAATTTCACATGAAATCAGGTGAAAAAAGTGTTCCCTGGAGGGCTTCCTGGCACTGCAGGCACAGCCAGAAACGCATGTACTATGTACAGTACAAGCCAGCCTCTGTTATTTGATGAAACTCATCCTAATAATCCATGAAAAGTAACAGTGCATATGCTCACCATAAAGAAGCAGTGGATTGTAGCTGTGGTCTCTCTTCAGTACTGGCTTGAGTGGATTTAAATGTATGATATCAGAAAAAAGTAGTTGTGGTCTTTATGATGCAACTGAGCTTTGGAATGCCTGTGCTAGTGGGATGAGGCTGTCTTTTAGTGAGGGTTCAGGATGTAAACTCAGCTGGCAGAACTGATCAGAACCAACCATTCTTAGGAACCAGGGGCATGCAGATGTGCTTTTCCTCCCTCTCTAACAGTAAGCTGAGGGACTTAGGTAGGGACATTATGGAGCAGCTGTGGTGACGTTCCCCAGTTGTACCAAGAGGCAAATCAGCCTTGTGCCTCCCTTCACTGTGCTGGGGCAGATTCCCAGTCCTGTGTGTATGTGCAGCCTAAGGCATAGATAACCAGGCACTTGGTGCTGAGCACTACCCATTGCAGCAGCTGTGACTACACAGAAAACTTAACCTGCTCTGCACCACTGAAATGCCTGAACTTGTGCTGCAGCCAGCTGTAATCATCTGTTACTTGTGTTAACCCTGAATTCTAGCATGTCAGTTCCAGTCCTTGGAGAAAAATTAGGGAAGTGCTTATTGAAACCAGCATCCCAGCACTCCACACTGTGCTGGGTGGAAGAGGGAAGTGGGACCCCAAGCCTCAAGAGCCTTAGTAGTAGCATATTCTAGCCACACTTGAGTCATGTGAGATTAAACCACTATTCTCACTTCAGACTGATCTATCCTTATAAATGGCCCAACTTCATGCTTAAGCCCCGTGGTTCCTTCAGGAGTTCCTGAGCTTTCTGGCTGAGCCACACACAGTTCCCTGATACCTGTGCACTGTCAGTGGACACAGAAGATACAGTGAAGATACAGAAAGAATTATAGACTGTGTGTTTAATGAGGACAAGGGAGGAAGATGGGTTTTATGCAGCTGTAGTCTAATGTGCTGAGAGAAATGTGTTTGAATGGGTTGGGAATGCTGATGGCATCTAATAGCCACAAAGGCTTTTCCTGCTTCCTGATAGATACAGCACTGTGAATATCAGTCATTGTGGTATGAAGTTGTTAGGAGAAAAATAACTTCCTGTGTTGATGGACTTAGCATGCAGTAAATGGAGATGTATGGATGCAAATGTAAGGTGGTAAATGGAGCTCTCCAGAGCTCTACGTGTAACCATGCAGAGTCATAAGTAAAAAGCACAGTGCATTGCTTGTCTTTGACTTCCTCTCTAGCTCAGCTGGTGCCCTGGATTCAGTGTTATCATGGTTCTTTTTTTCCAGGACAGAACTGAGAAATAACAGGGTGCTGTGACACACAGTGCCACTGCATATGCAAGGTAAGATTTTTCATCCTGGCCTCTATGGGGAGAATGAGAAAGAGCATTCTCTGTAACAGGGCACAAATAAATCTGTGAATGCCATCCAAGTAGTATCAATATCTGCTGCTTTGTCTGAAGGCCGCAGAACTGAAACTTTTTGCCTTTCTTCACAGCCTTTTCTAGAAGAAATACACAATTAGTTCCAAACTCTCCCTTTACTATGCCTGTACACTTATATTGAAACATTCACTTTCACTGGCTGGAACTTTGCTCACTTCACTAGAAGATACTCCTTGTTTTCAGTGGGTTCCAGAACAACTTTCCTTCTTTTGTTTTGCTTTCAGAAAAGGTCTCTATTTCTTGTGCCTGTGTGACTGCTTGGAGTGCTGAGACAGGTGGCAAGTGGGTCAGAGAGATGGGGAGTATGGAAAGTGCTAATTGTCCACCCAAAGTCCCACAACAGAGTTGTCCATGCCACTTGTTAAATAGAAATGATACTCTGCTTAATATATACCTGATATTCCAGACTTTCAGGAACAGTGCTCCTTCCTAAGAATGCAATTTCCTTCCTATTATTGAGTTTTATTCTCTTTTATCCCATCCATTGTAGTCAAGTTACTTCATTGTGATTGCCTCTCCAGTGTTGATTAAACCAACGGAATTACTCTGTGACACTGAGGTGTGACCATTGCTTGAGATACAATGAAGTAGCTTGGCAGTATTAACTGAGTAGCTACTTTACCTAAATAGGCCCCATTTCAAAAAGGAATGCAGTTCCTGGCAATGAAAGTAACCTGGAATAAAGGCATTGCTTGAGGGAGAGCTGTGTGTAGTACCTGGCTATGTAATTCAGTCTGTCCTTGTCCCATTTTAGCATTTTGAAATCAAAATTAAGTAGACTATCTCCCCATAAAAGCTCTGAGTGATAATTTAATAATCTCTGTGAAACATCTACTAAGAGAATAAAAAGGCATCATGATTTTTTAAAACATTATCCAAAAATCAAGCTGGGATGCAGCAGTTTGCAAGGGTGCCCCACTGGTTTTGATGACTTCAGACCTGCCCCAATAGCTAAACTTTATGACCATAAGGGTGAGGATGAACTTTGACTATGACCTAGATCTGCAATTCACAAGTGTTTCCATACAGCTGCAATAATATTCCAGAAAATGTAATTGGCCTTTTACTTCATTCACTTTTGCAAATGAAAATAAAGCTACTGTGAGAGCAGATCTTTTGCTAAGAAAATATTTTTTTTAATATTTTTATAGCTCTGTCAACAATAAAGGAGTCTTACAGTCTAAAGTCTTTCTCTAAACCTTTTTAATGGAAAAAACTTCATAGAAAATATCCTTTTACTTTTTTAATAACATATAACTATATACATGATTAAAAACTGTAACAAAAAGCTGCAGGGACTGGAAAAATGTTTTGTTGGATCCATGCAGATGGTACATCTAAAAAAGGATTTCACAAATCCATGTACATCAAATGGAGCTGCAGTGACAGGGTTGAAAAAAATGGCAACTCTATATTATTTACCTGAATGTATTGGGAATAAAGCACAGACATACAAAATACATGAAAAGAATACAAAAGAGTACATGGTGTAAATGCTGTAAGCACAGGAAGTTTCTTTTTTAAGCAAATAGGAGAAAAGAAGTAAAATCTCCTTTTTCACATTTTATATTGCAGTTTAAAAGATAACTAATCTCTTACTCGCTGTATTTTGTTTTTCTTCACTCTGACATACACTACAGTAGAAGTATATGGCATTTGAATTTAACAACTCAGGAATACTTTGATTTATCTCCATGTCTGTGAATGTACTATCAGTTCTCAATAACGACATGTAGACATATTGCTTAAAACACATACACAGTTTGACATCAGTTACAAAATACTGAGGGCCACCACACTACAAAGTGCTGGAGACTTGTCCTGATCCAGCAGTATGTTGAAGGACACATACAACTGCAAATCTAAGAGGGATTCCTCAGAGACTAAAGGAAGTTAAGAACATGCAGAAGTTAGTTTCTGATCAGGGCTGGAGTTTGAACAGTTCATAGCATAGGAAAACTCACACCTGAGGCTGTAATTCTGTCCTTACACCTCAGATCGTGTAGCTACACTGTGTGGATTATTTACTGGACTTCTAAAATAGACTTGCTTAATTCTAAGTTAAAACATAAATGAAACCTCTTTAAAAGAATCTGGGGAATTGATGAGCTCTGCAGCTGAAAAAAGACAGAGATAGTGTTTAGTTTGTCAGTGATAGATTTGAAGAGATTCTGTAGGCAGCAGGTAATAATGTGACAGGCTGTAAATACCTTGGTTCTGAAAGAACTTGCTTATATTTTTGTCCTGGATCCAAAAACCCCAAATAATTGAAAGCTCAATACCAGCCAGTAACATCACCTGATGTGCACAAGCATGGTGAGGATGGCAAGACATCATTTAGTAAAAGCTGTAACAAGTACTTAATGATTCCCAGTGTAATCACAGGCAGTTAATAGCAGACAAATAAATGGAGCCTGTGCGTGCATATATATGTTTAAAAAAGAAAAAACATGAAAGCAACAACAGTAACAACAACAACAAAACTAGACAAGCAGCGAAAGCTAAAATATTCTGTGAAGCCTTGGAATCTGTTCCTGTTCTCGTTAACACCCACCCACCCTGTCTGGCCTTGCTCTTTTGGCAGGCAGGTAAATCCCTTCAAGTTCCTGTAAGTGAAGGAGGACTTTTTGCTTATAGCAAGACAGAAAGTAATTACGAAAATAAGTTTGAAATCCAAATTGCTGTGAGCCATGAAAGCCAAATCTCACTGAGAAGTATTTGGCTTTCAGTGGCCATGCAGCAGATTGATTCCCTCCCCAGTCTGACCTCTTTCTGTGGGCGTGCTAATTGGAAAGTTGCCACTATACCAGGTTTGAGGCCATTACCATTCAGAGTCCTTTATTTTTTAAGAACATCAATGACACTTGTTTGTGTTGTTCATTGCTACTGTTCTGGGTAAAATCCGGGTTGTAGAGCCCTGATTGAAACTACAATGTCAGTACAAGGCAGGTCTGTTTGAGAAGGCAACCTGAAAGCAGTAAGACTTATTTTGTTTATTTAAGGAAGAGATAAATGTGTGTGTGCATGCATTTGCATTTAACAGTTTTATAGCTGGAACCACTATTAAATGATGCCCAGTAGCAATTTTATCTCGTTAAGATTTGTTTTATAAAGATGTAACGATTCTCAGGAGAGTTTTATGAAAACATGCAAAGTTGGTTTGCATTACGTACTCAGTTATGTGCCCAGTATATATGTTGCAACTTAATTTCTTAAATATATATTGTGTAACACTTTTTATTCCTGAGTGCTGGTCTCCATATGGAATAGAGAAGGTGGCATCACGTGCTCTTCTGCACAACACGGTCCTCTGTAATTTTAGGAGTTCTTCTGAGGGATCTTTATTGTCACAGTTTTAACTTCAGAATATTCTCTCAATCCACATTCACCCCTGAAGAAGAAATTGCAGCATCAGTTGATACCAGGTATTGTTTAGCAAGAAAAAATCTGTGATGAATTCTAAGGCAAATGTTTTTCAAAAGTTAAAAAGCTACACTTGCTGAATAGGAAGCTGGGTTATGCCAGACATTCAGAGCAGAAGAGTCAGTGTGTGCTCAGTTAAAGGGCTTGATTGTCCCCACAGCCCAGTACAGGCAGCAAAACCATCCTGTCCCATGGCCACTCTGGGTCTGCTGGGGCTGCACTTTGTATCAGAGTGAGAACAAAGATTGGGTCTGTGAAGAGGAAGGAGCCCATGGGTCAAATCTGCCTGGTGCTGTCCCTTGATTGTGTAGGTGTGAGGGAGGGGGAACAAAATGCTTTTTAAGAAGAAATATTACATATTCTCTTCCCTCCATCAGTCCAGGAGAAAAAAATATAAGAGATTTACAACTTCAAGCTGTTCTCCTGCTTGCACTTGTTTTTCAGAATGCAGGTGTGCAGTGCTATGTGTCAGAGCTATCCATACAATAACAATTCTTATGACATTAAAGGAGAGTTCTGAAGTAGAATGGCACTTCCTTCCCTTGAAGACATTTGGACAGAGGCCAGAATTTTGGGGATTAAAAATAATATAATATGTATTATGAAATGGCCACGTATGGTTACGTGGGGTGAACCATCCAATTTTTAGTTACAGGATTTAAATTGTACATCTCCCAGGTAAGAAGCTTTAAAGAAACATGAATGAAAAAACCCCAAACCTCATGTCTTCTGGACCTCTTCAAGGATACAAGAATATTGTAAGTAGTCTTAATGCAATCAGAAATCACCAGTATTGTGTCCTCTACCAGGATGTACATACCCTGCTAACTTTTTTAGGAGTGTAAAATGAGCATAGCAGTTCTCAGCTTGGTGTTGATTTTTTGCCCATGTGTGGTGATAACCTGTGAATGGAAATGCAGGACCAGAACAAGTCCCAGATAATGCAGTGCTGGCACAGGCAGCACAGTGGCCCAGTTATGATCTGCCTGTAACATAGTGGCACCTTAGCAATGACACACTTATGTAGAGACACTTTCTTCTGTAATTGCCCAACTCAACATTATTTATGCTGTAAAATGTGTGCCTTAAAAACAGGAATGTAGGAAACTGGCATTTTAATAAAGAGTATGCAGGTATTAATGCAGGGTGGAGGAGGTGAATTAGAAGGTGATATCTGATCAAAGAGGTTCTGAAAGGAGTAGAATAATTCCTCATAGCTAGGTTTTCAGGCATCTTTGTGAGATGGAGATTATTGCCATTCCAAACATTTATTGTTTATGATGAATACTTTCAAGGCTGTAGTGGGAATCAAGTGTGCAATTACCACAGATTTTTCCATGAGAGCTGAGGTGCTGCCTGGGTTTCCCCTATTTCAAGAGCTCTGCAACACTGATATGTGAATATTTTGCTTGCAGTTGAACCTCCCTGGAGTCAGTGGGGTCACCCCTGGGTGTCAGATTACTCATGTGCTCTATCAAGCTTAGTAGTTTTAGAATATTTTCACAATGATAAGAGTTAGATGACCTGACATATTTATGCCAGTGTGAGATCACCTCATAACTCATGAATGTGAATAGCATGAATGTGTTATTCAAAGTACTCCCTAACGAGGGAAAATACTTCAGACTTCATAAAGCTTATTTTATAGATCAAGTTGTATACTTCAACATATTTAAAGTTTTAAAGAGTTTGACCTTACTTTAGTTTTACTGCTGAGTTTGCCATTAGCCATAAGCTATTTTGAAAACTTAGGTGAGACATATCTGGTACACATACCTCCTGCACAGAAATTAATTGAATCCCTGGTATGTAACCAATCTGGGGCTGATGCAATTGCTAAACTTCCTTGTGATTGTAATGAGAATGAGAAACTGGTAAGACTTTAAATGAGGTACATGGGACAATATTTGAGTGTGGAGCTCCATTTCAAAATATTTGGCACTTAGTGCTAAATGGAATGACAGAAAGCTTTATAATGGCAAGTGGGTTTTTTCAAAGAGGTGTAAACACATTTGTTTCCTTCTCTTTGCCTGGTTTCATTGTTTAAAAATCTGTAAGCTGATAGTTTTTTTATAAAATTCAAATGCACCTGTATTATTAAATATAGTGAAAACTGAAGAAAAGGAAAAACTACGAAGAGGGGCACAATACATGTCAAAACAACTCTGAAACAAGTACACCAAACCAGTCAACAAGCACTCAGCAGCACCAAAGGGAGAGTCTTTCTGAACAGTGATGCTTAATATGGCTAAAAAAACTTCCAGAAAACACAGGTTACAAGTTCAGAAAAATACTCAGAAATTTTCAGTTTCATTAGGATCAGAAGAGAATTCCAATACATTGGTTTGCAATGTTAAAAAAAAACCTTTAAAAAGATGGTCTTAGAATGCAAATCAATTGAATTTAGAACCAGTAATGATGATTAAAGGTCACCTTATATTATGCCCTGATTCTCAGGCTGGAATATTTCTGGATCTTAATTTGCATGGAAGCATTCACTAATGTTTATTAAGTTGTAGAGTTGAAAACAATTTAGAAAACAGCAGTGGAATACTTACATCTCTCTCCCATTGCCAGACATTTTGAATCCTCCAAAAGGACTTTGGGCATTTAAGGCATTGTAGCAATTTATCCTGTAACAGGAAGAGGCATTAAGTCCAGCTGCACCTTTGGATAACTGAGAGAGAGGCTGAAACTTGTGGAGCTAAGGACACTCTATACCTCTTAGTAATAACAAACTTACTTCATGTTGTAAAGAAATGAGGGATTTATGCTACAAAAACAACAATCTGCTTCTCACTCCTAAGGAGAATTGGATTTGACCTGTGAAGGCAGGAGGAGAGCACCATACCCTTGGACACATCTTCAGTAATGAACTGTTAATCTGCTGCCAAAGCTCAGTGCCAGTTTATAACAAAGAGCTGTTAAATTTGAGTTTGCTCTTTTTCTCCCTAATTTCTTGCAGATCTTTACTCAGGTTTGACATATTAAATTGCAAGCTACTAAACTCTGGAGTTGGCATCCCCATTCCTAAAGACTGGAGGTGGGGTGTCCCCTCAGCTCCTCAATGCTGTAGAAAGTACAATCCTCTGTGCCTTTAGGAAACCCTGCCAGGTGTCCTGTGCTCCCCAGAAGGGAGGGTTTACCCTGCTTGTTCTCTAAGGCTGCTCAGCAGTGGCTGCTCCTGGGACACAAGGTGCTCTCCAGCTCCAGCAGCATTCCCCAGCACTGAGCAGCCACAGAACCCCCACTGCTGTCCATGGCTTGGCCAGTGATCCACCACTAGCATGGGCTGCAGGAATATTCTTAACAAAGGGTAAAAAACTGAAGTGAAATGATGATAGTGAGTCAAAGAGTGGGATAACTTCTGCTTACCAGACTGTTCCAGCCTGCATTGCTGAAGAGACTGTCAGGGCCTTGTTTATGTCATTTGTAAAGACAGCAGCTACCAGCCCAAAATCAGAATTGTTGGCTCTCTCTATAACTTCATCCATGGTTTTAAATCTCAGTATTTCTTGAACAGGCCCAAAAATCTGCAACAAAAATTAATAATTAATAAACACTCCCCCTCAGAGGCATTTTATTCTTGTTTTATTCTGCTTTCTTAATTATCTTCCCTCTCCTATTGTACTCTTTAAAATTTCCCACAGCAAAATTTAGTGATAAATAGTGACAATATCTATCTGTAAAACTGCATGAATTTTCCAAAGCAGGTGCCTCAGGGGAACTTGTCCATTCCACCCATATCTCCTCCTTGATATCTGAGACCTTACAGTCAGTGACAGCCAATGTCACTTGCTGTGTGCATAAGGAGTTCTGAAAAGATTTTTTTTTTTTTTTAATATGGTCATAATTTTCACTTTGAAGATTTTGTCTTAGGAATTAAACATAAGGAAAAAAGTAATATTTAGGACATTTTAAAAAGATCTTGCCCACACATGTGAATACCTCCTCCTTGGCAATCCGCATGTCATCTGTTACATTGGAAAACACTGTAGGTTCAATGAAGAATCCCTTTCTGCCCAGCCCCTTTCCCCCACATTCAAGTTTTGCTCCTTCAGTGATGCCACTTTGAATCAGTTCCAAGATCTTGTTGTATTGTTTTTTATCAATCTGAAAGAGAGAAAAAGCTGTTTGATATACTTGACAACCAAGTCCAAACAGGTGTTTTTAGACAAGTCAGGTTCCAGTGAATCTGCTCCTGCTTCCATTCACTGCTCTCTGAGCTGCAGATGCCAAAGATCTGCAGGCAGGTGCTGACGGTGACCTCAGACTTCTGAAGATGTGTCACCTTATGTTTGTGGCTTAACCCACGCTCTTGCTGAACAATCTAGTTTACAAGCTCAAAATGAAGCAGATCATTAGGTTTTGTCCCAGATTAACTTCCTGAAAATGTTATAAGCCTATCTGGTTATTGGTGCAGGAACTTTTTCTAAAGACTTATTTCTGATTATGCCTCTCTTCTGCTTAGAATTTCTGGATATTGAAGCACAGTTATGGCTGAAGACAGTTCTTGACAGTTAAGTGCTCACAGAGACTTTTAAGAGCTTCTCACAGTTTACAGCTGTATTTTGGGGGCTCAAGATCCAAATCTTGCTCTTAAAACTGGGAAAACATTGATATTTAAACAGATTTCTTTATTTAACAAGAAACACCTCAGAGCTGCAGAGCTTATTTACTCCTTTAGAATTTTAATCTTGAAAGCATGTATCCTGTCAGCTACCCTGGACTTTGAGTGAATGTTCACTGACTGAGCTCTGCCTTAGTGGAGTTTAAATACTTCCAGGCACCTCCTGGGCTGTAGAGCCAATGCCCCAACCCTTTACCTGTGGACCTTGTTCTGTAGTTGGGTCAAAAGGACTCCCCACAACTCTCCTCTTTGCACGTTCTACACTTCTTCTGACAAACTCCTCATAGATTGATTCTTCCACGTAAATCCGTGAGCCTGCAGTGCAGCATTGACCTTGATTGAAGAAGACTCCCTGGTGAGCTTGTTCCACAGCATAGTCCACTGAAAAATGAGACAGCACATGTTGCATGGAACACTGTGGGCAAATCTGCCTTTGCACAGTGCCCCATTCCCAAAACTTCAGTAGGAGCATTTGGTTAAACAAAACTAAATCAAGATATCCTGTGGTTGTGTCAGGTCAGAAATGAGGATGATTCCCACTGGAAAAGCTAAGACAGGGCCTTAGCAGTCAGTAGGAGTAGGGTATGCAAGAACAACTTCACCCATGTCTTATATCCAGCAACATCATTTACCAAGTAAAACCCTTAAGGGAACATCAGAAGCAGGATGTGCCCCACATGAATACATCTGACTGGGTCACTATATGAGAAGAGAATTTTTCTGTGATCCCAGGTTGGCAATGGGTTATTTATACTCCATGTGGGAGAATTACAGCAAAACAAATACATGGGTAAATTTGACTTTGATAATAGTGATAATGGCAAGACCTGTCCTTCCCAAAAAGCCAGATTCTTTTTCTGCAACATAGAAATTTCCTCTTGGCCCCTGCAGGTGACTGGGTAAGGCCTTAAAATTATAGGTCTGTTATAGAACAATCAACCTTTGGTTTCTACTCTAACTTCCTTGGAGGTACAACTGACACATTCTGTCCAAGCAGGAGAGAGGATCTGATCTTATTTAGACATTCAAGGCCACATTCTTACTTTGGGTGTAATAACTGACTAGACAAGAATAATGAATTAATCCCTAAGCAGTGATGCCCTACAGCACTGTAATACCTCTGTTAGCAGTTGTAGCACTGTGGAACATTGCTTAAAGTATAATCTTTTATGGACTAAACAAAGCAACAGTGCTTTAGTTTCAGCACATTCTAGACAACTCAGTCTAACAGAAATGTCTTTTTATGCCCTCAGTGTGATCTTAAGAAAAATTATATGTGGTGTTCCTTGGACCACATTTAAATTTTCCCTGGCAGCTCCATGGAGATTGAGAGCACCAGTGGATAGCTGTGATTAACTAATGTTTCTTCTCTATTGTTAACAGTTTTTCACCATGAGGGGCTCTAACCATTCTTCTCTGTTTTTTTGGTGCACTAAACCTTCAACAGCTTTATCATGCTTTCTGCTAACTTTTGGCACATAGCGTTCCTCAAGCAGAACAAACAACTCCTTTGGAACGATGAGCCAGTTGCTGTTTTTAAATAATCAGAGCTTTGAAGTTTAAATCTTAGGCCAAGTACTGGAGGTTGTAATTGTGGGAAGACCAGAGAGCAGCTGTCCTTCCCCCATGGAAGGTCATAACACAGACCTGCCTCTGGCACAGGTCACTCTACTGGAAATGTTCAGGTGTTCAGGTGTGAGTTAGCAGGTGAGGGATGTTTGAGGTGTGGTGATATCTGGGGGCAGGTGGAGATGAGTAACCGGGGTAGAAGGCTGGAGTATCTGTCTGGCTCCAGATCACAAGAGCTTTTTTAGCTTACCAGGATGACTGGCTGAAATTTCCATCCTTAACTTGGTAAAGCATTTCTTTGTAGAAAAGCTGCTGGAAATTGTCAAGCTTTCCCTAGTTTTTCTGATATTGATACGTTTTGAAAATAGATACAGGACTGTAACCATCTCTTGTAATTGCTGCTATTCAAAATCATTCTTCACTATTCACTTCCTCCTTTAAAACGAGAAGACCAAATCCTTATGTGTCTATTTGCTGGGGTTGCAAAGTTCTCAGAAAGGGCATTGAGTACAGTGTGCCTGCAGCCAGCCTGAAACAAGAGCTCAGAGCAAGGTGTGAACCATCTCATTCATCTTAGGGGGTGTTAACTTCAAAACCTCCTGCTGACAATTTAGATATCAACATTGTAACTATTGCATTGCTGATCATTTAAGCAGAAACTTCCAGTTTGTGTTTATATCCTAAGCTAAACAGCTGTCCTGTGCCTTCTCAGGTGCCAGAAATCTCAGCTGCACAACATCAGACATCTGCCAAAATTTTCAGCTCCCTGCAGACAGTGGCAGTGAGGATTTTTCAATACACAATTCTTTAGTAGTGAAAATTTAAAAAATGGAATAATCTCCCTTTACACCTACTTAACAAAGGAACACTGCACTGACTAGATTAACAAGTCAAGTATATAAAAGTTATCCCTTTTTATAATTACTTTGAACTGAAAAAATCACAGAATTTCCAGATTTAAAGCACTAAATCACCTTGCTGCAGAGCATAAGATGGCAAATGTGTGTGGGACTAACTGTGAAAAACACCATGTCTGTATGCTTGGTTATAACCTTTTTTCTGCTCTCTTGTTGACTATGAATCTGTGGGTCCAAAAGTTGTATTTTATAAAAGATAGCACATCTTAGATGGCTTCTGTAAGATTGAAAAGTGCCATTAGATACAGATGTGCTGCTTCACTTCACTTTATATGAAAGATGTGCCCTAAAAATAGTTATTAAAAAAAGGAAAAAGACATCATGCAATCATGTTTTTAGCAAAAATATGGAAGTGCTGACTTACAATCAGCATCTGCGAAAATAATGTTTGGGCTTTTCCCACCCAGCTCCAGTGTAACTCTCTTCAAATTACTCCTTCCAGCTGCTTCTTGGATCAGCTTCCCAACCTGAAAGGAAATGGAGACACATTTTACAGGGAATGTAGTCATACAGTTCATTTTAACAGCCAGGGTTGGCTATCAGTAGAGCAGAGCTTTAAATAATCCAGCAGGTTCTTCGTTCCAAACATATTCTCATCTGTAGTGGACAGCTTTCCTTTTTTTTTTCCCTAGAAATTGAGAGGGGATAAGGCACAGCACTAAATTTGTGTACCATTCACCCCTATGCATCTGTGCTAAAATGGCTTGGGGCTTTCTTTTAGGGCATTTTAGGAGGGCTGAATTAGAAATTTGAAATGGATGTGATTACAGTTACTTCCATACAAACCACTGACATGTACGCAAGGCTTAATACATCAAATTCTGATGAAATCATCCTCCTCTGCAGGATTAACAGCACAGAGCAGAATATCAAGTAGGCAAGAAGTTACAAAAGCACCATCCCAGACCTGACCCACAGCTGCACCACAGATAATCTTAACATGGGTTGAGGAGGTCAAAATCACCTCCAAAATGTCTTTGTAGATTGTGGGGTCAGCTGGAGCAGCCACAAATTGCAGATCTCACCAATGAACATGAGCATGGATTAAATGGAGTAGCAATCTGACAGCTACAGATGTGACATGCTTCCACATCAGTACAGGTGGAGGGGGAACTGTGCTCCCTGGAAATTCTCCTCTCCCTGGATCAACAAATCCAAAATAGATCAGCTTTTGTACAGTTGTAGTGTAACTGTGACCACTTTGCAGCTAAGGAAGTAATCACAGGTAGATTTAGGCTCCTACATGGTAAAACACAGGACTAAAAATACCTATTGTATATGGAGGAGCCTAAGAACCTTGGTAAGTGCTTTATTTTAACTGGGACATGTTTTAATGTCACACAGAAAGTTAGAAGTGAAGTGAGATGGGAGTGAGTCCAGAGCTGGGCTTTTTTCTCCATGTAGTACTCTGGTCTCTGTTTTCTATTTCTAAGGTTATGTGAGTGAGATCCCCTGAAGCAAGGGGTTAATGGATGAGAAGCTGAACCTCTTAGAGAAATGAAGGCAGTCTGCTAGAGAAAGTTATGTCAGCACTGGAGTAATCAGAAAGCAAATGAAACAGAAACCAGGGCCCCCAAAGGAAAAAAAAAAAAAAAAAAAACAAAGGAAAAACCTCACAGGATAATGAAGGAATTGTGAACCACTTCATGTACCTTTGTGATTAACTGTTTATCTGGTGATACCACAGTTGAGTGTGACTGAGGTTTTTTCTTTTTAAAAAAAAAGAAAAAGCTTTTTTTCTTTACCCCTGTATTGATGGAATGGAGTGCTGACATTATCATGAAATTCCTTGCATATCCCCTTAATTGGAGCTGATTTTATTGCTATGTTTGACTGACAGCCAGAAGTGAACCTGAAAAAAAAGGATCCTTTTTGCCTTCCACCCCCACCACATACATCGAGCACGTCATCTGGAAATTCCAGCCTCTCAAACTGTGCTGAAAATGTACCCTGGAAACCAGAGTTCTGTGTTTATAGCCCGTGCCAGCCAATGCCATTCACACCTCCCTGCCTTGAACCTCCCTCTCTCAAAGAACAACAACCAGGTATTTCTCCTCAAAAATTCACAAAGAGCAGGACAGAACAAGAAAGCCAGAGCAATGTGTCCAGCCCTCATCTCCCTGCTTTCTGTTCTATTTTAATGTCAAAATACTTCTGCACATGTAAGTAAAGACTTTGAAAGGATTCCATATAAACAAGTAATTGACAATTATGCAAGTCCAAGTATAGTATGTGGTAAATATTCAAGTCCAGAGGGCTTTGAGACAGTGGTGTTAATTTGGAAAAGTGTAGTCTGAGGTATTTTTAATGCAGGGAAGTTGTCAAGTTTCCCAGTAAAAACTTAAGAAGGCTTCAGTGTGTCTTTCCTGTTAGAGATCAGTGTGGACATCAGGATGGTGGGGCTCATGCTGCTCAGCATTTTTGTTCACTGTGCTCCTGTTGTGCCCTGTGCGCTCACAAGTTGAGAAAAGTCCCAGGGCAGGCACCAGCACCGCGGTTATTTAGTGACAAAGGCGGCCTTTTGTGCGTGGCCCTCTCTTTATGGAGGAAGACAGCATGAAAGGATAAGTGATAGTGTTGCAATCTGCCCGGCCTTTCAGGACACGCTTCCCGCGGCGTCTCAGCTCCATCCCTCAGCTCCCCATGGGCAGCACGGCCCGGAGAGGGAAGGCTGGAAGAGAGGACTCCCCCACAGATAATGGAGCTGTGTGATTATTCAGCAGGAATGTTGGCAGAGAAAGCCCTGACTCCCCAACCTTGTTTTGAATAGGCTTCAAGATTGATATCAGGAGTATCCCCGGATAGCTTGTGAAGTACCAGAACCTTGTAAGCTGCATGGAGGGTGAGGCAGATGTAATTTGGTCCATCTCAAAGAAAACAATTTGTTATGCAGACCAACAAAAACAAAGATTAAAAAAGTAGTTTGAGGCACTCCTGTGCAACAAAGCTATTTGAAGGATAGTCCTGGAAGGGTCTGTTTCTGGACTGTCGATGGTGTGACACTGGGCAGTGAAAATGTATCATGATCTAAAACATTTTATTGTTGTTTATATATGCCTTCTCTACATGAAAGTTTAATGTCTCTTTCAAGAGGAGGCTTAAGCAGGCACATTTTAAATACTTTGTGCAGAAATTTAAAAATGTTTGTTGCCTTTCATGTTCTCCTAATTTTCTGTTTTCAGACAGAAATCTGTATTTCTAAAGGGTACAGGTAGGTTGGCTTGTTACTGTTAGAGTACTCAAAGTCTCATGAGTCAGAAGCAAGCCTCCAAGGTTTGTGGTACTTCCTCTTCAGCTCTGTCATTCAGAATGTCTGGGTTCTCCTTTGCTCTGAACCTTCCTTTGCTCACAGATAAACAGTAAATCATCAGGGAACACCTGAATATAGGGGAGCTGCAGTCTAGCTGAACAGCAGATCATTTTCTTGACACTGCCACAGACAAGGCAGTGAAGGGAAGAACTGTACAGGGAGATGTATGGACTAAAATACTCCATGAACAGTGCAAAATGTGGCAGAGGAGATAGACATCATCAGTTAGGCATTTTAAATAATATACTCTATACCTTTCTTGGGACATTGAGAGAATATCTGTAGGACAGTAAGTGGTTTAAGTTACAAGAGATTAATTAAGTTTTGTGGAGATGATGTAGCCAGACAGAAATTTTCAATGTTTTCTGGAAGTACAGTTTTCTGTCTCCAGCTATTGAGACACTGGATGTCATTGTTTTGGCAAAACCCTCAAACCCATGCTGCTGCTCACTCAGTTTGCCTTATTTTTTATGAATTCCAGATTATATGCAAAATCTTTCTGACAAGCATTTTAGAGCCTCCTGGCATGTTCAGGGTGTGTCTCCTGCAATGACAAGCAAATTTGGAATACTGGCACAAAGAAGAGCAGCTTTATTTGACTGTACAATGCCCTATGTGAGGAGCAGCCCTGTAAAGAGCATCCTGAATAGTGCAGCACCAGTGAAAAGGCAATCCTGAGCACAAGTCCTGGAGAGAATCCTAAGCTATGAGTGGCTCAGTTGTTCCATAGGTTAAATCCTGGCCCTTTGGAAGTCTGTGGCTAAACTCCTGCTAATGTTAATAGGACTGATACACCATCCTATTTGTACTGGGTTTAAGAAGGTGATTCCTTTTGATAGGCAAAGAGGCACAACAGTTGCCCAGGAACAGCTTCCTAAATGCTACCAAAAACACAAAGGAAGGAGAAGGGAAACAACTTTTTCTCATTCAGGAGGTATGAGTTGTCCAAGATAGGATCCAAAAGATTGTGCAGGAGCAGGAATGAATGCTGATGTAGCCTCCCTAAATCCTTCCACAGGGCATGTGTGTAGCACCATAAGCTCACAGACTTCTCAGAGCAGGTCAGATCACCTTTAGGATTCTTATTGCTAAAGTAGAAAATGCCAGGTTGCAATTCTTCATGAAGCCTAAAAGCAGCAAGAGATTGTGTGATCCAGAAGAGCTCACACAACCCACTGCCTGTGCAGTAGGAAGACATTCTGTCTACATCATGCATTGGGACATTCATCTCACTTTGGAAATGAAAGGAGAATCCTGCTGAGTAAATTAGAATCAGTGGTAATACAGCTGTTAGCTACAAACATTTGTTTGGCATGAATCAATCTCAACTCTCCCGTAGTTTGCTTTGATGGTCTCTCTAGTATCTTGTTGACTAATGATGAGATCATGGTTTGTTAATCTAAGTGCATAAAGAAAACATTCTGCCAAGCAAAATGCAGACTCTTTTGCTGGGGTTTATTGCAGTTGTTTATAGACCTTTTGTTTACACAGGCACCCAAACCAATTTGTTGGATATTTATTTGGGTTACTCTGCAGAGCTGCCTGAACACAGACCTGAATCCTATCTTAAATCTGTCTGCATTTTAATGGGTCGTAGTTTGAACAAAGTGGAAACCAGCCACTTAGGATACATTTCTTGTTGGCCAGAACTTCAAATGTTTTCTGTGCTATCTATAATTCTCATCTTGAGAGCGTTTAACAACTGGAGGGAGTTGTAAGCCTGTCTGATTTGGAGGTTACACATTTGGTTTTAAACAGAAGTTATTAGAACTCATTAAACTTTTGTAGCAATCAAAATACAATTTTTATCCCAGGCAGGGCTTTAAATCTGCATTCTAAAATATTTATAACTTCTTATTCTCCATAATCATCTCTAACTTTAAACCCAGAACATACTGCCCTCAAGTATTTCCTGTGTACCAGGAAGTTCAGGGTACACCATCCCCACACCAGTTCCAGTTCAGGTGGAGCAGCTTGGGCAGACAGCTCACAGCAGGAGAATGGCTGTATTTGCAAAGCCTTAACTGAGCTCACAGATTTGAATGGGAATAAAGGCAAATTAAGAGTAAACCAGCTTCTGATGGCTGCTTTTCTCTGATACTTGAAGGCCTTTCACCTTTTTTGCACAGCAAAACTTATTTCAGAGAATAAGAAAGTAATATGAAGAAACTCTGCATTTCTGGTATGTGTAAAAAATTGTCCCCTCATCAGCATTTGCCTTGGAAATACATAAAGGCCACTGTTACTTGACTGGGCAAGAGACTTGTAGAACATCTCCTGTACTTCTGAGCACTGCAGCCTAACAGCAGAGACATGGGAATGTCAGATATCCTGAGCTTGGACCTGTTCTGAAACTCAGAAATTGTAAATTGCTAGTTTTAATTAAAATAGTTGCTAATATGTTTTTTAAAGGAATTCAGACAAGAATATATGGAACATGAAGCTAAGGCAGAGAGGAGCAGTGCAAAAGGAAAAGGCATGTACAGTAAACAGCAGGGACAGGGGACACAGCTGAGCTTTACAGCTCCTCTCCCGTGCTCCCAGTGAGTGGGAGCTCCACCCTCAGCTCAGGATCAGAAGGAGCTGGAGAAATTCAGTAAGATGTAATGAGATATGTACATTGATTATGAACTTTCAAGGAAAGGTAGGAGCAACTGTTAACATGGTCATATTGGCTGGAAGAAGGTTTGGTTATGGCAGTTCAAATTTCATCTGATTGTGGAAGATGAAGAAAAAATGTGTCAGTGAAGCCTGAGAGGAGATTGCTGTAATTAAGGAGGATCATGGATTAGCCCTGGTTGACTAAAACCAACACAGTAAAAATAAACATTTTGGTTAAAATGCCTGTACCAAACGGGCTGCTGAAGAGTGAACTGAAGCAAGCAGAAACCAAGAAAGCTCCTGGAACCTAAGGAGGCACAGTGTTTCAGGTGGGCTTTCATACTCAGTATGATTGGATTTCTTTCAGTGTGACAATTGTCAGAGTGAAATCCATAGCCTGCCAGGTGTTTGCAGAACCCTTCTCCTTCCAAGTGAGCTGTGGAGGGAAGAGCTTTGGGGTCCATGTACTGGGGGATTGGGAGAGGAAGATGATCCATGGGAGAGTGTTTCATAAGAAGCAGACAGGCTGAGGGATGAAAGAGTTGGCAGACTGTTCTTTTAATGTGTGCAAGCTAACCCATCAAAGGAGGGGCAGCAGGAAAGATGGGGACAAGTGAAATCAAACAGCAATGGCACCAGAGAAAAACAGCTCTTTATGCTTTTTCATGCATTATTTTAAAAAAATTCAGAGAATCTGAGAATCTAAAACCCAGAGAAGAGGGTGCCCTCTGGATAGCTCTAAACTAGGAAGCAGAAGCAGAAGTTGAAAGTTATTTCTGTGTTGTCATTGCATGGGCACAGGATTGAGGCCTCCCAGTCATCAGGAGTGTCAAGAGGTGCTGGATTAAAGCACAGGTGACAAGGCCATTGGCACATGGACTCCAAGTGTCCACATGCACCCCTGGGCCCTGGGGTCTGTGAGTCATTGGCTGTCAGAAGCTGTGAGGCTGCAGCAAGGAAAGGATCACTCTCCACATGGATCCCTCTCTTCTTCTGTGAGCAGCTGGCACTGCTCCTGGTGCAAGATAAGGTGTGAGGCTGGAGGCTCTGTGGCGTGCCTGTGTCAGGCTTTATTCAGGGAAGGTTCTGAACTTGGCCTTTTGACTTGGATTTCTGTTCAATCCATTTCTATGGGTTGAGTTATTCAAATATTGGAACATATTCTTTTTTTTTTTTTTTCTGTAGGAGGAGCACCCTGTTTTCTGCCTTTCAAGAAAACTGCAGAAAAAAGATAATAGCCCATTTTTGTGATTTTTACAGGCAAATGGAGAGTTTTCATTAGCTATATGTATACTTCAAAGGTAAAGAACTTACATGAAAGAACCTCATAGTGAAAACTTGAGAAAAACCTGTGCTTCAGAATCTCAATTTGAAGATCTTGGTGTTTGTACTGATAGGTTTTATCATTAACTTGCCCATCATGAATTGCCTTAACTAGCACATGGATGGAATGCAGGAAAGGAGTTAATACCTGGTGTTTATACACCTAATGGCTATTGGAAATCCCCATCACTGGAGTGTACAGTTGACATGCTTCAGACAACTACCAGAGAGACAAAATATTTCCATTACTGTTTCACTAGAAATTGAAATCTGCACTGGGGGAGTCAGAGACCCTAGTCAGGCTCGTATCAAAATGTGGTGTTTAAAATGTTACAATGTTGACTTGCTGTTACAAAAATTCAGTGTTACAGGAAATCAGAAACAATATGGAATAGTTTACACTAACTCTGCATTAAAACGATCCATCTGTTCTTGCTTTAGGTTCTTAGAGAATTGCTTTTTCATCTCTGTAATGCTTTTCACTTCCTATTAGTAAGGCTTTTAAAGGTAGGCACTGAGTTAGTATAAAACCCACAGCTTTTGAGTTTAAACGCCTATTAAAACTAAAGCTGTCTGGAACTACAATAAAAATTTATTTTGGCTACAAGAGACAACTTTGAAACCTAACCCATCTGTATTTTTCTTCTTCCAAACAGTGCAACATCCTGTATAATAGAATATTTATCTTAAACAGAGACCACATATCTTTATAAAAACAATTGTTTCAACTTAATTTATGGGGGGTAATCAGCTCATATTAAAATTTTCAGTATTCCAGGATGCTAATCTTAATTGGATACAGAAGATGTAATGACTAGAGTAATTCCATAGAATAATCTGAAATCTGATGTAGCCATTGACTTAGAATGTAACCTGTGTGTATTAGAATCTGAAGCTGTCATTAAAAAACCACGTGCAGGCATATATAATTGCAAAACACCTGTGTTTGCAAATTAGGCATATAAATGCAGCTACATTTTACTGGTAATTTAGGTTTGTGACTTGCAAACTCAATTACAGAATAATTCCACCAGAATAATTTATTTGAAATAATTCAGCCGATCTCTGCAGTCCTTGGGCCCACCAGGGAGATCCCCACACATACCTGGCAGGGCTGCATGGTCAGTGGATTCATCGACACAAATCAAAAAGCAAATTGCCTCACTGTGGAGAGCAGTGTGCCTGGGATGCACAAAGCCTTCCACTGCCACGAGTGGGAGTCAAACATATCAAAGGGAGACTGGATCCCTGGGGTTCAGCTCCCTCCATACAATAGTTTGTCAGATTCTGAATTGAAAAGGGCTGGGTTTAGCACTCTCTAAATATAACCAGCCCTGAAACTCCCACAGAGATTCCTTTCTGTCTGCCTTCAGACGATGAGATAAGGCCCCTTCTCCTGTGACTTCAGTCTGGAGTACCTCTGTCATCCCCACCCCAATCCTGATAACAGCCAGCTTGGCACATATTTGAGAGCAAGATGTGATGAGTTTGGGGGGTTTGTCTTGCTTTAGATTGCAGCCTTCACCTTCAGAGTGAGCCTCCTCTCTAACATCTGCAGCATAGACTCCTAGCAAGGCATTTTGGCATCCAGGAGACAACTGTCTCCCTTCATCCTCCGGCCAGCTTCTTTCCATCATTCTGGGAACTGAAACCTTGGACAATCTCCTTTTCTCCCTGCATTCCTTCCTTTTTAGGCCTCCTCCTCATCCTCAATGTACTTGTATGCAGCATCAAAGTTGAAGTATATTTGCACAATTTGCTCCCTTCCTCTCCCTCTCCCCCAAGTACAGCAGGATACACAAATTATGGATGTTAAAGCAGCACTTATGTGTGCTGTGATATACACGGGATGTTCTGCCTACTTGCATGTGATTCACATCCTCCTAAGCCCACAGGAAATCCCAGCAATATTTTTCCAGGCATATCTCCTGTGCTGAGGTGCTGAGCACAGCAGGGGCTGGAGGAAAGGAGCTGCTTGTGCTTGGGAAGTCCTGTGGTACATAAGTTTAGCTGGGAAGCACAGACCACTGTTATTTAGATGTAGCTCTTTTACCCAGTGGCAGTAAGAAATGCAGCACAAGGACTGAAGTATTTATTCATGTTTTACAGTAATGTGTGCATCCTCTTACCTCAGTGGATCCAGTGAAAGCAATTTTATCAATGCCAACATGAGAGGCTATGGCTGCACCAACAATCGGACCAAATCCTGGCAAAATATTGACAACTCCTGGTGGAAAGCCAGCCTGTCAAAATAGGAATGAATGAAGGTAAGCATGACTTAGGAGAACTGTTAGAGCACGTTAAAGCAGGGGTGTGCTGGTGGTTCCCTTCCCACAAGGAGAGACAGACATCACTCCCCTCAATACTCTTACCTCCTTGATGAGGGCACCCATATAGAGAGCACTGAGTGGTGTTTGCTCTGCTGGTTTAATAACTACTGTATTGCCACAGCACAGAGCTGGAGCAATCTTCCATGCAAACATCAGCAGGGGGAAGTTCCACTGTAGGAAAAAAAAAGTTGATAGATGGAAAAATATTGCCGTGGTGTTTTGTTTTCAAGATGTCAAGCTGATACCTCACTTATTTCTCAGGCTGATCCTCAACATAAATCTTTCCCAGCACAAAGCAAGGATTTTTTTAAATAGCTGCCATTAAGAAAGCAACAACAGTGACTACTCAGTTCTTTCTCTCCTGTTCAAAGAAATACAACCCCCACCTGCCATCTCCATAAAAAAAGTTCTGTTATCTGTTAGTCTTTTAAGTCACAACTTTTAATTTAATTTACTGTTTTGCTATTGACACTTTTAATTCCCCCATGAAAACAGGTCTTGCTTCTGATACATTTGGAAAGAATGGTTCATGTTGAAGCAGTTTTGGATGTAAATTTCATATCCCATCTTAAGATATAAAATTTGTACTCAGAATTATATAATCTTTAATTGATGGAATTACAATAAAAAGTCCATAAATGTCAATGTTCAATCAAAGCATTTAATTTTCTTGAAGACTTCTTACTGAGAAATCTATATGGAAGACATTAAAAGGACAGTAAAAAGCAAGTTGAGAAATGCTTTGCTGCTATAAAATTTTGTATTGTCATTCATTATAACTTCATTGAACTGCAGCAGATGATGTAGTGGATTATATTAGTTCAATGCACAAACATGCCTTGGATAAAGATAAAAGTAACAAGCCTTTTGCACCAAGGCCTGATCCTAGCAAGTTAAGTGGATAGTCCTGCTGATTTTAGTGAAAATGTCAGAGTAATAAAATAACTGTGTTTTCACAATCACTCTTACAAATGCATACAACAGTCTCTTTTAGAAAGAGAATAGCAAATATCAGTCACAGAGTCAGCCACTGGCCAGAACGTGTTGCTGCCTGATGCATATCAGCTGCCACTCTCAGACATCTCTCTAGCCCCTGGCTAGCTTGAAAAAATACACAACTGTCTTTCCTTCACAGAACACCCAATTTTTTACTCCCTCTGTTGTTTATAAACTCCGGAGACAAAGTGATGTTTTAATTCCATCTCCAGTACATAAACCTGGGAGGGGAGCTGTCGGGCCAGCAGTGTGCTAACAGCCTGCACTTCTAATGGCATTGCAAGGAGAGCTCACAGCAGTTTTATAGGGCACTATATAGCCCTGTTTATGCTACAGCACTGCCAAAGAGCACGTTTTGATGGAAGCTGGGATGTGAAAGAGGATGAGGAGTTCAGTGTTAGACTTGCTGTTTAATTTTATTTTTGAATAATGTATTTGCTCAGGCAATGGCCAAGCACATGCAGCAGCCTGGGCTGTCTTCTGGGACTGGTAGCATGGAGGAAATGCAGAACAGATCAGCAGTGGTGTTAGAATAGATGGATATGACAGCCATCCTCAGGCTTTGGAGAACAAAACTGAGGGAAGAACAAACATGTATGGTAGATGGCTGGGTACCCTGAACAAAGGTTTATACATCTACACTAAATAAATCCTGCTTTTGGCATGATCCTCAGCCTGTGGCAGAGTTTCTTCAGCAGGTCTGTCCAGTTAAGCTCAGTGAAACAAGCATAAGAGATGTCCAGCAATGCTGGGGTTGGATGTTGGGGTTGTCATTTAGTAAATGCTCATCCATGTGCCTGGCTGAGGAACAGGGATGGAGCTGTGGAATCTTTCATTCATAAGGACCAAGTTAGGAGAGTGTGTAGGTGTTTGCAGGACAGCTGTAGCCACAGACTCTGAGTCATTGCACGTTTCTCTGGGTTTCTGCTGAGTGCCAAACACAAAAGCCACCCCTTAACAAAGATATAAGTAGCAACAAATATAAATAGGGGAAAAAGACTTTATATTGTTAAAGTAATCTTTTCTGGCTGCTCCTCTTGTAATGGAATTGCTCCGTGTTTCTGTTTAGTGGCTTGGTGGTAATGTGAACAAAATAAAAATCAACATCAACAAAAAAATTCAGAGAATGGTCTGATTAGTCCCTCAGTGTTTTGTCAAGTAAAAAAGCTTCCACACAGTATTTTAATAGCTGTATGTGAGCCTCCCATTGAAACTTCTGCCAAAGCTGGTTAACTGGCTCTTCTGAAAAAGTTACCCTCTCAGTGCAATTCCCATGCAGTGTTCAGCAAGATTTTATTATGAGGGTGTCTGCTGGGGTGTAGGGGGAGTATTGGATTTGATGAAATGATGTGTTTCTCTCTCCCAACAAATAAAACAAACATTTCATGTCTTCTGTTAGCTACACAATGTTAATTGTAATGATATGTCTCCTGGAGTTTCCTTTTCTCCTCCAGCCTTGTAAAAGAAATAGCAGGAAAGAATGGAATTAAAATACATCACATTCTCCCAGGAACTGAGGAGCCTGTTAAATCACAGTAAAAACTAAATAAATAAAGAGACTACCACAGCAAAGCATCAATTTTCCATAAGTTGTGTGAACATCCATAACCACTGACAGCATATTAACACTGTGTTTTGCTTTGCTTGTTTTAATCATGTGAATTCTATGACTTGAGAACTTAACTCCTAATAACAGAGCCTAAACCCTATTAGCATGTTCAAATAAGCATTTGCAGGGAGGCTGTTAAAGATATGTCAACAATATGAGCTCAGCTTTTTTCGTAATGGAAAACACACATAGCTGAAGCCCATGTTTTATGTGTCTTTAAAGAGAGCTGGTTCAAATGAAAATAAATAGAAAGCACTAGTAGAGATACTCACAGGGATGATCTGTCCACACACTCCGATGGGTTCATGTCTTGTAAACGTAAAATAATCTCCATCTGAAACAGATGAGCATGCTTACTCTCAAGTGCAGTTTGACTTGGCAGAACAAAAAAAAAATTAAAATAGAGGGAGGGAAAAATCTCTAAGCATCAGCCTTTGATGGCAGTAAAAGAAATAAAGAAGTCATGGAAGTGTTTTTTTGTGAGCCAGCATGGGAAGCCTAGGTTCAGGAGCAACCTAATTGTTCTTTCTGTAGAACAAAGGAATCGGGCTTCCCATCAGAAAGTGACCTGCTTTGTTCCTTGGCAAAGAGCTGTACTGCACATAAAATTGCAGTAGCATGGAAGCACTTACGGCCTCAGCTGATTTAAGGGTGAGAGAAGTGAAGAGTCACAAAGGCAATTTCCTGAAAGGCATGAGTGGAATACAGCAATCTAAAGGTGCATCTACAGCCCAAGTGTGGGGTAAGAGAGTAACATTCAGCTGACTCATCTGCCATTGAGGACACAAGCAGTGTGAAGTGATGGAATAATGTAGCACAATCTCTAGATGTGCAATGAAGAGGGAAAGTTTGTGACTTGTGTCACTGAGCATCATGTCCTTCCTGTGGTCTGGGAGCACATGCTGAGGTTAAATGTGCAGGTTTCTTCCCAGTTAACAAAGAGCCAGAAAGGGACCTGCTGTTAGTTAAAGGATCAGTTAAGGTACTGTCTAACCAGTAGCTTTGTTAGTGTGCTCAGCCTGCATCTGTGCAAAGTAGAATTTACTGCACCTTTGTACCTCAATGGAGTCTCATAGCTGTATAAACTGAAACTATCTCTGAATTTAGGTCAGATGTTTTTCAGGGAGGCTACAGCTGAGGGAAAGGCTGTGCTAAAGGCATGAGCTGAATGTGCCCCTTGGCCTGTAATGCTTGGTCATCTAGAAAATAGCAAATCTTTTAACTTGGGAAAATAATTTCAGCTAAGTATGTGAGAATGATGAGGTTACCTAGGCTTAATGGCAGGAGATGATTTACCAGGATAAGAAAAGGTTAGACAGCGGAAAGGAGTAAGAGGAGGAGGAGGAGAGATTACAGGGCTTTTGCTCCCATTGTTCTGTCTGACACAGGGTATGTGCTTTCCCTCCCAGTCTGGGCTGGGAAGTGGCTGCCCCAGCCTCTCCCCCGTTCAGGCCAGAGCTGCAGCCACCCTTGTGCAATATTGACTTCACAATGGACAGTGTGTTTTGGGAACCTGCTGCAATATCCTCTAAGATATATCTGGTAACAATAAACAGGTTAATCCTTAAAGTTTCTTGGGTTTAAGGAAAGATTTCTACTTGAATTTGATTAGAAATAACTTATTGTCAGGTCTGCTTATTTCTATCCATCTACTTTACAGGATTTGCCCAGTAGAAACCTGAGCTAGAGTAGCTAATATGTCAGCTGGGGGCCAGATACAGAATAATTATGAGAAAGGTAACAATAGACAGGGACAGAACAGAGAAAATAAAGGAGGGGAGGGAAAGAGAGAAAAGAGATCCAGGAAAAGGCAGAAGAAAATAGTTTATCAGTTTAGTTTGCACTGCATTGACAAAACGTCATTGTAGCGTTTTGATCTCCAGATGTTTGACAACTCCCCAGTGGAGATGAGAATATTTGTGGCACAGACTAAGATGATCAGTTTGGTTTTCCAGGTTATCTTTCACAGATGCTAGCAGTGGTTCAGGGACCATAGGAAGATTCAGATCCAACAGAAGCGAAGTAGAAGTCAAAATACAGAGAAGTACATACAAGCAAAACTGTCTAAGTGCTCAAGGGAACACAGAGAAGTCAGCTAAAAATACCAGCTTGTACTCGGTAGTACTGTGAGAGGTGGGTTCTCAGCCAGAAGGATGGTGGCAACATAACAGTAACACAGTTACATTAGCACTGTCTGACTTTAGATTGGCACTGCATAATCACTGCCACATGTCTGCGTGTTCATCACAGAGAGTTATAGATAACCTGAGCCTCTTGCCAAGGCAGACAAATGGTGGTTAATTCTGCCCAGCGTGGGCAGAACGTTCTTTCCGCAGAGCGGTGCCTCCCATGCAGAGCTGCTCTCCCTGCTGTCTCCCACTAGACTCTAGACAGCTGCCCTTTTTGACACCTACTTCCAAAGTTCATCATCCACAGATTCTCTGTCAAGATGGCATTTTTGAGGTTGCTTTCTAACAATATCTTTGGGAACATATGTGAGTTGAAGTTACGCAGAAGGCTTGGACGTCTCTGGACAGGCCAAAGGTGGATCTAAGAGCCACCCTGTCCACAATGTAGAACAAGCTGTTACCATGACAAAATAGCTCAAGAATTAAATGAGCTTAATTCCATTATTCTGAACAGTGACATAGAAAGGTCCCTTGTGCTTAGAAATTATACAGGAGACTTTTTAAATGTTTGAGAGTTTTAAGTCATGCTAATGACCCTTGTTCTAAGATGCTGTGGCTGATGATTGTTGCTCTTTTCCTTTACTAGCTGGCTACCAAAAGAACATTGCCTGAAAGGGACCTGACACCGATCCCACATCCAATCTAAAATTTTGTGTTAAAAGGATATTTTTAATATACGCAGCTGAAGTAAACTGACATTCTTTAGTCCTCACTGATATTAACAGAGCAAGATCAATTTGCAGCTGCTTAGCACCTGGCCCAAAGACTTTCATTTTTTAATCAGAAAGCAAGTCTCATTTATCCAGGGATCTCAGTTTGGGACAGCAATATCTTCCACAGATGTGTTTGCTTAGATTTCCATCAGGAGTCTTCAGCACAGATATTTTATTTGCATAACAACCATAATACAGTCCCATGCCTCATATAGCAGGACACAGCAAACAAGTGGGTGAGGAGAGCTGAACTGGTTCTTTAAACTATATCATAGCATATATTGCTTTAAAGATACATTTCTGCTTGCATTCAGTTTATTAGTTTAACAGTTTCTGGTCTAGCCTCATTCTGTTTTAATTTAAATCATCAAGGCTTTACGCCTGGGAGCAAGCAAAGGGCAGTCTGAAGGTTTTGCAGCTCTGGGGCCAAAAGGAATGCGACTGTAAAACACACTTCTTCTTCTGCTTGTCTATCAATTGCCTATTTTTATTTTAAAGGAAAAGAAAACTTCAACAAAAACAGCAACAACAAAAGATCGGGAGGTTTCAGATTTATTAGCACACTGAATAGAAAGACAAGATTTAATAGTAGGGTTTTTTTGGTTTTGTTGTTTTGTTTATCTTTGGTGAGCTGATGGTAAATGAACATAAAGAGCACTGCTGTTTAACAGTGGCTTTGCCCTAAAACAGCTTCATGAGAATGGCCAATTTATGGTGCAAAAGCAGAGGAATAAAGAGAAGTGTTAAATGAAGAATAATTGATCCCCTGAAAATCTGTGAATGGACTTACGATTCTACACTACTGAAAACTGTGTTAGCACAAAGTTTGCACTGAGGAAAGCATGCTGAAAATGTGCCTTCCTTTCACCCAGCATAGTCCATCTTACTGAAAAAAAAAATCAGGTTTTATCCTGTAAGGTACTTGAAACCAAGAATAAGCAGAGAATATTTATTCTCCTTAATCTGGCAGTGCATTTTGGTGGCTGACCTAATTTCTGTGTACCTGTGGGGCTAAAGAGTGAGAAGGAGGCATTCACTGACCAGGGAGAAAGAGATTAGGGAACAGGAAATTTGCTGAATACATGAATTTATGGTGTGGTCTGCACTTTAGTATGATTAAATGTGAAGTGCAAGCAGCAAAACTGGGATTTACGAATCTCAGCCTAAATAACTGTGGAAAACTTTGACTGCTTGCAGGAATGTCTACACCTGAAAGATTATTATTGTCATTTCTTTGGTGAAAATAAGATAGTGAAGATAAACACCAATCAGTGCATGCTGCAATTTCAATAAGATGAAACAAGAAGATGAGTAAAACTGTAAGAAGAGTTACATAATGTTTCCCTCCTGAAAATTTTGGAGGCATATTTTTAATTTATCTGCTTGCCTCACTTGTGTAGTTTGGTGCTTTGCTCTAGAGAGGTGAGTGAGTGCACTGCAGATGCTGTCCCACAGTGAAACACCAGGGAAATAGCTGGGCAACAGCAGTGGGTGTGTACCCCTGAGTGTGCCCTGCTGGGTAAAGTGCAATGAACATGTGCACCATGAATCCACATAATGAATATTCGTTTTCCTTAATGTTTTTCCAGAGATTTACTTTATGCAGGTGAAAGATGAGTACACTTATCTTAATGACTGCACCTACATAAAATAATTTCTCCTGTTTTGCCATGTTGTGTAATTATAGCATTTGCTACATCTAGTCCAGGCTGCAAATGAATTTGTTTGCATCGGACAATGCAGCCTGTATTTGTTCAACAGCTGGGAGGGAGGGGCAGGAGGAAGAAACTTCTTAAATAAAAATAATGGTAAGGATTTTTTCACATCTTTTTAGTAAAAGAATAAGAACATAATAATTTCCTAGCATTCATGAAAGTTTATCTCATATATACAATATAAAACTCATCCCATTGAATAATTTGAAAAAGCATCTATAACAAAATATATCTCACATATGTATGTAGTTCTCTATAGTAACATTCAGACGACTCTCAAAGTATAAATTAAGTTAGATCCAGTGTTAGTCAAAGGTAAAATTATTTGCATCAGCAGTAAAAAGTCATATACAAACAAGATCTATACATAGTGATACTGTTTCTTAAACAGGCACCCAACACTATTTTCATGAGTTCCAAGGTATTTTTCTGGCTTATGCCTCATCCATGTTTATACATGTATCAATATTTAAATGTAGGTATTGAGCTGTCTCCTTCTCAGGTGGATGCATGCAAAAGAAACCAAGCCCTCCTCACGTGTGCATGTGGGGCAGACCAAGAGCAGGGCACCCAGTGCTGCCCTTGCTGACTTTCCAACATCTGCTTTAGCAACACACTGCACACTGTAGGAACAACCCAGGCTGCTCCTCTGCCTTCCACAAAGCTTTAGTCTGGCCACGAGAAGGTTTAGGTGCATAGCTGTGCTTTAATTACCCTTACCTACAGGAATGGTCATTCCATGGATTTTGTCAGCCCAACCAGCATAATACCTCAGGGTTTTTATGACTCCCTGGAGATCTACATAGAAAGCTTGCAAAAACGGTTTGCCACTGTTCAGCGATTCCATAGTCTGCAGGACAAGAAAAAGTAGAGAGATGTAAGTATTGTAACATTTTTGGACTATTGTACCTAAGTATTCACCATCTTAACAGCTCTTGAACCAGGACAGAGATTTTAATGAAGACAAATCAGTTGCACCTTGGTGTAATTTTAACCCAGAAGGTTCAGAACAATTATCTGATCCCCTTTGTTACTTTTCTCAAATGTGAACAAAAAAGTATTTTCCTTGAAAAACCCAAACTGGTTTCCTCTGGAGTATTCTGGAATGGCTATGATTTTAGGAATATTTGTGTATGTTTATGTGTGTTTGTCTGTCTGTCCTGTGGATTTATGTATGTATCCACATGCATGTTCATGTGCCTTTGTGTACTTTGAACCTAATAGCCACTGTATTTGGTCCAGATCTATAAATGCTGAATTGCTTTAATCAGGAGCCAAGACAAAAATGCCTGTCAAACTGGGTTCTGTTATGTTAATGATAACAGCTGAGAAGGGGCTCCTTGTAGCCCTGTATTAATGATCTGAATCCATAAAGAGAAGAATGGACACATCCCTCTTTATATAATTGATGTGAATATAAAAATTTCTCTATATGGTTGCCAAGACTCCTGCTGAGGTCTGAGATATCTATACTGTACAGCCAGTTTATTTATTGCCATCAAATAAACAAACTTTCCTCTAGGGAAGCTCATAAATTAACAAGCTATCTTTATTTTTTAGTTAATATTCCTATTTTTAAAAGTATCTTATAAGCTATCCTCTTAGGGCTTCCTAAGATCATTTAGCAAAAAAAAATCCAATAAAATATCCTAAGATGTTGAGTAGCTTAACTCATTCTCAATAGCTGTCCAATAGAAATCATTAAGAACGGGCAAAGGACGCCCCTGTGTAACACACCAACCATCAAATGAGTTTCTATAGAGAAGAATGGAGGCCTAATTCTGCACTGACTTATATCCCCAAGAGCAATTAATGGCACTGCCTGCAGTGCAGCTCAGTAAAGAACTTGGCTCCAGAAATAAAAATTAAATGACAGGCAGAGTAAACTTGATTTGCTGTGCACTTCCTTCTCCCCATGGCGATTTTACAGTATGTGCCGGCGGTAAGATGATTTAAGTGTTGACAAAGCTGGAATTAAGATGTTCACAGGCTTAGTTCAAAGCACTTGACATGCGGAAAACAACATTAACAATGGCACCGTTGCGATGGCTTCATCCCAGGGAGGAACAGAGCTGCACTCGGAACTCGTGTCACCAGCCCAGTGTCCCTGAGCACCCCACTTGTGTCCCTGAGCACCCCACTTGTGTCCCTGAGCACCCCACTTGTGTCCCTGAGCACCTCACTTGTCCTTCCCTTCCTGCCTGCACAGATCACCCCAACCTGCCATCTCTTATTCTAGAAGAGTTACAGGCGTGCCTGGCGGGCACACACGTGTGCACACCCCTGCTGTTGTGGGATATCCAATTTAAAGCTGATCTGAGCCCACTGGGAGCCTCTTGTTGGCCTTTATGGGTTTTGCACCACGCTGTAAGTGGACAGAGCCATGTCAGCCAGGAAGCTGCATGTGGTTTTCACACACAATTCATATCAACCCATTCATGAATGAATTGGCTCTCAGAATGTAGAACTGACAACTGATTTGACTTCTGATTTTTATGTTTCACTTACAGCAAGAATTGCCCTGTCCCTTTCCACCAAGTCTGCTAACTTATCCAAAAGATGGCCTCTTTCTGAGGCATCCATTCTCCTCCAAACAGAGCCCAGGGAGAAAGCCAGCCGAGCTGCCCTCACTGCCTTGTCCGTATCAACCTGGGAAGAAGGAAGAAGAAAATTGAAGACACAAGGTAAATAACACAAGCAGGCTTATGGGATTTGCTGTTATACAACCTTAGTCATATGTGATGGGTTTTGGAACTATGATTTATGAAAGAACTGCCCAACAGTGCTATTCATTGCTTTGATCTAGTTATGCATTTGTATTATCTGTTATACATTTAATCTATACATTAAACATATAGCCATTCGTGGGATACATTACCTTGTCAGCTTCCTGAATGTCACAGATTTGTTCTCCTGTTGCTGGATTATATACTGGGAATATTCTTCCACTTTCAGAATTCTGCCACTCATTATTGATGAAAATCTAGAAAAGGAAGAAAAGTCATCAGGTCTCTGGCATGAACTAACAGTAACGTATACAACAACAAACTCATGAAAAAAGCTGCAGATTCTAATACAAAAGAACTGAAACTTATTTTTGTGTGTGAAAATTACAGTTTTCAAGAGTTCAGGCTGAGGTCAGCCCCTGATGTCTTTCTGTATTCTATAGCAGTGTCATTATAGAAGCAACATCAAAGTCTAAACATTGGTTGATGTTCAAATTTGGTTCAAAAATTCTAACAAATAAACTAAAAAAAGAAATAGCTGTACCAGAGAAAAAGCCTTGAAACTGCTGGAGACAAGACAAGGATTTGGAGTAATCACTCAGTTCAGTAAGTAAACATTTAGTCACTGATACATCCCAGTCAAGGCTGAATAATCTCAAACATCACAGTTCTTCAATACACAGTCAGTTAATTATGGCTACAGTGACGGCTTGCAGCACAAAACTAACTTGCTTATCTGCTAGGAACAATGGAAATTGTTACATTCTCTCAGTGTTGATATTTTAATTGTCAGGGGCAAAACAAATTTAAATGGTAATGGTGCTGACAACAGCTGTCTTGAAAAAGGTAATGACAAATGAGTTTATTTAAAGTAGATTTTTACTGGTAGCAGAACGTGTCTGTTATTTTCTGCTGAATGACTTTTAAGAACAGGATGCAATTATTTATTAGCAAGTATTAAAGAAGTTGCTACATGAATGAAAAGTTTTCCAGGTATTCAGACTCTTTCTGTCTTTTAAATCTTTCTAAGAATGAAAGTGTTCAAAAAATCCAGGCACAATTTGGGCTCCTTGGAGTCCAGATATCACTGTATTTTTATTGGATTCCATGAAATACAACTTTAAATGTGTAAGATGGTGTCCTGCCCTCATTGAAATACACAGGAATTTTCCCCCTGACTCCACTGAAAGCAGGAGTTCACAGGTAGAGAGAAGGAATGTTCACCACCTGGTTTGGTTTTTTTTTGCATACAGGGCTGTGTTTATAAAGACAGGGACCTTTGAAAGCTTGAGGAGTTCCAATCAGAGACAGACAGGTGAGAAAAACTTTGTACACATGAAGGCAAAAATACATCTGTAGAGTTTTCAGTTACTAGACATGAGCTTGCTCAAACCTACTCTCCAAGCCAAATGGAAGTGCTGTAGCTGTGTCCTCTCAGCAGGGCTTGTTAGCTCAGGCTGGGTGCCACAGGAGCTGCAGTGTCACAGCTCCTGCTCCAGAGCTCACTGTGGCTGTGTGTGGGGGAACCTGTGCCTGCCTGGAAAAGACCCTGCCAATAGAACTGTACACAGGAACCAACAAGTCCATGTGCTCTTGCTATTATGGACACATTTCTGTTGTGCTTCCTCATCTTCCCTATGCCTCAAACTTCAACCTCTTTGCTGTGTGTGCCCCTCCATCCAGTCCAGAGTCTGTCTTTTCTTTACTCCTCCTTGCTCCTTCTGTTTAGGTTTACAAAGGTTGCTGAACTCAGGACCTACCACCCACACCACTGCCATTGCTTTCCTTGCACGTGCTCTTTATCCTGAACCTGTGTCCTTGGACTGTGAGCATCCCAGACTGTGCTGGTGTCTTCCTGCTCAGGGATGACACCGTTCAGCAAACCCAGGTACTGCTCCCTGTTAGGATATTCTGGAGCTAACCCAAATGAGATAGTGAAAGCATCACCAGTATGATCTCTAGTGACCAATGCCATAAGCTGAGATCCTCTGGTGTATCATTGTCACTTTTAGACTGCAAGTGAAGCAAAGAAACCCTGAGATCTGTGACCTGTGTGGAAGAAGGAATTTACTTCATGCTTTCCACTGAGTTTTCTCAGAGTTAACTCTGCACCCAGTGAGTGTTGGGGGGTGCTGAGAAGGAAGGGGAAGGGAGAAAACTTCCAGCTTCAGGAGCAGATGGCCAGAGAAGATGTAAGCATGTTTGTTTAAGGTGACAGGATGTACATAAACACATGGGCTTCTTGTGTGAGCTGCACTGAAAGAATAAAGCAGTTAGGTTGAGTACAAGAACCTGAGAAGTCGTGGCAGCCACAATTCAGTACACTTCCCTTAGAGCAGTGGTCTGTTCTTTTTTTAAACAGATTAAAAAATTTAACTCCATTCTGCTGGGATTAACACCTATCATCAGGTTTGCTAGTACACAGGACATGTATTTGTTCTTGAAATACATTTCACCATAGGAATGAGAAATAGTGCCATGGAATTACAAAAGAGTGCTGCAATGCAAGCTGACTGGAAGGAAAAGCTGTATGGTTTTATTGAATGTTCCATTTATCCCACTGACTTAGAAAAAGAACAGTAAATATTTCAGATAGGACATGGGAAGGATCTATTTGGCATAAAGTTAAAGCTGAAAGCAAGAGAAATTGCTACTGTTAATGGTTAATGTTAGTTTCTTCCTGTTCCACTTTCTATAAACAGGGTATTGCCTATACAAGCTCATTACTGTAAACTGAGCACATTTAAATTGGCAGTAAAATCAGAGTATTTACTCTAGTGCACAAATAAAGTACCTAGTCCCATGTTTTGGAACAGTTTCAAGTCTTGAAATCCAGCAGCTGGCGGCTTTACAAGCAAAGCCTTACACTTAAATAATTCACTTTTGAAAGTTTTAGGTGTTCTGTGTCAGGTAGTACCATTCAGCAGATATTCCTACCACCGAGACGCAGATTCTTTTGCAATAAATTTGCATTCACAGGGGCTTTTATAACTCTTCCAGCACTACTGACTCCAATGGCTGTTGATTAAATGTATATATCCTGTACATTTAATCTGACTTTCATTATGGCCACTTCGTAAAAATGCCATGAAATGGAGAAGCGATGACACATTGCAAGAAAAAGGAATCCCTGCAAAGCCTCAAATTGGGTTTTTTTCTCCCTTATTTATAGTGATCATGCTAAAGGCTAACTCTAAATCAGGGGGAATATTTGACAGCAAATGTTCCTATCTATGGATTATATATAACCCATCCTAAACACCAGATAAAAAAGGGGTAACCTTAGAAAAAGAAGGGCTTGCTTCCATGTAAATCATGCTACAAATTGGACAACACCCAGTGAGTTCATTGTTCAACCTCAATTGTGAAGGCTATTCACATTTACTATTCCCCTGGAATCAATGTTAATTAAGGCTGACTGGGGCTATAAATCAGCCTTTGGTTTTTACAACTTAATTCAGCATTAAGCATATATATGTAAATAAAAGGTAACTGATTAACCACTTGAGTTTTCCAGGAGTTACTGAGGTAATTTGTTTTTGTTTGAGTCCTAGTGTTACCTTTTGTGATATGCAGTAGGGAGAAGAAAAAGTCTATAGTGTGTCATGCATTTGCTATGTGGTATTGTGGTAGTTAAATAATCTGGCCTGTTGGGTGCTATCAATAGCATTGTGCCAAAAGGCAAAGGGAAGAAGGGAGCACTTGAAAAATCTTGGAATACACAAACGTTTTGTTTGCCATTTACTCTCAGTAGAGGCAGTAAGGGCAGTAATGTCAGAGCAAGAAGATAAAAGGCCAACTTTGCTGCTGGACTGAGGTGTCCCTGTCAGTGCAGTCATTTAGCCAAGAACAAGCCCAAGTGGCAAAGCAGCCAAGGCCTCCTGTGAGTGGAGTCTGCCTGAGGCTGGTGTGCAGGGGGTGAAGGAGGAAACCAGAGAGCTTTTTTGTTCCCCAGTGATGCCAAAGGGGCCAGCAGAGCAGGGGAGCTGGGGGTGCAGGTGCTGGGGTGTGTGAGGCTAGCGGGTGGGAGGGGCTGTTCCAAACACAGCAGTGTGACAGCTCCCAGAGGTGATGCCCCTTGGAGCGTCATCATTCTCAGGAGATCTCATCACACAGATCTCTGGGCAATTTCTGTTCTTTTTCAAATGGAAGATGGAAAGATTTCCTAAAGAGAACAGTCACATCCCTCCTGGTACTGACAATAACCTCTTGCTCATACACTCATGTTCTCACAGATCCTTTACTAGAACTTTGCAAGATAACGGCCCCACCATGTATTCACAAGGTTCAAATCCTGCTTGTGGCTAATCATATATGGCCTCTGTTGCCAGAGTTCCACAGGGCTGACCAAGAAATCAATCTGACTCATCCTACAGGTCAAGTGACTGTTCAGAGCCTTGGAGATACCTCATCATACTGAAAAGTGTACAAAGGAAAAGTAAACTCCAAAGTTACCATGTAAAAATTCCAAGCTGCTTTGAAACTGCTGACATGTAGTTGGAAGAAAATCATTGCATTTTGCACAAGACCTGTATTTCACAAGCATTACACACTGAGTTCAATAGCGTTCTGGATGCTCATCAGTTTTGAAATCAAGCCAAGAGTAAATGTTTTTAGCATAACACAAAGCAAATTTAGCTTTGCAAATAAACAGCTACAATCTCTTGTTTCAGTAGCCATCCATCCCAGCTGGCTTTAGCAACTTAATGTTCATTTTAAGCCATGCAGGTAATTGGAGTGATAAGTATTCAAAGAGGAAGGGATGTGTACAAACCCAGGCTGGACATTCTGATCTGCTGTGCAGCAATAGCAAAATTTGGAGCAGGGAGAAAATGCGTTTTCAACACTATTTACCATCAAGGAAGTACTAAAAAACTATCTTTATGAGTGTGTGTATAAATGCAATTAATTAAAATAAAACACAGAACTAATACCTCCTTTGCAGCTTTTAGTTGAAGGAGCTTTATTTTCATGGCACTTCAAATTCCCTCTGCTGTTGAGCCAGGGGCTAGCCCCAGATTTGGGAAATGGAACTGATTTTTACATTCACTGGGGATTCCTGCATGCTCACTGCCTCTCTTTTTTTGTATTGCCTCTCCTTAAAACATACAGGGAAAAAAAAGATTTTGGGCTCTGTTAATTCATAAGAGTAATCAACACAGGTGGCAACAATGTAGCTTTTCATTTCCTTTCTTGAAAATGTTCTCAAATGATGTGTGAGTGAAATGATGATCTACATTCTTAATTCGATATTGCTTAGTGATGATGTCATGAGACATTTTCTTCAGGCTCCCCAGCTGTTTAACTCAGAATTTCAGGCAGTGCACAGACAGTGGCCCTGCATTCAGCTCTTTGGAGGTGGAATTATTTTCCCATGGATTTAATAAACAAGGTTTTTGTGCTGTTGCAGCTCCTAGAAATGTTTTTTGGTACAGGAAGAGGATTTTAACATCCAAATAATAATGGCTTCCCACAGGAGATTTGGTTCTGGATGAATGGAGGAAGGAATGGGAATTTCCTAACTCAATTGATTTAGTAGCTGGTTATAGTTTCATTCCATCAAAGATCTTTTTTTCATATGTGGCTTTTTCCTTAGAGAGCTTTTGACACTAAATCTGCTGGGATGGGGGAGGGGGCATCAGATGCCAAAGTACTTTATAAGAGAATCACAGCTGCTTGGCCCTCAGCATCTTCTCAGAGCTGGAGGCACTAGAAGTACATAATGGCACTGCTTTTTTAGGGGGGATGGACAACAATTTTAGAGGCATGCAAAAAATCCAGCAGCAGCATTTCCCTTGGTAAATACTGCATAACATCCCAGATACCGGGCACCTGTGCCTCAGTCTGGTCAGGAAATTTCATATCCTTTCCCATCTCAGCAACTTCATTTCCTCTCCTTGGGAAACATTTCAAGAGTCCTAATGATTAGTACGATTGTAAGGGAATGAACTAGGTGGGATTGCCAATCAGAGGTGCAGCTTGTTTATTTTCACAGGCCTTGTTTTCCTTCACTTTTATGGCTGTCTTGATACAGCAAATCTCTCACATTCTAGAGTGTGTTGTGAGGCACTCCTGGGAGTGACTGGAAACCAACAGCTGGCTATGGAATCAGCAAAAACCTGCTTTATAAGAAGGCACTAGGAAAGCAAAAGCCAATGCCAGCAGTCTGCTGGCTGAATGACCAGCGATGGATCAGCAGTGCCATTTAATTTTAAGAGGGTTGTTCAGGTGACCAGCAAGAGCCACAGCTTCTTGCTGGCAGTTTACAAAAGGTGAGTAATGGGCTTCAAGGCCAACCTCCCCAGGGAGGTTGCCGGATGCTGCTTCTGAGCCATGGTTGAGCCTGTCTGGGCAGTGCCAGTGGCTGTGCTGCTTTCAGGGGAGAGCCCTGCACGAGCCAAGGCAGCCTGGCTGGCCCAGCACCTCAGCACAGGTGGTTCTCATGTCATTCATTGCCCCTGAGCAGAATCATCCTCACAAGTTACCCAGATTTGGGTTCTTCAGTGAGATGCCTTCCAGCTGTGGAGGAACTGCAGTTGTGTGAGAGTAACAGTGACCTGCAGAGGAACATTGCCCCAAATCTAATTTGGGCAAGCAAGCTCCCATGGGCACAGCTGGTTTTCAGCTACAAGAGATCCAAGAGGTCCAGAGTAGAACAAAAGGAAAAAATCCAGCTGGTTTCAGTGGGAGCTGAATCAGGCCCCAGTTGAGGAAAAGGACTCAGTGGCAACAGCCTCCAGAGGGATGTTTGTACTGGGAAACAAAGCTGTTTCACTGGAAACTTGACACATGCTCTAGAGCCTGTGAGGTCTGAAAGGCCAAACAAAACCAGAACATGCTGATTTTTAGTTTTCCTCTTTGGCTGCTGGGTTGTCCTTCTCTCTCCTTACTCTCACCCCCCCCCCCCCCCCCCCCCCCATAAAAATAGAAAAAGAAAAAAAAAGAAAAAGAGCTCTGTTCTAAAGCTCTGTGTGCTATGAAGTGCTTCATCTTTTTTAAAGTCTCATTTGGACCTCAGAGCCTGATTGACTAATGTCATTGCTTTTGGACCTGGTGTACCATAAATGTGGCTTTCCTTCATAAATTTAAGCTTGAAATTGCACTCAAGAAATCTAGGGGGCAAACTTGTGAGTGCACTGAGAGGGTTGGAGAATTTTAAACCTTTACAAACATAGGAGAAGAATCAAAAAAGTGGAATCAGAAATAAAATGCCCAGTAAGTGACTGGTTTTGCTGTCCATGCAGCCAGCTCTGGCACAATTTTGTTTGTGCAAGCCCAGCCCTGTGCCAAGGGGAGGTGTCTGATGAGGAGACCAGGGTGTTTGCCTTCTCTGGGTGTAAATCCCAAGTAGCAAGGCCTGAGTCAACTCTACCAAAATTAAAGCCAGTGCTTCATACCAGTGGACTTTGGATCAGAAGCCAAGTGTTTGAAAGAGGTGAATACATCAAGGTTTGGTGACATTTCAGCCTGTGTCATTTAAGTCAGGCTTCAGTGTGGCCGACATGAGCTGGGGGAGGATTCCCATGCTCAAGCCCTCATGGTGGCAGGAGCTCAGGCTCTTTTCAGTCCCAGGGAGGCAGGGGGAGAGGGCAGAGCAGGACCTCTCTGCAGGGGCTGCTGTCCTGTTCTGCTCACCTGGATGTTCAGGTGCTTAAAGGCAGATAGGGCAAGTCCCCCACTGAGCCAGCTCACAGACAGAAGAGGTTTAGGGAATGGTTTGCTAGGAAAGGGGTGTGATGGGAGGAGAAACCGGAGGAATTCAGGGTCTCTGAGCAGCAAATGGAATCAGAGAAAGGCTTGAAGCCTGCCGTCAGTCTGCTGTGAAAGTGGAATGTAACATGATTTTTTCTCCCCTATGTCCCTCATCCCTCACGCCAAATGTTTGACCTGCCTGTCTTCCTGTCTTAATTAGTCTTCTGTCTTTCTGGGAGTTGGGTCTGTTCTTCTGCAAATGGCAGCACATCAGACAGGGGAAACCTGTCATGTTTGTTTTCTAAGCTGTAGGGGGTACCCATTTGAAAAACTCCCAGCTTATCTAAACATTTTTGTTTGTATGATTTTGAATTAGGAAGTGTGAGTAATTAGTTAAGAAGATTAAATAAGTCTTAGCAACATGCAGTAGCGTGCTTACTTTCCTCCTCCCCCCCAAGTATTTCCTGCACAAAACCCAGGCTGCCAAACTGTGATGATACCCTTTTCTATTTTAGTTTCTCACTGTGCCACATGCTGCTACAGCATCCGTTATTTCCATTCAGTCTCATTAAAGGGATTATTTTGTGCCTGGTTGTTCAAGAAAATTAATCTAAAGAGAAGAAACTTCAGATTGTATTGTCTGTTGAACTATACCCACCACAAACATTTTACTCCTTTTGGCTGCCTTATTAAACCTGTGGGAAGAAACTTTCGTTGCAGCACATAAAGGCTTTCCTCAAAGTAATTTTTACTTTTTTCAGTTAGTGAAGAATTTGTCTGCTGTTAGTAGAACAATACAGGAGTGGTAACATAGCTCAGGTAATATTTCATGTATTCCTAAGAAACTAAGCTCCTAAGCTTTACTTATCCTTTCATCAGTGGGACTCTTTAAATGCTGGAGAACATTTACTCTCTTTAACTGCATCAGAAAACATTGCTTGTGAAACCAGGATGAATAAAACATTAACTGTGCTTTCCATTTTCACTTAATTACAAAGACAAGCCATCGATGGATGAGTTGGGTAAAGATGGTAGTGGTTTTTATGGAGAATGATCCTTGATGTCACTTATTGCATCTTAAAAAGTGAAATAATGAAAGATTTTTAAAAATCCACTAAATCGAGAGTGGAGAGGAGGAGTATTTGTTTACATAATCAATTATTGGGCTGTCACTGGGCTTTAATGAAGTTGTGGCTATTAAGAACTTGATCCTGGAAACCCTTCCACAAGTGCTCATTTGAAATGGTGGGAATGAGGAGGGGTTTGTACAAACAAGACTCGTATTACTCTGTGTAGTTCTCCTGTGTTTTGCATTGTTTGTGCATTGCCAGTCTTGTGTGCTCCTTATGTGTGACAGAAAACAGTGTGAGCTATTAATCTGTACATGGGAAATATGTTCTGCCATTTGGAAAAATTTAATCTCCCTTGTAGGTAACTGCCATTTTAAATGTTCATCACCAGGAACAAGTTCTTACTTAGAAATTAGCTGTGCTGCATAAATAAATATTCCTCCTAGGATTTCAGACATTATAGGCAACACAGAAAAATACAATAAGCAAATTTATTTTGACTTAAAGCTCTGCCTGAGAAAATTACCTTATAACTACACATGAGAAATTGCTGGAATGTCAGCTTCATTTGCAGTGGCCCCTTATGGCCTGATCACCCTCCCTGGCACGATAAATCACTGGCAAGATCCTTACCTTAACACGTTTGATCTCAGCTCAGCAAGACTTGGTTTTGATGTGAAGAACTCCAGATCTGTTAGGTCAGAGACAAATAGCAGAGCCACTGACCTGCAAAGTGCTAAGTCTATATTAGACCCAAGTGAGCAGCCTTAAGCTCCTGAAAAGTTTGCCTTCGCTTCTACTTTGCATCCTGAAGCTTTTCAAATATTGCTGTTAGCATGTTTTGTTAATGATGCCAGAGACATTTCCTTTTGTGCCGTTCTGCATGTGCAGAAGCCACAAAAAGCTTGTGCTGTGAGAAGCATTATCTTGGATAAACTGTTCGAATTATCTGCACTTTAGAGAGACATAAAATAAACCTCATTATTTATTGGTTTCTTTACTTAATTTACACAAATGGCTTGCACTGGCCTTTTTCTTACTAGACCATGCCTACTGATATCAAAAATAATGATATTCAGCAGTACACCTATTAAGATGATGCAAAGTGTCTGTGTGTACAAGTGTGTACATACAGAAATTCAAACTACTCCTAAAAACAAAAAACTCAGCTTGGAACACATTCAAAGTCTGAACTTGCACAAAGAACAGTTTTGTGGCCACTCAGTTTTGTAGCCTTGGTTTGAAAGTATTACTTATTGTCCTGGTTAAACAGTCACTTATCTCCACGATAGTAAGCAGGAGTGTTAGTCTACCAGAAAATTGGATGTTCTTAATGGGCTTTGGGGGAGAATAGCTTTGCATCATCAGCATTAAGTTAAATCACATTAAGTACCCACTTACAACATAGGGATTACCACTTATGACATCTTTGGTGAAAGCCTTTAAAACAAATTGTTGTGTTTGTTAGAAGAAGCTGTGAGATAACAATTCCCAGAAGTCTGATTTATAAATTCCTTTTGCTCTTCAAGAAGATGCAAAGGAACACAACACCTCTCATTCAATGCTGCAATGAAATCTCTCAGGCTGGAAATTCTTTTCAATAAAAAGTCTTGGTAAATACTAATTTATTTACTTTAGAATATTCTTCTGGATAGAAGAAACCGTTACACTACCTTTCCTCAGAGTTCAGTTCTAATTTCTTCTCCAGTTCTTTCTGTTGATTAAGTCATTGCCTTTTACATGTACAAAACTGGAATAGGCCATTCTGCTTTTTATTATTCATAAGGCTGATTGGGGAGAACTGGGTTTAAACTGTCAAAGTGTCCTGCTGTGCTTGGACACCTGCCAGATTTACACCTCAAAGTACACTGTGGTACTAAGACTAAAACTGGATCGGGAGTGTTCTTGCAAGAGCTGATTACAGTCCCAATCAAACAGAACACCTGAGGATATAAAAAAATAATGTCTACTTTTGATAGAATTCAACATTTTTGTATATGACCAGCAAGTTATTCTGTATAGAGATGAAGGCCTGCATGAAAAATGAGCTCTTATATTTAACTTTAAATAGAAACAGACTAATGACTTTGAGTATGTAAATGAAAAACATGACCCTAAACTTTTGCCAAACACGCAGTATTAAAAAAGTGGATCAGGGCAAACCCAGTACCTGGTTATACTGAGCTCTCCTTAAATGAGCAAAGCATGCTATAAGTCTTATCAATAAAGAGCCTTCTTTTAAAAACCTGAATACTCATATATGCAGTCCCAAGATCCACTCTCCCCATTTCCTCTAAAATTCACGTTTCTTTTCCCCTTTTTAACCAAACTCCATTTTTCTCTGCTGGAACCCCTTGTAATGTTGCCAGAATATGGGCAAACCTCATTCGTTTCCCTGCTGTCTAAAAGACAGGGTTTATGCTTGTAGTGAACACAATGACACATGATCACTAAACGGCTAAAATCACTATCAAGACTTAAATCTGAGAAATTTTTCACCCAGACATTGCAAGTACTATTGGTGTGTAAAGGTATGGAGCTCAGCATTAATTACAGCAAACATGTCCCCCAGTGCCCCACCTGTGACAGCTGCTGACAGCTGCTGGGAAGGTTCATGGCTTGCAGCCTTTGGCAGGGACCTGGTGGAAGGCAGAAGGTATGGTGCCAATCCAATCCAGTGAGTAATAACTGAATTCCCATGGGACCTGGCTGAAGTCAAATGTTGCTATTCCTGGTTCATTGCTTTTAGTCTCCCTAAAGACCATTTAGGCAAACAGCTGGAAGAGCTGACTACAAGGGTTCCCAGCCACAGGGAACCAATCCAGGAAAGCAGGTAAAGCCTCCTAACCAGGAAACAAGTTATCAAAGGATTTGTCCTGTTGCTCCCTCAAGGAAAGAAATGAACTGAGACAGAGAGCAGGAGCATGAACACATTGGTGCTGCATGCAGAATCCAGACATTAAAAGCAATTGTCCTGGCTGATGGGAGGAAGAGCTGTGCTGCACCAGTCAGTGGGCATGTTCTGCACTGGGCTCCTGCTTGGCATCTAAATAGGAGGGCTTTCCTTCTCCCTCCATGCTGGAGAGCCTTACTAAAACAAAACCTTTGAGGAGAATAGAGCAATACCAGAACTGGAGTTCCAGTACTGGAACTGCTTTGTACTGATGGAATATTCCTCCTCCTAAAGAGAAGTACAGAGGGGAACAACATCACCAGCTTCAGCTCCATCTGAACTCATTATGCAGATCTTGCAGCAAGGAGGGCACTGCCTCCCTGACAACACTCAGAGGAGCAGCAACAGAGACAACTCCTGATGAAGTGACACAGAAAGAGAGCAAAGAGCACAAATAAAGGGGTCTTTTCATCTATACCATGTGTGCGTGTATAGTGAGTACACAGAGAAGTGTGCAGTTAATAACACACAGAAATGCAGACATGCATCCACAGGTAAACACCAGCTCCAAAATTCATCTGTATTGCCATTTCCCAGAATACCATGTACAAAAATAGAGGCTTGATCTTCTTGTAGTCTGGCTGGTTTAGCAAGAGATCCTGCCTCTGACACTGACCTACTGTCTGAGTTAGTCATGGTTACACTCACTCCCACAAATATAAACTCCCCCATCTGTGAAGGGACCTTGTCACAGTTTTACAGTGAGGCTGAATCAATTAATGCCTTCTGAAAGATGTGATGGAGCAGAATATTAACACTTGCAGTTGAGTGATAGCAGCTAAAAACATCTTAAGTACTGTAACAAATGGATTTAAAAACCACTATCAAAGGGTTGGACCACCAAGACTCCTAGGCCATCATCAGCATAGTTATAGCACATTTAGTGTTATTCTTAGATCACTGTTTCAAATTAATAGTGAAAAAAGCAGAGCTTGATTTTCACCTCTCAGGAAAACAGATCCAATAAACATCACAAAAGAGAAGAGGCTGTTAAGTGGCCGTGGTAAAGAAAGTGTGATAAGGACAAAAAGAGGAAGACCAACAAAATGTCAGGCACTGATGGAAAAGAGGGTAAAGGCTTAGCCAGATATCCTGAAAAACAACTGTGCTTGTTTCTCAAGGTCTGTGCAGGCCATTCTGGTACAGGACTGCTGCAAATAGTGTGTGACAACTGAAGCAACTGGAAAAAAACAAAAGGTTCCTTGATTTGGAAGGTAGTGGTAATTTCTTGCTAGTTTTGACAAACTCAAGAGTAAACTATTTCTGTTACAGCTGAAAAAAACCCATAAGCAAATGTAAAATGCATATGTTATGGTAAGCTTTGAAAATATCCAGTAGAATCAGGACACTGCTTTTATGTCTGGGTGCAAAGAACGTTTAAAATATACTCCAAATATGTTTCAGACAACAAAATGAAGTGGTTCCTTAAAAAAAAAAGAAATCTATGTATCCACCTGTCAGTTACATAAATGCCTTCTCAAATCAATTTGACAATATAAAGAAGTATTAAACCCAGTTTAAAATTAAATTCTATTTTAAGGACATTTTACACTAGCAGAATGGTAAATAAAAGTGAGGTGCAGTGTCATGGGAAGTGCTTTTGCAACTGAGCTGAAAAGTCTTTACAGGGTTTTTCAACTAACTAGATCACAATTTTCATCTAGGTCATCTTATAGCTGGGAAATAAAAGCACAAGTGCCTATAAACCAGCCTAAGAAAGCCGAGTGTGAAAATGGGTGATCTGGACTGTATCACTGAGAGGAAAAAACAGAGGTTTTTGGGCATAAGGGGATGAGAATTATCAGAGGCATACCACACTTTTTACGTGTAAACTGTGTAGGGAGGACAAGTCAGGCTGCAGGAGGGGAGAGCTCTGTGTGTGCAACGCTTTGCGTGGGCACTGCTTGGAGGGGAGAAATAACACAAAACACGGACCCACGGATAGACAAGCAGTGGAGATCTGAAGGATAATACTGGAGTGAGGTACTGACTTCAAAATAAGAGCAGCTGAAGTGACACTGAAGTGGTACTGAAGAGGAAAAAGAGTACGAAGGCAGTAAGGCTGGAGCCGAAATAACTCCGTACTCAGTGAAGGCTGCACTGAAACAGTGTGTAGGGAACAGAGTTTTCTGTACCCTAATGTAAACAACATTTGACATAGTCCTGTCAAGGACTAAAAATTGTGTCTGAACCCCTGAGAAATGGTTACCATGTAAATAATTCCAGCTTCATTGCAGGAGAGAAACACATGAAGAAGCCATACTCTCTGGGATACTAAACTTCAAGAAGCAGATTTTTTTTAAAGAGGAAGTAACTTAGAAACTCCCTGCTTGAAGCTCGGAAATTAAAATCCATAGAATCAGCATGGAGGCTTAAGAATGTGAAAGAGTCAAAAAAGATTTGCATTCCCAAGGTTAAAAACGGGAAACACAAGCAAGAAAATAAATGGGGTGACAAAGAAGGAAAAGTAGGTTGGAAAACACAAAGACTGCAAACACAAAAAATAAAAATTGCTACTCAACATAGTAAATATTCTGAAGAAAATTACTGGAAAGGTAACAGAAATAAAACAGCCAAGAGAAGCCTAAATTAAATAAATAAGCAGATACGGTCTGCGGGAGGGTCACTGGATTCTGAACACAACCTGGCTATGGAAGGGAGACGGAAGATAATTCCAGAGGTGGCTGCTTATTTTGGGGAGATCCTTATTTGGCTACCCCAAAGTAGATTATATTTCTGTTCAAAAATTAGAAAAGCAGAGCCACTAATTGGAAGACTGGAAAATGACAGGTAAAAATACTTGTCCTGGGGAATCATCTTTACTAAAAATCTAACACCAGCAATGCACCAAAAATCATTTAAGGGCTGAGTCCAGGACAGGCCCAGTGCTTCACTCCCAGTTGTGCTGCAAGGAGTTGAAATAAAATTCCTGAAATAAAAAGAAATCCTGAATGCTAATGGATCCTGAAATCTACTGCATCAATTCCTCCAGTTTTCAAAAGGCATCAGGAACTGCATAAAAGCCACTTAGAGTGTACCAGGGTGATGGTGGGGGTGATGAGGAGGATGATGATGCATTAAGTGGTGTTTCTCCCCTGAAGCATGAGAAAACAATGCCACAGCATAAATCTGGAAGGATCTTCCAATTGGAAAGATCTATTTCAGATGAAATGTACACCCGACATTCTGACAAATGACAAATTTAAGGCATACTGACCTACTCACAATAGGATAAGATCAGCCTTTATAAGACAGTCTAAAAATACCTGTATTTACACAGAATGGTAAATAGCTCTGCTTTGGAAAGAAATCAGTCTCATACAGAGATAAGACCTTACCTGTGTAAATACATGTCTTTGGAATTTCTATCTGGAAAGGCACTTTCTGATAGTTTCTGAGTAAAACCCAAGGGATTTAATGTAATCATTGCCTCAGGACCACAGCATGGTAAGAGGACAGTGTCCCCCTGGCATCCTCTTTCCAAGTTCAGCAAAGGGGCTGCAGCCTGTTTTACCATGCAACACTTCCTGTATTTTTGTGACTTTCCAAATGGATTTTTTGTAACTCACTTATTTTAAATAAGGGCATACTATAAATCCACATGGAAATTAGCAAACATATCCTTTCTGTAGCCACAGCACCTGCTGCAGGCCCCTCACAGCTGTCCCACAGTATCCCCTTAGATTTTGAGTTCAATTCAAAGTCCTTATTACCTACGAATCCCTCACAGATTAAGGTCTATATACTCCAGTGGTCAGTGTGGTCCCAGTGTTTTAGCCTCCAGCTGAAGCCAATTGAGATTGAGCTGACCTTAAACATTTTCACTTGGGTCACAGAACATGATGTGGTTGGTTCTCTGCATTATTTTCCCCCTTCAGTCCAACAAAGCTGGAATGCATTATGTTTCAAGTCACCAATATAGTTCACCAGGCTCTCTATGAAAGGCACTGACTCCAAGTCATCAAGGATTGAGTTCTCTTTTTCATTTTTCATTTGGGAGACTACTGCAGCAATGCTATTGCAGCAACACTTTGATGTGGCTTCACATATCACACTTTTAGTAATGAAGTGCTCCTAAACCTTAGTTCACCGTGTGACTTATCATTGATGTGTTGTTTTCATGTCACAAAAGCAGATTGCTATTTACAGAATAGACTCATGAATAGAAATACGGTTTTGGACAAATTCTGAAATAGGGAACTTGTGTTTTGGAGAAAACCAGACAGGAATATGCAGTTTGAACAGAAATTCATTTGCAAAACATAACAGCAATGAATGAATGATGGCAATCAATGTTTAGACTTCATCATTCTCTGCACAGTACTTGGTAGTAAATCTTCACAGCTATCCATGCACTTTCTGTGCTTTAAGTAGGGATATCTTGTCCCTTGTCTGAGGATTCCTCACTAGAGAACTGCATAGAACTGCAGCTTTCTGGACATTTTTTAAACCTCTACACATCTGTGCTTGTATTACATTTACATGGCTTTCTTATGATCTTGTCTTTGTTTAATTGCTAGATTTGATATATTGGTTACTTGTTTCAAGGAACGACTTCTACAAAAAACCCAAACAGATAAAAAGCTGTGAGGTTTTTTTTTTTGGATTGGGGAAAATAAAAGAATTTTCAAAAAATAAATAGAGAAATGCCACAGTCCAGCCTTACAAAAGATAGTTGCAAAATTGTAAAAAAAGAAATATGACTTTATGCAAGACCTGACAAAGAATTTATGATGTGGACCACTGAACTCATCTTTTGTCATTTATCTCTGTAAATGTGTGAGATTTCTTGGAAGATAGTTAGTCAAATGAGAAGCCGAGATGAATCAGTGGATACAATTTATTTAGACTTTAAAAAGGCTTTTGATGATAAAGTCCTTAGCAAGAGGCTATTAAGGAAAGTTAGTAACCATATGGTGAAAGATAAAGTCCTGCCATGGATTAAAAAGTGGTTAAGAGATAAGATAAAAAGACTGGAAATAAACGGATAATTCTCCCTGGAAAGAGGTTAATAGCAAGGTGCCCCTTCATTACTGTGACTGGCAATCAATATCTTGGCTCACCTGCCTTTGCAGAGCATTAATAGTAAGGTACAGAGTTTGTAGATAAAACTGTTCAGGCTAATCAGAGTATTGTAGAAAATATTACTGAGGCTGAAGTTAAATGACATTTGGGCAACTCAAGGGAGATGAAATTTGCCAAAGGCAGGAAATGCCGAGGCTCTTGGAAGGAAGGGTTCAGACAACTTCTGGATGTGGATCTGTGCCATGATTTGCAATGTCCATGAACAGCTCACTGAAGGGAAGTGTTCACATGCACTGTAAACAAAACAGAATAACTGCATCCAGTGGGTCCAGTGGGTCCTCCCAGGCAGTTTATGGACTGAATGACTTCAAACTGGCAGAGCCCATTACGATGTGCTAGGAACAATTTTGCATCTCCAGAGGGAGATGGACAAGCTGCATCGAGATTTTTGGACAGTGGGATTTATCAGAAAATGCAGATCTACAAAATAGAAATCTAATATGAAAATGCACCAGAACTGGTCAACTTCTGTGGGAAATCTTTCTGGAGGACAAAATGAAACAGAGAATTAAGGAGTTGGGTTTTTTTTTGTCAGAATGAAAGAGTGTGAGAGCATGTGTGTTATTCCTTGCTCTTGTCCAACATCATGATTATTCTTTGAAGCAAGACTCAAATCCTACTTTTCCTTCATTAGTGTCCTGCCTAATGTGCTATCAAGCTGATGTCTGGGACCTCTAAATACTTAGAAGTAAATTATCTAACAGCAGATGACATTAAATTCTTCCCCAATATGGCAAAGTTGGCAAAATTTGCACCCATTCCCCATGAGAAATTAGGGATCCATATTCAAGTTTCTGCTCTGCTTGCGTCAGGGGTATGAATATGTCTGCCTCTCAAGTCAGGCAAGTGCTCTGATTATCACTGGCCTTCTGGGTTTGGTATGCAAATTAATACATCGATCTTTTGCATTTGAATACTTGAAGTGTTGAACATTTTTTGCAATGAGAAAATCAATGAGAAAGTCTTTCAGTGCATCATCTGACCCTACCAACCAGACAGAGTCAGCAATATATTACTGTCCAGCTTGGTGCATTAAACCAGGGTGCATTTTCCCTGAAGATCCAGCAGATTCAGCACAGTAAGAGGTCACTGCTGCCATAGTTACCCTCAGTAACACAGTTCTCTAGCTGGGGCCAGTTCAGCTCCGTGCTTTCTGTGTTTTTAAGGCTCATGGCTGCTGTGGCTGTACTGGAATAAGCAAAGGCAGGGACTGGATACACGTAAGGCTATGCTTGTTTCTTGTGCCCTCATGCAAAAACTTGGGCAAATTGGGTTTGTGCAGAAGACCATAAAGGTTTGGGAGGAAAGAAAAATCCCATATTCAGGCTGCTAACTGGAAGGAATTGCATAAATATTTTCTGATCACTATCTGAGTTGATGGATTGTAATACTAAAACCAATGCATGAATACACTAGAAAAGAATCCCAACTGGAGATTTAAACAACAGTAAATCCTCATAGAGCATACACACTGAAACATCATTTGTGATGATACACAGCAGCATCCCTAGTGTCAGCGTCAGAGGCTGAAGTGTTCCACAAAGGGGTAAAGCAGCTGTTCTATTTGTCTACTCTTCATGTAAGCTTCTCTAATTTTCTGTGCCCCATCTTCTGTAAAAGAACTGTGCTCACCTAGGTGACCCAAAAGCCAAGCTGTTTTTTTCAGGCATTGCTCAGTGGATCTGACTTCAAAAGGCACCAAAGTAGCTCATTTAGGGAAAGACAGATGGGAAAGTGCATGTATTCCTCACTTACCTGAGTTTTGCCAAAGCTTGTCTTCTGTTCAAAAATAACAGATTCTGCACATTAATCTAAATAAAATAGATTTCCCACCTTCTATCTTAATGTCAGTCTAGAATTTTATCAGGAAAACATGTGCTGAAATTTTAATGGAAAGGGTAATGCCAAGGAAGCGCAATGGGGATGAATATACTGAAACCTAGCAATAAAATACTTCAAACCCAGATGCTTATATGACAAATTGAGATGTATTTGTTATCTTTTGCCTACTCAGAAGCAGTTTGCCCATACTTCATACAACTCCTGTATACAGCTTTCTGTTGCAGTGCTGGGTAGTTTACCTGGCCTGTGTGTAGAAACTGAACAGATTTTAGCCTGTGGTGCAAGGATAGAGGCAAACCCACTTAGACAGGACAAAGAAGATATGGTTGTCAGCTAAATCACAGGCTGTTAATAGAGAAATGTTTCATGTGCCTCCTCACTGCCACTGTGCTGTAACTTCATCCCTTTAGGGCACTTCTTTCTAAAAAGCTCTCAAAACCACAATTCTTCAGCTTTTCCTTATGCTACAGTTGTTCAGCTCTTGCTCAGACTTAAATCAGTTGGCAAGCAAGAAACAAAACATAAACCATCCATCTGGATTAGTGTGCTCAACATGATGCAAACTGAGAACGTTTATTCACTCAGCTACCTGATGTAGTGACAGAGCTGTGACAGGAGAGAGCCCTGGGCTCCTCATTCTATACCAAGCTGTCCTTGAAAGAGTCAACATAACTTATAAAAACCACAATGAAAGTATTTTGTAAAGCAACGTGATGAAGCCATTATAACATGATTATAACAAAGGAAGGACAGCCACATCGTGCAGAAACACCTTTAGCTCCTCAAATGGAGACAGCAGGAGGGAAATGCTGCAAAGGGCTCAATCCACAGGGCTGATTCCATATCTACTGTCAGATACTTGGGAGACAGTCTCAGGAGGGAAAACGGAGTTTCATAAAAGTTTAAAAGAGAGAGGCATCAGTATAACAGTGCAAACCCTCTGACCACCCTCAGAAGCTGTCAGGTTCTCTGGGCTGTGCTCCCCATCCTAAACATGCCAATGACATGTCCTTAGCAGACATTACACTACTGCTTCTCTCACACATCTGATATTTCTGGAACAGCCCTTCTGGGGGAGTTTCTGACACAAAGCTGACTTTTGTAGAAGCGTGACTTATTCCCAGGGGGAGGGCTGGATCCCCTTCCTACCTATGAGCCCCCCTACATATGGAGCACAGCACGGCCAGCACGCTCCTGACAAGCCTGAGCAGGGCTGGCTGTGCCACAGGGCTGTGCAACAACCTCATTCCCTGCAATACTCCTAGATGCCCTATTCTGCAGATGCAATCTCTCCCCAAATGCTAATGTTGAAAAGGAAAGAGTTACAGAGTCATCACAGTGAAAAGAGAGATAATCCCAAGTGCAGCAGTTCTAGTCCTTGCCAGCCACACAAAACTTAACCCTGTGTGCTTGAACACTCACCTGCACGTCTGGTTCACATCCTGCTCACCAGTTCTTATTACACACATCTACAACACTTTATTTTTCACAGACTGTGCCAAGGTATTAAAAACTGGGAAAAATATTTCTAATGACTTTTTTTTTTTAAAGCAGCATAGGCTGACTTCCAGTACTGAAGTCCCAATAGCTACTACTGCACATCTTACATAAAACCATAGCATTGTGCACTTTTCATCACTAAATCATGTTTTTCTGACCTACTCAAACATACACTGCCTCTGGGTGCTCTGTCAGGTGTATGGATCGGAAGGACTTCAAATATAGTTTTCTGCTTATTTCAATAAACTTACCAAAGTAATATTTCACAAGTTTTCGTAATTCTGCTAAATAATCGAATAAATGAGAATTACACAGGTGACATTTGTTTCATCTATGTAGTTGGAAGGAGTTTTCATGGAAACTCCAAGGGTAATGCAGTTATTAAAAGATTAATTAATAATTTTATTTTTCCCAGTACATATTACAAATCTTTAACAAAACCCACTTAGGGAATCCTGGAATTTTAACATGGTTTACCCTAAAGTGCCTGTCTATTTACCAACTTTAGAATTACAGAAATAGAATTTAATTGGCAAGATATATTTAAAATTTTTTCACTAAGTTTAAATGTTCATAGATACTTCTATTTTTCATAAAGAATTAACTCCCAAATGGTTACATTTTTACATTCATAGACACCTGTAATAAAGAGTTCAAGAATTCTGTGTCCTGGTTGTATATTTAAAATTCCCAGCTAACACGCAGGAGAGAGACTGCTAGGAATGCTTACAGATGTCTGATTTTACAAGGTCTGGGGTTGTTGTTTTCTTTTTTTTTTTTTTCCTTGCTAAAGTGCTTTACTCTACTGTTATTTATTGTTTATGGAAGTTGTTTGTCATTTAGGACATGAAGTGACCACTCCCTCAAAAGAAAGAATCAAGTTACAATCCATTATTTCATTTTTTGATTGTTTTTCTTTGTAATAGGTGGGAAAGTGGATCCAGGATAAAAGTCCTGCCCAAGACAAAACTCCACACTGAAGACTCCAATTATCTATAAATCACTTGAATTTCCTGCAGAGAAAGAGAAAAAGGAGGAAAGAGCGAGACAGACAGAAAAACAGAGACAGAGGATATGCCAAGGGAAACATTTGATACCTGTCCTAAACCAAAATTTTCTCAAAAGCAACCAGAAGTTACCTGATATCCAAGCTTAGAAGAAACACATTGCTGTTGTTTTTGGCTTAATATTGAAATGAAATAACTTTCTTTTAATTGTTCCATTAGTATAAAATGTGTAACATTTTAGATCTGAGATGATGGAATTATGTATTGATTTATTAAAGGTCACTGTACATTCTCACAGAAAGAAAGCTATGATTGCTGATGACTGCTGTCCTTTTCAAAGGTTTTTAGAAACAATTCTCCAGTTTTAGAACAGAGAAATGCACGTACATTTGTGATGCAAACTGGCTGTGATACTACTCCCAAGTATTTCCCACGAAATCCTCCTGAAGCACAGCTCACACTGAAACCAGCAATGAACAGAATTCATGCCAAATACTCTTTGCACAGTATGATTGCTCCCGAGGTGTAGCACTACACAGCATCCAATAATTGCATTCCTTACTTATTTCACTATTTAAAAAGAATTTATGAGCAAGAAACCATATGCATTTTTAGATTTGCATACTGCAGTTTGCATTAAAATGCAATGAAATTTAAAATAGTTGACTTTCCTCTGAAACATTCTTCTAGAACAAGGAATTGCTGTAACAAATTAGAACACAAATTAATTTTGGCACTCACTAAAAAAAAGAGAAAAGATGAAAAGCTTTTAAAGTGATGATATGGAAGAAAAAAATTACACTACATCGGCCAAAATGAGTCTCCTATCAGCATTAAAGCTCCTGAAGTTGTATTTCCAGAAGATAAAAATGTTATCACCTTTTTCCAGTGCTGATGTGCTTATTTTCCTATTAAGTTACTTGGTAATTAGAAACAAAGTCTGACACATTGTAATCTGTTTATACAATAGATCTGAAACCTCTCCAAGAGAAATTAAAACATTCTTTAAAGATACTGAAGATGCAAAGATTAAAAATATAAAAACGAATTTTAAAATGCAAAATGCATTTACAAACAAATGACTGTTTTCAAAGCCCATTTTAATCAACAAAACCAATTTAGTCTCATAAAACACCACAGAAACCCAGCAGATTTTTCTACATTTCTACAGTGGATCTGTTTTTAACCCTCTCTTTATGAAAATCACTCTTTAAAGGTTTGTAGGAAAACATGCCCTCTCACAATACTGTTCAAGGGTGCCTTCAAGAATCACGGAAGTTCATGGAGACCTGTTCCAGTGCTATAACAACCTGGTAGTATTAAGAGTCCTCCAGGAAATGTAAAAGAGTCCCTTGGGTACACAGGGTAATTCAAGAAAGAAAACGTTTTTATTTTCTGATTGAGATACTCAGGTATGTATAGTAATGTCCTCTGAAGTACATGAAAAGCAACCAAAACATACCCGAGAACTACTGATTTTGCACTGAAAATAAACCCCAACGGCTCTGTAGAAAACAGTACATTTACAGAGAAGTGGCAAAGCCAGATCTAATTTGCTTTCTATTATCCTGTGGTTTTTCAGATGATTACAGGGCTAAAAATCTTTTTCCTTTATTACAGATCCAAGGCAGTCTTTTAGCATTTGTCTTTTTATATCTGCACTCACATTGGGTAGGGCAGAATGAAACTGATTTTAAGCAAAATCCCTCCTTTGGAGAGAAAACCATGAATTCTCTGCCAGAACAAACGAACACAACTTACCTTGGTGTATTTGATTTCAAGGTTGAGAGTGGGAGAAGGCAGCAGATGCAGAGATGCCATCAGAGCTGCAGGATCTGCCTTCACCTCCCCTGGCATCTCAATTTTACTGGAAGTCATAGTCTTGGGGGGGTTTTATAACACCACCGAGCCCCCCGCTCTGCCCTGATGCTGTGTTGTGTTTTGGGTTGGTCCCCCCCCTCCAAAGCCCAGCGCTGAAGATGTTGCTCTCCTCCTCTGTATATAGGCAGGTGTCAAGCCGGGTCTCTTCTTATTGGACATGGGGGCAGAGGCAGGGGGGCAGGTCCATCCTACCTAGGGCGAGAGCGGCACAGCCCCGCTCACTGCGGCGCAGCCTCCCCGGGCCCCCCCGGCGCCGCGCCCGGCCCGTCCCGACCGGGGGATTCCCGGCACCCCGTGGGAGCCCGGAGCTGCCGGGCGCGGCTCGCTGCCCGCCGCCCGAGGAGCGGAACCGGGGAACGGCCAAGGGGGGAGCGGAGTACCGGGACCGTCGTGTTCCCCCTCGGCTCCCCGGGGTCGGGCGGGGAGGCGCCGCGGCCGGGAGAGGCGAGTCCCGGCTCCGGCCCCGCCCGGGGCATCCCGCGGGGAGCCCCGGCTCGACACAGGCTGGGGATCCCCGGCCGCGGCGGGGTAGTGGCGGAGGGGGAGACACCGGGCTGCACTGGAGAACCCCTGCCGGGCCGAGGTGACCGGGACACGGTGCCCCGGACCGGCGGCTGCGCTCGGGCGCGGAGCCGACGGGGCAGGGCGGGCGACCCCACGCGGGACCCGGGGAGGCGCGGAGAGGGCACGGGCAGGGCTCAGCCTGAGCGGCAGCGTGTCCGTGCCCGCTCCCCGTCCGGCCGCCGCCGCCCGCTGCTGTCCCGGGCTGCCCGCCCTGCCGGCCGGGGGCTCCGTGCCTCACCTGGCGGCCGCGCGCCCGCCCTGCCCCGCTCCGCTCCCCCCGCCCCGGGCGTCCCCCGGCAGCCGTGCCCGCAGCGCGGCCGCTGCTCCCCGGGCCGACCCTCTTTCCCTTCGGCGGCGGTGCCGGCGGCGCGGCTGCTCCCCGCCGTGCCCCGGTGCCGAGCGGCCCCGCGCGGGCCCCACCTGCCGCCGCCACAGCGCCATCGCCGGCCGCCTGCTGCCCCCTGCCGGCCGCCACAGAGCGCGCGGCGAGCGGCGCCTCACGGGCAGGGCAGGCCCGGCCCGGCGCGGCCGCGCTTTTCCTGAAAGTTCTCTGCGAAAGGAAGGGGCTTAAAGGGCAGAGTAATTTGTTGAACAAAAAGCCACCTGATGCCAGATGTTAGTTTTGGGGGGCACTCTTAGCGGGAGGCCGGGTCGTTCAAGGGAAGAGGCTGGGCAGTGCCGTACAGCCGGTCACTGGGAAGGCAGCGGCCAAACGGAGCCACATCCAAGAGCTGAGGGGCGTCAGACATTTATTGTCAAAGCCCTACACCCTCCCTGGTCACACCTTGTAGGCAGAAAACATAGAAAGCTCAGGCCGTTTTCATTACTTTAGGCAAAATCAGTGAAGTTCTGCTTACTGATGCAAAAACTCCCAATGTTTTGAACCTGATCAGATGTCATGTTTTTAAGTTATCACATACCAGATAGATGAACAAAGAAAGGACACCAAAGCTTACAGCTGTCTAAAGCTGGCAAAACAAAGCAACAAAAATACACCACACGACCTTTTCATTGATACAGTCAAAAATAAACAATGAGATCTGGCCATATTTTGATTTTGTAACACTATTTGTTTGTTGATGCCCTTTATATCCCTCATCTACATTTGACAAATTTGCAGACAATTCAGAAGATTGTCCGAGCATTCTCTGGATGTTTGTATAGGAGCGTGGAACAAAGATTGCTTGTTCCATGACAGGTAGCACAAGGTAGAGAGTGCCAGTTAAGTAATTTCAGGGTTAACATCTCTATTTCTGTAAATTTCCATCTCACTAATGAAGAAGACTGCAGATTTTGCTTTCTCTCATTTTCAGTCCTTTTTTTTTTTTTGACCTGACAGAGGAAATGGATTCATAATATTCTGCTGTAATGTGACATGCAGAGCTGTCAAACTGTGACACTTGGGATGAGTGAGACATTTAAACGTCAGAAATTCAATTTTTAATGGCACACTGGCAACACAGACCTAACACTTCATCACAAGGATGACACCTTCTAAAAGCCATTTTAAAATAAATCAGAGTGGGGATGTGCTCCTTCAAAAAAAAAAGAATGCATTTAAACAAGTTTCAGGAATGAGGAAACTGTATGACAGTTTCATTATTAGATCAATAAAATTCAGGAGATTTTGGTGAGAAGGGATTCCAGTGTGTGTGGAGATGCAGCTCAAACCCACACAATCTGGAGCTGCTTCAGCGACCTTCATCCACTTCTTGCTGTACAAACCACATTCCTCTCACATCTCAAAGCAATTCATTTTGCCAAAGCCCATTGAGAGAGACATTTAGCTGAAGGGCTTGTTGGCATTCCCAGATGGAGAATGGGACTGCACTTACCACTCCAGGGGCTCCTGGTGTGCAGCCACATGTCCTGTTGCTCTTCCAGACGGCGAGGGAATGACTGGAGTTCCTCTTCCACCACCTGGGAAGACACCAATGCCTCAGCCCCTGCTGCCCAGGCCAAGGTGGGCTCTCACCAAGGACAAGAGCAGCTCTGCCAAGCAGAGTGAGGAATGAGATCTCAGAGATTCTGGGGACACTGATGGACCCAGCCTGGGGAGCTGCCCCCAGGCTTCAGCACCACACTGGTTATAACAGCAAATCGAGGCATGGCTTCAAAACATGCAAGCAAATGTTTAATAAATAATTTACTCTGGAAGGGATTGCCTTGGACATTAGGACAATAACTCAGTAAAAACAATTAATATGGAAGGAAATTAATTAATTTGTGAGAGAAAAAATGAATAAAAAAAAAAGAAAATAACAGAAAAAATACTCAGGATTCAGTCCAATGGTCCCTAAATACCTCCATACAACAGAAAACTACTTATTGCAGTGCTGTAGTTTCTAGTTTGGTTTTTGGGGTTTTTGTGTGTGTGTGTGTCTGGATGGTTTGGGTTTGGTTTTTTTTTTGGTAAATTTGCAAAACTAAATCAACTGTCAATTAAGTCAGACTGGCTTATTTTCTCTCACATGATTGGGTTTTAATTAAAATTTTACTTAGACAGCAAATCAGAAAACAAATATGTTCTCTTTCAGCTTGCAATGACAAAGTCTTCACACTTTGAAATGAAATGGTTGTCAATAAAGTGAAGAACAACCAAGTGACTGTTTCTTGCTTCAGTCTTAGAATTTAAGCTAGTATACAGCCAACATCAAAATCGTTCCTGGAGGGTTTTTTTTTTCTATTTGGAGCAATCTGAATGTATAACTTGAAGATAGACATTTGTTACATATTGAAGCCTCAATTTTTGCACCCATCCCCAGCAGCTGGTATTATTTATAGATAAGGATATAGACTTGGCTTAGGCAAACCCCATCTGATGGGAACAGGACCTGTGGTGGCCAGACAGAGTGCAAAAGACAAAGTTTCAATGTTGAAGACAATACAGATGTAATTAAGGCATTCCTGGGTTTCTCAGTCACAGTACTGATACTTTTCTGCTCTGTGTTACTGTGTACCTGTTGTCTAAAGGAAATTATAAAACTACAGGATGAGGTGAAACTCTTAGTATCTCAAACCATCTTTTGGGCAGTTTAGCTGTGCCCAAGCACACAGGGACACACCACTGAAATGGGCAGTGGATGCAGCAATTCCAACAAGGCTCCAAAGCAAGAGCTCTTCGTTCTGCTACTTCTAATCAGAACATTTCTTATGCTCCTGAGCTCCAGAAAGCGCTGTCACACACAGGAACTGAGTCACATCACTCTATCAGACACTTCCAATGATTCCTCTCAAGATCAACTGCAAAATCTACCCCAGAATTATTTCAATATGACCCATAAGTTCTTTTATATATAACTTTTTCTCTCAGCTGTTCCACTACCATTTAGCAAGGATATTCCTGGTTCCTCATACAAATTCAGTATTGATTGAGAGATCCCACTCCTCTGTACCCTTTGCCTCCTGCTTCAGTAAATCTCTCTTCCTGTTTTTTGTGTGCTTTATAAATTGCTTTTGGAAGAAAAGTAGAGATTGAATAAAAACTTCCCCTAAGTTATTTTTCAGCTCAGACTTCCACTTAGGAAATCTGAACTTCATTTTCTGATCTATACATTAAAGCTTCAACCTCAGGTGTTCTATTTTAATTGCCTGCTATTTTCATTACCAACCATGAGGGCAGCAAATGCTCTTCAGGAGATACTTGTATTTTAATTTATCTGCAAACATAAATCACACATTATAGCACTTTTTTCCTCTAGGTTAATTGAATCAATTCTCTAAATGTCTCTGTGCCTGACCATTGCAAAAGACTCACTGGTTGAAATCTCTTTAAGAATTATGGCCCTTGAGCTGTGTGCAGGATGGGAGCAGTCCTTGCTCCAGACAAAGCTATATTAGACACAGAAAGCAAAGATATTGTTATACACCTAAGCAAAATGACCTGTGAAGCAACACCCACAATGCTGTGAGAAGTCTCTAAAATATTATTTCAGAATTTTTCATGTATCTCAGTGAATAAATTCTTTTAAAATTATAAATCTTATTAATAATTGAGTCTGGATATATCTTAAGTTATAAACAGAATGAAATATATTTTTACTTTCCTTATTTCTACATTACCTCTAACGCCAGAACAAAAATGCTGGTATCAAGAGCAACCATTTTATTACTGAATATTCAAAAATGTCTAATGAAGAAAATTTGATTAAACACTTTTCTTACTAAAAATTAGCCAAATGGATCATTTTTAGTAAAATGAGTCAAGCAGTTCAGCTTTTTTACCTGTCATATTGGCCTTTTTATATCCAGTAGAACTGTTAAATGCTGGCAAAATTAACAATTGGTAAATTTACAAAAATTTGGAAAAGGAAGAGGCCTAAAGGGCAGAATAATTTCTTCAAGCAACAGAGATCTACATACAGTTGGTAACTTTAGCAGTTGTTGGTAAATTTAGTCCAAAACTGAAATGCAAATTTAAGGATTTAAGCAAGCTTCAATAATTCATAATTCAGTGAGGGTGATAAAGCAGAAAATGCTTTAAAAAGTTCAATGTTGGACTCACTTTATAAGTGGGTCAGTTTTAAAAATTAGCATTTTAGTTTAAGCCAGCAGCTGAACAGTCACCTATCCCTCACTGGCCAGAGTGACCTCAGCAGTGCTGCAAAGAGCCTGTGCTGGTAACTGGGAACTGACAGGGAACATGTTCTTGGCTGTAGGGATTTTATTCTGAATCTGAATATATAAAAAAAACCTTTGTTTTGAATTTCTCTTCAATTTACCTGTTGAAATTTATTATTTGTAAAACACATCGAGCCTCAAATGGATTGACCTTCTGCTAATGTATATCACCTAATGAATGGATGCAATTAACTAATTCATACTGGAATATTGCACTTTCCAGCTCACATTCATCATCACTAAATGTGTGATCTAGTTTGCAAGTTTAAATTTTTTATTATTACCCTTTAAACTAAAGAAATAAGTCTTGTATTTAATTACCTGAACTTACATATTCAATTAATAGCTTCATTACCTTAATGAACATAGATACCATGCAGAAGTAACAAAAGATTGCTGCTGGGTCTGCTCCCAAGTACACCCTATAAAGGGTCAGCTATGAAACTCAGAACACCTTTTTTTTTTATTAAAAGGCCTTGATTGTGGAATTTCAAAGGAATTGGGCCTGGCAATCTAATATTCTTATACAGGGGCCAGAGATAAATGTATCATCTATGTTCTAAACATTTAATACATAAAACGAATCCCAGAAGCAAAACTTGGATCTAAGGATTTAAGCAATAAAATATGGATAATTCTGAATTAGAGGGCATTAAAAGAAAGAAAACCAGGCAGACTGACAACTCACCTACTAAAGGATGAGGGATGAGTGGAACATGGAGTGAAACAAACAAATGCTCTCATTGTAGGAGAGAGGGGACAAAGCACTGGGATCAGCAGCTCTTACAGAATATTCATCTCCAACAGGGGGCCAGGTTGTGGCTGGGTGGCTTCCTTGGAGGCCCAGGTAGAGTGGGACACAGGTGAAAGTAGGTGGGCTGGTGAGTCAGGTACAGGAAACACTGTCACTTTCCCAGTGGAAATCAGCTTTTAGAACCATGAATCAACTCTCCTAGTTAGCTCCCTGTACTTGCCAAATGCACAACTTTGCTTTTGTGTGTCAGTAGAGTCAAATGTGTCATTATCTTTGGCTTTCATGCTACATTCCTTTTATCAGTTAGGCAGGCTCAGATCTCCTCCTCTTCACAACCCTCCAAAGTAGCCTTAATAAGTCTCAGGGCTGCTACAGGGAACCTGTGCCCTGTAGAATGATGAAAGGTTTTGATAAAGTGTCCCATTCTGGTTAAGAAAACACAGGATTCAGATCCCTGCAATATACTTGGATATACTGGATCCACTGGATATACTTTTGAGGCTTTCTTCATGCTGCATTAATATATTTAGCAAGATACCTTTTGTTTTTAATAGCAAAGCTATATGAGAAAAGGGAATACGTAGGAAAAAAGAGCAGAGAATTGGCTTAAACAAGGCATCCTTCTGTACTAAATTGATCTATGCTTTAAAAGCAAAATTCTTTTCATACTGCAACAGTCTTTCTCTGGATGCATTCAGAAAGTAAGGCTTGCCCATACCATCACCTACCAGCTAAGCTCCTCCTAGGGCTGGGAAGGCAGCACAGCCAGTGCAGCTGATGAGTGGTGCACGTAAGCATCTGTCCAGCATTGCCCTGACACTTCCACGGGGTGCCAGCACTGACAGCCCTGTCACAGGGCCCTCTGCAATGGAATGTTATCTGTGCCCCTCTGTGCCAGCACGGCTGCTGAGAGATTAAACTGGCTCAGAAACGCTCAGGCAAGACCTGTGTTAAACATACACAAGCTTTGAAATTTACTATCATCAGTTATACAACAGTACATATCATATGTGTGTGCAGCACCATCAGTTATACACTGAGGCCCAATGGTGTGCCCAGCCAGTCAAGAACAAAGCAAAATCCTGGGTCCTGCTTTGGAGAAAGTCCAGGTTAGTTCTCCCTGAAATCAGTGTCAGCAACAGCAGACATATACAGGCCTTAAAGATTATGAGCAAAAAGGCTGAAGTTCACATATGTGGTAAGGGATTAATCTCATATTGATGATACAGACAGAAATGTTTTATCTCGACACTGAGATCACAGAGAACAAAGAACAAATTCTCCAGCAGTCCCCTTGTGTGCCATGCCCCTTCTCCAAGGTGGACTTAGCTAAACCTGAGCTGCCCATTGCAAATATTTCTCACCTTGAGCACTTTTTCACCAGGGACAGCAGAGACAGAGGGGTGATCAGGAAATAAAATAAATAAAGAAATAGAGGGTTTATGTACTAGAACACTTAGAATGCTGAATTACAGTGTGTTCAGATCTTCCTCACCTGAATTTTTTCTTTGACTTCCCCAGCAGGAGAACCAATCTGTAAAACAGAGAATGCCCCTTATATACCATGCAGCAGATTCTGTGTGAAGATTAAGATATAAATTAGGCAATGGCATTTGACCAGGGACCTGAATTAGAGGTACACAGTCAGAGTTAGTCTAATTCAACTAAAATCAGCAGACTTTAAAATAATTTGGCCCATATTATTACAATACAAAAAATATATGGTGTATTTACAACCTTGGTCTCTCCAGCTGTGTTGGTTTAGGTTTTATTACATCAGTAATAACAATTTATGTGATACTCTGAATAATGTGCTATTAAAAATTCAGTACACTATATATTGTTACCCGTGGGATTTAAACTGTGGGAGCTATGTGCATTATTCTCTACTTTGCTATTTCTATAGGAGTGAAGATTACTATAAAAATGGTTAGGTTATATACATCATGTGAATTCCTGCTCTGCTTGAATCCAGGTGAAGAGAAGAAATAGCTGAGCCAGACTGCCTCAGGGGTAAGGGTCCCAAGAGTCTTAGTCTTGCAATCTAAGGTTACACTGATCCCACATTCAAGCATGAAAATAATATCAATGTGCTTTTTGATGTCTTTAAAGGATGCCAGCAGATTTGTGAGGCATAACCTCCCCTAACAGAATCCATTTGATGCTTCTACAGAGCACCAGCTTTATCTGCGTGTCTATTGATTTTACTTTTTACAGCAGTTCATCTAATTTTCCTGGCACAGAAGTCACACTGACAGTTTTGTAGCTCCTACAATCACCTTTGAAGGACTCTCCTGAAGCACCAGCAGATCACTGGTACATTTCCTATGGTGTGTTTTGCTGACATTAGGATCAGGATCAGCAGAAAACCAATCCACTGGCACTAGCACTTGAGAAGCTGAGCATTTTAACCCCGTGGTGGAAATACTGCACAGCTCCAGCAATTAGTTACTAGTTAGTTTATCAACTTCTCTTGAAGTGCTTCCTGATGACAATTTATTTTAGAACAGTTGCTCACACTCAGCCCACCAAATCTAGCAAGGCAAATAATTCTTTTAGCTGTGGACACAGCCATGTTGAATGCTTCTTCTGTGCTTTCATCCTCCATAGCTTTACTTAGAGTCTCACAGGACTCCTCTGGTAATGGAATTTGAAAACATTTAGAATGTCACTTTCACATTCTTGGCAAAACCTTAAAATTTTTTGTGACCTTTCTTGTGGTTCTACATTTAATATGTATGCTCCTTACTTACTTATATAACTTCCATTTTTGGAAGATGTCTTCATTTTCTTCCCTCGGATGACACACTTTCAATATTTATGGGTGGCACTGCTGGTATCCTTATCATTCTGACTGGGAGCAGAAGAAAACAGTAATCACAGTGCATTTTCTTTCCCTTCTTCAACCAGATGTTCCATTCCATACAACTAAAAGGCAGTAAAACAGAGAATTAATCAAATAGATAGTAATTAAAACCAAAGCTTTCATGGTGTTTTTATTTACATGTGTCTTTCTTAAAATGCTACATACATATTTTTTTAGATTTGGTAAATATCATAGAGTCTCTTTCTGAGAAGAGAGATCCTTCTTAGAAAAGAAGAAACTGAATTCAGGTAAGAAAAGATAAGAAAAGAAGAAACTGAATTCAAATGTTCTGAGCTTCCCCCTTTTCTCTTTGAAAAGTGAGGCAGTGGTTTTAAATTGCCACATAGTGGAAGGATTTACCAAGGGAGCAGCCATCCCCTGTGTATTCTGTTTTTCAATACTTTCTTAGAGCACCTGCTTGAATCTCATTATAAGAGCTGAGGACAACCTTCGGTCTAACTTAGCATCCCATTATTAATGGAATTAAATCATATGATTTTTATAAGGTATTGAAGAAAATCTGATAGATCAAATGTGAAATAGATATTTTTGTGCCAGTCCTCCACCCAGCAAAGACAGAAAATTCATATAAGGAAGTCAACATGATCTGAACAAATGAGTATGAATTTTTGTCTCCGACATGCCACTACCCCACTATTATTTGAAAAATAACATTAATGTCTTCATACCTACTATAAGACCAAACTCAGAGGTATCTACATACTACTAGGTCAGCAAGACTTGCATCTGCATAAGAGAAAGAATCACTATGGACAAATAACTAAAAATTGCTTCCATAAACATGTTTCTTTATTTATTTATCATTTTCCTGAAAGAGAGGAAGTAGTTTATCTCATTCCTGCTGTAATGAATATCCTCCCAAGCATCCTCCCTCAGTTCTAATGTACACATTATCCTGAAAGAACTCTCTCACAGACATAACAAACATACACTCTAGCCCGCTGTGATAATTAAGGTCCTGAGTAATATGTTTGTTTCTCGGTGGTGTGGAGTAAATGCTTTCAAGCTGCCATTCACAGGCTATTTTCAGGGGCTCCCCAGAGGCGGGCCCAGCTGTTTGTGCCACAGGCAGGACCTGTGGAGCAGGACTGGAGCTGTCCTGCAGCAGTGTCACCGCCTCTGCACGGGTGTCCCGGCTCAGGCAGCACCAGCTCGGATGCTGCCATCTGCTGCTGCATCAGCTCCGTGCTGCTCACAGGGCAGCGCCTCCAGAACCACCTGAGGACACACTGCTGTTTGGGTGCAGAGGTAGAGAAAGGTGAGTAAAAGGACACAGAAAAGCAGTTAAGGATGAAAACTGGGTGGTGGGGAGAACTGGAGGGCTAAGAGATGAAGCCGGTGGTGGTAGGTGCTGCAGGGAACACCCATCAGGACCTAGCTGCAGGCTAGGAGGAACACTGATGGGATAACAAGTGGCACATTTCCCTAAGCCTGTAAGGCTCTGCCCTGTTTAGGACAGATCCAAACCTCAGCTGCACTGAGCAGCTACAATACATGCCAAAATAATCTACCAGAACTGGGCTGAGGTTCTGGTGTCAAGTCAAACAGCAGAAAATAGTTGTAAATCAGACAGTGTCAAGTCTGTATCACATCTGATAAAAATGTTCAAGATGCTGAAGAAATAAAGGTGTCATATATTTCTCTAGGAAGTGCAGTTCTTTGAGATATTTGGCCACTTCAAGTCTTAAGATCGTGGGAAATAATATTATAATGCTCTACATTATAGCACCCATGCACTTTTAAGCTAAACATACAGGAAATATATAGTAACTCAGTGCTTCACTTCCCTGTTCTGCCTTGTAGGGAGCCACTGGACCAAAGCAGATTTCATTAAATGTTCTTCATTTATTCTGCCTCATTGCTCTTTTGTAAACAGGGAAGTTCACTAGAGAGCAAGGCATTTAGTCCAAAAAGAGTATTGTGAGTGAATATGCAAATTCAACACACACCACCAAGGTAAGACTCCTCATTAGCCACCGAAATGTCTCAGAAGTTAAGGGCTTTTGTGTGCAGGGTACAGCACAGCATTCTCCCAAGCATTTGCTCTCTTTACAACTTCCCCTTGAAAAACTCTTTGACAACCAACAGTAGCATGGTTTAAATCCCAATCTAGGTCAGAGAGAAATTTGCAACTACATATTCGTTCCTTACTTTGTGGTTTATATTTTTGCCTTTCTTTTTGACCAGGATGATAGAAACAACATTTTATTAATTCTTAGTAGGATTAAAAAAAAAAGTAACATAGGAAAGGTAATTATGAATCCATTCTGTAAGAAAAAAAAAAATCTGATTGTGAACTTACTGGTATTATCTAACCAGTATAAATAGAAGTGCACTCAGAGAAGGCATAGAATGACAAACCCATGATGAATTGTTAGGGCATGTTGAGTTGGTTCTGTCAATGCCTGCAGTCAGATGATTTCACTGGCTGTACAAGATGAAATCTCATATTTCAATGTTTAAGTAAAAGTGTCAAAGTTCAGCTGGAGCAGGGACGAATACAGAACAAATTTTGTGTGTATTTGTAACTAGGGCACCCGAGCAATAGAGGAAGCCAAAATGAGCCGGAAAAACAAAAGGAGTTTAAAGGAGAAATTTTCCTTGAAGAACAGCCTGGTTAAAGAAGCCTTGTCAGAGTTCCTGGGAACTTTTCTACTGATAGTAAGTGTCAGCTGCTTTCTTTTCTTCCTACTAATCTAATGTTGGACAGTGCTTGTAAGGGGACATGTACGTTTTCCTTGCACTGTGCCAGCAGTGAGTTACAGCCTGAGCATGCACAGCCTGAGTGAATTGCTCCTCTGACGGTAAGTTTGTAATTCCTTTCTTCACCCCATGTAATTATCACTGCCTATAAAAACCAGATTGTTCTATGTACTACAATTGTCTGATTGGCATTAGATTTCATCTAGGAGTGGAATTTCAGTGAAGGAGCATGCTCTGAACAATCCAGATATGCACAGTGAATGTTGTTAATACTCTCCTGTTTTTTAAAATCTCAGTGGTTCATTTTATGCACAGATTCTGTTTACATTAACAAACATATTGTACTGCATGTTTAGAAAATTTTAGTTGAGTTGTTTTCCTGTGTAATATAGAAATTTAGCTTTATGATTTGTCGTGAATTTACTGTGAGTTGCATTGCCAAACCTTCAGAGGTTTTGTAAGTTTAAAATTTTTTGCTTTGTTTTTAACTGTACTACATGAATTATACATATATTGCTTGGTCCTATAGTACTGCTACAACTTAGATAAATAACCTAAAGTTCCCATTTTTTTTAACCCCAGATTTTTTTATTTTTTTTTTTACCTAATCTTTTGTGCAGTTTTTCTCTGCATTTTGCACTGGAACTGTGACTCACCAGGGGAGAGAGCAGGCTGTGTAGCAGAGCTAGAAGTCAAACAACTAGACTATTTATGCCAAACTTTCTTTCTTTCTTTCTCCTTTTAGTCTGGGCAAAGCAGTCTTGCTTATTGCTAAATATTTCATCATAGTGAAAAAAGGAAAAAAAAAAGTAGCAGGCACAGTACTGACATAGGTTTTATAACTGTAACTATATTAGCTAAATTTCAAATAAGTCATCTAAAAATTCCAGTAGCTCATAAAATACTGGAAATTATGGTCTTTACTACAGTTCAGCCAACTAAAGTGCACCAGCACTAAAATAACATTATTCTCAAATTTAATACCATCCATAAGACGTTATTACAGTAAGGAGCACATTTAGAAGCAAGGAGCACAGAGCACTTTACAAACATTAATGAATTAAATGTCACAACACCCTGGTAAGGAGGGGAAATGTCATTATCTTCATTTTGTATATTAGCAAACCTGATTACAGGAGCCTGCACAGGAAGCCTGTGGCAGAACTCTGAATATAACCCACATCACCTGACTTCCAGTACTCTGTGCTTGCCACAAGATCCTCCCCCTCTTTCCATTAATAAAATTAAGCAAGAGAAGAAAACATATTAAAGTGCAGATTAGACAGCAAATGCTATTATTTAATATTATGCTGCACAAGGCTAGAAAGGAAATGCAAACCCAGATCCTATTTTCTAGTATATTCACCATATGAGTGCAGTAGAAAATGGTAGAAAATGTAGAAAGCTACAAAATTGTTGTTGACAATCTGAGTTTCTCATTTCTCTTACCCTTTCTAGTTTCAGTCTTGGTTTAAAGAAGAAAGAGCCTCACCTGGATTAAACTGCAGTTTTCTCAGAGCTTGCATACCTCAATCTTGTGTTTAGACTGCACATGTTAGCAGCAGTACCAAGTGTTTATTGTGAAGAAACTGCCTTTTTTGCTGTTGTCTTAAGCTGCACAGGGGGAGTTTAGGTTACACATCAGGAAAAAATTCTTCACTGAAAGAGTGATTGGGCACTAGAATCACCTGCCCAGGGAGGTGGTGGAGTCACCATCCCCGCAGGTGTCTAAAAAAAAATCTGGACATGACACTCAGTGCCATGGTTTAGTTGCTGAAGTATTGTTAGTTGATAGGTTGGACTTGATGATCTCAAAGGTCTTTTCCAATCTAGTTTGTTCAGTGATTCTATTTATTGCTGTTGCTTTTAAACTGTCAGCTAGTATTCACTTAAAGCACAGATAAATATTAAACCCTTAATTTAAATTGGAGCTAATGAAAGAGGCACTCTGGTGAGTCAGAGGACAGAAATCCTTGGAAAACAGCATGTATGCAAAAGAAGTTCTAGTACTAGGATAGTGTAAGAACTGTGTGTTAAAGCTGTTACAAAGGACAGGAGAGTTCATGGCCTACAGCACAGCTGATTCATGTCTTTGCTGAAAGCCACTTTGGGTTGCTGTGATGGGGTTTAGAAACTGTGGAGAGCACCTGTGCCAGGCAGTGAGGCTGAGCCAGCATTTCTGTTAGCCACAGGCTCTGTCTGGAAGCCAGTGCTAACTGACCACACCCAAATCTGGGACTCACTGCTGGGAGTTAGCCGGGTGAAATTCTGTCCCTCCCAATCAGCTATTTCTAAATTTTCTGGAGAATAACATCTGAGGCCACGTACTAATAGGAGCCTAAGCTACCATCTTTGGTAACTCTCAGTCTTGCAACATTGTTTTCCAAACAGGAAATCTAGAAAGTGGAATAACTCATCAGAGAAAAACCCAGCCTTCACCTCAGGGTGTGGCCTGCAATGTCGGACAGATTTGACACAACAAGCCTTGAGAAAGGCACTGGGCACAGAGTTTGGATACAATCTCCCGGTCAGCCCTACTTAGCATGCTGCACTTTGCCTTGCAGCATGGACTCAGAGCACGTAGACAAAATTCTTTCCAGGTGAAAATTTAGTAGAAGGTGAGGTCCAGAATCACAAGAAATGTGCTGAACATTAATGGCTGCTCAGTCCAGTGAATCAGACTGGAGATGTTCCAAGTAATCCCTCCTGAGAGATCCACAGGTTCTCAGGTGCTTACATTATACACCTTGATAATACAGGCACGCCCACGTGAGCCATGCTCTCTGCTTAGCAAAGCACCCGATTTTGGTAAGAAACATGAAACTCCAGGAGCCTGGAAGCATCCTGAGCTGGGAGAACACCTGCCCATTTGCACCATGGTGGCCGAGAGCCCAGCCTCAGACAGTGTCAGCCTTCTGCAGCTGGGACTGGCTCCAAGGTCTCCCTTGAGGAAGAGCTCTCTAGGGAGCTTTTAGTTCTCCATCATGTTTCCTGGTTCAGTACATTTCCTTTTGGGACTTCTGTGAGTTAATCTGGGGACAACACCTGTGTGCTAGCACAAAAGAGTCAGGAAGCCATGCTGCAGCAGATAGATGGTTTATGTGGCTTTTTAGTGAGTCTGGCTGGAACTCACCAATCCAACTGCCTCTCTGCTTTTAATCATGCTCCTCTCCATACTTCCTCTTTGGAACTCGACTGCATTGCTCTCAACCAAAATGGGATTTACTCTGACTTATGCCATTAAGTATATCTGAACTGAAACAGTTCCAAAAGGAGATGCCAAATAGGCCATGTGGCTTCCTTTAACAGCTACTGCTCACCTAACACAGTTTCTATTTCATTTTCACTCTCAAGAGCATCTTACTGAACAGAGTTTCCCAGAAAGGAGGTGCACAGGAGCCAGGATCTCCAGAGGCCAGAGCAGCATTCACTTCCTTGCTGAGACAAAACACAGGCTTCCATTCAGCATATAAATACAAGTGGGGAGTATATATGCTCCTAATATATAGTTATATATATATATATTCCTACAAGCATGGAGGTGGGGGAGCCTTGGCAATTCCCATTGAAGCAAATTTTTGTGTGTGCATAGAGGATTCAAGACACAAGCATGAACTGAATACATGACAGCCCTGAAATAGCTCAGCTAATAAGGCTATTTATCATCAAAATATTTTAGTTTTGTTTTCATATTCTGACCACTTCACTATTCAAGTTATCACTCCTGCTCTGTTGCAGAGCTGAGCTGCTTCAGAAAAATCTTCAAGATTGCAATTACACAGATTTGCTCAGTTCATAAGATTAAAATTTAAACCATTTTTCTGTATCTACTTTTTGTGGCCCTACATTCTAGTGCACGTTGATTACAATACTGCAGGGTAACATATAACCCTTATTCTAAACATGCATTAGAATTCTCATTACATGATGTTATTACATGAAAGCAAACATAGCTTTTGATCCTTTGCTCCTTAAATAAGTGTTTAACATTTAACTCAAAACCATTTAACACAAAACCATTAGACATTTTAAACAAAGTTAAATTCCAAGTCCTACATTCTTGTGAAAGGGAGAAATTTTTTTTGTATAGGATGAAATTACAGCAAGTTAAAAAAATTAAATATCAGCACTTTCTAACAGCTTGCCTTGTTCGCCATCAGCAATGAATTTCCTGGAGTACAGAACCTTGTATAATTAGCTCTTAGTGAACTTAAGTTTGTCAAAGCTAAATAAGAGGGTATTAAAACTTATTTATAATTGGTATTTTGATCTGTCACTCAGCTTTTAAAATATTGCACAATGCTACAAATACCAGGAGCCTTACAGTGTTTGCACTTTGAAGAGCAGCTCTTATGTCAAAGATCCATACATCTGGGAATGTATGGAAAATATAGTACAACCAATAAATAATAAACACCATTCATGAATCTAATGATCTATAGCTGCATATATTTTGATGGCATTACATTTTGCTAATGATTCTGGTGAAGACATACTAACTCTTCTTTTTAAACTGTATTAAATCAGCATTGCAAACAGAAGACAAAGTGTTAACAAAGACCCTTAGCTGTACTGAGGTTAAAGAGCTGTTCTTGCATACTGTTGTTATTTTTATAATCTTATTATTATCATGGGTTTTTTTTAGACAGCCCTTCTGGTTTAGAAGGCTTTCTTTAATTCCATTGGACATTAAGCAGTGTGAAAAATTTGAAAGGAAGTTTAGCTAATTATTCTTTTACCCCAAAATATTTATAGCAGCAAAACATTCTGAAAAATCATGGGAATATTTTGTTTTCTATCCAAACTTAGGTTTCCCAGTATATGACATTTCAAACTTTTAGGTGATTCAGATGCTGTGTCACATGAAAGCTTTAAAGAAAATTCTCTTCATTTCGGCAACATCAGCCCCAGCATGTAACTGAACTCTCATTGTTTAACCAAGAGGTTTCAGAAAGTTGAATTTAATTTCCCAAAACTTTTTTCTGCGGATACCCTTCTCCCCAGAAAGTTTCATCTATAGGACTGATGCACAGGCGCCTCTGCCTGAGACTTACAGAAGACTTGCATCTTTCCAACATTCAACTGTGAGTGCAAAACTTGAATTTATGTTTTACAGACACAAATTTACAAGGTGTTTTTTCAAAAGTTTCACCAAATAAAAGAAAGGTAATAAAAGTAATAACTTTTTAAAGCTGTCATAAACAGTTGGAGAACAGAATAAAAGACAATAAATGTAGTTTGTGCTGTGCAGTGAGTTTATATCTTTGTGATCTCAACAGTTCAAGAAACCATTCTGGTTGAAAGTGAATTCTAGGAACTCTCCAATCCATGGTGCAGTTTAAAGGCAAATGTGACTCAGTTCCTCTAACCCATTCCTCACAGGTTTCTTTACTATTAAAAGCCTTCATCTTCCTTTTTTTTTTTTCCTAACAACAAACAGCTTAGGTTTTAATTACTCCTAACCATGAGGGCACAGCCCCCCCTGTTTCTGCAGCCAAAGGAAGGAGTAAAGGAAAAGGAGCACACACCCTTACACTCCAGGGACAGGACAGAAAATCTCCTTTCTCAGGGTCTGCAATGCCCACTCTTGCACACTTCCTCAATGCTACAGTTCCCTGAGAGTTGGTGCAGAGAATGAACATATTTTAGGAGTTTAGAAAGATTTAAAGCTTTTCACTTGGGGTAGGAAGCAAAGTACCATAGCTCAAGAACAATGAGTAAGGTGGGAGGGAAGCAGCACCTGAACAGATTCATTTTCTCTTCAAGGCTGCTAGGTAAGATTTGGCTCCTTTGCCTGGCCTTTTCTTTCTAGCCCTGATACAACAGGCAATGTTTCCCTCCTGAAAGTTTGTGTATGATTATTACATTTAATTTTCTTTCCTGAATTTCTAAAAATTAGTAAGAAAATAAAACCAGTCTTCAGTAAAGAAACTGACTCAAACCAGTTGCCCTCTATAATTCAGGAAAGAAAAGCATTTAGCATTTCAGGATGGAGTGTGCAATATTAATCATAACAAAATATGAGAAAATGCAGACTTTTGCATTCTCTCTAGATGATTTCAAACTTTTATTTGTCTCCTATTTCATATGCAAAAGCAAAAATAAAATTTAAAAGCATCAGTTTATATAACACAGCATAGTCTGTCCCTCAATATTTTCAATATTTTTTTCCCCACAAAGCAATTTGAACTTGATATAAATATGATTTTAAAGCTTTATATACACAAATCATCCAGAGTTTTATTAAATTCACAATCATGTCTCCAAGTAGTAATGTCTCTTTCTGCCACTAGAAAACTATTTCAAAATGGCAATAATTTTAAGGCTTATGTCTATACTATTCAATTAACTAAATGTAAGGGCTTGGGGGTTTTTGCACCCCTTATTTATGAGATAGCAAGTCTGAAAAAAATTAAAATCCATCTGAACCCAGGAGGATATTGGTTGTTTCCCAGAAGAACATCAGGAGAACGGATATAGTGACTTTTTATTGCTCTAAGCTTGATTAAATCATAATGTACAGAAATCCTCCCCACCCCACCAAAACATTTCATTAATGATAAAATAAGAGCTGTGACTGGTAAGCTTGACCAGTAAGTTGTATTTTTTATCTCACCTCTAAAAGTTTAAGTAGTCTCTGATTTAACAAAATATAGCAAATATTAAACATTAATTTGGATGAGGACTGGTCTTTCCTGAAAGGGTTTTCCTGTAACCTGAATTCTTGCAGAGCGAATGCCCTGAATTTTAGAAAATCTAACATGCCTCTGTTTTTGTTGCTTTTAGCATTACTGTCCCTGTTGAAAGAATGCTCAGGAATCCTGTCTGAATTAAGATCCTATGTAATGCACAGCAAAAATACATTTCTAATATTATAAAACATCTTACTATGAAATTCAATAGGTAAAATCTTAAACAGACTTGCTTTGTAAATGAAGGGGGTGGAAATGAAAGTGAGTTCTGAAACACACTCCCTTAGGAAGACACCACCAATTTAGCACACCTCAAACTGAAAAGCTTATTTACTACTTTTATAAGTAGCTAATCATATTTGGAAATATTAATGTTGGGTAGGGGAACTGCACAAGACTACAGTACACCATGAAGAATGCTGTGAAGTTTTCACAGGCACAGATCCCTACCTGCACAGAAGGACAAATACAGCCACTATTTTTCTAGCATTTCATGATTGAAAGTGAGCAGTTTGTGATTAATTTTTTTTTACACCTGTTGACTGTGTTCCTTATAACACATTGAATTTCTGTTCTCATGCACAGCATCATCAGCTGTGCAGCCATTGGGGCCACCCTGTGCCTGCAGGGACACCTGTGGAACCCCCTGCAGGTGTGTCAGCACAGCTGGAGCTGGGGATGAACAGAGTTGAGCACAGCTCATTCCCTCTGCACTGCTCAAAAGCTCAGCAGCCTCTTTAATGTGACAGTCAGAGGGTCTGCCTATAAAAGCACACCACTCCTAGGACTGGCTGATAAGAAGGGGGCTTTTTTATATAAGCATTCTTTAAGGTGTCTAAAACTTTACTGGCCATTTGGAAAAACAGATTCCCTAAAATTGTGGTTTCAGACCTTACAGAAATCCTATTTACACTGAAAAATGCTATTACAAGCATTTGGAAAAATCCTGAAAATAGTAAGACGGAGGCAAAATTATCTTTAGTCTCTCTGATGAGTGGGATACAGAAAGTCCAGCAAGCTTCCAGACAGTAACAGGACCTTAGACTCATTGAAGGCCACTTGTTTTCCTTTCCTAACATTAGCCTTGTTATCCAAGACAAAGAGAATGATCTAAGAGCCTATGAAGCAAGGTAGAGAAGGTTCAGACAACTATTCCACACCCAAGCATGTTCTTCAAGGCAGTAATGATTTTACGAACAAAAAATTGTCAGTGCTGAAAGTACTCCAGTAATTTTAAGCAGATCAGGCTATAGACAACTGCTAAGAGGAAAACCTGGCAACATAAGATAGACAAGATAAGATAAAGAGATCTGGCTGTAATCTATGTAAATTAAACTCCCATTTACTCCATGTGCTTCAATCAATGAGTGATGTGGATGCAACTGATGGCTGAGCTTGGCCTAAAATCTTAGAATATTTAATTACAACTCAGTGATCTAGTTGGTCTTAAGTCAAGCAAAGACTTTCAAGGTATTAAATTGCTGTTTGTGTAATTATATGATTAGGTGATAGTTTCCAGTTGCACCAACCTAACTACAGTAGGTATGAGGCAACTTTTCTCTCTCCTTCTTAAAAGGTCAGCAAATGGAGAGAGTATTACAGTGACACAGCTCAGACCTGCAGGCTCAGCTCCAATTTTCCCATCCCTGGATGGGCACACACTGACTGTGCCTGCAGCAGCATTTAGTCATTGTACATGAGCAGGTCCACTGAGTGCAGCTGTGTGCCAGCTGGCTCACATGGTTTCTCTGTAGAAGAGACTGGTTAGCACAGAAATGGAGCATCTGTACTTGTGCATTTCCCTAAGACGTGCAGAGCAGGAGCTACAATGCAAGAGGACTACACAGCTGTTCTGTGTGGCTCTCCTCAGTTCTGGTCATAAAGGAAGGGAAGCCACAGCCTCCCTCTGTTATTTCCTTCCCTTTTCTTGTGAATTTGTGGTTGATATACATAGTTATAGAAGGATAGGAGACAGCAACATCTATCTCCTCTACCCCTGTTCTCTTTTTCATAATCCTTACAGAAGAGGTAACGTTTTCAAAAGAATGGCCTTTTGAATCTGCAAAACTTTGCCTGTGCCATTTCAAACACAAGTGCACACTATACTTGTAGATTGAGCTGGTTGCCTGAATTCCACTTGCACCTCAGTATGTGCAGGGGCCCAGAGCAGCCTACTGAGCTTGCTCTTCATCTGAGTCATATCTTCCCCACAATCTTGCTTGGTACAGTTTCTGGAATACTCCCTTCAAGAAATCTGGAAAGTGATGACTAGAGTATGTTAATTCCACTTCCTGTAGATTCTTATGAATTCCAGCACACTCATTCTTTCCATATTAAACATATAAACACATTAGGAATTGTCTCATATGAAGTTTAAAAAAAGCTGTGGTTTCAGCTGTGAGCAAGCCCACTGTTTCATTTCAGTTTGCTGTACGTGTGCATTTGTGCTGATCACGCGCAGTGCAGGTGAGAGCAGGGCTAACGCACGCGTGCCTCATGTGCTGCACAGCAGCTTGCACTGTGTCCTGGAGCTTTTAATTACACAGCCCAATAAACTGTAGCTATCTAACACCACCCTACCCTTACACAACCCGAGCTGCAACACCCTGGCACCAGTGAGTGTTTTGTTTGCTTACATGATTATGACCTCAGGCAAGAGCTGCACCTGGGCATATGACACAGTCCCGGGGCACTTAGAAATGCCGTCTGCATTCAAAAGTTGGTTAAGAGTGTAATTTTATTGAGAGCTTTTCTGTCACATTTTGGCATTAGCTAAAGCCCTTGGGGAAATAATGGAAACAAAAGTATGATTTTCCTGTTGAAATTGCATCTATTCTAGCAGGACTTGCTTGTTAAACCTTGATCACCAAATCATTTTGGTACAGTCTATTTCTAAGGCAAGACAGATTTACCCATTACTTTGCAGTTTCTGAATTCAATTGCCTTGCAACTGAATAAGCAATAAGGTTGCTCAACATATATCTACTCACATCCCAGAAATTGTATGATTCACATCACTTACAGCAGCAGAGAAGCAAAAGTTTTCAGACTATAGAAATTGAGAGCTTCCATCGAGTATTGGCTCCTTGTTCAGCACAGCACATCGGCATATATTGAAAAAGCAGATTTTCAAAGATACAGAAATGGATCAGCTAGTCCATCTCAAACTACAAGGTTTTTGTCCCTTTGAATATCTTTCCTGTCATCTTTAATAGGCCCTAAACACATGCTTGAAGGTAAGCAGAGGCTTTCAAACTGAATAAACATCATCTTAAGCAAATATTTAAACCTGTTACTGAACTTTATTCTGAGGAGAGTCAACAAAAAATCCCAAACTAGTTTAAATCCATTTAGAATTCTTCAATATGAATTATTTAGATATCTCCACTTCAGTTAATTGTTCAAGCTGCAGAGCCAGTGAAATATTTTGCTAGAGCAATATATGATATAAAGGCAGCGTAACAATAACACAATGTAAATATCAGAAAGTTGTCTCAATTCCCATTTTCAGCACTAAACATTAAAATATTTTTGAATGATCTTTCATAACTTTTACAATAAATTTTTCATCACTTATCACATCAGTCTGGAACTGAGACCTTACCTCACAGAATTAATTGCACTTTCAGATGCAGAGTTTTGTTGAAAAGGCAGTGCAACCTTGTTGGGCTCCAAGTTCTGATGAGTATCTCCTCATTGTGCCTGAGAACAGCTTTCTGTGTGGAGAGAGGTCCTCAGTAGCAGGCATTCTTCCCTGTGACAGAGACAAGGAAAATAAAAAGCAAACGTGCATTGCAGCAAAGGCAGCAATGGCACACATGACAAATTCTAGAACTGTTTCAGTATTCAACAGCTTTGCAGCCATACCAGGAGAGCAGAAGTCACAACCAGTAACATTTGACAGACACAGCTGTGGTTTGACACTTGTGTTTCCCAACACAGGCTCTGGGCTGCGGGTGTGTGGGCCAGGCCGTGCTGAGCCGCGGGGCGCATGGAGGGCCCATGACGGTGTCGGTGGGCTTTGCCATGGCAGTCACCATAGCCGTGTACGTGTCCGGGGGCGTTTCTGGTAAGTGACTTTTCTTCTATAGCATTTATTGCTACAGTGCTAAGGCTCTCTTGTTAAAGGGCTTCCACTTCACAGTATAGACAATCATGAGTTAGCAACAGTAAGCACCCTTACAGCAGAGTCCGCAGCAGAAAATCCTGTGTGTTCTTATGTCCTTCTATTCTTTGTTTGACAAAATATCCCACCAAATTCTGCAGTCTGAAAATCTTGGCAGACCTTTGGCTTTTATGGAAAGTGTTCTATGCAAACCAGAAATCTACTTGGTGTTGCTTTGAAAATCCTGTCAATAAAGAAGATCCTGGGCAGAACAGGCACTGTGTTTAAAGAAATAACCACAAAGAGCAATCCAGCAGTCACCAGATAAAATGGTGGCCAGCCACACAGAAAGCAGAATGACCCACTAATGGGTATAATGAACAGGATTCACCTTACAGAGTGCAATTTATTTCTTCATGTCCTATGACAGGCAATAGCAAGTCTGTTCCTCTCTGATTATTCACAGAAGCAGCAGATCATAGAAAGCAGAAACAGCAGAAAGATTCAGTACCAGAGATACATTCAGTGACACTCTCAGTGTCCATTCCCCCTTATTTCTGCTGTAACGCTTGCCCAAGCTGTATTGGTCAGGAATCTCTCTTTAGCTGGGGCTAACTAACCAGGGTCCACAGGTACCATACTGGAGGCTGCCTTGTCTCCTAGTTCAACCGTTCAATTTGGCCAAACTAAGATTGGAAACATCAGCACAGATGCTTTTAACAATTAAACTCTTCCTTTAAAATAGAAAATGATGGGTTGTAAGAACAATGCTGTGCATGAAAATACACTATACTTTGTGTTGTATGCAGAGTTGAATATAAACTTTAAAGCCTTTAAAGCACATGGTGCCCTTGTACTGTAGGTCTCATAAAGGCATTTCTTACCCTTCATAAGAGGGTCAAGTTGGTCTGGACAGATTCCTTTAGGTATAATTAGGACATTAGAAATAGTTGCTGTAACAGAAAATTACTGTGGCCATTCCTCTTCTCTTTACAAATTCTTTTACAGAGGCACCGTGCAGAAGGTTTCCATTAGAAAGTCTCACATTAGAAAGTGCTCCAGGTTCTACAAAACAGGCAGTCTTGTCACTGTCATTGACACAAACCAGAACTGTTCCTTAATATCACACAGAATTAATTCAGCAGCACATTCCTATTATCTGAACAACTTTTAACTACAGCTCTTGGTTTACATGGAAGCAGCTAAACTCTTCTAATGCAGATTCATGAAAACAAACCTGTGAAGACCTGTCCTACATTTGCACCTTCTGGGGATATTCATCTCCATCATTATGTAGAAAATTAGAGCTCAATCCCAGCAGGGCAGAGCAGTTGCAGATGTTGCAGTATTGTGCTTCCTGTGTTTTTCCCATGACAAAGGATTCTGCATGCAGTGCATTTTCTCTGTGAAAAAATAGGAACAGATATTTCAACAGGCAGTTATTATCCAACACACAATTACTAGTGGACACTTCAGAATACAAGTTCCTATGTAGCATTTTTTATCAATTTCTGTAAATTGCTCTTGGGTAAAATACTCATCTTTAGATACTGCTAAAATATTTTCATCAGTTCTTTATGTAATTCTAAATTAATCCTAACAAAATATATAGTCTGTATGCTTGGTGAATTTGAGCTTTTTATTTAGGAAAATTCCCCTTTTTAATTTTCCTCAATATCTAGATAATTTCCCCTATTTTATCCAACTTAGCATTTCAGAGCCATGTCTGTGATCACTGCAACTACAAAAGGAGGAACACACTGTCCAAAGTGAACATTTTTTTTAAACCAGTGGCACAGGAACCAAGAATTTTGTAACTCCCCTATGTCAGCATGAGAACCTTCAATTAGACTTTACCTTTCCATATTTAATGTTAATTAGGCCTCTGTAATATTATTATAACTTGTCCTGGCCATCATAGTCACCCTGTATTATATACAGGTGGGGAATAAAATCAGGTGTTGAAAGAAAGGAAAATTATTAATTCCAGCCAGAGTAAGGAACAAAAGACAAGACAACAATTAATCAAAATTCCCATGTAGGGCTGTTAAATTAGGTGCCATCTATCTATTTGCTCTGTGCTGAAGAATTTGAAACACAGTGAGGAATTCAGCTTTTAATTCAAGACTGGTGCTACTAGGTCAGCATTTGGAAATGCTACAAAGAAGGTTTTATCCAGCTTGTTATCTGTGTTTGTCAGTTCATTATGTATCAAAGGTGCCTGGATTTCATAAGATAATGACTCACTGACCTGAAGTGCAAACAAACACAGAAACTGTACACAGGAGCCCTTTCTCCATCACTAATCTTTGACAGATAAAGGACATGCTCTTTCAGTTATTTTACCAAAGACAAAGGCCATTTTTTTTTTCTGATATTCCTACAGACTGAAATGAGACCTTATCTGGAAGATAAGCAAAGGCTCCTATGTCTTTGCAAAATTTGGGGCTTTATTACAAAGAAGTACCTGTTCATTTATTTGGCAATTTGTTTCTTAAGTAGCAACCATGTACTGTAAGCAATGAAATTTTCCAAGAGCATACAACATCTTTTTTGTTGACTAAAGACGTTGAGGAAAGAGACCCTATGACATAATAAATATATTTTAGAAACTAAAATTGTCATGAAGAATTCCAATGTTACTGAAATCTTTTTTCATGCATAAGTTCAGATGTAGCTACTCCTGAATAAAAAAAGGAAGGAAGTTTCACAGGAAACTGAACTTTGTTTCAGTGGAGCTACTTTATCAGTTTCCTTATCATGGACCTTTCTGGGAAGCACAAGAAGCAGACAGAAACACAGTGAAGGACTATGCACTGCTGTCCCCAGATCCCATCCAGGCACAGCTCACCAACAGCCAACATGAAACTGGACAGCCCTGACATTATTTGATTTTGTCTCCATGAAAACTGAGTTCCTAAGTAACCCCAGGTTGCAGACAGGAACACAAACATGACTTAAATCCAGGGCACTCCAGAACTGTCTCAAGATACAAACTCAAGCCAGTAACAGTCCTTAATCCTAATATGTGCTTGGGATACTAAAGGAATGTTCTTCTGCCCCAGTCCTCCCCTAAAACTAAAGCCAAAGGCCCCAATGAGAGGGAATACATGCAGAATAAGGCACCTCCCATCCCAGCCAATGGGGCAGGTTACTATTTTTCTGGAAAAGTTCTCTCTAAGTTACATACTGCAGGACAGCAGTCTGATAAAGAGCATCAAGAGTAAAGATGGATCTTAGTGGCTTTTGCCCTCCCTCCTCTGATTTCATCCAACTTGTTTCAGTTTAATTGCAGTCACCATTTAACTGCAAAATAACATCTAGAAAACCATGTACTGTTCTGGTGTTCAAAAGTGCCCACACTTTTACAAATCCTTCACCTATTCTCATGTATCTGAGTCATCCACATGACTTAATTTTTGATTTATTTTTCAGGTGGTCACATAAACCCAGCTGTTTCATTAGCCATGTGCGTGACTGGAAGATTAAAATGGACCAAATTACCAATTTACATATTAGCACAATTCCTGGGAGCATTCGTTGGAGCAGCGGCTGTCTTTGGGATTTATTACAGTGAGTACACCTTAGACATGTTCACAGGACAAACTAGAGGTCAGGCAGTCTCCAAGGCCCCAATTTTTCAATGAATGTCAGGCAGGCAGAGGACTCTTGTTCACACAGGGCTAATGGCAGGAATGAAGCTAAAGCTACAAAAAGAAGAAAGGAAGGAGCATAAAGAGTTTGAAGGGAAAAACAATGGCTTGAACATTCCAGGTACCCTACAAATTTACTGAAACACTTAATACTCCAGGAAATGTTCTGATATTTAGAAAAATTATTCATGGGAAATCAGATACTCTGAGATCATGTATTTCTCAGTAAGGATTTTAAATTACTTAATAGCCAGGATATAGGGCTATCCATCTTCCAGGCAAATTAGAAACATTAAAGACCTGCTACAAGTGCCTGTAGGCAAGAATCACCATCATTCACTGAGGGTACAGGATATGAGATCAAGTCCCTCCTGACCAAACCTCAGACCACCCTTGAGAGGTGACTCTCCAAGGCAATGAACTCCAGGTACAGTGATAAACAGGTCACATATTTGACAGGGAAAAAGAAAAAAGTCCCCCTATCCTTGAGGCAGGGGGCTTTTTACACACTGTGCCAGGAAAGGAAAAAAAGTAACTGACTGACTGAATCCACTCACTTGGATCACTTGCTTCAACCCCCTGCTCCAAAACTCTGCTTCCACTGGCCCAGTCCATCTCCTCCAACATCTCCCTCCTGTGGGCATTATGTCTGCAGACTGTGCTGGGTATAAGTGCAGCAGAGCAAGAACAAAAATGGAAATGCCCCTTGTATGTCAGCTCAGGGCTCAGTACCCACATAATCCCAAAGAGGAAAATCTTTGGGAACAGTGAGAACTGCCTTGGGAAGAGTTGTTTACTTTTTTTAAGGTTAGTGTTAGAATTTAGATACTGGAATTCTAGAACAGGATTTTCATCTGAATTTAAGTTCTCCTCAAGCCTGACAGTGAGAATTAGGGCTGTGGCCAGGATGCAGCAGTGGCAATATGTACATAGGGTTAACGGGAGTCACTGTACTCTGCCACAAGGGCAGCAGTAGGGAAGGGAGCCAAAGTAGGAAACTTAGGTCTAGGTTAGGGACATCTTCCTCATATTCAGGAGTGCAGGATTTTGTCAAATCCCTATCTCTGCTCGAGTCCTCCTCTTGCTCTAATTAATTTCCAAACCTCTTCTGTAGTTTTTACTTCCTACAACTTGTAGGACTTTCATACTCTTTGAGGGCCACTAAAAAGTAGTCACTGGTAGAAAAACAAATACAGGAGATCATTCTTTTTTTTTCCCCCCCGTAATAGTTAAATGCCACAGAATTATCTGACACTTCAAATGAGAGCCTGATCTAAGCAAACAACTGAAATTCTCTGCACTCATATTGTGGCTTTAAGCAAAGCTAGAAAAAACAGAAACAAGGAAAAATAGATTTGTCTCCTAGGTTCAGGAAGAACTTATCACCCTCACCATGACTTCCATGGGAGAACAGGGAGCCATTTCTTTATTCACAAGTATCATCTCATCACCAGATCCACTAATAAAATAATGGATTAGAGTTTGTTACTCATGTCTGTCTATGAAGATTTGAGTATCCCATTTAATATCTTCCTAATTCTAAAACTGCACAATTGTCAAACAGAATAGCAGTAACTCCTGCTGGCTGGGAATCCACAGCTGCACAATCAGGATGCTGTGCATTTCTTGGGTCATCATGAAAAATGTAGCACATCTTGCAGATAACACACCTGTACTCACAATCAGAAAATGCTCCTTGGCACTGAGTTTGGAGCTCTGAGCAGGGGAAAACCAGCCCCATTTGGAAAGCTGTGGTACATGAAACAAGTACTTCAAGCACAGGAGGAGAAATGAGACAGGAGGGTATGAGGAGTACATCACCTCAAATCCAATAATGGGCTCCTAGGAAAACAACAACAGAGAATCACCAAATGGTTTGGGTTGGAAGGGACCTTACAGATCAGTTCCAGTTGAGAATGTGAAGTGCATAGACCTATCACATATATTCTAGTCCCAGAAAACCTAGAAAAGTTTATGGAGAAGTGCAAGCAGTTGCTGGCTTTTTTCTACAGATGCCTTTATGGAGTACAGTGATGGAAAACTTGAAGTCACAGGACCAAATGCAACAGCACAAATCTTTGCAACATATCCAGCTCCCTATCTGTCCCTTGTAAATGGATTTGCAGATCAGGTAAGGGTACTTGCTATCTTAATTGTACAAATTAAATGTAAAAAACCTGTAAAGCCAAGCAGTAAAAAACCACATAGATCTAAAAATGTGCCAAACCTCACAATTTCAGCCAGATATCCCCTTGTACAATACAATGAGAATGCAATGCTGTTTTCAGGGGGTTACATTTTAGTAATATTTTACAAGCAAAATAATTTCAAGTTGTTCTTTCTCATACATCATCTTAATTGTTACACTCAAAATGTCTTTAAAGCAATATATGTAAGAGGTTTTGCTCAGCATAAATCAATGTTTCTCCATAAATCTCAGCAGTCATGTCTACTTACATCAAAATCCAGCCCATTTTGTGGACCTATTATTCCTTAAATAATGTGTAAGCAGACAGTTTAACATACCCTGAACATATAACTGAGTTTTCTTCTTCCACAAGCCTCCTCTCTAACCCTCTTTTTTGCAGATAGATTTGTAATATTTATTTTTCAAATGAATGAATCTGAGAAATCCTCAACTTCATTTCTAAGCTTTGTCCTTTAATTCCACTTATGCAACAGCAAAACATGAAGTTTCATATCTTTTATATACTTCCAATCAGCTTATCCATCTTCTTCAGGAATACATGAAATAAATACTGCATGAGTAAGGTATGAAAAACAAGAGACGGCCTGAACACAGAAATTCATTACGTAAAAGATTGCACAATCTGGCTTCAAAAAAATCTAAACATTGTTTTGAAGTTTTGTAAGAAAGACAGTTCTGATCTTTGGATCAGTCAACAGATTTTTCCCTATGATATTTTTTACCCATGCATGTTTCAAAACAAACTTAAAAGCAGATGAAAACCAAATAATTTTTAAACCCCTCAAACTTAAGCTTCTTCAAATCAGTATAGAAATTGAATGTTTTGACATAGCTGAAGCTTTTGTCTGTTTTCCCATCAAGTTAATTATTAGCAAAATCAACATTGACCAAGCATTTGATTAAAGCAGAGCTGTACTTGCATTGAAGTAATTCCAAGAAAATTTCCTTCATCAGCTCAATTAGCATATGTAGTACAGAGTTCATGGTACAGTTATACATACAAGCCTAATTTGAATACTTCCTAATTTTAGCTGCTCAGTTTTGACTTGACAGATTTCACTTTTTCTCCTGATGTTTTACAACACCTGGATAAAGAGATGCTTATCTAGTCTAAATTATCAGCATAAACTACAGTCACATAAACCACTTCTATATCAATGTCACTGATTGCATTGCTATAGCAGCAGAACTACCAAAAATTGAGTCAAAAAAAGTATAAAATTGACAAGGGAAAAAAAAGTGGAAACAAACATTAGACCTCACACAGGAGATGCCTTTTAAATCCTCTTGTTGTTGCAGATTTTTTTTTCCAAATTTCCTCAGCACATTTCTTGTCTTTGTCTTTCAAAACTTATCAAAACTTCTCATTACTGTGAAGTAGAAAGGTACCGAGTTCCAAATTTTGCTATTGTGCATAGTGGGATAAAACTAAATACCAGCTCTAAGCCACTCCAATCCACAAAGCTGCCATAGCCCCTCTTTTCATTATTGGAAAGAATCTACATGTATTTAATTCAATATTCTTTTCTTTGCCTTGGCCAGGTGATGTCAACAGCTGTTCTTCTTCTGGCTATATTTGCTATTTTTGACACCAAAAATAACAGTGTTCCCAAGGGCCTGGAGCCAATTGCAGTAGGACTTCTTATAATTGTTCTTACTTGCTCCTTGGGAATGAACAGTGGCTGTGCCATGAACCCAGCCAGGGATCTTGGCCCAAGGCTCTTCACAGCTGTTGCAGGATGGGGGATGGAAGTATTCACGTAAGTATGCCTGGAGATGAAGTCAAATGCTCCTGGCTAAAAATGTTTCTAGGAAAGTAAGATCCTGATTCAACATGGTACCAAGTCATACTTTATATACATACAGGTAATTCTTTGCATACCAGAAGCAGCTATTCATGCACTTTAAGCCAGATATCCTCTAGGAACTGGGCTTTAAAAAGGATTTCCTGCTCCTAGGGCAAATCAAACATGCATAATCTCTAATATCAATCATTGTTTCAAGAAGACATTTCCCAAAATATTAGAGCTTCTTAGAGGTCACTGAAAATATGAATGCTTTCTTCTTGTGTCCTGCAGCTTTCAGGGGGGGGAAAAAAATCAGGAGAGAATTAGGTGGAAATATTTATTGGGTGCTGTAAAAAACAGAGACATATCAGATTGATTTAGCCTATGATTACTTCTGAGTTACTGCAGAAATACACAGCAATCTAAAAGCCTGACTTCCTGGCTGGGAGGGAAGGAGTGAATGGAAAAGCTCCCTTCATTTTCCCACATTTCAGAGCCCTCTCCAATCCCCATGTGCACACACACACACGCTCTTGGCTGGCCCAATGCACAGCTAATTAGTTGCACATCAAATCCACATCTTACACGTAGCCAGGGTAAGAGGCACTCTGGGGTATCTAAGCAAGAGTAATCTGTCATCAGGAAGCAGATCTTTTGGTTTATTTTTGTATTGTTTGTTTTCCCAGTTATTTACAAGTAGGAATCCCCAGTAGTACTGTAGGCCACTGGAGAGCTCTGGTTAGTAGAGATTTTATTTTAGCAAGAAATAAAAGAAGCACAAATAATCTCTATTTATTCAGTATGATTTCTATTTACACAAATCATGTACCTTATTTGAGGAAAGCTGTAGCAAAGCATTCCTCATACAAAAAAAGCCAGGCATGGCATAGCTGAAACAGGCACAGCACAGAGCCAAGGCTGGATGTAGCCCAGCTCTGGTGGGAGATCAGCTCATTGGTCTGCCTACATCCAAACTTTTCCTCCCCAGTAACTCTTACCACTGCACCATGGGACTGCATTTTTTAAAAAACAAGGACACATACAGCAACATCCCACATTCAGCATTCTCCTTTCTCATACCTGTGTAATCACAAGTAGTTGTTGGCTGTGGTATTAGCCAGAGTGTCAGTCTATAATTGGCAATGTATTATGAAGTTGACCATTACATTCCTGAAAGTTTGGAAGTCTGATTGTATTGTGATCTAGTCACAGAATACCCGTGAACTCCCCTTCTCTCTGAAAGTATGGTCATAGTCATTTACATTTAAAAAAATGACAAGAAAACTCTACATCTACACCAATATAGACTCTCTCCTAGTGTAGGTTAAGGTTTTATATAAGAGAGGGAATGCAGTCCCACTGGAAAGACCTTGTTAAGAAACTTTAAAGTGTGAACATAAAAAATAAGATACAAGATCTCTGATCCTTGCCAGAATAAACTTACAACAATATAAGTGATGCAAAAAAAAATGAGGAAGAAGTCATCTTCCCTGCCTTCAGTTAAAAGGCTACAGCTATAACCAAATCCAAGGGAATGATACAACAGGAATATGTTCTTATTAATTTACTGCACAGATCCAGGTGAGACTTAGGAAGAACCTGAGCCTTGTTAGGTAGCTGGAAGAGCCACGGGAAAAGCCTGAATGATTGTAGTTAGGATCCTAAATTGCCTGATGCTTTGCTGTACCTGAGTTACTTAAAGTGATGCAGCAACAGCTGACATATAAACCTTGGATATCTTCATTTAAATGTAATTCACAACCTTGAGACAGGTGTTTAAGCTCTGTAGTAAAGACATGTCCAGGAACTGGGACCTGAGCATGAAACCGCCACAGACATGAGGGGAGTGCTGTACAAACTGAGCAGTAGGAAACACTCAGGAGACACTGAACGTTCTTTGGGGGAGGATGGAAGCATCTCCCAAGGCAATTGAGTCCATGTCAGTGAATGTTGAAGCATTGCCTACAGAACAGCCAGGACCACCAGGAAACCCTCACTTTGGAACAGATCAGATAAATAATAGCAAGACTTTCTACACTGTTGCCACATAAATGCTCTAAACATCGATATAATGACCTCACAGCAGAGAAACCCCCTCTTCCCTTCTTTGTGCTTGAAGATACAGTAAATGCTGGTTTTATCATATTCTCAGGCAGGTAATTGGACTGGAGGGGAGCCCTTCTGCTGGACCATGGATGATGGGAATTCACTTGAGCAGGGGTTTTCTAAATGTTTCTGTTACTACATTTTGCACAAAGGCGCCTAAAGGAGCATTTTCCCCAAAGCCAAGCCAGAAGACAAGCTATGGTGTGGTTTCCCTAGGTCATGCAAATGGCTTGCTTTGGTTAAAGGCTCCCCTCAGAAAACCAGGAGTCTTCCTTAAGCACACGCTTAATACTCTGATAAACTTAAGAAAAGTTTGGGGAGCAAAGTATTGTCTGTACTGAGAAAACAGCCAGAGGGCTGATTCCAAATACCAGACTGGGTTTTGACAAGCAAAACCGAGCCTGAAACCGGAATAAGAGAGAGGGGTAGGGCTCTCCAGAGCAGTGTTTGGCGGCAGCACTCGGAGGCAGCCGGGCTGGCGCAGCGCGGTTCGGCGCGGTAACGCTGACACCTCGTGGCCGCCGGCACCGGGGACAGGCGGCAGCGCTGAACTGAACCGCGCCGCGGGAAGGGCCGGGAGGCCAATCTCCGCTCTGCACGGGCATTTGGGGGCATTTGGGTGTCAAAGTGGCTCTGAAGCATTTCGCATTCTTCCCGGATGCAGCCCTGCAGCCCGGATTACCTCACGAACAGCGGTGTCTCCCTTTCCCGCAGCAGCTGGCTAGTGAAAGGTGGATCTGCAAGTTTAAATGGCCCCAAGTTGCCAATCCCTGTAGCTTAGACACTGTCCTTTCCCGGGAATTCCCGCAGCCAAGCTCAGCTCTGCCGGCCAGGCCATCCTGCCTCCGCCCCTCACAGGCAGCACCCGCCGATGGCAGAGGCGGGGCTGGGCGCCCTCCTAAAGAAAAGCTGAGTGGGCACAGCCAGGGGCTGAGGGCACTGAGGGGCCTTTGGCCATCTGTGCTTGTCACAGCCAGTTCTTGCTCCTGTGCCAATGGCAGAGCACTGAGTGCCACAGAAACCCCTGCTCGGCTGGGCCCTGACTGCCCTCACTGCAGTTCTGGCAGCAGCCTCTCTCTTCAGAGCCTTCACACCCAGCAGCTCGGCACAGGCTGCCCAGCGCACAGCTGACTGCAGCTGCTGCAAACACAGACCGTGATTCGGAGAAGGTCACGCAGGAGCTGACAAGGCCAGTTCATGGCACAGGCTGAGAGAAACCTGCCAAGAAACACCTTCATTACACACCCCTGTATAAACACATCACGCAGAAGAATACATGCAAGTACTTGATAAAGCTTTTTTTCCGCTGATTGATTCAATGAAACATTAGTCTATGCTTGTTCCAGAAATTCAAGTGCTCAACAACCATCCGTGATTCAAAACAAAACAGATTTATAAACTCAATAAAACAACATCAGAAGTTACTTTATATCCTCAGGGCCAAATAGAAATAATTCCAAAGGTAAAACATACACATGCAAGGCATTTTTGAACAAGCAGTAATAATATAATCAACCCCATATTCACCAGTACTATTCTAATAGTAATAACTATTCTAACAGTAATAGTATAGTCAACAGGGCACCAATATTCTCCCAGTTCTATTCTTGCATTGTGACAAACACAAGTTCACTTCTGCATAAAGCTATACAACTGAGTGCTGAATAATTATCCTGACAGTTTAAAAGTTCCCCTGTAGCTTCCTGTAATATTCCTCTTACAGATTAATTTGTCCCTTTGTATTTCTGGGAGGAAAAAAACTTCTCCATTTTCAATATACATGAAATTGAGGTAGCTGGATTTTCATTGGAGACTCACATATTCAATCAATACAGCCTGTTATCAAATCAAAACACCTTAATGCATCAGTACAGTTAAGAGACTCTTAACTGTGCTCTGACGTGGATATTCAGTTATTTACTGTCTGAATGTGGACCTCTAGGAAAAGGAGAGGAATTCTGCCAGCCCAATATTCCTGCATTAAAAGGTTGTTATTTACTGTTTTATGCAGTTCAATAGTGAAAGTCTTATTTTAAATATGCCTGTAAATCTACATATTTAAAATTAAATCTCAGTAATCATACAAACGTAAACACTTTGGTGGAATCAGGATGCTAGACTTTCTTAATGAATACAAAAATTCTAAGATAAAGTTTTAGGTGTATCAAACTTCTAAGCATTTATTTGCCTCTTGCTGAAAGATACCACATTTTAAACACAGAGATAAAATACTACAGCATGAAATATGAATCTTGACCACTCCAGTCAAGGATAATCAGCTTTACAGTCACTCTATTTGATTACATTGCTTAAGGTAAATTTACTCAAAATTCAGCTTAATTCATTACATTTGCCAAAAGGAAGATGGTATAATACTATTGCAGGGGTGAACTTGGCTTATTTCATGCAGAGGAAATAAGTCACTTTTGTAGCACCCTGAAAATCTATTCACAAGCATCTGGGGACAGCACAAGTCAAGATTGCTGGGCAATAAATATGTGCCCTTTCATTTCACTGCAAGCCAGTGAAATGTGCTTTTCATGGGGAGAAATCATCCTCTGTCCCCAGACAGACATGCAGTAAAAATGCCTTATTTTCTAAAATACAGCAACTACAGCACACAGACCAACATGTCTGGTGCTTGTTATTTAGCATTTTGATCAGAACCAGCCTGGGTAGGGTGGATGTCACCCATTTACAGAAATGTGAGACAAAATAGAAAGTTCTACAGTATAGCAAATGGCACACCACTGGATCTGTTCAGTGACTAATTCACAGACAGGTGTTCACCAGAGTAACAACACTAATTCTTGTTCTTTTTGTCTTACAGGGCTGGTAATAATTGGTGGTGGGTTCCTATAGTTGCACCTCTGCTGGGAGGTGTACTTGGAGCAATGATCTATGTCATTTTTATTGAAATTCATCACTCAGATCCTCAGCCAGAAGAAAAGGATGCGCACACTAAATATGAATTGACCAATATGGCATAGGAAGAGAAGAATTTTCTGTCATTGTGTTGTGCAGTTTTTATTCAAATGGTTGTTTGGACCACTGTATGAAACCCATGTCTCGATTAGAAATTCACCTTTCAAAGCAGAAATTCTGTACAGAAATTCACAACTGAAGTCTTTCCATGAAACATTGGGCTGATCATATTCAAAATTGATATCTTGAGTATGGGAAGGCTAAATTGTCCTTTCCATATGGTTTTTAGGTCAAGTTATTCTAGATGCAATTGTGGTGAGATGATACACTGACCTGTTAACTCAACTCATATGATCTTAAGCATGCTGTCTAATGAACTGAAAATAGTTGAGATATTGATACAAAATGGCAGTTTTGTATCAATTAACCCAGCTAGTTAATGTATCAATTAGTTTGTATCAATTAACCCAGCTAGTTAATGGGTTCAGTGCTGAATTAATGTGCAAGAGCATCACTCACTTCTTAAGAGTGGCTTGCCTGAACATTTAAAACAATACTCAAATTGGCTAAATGCCAATTGAAACAGTTTAAAATAACTTTATTAAAGTTTATGGAGTCACTACTGATCAGCAAGAAATCAACTCCTCAGTGATTAGCTTTAGTAATTCACAATATGATCACAAAAGGGAAAAATTGTTTGTTGTAAGATCAGCGCCAAAGAGACAAAGGGTAACTTCTGCACAGGGTCTTCATAGTATTAATGCTTAGTTATTTTTAGATTATTTACTTGGCCTTTATGCTACCCAATATTAAAAGCTTTATGTAGAATACTAATCTGCATCTCTTCCGCTGTGCTTTCTGGATACCATTCATTCCTGTGGAGATGGCCCAGCAAGGGGCTGATGCTGTGCAGAGGTCAGCACAAAGCCTAGGTCTGTATAAGCTTTAAAGTGTCCTGCTGCTGCTGATTTATATAGGTGGATTTCATCTGCATTGTGGGAGTAATTTTTAATGTGGGAGCAGTAATTAAAATTAGAACCTGGTCTCAGAGTTAGTCCTAGATCTGAATTCCCCAAGGAAGGCCAGACCCACATCAGAGCTCTGATGTGTGGTTATCTCTCACTAAAGAGAAATGGTTGGACATATACCCCTACCTAAATACCCAGCCTTGAAAATGAAATTATTTCTGCTTAATCATTGTGAATTTAATGTATTCAGTTAAAGCAAAGTTTATTTCTATTATGTATACATCTATCCATGGTTGGTGGTGGTGATCATGAATAAACAGACATTTGATTCAGCAATGCTCCTGAGCTACTTTCATGGCTAAACTTCAGAGCACCATTCAACTCACTCATTTCAGGGTGCTCTTCCCTTCGGATTCCTAGAACTCTGTTCTCTCAAATTCCACACTGCTTTCCTGATTTCACCTCTGAAGTGAGGAGCCCTCTGTGCTACCACTAACAGCCTGTGCACTTCCATGCAGTATCTGCAGAAGATGTTTACAAAATACCATGGTCAGAGCCTGCCTCAGCATTTGGTGCAATCAGGCCTTGTCACTGCTTGTCTTGATCCCACTCCCTGGGATGCCATGCCAAATTCATGGCAGCAAAGGAACAAAAATAGCAGATCAAGCAAAGCTCTGCTTGCTGCAGCTCCAAGTCAGATCTTGTAGCATACTTGGGGACTATAATTCAAATTTTAATTATGTTTTTAAGAAAACTTACATAACTGTAATGAACTCAGGCTGCCCAGAGATATATCAGCCCTTTGAAAAATGCTCATTTAATTCAGTCTCTCTGTTGTGGGTTAAATTCTGCTATTTCCATGCACATTTGATCCATGCATCCTTGTATCACTGGCTAGAGAGTCTCAGGAAGAAGAAGGGAGAGCTTATAGAAACAGTTCTCAGTCTGAGCAGAGAAGAATCTAAAGTAAAATTAGTCCTAATTTTAAACCTTCTCTTGGCAGCAGAGACAAGCTAGATCTGCTGTCCTGCATACTGATAAACTGCACCACAAAGCAACATGGGGTGCACGTGCAGCTGCAGACTGATCCTTTGGTTTACCCCACCCTGGCAGTGAGTGCTCTCTCTCTGATCCTTTGGTTTACCCCACCCTGGCAGTGAGTGCTCTCTCTCTGATCCTTTGGTTTACCCCTCCCTGGCAGTGAGTGCTCTCTCTCTGATCCTTTGGTTTCCCCCACCCTGGCAGTGAGTGCTCTCTCTCACCCCTTGGCCACCCCTGGGCAGGAGCACTCCCAGCTGGCTGCCAACCTCCTGTGTCTGCAGAGGGATTACAGAGGTAGAGCCAGTCTGAGGGCTGCCCTCAACTCTGAAAAGCACTTACTGTTCCACTGGCACCAACATCTAATATGAAATATCTGTGCAGAAAATAAAAACTAACAGCTGATCAACCAGAAGTAACCAATTTCATCCAAAATGGTAGGGGCAGGTTACCACTTGTGTTAGGATTCTGCATAGTCAGTAGGCTCCATATGCATCACTATATTGCCTCTTTAATCCACCATTGAAAACATGGGAAAAGGACAATGCAGGTCAGGAATGAAAAAAGGACAATTTCTTTATCCAGCCTGCTCAGGGACTAGCCCACACTCGCTGTATGCCTGCACACTGGCCAAGGTACATAAAGTTGTTCATTTTCTCAAAATCCTTTTGATCACAACATGTTCTGTCTAGAAAACAGAAAACCTTGTTTCTCCTACTCATGCCATTCCTGTGCACAGAATGTCTGAGTGACATTTACTTGCCTGAAGTTATTAACATGCAAATCTTCAGCAGTGACACAGTGTGCTAGCATAACAATGTCTTAAATATGCTCTCAAATTATTGTCAGTTCTGTGTTTGCTTAACAAATTTAAATTTTAATTAATCATTCAATATTTTGTAAATTCTTTGGGGACACATGGTATTAATACCACAGTTCATCCTGGATTCACAAAAGCCAGAATTTCATTCAGTAACAAGATGTTATAGACCTGTCTGTGATTGAAAATTTAAATTTCAAGGAATGAATTCCTGCTTTTGGGACAAACCTCAGCTGATTCTTTACTACAAAAACATAATAATGTCATGGGAACAATAACAATCACCTCATTCCATAAACTTATACAGACATTAGCTGTTTTAGAAGAAACAAAGCAGTATTTTGACTTTGCATGAACTATGCAATTTCCTAATATCAACTGATATTCAGTGGTCACACAAACTAATAATAATAACAGTTGGCAATATTTTTTTCTGGCTGAAAGATATTTTGATTAATGAGTTAATAGTAATCAGTCTTTATTTTAATGTTGAAAGAAATTAATTTCAGGGTATTCTTCAACTTTCATTTTGGTTTTTTTTTGGGAGCAATGTGTTTATTCTTTAGAGCTAAACTTCGTACTGGAGTAATTTGGAAAGCTGCAAATAGTACTGAGTTAAAAGTTGGCTACTGCACGTTGTTTTATTGAAGTCAGTGAAATTATTCACAATGGGTGGCAATACAGGCAAGGATAAGTGATCAGAGAACTGAGCTCAGAGTATGGCAGAAATTGTATTTTCTTGGAGTTTTGTCTGGATCTGGATGTTCAAATATTGTGGTTCAAAATAAATACAGTCAATTCCTAATAAATGCATTCCAGTGCTATTTTTATATCTATAACAGAAACCTCCCCTCTGGCACCTAAGGACTTAAGAAATAAATAGCTGCCTGTTATGACCCACAATGTTTTACAGCCTTGTGCTGGAAGAACAGATGGACTGACAAGCTGGATTCCCAGAGCACAGCCCCTGTGCACGCTCTGCAGCTCAGCACAGTGCCAGAGCAGAGCAGGGGGCAGTGCCAGGCCAGGGGCACCCACACCACAGGGCCCCTTCTCCCTTCCTGCCACAGCTTTCCCACTGCTCTAACAGCAGCCAGAGCCCAGGTGGGATATTTTGCTGAAGTCCCTCTCCAGAGATTGCACTCAGGCATACATGGAGCACAAAATGTCTCTGTCTAATTTATCCATCTTCTCCTCTACCAATTTGTAACAGGGGCATGCTTTGCTTGTTTCATTAAAAAAGCACAGGAAAACCTGTGCTGTGAGAGCAAGGGAAAGGACAGGTGCTTCAAATTTACTCTGAGAACCACAAATGAAAAACAAAAAAACCCCAAACACACAAACCCCAACAAAAGTATATGAAGTGGCAGCAGCATTTTATCCTCTATCCATCCTGATGAGCCTTACCTCCCCTATCATATCAGTCTTTGTGACTTTCTGTTGTCCTTCCCTCCTTCTGCCAACACTGTGTGCTGTGTCTCCATACAGCACATACATCTCCAGAGATTTAAACACAGCCTGCTTTCCTCAGTTACTTATGAATCTTAGAAAGTTCTCATGAGAGCACATTCAAGTTTCACCTCACATGCTTGTTTTTTTGGCAGTTGCTTGCATTTTTTTCCCCACTGTTCCCACCAAACAACCTTGTGCTGGAAAATACAACAATTAACTGTAACTTCCAGTAACAGCTGCTCTTTTTTTGCTTAGTACAATTCTCTGCATCAGAGAATACTTCTTTAAAACATGCACAATTTTAAAAGACTTCTTTTTCAAACCATTATAAAAAATAAATCTGGATCATCCAGGAAAGAAAATGCAGCACCCACCAGTTAGCACTTTGGATTTTTGTCTTCTATTTTGCACTTACAACTTGTTAAACAAATATAATTAATTATTGTTCTGTGAGTGTTAGTGCCTTTGCTTGTTTGCACAGTCTAATAGCATAGTCTCAGAGAAGAAAGTAGTAGGTAAATATTTTTACCATGGAGTTTCTTTGTTTATTTGAATCAAATATTAGAGAAATCTATATAGTGCTAATCTGGACATGACACGTTTATATAATTTTTCTCTTTGCTGACCATGACTTCCTTCCAAAGGTGTCTCTAAGATAGGGAGCATGAATAACCAGTAGCTTGTATCAGCAATGATTTCTGACCACCTATCAGACACACATGTATGTCTTGGGTATAAATTCTGACATTCTCAGTACCATTAAGAGGACCAGTTTAAGCACATTAATACTATTATCTCCTCAGCATTAGGCACATAATAGTCAAATAGGTGAGGAATACTTTCCACACCCTCAGAAATAACAGTACTTTGGTTCATTGCACAACTCTTCTCAGGAAACCTTGCCTGCCTTCCCATTATAAACAAGGCTGTGAATGAAAAAGCAGCAAAGTAAACAATATGTTAAGACTTGAAAAGTCAGCATCTGAATAGGAGGAAATGAACAATCTCAGCCAGAACTGAACAGATGCAACACTTTCTGTAGCATGACTGAGGCATCAGATACCAAACATGAAGCCCAAGCAGCAGCATGTGCTTGGCAGCAAGCACTGCTAAATTAGAGGTAGGTGTTTTGTTAATGCCTCTTAAATAAACTTACAAAATTAATTTATTTTAGAATAAAAGGACTAAATTATGGTGGTGGTGTTTTTCATAGCAGAGGAACAAAATTTGATGATTTGAACATCTTTGAATTATTGAAACCAGGGGGGAAAATTAAGGGTGAGGCACAGAGGGAAGAATGGAAATCTCAGTGGAAAAAAGGTAAAGAACAGTAGTAACTCACTCAATTTCTAGTTATAAAGTCAAAAACGTTCATCTTCATTTCCATCTCAGATGTTCAAGATATTAGCAACTGATGGCTGCACTCTGCAGGAGACCTGTGCTACACAACCACTCTGCCACCAGGGCAGGAAGCCTGTCTGGCTGCAGTGCAGAGAGAATTTCATCCCATACATACCCATACACATGTATTCCCCTGAGGGGTCATGTTTTTCAGGGTACAGAATCAACATTTTTGATTCTGAAGATACCTGTACTGTAGAACAGTTATCAGAAACACAAATAAAAAGAGTTGAATCCAGCTGCCAGATTTCCATGGAATCTCAGGGGATAAAGCAAGTGCAAAGGCTCCTCCAGAAAATCTTGGAGGAGAAAAGCAGAAGAGAAAAGCTTTGATTCAGAACCACATTGTCTTCACAGTTATGAATGCTTCAGTGTCACAGGCCATTTGCAAATGTAACATATATGCAAATACCCTTAGCACCTCAGAGGCTCCTAATCCAAGAAAACACATGACAGCTGAACAAAATATGGATATGAACACACACACATTTCAATCTGTTCTGACACAAAAAGACAAACTCTTTCCTTAAAATGGAAGCCATTTTAAGCCCCATTTGCTATCCCAGGTGGTTCTCTGAAACTCACAGGAAGTCAACCATATATTTCAGAACAACTAAAATCTACCAAAAATATTTACCACACCTGAGAGTGGACCTATAGCCTTTTCTTCTTCCAAGTTTTTCACCTGCATTTCTGATACAACTGGCAGCAAGCCTCTGGTTGGCTCTTGGGCTCCTGTCTTGCCCAAGTCTTTCATATCCAGTCAGCATCAGACCCCACACAAAATAGTCCATTTACATGAAGGAAAAAAAAAAAACCAATTTTGAGGCAAATTTCAACATACATGTGGTCCCATGCAATTTTAAAACATATACTGCTGTTAAACTGGACTCCCAACAATTCACATGGCAATTATACTCCTTTCCCTTGCCTTTGATCAGATGTGTTGCTTACAACAACCTGGCAGAACAATAATGATCTCACTAGGGCAGATCTGCAGTACACAGGATTTGGATTTCCTGCTAGGGAAATCCTAGAACAAGAGACATAGTTCAGGTATTGGTGAATTTTATTTGTGGTAAAAGATTGACCCTGAGAAACACTATTACAGGATATGATGCATAAATCACATGCTTCTAGATTCAGGACAGAAAATGTTTAGGCTGAACAGAATTCTTCTTTGTATATTTGGCTTCAGGTAATGTCATTAGCAATTAGAAAGCCAGAGGCAAACATATTCCTAATAAAGATATTAAGTGAACTTCAGAGTACAGCAATCCAAGGAGAACAAGGAGTGTCAGAAGCTCTCTTTGCATGTAGAAACTTAACTGCATGCCCAAATAGCAGCTGTGTGCAGCTTAGAAAAGTGAAAAGCTGTAAAAGAACTAGGACCTGAGCCTCTCTGATGGTGTTTTAATGTTACCATGACTGAGATAACCATACCCCAAAATAACTAGCTTGTTTTACTCTCAAACGTATGTTTCTTAATAGATTTATAATCTATCAGTCTCTGGCTATGAACTTTGCTACTGTCATAATTTTCACTGAGGCCCCTGAGAGTGTTCTCCTCTGTTCCAGCTCTTCAATATTTATTTTTAAATAAACACAAAGGAGGCCCTTTCCTGCATGCTTTTATTTGGTCTGATAATAAACACATCTTCCTTCATGATCATCTCCCTCCTGTGCCCTGGTAAACACAGTGATGCTCCCCACAGGCCTGTGGGAGAGCAAAGTGTCACACACCAGGCTTCTAAAACAATGCAGCCAAGTCAGCTCTGGAGGGCTTCATCCCATAAACCCTCCTCCTACAGTGACTTTGGGAAGTTTTTCACTGTCAGAACACTCCTCTGTTCTGTAGAGCAGCTTTATCAAAAGCAGTGTCAAGTACAAAGGCTCTAGTGCTACCTCAGCTTCACTGCTATGGAGGAACAGGACCACCAGCCTGCCTAGGAGGGCTTCAGTGCTGACTAAAGGTGTCCAGCTGTTCTGAGAGCCAGATAAAATCTCAGACTGAAAAAAAAAAAAAAAGGAATCCATTGTAGCATTTAAGCATAAGGAGATTCCTCAGGCATGTAACTTGTCTGCTGAGCATCTCTGGCTGACAGGTATTAAGACACACACAGAAGAGGTGAATAGAAGCTGTCAAGGCTGTTGCCATAAGCATTTATCCATCAAAGTTAAGTTCCTGGTGCAAGGCAGCCCTTTAAAGAACACTTTTTTTTCAGAGTATCAACACTGTAGCACCATCTAGATTATTTTGTCTGTTGGGTATCAAAACCCACAGCACTTGTAGGAATTAATAATAGCCCATAGTCACTAGCAGATTTTTTAAAGCAAAGCCTGTTCTTAAGTTTCATTTGGACAGGATGTTGTTTATCACCACTGCTTAGGGTATTATTTTTTTCAAGACTGTGACACAGTGCTATAAATGCTAGAGAAACATTATTTTGACATAAAATATACATTGTAAGTGTGATGAGTATGGCAAGATCACATTAATTCTGAACATTTTGTTTATCTCAGTCTTGAATACATGGACTGTGTATTCATCTGGCTGCTTGCTTATTTGAATGTCTTAATTAGGACACTTTGAAAATCTTAACAGCTCTTTAAAAGGTAATGTGTAAGAATAAGTGTATTGTATTTCCAGAGAGGTGTGGCTTCTGTAGTCAGCAGCAAAGTGTGAGATGGAGTGAGCAAATGCAATGCACATTGGACATGGCAGCCCTGGGTCACTCAGGCCCTCTGTGCCCAAGTGGTGAGGGCAGTAACTGGGATGTAAGGACTGAGTGATTGCAGTTTTTGCTACATGTTTGTGTGATGCCAAGCACAATGATGAGGCCCCGTAGTGCTGGGATGATAATGACCACAGCTTTCCTGTGTTACCCCATCATAATCCTCAATCCTGAACTCAGCCCTCTGCTGTAGGGGAGATATATCAACCTGCACCATTTGTGCAGTCCCTGATCTCTCTGAGAATGCTGATATAACAGAGTTTACAACTAATGCTGAGTGGGAAGGCTCATTTTGGGGACTGGATGGATTTCCAGTAAACTGAGATCACCATGTTCCAGGCACACATTTTCAGTTCCCTAGAGAAGTACATAGCATAAGCTTACTAAAAGAAGAAAATTATTCTTTGCATTTCACACTGGAAGCACAAAACTTAGTTATATTCAGAGATATAAGACTCTTGCACTAATTGTACCAATAGTTACAATATTGGAAAACTGTGGTACACTTGTTAAGGCCATCTGAGCAGGACTACAATGTTCATTCTCCATTACCCCAAAGTGCCCTATTTACATTGTTTGTGTATGCCTGAAAAACTGCACACTGCTTTTGGACAGGATGACTGGTATCTCTGGGGAGCATCATGAAAAGGTCATGTGTATCTCACAAGACCATCAAAAATCCCTAGACTTTTAGCAAACACATTAATTCATGTTGAATAGCTCACATTCCAGCTACAGTTCTATTTTTAGGGTATTTGTTGTGCTTATATAAAGAAGTGCCACCAGTTTTGAAGCATTTTTAAAGATACAAAGGTAGCTGTTCTCTTCTATGCAAGAGGCTGTGGGGGAAGAGGCTGCTTCCACTACACCACCAGCTGCCAGCTAATGGAGCTGCAGGGAAGGAGCCAGAACATGGCAAAGTGACCCAGGCTGGAATGTGGGCTAAATGCTCCACAGTGAGCTGGGGAGATCCTTGTTAAACTGATTGGTTGTTTTGTCCTCCTGGGAACCTTAATAAAATCCTGACAGCAAAGCAAACGCTCATTACTGAAAGAGCACAGCAGAATATCTCAGGTCAGCAACGACCTGAGCTAATGGTTTAGTCCCTGGTCAATATCTGAGATTTTCCTAAGGTAGAACTACTTTTTTCTGTTGCAGTATTGAAGGGCCAAAAAATTAGAGAGGCAAGGTTTGCCCATGGAAAAACAGAACAGCCCCTTAAAATGATTTACATATCCAGAATACTGCAAAAGTACTCTACAAAATGGTGGAGACAGCCACCAGGCAGAGCTGTGATAAAGATTTCTAATGGGCACAGAAAAATTGCAATGACATTTCAACTTTCATCACCAAGTTATGGAAACCTACACATGATTGTTTTCCTCAAGATTTGTTCTGGAAAAAGCACCTTCCTATGAACACTGAGTGATGTTTTTCTGTATAACCACATGTAGAATAGACTAAATAAAAAGCAGCTGGGATAAAGCAGGCTGCTGGGATGAATGAAGTAAATGGAAGCATGACTGTTCAAATGATAGCTAGGCCAAAATTATGGGCTCTGCTAAAGATGACTTAAAACTGAGTCTACATCCAGAATGATGTCTTTTATTCACTAGAAAGCTCCACAATAAAACAAGACATTGTCCTGGTTAATTCTTCAAAAAGACTGTAATGCAGTTAAATTGCCCTCTTTTGAGTCCCTGATAATAGAATTAAAGCACGCCATGTGATCTTTTACACTTTTCCCCTATTAACTGCCTCACCACCAGCCTTGCAAACTCTGGATCTTCTCAGTATTGAAGTTGTTGCCTTAAAGCAGTAGAGGAGAAACATGAATGCTACATCATGGAGCACAAATTATTTAAAATATGCCAATGTATTGACATTTTCTGGTTTCTAGACAGTTTATAGATAGGTGTTACAATAAGCAAATTTAGGAGCCCAGGATTGCAAAGCAAGTCCATCAAAAAGTCACTGAATTAAACAATAACACATGGTCAGAAAATATCTTCCAGAGACCAAAGAGAATAAAAATTATGAAAACCAGGCAATGAACAGAGATCACTTGAGACATGTGTTCTATATCCCTGTCAGCTTAGGAGCACTATGAACATGAAATATTATCAAAAGACTCGATTATACCATGAGAAAAGGTAGCCTAATTGTGCAGACTAACACCAAAAGCTATAAAATACCAAAGTATACAAAGCATAGCATTAGCACATTGCCCAGTGCTGCTGGGTACAAATACAAATGGTATTTGATCTTGTGGGACCACAAGTTTCTTGTCACTCTAATTCCTTTCTTACCAGCTGATGATTTTTAATCAGAGCAATGTTCCACAGTCCCTTTTACCAGTAGAGTATTTTATATACACTTAAGCATATGCTTATGAGAAGCAGCATATCAAGCTCACCACTTAATTACTTGATAGAAAATTATATTTAGACAAAAGATATAACGAGAAACTAATGAGTTCCCAGGACAGCTGAAAATAATGGTGCAATGCAAGCTGCATATTTGTGATCCAGAAGTTTCTTTGGTTTGCCTTATGTTCAGAGCAAGACTTTAAACTCAAATCAAATCACAGACATTCTGACAAATTTGCCTTAACTTCTATAACAGCAATTAAAAGTAAACATTCATGGTTTGAAACAACATACTCGAGAATTCTCTGGATTCTGCAAATTATAAAAAACACACTTATCCATGGTTTGAAGTTCACAGCAGAAAATAAAAAGAGTACTCTAGAACTTGAGTCATATCAAATTGACTGAGCATATCCCCAAATTCAAGACATGCATTAGAATGTTTAGTTTCCCTAAAATCTGCCCTACCATTTGGAGCTGACTCTAGAGTGATGATTTTGAACTGCAGTCACAATTTATTGACTGCATATTTGCTGTAGAAATTGATACAGTGCAATAACTTAGGACTTTACTACCACTGAAAGCAAGCTCTCTGATTCTAGCAAGTTTTGAAATGAGTTCTCCATGGGCACACATCAATCATCTATCTACTTTATCTATCTCAATACTTCCAGATATAACTGCATTTTCTTGGGGATTTGCACATTTCAAGGATAACTGATCATTCCTTTCCTACTAGATTGTTTTGATCTAGACTTACATGAATTACTTGCATACTTCAGTAGTAGTGTGCTTATCATCATGGCAACTAAAATTCTGGAGTCAATATTTAATCTGTTTATCTCATGGTAATAGCCAACACTGTCAGCAGTAAAGAATGCATTAGAACAGGGTGCTTCAGTCAAACTCTTGGGAAATGTGCAATACTTAGAGTAGCTGCCAGCATTTCCATCAACAGGTCAGATTTCAAAAACTATAAACAGAGAGGGAAACATTTTTAACAGCTAACCTTCAGCAGATAGCCCTCACTTGAAGGCAATTTGTACCTTTTGTAAACATCACGCCATAAAGACGTGATGATGTGTTTTGGTCTCAGTGAAACATGTGGCAGAAAACCTTGACACAGTTTACTTAATTCCTCTTATATATGTAAACCATATTTGACCTCCAAGACACTTTTGAATACCTCATTGGGGAAAACACCCAACCAGTACTTTCAAGATTATGAATTGATTTAAATTTTCAGGTCTTTTTGAGTTCAAATTCAAGAGACCTAAATGATTCCATTTTCAAATGCAAAGTGATACAAATTTGTATCTCATTTCCTAGTTTGAACTGATTTCTGAAGACTAGCCTATAGCTTACTCTTGAATTCCTTCAAATTCTTAAAAGTCAAGACCACAAATCAAGTACTGTCTGTTATACATTAAACGAAAAGTTTATCCCAACCTGTTACTAAAAATGAAGTAATGTGGACACTTTTTACAGGCCTACCCCTTATTCAAGAGCAAGGGTAAGAAGAAAATAGAGATGTCTCTTCAATGTTTGAGTGCCCATACTGCAGAAGGCAAGCCACAAAAAGGAGTCAGGTACCTGATAAAATCTACAGAACCTAGAGGGAAAGAAAGGGATCCCTAAAACTGTGATAGCCTCTGAAGAAAAAGCTCAAAATCTGTTATGGATTTTGAAAGAGGCCATACAAACCCAGGGACACATAAAGCAGACATCCCCCTAAGACATGGCAGTTGTTTGGTGAGACCAGATCTCCTCTCTGCTTTTTCAGCCTGAGCAGCCATACTTGCTAAAAGACAAAGCAAACAAGATGCAGCTATGGCCAAAAGGGAGAGAAGAAAACTTGGTGCAAAAATTCTTAAAACTGGAAGTGCCAAAGCCTTTGGCAGAATACATACCTGGGTCTGGGGGCAGCTGAGCAGGATTTGCTGTCTAAAAAAGCTGCAGTTGTCCAGAGACAACACCACACTCCTTGCACTCCGGGCTGAAGGTACTGGTTTGGGTCTCAGCAGTTACACAAACTTATCAACAGGGCTTCAGCTGGGGCTTATGAGCCCCACCTGTTCCTGCAATTAACTGGCCAAGAAACACCTGCTGGCACCCTGCTCACACCAGCCTTCAACCCCAGCTGGGGGCTGGGCTGTCCTGAGCTAACTTTTCTGTTCCCATCACAAAGTACAAATGCTGTTACTTGTTGGTACTATTTATAAGTCTTGATTAAACAACTGAAGGCTGAGAAATTACTGATTCCAGTATGTGGAAGGTCTCAGCCCTGCAAGGATTTCAAAATCAGTATCACAGACTAAAAGTCCTTCTCTGCAAATAGATCTCATTCCCATGAAAGCTGCTTTTTCTGCAAATTAGCATTTGCAAACTGCCACAGGAGTCCTGCAGCCAAACTTCCTCCCTTGCTGTCATCACCATGGCCTACTAAAGGGAAACTTTATGATGCTTGAAAACCAACTTTTTGCTTGTCTCAGAGAATCTTGAGACTTTCAAGCAATTCTGCTAGTTGAGTGGCACATTACACATAGGAGAGCTTAGTCCTCAAAAACACCTAACACAGGTTTGTTCTTCTGCCTGAGTTTGCCTTGAGCAAAATACCCCAGCACCTGCCACAGTTTGAGCACACAGAGCTGGTTACCTTTGTGCTAAAGGTGTGCACAGCATTAGAGCCAGAACTGGTCTCACTGTGCTGGCAGGTAACCTGTGCTTGTTGAACTTAAAACCAAGGTAACTAGGCTGGCAAAAGCATTTTGGTGTAGAAAAAGCAATTTCACCCAAAGGAGGAAAAGAATAGCCATGAGATGGTTCCTAAATTCCCTGTATCCTTCACCACAGTTGCCTGCTGTTGATGGTGCTGTGCTGTTTTCTGGGCAAGCATATCAGACCCCTTTCTGCTGAAAGAAGTTCAGCCAAATTTCAGCCAAGCAGGAAAATGTTTTGACAAAACTACACAAATCTGCAGTGGAGAAAACAGTCTCATGTAGTGAGCTATCCTATTCTTAAACTCGGGAGCAACCTACAAAGCCTTGTGTCAGAATCCAGCATCACTGAAACATCACAGAAGGCCACAGACCTACCTGGTAGATTGTCATTTTTTAAAAGAAGCACAGTCCATGAGCCATAGATGAGTGAATCAATGTTGTGATCTTATTGCAGAAGTTCCATACCTTCTTGGTGTTTTCTCATGGGCAGCTCCTCACAGCACTGACTCCTCCTTCCTCACAGCACAACCAACAAACTCCAACTCCCTTCTCACCCAGCTGAGCCCTCTTTTGTAGCACTCAGCTTCTTATTGGACACAGCTGAGGCCTATTAAGGGCAGGGCTGTTCCCAATCTTTGGTGATTAGCACAGCTGCAACTCCTCAGGGGTGAGATTGCCTTCTGCACGATCTTTATTTTCTTACATTCTATCCCCCACCAAATCAATATAGATTTGTGGCCTTAGATGAGCTCTGAATGTCCCCAAAACCTTGCAAATGCAGGCCAAAGCCCCCAGTCACCAGAGCACACTTAGCTTTATGTAAAACTTAAAATGTTTACATAGTATTTGCTGAATAGGAATAAGCTTTGGAAAAAAAGAGGAGATTCAGTGTAAAAGACTGTGCCTTCATCTGGCATCTGAAGATTTCACAGGATGGAAATTTGGACAATGTCTTAGAAAAAAAATAAAAATTAACAGTTCGGCATCAGACAGAGAATGTTCTGCTGGGACTGTGCTCATGCTTCTTACTCTGTTTCCAATTAACTTGATTTTAGAGCAATGGATGCTGTCCAAAAATTTACATAAATAACAAATACAGTGAAAAGTACAGATTTCTTGGGGTGTTTTAATTTAGCATTAACCAGATGCATTTCCTATAAAGCCTAAATTCAAAGTCTGATGCCTTGAAGCATTTAAACCAATTACAGTGGAGAACTTCCTATCTAGAAGGAATATGCCCCAAGAGATTCATATGCCTGTTTGTAACTATTCAATATGGCCAATATTTTAAAATATTATAGCCAGTTCAAGCCCTATGATGCATTCATCTGTCATTGGTATGAAAATATGGTTATCAGATTCACCAAGAAATATGTATTTATGAAATGCTCCCATGAGCATAACCTGCAGGGCCTGCTCAGGTACAAAACCTGCTGAAATGGATTTCTCCCTGAAGGAGGTATCCTCCTTTTATTTACCCCCAGGTACTCGGTGCCTTTGGCTCTTAAATCTCCCAGCAATCCACAGTGGTTGGGGAGCTCTGGCTGAAAGGAAAGCAGACACAGGTAAACAGAGCCAGGGAAACTCATGCTTGGAAGAGCACAAGACCTGGCAGAGATGGGTAGGGAGCCCAGGCTGCTGGGAATTAAAGGAAAAACATCTCAGCCAACAGGAGTTTGGAGAGCAAAGGTAGGGATGAACTTTCATAAAAATAGATACAAATATTCAGATCTTGGCAGGCACTACTTTGGAGATTCATCTTCCCCTTCAGATGTATCTATACGTGACTACTCTTCTGGCATCCTCTTAAATAATTTCAAATCAGACTAGTCATGTACTTTGCATGCAAGCCAAGGTATTATACACTGAAAAGAGGAGAATATATTTTAATAGATCCATGGGATTCACTAAGAATCAGTAACTTCTCATGGAAAACTCTCACTGAGTCTGCTGAGAGCCTGTATTTTTTCCTTCTTCCTTGTTATTTATTTATTAAGGAGATTTGGATGACAGCAAGGTTATTTTTTTCTTGAAGTTCAATTACTTCTCCTTCATCTAAAACCACAAGCTGCTGACTGTGAAATTGCAATTCCTCATGATGAAAGAGAGAACATTTGCAATAAGACAATAAAAAGGAAGACTGTTTAAGGCCAGAAAGAAGCATCAAGTTTTCAAAACAAGCAAGATATGATGCTTGAAGGTATAAAAAATATATTTTCTGAAGATTTATAAGGATAGCTGGATCTTTAAACAATGCTGGTATTTTCTGGCACTTTTCCTGCAGATTTCTGCAAAACCCTTAACACTGGAAGAACTCTCTTGATTTCTCCTAGGGTTTTCTGGTCATTACACCAGTCCATTTTATCCATATTCCTGATCCTTTCTAGGAATTGACCTTCTGCTTTCTAACAATTCACTCACAGCTTCCTAGGAATTGTCCCTCTACTTTCTAGGGCTTCAATTACATTTTAGAAATTCTGATACTTTCTAGGAATGTCCTGTCTGTTTTCTGGGAATTTTTCCTACACAATTTTCAGAGAGTATTCTAGGAATTCACCTGCTGCTTTCTGGGGATGTTCCTGATGCTTTCTGATACTTCTCTCATTGTTTTCAATTATTTTTTTCCAGCTTTCTAGAACTTCCCTAAGTCTTTTCTGAGAATCTCCTGTCAGCAGGGATGCTTAGTGAAGGAAGCTGTGAGCAACCACAGTGCAGACAGGACTGGGCCCCATGGCAGCTTCTTGGGGGCAGCAGAGCAGAGCTGGGACAGTGGCTGTTCCATAATGGGCCAGACACTGCCTGACAAAGGCAAGGAGCAAGTGGTGGCCAAAGTCAGTCCAGGAAATCCAAATGAGTATTCAGGAACAGCAGGAAACAGGCTTTGAAACAGGCACCCCTCTACGGTGCAGCTCGCATTTTGGGGATTAGTAAACACTCTTGTTGAAGAATTTCTGCATTCAATGTTTTGTAAAATAACTTATCAGAAAGTCTGTATTCTCTACAGAATGATGAATTGCTTTAAATTTTTAACACAAGAAATTCTGAAATGTTAATTTCAGAATTTTCCATTTATAATTCATTACAGAATTGGGATGTGAGCTGTTTCTTTTTCCCTTTGGAAATGCATAAGAATTTACTTTGATGCAAAATTATTTCATCATAAACTCAATTTAAAGGTATGGCTTCTTGAGCTGTACTTTCTTCTGTTTGTTACATTACTTGTGTACTGGTACTAAAATATTTAGACCATGCACTAAAAGTTATTTTCATAATTCCTTTCCATGTAGTAGAAAAAAGTTATTAGGGGTTCCACTACAGGACTCTTATACTTGCTAAAGTTTAAAGTTTATTAATAAAAATATTTGATAGTAGTTTTATTACTACTGATGTGTTCCTTAGCTATTTATAGATAGCTGGCCAGCCAATGTTTTTCAAAATATGTTTGAAAGCCCTTGGATTCACATAGAGGCAAAGTTGATACCTTGTGTGGGAGTGATGAATGAATTTTAAGTGCAGTCTTTGACATTCGAGGTGTATCCTCATTGCATAATGAAATATGAGGCATATATTACACAAAAGCACATTTTTCCTAAGAGTTTCTGTTTCTTTAAATTCCATTATTTATTATTTCATATGTAAAAGGTGGGAAGCAGTAAGTATTTAGCACATACACAGACAAGAGAACAAACCTTCCTACAGATAATTTGCCAGCTGCTACACAAGCTGTTAAAATACTTGTGCATATAATTTTCACTGCTCTGTGTTGGATGCTAAAGGTTGGACATTCCTCACTACAAAAACACTACTAGAGATAGAATTCCACAGCAGAGGACAGAATTATTCACTGCCCATCAGTATGAAATACATTGCAAATGCTCTTGGAACTCAAGTGGTGAAGTAGAAGCCAGGACTCCATAAAATTCCTGAGCCTGGTTAGTTGAGATGTTATGCATTAAAACCATCTTCAAAGGATAAGTGTCAGCTCCTTTAGAGCTCAGATTCTGTGAACTATCTAACATACATGTGATGTCCCCCAAATGCTGTTAGGATGTGAAGTATAAATGTTCTAACAAAGTTTAGCACTGCCTGTGAAGGACCTGGTACTTCTTTCAACACCTATTATAATATGAATTTGCACTTTCATGTCTTAAGAACATAAAACAAAAATGTAATGTATGTAGTGATAGTTTAGAAATACCTGTTCTGGTAACTTTGATGCTGTATTCTTGGGGGCAGCTGTCCATGCAGTGTATGAGAAGGTTTAAAACTGTTAATGTAGATCTGCCTTGGGAGTCCTTCCCACTGAGCTTTGCTACAGGTGCTCTAGGAGAGACAAAATCACTTCAATGCAGCTTCTGCTTATGGTCATCTAGAAAACCATGCTATGGCTTAGTCTCATTATCATGAGGCTCTTGATGTATTTGCAAAGGCAGTTAAGAAAGTTATCTTTAGTAAATACAGTTTCAAATTTAAAAAAAAAACCCCTAATTTCCACCTCTTTGCAGACCATTTGTATTAGTCTACAGCAGACTGCAACCCACAGCACCAACCAGCCAAGGTGCCAAATAAGTTATGCAAAATGTCTTCAAGGAACTGAGAGAGTTTTGAAAATTACAATTTTATTAGTATTCTCCTATGATTATGGTTCTGCAACTAGGTGAGCAACCTACCAAAAATCAGTGAAAGTCTGCAAAAGTGTATAGACCTGATGCTGTTTTCATTTGCAATGTGACAAATTAGAAGTAAGCCCAATGAAAGCATTAAGGTTGCACAAATGCAAAATTCACATAAGTGAATGGAAAATCAAGGCAGCATTTCTACTGAATTGTGTATTTTTCTCTTCAGAATGCATACTGAGAATACTTTTAAGTTTCCAACACGTACATGTGAAATAGCTGCTATACCTAATTTGTAATCCTCAGATTTCATATTCACATGATAATCTACATTGTCACAATAGAATAAATGTCCACAAACATATCTGAGTCTTTTTTGCTGTCTACAGAATTCAGAAAAATGAAAAGTAGACAAAACAGCATTTTTGGTATATGAATATGCTTGCCAGAATTTAGGACAAAACATTTCCTTGCCAAACACTGCTCCTTTCCCAAGTCATAAACAAACATCATAAAATAGTCTTACATTACTGCCAACCACATTTTCTTTTTTAAATCTAATTCAGTCTTTGTGCTATAGAAAAAAACATTCTGTTTACCATGTGTCTTCTCATCCTCACTGGATTTGATTGCACAACAAGCTCCTAATTTAAAGACCACTGAAATCCATAGAAACATTTATATTCATTACAAACTATTTTTTCTCCATTTGAATTAGAAAGACAGAGCAAGAAAATGTCACATATGTGGCCTTCTGTAGATTATCAGTGCAGCCAGTGCAGGCAGATCTGTGAAGAGCTGGGTGCTCCTTACTTGGGAGCATATAATTTTATATAATTTTAATAACTTATCCTGGGAGATGAGGAGCTGGCCATCTATTGCAAACAAGTACTGCAGGATTTGACCAGTCAAAGGCACTTTTTGTTTGCTTTCCCTGCTTGTTCTGTAACACACACAGGGGGTGGAGGATGGAGGGGTTTCTGTAGGCTTTGGGAAATAACATGAGCTACAGTGGTCTAGGAGGTTGCTGTCTTCACTTCAATAAAACCACACACCTATCAGCAAATAAACTGAGCCTTCAGCTGCACCTTTCTAAATAAAAACTTTCTTCCACACAGTTCCAATCAGCTGAATGGGGATACAAAGAACTTTCCAGGAGAGGTCAGTTTAAAGGAATGACTATACTCTCTGTCTTCCTTTTTATCTTTTACAAAATTAATTATTTAAAATTCTCCCCACGAACACACTATTTTTTCCCTACATTTTAACATATCTGTGTAACCATTTTACTTCAATTAATGGATTTCTAACAGCCAGTTAGAAATCACACTCCATTATTAACAAGGGGAAAAAAAAGTATCTTATGCAGAACTTAGATTATCTGGAGCATCAGGTACCAATTTAAAAACTAAAAACACCAGAGTACTTATTCTTTTCAAATTTTGCAGGGTAGAGTTATAGCTCCAAAAGTCATGGAGACATTCTTCAGAGGCAGTCTCCAAGAGAGAAGAATGGGAAATAATGATCTGTATTCCACAGAATGGTTTGGGTTGGAACAGGCCTCAAAGATCTCCTTGTTCCAACCCCCTGCCATGGGCAGGGGCACCTTCCACTAGGCCAGGTTGCTCAGAGCTTCTTCCAGTGCTTTTGAGCACTTCCAGGGATGGAGAATCCTCAGCTTCTCTGGAAAACCTGTTCCAGTGCCTCACACACTGAAAAGATGAGGTAAAAAAGTGTTCAAAGTGGACTTTGTAACAAGAGGTTGAGAAAAGACCTTAGCTGGTACTGTGGCTTTGGCCTACTCCATTTTCCAGAGCAGGCTTTGACCTGGGCTTCACAGAAAACAGCATGAGTGAAAAATTACCTCCCTGAAATTCACTTCTGCTGGTTATAAAGCCCTGGAAAGTCAAAAAGGGTAGATGATTTCAATTTTAAAGGATCCAAAATTAGCTTCTTCACAATAGCAATTACACCACCAGTGTAATTGCTACTGTGATTTATCACAGAGTGATTTATGTTTGGATTTGCATATCCTAGTTTACCACTTGGTCAGTGGATGGTAAGTATTTTTTCCTGTCTTACTCATCCTGAAGGAAAAAAGAAAAAACCCACCAGACAACAAAAACCAGGAACACATTTTCCTGATTAACACATTCTCCTGATTATAGCAACTTCCCAACATGTGCATGAATTATACAGACAGTGGACATTATTCTTTCTATTGATCCATGATTAGTATCTCATGCAAAATATAGGCTACCTAAGAGTTTCACTCTTACAGAAGACAGCAGAAATGAACAGGCATTTTAAAAGACTGGATTTAGAAATGTTATTAAAAAAATCTTCTTGTCCTAATGAATGAAATGTAATTAGGAAAGAAAACCAAAAACAATAAAGAACAACAAAAAGTTAGTGAAGGAACCATCTTCCTCAGAGAAAGCTTTATAAACAGACTGGTTTTTGGAAAAGAAGGTTTGGAAACATAAAAAAGGAATCTGTCTACTGTATTGAAGAGAACAGTGTTTTGCCTACATTTTTTGGTAAATAAAATGGACTTAACCAATTAACTAGCTGGCTACAGAATCAATCTCATTTTGTCATGGAAACAGCTTGTAAAACCCTGAACATATGGAGACTGCAGGCTGATGTCTGAAAGTTTCAATAAAATACTTAGTACTGTTACATCTGAGAACTGCATATTTGCCAAATGACAGAAAGCAAGAAATTGCTGCTCCCTCTTGTTTAAGATGGATTGTGAAGCCTGGATTGTGAGATGTCCTTACTTGCCCTATCAGGCAATTTGCCAGCATGCTTTGAGTCCTTAACACAGTAGTCATTGGATTTCTGCTTTATAGCAACATTTAAAAGACTTCTGGTAAACTAGAAAGCAACTTCTCTGTGTTTTCCAGACTTAGATTATTGTCTGGCCACCACAATACCACATTCTGTAGGTATTCTTCACAAACTGATGCCCTTGCTCTGTGCTCATAGCACTGGTTAAAAGTGAATGGGTCACTTCACACTCCAACACATCAAACTATGGGCCAGAGCCAAGAATTAAAATTGAGGGTCAAGTCTGACCCAGACTTCTTGAAGAACAGGGGTTGGAGCAGTTGCTTAGACTCAGCACGAAGCCTTTGTTTCCATTTATAATCTGACAGTGGATGAGTATCGGACAGAGAGAAAGAGAAGGAGCTGGGGGAGGATGGGGACATGGAAAACCAAAGTCTCTCTTGGATTCACACTTGCAAACAGAAGTCCAGACAATTTGGATTCTCATTTCTGCAAAGTGGGTGTTTTTCTGATTCCCACATTCTTATCTCGAAAACGCCATGGATTCACAGTTGCATAAAACACTTCAAACTGAGCCAAAGTCTGAATTTAATTACTGATCAATTCTGTACAAACACAAGCTCATCAGTACTACCAGGAAATCAGCTCTCTGTCCATATAAAAGCACAACTCTATTTTCTGTCCCTAAAACTTACTGTCAGACCTTATTGAGTAACACTGAAACTCACTATGGGAATAATACTTTTTTAAAATAAGAGATGTACCATATAAACCACCAGAAATTTTTATGTAGTCCTTCGTATGCAATAATATTTTGGTTTCTAGACAAAAATCCACACATTTTCTTATGGAAACTATCTTCACAACAAACATTTTACACATGAACAGCAAATTTAATAAATGATTGTAGTATTTTTAGTTGTTTAACAGCCCTGGTATATCCATCTTCTTCTCTTGACAGCATACAAACATCAGTGCTCCTGGAAAATGTGACTTGGTAATGGTTAAGTTGCCATTGCTGAAGTGACTCTGAGCTGATGAATGTATACAGAATGAAATAAAACCTAATAAAGATCCCATATGTTCAAACTAAGGAGTACAGACATTTCAGATATTGCTGAAATTTGTACTAATTCAGCACTTCATGTGACCAAATTCTACTCTCTTTGTATTCCCTGAGGCTGGAATTGCATTAAAAAACTTAATTTTTTAGAAAATACAAATCACAAAATAAAAAGAGAAGGGAAACTTTGATACACACAGAAAAATGCCAAGAGCAGAAAAATTTGTGCTAACGTTTTAAAAACAAAAACATAAAAATTAATTTTTAATAAACCTAGAAGAAAATGTTTTTCAGTAGAGTACAAAGATGGGAAGCATTCCACTGCTCTGTGCACTGATGAGAGAAGGGAAGGAGGAAGGCAGAAAGGAAGGCAGGAAAGAAAGAAAGAAAAAGAGAGAGAGAGAAAGGGAAGTGGCAGAAGGAAGTGGCAGAAGAAGGGAAGGGAAGGGAAGGGAAGGGAAGGGAAGGGAAGGGAAGGGAAGGGAAGGGAAGGGAAGGGAAGGGAAGGGAAGGGAAGGGAAGGGAAGGGAAGGGAAGGGAAGGGAAGGGAAGGGAAGGGAAGGGAAGGGAAGGGAAGGGAAGGGAAGGGAAGGGAAGGGAAGGGAAGGGAAGGGAAGGGAAGGGAAGGGAAGGGAAGGGAAGGGAAGGGAAGGGAAAGAGAGAAAAGAGAGAAAAGAGAGAAAAAGAAGAAAAAGAAGAAAAGGGAAGGCAAGGCAAGGCAAGGCAAGGCAAGGAAAAAACAGGCTCACAAACGCTACGTGGGACAGCTGGGAAATCAGAACCGTCCCCTTCAAAGTCTGTTCAAATGCATAATTTCTGAGGGAGAAAGACTCGGTTTAACTGTTTTAACAATAATTGTTTTCCCTTTCCGGGGTGCAGTGTTCTGAGAGACATGTGCCAGCTACCACACAGATTTTTCAAGCCCTATTTCGGCTTTTTCCCTGCCAAACTCTGCGGCATTGGCCCGGCCCGGCCCCGCCCTCGCCCAGGTTCGGCCATGGCGCTCCACAGGCACAAGGTGGCACCTCACGGAGATTTATTTTTTTTCCCGTGACTTTTATTGCTTTAATCAAACGACCTTCTCCTTTCGTTCTTATTTCAAATAGTTTTAAATTTAAAAGAAAAATTGTGATATTGGCGAATATTTTACCTAATTATTATTCTGTATTCAAAAATTCGAACTCTTAAAAAATTATGATGAAAACACCCCTATTCTTCTCAGTGTAAATTAGTCAAAATTTGTCTATTACGTTTGTAATCCCCAGTTCACATTTTTGCTTGTTTTGTAGCTCTGCTGCAATTTCCAGACTCAGAGAACTGGAAACTCCTCTATCCCAGTGAGCAGGGGCTGCACGGAAGGCAAACACAAGCTGGGCTCTCAGTTCCCATTGCTTGGCTCAGTTCATGCAGTGAGTTAGAAATGAGGCACCAGAGATTGTAAAACAGAGAAAATAACACACAGAGAGGAAAAGGCAGTGTCACTGGCAAAGCAGACAGTGTCACTTCGGCCTGCTGTAGTAACAGAGATGCTGTGATGGATGGCATTTATGGTTTAAAAGCTCTGTGTATTTTATCCTCAGGGTGATAACTCTGGGCTTTCTGATGCTTTTGACTTTGAACTTGGAGTAAAAGTTCAGCCTTGCAGAGGGTGACCCAGTTTGAAAAGTGTTCCACTCTACAGCCAGACAGAAAGCTTTGCACAATTTTGGTACCAATATTTAAGAAAGATGAAATCAAACAAGAAATAATAGTAAAGGGAAAGCTGAGTTCATCTTACAAGAGGAGGCTCCAACACCTTCTTTGTTTATCCTGATAGTACAAAAAGTGTTCTTTTTTTCTTTAAACCCATCAGGGTGAGGGGTAAAAACCTGAGCAGAGAAGAAGCTGAAATAAAAATGTCCCCCTCTTAAAGCAGGGGACAGCCAGGAAACCAGGACAAGCCAGAGAAGTTCCTCCCAGCAGAGTGCAAGATGCAGGAATCTTTATTCATTGTTAAGCAGACCTTGATGGTTATAGCTAGGAGAGGGGTAACAGGACAGAAATGCCTGCAAGGATCCAGGGGCAGCATCTGTTCCATATTTTCACCTGATGACTGCTCAGCCACCACTATGAACGAGGGCTGGCTTGGAGATTTACTGCTAAGCCATGGGGCTGGCAGACAACAGAAACATAAAGTGTGGGGAGAAGTTCTGAGGGCTGTAAAATATTCAAAAGACATGCAAAATTAAGAGATCCCATGCTACTTTATTGGTTTATTTCAAAATATTGTGTGCTTCAAAGTACTGACTGTGCTAACTCTTCTAAGATGTTAGTTCCACCCTAGCAGCTGTAAACTCCTTTCTAAGAAGTTTGTTGTCCTGTTTGCCTCAGTTCAGCTGATTATTCTAGTTTCTAGTAATTAAGATTGCATTTCATGATTCTCAGTCTTATTCAATTAATGTTTCCAGTTTTCCATGCTACAAAAATAATACTTGCCATTATTTTAATTAAATTATTCATAAATGGCATTGGTTCCGCTTCAGATGTATGTATAATGCAACCAGAACCAAGGAAACACATAATTCATCATAAATTTTGTTGGTTTGGGGTTTTTTTTTTGTTAATTGAGGATACATGGAATTGTTCACATTAGATGCAAATCTTTTCAAATTATGTTCCTGCTTTTTTGAAAAAAAGTCCAACAACATGTCTTCAATCTCAAACAAGGAAATAATTTTTTATTCATCCTTATACCTCTTTTCAGGCAATTTTTTTCCAGTCTTGACATGGTTCTGAGAGTCTCCTTGCCCAGAAGCTGTGGTGTGCTGCAAAACACACTGAGAATAATGAGGAGGCTGTTTTTTTTCTGCAGTGCTGTCACACATATGCTGTCAGCACTGTGGCAGAAAACATGATTAAGTCTGATATCCTGTCTTGTTACACTGCTATCCAGAGCACATCCAAACATATGTAAACTTTATTTTTTTAATATTATTCCTTGCAGCCAGAAGATTGACTGTTTTAATAGCACAGTAGTAAAGCAATGGGCCAAATTCAGTCATTCCACTGATGCCAGTAAGGTTTATCCAATTTACAGTAATGTAACTGAGCCATTTCTGACTCACACCAGGGAAATCAAGGCAAATTTGACCCATTTCCAAGTGGTAAAATGTATTGGGACATTTTCTTCCCTGCAAGTTCATCATCTCACTGGTGGAAAACAGCTCAGTGCAAGCCCATGCTGGGGAGCACAAAGCTGCACTTCACAACAGGGTCTGATTTGGGGGATAGGAGAAGGGACCAGGACTGGGCTGCAGCTAAAAGTCAGTTTGTGACTTGCCTTGTTGAATTGTGGTGGGACTGGGACAAAGCATCAGAAAAACTTCCCACTTGCACAGTTGGAATGTGATACAGTGATTTGCTGTTCTGGTGAAAGTGGGGGCTGGACTGCCTTAGAAGTACACTGAAGTAAGATCCAAATTTGAAAGAACTTGAAAAGTTTCACCTTGAAAAGCTGGATTTTAAATTGCTCCCTTTCTGAGCACACACAAAACCAACTCTGTTAGGAATAAAAGTAGTAATCTTTCTTTGCTCCATCTTCCTTCTCAAAGTCTACTTTCCACTCTGATGTCTAGTTTAGGGCCAAACAGTTGCAGTGAAACTTCTGGGCACAATCCAAAGGAAAAGTCCAAGTGGATAATGGAGAACAGATTGCTGAGTGCTAAACAGAGCTTTGTTGTGGATTTAGTCAAAGCTTTGCTGTCAGGGGTCTTAAAGCAAAAAGTCTCCAGATACAATAAGGACAGGCTTTAGCACAATGTGGCACAGGGGTGCCATCTAAAATTAATACATGGTAGTTGAGTTTTTACATTAGAATTGATCATTTTCACTGACAGTGGCTAGTGGGAAGGAGCAGGGAAACAAAAAAAAGTGTCCATCTCTAAAGAGTTAAGGTGCATACACACTTACACACATCACCTAAGAAACTATAATTTAGTAAACAAAACCAACCCACAAATATCTAAAAAATCTAGGGAACACCAAAATCATGAGAGACTCTTCATCTTTTTACCACCAGATTATTTCCACAGCTAATGAATGAAATGTACCTTCTACAATAATTCACTGCATCGTTTAGCTGCAAAATCTGAGGTGCCTGTCCATACAGAGTCCCTGAGCAGGGAAGTTCTTCTGCTACCTGCACTCTTCATGTTTCTGTGTCCAGTTAATCATTAACCATTGCTAGTCCACTCTCCTATTGATTGATAATCACTGTGATGCTAGATAATCAAGGATGCTAGAAGAACCTCTGGCAACCTGCATATAATTTAGCATGGAGGGAGCAATAAGGAACACTTAAGAGTGGTAGTGGGAAAAGGGCCTGGGGCTGACAATGGGGAACACTGGTCATAACATGAAATTTGCGGAAAATTAGGGAGAACAATTAGAAAAAGAGCTGTAAAATCTCTGTTTCCACAGCCATGTATTTCAGATGCTTTCTTTTCTGATACAATTGGAATGTAGAGATCATGGCTATTTGCAAATCATATTTTTTCCAGTTGGAATCCTCTTTGGAAAGAGTTGCCAATATCCAACCTTCTTTCCACAAACCAGTCATTATCAGATAATATTCAAATAATTGTGCCTTCATTTTTTGTTCCTGTTAAAATGTTTCCTCAGTGATTAACTAGGCCCATCATGGTATGTTGGGTAGTATTTTATTGTGTCATGGATGTACTGTTGAGAAATCATGACTCACTGAAACGGATTTTTTCCACATTCTGTTACTAATTTCTAAGGGTATTGCTGTGATGTATTCTACCAGCACCCTTTGCCTTTTCTTAAATGTGGAAGTCAGAGCATGGGGTGGGTGGCCATAAAGAGCCCACGCCTTTTCTCTCTTGTGAAGCTACAGGAACTCTGCCTGCAGCAGAGGCATCGGCTGCTTTGCTCTCTGAATTCCTAGAGCCTGGTCAAGATCAGACTCTGGTTTCTCATGGAAAAGTTACTTTTGTTCTTTCTGCTTTCCTAGTTGTCTGTCTTAGACAAGGGTACATAGCTGTTGTTGTGTTTGCCTAAACAGTTGAACTGAAGGAAAGGAGCAGTCACTAATAAGCAGAAGAGGATTTGAAGAGACTGCCAGGGTCACATGGCCAACTGGCCTCATCATATTCAGTTTCACAGCTCTTGTTTCTTTTATCTTGTTGCTTTTCTTGAGATTTTTCTTCAAATCACACACAAATGAACTTCTATCAGTTCACCTCTCCTAGAAGGGATTGTGGGAAATGGTTCCTAAGACCTTCTGTTGTTTAGATCTCTTATCTCCTGTTCTGTTTTGATAGCAGGACAACAGCCTTCTTTTTTTTTTTTTTTTTTTGCAGCCCTTGCTCTACTACAGCCTGCTGGTTAAATTATTTCTTCAGACAGGCTTATGGCAATTTGATGACATATGAGTGCAAGGAAAGGTCAAAATTTGGCTCCCAAAGTCTACAGTAATAATAATTCATGTGTGCTGGTGGTTGTAGCTATATAAGCACTTTACAAGGGAATGTCAGCATTACTGTTCCTGTGTGACAGCAGCAAATCAGAAGGAGCATGAGCGTGGCCAAGCCAGGAAGAGAACGCAGAGCTCTGGCTGAGTGCCCTCTCCTTGCTGCATTTTACTATTAGTTAAGGCAGCAGCTAAAGCAAAACTCTGCCCAGCAAATCACTGGTGTAGAAGTATTTAGGGCACAATTCAGCATGAGACAGCACATTGCTATTTACATTTAGAGTTACATTTGCCTATATTGCAGGCAGTGTGGGCCTTGATCCCTGCAAAACAGGGATCTTCCTTCTGCAGCACTTGGGTGCAACCCAGCCAAGAGCACAAGGCAGAAAGGAGAGGGGACTGTGAGAGCCAGGCAATCCTCTCTTTTGAAGAGAGGAAAATAGCCTGCAATCCTACACAGAGCCATGAGAGCAGGCTCCAGTGGGCTCCAGTCAGACACTGCTGGGGTGAGGGGGAGCACAGGATTGCCCTGGGATGGCACTGCCACCATGAACAGTCACCTTCTGCCACATTTCCTTTATGCTTCCAGACAATTCAGAGCTGGAAAGGACTCGTGCTTAGAGACAAAACTCTTCTGGAGATTCAGTGAAACACATCCAGCACATTCTATAGTTAGGGGGAGTTTTAACTTAACTGGTGACTCGAGTGCAGGAGTCATGTCTGAGACAAAGTGGTGCAGTGCCACTGTCCCCAAAGCCTTCCCCTCTCTGTTCCAGAGATCTGATAGTGCTAATTATGCCATTGGCTTGGAGATACTGATTTTCATTATATAACCACCGATCTCCTGTGCACGGGTCTGAAACCACCCACTCATTTCACATAAACCACAAACAGAACCAGGAGGCATAAACTCAGAGAATAAAAAGGTAAGAAACTGGCATTTAGATCATGGCACTCTTAGAGCACAGGGGCTGACAATCAGATTAAGAACTGTTGTTCCAATGAAATAACAACAGAATCACATCTGCACCATGGGATTTTACTCCAGAACAGTAGGATTGGTTAAAACATCCTGAATCAGGTCCAAATTATGTTGTGACTGCTTCACACTTCTCCAAAACCCCAAGTGAAATTCTTTTGTGCTTCCAGCACAGTCTCTATGCTGGAACTAAGACCACACGAGGGCAGTGTAGTGGGGGAGTAAAATCCAAGGATGCAAATTAAACTCTAAGCCTGATTATGCTGCCTCTTCATGAAATCTGCAGAGGTAGAGATGTATCTAGAGCACAGAGTGGCCTGCAATTACCCCACAAACTACAGAGGAAAGTTTAACACCTCTCTTCAGCCTCTTCTTATCACTATATTTTGTCCTGCCTTTATTTCCTTCACCACTGCTGTGAATATTCTCTTTCCTAGAGAAGTGTCTCACAGGTTGAGATTTCAGTGAATTCTGCTCTACAAACAAAGATTGGGGTCCTAACAGAAGGGAATTTGTAAGAGATGTGGAAAGTCAGGCCTGCAGTTCAGTGAGGTGACCATTTTGCATTGGAGCAAAATCTCCAAAACTGTGGATAAACACCCCTGCTAACCCAAAACACAACTTTTCCCAGGAAAGCAAACAAGACCACTGTCCTTGACTTTTGACAAGTATAATTATCTTATTATTTCACTAGGCTAAGAAATCTACTCTTCAGAAACTCTTAGCTAAGCCTCTTTTCCCCTCAAACCCTCTGCAGGGTTCAGTTCTCTAACCCACTGACACAGCTGCTCAAGTAATTTTTTCAAGATGAAAGCAGCCAGAATTCTTCAAATCCTCTAACTCAGTTTTACTGTGAACATGTTCCTAACACATGCAATATGTACTTATGTAAACTTGAGATTATTAAGTTTGTCGGCATTGTGCTTGACTGATCCTTTAGCTCCTCTATAAACTTATTTAAACAGATAACTCTCCTAGGACATAGCAGTATTATTCTGTGATTTCTTTACCTTCAGTTTTGGTTTCATAAGCAATTGTTTCATTGAAAATTGATACTGCTATTGCTTTAAAATTGATATTGCAACCCTGTGTAGTTAGAGACAGTGATAAACAAGAGCTCACCCTCATATCCTTAAGGAAACATGCAATTGTTTAATAATCCCATTCTCCTGTCCACAGATGGATTTTTATCCATTGCATGCTCTTTCTACTGCTGTGCAATTATTACTAAGGCATAGTAATATCTTCTTTCTATTTCCACAAGCACAGCATTTCATGCTTTGCATCACTCACACCAGCCACAGCTGGGTTAATGTATCCTTGAAAGGCAAGAAAACTAATGAGGTAAAACATTTCTGTCTGAAACCTAGGATTATTTCCTTCCACAAAATTCTACTTTGCAGGGTATTCCTTCATGAAATCCTGCAAAATAAACTTACCATATTCTCAGTCACAATGAATGGTAAGATAAAAGCCACAAACCTTTTCCTTGCACAGTAGTTTTGTATTTTACTGTGTATCTGATCAATTAAATCCCATATTAGGGCTTCATTTTGAATCCTATTTCCTTCAAAATTCATATCAAATTACATGGACCTGTGTTCTAGTACAAGATCCAGTATATAGAAGACTATTTTGCACTTTTTTTTGGTTTGTTTTACACACCAGCTTATGTATCCTTAGTCATAGCAGGAAATCTGATCTCCTTCATACACAATTCCTTATTCTTTCAGTCAGCCACAAAGCCAGCTTAGAGTAACTGCTCATTACAGGCAAAATACTGGTCTCTCTTAGGGAATGAGAGATCAGCCTTTGATTTAAAAATGCCCATGGTCTGGGCCTAAATCTTCTCTGTCTTTCTCTTCTGTCTCTGACAGTTTGCTATAATTTAAGGGAAGCCATTCTGCTGAGTTTGGGTAAATAAATGTTATGGTTGTCTCACAGAGAGAATAGCATTTAGGTCCATAATAGAGGCTTGTTATTTACAGTTTAAAAAAGCCAGTTTGAGTCCTGTCCTGGATGCCTAGCTACACATGTGACTGATATAGCTCATTTTGTATATTTTGGCACAAGAATGTGGTACACAATGATCTTATTTAGCAATATTTTGAAAAACATGCCAACTTTGAAAAAAAAAAGCCACTCAAATATGTGACAGAGCTGTGCCTTCTGTGGAAGAGGGTATAAAATTGAGCATTCTTGGCTTCTGATATAACCTATCCACTGTTTCTAAGGAGAGAGTCTTCATTAACGTCTATTTTCAATTTTCATTTTATAAAATAGTTTATGCCAAACTGGGACATATCATCAAGTAAGGCCAAGTTGGGTAAGCACATGTTTTTTGTATACAATGAGAAGTACATTGTGGTCTGAATTCTGTTTAGACTGAAGTCTTTTACTAAGCTGCTTTTATACAGAGGGGTTAGAATGAAGGCTTAGAATTAACATAAGATCTCTTGTTGCTTATGACTAAGAATATTAGTGAAAAGACTAATTGGTTTGTATGAGAAGTTTAGAAATCTACTTTTATTCTTAATATCCAGTGCTGGTCCTTCAAGTCAAAAAGAACTGACTCATCCTGTGACTCAAATATTGCAGTGTTGGTTTCCATTATCCACCACATCAGGACAATGACATGCAGACATGTACATTTTACTTGGGTTTACTAGGTTTTCCAGTATAATTAAAATCAGTGCACTGGACTATTATTGCAAGGCAGGAGAAAGCTGTGGATTGTTTCTGTTTTGATTTTAAGAAATGCTGATTTTTCTAAGTGCTTTAGCTGTCTATATTCTACTGAAATCTAAGTGAGAACCTGTAATTCTGCTGAAACTGTTAACGATGTACTCGCTGTGTTTCCCTTTTTTTTTATTAACAGATTTCTGTGTTTTCTCCTAAAGTTCTGCAAATTATATACAAAGTTACAAAATCCAAAATGAGACGGTTAAAAGATGTTCAGGCACAACTGTAAAGCTGTTTCGTAATTCTAAATATTTAACATCTTGTTATAACAGCAATGAAGAGATACTTGGCAAGGTTGACCAAAGCAGATGTTGAAAGAAGAAAACTAGTAACCATTTAACTGTGCAAAAGGGCTCAAACATGATTTGGAGCCTATGGGAAATGTGATATGAGTGGTTATTGTTGTGCCTGCCAATTAAATCAAGCTCATCAAATTATTCATAGCAAATAAAATCTGTTGCAAAACAAACCCGTTTGACTCACAGCAGACTGTTCAAAGATGCTTCAGTTTCTCTTGATGTACTTTTTCTTCATTTGAGAGGGATTAGGAGACCATCAACAATGTTCAGCAGTTGCTTTGACGATGTGCATGACAGTGACTGGTTTTTTTTCTTCTCCTTGATGACAAATGTTGATGTTTTGGAGGGAATAGATACTTTCCTATTTGTAAAGAAGACTGTACTTTCATTACAGTTCATAAGAGAGAAAATAAAAAAGAAAGAGCACTAATATATCCAAACAAGAAAGAAGAAGTCTAAGAATAAATCCTAGTTAAGTATTGAAGCATGATCACAATAATTTCAGTTAACCAATGAACTGAACACTTCTGGTATAAATGTTTCATGGTTAGGAAGGAATAAGTATAGGGATTTAGAGTTCTGGTACCAGTCACACAACAACTAGGTGATACTGAATAGTCATAGTCAGGTTTACCATGAACACCTGAACATAGCACACTGCATAGAGCACACCAAATATAGCACCTTTATTCCAAGGCTCTGACTCCTAAGACAATAGAAGTATCTTTTAGTAATAGTTTTTGTGCTGGAAAGAAATTTGTGATTTTTCCTGACTTTGAATCTGTTACCAAGTAAAAGAACCCACTTACACTTAGGAGAATGGGAGCACAGTTCTGCTTTGTACTTATTGAACTCATCTACAGAAAGAAAATTGCCCAGCCTTACAGTACAGTTTGATTCCAAGCTATATGAAAGGATCACACAGTGTTTCTACTTCACAGCACAGAGACAAAGGTTAATGAAAGCCAAGACCTTGGGTTTCAAATCTGTTCCTTGCTGTCACTGTAACCATCCTGTGGATTAGAGAGCTTTCTTGCCATGTGGCTCTCCCACAGCTGGAACAGTTTCCCATAAACAACGTTTTCAGTTAGCTGTTTGTGTTTAGACTATTCTGGGTTTTTTTAGGAACAGCTGTGCAATTGAGCATCTCCCACTAAACTGGTAGTTAAAACCACTTTAGGCAACTAATTCAGGCACTGTACTACAGTGATAGCACTGGAAAGCAAGGGTGATGCTGTAGCTAAACAGCACATAGAAAAATAAAGACTGTAAAACATCCTGCTCATATCTCACACTGTTTCAGGGTTTCCCAGCGTGGACCTTTTTAAAAGAAGCTACAACATAATTAGAACAAAATATAGAGCCTTAAGAAACCATGCATAGAATGTCTGGAATATTTTATTGGACTTCTCAACATTTTAATCGCTTTTACTTCTAAAAAAAACACATAATGTATCTTGCTAGCTAACCTCATTCTCCAGAAACACATATCCAGAAAGCACTGAGCCTCTGGTTTTAGTAAATCTCCACTCTCCCTTTGCTTCCCATTTTGTTCTGTAATTTTGCAATGCTTCTCCATGAAAGTGCCATTTTCATGATGATCAGTGGCCACAAGCTTTCCAGCCCATAAGCAAACACCCTCTGTCCCCAGTCAGTCTCTGTCTTTCATCCATCACTGACTGCCAGCAGCTCCCCCTGTTCAGTGAACACACTTCAAGACCTGCATGTTCTGGGCCTAAAATTATTTCTTTGATAGCATTTATAAATCCAGCATCTTTTGTCCCACAGCCTTTGAAACAAGCTAAAGATATACATGCTTTGTCCAGAGGTCATTTAATCATGGAAATGCAGCCAGCCTTGGCTGGGAACGCAGCAACAGTTAATAGTGCACAGCGATATGAGAGCACTTTAGGTCAGCAAACTATGAATGCATTTGTTTCTAATGAAGCTGCTGCTGTAATTTAGGAAAGAAGCAGAATAATTATTCAGTTTGGAGTTTGGCCAGGAGACCAAAGGAACAGCATTCAGACTTCAGTAAAAATGCTCAAGATTTTAAAATGGCCACAAATAATGTGGACCAAGATTTTAAATTTCATTTGAAAGATGGATGAGCAGGTCATTTTGCTGTCAATGGGTCTCTAATTGGTTCGCCTCAGAGCATTTTTTTGATCAATACTTTCCACTTCTTTGTATAACAAAGATTCTGCATGCATCATGTCTTAATATTTTTACATTCAGTGCTTTGCAATCCCTTAGTTATAAACCCCATGATTTAGTATGGCCAAAATGAAGCAACTGGAATAATTTTAGTATAGTTTGTACATTGAAAAGCCCTGATTTTTAAACCTAATAATTTCGTCTTCTATCTATGAGGAAAATCAAGAACTTTCCATCTAATGGTTTTAGACCAAATTAGGTTTCTTTTAGTAGTTTATTTTTCTGCTTCTTCTGCTTCCTTACCAAAACAAAGATTGGAAAGAAAAGGATCCTTTTTCATTTTAACTTGATGACTCACTGGGAATTTGGATGGCCTAGAATTACAAGTGGTTGTCCCAGGTGAATAATTGTTTCTATCCCTGTCCCATGTTACACAGAGAATCTTATGTTTATTCAACCTCTTGACCATGGAGCAGAGCAAGGGCTTGGCTTGGTTCATCTGCTGAAGGCTTCTCTGATCACCAGTCAGAGCTGTGAGTGCTTCAGACATGCACATGGAGCAAAGTGCCCCATGGCTGTTTGCATCAGGAGAGGCTGAGTGCAGAGAGCCACTTCTTTGTATGGACAGCATTTCCTTTCCAGGGAGCATCTTTTACTCACAGCCAACCAGAATGTGCTGCCTCCACAGGAGTGCCATGCTCTTTGCTAGGACAGCACATCAGCACTGAGGCACCAGCAAAGCTGTGTGAGTACAGCCTTAGCCAGGCCTATAATCTACTTTGGATCCTGGCAGTAACCTCCCACTAGCATAATTGATAGTGTGCTTTCAGTCATGGACTTCACACAACCTAACATTTACACTCTGACCCATAATTATATTTAGAACATACACACACCTCTTCCTGCACAGAGAATAAAAAGCTGCACAGCACATCTTTCAGGAAGACTGTAGATTCCACTCATCCATCCCTAAAGACAAAAGTCCTTCTCAAAGTTTTCCATCGTGCTGTGCAATAGTAGTTAACGTTGTCAATCTCCAACACGTGTCTTACAAAGAAGACCAGAGAAATAACAAGGATACAATTTCATTATTCAGATGAAAAATGTCCTTCCTTACAGCAATCCAGTTACTGAGGATTACTCTATGTTATATTACCAATATATATATATATATTTCATCAAATATAATGAAGCTGGAACAAACAATGTGAGACTTAACATATCTATGACTTTTTACCTCAGGAGACCAGCACAAAGCAGAAGGTTCTACCAAGTTATTTTATTATAAAAGTGAGTGATATGCATGCTTAAAACATGCACCAAGGGAACGAGAGGCTGCAAAATATTAAAGTAACCCTAGACCACATTAGCATAGCCTTGATCTGCAAGAACAGTACTGGCAATAAACTTTAGTTCAGTACTGATCTTTTTAAACTTCACTACAGTTTCTTGTAATTTCTTTTGTTATGTCAAATTTTAACTTCAAATACAGTGAGCAAATTGCCCCATGTGTTTTAGTCTGGTCCTGATTTATACAAAAGGCACATTCTCTTTCTTGCAAGGTTGACTGAACAAAGTCCCAGAACTGTACTCAAAGGATGCTTTCTGGTTTCAGGTTAGCAGTTGAAGTTAAAAGATGTGATGTTTATGTTGCCTTTACTTAAGAATGTTATATCACTGTAATCTAGAAAGCACACCATAACAGCTCCCTAGCAGGACTGCAATAGAAATATAGATTAGGGATACTTTTAAAGGCCATCTGATTTGTCATCACCAAAGGAGCAGGATCAGTGTTCTTTCAAGTGACCAAGAGTGCCTGCCCAGGGAAAAGAACATACTCACTCCTGAAATGTTCCTGAGCTTCTGTCAGTCAAAACAGCACAAGTCTTGAAAGAAATGGAAAAATGAACCCTATTTCCCAGAAGGCACTATACTAAACACTGCAGCACATGCACTTTTAATAGATTTATGGCTTATATGTATTATAGTAGTTCCTTTTTTGGCAGCCCACATTTTTAAGAAATTTTATTTACCTTCTTCTGGGACTGAAAGTTTTTCTCCTCATAAATCAGCCTGTTGCAGAAGACAATCATAATGGCGTTTTGCTGCTGCTTGGGAAGAAGGTGACCAGAGCTCTGCAGTCCTGAGGTGCAGTCAGGGACCAGCTGCCTTCCCAGGAGGAACAAGCAATGCTGCACCTATGGCATTCCAGCACAATTCTCCAGCTGCATATTGCCTTCAGTCCTTGGGACACAGGCTCAATTCTTTAAAAATCAGGTTTTTGGGGGGTTTCCTTCTCTGCACCCATTAGTCTCAATGCACCCAATTTCCCTGGACAAAATCCCAGACCAACTTCCTTAACAGAACTGTACCACTCCAATTCAAAGGCCTCAGTGAAAATAAGCAGCCTTCCAGGGAAGCACTTCCTTCCAGAAATTATGGTATACACAGATATTTTACACATTAGGACACTGCCAACACTACACAATGCCAGCTTTTGTCACATCTGTAGTAGCTGGGCCCTGTGTGCATTACCAGCAGCTATTTCTATGAAGCCAAATGTTCAAGGCAACATTGCTTACATGGCTTTCATTTAGCACTGAATGAAGAGAAAATGTTGTCTAAATCCTTATTTCAGAGTTATTAACTAGTTATCATCTATTATTTGTTGTCATATTCTGTTGTATTCATTTTGATAAGCATTTAATTTAACATCAAGTAATTTTTTTCTTCTAAGTAATGGGATCATCTTCTGCCAAAAGCAATTCCTCTTTGCTTGCTTTTTTTTGTTTTGTTTTATAAAATGAAATCATCACCATGTAATCCAGACTAATCACTTCCCTGACAATCTGTCAGCAAAATACAGGGATACATGGCTCAAAATATAATACAAGCAAAATATGGCATGTCAAAACCTGCCTTCCTTGGGCTGTCATAATTCCTGATGAACACTGGCTATATGTGATATGCTCCATAGCAGTAGCAATGGATCTCTAAGGACTACAGCTGAAGTGATTTGCCAGTGATCCAGCCACATATTCCTTCCTATGAAGTCTGAAAAATTATACATTTTCCTTGTAATTCCAAGTAAGAACTTAATTTCATTATGTATTTTGTTCTTCTCAAAGGGAACAAGTACTGCAATGCATGAAACAAAGCCTTGAGAAAGGGAAAAAGAATATCAAGAACCTATAGCTAAAGCAAAGATAACCTGGAAAATACACCACTTCTTTGAATTAAAGCAACTTGCCTAAGTCAAATAGAAAAAAAATGGAGGGAAGGATTGGCATCCAGAGGGGGCCTGACAGGCCTGAGAGGTTGGTCTGCCTGAACCTCACAAAGTCCCACAAGGCCAAGTGCAAGTCCTGCCCCTGGGCTGGGGCAATCCCAAGCACCAATATAGGCTGGGCAGAGAGAGGAGTGGGGGCAGCTCTGGGGAGAAGGACCTGGGGGTGTTGGTGGATGAGGAATGGACATGAGCTGGCAGTGGGTGCTTGCACTCAGAAAGACAATCCTATCCTGGGCTGCACCAAAAGAAGTGGGAGCAGCAGGTCAGGGGGGTGATTGTCCCTCTCTGCTCAGCTCTTGTGAGAGACCTGGGTGCTGCATCAGGCTCTGGGGCTCCCAGCAGAACAAGGACATGGAGCTGCTGCAGCAAGCCCACAGCATGGTCCTGATGGGATCAGAGGGCTGGAGCACCTCTGCTGTGAGGACAGGCTGGGGGAGCTGGGCTGTTCAGCCTGGAGAAGAAAAGGCTTCAGGGGGACCTTAGAGCACCTTCCAGGGCCTGAAGGGGCTCCTAAAGAGCTGGAGAGGGACTGTGCAGGCTCAAGGGCGTGGAGTGGTAGGACAAGGGGGAACGGCTTCAAACTGAAAGAGGGAGGATTTAAATTAGACATTAGGGAGAAACTCTTTGCCATGGGGGTGGGCTGGGCACTGGCACAGGTTGCCCAGGGAAGCTGTGGCTGCCCCATCCCTGGAAGTGCTCAAGGCCAGCCTGGATGGGGCTGTGGTGGAACCTCCTGCACCCACCATGGCAGGGCTGGGGTGAGATGGTCTTTAAGGGCCCTTCCAACCCAGGCTGTATTATGGGTCTATGAGTTATGCTAATGCTCCTCTTAATGAGGGATCCTTATAAAAACTACCTGGGGAACCTCTCCTTCATTTGAAATTGATTCTTTTCAGAGGAGATGAATTAGAAGACAATTAAAATTAGGAATATACAGCTTCTTTGAAAGCCAGCCCTTAGGTTATGATAGTTGAAATATTTCAGAACTGTTCTTAAAGTTTCATTATTTCTTTAAATGTTCACAATTTTTGCTGCAGTTAAATTTTCTAAGATTAATTCATAACAAAAATTATCATCACCTCACTGGGATCCCTAGGGACAGTTGTAAAAGCTTTTAAGCAGACTTTTTTTGCTAAAAAGAATTATGGAAAAGTTTTGCACTCATTTCAGAATTTACATTATATATGACCTATAAAAATATAATCTCATCCTCATTTCTTGATTTCTTCTTTCTGCATCAAAAATGAATGGAAAATGTGATATTAAATGTACTACTTAGCCTTAAAATTTGAATAAATGACACATGAATTTTTGCATTATCTCTTGACAAAAACCATACAGAATGGACAGGACAAAACAGAGGTAGCATTTTGAAAAATTTGTTTGCTGCCATTTTCAGACTGCCATTTCAGAGTGAATGGAAAAATTATTTTTATCTCTTTTGCATTAATAAAAATTGATGTAGGTAAAGTGCACATGGTAATTTCACTAATCTGGAACAAACAGACTGGAAGATACATTTTTTCAATACAACAGTATGATGGTCACCAGAAACACAATAACTTTATCTAAAAATATTAAGAAGATTAAAATGGTCCTGTAGTAAATAAAGGAAAATTCCTAAATTTTTAGTCATAAATTACTTTATAAAGTAATGTTGGTGGATGTTTTGTTTATGTTTCAGACCTAAGATTCATGGTCCTGAGCAAAGGTGCATATTTGTTGTATTTTCTGTATCAAAGGGAAATTACTGTATTTATAATAATAGTATTATAAATATTAGTATTATAGGAATACAGTTATATTATTATAGGAATATATTATATTCCTATAATAGTATTATAGGAATATAGTATTCCTATAATATGCTACTTAGACAAAACCCTCCACATTATATTCTGCTTTCTTATTCCATTTTTTATGAGACTTCCCAGGGTCCATGACAAGAAACACATACATGCAATTCAGTAATATTTGATAAAATTTATACAAAGATGGTTTAACCAGATAGAGAGGAAAATTTCACCTAACAAATACAGAGCATAAAGCATTTATCCAATGCTTTGCCAAAGTTTCAAATACATTTTGTTTCGTGCACATTTTCCATCTTTTTGCTTCCTTCTCTTGTTTTCTAGAGGAGATGAAAGTCCATGAGTAACAAATTCAGATCTACCATTAGTTTGCTTTTCGCAGTCACTTTTAGGAAAGTGCCCTAAGGCAGTGGTGGAAGTATGAACACATTGTTAGTGTTCTGCAACAACACAAACACTCCTAGCTACATCTCAATTTCAGAGTCATCTTCTACAGAACACCTTATACCTGGAAAACACACTCCTCACACCTTTAAGGAGAACAGAGCCTGAATTCCTCAGTTTCAGGGTACAGAGCATAGTTGAGGTGCTTGCCTGAGGCTGATGCCAAAACCTGCATTTTTAAATGTGTGTCCCTACACTGCCAGATCAACTAGCTGTCAGGCATGAACTGCAGAGCAGATTGGACCATCTGTGGGGGAAGATATGACAAGATTTCTATCCAATAGTTTGAATTCTTTCTCTGCAGGAAATATCAATGTAAGATGCCAAATGGAATTTGGAAATTAAAAAGAAATTAGTAATAATTTTGAAGCTATAATTAGAAGACAGAAACCCAAGGAATACAGAGTAGGATATGGAGCTATTAAATCTCCATGGAAAGGCAGCTGCCTGCCTCTGTGCTCTTCCTAAGGGTGGTGTGAGGGCAGTGCAAGCCAGTGGGGGCTGCCCTGGGTTTCATGCCACAGTGTCACAGACATTCTTCTTGAAAAATCCTTTCTTAGGATTTTTCCCTGCTGGAGCTCAGAGGCTCAGCAGCAAATGTAAACAATTATTATCTGCTGCTGTGGAATGCAACAGGTCCACCAATGTTTAGATCTGCTGACCATTCACAGGCAGGACTGCTATCGCTCTGTGCTGAGACACAGACGTTGTTATTTATTCTTTCTATCTCTCTCTTAGGATAGCCAGCTTCTGAAGAAGCTCCTTTTCTTTTCTATAACTATGTAGTATAGTTATAATGTTATATATATATATCCTAACATAATAAATGAAGCCTTCTGATAATGGAGTCAAGATCCTGTCTCTTCCATCCATCTACAAACCCCTGTGGACACCGACAACACCACAGTGCAGAGTGAAGGAACACACACAGGTGAGGAGGTACAGTCCATGTGCCACAGGCAGGGTGGGCTTGGCAAGGTTTGCATCCCATGGAAGAGGCCCTTGCAATGGCACTGCTCTTCTAGTAAATACATTTTAGACTCCTTACCTATTCCCCAGTCACCACAAACCTAGGAGTTAACTTGAAAATTCACTAGACTGACACCTGTGTTCTGTTCCACAGGTTATTCAACAAACAACACACCACATGTTAAGGTTTTGGAAGATTCAACCTGGAATAAACATACATGAAAGAAACCTGAGAAGTTGGCATATACTGTAAATTTTGAAGGGTTTTGCAATGCATGTTATGGTCAGAGTCACTTTACTGCTTGCTTCCTTCCCCTTTTCTGTCTCCCAAGCAGGTTACTCAGAGATGAGCTTTACCATCATTTCATTTGAGTGGCTCTGTGACAGCTCTCTGGGTTATTGACTTTATTACTCCCACAGTGCTCATCCAGTCCCCCAGCACTGCCTGCCTCCAGCCCTTCCCTCAACTTCCCCTTCAGGGTAAAGGCATTTCTCAAGCACTTTGGTGAGCCACAGCTACTTAAAAGCCACAAGCACAAATTGGTCATTTGGCAAAGAATATTATTCTTCCCCAGCTGATGTAAACAGCCTTTCTCAGTGAGCACTCCTGGATGCAGCACATGCTCCAGGGCTGGTTTGCAGTGCACTTGGTGCAATAGCTGTGACTCTCAGATGCAGAACTAGCTTTGTCTTACCCATCTTGCCACCCATGAAATGTTTCCACACACAAATGAAGGAACACAGCTAAGGAAAAGAAAAAGTGGAGCTAGAGAAAACACCCTGATGGAGTTTCTTTTTAATTACATGCCTGGTTTTTTGGCCTATTCCACAATGCTAAAAATGAATATCACAGATGGAGGGTGGGTGTTAAAGGCCCACTGAACACTGAAATTTTACTGATCTGTTATAACAGGAAACATCTGTGCTAAATACAGTGTTTAGTAGCTCTTCCCATTTCAGTTGTGGAACATCAGTATTTACAGGACACTACCAAGAAATTGTTTGAACTCATGGTCACAGTCACTTCAAACCTAATACTGACTGATTTGTTGCTCTGAATCATTTCAACAACTATGGATTTTGGAATGCCAATGTATTTAATCAATTATCCTATGGTTTATCCAGACATCAAAGATTTGCAGTTCCAGAGCTAACACAAAAACAACTATTTCAATTTTTTCTAGCAGGCTACATTAATTTCTATTTTTGTGAACAAAGTCCACAATTCTTTTACCAATCTGTAACATTTTCAGGCAGGTTTTCAGATCAGATTTTCAGAAAGTTTGGAGAAGATTTTAAATGCATGTTTATCCTAACTGATGCTTAAAGTATTTAAGCCTTCTTCATCTCTCAACTGAGCCAATTTTCTCTCTTTTAATCTCCTCTAATCTTTTAGTAATGTAGGAACTGCCACAATACGTCAGATCTAAGGGTCTATCCACCCCAGTATCTAAGTTCTGCTAGGACTAGCAAGAGCTGTGTCAGGTCCTGGAACAAACAAAATATTTAGGGTTGATAATTAACCACCTCAAACAGTCTGCTGCCTCCTCATCTACTCTGTACATATGAATCCTATTCTTCTCCTTTGGCTTTCTTGTCTGTTTGTTCTTCCCTTTTCACGAAAACTCAATTTTAACAACAGCAGCTTCACAGAGATTTGGGGTTTGCTCCTGTGAGCATGTTAAGTTCTAAGAGATATCATCAATCAGCCTTTGAATGTTTAGTGTCTTTCAAGTTTCTTTACTTTGGCATGGTTCTTTGCCTTTTGTGTAAGTGCCTTCATGTGTATCCTCTTCAAATATGTTACCTACAAGAAGCCCTGGTTGTCTTGTTCTTGCTTCCTTCTTTATCCATAAGAGCCATCAATCAATATCTGAAACACGTCTTTCTATTTGTGTTACAAATTCTCCCTCCTAAATACAGTAGCTCAAAAGCAAGGGAGAGAGAACTATTGGTTTTCCTGTGTGTTCACCTGTTTCAGACATTTTTCTGTTTGATGTGGGGAGGTGAACAAGTGAGGCAGCTTCAAAAGGCATTGCTCTAGTGTTGGTTTTGCTTAAACCATAAAGCTCAGTCCTCAGGGGGGAAGGAGATGGGCTGGATCTCAGTGTTCCAAGGAGCTTTGCTGCACGTGTTTGGCTGTTTCTTACCCAGAGCAGTGAAGGGAAATGCCCCTGCAGGCACACTGAGATTTCCAAAAGCTCTTCACAGTTACCTCTCTGGATACCCCAGTGCTGATTTGGGGAAAGTTTCCCATGTGTTACAGCTCTGTGTAAAAGCTGCTATAAAAACAAAAAACTCAATGCAAACATTTACAGGTCATCCCTGAAACAGGACACTGCCAACAGGGAATATCCAAAATAAGACAGAATCCAGGTGGATAAAAGGTCTGCAGCTGCACTACCCCTTCCAGTAGTGCACTATCATGCAGAAATTGAGTCCTGTCTGCTGAAGAACAGAACTAATTGTAATGGGAGGCAGGGAGCTAATTACTAATTGTAATGGGAGGCCAGCTCCTAACCTGTTTTAAGGCAGGGGTAATATGCAAACTCCAATATCCTACACAAAATGGAAGAATATGGGCAGTTCAGATGTACTGGGGTTTGTTCTCCCCTTTTATTTGGTTCATCAATTCTGTGCTTTTCTGATCTGTCAAGCTTTCAGAGACATGCTCCATCCACATGAACACAGTGTACACATGAGAAAGACAGACAGACCCAGAAGAGTCAGCATTCTTCTAAGGCAATTAAACAAGTAATGCTTTGTTATGGAAAGCACTCCACAAACATTGAAGTAAACAAAAAAGGCCTTTTTTAAAGTTTGAAGTAGAAGTAGATGATCCACTTATTATACAATTATATTTATGTTTGGCAATTGTATTTGGGTTCTCTTCTTTGTTTACAGCTGTTTATAATAAGAATTACTCAGTGCAACACATTTCCAAAATTATTGAAAGGCACAAATATATGAAATCTGCTAAACTTGTGGGAAAACTTGAAACTGCAAGAATTCCATTCCTACTCCCAAATGTGCTTCCAAGGAAAGTCAGATAATATTCTGGGTGATGAGTCATGGAAGAAGACTACCTGATCAGGGGATACAGAGTATGAAATGCATCTTGTATGAGAAATTCATATTTTACAACTCCATGCTCATGCAAATTAGTGGTATTCTTTCATATCAGAAAACAAAGTTTGCTGCTCAATTATTTAGTTTTGAATTTAATACTGAAAAGTCTGATGGCTCAGTAGCTACTGCTGTAAAGGAGGTTTCAGACTCATGTGCAGCTGCTCTATGTTTGACATAGACCATGAATCTACACACAAAAGTCCATCTAAAAATGTCTCCTTAGAGTTATTTGATATTAAAAAATCCTAGAAAAGATCAAACAGGCAGAATAAATTTTGGATTTAAAAAGTGCATTAAAAATTCAACCACATAAAAATTTTCTTGCTCTATAACCTCAGATGTATTAGCATAACCATCACATGAATCTTTTTTCAGATGCTGGGGTTATTATAGGAACACAGGGCGGATCCTCAGCTGGTGAAAATCATTAGAGCTGCACAGAAGCCAATTTATGCTAGCTGAAGTTCTGGCCCATAAAATCTCTTCCAAACCTGAAAGAATATCTTGTACTACAATATAACAGGTCTTCAGGTGATTGAAAAGCATCTTGATGAACAGTGTGGTTTCAGGAAAAAAAGCAGCACTGTATGCCTGACAAATTTCTGCTCTGTGTTCTTTACTTTAACTTGATTAGAAAGATATATTCAAGCAAAAAGCTGCCTGGTACAATGCATCATTAGTCACACACTGCTTCCAATAGTGAACCATCAATTTTATTTTCGATGTGAATATGTGCAAGAGGTCTAACTGGAACTGGAACATTAGCCAGGGAGCAGATGGGGACTGTGATTGAGAGTCTACCTCCTGGGTATATGTGGTACAAGCAGCAGCTCAGCAGAAGAGAGGAGCTTATCAAGCCCCCTTAGAATGCATGCAAACTACATATAAACACACTGACATAAGCTACAAACCTGGGTTGACCACTGTGTGTTTAAGAAAAGGTTCTGTTTCATGTGAAGTTGGCAAAGCAGCAGCCTCCATGCAATATGAAACGTGTTCTGTCTGTTTCACAGAGAGCAGTTTGGAATATTTATTTCTAACTTTGGAATCCACATCACTACAGTAGGTATGAGTGATCTCAATGCAGAAAATGAAGTAATTGCATATGCTGGGTGTTACAGAAAAGTGAAATCATATATACAGTATTTTTTCAACATATTTAACCATAACCATATTTAAACCTTAAATTTAAACAACTTATTTTCAGGCATTTTTTAAGAATCAAGATTTTTGCACATACCAAATTATCCACTTTCATTATTCAGAGCATGAGGAGAAACATATCCAATCCTAAACTTTCCTCTCACTCTTGAAAGTACCATCAGAACACAGTGCAGCTTGCATGTTCCAGATGTCATTTTCCTACATCAGCTTCCCAGCCTTTGTTACAGTCCCTGAGATGTCTGTTCCCTGATTTTCTGGTACCAGGGTTGTACATTTGTCCCTGCCACTGGTGCAGGATGCAGCAGAGCAGCCCTGCAGCTCATAAGGCTCTGGCAGAGCACTGCGAGTGTCTCAGGGGGATCGAGTTTCACCATTCTTATGGAGAACATAACAGTGGAATAAAATGCAGACCCAGAGCACCCTCATTTTCCCAGAGGATTCTCTTTTTTTCTGCAGTGATTTTCACCTGGAATATTGCATCTCCCACTCACTACACCTCATGCAGATTCAAATGTGGCTGAAAAAGCCATTTTAGTAAGTGATGCAACATGCTGCCAGTAACTCTGAGTAGCATTTGCACATTTGCTTCTGGTAAATACCTGGCTCCACTTTTTCTATGCTCATAATGTGCCAAAGACTCTTTCTTGTTATGCTTTTTGCATTAGGGTAACTAATTCCTAAAATAATTTACGTTATATATTCACAGCATATTGTATATGCAATAACAATACAAATGGCAATTAACCCATCAAAGAACATACCAAGCAAAGTAGTTATCAATTGACCAGATAAACATATTGAAAATAACAAAGATTGTAATTTCAATATTTAGATTCACAGGAAAATTATTTACCAGGAGTTTCTTACCTCTAATGATCATTACATTTGCAGAAGACCCATTCTTTTCTCTTTGAGCAGATAATAAAGGTAATTGGAATTACTCATGTAAATCAAATGGAGAAGAAAAGCAAACCCAAATGCACACTCTGAAGACACATGGTGTGACAATGCTGTCAGGCCATTGGGAGCAGCTCCTTCCCCTGGAACACAATCACATCTGCTCTCTGCAGACTAATGTGCCATAGCAGGCAATTCAGTGCTACACAAAACTCATCCTCAACATGCACTGTCAAACCTCTCATTCAAACCTGTACAATTATTCCCACAACACTGCTTAGTGTTCTCATCATTATTGCTGACATCCTGTGAATACTGGAAAGACAAATAAATATCAGCAATAGCTGACACAGAATTGTCAAATGAAGTAAAACCTGCCAAAGGAAGGCAGGTTCCTCCACCCTTTTTCCCCAGTTTTCCTTTTACCATTTTAAGCAATCCTTCATAAAATGCTCATAATGTCATTCTGGCTTCCTACACGGGTTCCATAGTGAGAAGTAAATCCAAACATTGATCCCTATGGAATTTATTTTCAGGCAATCTCTTCACAAAGATCCAACAGCCATTTCTGTCCCTGACAGATCTACCACCTTGTTCCAGAACAATTTCTGTCTGCAGAAAGTGAAACTTGCAATCTTTCTCCTCTAAATGCTCTCTACCTTCTTGATTACTGTGCCTAGTGTTACATTCAACCTGTCAGTCAGACCTGTCATCTTCACACAATCTCCAGCCAACATTATTCTAAGTTCACTGCAAGGCTGTGCTAAATCACACCAGTAATTCCTACCAGCCTTAACTTCACTAAAATACAGCATTTCCTGTCCGACATCAAAGCCTAAATTCTTGTCCAAATTCTATCTCCTGCCTCCTTTTCTTGCTCACTAAAATACTGCTGTGATCAGTATTTTTCATTTATCAAGAGTAATTTTGATTCTATCACCCATTTTCTGCATCTCCTCTTTTTCAGTATACTTTCACACACACTCTAATCAATCAGTCTTGACAGTGCTTCAGATGTTACTGTGCCAAGACCACTGCCTGCTGCAGTGACTGGTCTGACCTGTGAGATTGCTTGGGGGTTTTCCAGCTGTCTGCTGTATCCTGGCCTCACAGCTGCTTGGAATGAGCAAGGAAAGAAAGTGATCTGCACTTTTCTCTTGCCTTCATGCAGCATCCAGCAGTATGGACCCCTCCCCACAAAGCCTGCTTTCATATGCCTGAACAATGCATCAAGCAAGACAGCAGAATTTCCCTGCTGAGAATACTTTTTTTTTTTGTCTAACATGTCGGTTCTGCTATAGCATATTGGTCATACGAGATTTAGTCTTTAAAAAAGAGAAAACTTTTATCTGGGACAGTTTAAAATAGTTCTTGATTATAAAAACAACAGAAAAATTAAAAATTCCTCAGGCTGGGATGGTATGGCTATCATTTATTGTATTCTAGATTTAGTAATTAACATAAGAGGCTTCATAAAGAAGTTGGGATTCACTGAATGCTCAAAAGATACTATTTCAACTTTATAAGTTCTGTTTCAGTCATTTAATTTGACACTGAACTAGAGTTCTTAAAAAGCTGTCTCCGTTTGCTATTACTAACAGCAAATCCATAATAGACTAAGTTTAGCAAAGAATTTACACTATCACCCATTCTTGTGCATGGGGGCTTTTTAATGATTCAGAACATGGGAGAAAGTTTCCTGTGCCTCTTTCTAAGGAAAATTCCACAATGGTGCAAAGCATGTAAGTGAGGTATGGTACACCAATCTGGCTAATTATACCTTAGCTCAGGTGGGCAGGCAGCCATGGAGGTTTGCAGCACTAACCCACACAAACTGGCAACCCAGTGACCATGGAAATGCAGGTGGATTTGCAGCCTGTGCTGCCATGGCTGTGTCCTGGCTGCCACTTTGCTCCTTTAAAATGAGCCAGAGCATTCTCAACACCCCTGACTGGTGTGGCAAATCTGTGATGCTGCAGAGTGATGCTACCACAGGAGGGGCCAGCATGCTGTCCTGCTCAGGTGGGAGATCCAGCTGGGTGTGAATCCTGCTCCCTACCCAAGGGTAATTTTTATCCTCTCACACTTTGCAATATGTACCTACTCATCGCATACACACACACAGTGCTGTAATTAAAATTATGCTCTGATTTTCAGTCTAAACCATACTATTTCAGTAGAAACTTTTCCTCTGAAATGACTCCTACATTTAGTACCTACAGTTTCTTATTATTCCTTTATTGGAAGTGGAGAGAGATGTTGGTTAATTGTGCTGTTTTAGTAAATGTCTTATGTCTTAAAAATCATTCACTTGATTTGAAAGGAACAACTTCGTGATTATCCAAAATCTGGTACTGATTGAACCACTGAAATAAGAGAAGTGTTTAATATATATAAAATTTCTATGATTGCCTTGCTGGGATTTGTCTGTGTTAATGAAGTATTTAGATGAACCTTCAGCTCTTGCCCCTATTTTGCAATGTGTTCAGACCGAGCTGTTGACCAGCTGAATGCAAGCTGCTTACCCTGGCCTTTAGCAGAATTTCAGAGAACAAATGCCCTCAAGTCTGTGTTCAGAGCTGAGCACTGTTGAGCAAGGTAAGAGGATCCAGCTCCAAATTATTTCTGCCACACGTGGCATAAAATAAAAATGAAGAGGTTGTAAATAGGCAAATTCCAATTTCCCTTCCATAAAAGGAAAAACCGGAGCAGAGGACAGATGAAATCAAGGTTAATGATTAATGGGCAAAGAATTTCTTGCAAAGCATTGCTAATTCTTTCCTTTTCCCATCTCTTGGCAGAAATTAGCAGACCTCTCATTCAAAGAAACAAAAAATGAGAAGTTTGCAACTTTCATTTTTATTGGTTTCTTGTACCATCATCTCAGCAAATACGTATGAAGGAAAGAAAAAAGGTAATATACTATTAAATATAAATACTGATCATTAACTTTTAAAATATGTTTATACTATAAAAATTTAGTGGTGTTTGACTGTCTAATCATTAGGATGTTGGGTTTGGGGTGCTATGTTCCCTAATATATGGCATTTATACCTGTCCGTATTTATCAGAAAATGTAGTTGCTCATAATTACCACAAATATTTCCCAGGGGGAACCCATACATGTTGAGGCTACAGAATTAAGGTAATCTGACCTTTAACAAAGCTTCTGATTAAGCTAATTTTAAAATGTATTCATTTGAAAATATTCACTGAATTGATAATGTTATAATCTTCTTGGGCTGGAATTATTCTGTGTTACAGATTTAGTCTTCTACTATGAATCAAAATTTGTAGCTATCAGTGCTTAAGCTTTCATTTGCTGAGTTGCCTCATGCAGACTGCTTTTCATCTCAGGTGGATGAATATCTTTGAGTGCAAGAGCTACACCTGCAGTAGGTTTTGTTGAAGGGTCTTTATCACTGGCATGGCTGTACAAGCATTTCCCAGGCATTTGTGACGCTGCACGTTCTGTAGTATCTGTGTGACTGTTGAGCAAGACAGGACATCAAACAACTGCATTTCTTAAAACCTCTCTGATGTGATTGACAAAGACAGTGCCATGTTTGACATCATTATTGATGTATACAAAGCAAGCATTAGTTTTCCTTCTTATCTAACTGCATTTCTAATACTCTAAGTCTGGAAGGGATACATGAAGTTTTCTCCTTGCCTGGCAATAAAGCAAGATATGCACATTCACAGAAGTATAGCTCCTTACAGCAGCTGTGTTTTGTATTTTTATTAATTTATATTAATAGTTTTAGAAACCATTTGCTATACAAATGCTTTATATGAAATAGCCATAGTGATTTCAATTTACAGGAGGCAGGAACACCTTTCTTTGATCCTGCACATTAAATTTCCCCTTGGGTTTAACTTTGAACAATATAAAATCCCTGAATTAAAAGACTGTGAGAAACTTCAATTAATGCCATAACTTGGCCTGGTTTACCAGACAAGGCCTGCACATCCTTCACAGTCACTGAACCTTAGAAAGCTATTTAGAAAAGTTGACCAATTCTGTATTTTTGAGAGAACCTAACAGAAGAACTCTAACTTTAGTTTGAGGCTTCTCCCATCATCTTTGCTCAGACCTATTCAGAGTCCACTGTGTGTGGCCAAAGTTTAGTTCCCCAGAGACACACAAGGCAGAGAGAGGAAGCCACTGTCCCCCTGTTCTTTCACAGCCACAGCTCCTGCCTCATGCAGCTCACATTCCCCCACCCCCACGACCTGTGGCACCATTTACAGCAAGGTCAGTCCCTCACTCTCTCCATCCCCTTTCCCCTCATGACCTAGGACTCCTGTATCATGGACTTCACTTGTTTGCTCTTTGCTTCTGCAGTTCAAAACCTTACTTATGGGCCACAAGCAGCAGGTCACTTGTCATATTGGCACTAGCAGATATGACAACTCATAGTATGTTGAGGCAAGAGACTGATTTCAGAAGCAGAGAAGGTTTATTTCTAAAAATGCAAAAAAAATTAATGTGTCTTCTTCTAGAGGCTCCCCACAGCATAACTAGATCTGCTACAGGGTGTAGTTACTAGGCTAAAGACCCTGGTATTCCATTATGTTGAACCAAGACCCTCATCCCTTGCCACTTTTAAATCATTCCAATTCCAATTCCAGCTGCCCATTTGCATTAATGAGTATTTCTGCATCTTTCACTCCCTTGGGATCCTGCTCCAATCCAACCTCAGCCACACCAGCCTTGGCCAGAACATAATGTAATCCCCAGTTCTCAAACCCTTGCCTTATTTCTGTACCCATTTGCCTTGTCAGCCAAGCTCTGCTTGTTCTGGGAGTGCTGGCTGTACCTGGTAACCTCAGGGACTCATTTTCCTTATTCCACTTCTCAGTGAGGCAGAATCGTTTGCCACAATGGCAGATGCAAGTGACAGCAAGGCATCCCCTCACACTAAGGAAGGGAGCAAAGCTTTTAGCTCTGCATAAGAGGCCTTTTAATGCTGCCAGGTGCAGACAGCTTTCCATGAGCATTGAATCTATTTTACCTGGAAATCCTTCCACCTTGGAGCTCACTTGTTCTTGTTTTAGCAGGAACTGAAGCATAGAACAGCACAACTATCAGGAGTGCAAAGCTCCTCAGGGATGAGTGTCTGGTACATAATTCTAGCACAAGCAATTACCTATGAAAGAGCCATTCTCTCACTGTGTGAAAGTCCTACTCATTCATTTATCTCCAGAAAATAAACAACTGCTTCAATTTCTTTTTTTCTCTACCATTGTATCCACCTACACAGTAAAAGAAATCACATCACAAAATCAGAACTTATAGGAATTAGACTGCAGCAGGTAAATCAATTTGGATGAGTGTTTGTAAATATTTTTGACCAAGTTATGTACAAAAATATATATTGTAGGTTCTTATTTTATACTTAATTATAGTAGAATTACCAAGCAAAAACAACACCAAATTTAAAACACACACAAGGTTATTCTTAAAAAAAACCACAGAGGGTTTCTGAAATGCCATGGTTTTCTTGTACATTTATATAGCAGGAAAGAAGTTTGGCATTTTTGCCAAAGGTTTATTATCTAAAAGCAGAATCCCAGAATGAGAAATAAGCACCTAAAAATAACATCCCTGAAACTAAGCCAAGATGATTCTTTCTACAAGCATGTGAGAAATACATAATCTCTTATTTATTTTGATTCTTCTCCTGTAAACATAAAAGTAGGTGGGAATATTTTCCATTATTCCACTTCCTTGTGCAGAGCAGAGTTACACAGTAGCTGACATGAAAATGCATGCTGTTGAGCTAGCAGTTTTTACTTGACAGTCTCACAGCTGCCAGTTGAGCTGCACATTTTTTGCCCTAAAGAGAAGGTAACATCTCAGCTGTCATCCAGTTCTGCTATGTTTTAACTGCTATCATCACCTTAGTATTACACACTGGCCATAGGAATGGACTGTACAAAAATCTGAATAGCTGTTATGTTTTCTTCATTCCCCAAATGGATTACAGATGCAAGAGATGTTTGGTATAGCAAATATATATCAAATATATATCAAAAAATTCCTCAACAAAATGCAGTGTATGGGGTATACCCTATCAGATCCAAAAAACTACCAAAAGAATAATTTCTACCTCTTTATAGCTGAAAAACTATTAAAAACACAAAAAAGCATAGAAAATTCAAAAGCCATTTAAACTGTAGAGACAGAGAACTAAAGTTAGTCCATAGAAACAAGTTTAAAAACCATTAATATTTCTTATTTACTTCAACGGACATACTGATCATCTCTGAAGTTTAAATTCACATCACTTCTAGGTAGATCACCTAAACAAGGATTCAGAAGCTAAATTTTGTGACATACAAAAATAATGGTCTAAGAAGTCCTGGAATTTGGAAGTTCAGACACCAGTTATACTAATGATCTACGTTATGATATTCTCAGGAGAAGTTCTGCAAAACTATTTGCTGCCATTTCCTGACTGGCTGTGTTTAAGATTTGCACTGCTCCCAAGAGTCTTAGAATTCTACCAAAATTTCTATGATCTAACCTAGTTATTTTTCCTCCTGTCACCTGGAAAAAACATATGAATATAATTTCAGATATAAATTATCACTAGGGGATGTAAAATATAAATATATTTTAGCTAACAGAAGGCCCTTTGCTCTTCCATGAAAAGAAACAATAACAGGAACCCAAGTGACAAAGGAACTATCCATGCACAAAACAACTTTCAATATTTCTACTAAAGCAAGTGACTGAGCATCTTAATGAGGAGCTTAAATTCACCAGTGGATTGCAATTTCTATGACTTGAGCATTACATTCTTCTGACTATTGCTGCCTGAATAGTGCTTGCATATGACACTAGAAAAACCTGAACATACAGAACAGCTCTTGGTAATGTGGCACTGCTTAACTGATTGTCTAACTGCTTAACTGATTGTCTTCCTTCTTCTCAAACTAGAGAAGGCTAGGATTAGTTTTAAATACAAATTTAAAGTTTCAATGGAAAATAAGTATCAATAAAAACTTACTGCATCAAGCTCTGGGATCCTCAGCACAGGGAAGATGTGGACCTGTTAGAGTGGGTCCAGAGCCACAGAGATGATCAGAGGGCTGGAGCATCTCTCCTGTGAGGACAGGCTGAGAGAGTTGGGGTTGTTAAGCCTGGAGAGAGCTCCAGGGAGACTTCACTGCAGCCTTTCAGCACCTTAAGAGGGCTTATTAAATGGAGGAGAACTTTGTATATGGGCAGATAGTGACAGGACAAAGGGCAGTGGTTTCAAACTGAAAGAGGGTACTTTTACATTAGAGAGTAGGAATAAATTCTTTATTCAGAGCATGGTGAGGCACTGGAAGAGGTTGTTGATTCTTGGAAGAGTTCAAGACCAGGCTGGATGAGGCCCTGAGCAGCCTGACCTATGAGGGCCATCCCTGACCGTGGCAGAAGGGCTGGAACTAGATAATCTTTAAGCTCCCTTCCAACTCCAACCATTCCATGACTCATTATTAAAGAGAGCATTTCTCTTTTCTTCTTATTTTGTGGTTCACTCTCGGTTTATATTACACATTTCCTTTTAGAAAACCTAGTTATGCCAAGTGTGTGTGAACTTCAGGGTTATTAATAGGGTTGCATCAACAGCAGTGCAACAGTGATGATGTAAGTCCTACCACCATATGGTCCCCTGGAGTGGCCTTAGCACAGTGACCTTTTTTCCTGTGTTAGAGGGAGCTAAGAGTCTGTTTGCTGAGGCTGAGTTGGACTCCTCACACAGAGGAATAGCTTGGCAGCAGGGGGGTGGGCCAGCAGCCACTTCCAAGCAGCATGATTAAGATTTCCTGGCAACATGAGCAATAACTGGCAAAAGAGACAGAAGGGACCATCTATCTGCACATGCCAAGACTGGGTGATAAAGTTCACTGCTTTGGCCATAGGCCAAATGTGAATTATGACTCTTGCAAAAAATTGTTTAATGCCTATGCTCCAAGTTAAAATGACCTCTTTCACACTCTGTAGCCTTTCTTCTATAAAAATATACTGGTTTTAAAGTTATACTACTATGATACCTTTCTTGTTTGTTCCTTTCAATATTTAAAAATTGCTACAGTTGCTAATATCCTCAGAAAGCATTAACTGCATAGGATTGCACACCCTTCCACATACCCATTATAATCAGCCAACAAAAGCTTTTGATGGTGCTGAAATGCTTCTAAAACAAGATGGTTACACAAACAGGAGTTATTGGCTAAAATTACAGAAATTCTCTGGTTTGCTTGCCCAGTCTAGTAAAATCTTTTGAATCTTTTATCAATAATACTGTTTATATTTGGGTTCCTATTTGGCCTCCAGAATTCCTGGTGTTGCTCCAAGTGCAACAAACGACAAAAAAAAAGAGATGAAGAAATATTGAATATGAGGAAACAAGGTGTTTATACACATAATTCTCTCTGGAATTAAACCAGCATGCCCAATCTGAAAACCCAAATTTTATAAGACAAACCTTTGAACTTCTGCTGTTTTGAAATATTTGATACAAAAAGCATTTTCTAAATTCTTATATTGCTTACAGAGGGAGGCACTGAACCATGGAGGAGATGGTGACAGAGCAAGTCCAAGGACAAAAATAAAAACATACACATATGTTTGATTTGGCTTTGTGTCTGGAATTGACAAAGTGCCCTAAAATTCTGCTATACTGGCATGCTCTCCTGTATCTTAATGCTACCATTGGAAACCATTAGATAGAAACACCACTGAGAGGAAATTTTCCATCTTAAAATCTTGTCCATATTACATCACTTGTGCTCTACTTCATGCATCTCAGGCTCAAAGTAATCTATAGTGTCAGGGTGAAGAATTTACTTACTGCTTCAAGCACCACTCTTCTCCCTTTCAGCAGCCATGGGTCAGAAGGGATGTTGGAGGACATCAATTAAGGTTTAACTCCATGTTTGCCAACCTGCATTTCTAAAAGTCACTCAAATTAGAGATTCTGTAAAATATATAATTTTATATATATATATATATATACTATCAAAATACATTCCAATTTATTTACCAGGCAAATCACTGTATAATTAATATACTGTCCAGGTAATTATCATTTCTTGAGACTAAAACTTGTCCAGAACCTACCTTTGACTGGAATTCTATGAGTTGTTATAAAAATACAAATAATTAAATTATGTGGACTTTCTGACAAAAAAAGGTGTTAGAAAATTATATACATACTGAAGAGGTTAGTGTTTTGGTTTGTTATATTTTTTTGTGTGTTGTAGTGAAATAGTACTGCTAGTTTTTCATATTTATGTCACTTGTACTTTTGACTTAGGATGACAGTACAAATGCCTTCAAGGTTTGCTTTTTAGGGTTTGACACTAGGAAGGGAAGGGAGATGGAAGAAGCCCTGATTTTCTTTTTGAGGAGGAAATGTTTGGGCAACATTTATTCACCATAAAAAATATTTCGAGTGGTATTATCCAGGTAATGCTTTCACTAGAGAGCTTACAATCTTCAAAAAATTGTTTTAAAAGTTTAATTATTTATAAGAATCTCGGATGCTATTTAAAACCTTATCACTATTTTCAGGAAGACATGAGAACTACTGCATTTCTGAAACAGATTACTGTTTACTGAAGCAAAATATTACTTTCAGTGCCTGAAATGTGAGGAAGAAATAACAATAGGAATTAGCAGTGCTCTTAGTACATGAGGACATGAATTAGCCTTCAGTGGCTAAGTCATTTATTGTGCCAAATACATCTCTGTAAACTGTTCATCTTTCTTGCTGAATTACATTACATAAAAATGCCCCCAAACCTTCCAGGGGTATTGAATCAAGTCCTTGGTATCCACTTGAACTCCTTTTAGATGTCTCCTCCTAGACTCCATTCCCTATTAATGCTTCAATATCACTCTTCTGGGAGTCACTAGAGCCAGCACCTTAATGACCTTTCAAATATCTGAACAATTTCTTAACTGATCCTGACTAAAATAGCTTGTCTATGACAACATATAAATTGCCACCTACACCACAGTGCTTAGCTAAACTACAAGGAAACCTGACAGCCCTAATTGCATTTAATGTGTTTATGCAAATGAGAGTAAGCAGGATGAAGCATGACCCAGAGCAGTTCACCCTCAAGAACAGGACTTTCACAGACTGTACCTGTGCAGGATTCCCAAAATCTGCTTTTCAAGTTAAGGACCAACTGCAAGCAGGAGACAATTAGAGTCTTCTCTGAATACTTGAAAGTAACTCCAAAGCAGTTTCTGTATATTTTCAAGAAACAGAGCAAATGGAGGCAGCTGTGACTGGATTAAAGTTAATTCTCTGTCCTGTTCTACTGTCAGTACAGACATGAGCAGGGTGGACTGTAGAATTAGAGGGATAAAAGGAAGAAAGAAGGGAATGGAGAATACTCAAATATAAAAAACACAGCTACCAGCATGAAGCATTAGTGAGTGGATCTCTGCAGCACTAGAAACTGCACAGAAAGCCAGCTGGCACATCATCTGAAAATCTACTGTGGTCTCTATCCATCATGCTTACCTTCTGCTTACCCAGGAATAGAAAGTAGAGCTTGTTCTTTTAATTGGGAACAGGTTTTTTGTAAGGTACATCATAAATCATTGTTTTCTTAGTAGATGACATCAAATGATCATGAAAGCTGAGGTACTAATGAGGTGTTTTGACCAGAAATCCCAATAATCTGAAAAAATCCCAGCTCTGAAAAGGTTCCCACACTAAACATTTCAGTGAGCAGTACTGAAGTTACTTCTGGCATTCATTGACCAGTACAATGCAATTCAGCCACCCCTCCTCCAGCTGGGCAGTTGGAGCCCTGTCACCCCCAGGCTGCTCTGTGCTCTGTGCTCTGCCATGGGACAGTGACAGCAGCTGGGCCCTCACCACAAAGACAATTCCCCTGTTCCAGCTGACCTGCACTTACTGCTCTGGGGGCACACCAAAGTAGGCAGAGAAAAAAGAAACCCTGAAAGCATCCTCCAGGCAACAGCATTTCAAACACAGTGAAATACACAGAGAATGTGTGCTAAGCATGAGATTCTGCTTACTCTGCTGCCTCCATTCTACACCAGGACAGTAGTGTGTCCCACAGAGCACTGTGAGGTTTCCACATGTTTCTTAGAGCACAGATGTCTCCAGGATTCACTCTTTCCAAAACCTTAATGTGCCTTCCCTGTCTGTCAGAACTCTACCTCCATCCCAAGAGCAATCTCCACACTGTTTCCTGGAGAGAAAGGTTTTAATGGCATGCATCATTTAATGGCACACATCATTTAATGGCACACATCAGCCTGACCCTGATACATGCCATTAAATAGCCTCAGTCTCTTCCCACATGCTCTGTGACCACAATGTGATCTTTTTAATATGGAAGTTTAAAGGAACTGCAACTTTTTAAAGAAATTTCAGCCAAGTGTGTCCCTCAGAACCTTCTAGCTTGGTAGTGTCAGTGCCATCCTAAAGAATGCAAGGGAGATTTGGACCTGGAGCAAACTTACAGTCTTTGATCCAGCTTCCAGAGGAGACACTTGTGCTGCTTGCTAATTTAATCTCCCTAAATCACCTCACAGGAAGTGGCAATGGGAAGGGCTGCTGAATACATTGTGTTTTATCTAAAATTTCAGGTAGCAGAAATTATCACAACTACCACTGAGATTCTTAGAGAATAAAAATAAAACCAGGAGTCTGATGTACTATTCCATTGGAGAGGAATTTTTTTTTTGCACATCCTTTCTCCCAAACCCATCTCCGGAATTTTAGAAAATTCATAGGATTTAGACCTTGGATTAGAATTTCTCTTATGATCCCATGCCCCTTTCCATCTTTCTATTCTAGGTTATGAGGATTGTGTATATTCATTAAAAATGTTCTACTTTACAGAACATTAAGAGCTAGTCAATTAATTCCACTGATGATAACTGCTTGGCTTTAAGATGTCTCTTGCTATTCATTTCAATAAAATGTTACTACCCTGAATACCATCAAAGAGCTGATATTTATGGGCCTACCAAAAATACTTAAATTATTAGTTATTTTCCATCTGTGAAGTATCAATGCTATTCCTAAAGTGGCTTTAGAAAAAAAATCACTTTGGATACTTTGAATATGATAATCCTGATGTGCAGGAGGAAACCAAACTCTGACATCTGCTCAGGGCCTGGGTGCTCTGAGCTCAGAAGGATTTCTCACAGTACAGGCATCAGAGCAGCACTTAGCACCCTGCAAACCCAGCACTTCATTGCCTCTGATCTCCCTTTCAGACACTCTGGACCAAGTCCAGGGCAGTCCAAACACAAATGAATCTTGTGTCTGTAACAAGTGATTGAAGGATCTTTTACAGTTCCTCTGTAATCCACTTTGTCACAATTTGACTGCTGGCTACCTGTGTTTCTGTTTTTCAAAGTCAACACAGCCACACAACTAAACTGCTGTACTACAGAACACTCTGGATCCCAGAATCTCCAGAGGGAAGGCTGCTTGTTTGACATGTCTCTTCATTTCATGGAAATGTGGTAGCTTTCCCCACAGACTTTCTGTGAGCTGACACTGCCTTGGTTGTGTACTGCACTCTCTGGGATGGTGTGGGTAGTTGGAAAATGTAGTAAACCAGTATTTTCCCTCTTGCTGTGCAGCAAGTTAGTCCCTCAATATACATCTGTGCTCCTGACTAAGCTTAACTGACTGTAATAAGGCAATCAAATGTGGATATTCTTTGCTCTTTGATTTCTAGGATACTCTTTACCAGTAATCAAAATAAAACTAAAGATTCTGCACCCTTGCAGCTCTAGGTAAAAGCAAGGTGTCAAATATTTGACTTTCTGTGCTTTGTGCTTCACCAGTGTGCAGTGATGGCAGACACCTTAATGTAAAGGGAAGGACTGGAGTTCCTGACCCTCGAGGTGACATCCACAGCTTCAGCTCTGGCCACTGCTGCCCAGAGGGCTGCCAGGGTCCCAAATACTTGACTTTCTGTGCTTTGTGCTTCACCAGTGTGCAGTGATGGCAGACACCTTAATGTAAAGGGAAGGACTGGAGTTCCTGACCTTCATGGTGACATCCACAGCTTCAGCTCTGGCCACTGCTGCCCAGAGGGCTGCCAGGGTGCCAGCACAGCTCCCTGCAGCCACACAGTGATCCACAATTCCTCTTGGAGCCAGTCAGCTTGGAAACTGATCCAGCTGATAAACAAGTCTATTTTTTCTTGGTCATCCCACCTTTGTAGCTGGAGAAGCTCCCTGATCTTGTTCACTCTGCAACTAAGGGATTAGCTGTGCTGGGGCAGTGATGGGACCACAGGAGGTCAGGAGTGAGTGGGTGGCAGCAGGATGGGGAACAAGGCTGCTTAGAGTTGCTTGGGCAGCACTGAAGCCAAATGTCTTGTTAGGAACTAAACACTGAGTCACATTTTTTTAACTTCAAATTTTTATCCTCAATTTAAAAAATAAATAAATCTGCTACTTTACTAGCGTTTCCATCATCCAATTAAGCCTCTATTGGGATTTTAAAAACTCTTTCCTCTCCTTGAATTTGACTGATTTTCAAAAATCACTTTAGCAAAAGAAAGGAAAATCAGAAACCCCCATAATTTATCATTCCAGCTCATAAAGTAATTCATTTTTCTGGCTAGTGTTAATAAAATACATATTAGAAAGGTCTGGGGCAATATCTCTGAAAATACAATTGTTTTCTGCACCATCAGCAACCTATTATCCAGATGAAATAAAAATTTCATACTTTGGAGCTTTTTGTGCACTTGCTCCAATTACTGCTTTCACTTTCCTCAGACCCTCCATACATATTTCAGCATAGTAACCACAGAAAAAGTATCAAAATCGGACAGACAAGGTTTCATTTTGAAGAATCTAATTCCTAATCTAATGCTTTCCTATTACTATATCTAGTTTTAATAAGGCTATTTAGACTACAAGAGAAATCCCTTTAGTAATGGAATTCTGGTGTGGTATTTTTGGGAGGTGTCTTTGCCTTTTTTTCCTCTTGATTCCCCCACACCACCCACTTCTTTTTTATTCACACACAAGCACTCACTTGGTAATTGTGTGTGATCACTAAACACAGAAACATGTAGGCAAGAGTGTCCCTAATCAGACTCACATAGAAACAAAACCTCTGTCCTTCAAGGACAGGGCAATTTCTGTCAGGCATTTTAAAGCCAAGGCAGGTCATTGAAGTTATTATTAGCACTAATTAGCACTCCCACAAGCTGTTGAATTCTTCACCTGCAGCCAAAGGGCACTCAATATGGTGCAGAATTTGCTCTCATCTTTGAAAGCATCAGAGAACTTGCTCCTCTTTAGAAACACGAGACTGCTCTATTGCATGTGAATAGGCCTTTGATAAAATTGTATCTGATCCATGTACCAAATTATCTACAGAAGGAGAGATATGATGAAACTGCTCCAAAACAAAGGAATTCTACAAATGTCTAAACAGACTCTTAGTCAGAAAAGGAAGGCATCTGGTCTTACTTAATGTAGTGGCACTAATTTTACCTTTCTATCAGGTTACAGACAATTCATACCCCACCCAGTTACAGTGCTGTTCTTTTAACACAGTGTTTGATGTAAGACTTTGGAGACAAGTCTGTGTGAAAACTGAATTTTTGTCCTTGTGAGCAGCCTCCCTTGAGAACTAGAGAGATCTGAACTGAATCACTGAGCTCCAAATAAAACACTGATCCTAATTGTGACAGTGGTTAAGAAGTGATGAAAGCCCAGTGAGCCATCACTGTTGTATGTTAGGCACATTTCTAACAATGTGTCATAACAGGGAAGCCTGGCAATAGCTCTCATTAGTCAAAAGCACTGCTTCAGAGCACTTGCAGGATTTATTTGAAAGAGGAGAGAAAGAAATGTGTTAAAATCAGCTATTTTGGGTCTATGATATAACTGCCAGTGTGACCTTTAGAGATAAATTTTCTACAAAGAGTAAGCAAAATTGTAGCAGGAGTCAAAAGAGTAACACATCATCCAAAATAAAACTAGCAAATATTTATTATAGAACTTCCTATGTGGGAACCAGGCACCTAAAGGATTCACCTCCAAAAACAAGTCACTGTCCTCTCTATGGCAAGAAGCTGGAAACAACTGGAAGCCTTAAAAGACAATAAGCAAGATGTGTCTCCAACTACCAATCCTCTCAAAGTGAAAAGCAGAGACTGAGAAACACAGAACAAATGCTGCTTTAAAAAAATCCCAGGCCCAGCTCAGAGCAGACAGACAAGGGGCAGCTCTTCAGCAGCTGGACATGCAACCCACCAGCTGAAAGATGACAATGTCACCCAGCTGGGGCTGCCTGTGTCACTCTGAGCTGTGTTCAAGTTTGTGTCTGTCACAGAGGCTGCAGCTTCCCCACCTGGCAATGCACTCTCCCACATTTTCATACAGCCAAATGTCAGCTCACAGAGTGGGAATAAGGCCCTAGGAAATGCATCAGTCCCTCCACATGACACCACACATCAGCTTTGTGGCTGCTCTGCTCTTTGCTTTTTATACCATCCTTAAGGTAGTAATCAATATTTTAACAAACAACTGCACAATTCTGAAACACTAGTAACATCAATGGTGACAATTTTAGCATGATCAGTATTATTACCTCTGCTTTTAGACACCAGAACTCCCTGAGCCTCCAGCTACTATGAGAGTATTCAGTGTGACAATGGAATCCTTCTTTTTAGCCTCCTTGTCCCATTCTTGAATAGCTTTCTTAGTCACACTAAAGACAGCAATGCATTTCCTCTAAAACTCATAACAGAGAGCATCACAATTCTGGCCTGCACTCTCTCAGTGATGGGACCATTATGGAGATGAATCAAGGTCACTGCTTTTTTATTTGTCTTGAAAAGGAAGTGCCACAAACTGAGACATGATGCTGACAACAGAGTATCAGTCTTTTTCCATAATTTCCAACAATGCACATTTGTAGCATTTTCATTATTTAGACACTTGACTTCCTGACTCCAGGGCTCAGCTAACAAGGTGTATTTTTGGAAGTGCATAAATGATGTGATTTATTTCTTTTAGTATCATGCCATCAGCTGAAGGGTAAAATAATTGCCTGGATGTGCATTGAGTAGTTTCATTCTGTGAAAACTAATTAGGATAATGGGAATTCTGGAACTAAATCTCTGGACATCTGAGTAAAATCAAGCCTTTTAAACACTCTGACAGAAATTAATGTCAAATGTACCAGGACTACTTCACCTCACAGAGACAAACCTCACTACAAAAACAAGCACTACTAACTCATAGTTAACTCTCAGAAAGGAAAAAAGAATCATTTTCTATCTCATTGTGATGATTCTAACCCAACTGGCTCATTGACAAATCATTTATAAGGTTACAAAGTCAAGTAAAGGTTGCTGAGCACTGACAGTAAACCAGGGTCCTGGGATGCCTTGGATATCCATGTAGAGATTCTGTTCACCAAATAAACAGGAGCTGGATACATTCAAAGAATGAGGACAGTGCTTATTTTAGGAGACATTATATATGTTTTCCAGCCTGTTTCAACAAAAAAAGTTGGGCAAAATTAGAGAACTGAAAACAAAAATCTCTGTTGTTGTGACATGAGGGATTGTGATTCTGGTATCTCAGGACTAGAAGGTGTGTGTTCCACCCTGTTCACTGAGGAACTGTAAAAGTGAAATAATCAAATGTGCAATGCATATTCATAAGCAACCAAATTCAGCTAAGCTGTGTATGAGCATTGGTGTTTCACTCACAATTTCACTGAATAAGGATTATTCAATTAAAATCACTTCCATTAAACTGACAGCCATTGTTGCTGTGGTATATTTGAACTTTTCCCATACCTTTTAGCATAGATCAGTTCAAGTGTTTAAGACATTAAATACACCTTAGTAGAACTGCAGTCATCTCAGAGGAGGAATGTGGGCCTGTAAGAATCTGCTGTGGCACACTTTGCTGTTGGCCTGACATTGCCAGGCAGCCAGAGGATGTCCTGGTGACCTGGGAGGGTCAGCACAGTAAAAGCAATGGTAACCAGGGCATTATAAAGTACATAGAAAACAACCAATTAAAGAACTGCAGACTTTGTTTTTCATTCTTAATCTCTAATGTCAAGATATACAACAAGTTTGTCTTCCTCACCTATGCAAAACTGAGGAAAACAATGCTGAGGTAGCCATGTTTAAAATAATGCTCTAAATTCTCTCCCCTATATCAGAAGAATACAATCTTAACTGATCTTAGTGATATTTTCTGTTAGAAAAATCAGTTTTCCATTTTTATCAGCGTTGACACATACTGTAATCTACTGTGCATCAGTTACATATGAGCCACACACAAAGAAATGCCACTGATCACTAGGCACTCATCATGGAACAAGATGGTGAGCAGGATTCTAAAGGGCAACAATTGTTTGCAGTTTCCACTGTTACTTAAACCCCATGTTCCAATTCCTTAATTTTCAAACCAATGTTTCCCTCTGATTGCTTTCAGTTTCCCTATTAGGAGTTACACAAAAACAAATTGCTTGATAAATTACAACAATCTTTTCTTAAAAAGGCATCTTTCCACAGTCAGGAGAAAAGCACTCAAGAGCAGCAGATAAATTTTTTCATAAAAGTCTACATTAATGATTCTCATGTGACCACTCTGGTTTTCTGGATCTGTTCAAACCCAGTGATTTTTGGCAATTTGCTCCACTCCATAAAAATCACATGTAATCCAAACTTCAGTGACTTTACCATTTCTATCAGGTTTGCTCCTGGAAAGGAAATAATCCCATCAGAGGAAGGAGACAAAAAGAGATTTGCTCAAGAGATTTAAATTTAGGTGGTTTTTAAAATTAGATGTTTTTTAAAATGTGGGCATTCCCTACAATCTCCAGTAAGTCAGAAAGCAGAAAGACAATTGTTGAACATATTATTACATGAAGATTAGGCCCCTGAAATCAAGCTACACTCTTAACATCCCAACCAAGTTCTTACATGATGCAATTCCCTAAGAAGTTTCATGCTTTATGAAGTAGTCAGATAAAATATTCATGTTCTCAAATAGAACTGCAAATAAAAAATAAGTAAGGGCAGGCTGTTGGTGCTGCTTGCAACACAGGGGCAAAATGTGAAGGAAAGTAATAGAAAATGGCTTGCCAACAGGGGAATTTGAAAACAATTTAAGAGATTTATTTCCTTCTTGTTTTTTACTTCTTCACTGGGTTTAAAACTAATTTTTATTAAATATCTCACTTGAGACTGAAAATAAGTTCCCCAAATATGATAAGCAAGAAAAAGGCCCCAATATTCAATTAATAAAAACACATTTTCTTTCTGCTTTGGTGCACACTCCAATGCAGTATTGTGACCAAATATGAAAACAGACCAAAGAATTTTGTATTTAATCCACGGCCTCCCTCAGCTTCTAAGATAGTATAAAGTTAAATAATAAAGGAATGTGGTGTATAAGAAAGACAGTGGCAGGGTGTTTTATTTAATCTATTATATCTTTAAAATATTTTGTATTTGCTCTAACTACTACTTCTTCTTCACTGGCAGCTATTAATCTTGCTATAGATTATAATGACACCATTCCCCACATTTAGATCCTGCCACTGCAATGTCCTGCAGTGCCCTGGGAGCAGTCAGAGCAGGGAGACATTGGTGTAAAACACCAAGGGGAGCCCACAGAGGCCCCTGGGCCAGGGAGTGCAGGGAGCCCCTCTGGGCTGGTGCTGCTCTCGTTCTGGGATGAGCATTCTCGGGAGGCTGCAGCCCCTCAGCTGCTCTCCAGAGGCACAGCCTCTGTGTGGATCAGGTTAAGGAGGCTGCTCTGGGTGCCCAGATCCCTCCCCAGTAAAACCAAGGCATGGGGAGATGGGGGCTGCTTTAAAGTGCACCCTGCAGAGTTCACTCATCCTGGTGTGAACTGAAACCTTTCACAGCTGCATCTCTCTTGTACTTCCATTTGAGCAGAAAGCCTCTGTTCTCCTCTCATGACACAAACTGTTTGCCCAGGCACTGCTCTTTTCATCTAATTGGCTTGAGAACATGAGAATAGGCTTATCTTTCCAATTAGGAGGAATTAGTAAATCATGAGCCTTGACATGGAAATTGAAATAATGCAATTAAATTCAGATAATAATTTTATTTCCAGATATATTTTCATTCAAAAGCAACTTTAAAAGGTCTCATTGCTAAGATGAATGGCTGACAGCCAGGCTGAGCAGGACTTTCACTTTTAAAAGGATGATATGTCAAATCTGCATAATTTTGTTGGTTTTTTAAAATGTTTTTTATAATATCTAAGTACATTTTACACTGTGGCTGAAACATGTAACAAGCAGCAAGTAATTGGATACAATACAGTTACATAGCACTGTTAGATTTTTTGAGAAACTATCATTAACAAAAAAACCTTTTTTTTCCTAACAATAATTTGTACAGCTTGTTTCCTTTTTTCTTTCCCCTGCTGGTACATCTGGGAAATTTTTTCATAAAGAATCCCTTCCATCTCCTTGAAGGTAAATTTTTGTTTGAGTAAATGTAGCAGAGCTCTCACAAAGCTCCATGGTTTCACACCGACTCTGTCTCTTTGCCACTGCTTGCTCCCACACCAGGCACAGCTCCCAGGGCAGCCTGCACTGCAAACCTTCCTCCTCTGAGCCACAAACCAGCCACGGATCCCTGGGAGCCACCCCACTGATGGATGCACTTTTCTTTGCAGGGAGGCTACTCATGACACTTCTGATTTAAAAAAAAAAAGAAAAAATCACCACAAAAAAAAACCAAAAAAACCCCAAAAAACCCATAAAACCAAAAAACAACCCCAAAAACAAAAACCAAAACCAAAAAACAAACAACAGCAACAAAAAGGAGGTGGGAGGAGATAAAAGCTCATTAATAAAGAGATCCCTTGATGGCTGATTGCTGCTGCAGACAGTTCTGTGCCTGCCTCCTGCCACACAGGCTCCCTCCTTGCACTGCCTTTCATTGCAGGGCTGGAGAAAACCTGGTGCCAGAGAAAGAATGAGACAAAGTCTCCACAGTGGAGATTTAGGCTCCTTTAAAATAACTTTGGAACGTGGCTGTATCCCTAAAAATCTTTCTTCTATTTATTTTATAATGAGCTCAATTCTTCCCAAATCTATTTATAAATTCCTTCATCTCATGCACACTGAGTATCTTGCTAACAACATTTTATTTTTAGAAGATTCCTTTGCCTGACAATTTTGCAGACTCTACTCAACCACTCTACTGATAAATTCAAATTAAAAACTTGATAATTAAATACAGAGAATATTTCATCCTGTCATAATGGCTGTCTGGAACATCAGAAGCTGTTACAAAGAGAATGGTTTGTCTCCAGAGCAAAAAAAAAAAAAAGATACCAAGCCTGTCTGAGTTCAAGAAGCATTTGGGGAATGCTCTCAGGGACAATGTGGGATTCTTGGAGGTCCCAAGCAGGGCCAGAAGTTGGACTCAGTGATCCTGCTGGGTCCCTTCCAACTCAGCATATTCTGTGATTCCATCAGGCTTGTCTGCTTTAATTAATCTGTTGCAAGACAGCTTTTAGAGGAAGGCCCAGCCATCCAGGCAAATTTTAGGCATCCTCCATAACCATAAGGTTTGGTGTTTGAAGAGATGTTTATTCTCTCATTTTGAAATAACATTGACTCAGATTCCTGTTTCTTTCTCTTCTTGCCCAAGGTGTTTTATCCACTCCACCACAGAGACTGTGGGCCTCAGCTAACAGTTCCTGTGCTGTGTGACAAATTGCTCTGTGTACTAATACATTTTATCCACAACTTTTAGGATTTGCAGTTAGATTAAAAGTCAAACAGAACAACAGAAATAGAGAATCCTCCAAACAAAGTCTTTATTTGCTGAGCAATAGTTTTATCAGAGATTCCATAAGTCACTTAAAGCTTGTCTCTGTCTCCAGACTTCAGGTTTCTTCCTCCACAAGATACTCTGCCCTCCTTTTCAGTACAGTCTGCACAGTCCTACTGAAAATTAACTTCATATTCAAGCTGGCAAAAGGTCAGCTACTCTCTGAATACTGCTTTTATCTGACAGGTCTATGAGTCAGCAACATCTTTCTTAAATACTCACTTTTAGTATCACATGCACAACCACTACAGCCTCCTGTTCCAATGCACGATGCTCAGAGAACATACCCTGGGCATGTCTAGTCCCAGACTAACACAGCAGCAGCAGGATTTAAACTCATAAAGGCTCTTACACATATCCCAAAGCTACACTGACTTTGAATTTCTCCTCCAGACAGAGCTGTCTGTCCCAGCTGCAGAGAGCAAAGCACAGCAGCAGCTCAGTGCCAAGCCTGGTAGGTGTGGGAAGGCAGGAGGAGGTGCAGGAAGCTGCTCTGATGGAATCAGTGTTTGCACACCCACAGCACAGCCCCTGCAGAGGCAGAGTGTGCCCCACTGGCTGGGCATGCTCCCTGCACGCTGCCAAAGTCTCTGTTTGCTGACACATCCCCTCCTGCAGAGCCAAGGACAAGATGAAGAAGGCTGACTCGACTCTGATCTGCTGCCTGGGAGGTTTAGGTGCCTCAGGGAGCAGCTCCCTGCCCTAGGCTGAGATGCCACTGTAAGATTTGTATGTTTGACAGCCAAACTACACTCAGCAGAACAGAGCAGCTCTCAGCTGAAGGAACAGAGGAATTAGTAGAATATTGGAATTCCTGGTGGCTGCTGCTGCCCCACACCTCACCCTAGGCTGTCTCTGCCCTTTGGGATGATTTTGCAGACACACCATGGCCCATGCTTTGTGCCCAGAGGAATATACAGTCCAAACAGAACCACAACAAATTTATGACTCAAAGAGTTGTAAGGTTTTATTAATAACCTATCTGAGAAATGAATGAGGAATCCATTAAGATTTTTTCATAATTTTCCCCATTCAACTTCCATTCCAGACCGAGCTGGGACTGGCCTGGGGACTCTTCTTTACTGCAGTAGATAATAATATGCCTTTAAAAGATGAACCAACCTTGGACTGTGCTGTTTCCACCTGGACTTCAGGATAGCAGAAACATAAATGGATGATCAGAACTCCACTGGGAACTTTTGACCTAATACAAGGATTGTTTCTCTCAACTTTATGTCAGGGACAAAAGAGATAAGTGAATGCAGACTAGAAGTTTTTCTCATGGCATGTTTATAGTCCTATTCTCCACTTCTCTAAGAAGGAATAATTTAATTCTATCTAAAATTTGAAGGGAAATATTTAAATTATATTTATTTCCTCTTCCATGTATATTTCAGGCATATATTTCAGATAAATAACATTTTATTATCTATATTTGCCAGGAAAAGCTGAGCTCAGACAACTGTATTGGGAATAAATGAATTATTCTGCATATGTGAAGGAAACAGAGACCATTCTGCAAATCACTGAATAGACTCTAACAGATAAAGAACACTAAAAACTAAATTAAAAGTCACAAATTTTTGATAAATGTATTGTTACTTCATTTCCACTCAATTCTAGTTGGAACTGCAAACATACTGAAGCACTGTGAGAAATACTGCCCTGCCCTTGTGGCCTCTCAGGATTTCTGGGATGCTTCCAGCATGTTCTGAAGTTCAGTCTGATATACCAGGAAATACACATCAAAATATTTTGATGTGAAAATTACAGCTCAGTTCAGTGTGGCAGCCTAGCAAAGTTCAGCTGACAAGAGTGGCTGAGGATCTCTCAGGACAGTTTTGTAAAATGAACCTGTGACAGAGGTTGTACAAACAACTGCAAACCTTTTATGTTACCCCATTATTCTACTTGTCCTGAAGAGCTCTGTCCAGATAGGGTGGCAGCTATAAAATGTGTGTGGAGCAGAGCCTCCACAAATATAATCCTCCCCCAAAAATAATCTTACACCAGTGTAAGAGTATTAGGTTTGTTAATAAAAGCCAAAAAATCGCTACTTCCATTCCCATAAAGCAGGATTAAGTAAATTGTAAAGTTGCTAATAAAAGAAGCAATAAAGCTGAGAGGCTAAGAACTATGCTTAGGACAAAATTAATATCCATTTTAAGGAATAATTCTCCCCATATTTCAACAAATGTAACCCCAAAGGTGGCTACAACACAGAGCACTACCTCAGGTCTGCACAGCACCACAGAAATTAGAGTAAGTGCTGCTTAAAGTTAAAATTCAGAATACTTGGAATAACAGCCCTGTCATTACATAGAAGCATAATTACAGCTAATTACCTTAAAGGTTAGGAAAGAACTTGTGCAAAATAAAGGAAGCTCTTTCTTGTGTTAATGGAAGGTTTGGCTAATAGATTTGTCAGGTCCAGGTAGAAGAACATGTATTTATCTTTTAAAAATAACATGCCCTTTATGTGAATCTATAGCAGAAAAATATGGGAGTTATTAAAATCACAGTAGAGGGGTAATAGAGGGTTCTAATTCAAAATGAACTGCATACAGTATGACTTCTGCTGCTTGAAGTGGAAGTTGTGTAGTCTAGGCAGTCTCTCATAAATCTGAATAAAACCCATGACAGTGCTGCAAAACAAAATGAATAAGAAAGGAAAGAGCTTCACTTTCATTTCTAACAACTGAGCCAGCCCCCATGGAAAACCAGTGATGTATCTGCAGCTGATAGATACACTAATTCCCACACTGCCCCAGATATCAGTATGGATGCACATTACCCCTCTCCCCATGGCTCTATGGAGAGCACAAGAACAGTGAATTGACACCGAGTATTTCTGTTGTCATTACTCCCTGTCAGTAAAGCTCACAATGCAGGTGTTGTACATTTCCTTAACTAAAAATCACGTGTCCAACTGTCCATGCTGGTTTTGTTACACTATGAGCCTTTGATCAGCCCAAGAAAACCGTTGCCCTGTTGGAAGAAATGGCTTTTCCTGTAGATTTTTTTTTCTGCATTTTTCAACAGAGGAAGGAACAGTTCCCCCATGAGAGCCTGAGAACTGGGTGGTGAGGACTGTGGCACATGTCCCCTTGTCACAGTGCTCTGGGGTTCATTCAGCAGGACTCACTGGCCTACCAGCAGCTGCAAGGGAATTTGGGGTTCATTAGTATGCTGGTGATGCTCAGCTTATTTCCTATTTTTAACCAGAAATGTCATTCTCCAGCCAAGGTGCAGACATGAACGAGAACAAACAGGCTGGAGCTGACCCTGCTGTGGACAAAGGCAGTGCTGGCAGCTGGCACTGAACTGTTCACATTATCCCAGCCTAAAAGCAGTGTCCACTCTGAGATCACTTCTTGCATCATGCAGGCTTTTACTGACAAAGTTAGCAGAGGTGATGATGAGTTTGGTTTGGTTTGGTTTTTCAGTGTCAAGTCATGAAGACTCAGGGACACTGGAGAGTCCCCAGCTCTAGAACCTGCTCTGAGCACAGGATGAATGTCCATGTGCAGCACTCCACATGGCACTGGGCTATATTTGTTTGTTTTGCTGTATGACAGGGAAGATTTGAATTGTCTGTCTGGGCATGTGGAGGTTCTCAGACCATATAAACAGCACAATGCAGTAGGAGGCTGTATTTTCTAAAGCAAATATTAAACACAATGTGTTTTTAAAAATTAGGATCTGCTATGAATGTTTACTGGATATTATCAGAGCTTTGAAGGGATGGACCAGAGCGAAAAGGAAATTATGCAATGAACTGGAGAGAGGAGACATGGAAAACAAAATGTTCTGGCAGTGTATAATACATTATCACCTTCTGTGACTTAGCCACATAAACTATGACTATTATAGCTTTGTTTTTATGTAAAAACTTAGCTCTGAGAATTCTAGGTTGAACTCAAATGTAGAGCCAAATAACTGAGGCTGGTAAATTCACCTATTTGGTGTTCCAGGCATGACATGAGGAGGCAAATAATTCTGTTTCTCTGTACTGTTTATCTTCTGACTGTACTACCAGGCTGGTCACTAGAGATGAACAAAACGATGGCTCAGAGATGAAAGAAAGCCTTGGGGTAATTACAGAGCTTTCTGTTGTTTAATAAAAGCAAACAATTAGAAATTATTTCTGGGCACAAAAATTTGATAAATTGATATTACTGCTTGCTAGAAGATGACAATACATGGGTTCTGTCTATCATATGTAGTTATAAATATATAGAAATTATCTGTATATAAATATACAGATAACTTCTGTATATTTATAACTATAGTGAAAAGATTCTAATGTCCACAGTAAAACTGAGTGAGCATCACACACAAGTCAAGGTACCTGATCTCCACCTGAAAGTGTAAGGAATGAAGAATAACTATCAGTGAGGCAGTTTTCCAGAAGTTAACAACTGACTGCATGTGTGTGTCTCAGGCCATGAAGAACATCCATGGTCAGTCAAGGATTACTGCTCATGGCACTCCACCCACTTTTATAATTTCCTGACAGCTGCCACTTTCATCCAGCTCCTGTAGGAGATCAGTTCACATAAACATGCCCAAATTTCTTCCAAGCAAGACAAATGATACCAGTTTAAACAGTTAAAACAGGTGATGTGAGGTAACCTAGCCGATTCTCCTTGCAGCAAATGGGCAACATTGGAGCACTGACAACAGAACAGTAAGGGTGGGAATTTCTGGCAGGTGGGAGGTGACAAAAAGCTGGAGGTGGTAACCTCTTTGCTGGTACAGATGGATGCAGACAAGGATGCCAGTCCTATACTCAGAATACACTCTAAAGCACATTTAGGTTCTTACATACAAAGGAAAGTCTGCATCCAAATAGTTTTGTTTCTATTGTTACAAAAGTTTTTTTTAAAAAGAGAAAAAAAAAGGTGTTTTTAAACTCCAAAGTGAATTTATATATAGTGAAGAAAGAAGCCTTCTGGAAGAACCTTTAACTACTGTTTTGCACAAGACTCCCTCCCATTTTGTGTCTTTAATTCTTTGCATATGAATAGCAGTTCCACTTTCCTTGCATTACAAAATATGACAGATTCTAGATAAAACATGCCAACCAAAGTCAGAAGCATGAGCTCTGGTGTTATGTGCACCACCTATGCACAATATGGTAAAGCAGCTTTTGACAAACTTGGGTAGCTAAGAGAACAATGCAGAAAGGTGATCTCCACATTTGTGCACTCACGTTTCTGGCTCCCCAGTTATTGCTGTCTCCCCCCATTCCCAGAGAGCCAGAGCTCCAAAACTTTGATCTGCAGTGGCTCCCAGCTGCTGCTGCAGCCTGTGGAGTGTCCCTGCCCACAGAACTACAGCAACAAGTCCCCAGTTCAGCCTTGTCCCATCCTACTGTGGGCCCTGGTGCAGCTCCTTGACACCTTTATGTGTCACATCAACACTCTGCAGAGAAGGGCTGGAAAAAATCTGCCCCTCTGACATGGTCCTGGTGCTTTTGTAGGTTTGCTGTGTTCAGCAAGGGCAGCTGCTCACCAAGCAGCAGAAGTGGCAATGTGGCTGCTCAGCTGAGCCACTGATCTCTGCCCTGGGCTGGTGCACGTGAGATGGCTGTTTCTGGACTGATAACAAACTGCTCCTTTCCCCACACTGCACCCATGAGGATTTTTGGTTGTGCTGTGCTCTCAAGCACTACAGAGGAACGTCTCATTGGGTTTTTCTCAGCCACTTCATAGAAACTTTCACATTGTTGCCCAAATACAATTGGTCTGTAACTATTTGGAGAATTTTTAACTTCTGAGGCTACATACTCTGTGCTAGGCAAATGAATACAGGGATTATAAAACCAGCTTTCCAGGTACTTTCAAAGATACCTTTTCTTATGCTAATAGAAAAATAAGAAAAGGTTTAAGTGGGCTGTGATATTTTTCACAGAACAATCTTGAGTAAATTAAAATGTAAATTTTTCTACAATCATTGCTTTTGGGTGATAAAGCTTTTGCTTAAGTCTTCAGATGCACCCTGCTTCCATTTGATTTTCACATTTGGAGGTTTTGGAAGAATTTGCCTGATCAGTTCTGTGATCTCTTTTCTTATTCCTTATGCTGACTTATGCAGTTTCTGCAGGAGCCTTTTAGCTTGCTAAGCCAACAGTAAACGAACCCAATAGAAAGAAAAATTCCTTTTCACATGTTGGCTGAGTGGACTGAATCAAAGTGCAAGAATCGTGGCTGAACTGCTCAGCTATGGGCAATTGAGTGCTCTGAGTTTCTCATTGTCACCTCATGGATGTACAATTCCTGGGACTGGGCCTGCCCTGCCTTGGGAGCTGGGGTTCCTCCCTCCCCAGCAAAATCTTCACCAGTCTCATGTGCCTCCAGAGCAAAGTCTGACAGTGCAGGCCTGGCAGGGCTTGGTGTCACAACTCCCTACAAGAGGCAGCAGAGCAGCCCTGCACAGCAAAGCCCAGCAGGGATCCTCAGCCCTGGGGAGCTGCAGTGCCCCAGCACCCTGAGGAACAGCAGAGTCTCCTGTGAATGCTCCACTCCCAGTCCTGGATGCCTGCTCCCACTGGGGTTTGCTATGTCCAGTCTCATTTCTTTTCTTTAAATTGGCCCCAAAATGCCAGCCAAACACATACAGTTATCTTAAAGATTAAAATTATCAACTCAAAGAGTTAAGAATATAAACCTGATTTAGAAGAACACATACCTAAAGACAGCAGAAGTGAAGTTTAAGGACATGAAAATGACACACACAGATTCATAAAAAATTCTGCTAAATCATTTTGATTCTCAGGGGAACAAAAACTTATCCCCTAATCTTGGATGGTTGGTAGTTTTTGGGGCTCCTATCCTGAACAGGCCTCTAGGTACAACGAGAATGCAAATAACAACTCTCAGTTATTAGATTTAGGGGGATTACTCTGCTCTACTAATATGTACATTACATGGATTATTTATATGAGTCCAGAAAGTCCTGTTAAATGAATATCTTAAAACACAAGTAGAATATAGACAGGCTCAATCTAAAAATTAACATTTAGGAAGAACAAGGTAGCATAAACACATCCATTTCTTTTTCCCATTGCTCACAATATTTTAGATTAACCTTTTCAAAGAGAAATTTGCAGGCGTTTTGTTACCCTTGCCATTGTGAGATCAATTCTGAACACCTTTCCTTGCAGCATCTGGCAACTGAATTCTTGACTTTGCTTGTGTTTTCCAGACTGTCAGATTTAATACATCCATTGTTTAATGATTCCATCCTCACCTTTAAGTTCATGGAGGATCTTCTGTTTTAATCCCAGCAAATATCACAATCACAATCCCTACTCCCAGAAGATGAGGCCTCACTTACCAAAACAGACACTCCTTTTAAAAAGGTTTAATACTTCAAACTTAAAACCACCACAAGCTTGTAGTAAAATCTAACATGCCCATGCTTGCTGATTTTTCCCCACTAAAGCAGATCCACTTTGCTTTGCAAAGGAAAGCAAACTTGGCCTCAGCACACTTTCATGGTGCTGCCCTGCTGGATTCTGTAGAACAGCTCCTGGAGACAGAACACAAGGCTGCTTCATTAAACATCCACCAGCAAATCTAATGTGTGAAAAATTTCAACAACTCATTCATAGTTCAGCTAGTTTATGATAAATTTCTCATCAACAAGACATCACAAGCAGAGATCAAAGAAACTCCAGGGAATGATTTCTCTTCTGATATTCATAAACTTGTGAAGGTGGAAAGTCTAAAGAGAATGAGCAGGGGCAGCTGATTAAATAAGAAAGTTTGTATTTCCAACTATGGAACCTAGTTATAAAATAAAACCTCATCCCAAGCAGGAAAACAAATCAAATAGGGGAGAAGGTATTTTTCCCTGAACTATATTGTTTAGCATCAGGAATATGTTGTTCACAAGAAGGGTTTGACTGACTGGGAGACTGACAGCTCCTGTTCACAGACTAAACCCAGCATGAACAGAAGCATCTGGGGTTCTTCTGCCCTGGGTTTTTCTACCCCTGCAGAACCCTTTGTCTGCTCCTGGCTTTCATTCATTCTGCTGTCCACTCCTGCTCAGTGCAAATTACTGGGAGACACTTTTTGGAACAGGAATTCCAAATTTCCAAATAATACTTGCAGATCATACACTGATTTTCCCAGTTGTTTGGCAATAGGTTTAGCACAACAGGTTTAGTTATGTGTGCTTTCAGACAGCCCAAAAATCAAATACATTAACAACCATACTGTTGTTCACTTTGGAACACAGTGGTTTTGTTTATCAATTTCTTTGTATTCAAAATGTGGAAAGCAACTTAAATCTTCCCAGTTTGGTTCATGTCAGACTACAACTGCTAAAAAACCCCATATAAATAAAAAATGAATGTTAAAAATTTTCCTTCAATGTGACATACAATGTTGCAAAATTCAAATATCTAGGACTACAGGAACTGAAATAGCAGATCTAATCAGAGACACCCCAAAAATCTGATCAGAGATGTATCAATACTGAATGGTCCAGAAAAAAAACTTAAATATATTTTGAAAATCAGTGGCTGACTTATGCCTTGAAGCACTTTGAAGGTTATCCAACCTACTGCAGCTGTTTGGCTCACATCTCCTTCATCTACATTAAGAACCATGCTCTGGGCCTGGAAAAAGTGCTCAGCAATGCTTGGATGCACAGCAAAGATTTAGAAATTGGATATTTTATGTCTGTGGTCTCTGAATATTAAACACTTGAATGTTCTAAGGCAAATGCCCAATGTAATGTTTCACTCACATTAAATACTGGAATAATGGGGGGAATGTCCCATGCTGTATCAAGTGCATGTAAATATTGTAGTATTTGTAAACAGCATTTAACAACTGTGTATATATTTTTTAAAATATACACCTTCTATGTGTGTGTGCACTTTACACAACACTATGGTTCATAATTGTCCATTACAGCTGTGTAATTTATATAATTATCTTACAAATTAGATTCTAACACAGCATTATACTATTACATAGCACTACTTTGCTGCCCTCTAATACATATTTATTTCTACTGGTTTCCAGAGTTTTGGCCCCAGAACATTTTGAAAACCTACAAAATTTGAAGTTACCAGGAAACAAAATGAAACAAATATTGTTTTCTCTGCCCTTTTCAAATTTGGAATTCTGCACCCAAACCTCAAATTCTGCCAGAGGCCCAGAAACTGAATTCTCCCTGTCACTGCAGTAATAGGTTAAAATTGCAGCACTGTGTGCCCTTGCAGTGCTGCCAAGAGGCAGCTTTATTTCACTTGAAATTGAGATTTAAAGCTTTAAGTGAGACACAAATCACATGTCTGGTAATCTAACTCAGTGGACCTTAGCATCAGGCCTTTTAAAAGCAGTTTTTATCATTTTATACATATTTTCCCTATGACTGGAATCACAATGTGCAAAGGTACTTGGTGTTATGGGTAGAAGGGATTAAACTCCTATTAGAAGTTCTCAGTGCTGTTAATACTTTCAGTAGCACTTTGCATTGTCCTGTGCAGATAGTATCAAGTGTGTCACAAAATGGAATTTTCTGTAACAGCTTTCACAGGACTCCTGGAAAGGCCTGCAGAGCTCAGCAACAATTTGCCCATTTTAATGATGGCTCACCCCAAAATTACAGAGACAAATCTTTGTAGACACCATTGTGAGGCCCCTTTTACTAGAAGAGAGCTGTACTAGAGCACTAAACAAATGTGCTTGAGAAATTCTTTGTGAACTATGGCTCAGGTCATGGCAATTGTTATACTCTGGGCTCATCTATACAAGGAAAATTGAAACAAAAATTGCATGACAGCATTAATAAAAGTTCTAAGACTTGTTCTGTACACAGAACGTACAAAATACATCCCAGTAAATTCTTCTTCCTCTTAAAGAGTTTCATTTGAAAACAAATTCATTCAGTAGTTGATAAAAAGACTAATCTCTAGACAGAATTGCATGGAAATCACTTTTGTAAACAGTGTGCACTACAGAGGTTTTAGAAGAAATATCTACAGGCATCTACTGTAAAAGATCAGTTTGGAGAAATTCAGGATACACTTAAAATGATCAAAGCCTTTTAATACCATATCAGTGAAACCATCAAACTCTTGCTTAGATGAACACACCTAGTGATTGTCAAAGCAAAAAAGTTTTTATCTGCTTCAAAAACAGGATTTCCCCTCAGTTATTTTGGTTTAACTACAGCTTTCAGACAAAAACAGCAAAACAAAATAATTTTATTATTTAAAAAAATATTTTAAAAAATCAAAGGACATAATGGAAAAAAAGCAGGAACATATTGGAGAGGCAAGAGAAAAGGAGACAAGAAAAATGGGAGGAGAGGGAGATTAAAGCAAAATAGAACATATCCTTTAAAATGCTCCAAATATTTCCTCTAAGACACAGGTTTCTTGAAAGTAGAAAAATTTGAAGGGACTAGATGCCAAGTCACCACTCAGACTGAAAGTTTTGGATGCTTAGTCCTATTCCCTGAATGGAACAAAGACCACTTTGGTAGCCTGAGATTTAATTATGCTCCACCCAGGCAGATTCCCCCACTTAACAAGGTTTGAGTATCCACTTTCCCTTTTTTCCTACCTCCTTTGCACTCAATCTTCCAGGCCCCTACTGACCTCTCATTTTCCCCACTGCCCTTCTACAAACTGAGACATTCATTTGTCTCTTTCTGAGTACCAGAAGGCTGCCAAGCAGAAATATTCACAGGAAGAGTTTGCTGGAATAGCCACAACCAAAAATTCACAAGCAAAAACCAAACAAAAAATTAAATAAACCCACAATTCACTAACTTTGTGCAGACAAGGCTGGTTGTACATGTGACTATTGTACACCCACCCCCCTCAGCTCAGCTCTGCTTTCCAGGGAATAAATCTATTATCCAGCACTCTGCCCTGCAGGGCTGTCCCATGGCCCAGCAAGTGAGTTTGACTCAGCAATGCCTTCCTGTGCTATAGAATATTTTCTAAGGATGCTGATCTTTCTCTCTTCTCATTATTCTGGTTTTGTGTTTTAAACACATGCTCCTGGTGCATGTATTTAACTTCTCATGCTATGGAATGCTGTGATGCAGAAGTCATGCTGAATTTCTGACACAGCAAGTTGGCACCAGGAAAGGGATTTCACTGCAAGATCACAACAAAAAAAGTAAGGCCATAGGAAGAAAAGGAACTCCCACTTCCAGGATAGCTACCCTAAAATACAACTCAAAAACTGTCTTATCTATTGCAAGACAGCCTATTTTTTAAAATCAAAATTTATACTTGTCATGAGAGTATCAGCATATGGGAAATGGTTCCAAGGGATATGCACATAAGTAAAAGAGGTGTTCTCCTGGTCCCAAATTTCAACTTCTGTTGAATTAATTTTTCAATTGTCTAAGGATTATTGAATGAATGAATGAATTAATTAATTAATTAATTTTTCAATTGTCTAAGGATTAGGTGAGAGCCACTGAAATATCTTCTTCAACCCAAGCTCCATGACAGGAAGAAGGATGCTGAATATTATTTTTCTTAAACGGAAAAGCTACTTTCCTTACTTGGAAATGCCAATTTTACTCAAAATTGTTATGCTGTACTGTAAGATGAATTTAAAGTGCATGACTTAGTAAATACTAAAATTTTGCTCTTAACATCAGATACTTCTACTATACTTCATCCTCATTATTTCTCATGTTTAGGCAATTTTTGTGCAATGAAGCAGATATTTTGTAGCTGCATTTTTATACCTAATCAGACACAATACATAAATATATTTCAATTGTGGATCTCTCTCCCAGAAAAGCACAGGATATTTATAGTTTCAAACCCTGGACAGCATCTAGACCTTTGTCCAGTTTCCAGTAGAGTTTTCATTAAAAAGTTTAAAGCAGTGCTACCACATCTGGAAATTTCAGAAGGGACTCCACAATTCTATATTTAGGAATGCCTTCTTGTCTTTTGGGGTGATTCAATCCAACTCAGCCTGCTGGATTAACCTGCTTATTTTGTTCAACTAGGAATCTCTCTTCATTTTACTTTTCAATAAGAAAACATTATTATCTCAAGTCAAATATAAAAATGCTCTGCTTTGTCTGGCCAAAATGAACTCCAAAACATTTTACAAGAATCTGCTATGTTGCAATGAAGTGGTGTTTACAAACCCAGCCTCCAGTCTCTAGTGCACCTCACAGAAATATTCTTAATACAAAGTAAAGGTAAAGGGCTGAACCTACTTTGGGGTGTCAAGAATTCACAAAAGCCTTTTTCACTCATGATTTCTGTGCTGCTCTGTGGGAAGGTAGTTTATGGAAGCTCACAGACCACTGTGGCCACACTGCATTGCCTCTGCTGAAAGAATTCATGTCAGAGTAGGATCTTCTGAGGAAAAGGAAATTAATCAGCAATCCACTCACCTGGTATTTTCCCAAAACAAAACTCTTTGGAGGCTCAGAGAGATCTCTGCACACTTAACTGTAATTACCATGAAAAAATCTTTAGCAGTTGAATTGTGTTGTTTTTGCAAACTGACCTGTGAAAGTTCCCAGCTCCCTGCACCGTGTCACTGACTCACTGCCATGACATTTTCAGCAAGAGGCTGCAGTGGGAGCCTGGCTCCTCAGACACCATTTCCTTCTCCAAGTCATTACAGATTAAAAGATTGAAGCAGTTCCTTGTTGAATAACACATCTGATCCTATAGGAACTTCTAACTTCTGACAGCCAAGAAGAAGTTCAAGAAGTATTTTTAATCCCCTCTCCCTGATTTACCAGCAAAACAATGCTCAGCCATTAAAGCACCACAGCACTTTCCAGCAGTGTCTGAAGAAAACAGCTTTTTATCAGACTTATTTTCTGTACTTTGTACAAACAGTACAGAGTGACAAAGCGCCTTTGCATTGCACAAACACTGAGAGAGCAAAAAGAAAATGAAAACAAGGCATTAAACAAAGAAAGGATGTGTACAATGGAACAGGCACAAGCTACTTTTTTTTGTTTGTTTTTCTTTTTGTGCTAAAAATAGAACACAATGCTTACTTTTGTGTAGAGACTACTGACTAAAGGCTGAATAAACCAGACAATAAGAATATCAACATCATTAAAGCTCTTTCTAATTTTCAGTTCTTTATGTAGATTCACCCTTTCCTGACATTACTTACTTCAGAAACTAAGTTCATCTGCATGAGAAAAAAAATCCAACAGAAGTTCTTTAAAGTGGACATTGTAAGGAAGAAGTGATCAGACTTAGTCCTATGGCAGTTAAAAGTGTCCTGAAAGGAAAATGTTAGACATTGAAGTTATAAATTTTATCAACCAAACCTTCTGTAACTTTGAAGCTTTCTATATTCCAACTCTTGCACCAGGTTAAATAAATTTCTTCAATAATGTTTCCCAGATGTGAAACACAACATTGCCTGTGCATTGGAATGAACAATAATTGGCAACAAACAGAAAAGAGTGCACATCCAGTGCAGGTCAGTTTAGGAGTTTTCTTCCAGAACTGCTACACACTTAAATTAAATATGCTGTTTTGTCATGTCTTATCATTACACTGAAAGTAAACCTTGAATAAGCTATTTTACCTAAAAACAAAGTCATAAAAAATATTACAACTAAAATAAAAACATGTTGTTCTGCCCTTTCAGAGGAAAAAGAAGTAGTATGATGTGGTCTAATAGTTTTAAGCAGTCACCCAGGTCTCTAAGCAGTTCTAGCCCTGGATAAAATGGTTATTTTAGTGTCATGATGCTTGCTCAGCAATGACTAGCAATGCACATTAGTAGAAATGCTCTGCAGAGATCAGAGCCTCTGGCTGTCCTGTCTGTGCATGACTCCATGGTCAAGTGGTAACACCTGTACTGTGATCTTACAATCCTTGTGCATTTACAAAGGCCTGCAGCAATCAGATCCCTATTCCTGTGTAACTGTTCTTGTTCTCTCAGAGGGACTCAGAGGCACATCTAGACCATCTCAGACTTTGAAAGGGATCACTTTTTTGACCCAAAATGTACAGCTTAGGCCCGCTGGAACAAGCAACAATTATACACAGGAAGAGTTGCAAGCTCACCCATTTACTGTTTGACAAACTGTGCTGCACTAGTAACTGCCCCAGGTCTGCAATTCCCTCCTATTATGGCTGTGGTCACCAATTTCATTTCAGAGGCACTGAGATCATGGAGTGAACACACTAGAGGAAAGAAAGATCAGCAACACTTCGAAACCAGATTTCGACTCTATACAGACAGAGCTGGAGGCAGCTGCCAGATTTTTGTTAATCAGCTGGAGACTCTTGACAAATGCCATTTCAATGCCTCTCTTCCTCTGGTGATGATAGTCCATGGCTGGTCGGTATGAACTCACACTTTATTTTCAATTCTTGCTACATCTGATTTGATATACTTTCCTTCTCATTGTGCTACAGAAGCAAGGTTGTGATACAAAGATGATTCCACTGGTACCTATCATGGCTAGAGAAAATACAAAGTGCATATTCCTGACAGATTCTGAAAGAATGGTCTACAAGCAATTTTTCACATGGGACTTCCATGCCAAGGATTAAATTCAGCCCTGGTTTAAAGCCAGCAGAGCTTGAACAAGTAGCTGAATTAATGTGCTATGCCCTGGAGAGCAGAACACCAGTTTCATTTCTCTGATATGTTCACTGCCAGATATTTACAGACTTCTTGAAAAGTGGCCACAATATCCCCACATCTTTCTCACAGACAGACCTTTAAAAAGAACTTCTCCACAAGCCCCTTCAGTTGGAAGCAAAGCCTTCAACATCAATTATCACTGAACTGCTTCCAGTTAAACTGTAAAAAACCAATTCACCATAAAAAAACTTTCTCAAAAGCATGCCAATAGTAAGAGTGACAATTCATCAGCTTCTCAGTTGGAAAAGATCAAAATAAAAGGCAGGATAAGAAGCAAAGTAATTTTAACAGATCCTTAAATGTCCATAGCACCAATGGAATCACATAAGGTGGCACAATGGATCTTTCTTGCAGATTGCAAATATGCAGAGGAACTCTGAACATCCCCTGTGATGCACGTAACTCCCTTAACAAATAAGAGAGATACATTTAACTCCCTCAGTAAAAAAATTTAAACTCCCTTGTGAAAAAAAATTAGTTCAAAACTTACACCCTCCTCAAACCACAGGCCTGCTGCCATTGAAATTCATCATTCACATTAACTTAATTTGCAGAGGTGATGGACTCTTAGAGGAGTGTGTGTGGAAACCCAGACCTGAGACTCCCAAATTCTAATACACTAGAAGAGATAAGGCTATTTTATCAATTGATGAAATGAGAATAACAATTAAATCTCATAGATTAAATAATAATTCTAGTCCATAAAATCAGAAACATGCTTTGATCCAAGAAAATTGTAACCAGGTATTCAAATAAGAATGAACCAAAACAAGTAGTTCTCAAAATGGAATGGCTAGAGATGACAAATGACTGTTGGTCTGCAATCCTCCAGCTTCCTTTCTCCAATATTTTTTAGCTTATACTTACAGGGATAGCTGGTCTTGAATGAAATCAGACATTTCCTGGGTATTTCTGTCTGTCTTTTAAACAGTACTTTTTAACCAGTTATCTCTGGATGAGTTAAAGTATTTAGGGACATCATTTTCACTTTTAAGAGTTCCTATTACAAAACACACACTATTACTCTTGTTTTTCTTTTGGTCCACCAAAACCTACAGATTCTCAGCACTTAAGCAGGCTGGGATCATCAGCATTAATCCCTCCTTGTTCATACTGTGGTTTTTGTTTCATGTTTTTCACAAGAAATATTTGGCCTAGACTGCTTTCCCGTAACAATGGTTTTCTTACTGTTCGGGGTTTTTTCCGACTGTACCAGGTGGATGGGATATTGGAAAGCTGGATTTGGAAGATGGCAGCAGCTCTGAAGTCTCACCATGACCCAATGAACGTGATCATTGCAGACTGGCTGCTCCTGGCCCACCAGCACTATCCCATTGCTGTACGGAACACGCGCACCACGGGACACGAGATCGCGCGGTTCCTGCAGTGGCTGGAGGTGACAATGCCACACCAACACGTTTCTCTGGAAAAGATCTTTTGTTCTTATGCTTCCACAACCTTTCTGAAATACTGGGCTTGCTAATGCTTTCTTTTCCATCACTCACATTTCTTTAATGAAGTGCATGTTTTTCTTCCCTAAACTTTCATATGACTTTGTAACAAACTCTCATCACGCAGGAGGTCAAAGCCTGTTTATGAAAATATTTTTATATATCTTTAGAGGTGAGATAGTTTCCTGCTACTTTGACTTTTCCATTAGCACGTGTGTGGGCAGCTGACATTGTTCCATATGTAGAAAACAGGCAGACATTATCATTTGCAAGACATAAGTACAGGAAAATGAGCTTGTTATCTGTGCTCAACTTCTGCTTTTAATGCAGAATTCAACCCCGACACTGTGTCTGATTTTTGCTGCAGTTTCCCAAAGATTAGGATAAAATAAAGGCTTAGAGATCCAACATGTAAAGGGAGACCTTTCAAGAGGACAGACATGCTTCACAAAGCAGATGACATGGAGGCAGCAGTGAGACTCACACTAATGCAGTGACTATTTATCCAAACCTGCTACATGGGGAGCAGGGCCATGGCTGGACTGAAAAGGCTGCAGCCAAGTCTGCAGAGGATCACTGGTCTCCAGCACAATTTAAGAAAAGGCAGAAAGCAAAATGAGAATCACTCATACAAACCAGGAACTCTAAGCAACTCTTATTGTATCAATCTCTAACACTAAGTACTTAATTTGAAATGAAATTATGCTTCTATACCTGACAATGAATTTTTGAGTACGTTACTTTAAATATGAGAGGCCTAAGGTGAAAGAGAAATTGACTGCAAGGCTGAAAGGTTTGGAGCAAATACCATAAAAGGCCTAAGCAAGAATGGCAAGGCTAGAAGGAGCTGTCAGATACCACTCCCAGCTAGGGACAAGAGGCATGAAAGGAGGCAGCAAAGTCAGAGTCACTATTTTTCATTGTGGTATTAGAAGAAACCTCAGCCCTTGGTAAAGAATAGTTTAATTTGCTGGAGCCTAAAGTAACTTTTTGAAGCTGTTTAATTATTGAATGAATCAAATGGTGGACTTTGATCAGTTCCCAGGAGGACATACCACACTGTCAACAATGAAGACAATCTGTGATTTCCCAGTGTCAACAAACAAACCAAGGCTTGAATAAATTACTCCTTGCTCCAGTACTGTAGGTAGTTACTCCTGTACTGTGATGTGTTCCAGAATTTAAATATACCATAAACTTTCACAGCACTGTCTCCAACCAGTAAATGTTCCTCATATTGAGAAGCACTCCTCCAGAGTTAAACCCCCTTCATTCCATCTCCCAATTCCTACTCCACAACTCCATTCCTCTCTTTCTGCTGTGCTTCTGTCTGCTTACAGGCAGATAATTATTTCAAAGATTCTCAATGGATGCAACAAAACCTGCAGTGCCACACAACATTTTAATAAAGAATAAAGAACAAACAATAAGTAAATGTTAGTGCTCTTATTCCAAGAAGAGGGCATGATCAGTAACAGCCTCAATAGCATCCATTTCAGTATCATCTGACAAGAAAATTGGTCAGATCTTGTGATTTCTAAGAGCTGTCTCTCTCACAAGAAGTCTGCCAAGTTTCACCTCATATTCAGAAGAGATTGGTATTGAGAGTGCACAGCCACTTCACTCAGGCAACATCCACAAAGAAATTAAAACTGAGGTTTGCCTTTCCTCCAAGCAAAATATGCCACATTTTTCTTTACAAGTCAGACAAACTTTGAGCCTTGCAGCTCAAGTGAAATGCTTGAGATGTACCATTGATTAGGTAGAAAGAAGGGCAATTCTGCTTCAATAGGTTTGTTACAAATCAGACACAAATCTTTGTACAAGAAATATCACTGCTGTATCATTTAACATGTCTGATCAATATTTTGATCCCTTTAGTTTGGCTTGTGCTGGTATCTCAAACAAATAAAAAAAAAAGTCACCTTTTATAGGGGATTATTTTACCTTGAAGTTAAAGAACAGATATCCATTTTTAATCATATAATCATAGGAAAGCCAAATGACTGAAAACAAAAAACAAGAAAAATTCCACTGTGTTCATGGTTTTCCTGTGCATAGAAGATAAGTGGCAGGGCCCAAATGTGGCACTTTCCTGCTGCATGAAAAAGAATCAAGGAATAACATTCCAACAGGAATTTACTGAATGATGCATGCACCTCATTTGACCACCATCAACATACAAATTTCTTGTGTTATAATTCCCAGTATTCCTTGCATGTAATAGAGATTTCACTGTTTACTTTTCACATTTCTTCATCTAAATCAAGGTGCCACTATCTTCCAGGAATCTGTTCAATTTTCCAGAAGCAATGCTCATCTGATTGGATACAGCCTGGGAGCTCATGTTTCAGGATTTGCTGGAAGTTTTATCAACGGTACAAAAAAGATTGGAAGAATTACAGGTAAAAGACACCTTTAAGAAAAGTAACAGTCAACTGAATCAAGTTATGAAGATATTTGACATATCAATGTCATATTGACAATTAGCTGTTGACTAGCAATAGTCAGCCCAGTCTAGAAGTTTCATCTCATTGGTTTAGAAATTAGATCTAGAAAACTTAATGAAAATATTTTTGAAAAATAGGTCTCACAGCATTTCTATCTTTGATCTTTCCTACCTCAGTCCAATTATGACATACAGAATACACAAGCATGGGAACTAGAAATCATAAACCAAAGCCTCAAGCTGCAGGTTGCTTATATTTATCTCTTATCCATTCCCAGTAACACCTTAAACTAAACGTTAGCCACTAACCTTGGATCTTTGGCCACTGTCTTGACCCAAAGTCATTCAAATACTGTTCATTGTTAGTGAGTAATTTTAAAAATATATTAAGGAAATTGTCTGACTGTGCTTGAGTTTTCAATTGTGGGACAGCACCCATATGGTGAATTCAAAACAGTTCTCCTGTGGCAAAAATGAGAGTTCTGGATTACATTTTACAAGAAGGATGTCACTGGAGCACCCCTAGTAGATGCTTAAAGTAAACAAAGTTAACCCTAACACTTGGTTGACTAGTGACATTCTGAACCATCTGTAATGTTTTGTAACTGTACTAATTATGAGTGTAATGAAAATACATTTACAATATTATTGATACACTATATACAGTACCTCATCTAATACACAGTGACAGCTTAAAAAACCTAAACAAAATGAAAATAGAAATGAATTTTACACAAGACCCACATCAGCTACATTTAAGTTATCAGAGAAACATTTTCCTTTAATCAGACTTAGGAGTGAGGCAAATACACATGGCTATACTTTGAAGTCACCATTCTGATCTTGGATTCATTGCCACATTCCACAGCCTCTTACACACTCTGTTCTTGTGGCAGTGCCTGCATGCCCAGAGGCTGATTTTACAAAATGTGTCATGATATTACACCAGTGTATGCACTGAAGGACTTCAGTTCCCCAGCACTGCTCGCTCAAACCTTATGAGAACACAACACCTTGAAAATGGATAAGCAAAGAAACTTAGAGCACAATATTTACTGTCATAGCTATATGCATTCTTCACCAAAAGTTTTCCAGACTTGTAACAATAAGTTCCAAAACTGGATAGTGATAAAAGTTATTAAAGCTAAAAAGAAATGTGGGCCTTTGTTGGACTTCCCTACTTCTGCCTGTGTTGCTAATCTTGTCTGGTTATATCTATGCAACTATATTATTCCACAATACCAACTGAAGAATATAAAATTTAGAAGCTTGTCCTCAAAGCTGAGTGCAGCTTTAAACTAAGCACAAAGTTCTCTTCCTGAATCAATTCCCAACCAAGAAGACCACCGTGCAAAAAAGCCCAGAAAACAAAAATCAGCAAGACTCCCTAAGTGGAGTATTATTTCTCTGAATACTGCAAAAATCTGCCTTGAAGACTTTCTAAGCTGAAGAATTATTATAAATAAAATCTAGCAGGCATACAGGGCTTTTAAACAATAACTGGAGCTTTATAAAGTTTTAGGTCCCACATGTGGGCTAAAAGTCAATCTTGCTGTAGGACTGGTGTTTTCCAAAGGGCCTCTGAAATACACAATCTCTAGAGTTTGAAAGAACAAAATTATGTCGAAGTCCCTGAAGTGCCACTGGCAGCAGGCACAGTTTGTCTCTGACAAACACGTCTGTCTCTGGGCCGTGTCCTTGTGTCCTTGTGCAGCCCCAGTCAGTGTTTGTTACAGTGCCTGTGTTTGCTTTAGGTGTAACCCTGTGTGGAACAAGCATTATTATTGTTTCCATCAGAGAAAGACCTTGTAAAGCACCAGGTGCTGCCTGTTTTCAGACATTTATCCCAGACTTACAGCAGTAGAACATTCCTTGTGCACTATATGACAATGGGATTATTTGCATTTATTGCAGGCCTTGACCCTGCTGGTCCCCTGTTTGAAGGAATGTCACCCACAGACCGTTTATCTCCAGATGATGCAAACTTTGTGGATGCAATTCATACCTTCACCAAACAGCACATGGGCCTCAGTGTTGGCATCAAGCAGCCTGTGGCTCATTTTGACTTTTATCCCAACGGAGGCACCTTCCAGCCTGGCTGTCACATCCTGCACGTGTACAACCACATTGCACAGCTGGGGATTGCTGGTAAGAACCAATGGCACACAGTGGGAGGCACCGGGGAGCTGGACTGAGCTTGTCTGGTGGTCTTTAACAGCATCTAAGGATTATTATTATCACACTTACATGCAGGGTATTTTCTTGTTTAGAGATTAATTATCTGATTTTTATGTCTTGAGTTCATACTGGTTTTAATGACTCCAGCAAGGAATTGAGCTGCCTAGCACTCCTGAAAATGAGGCCGTGAGCATCCTGCTGTCAAGCACCTCTGAATAATTTAATGGTATTTGTTTCAGCAGTAGGAGAGATGAGACAATTTATTCTAATTAAGCCAGATTTGTCTAGTGTGCCATTAATTATTTCAAATCAAATGAAACACAGGTCTGTACTACTCACCTCCATAGCTCACCTTTTCCCAGCTCCATGTCCTTCGGTGGCACAGATGATGCTCTCTCCAGGACCTGAGTGCCAGTGTTCCAGGCTAGCTTTTATTTATAGAAGCTTGTTATCAATGTACCTAAACATAAACCTATAGAGAAACTGATGCAAGATACTGAAAAAGGTCCTGATGTGCAGTGACAACCAGAAGTGTTTGCTGAAAACCCCCAAAGAGCCCTGCTCACCCAGCAATGACATTGCAGAAGTATTTCTCAATTGTCCTCATACAATGCCTAAATCTGGGCATCACTTGTTAGAAGATAAATCATCACAAACATGAAACCAAGCATCAGCTCAAAGCTTATCAATAGAGACATAAAACATCCTATTTGCACAAAATAATTTTTGTAATTTGATAGCATTTTTAAGAATATACTTCTCATAATGGCAGACCTATTTATTATTTTTATTGAGTTTAATAAAATTTTTGCTCCTTTTTTCCAAGCAGTAACTGCAAGAAAAATTCAATTCAACATAAGAGTGTGTCAGTCTAACAGGGTCAAAGTATTGCTGCCTAAGCATCCAAATCCAAAAGTGTTCAGCAATTCCAAATAAGACTGCTGTCTTTAAAGTGGCATGATCTGAGACTGCACATCAACTCAGGCTGAATTGTCTATTGACAAAAACAGCCAGAATCAAGGTTCATATTTACAGTCCGATATAGTCAGCCTAGAGCAGTTTAAGCAGGAAATTATTTAAGTTTATCATCATGGAAGTTCAGCCATTCTATTTTTGAATGATCCTAAAAGTAAAATTGCTATGATGTATGATTTCTAAGGAAAAACCATGATGCAAAGGGTAGGTGTGCGTGGGGGGGAAACAATATCAAAAGTTTATAGTTGGCTACAGTACTACTTTGCAGTTGAAAGGGTAGAAAGAAACAAGAGCATGTAAAATTTAGTTGCATTTTTTCAGGCATCACTCAAACTGTGAAATGTGCCCATGAGAGGTCAGTTCACTTGTTCATCGACTCTCTGCTGCACAAGGACAAGCAAAGCACAGCGTACTGGTGCAACGACATCAACACTTTCAACAAAGGGCTGTGCCTCAGCTGTAAGAAGAACCGCTGTAACACCCTGGGCTTCAACATCAGGCAGGAAAGGCTGCCCAAAAGCAGACGACTCTTTCTGAAAACAAGAGCGCATATGCCCTTCAAAGGTTTGTGGCAATACGTTTTAGTGTCCAGACTGATCACAAAGTAGAAGTCTGAACCTAAGCTTTGTGATCCTATTTAATCATTCATTAAAGCTTATAAAATCTGTGAGAATAATCAATTTGCTGAGACAACCGAGAGTCTCAGTAGGCTATCTTGATGCCCTTTCATCCAGATCCTGGCTCTCCTATCTCTGTGGGAAAAAGCACACTGCCTGCTTGCCCCAGGCGAGCTGTGGAGCTGAGGGCTCGCAGATGCCCAGGGTCCTGATCCACAGGATTTTCCTACAACTGGACTGTGCAGGTTTGTTGTAACATATGCAGGCCTACAGCCAAGCCAAAAAAAGCTGCATAATTACTCTGGGAGGCCTATAAAACATCCTGTTCTGTGTTTGCCCGAATTTTATCCGCAATTAGACTATGAAATGACATATAAATTACTACTTTCCAAACAATGGACAGAACAGAATAGCATGGACTTTTGCAAGGCTGAACTGTAGCACTAAAATTAGGACTGGCACTCTAGTTTTAGCTCTACTACGTTACTTTACCGAGTCAGTGTGGATTTTTGGCTAATAGAGGGGCCACGGCCTGCCAGGGGGCGCAGGGCCTTCCTACCAGTCTCCGTTGCCCTCAGCCGCCAGAGCTAACTGCTGCTGTTCCTCGCCACTGGAAAGGTTCACGTACATTTTAAAGTGAGAACAAGCAGGACGATGTGGGACAGTCCTCTCCCGAGGGGCTGTCGGTGCAGGGGCTCCTGGCGCCCGGCTCTGCCCCTCACCACCCCCTTCCCCGGCTGCCATGAGGCGTGTGGGGAGCAGCGGCGCGGGCGCGGGGCGAGGCACAGGCCACACACACACGGAGGAGGCTCCGCTCCGGCTGAGGCGCTGCCTGGCCCCGCACAACCCCGGCACAGCCCGGCCACGGGAGTCCCGCACCCCCACAGCGGCTGCCGGGGCTGTGCCGGGCCAGAGCCGGGCCGGAGCCTCCCTCTTGCCGGAGGGCTCTGCCCCCGCCTGCTCCTCGCCCTGGGCCCTGGGGTTGGGGAGCGCTTCCCATGTTCGCGCACCCCGGCACGAACACTGAAGAGATGAGGAGAAAGGCTTTAAAAGGCTGCTTGCATTATATAGCTGGTCTTCCCACAGTGCCCGGTTATTCAGATGTATTATCACAGATTAAAAAAACCAAAAAAACCAACAACCAAACCAAACAAAAATTCAGGTACTTGTAAAATAATTTTGGAAGTCTTCCACTAGCACAGCTGTGAAATATTCAGTGATGACTCCAGAGGGATCTGCAGAGCCCTGAATGATACTCAGAGCAGCTGAACCTGCTGAATTTCTTCTTAATACTGGTTAAAATGGCTCAGGAAGATATTTGGGAGTAGATTCTAAAACTCCAGAGGCTGTTTCTAGTTCCTGATGTTATCTTGCTGCAGCACAGTCAGGGCCAGGTCCTCACCAGAACCAGAGAATGACAGGGAGAGGCTCTGGGGATGCGTTGCCTGCTGCCCCCACACCTGGGCATGGAGATGTGATCACTGTGTTGTGTTCCTCTCTGGACATGGAGCTAGTTTCAGTTTGGGGTAAAATATCTCTGTCCTATTGGCTTTGATTGCAATTAAACATGTTGTATTTTTATGCTTAGAGGTGGTTTTCCATAAAAAACCATCCTTGGCACATATGTGGATAAAGTACCCCAGACAATGATCTCCTTTCACAAAAGTTCCCAAACAAAGTGGCAGCTGTGGGAAGGTGCTTACAAAGTCATCTTTGTAATGCTTAAAAAAAAATGTTTGAAGATCATGTGAGAAGCACAAATAGAAGAAATTTGAGAAACTTAACATTACACTTCACAATCCTGTCTTCACAAAATCTAACATTTAATTTTCAAGCTAATGACATTGTATCAGTCCAGCTCAAACAAAACCCCCAGTTTGTTACATGGAAATGAACATTTATAATAAAGCTGTGATGGGACTCCTGAGTTTTTATATGATTTTTTTCTTAAAGTAAGCACCATAATCCCAGCAAAACTTTAGGCTGTGTCTGATCATATACTGAAAAATCAGTTTTTACAGAGAGAAAACCCAGAGAAAGACAGATTAGTTATAAAAGTTATCTGTAAACAACCCTCTCTGCCTTGGTCCTCATCAGGTTTGTGGCACAGAATCAGCCATTTTGTTTTCTACCAAGGGATACATTTTCAAAAGAAAATACATTGTTCACTAACACAACAACTATAAAACAATGAAAGGATACAGCTGTTCCAGCAAATACTTTCCATCATGAGCACTCTGAGCTGCACAAAAAAAACCCCTATCTATGCATGTGCATAAAAAGATGATTCCATCAGTGGTGTGGGGAGCCATTCTCAGATGTAGTAAAGACTGAAGTGAGTAAAGAGGCTCTACTCAAAAACTAGGATGCAATAATGTTCCTTCATATCTAAATCAGTTTTGCCTAGAAAGTTGCTGGAAGAATGATCAGGTAGAAGAGTTCTGGACATTCAAATGTAGCTGACAGTATCTGTATGCACATGCTCGAAATCTATGTTGTTGGGGTTTTCTTTTTCATAATTTTCAAAATATCAAACTGATGACTTCTTAGGCCTTTTTCATGCTGACAATACTCAGTTCAGAATTTCCTAAACAGTGTAGTTCTAGAAACTCCCCAGAGCTTGAAGCATTATTGACATTGTTAACAGATGTGTGTTAAGTACAACATATCATTATGCAGTCAAGGAAAGTTTGTGAGTCATCTGTTTTGCAGGGCAATTTTCCAGTTGATCAGAGAAACAGCCTGACCACATTGCATAAGGTCTTTGATCTGTATCATACATCTCTAGTCATGCCCAGTCACAAGGATTTGCCTGGTCACTAGATAGAGGGCTTGCCAGAAATTCTGACAACTAAACTTCAGAAAAGCTGAAATATTTTCCATGGAGGAATGTTTTATCCCAAAAAGAAACTCAACACTGATTACCTTTTTCTCCATCCCTTAAATAAACAGGGCCACAAATGCTAACAGATTACATAGCACAGCAACAACCAGGAAAAATGACAATGTTTTAATTTCAACAAATTAGGTTGAAAAATAAAATGAAATAACGATCAACTTTCTGCTTTGAAAGGCAAAATTCTTCTGCCTAAGAAAACTATTGATTATTTGACCATTAATTTTTCTACTTTTTGCCAATTCTTCCTTCCTACAGTGTATCATTATCAGTTCAAGATCCACATCATCAATGAAATGCAAGGCAAGCCCATAGACCCAGCTTTCACCATGTCTCTGACAGGGACTAAGGCAGATGCTAAAAACCTGCACATCCCACTGTGAGTATTGTATCACATGTAATTGTGCAAGTGACAATTTGTAATATCATACCACACTGATAATCTTGCTATGAGGGAAATGGTTTAGTACAGCTAAGTGAACATGAACTGGAAATTATCCTCTCTTCACTCATTCTCCCTGAAAGTCACAAGTTCTTACAATGATGATGCAGTATGTGCAGAAAAAAATTGGTAGAATACAAACAGTAAATTTGGAAGTTTTTCTGTCCACTCACTTTGGTCCATCCCATAGCTAAGACAAGGAGGTATAATCAATTAAAACACAAATGAAAAAATCAGATAATTTTTTCTGTAATTAAGATAAAAGAATTTTGGATATTTATCATGATGGACACTCTCTGTATTAACAAAGGCAAAGGCAAGAGAGTGTGTGTGTGTGTGTGTCTGTGTGTGCATTTGCTCTAGCAGGCAGAAGTTGTAACATACATGCTATTATGGGACACCTTTTCTTTTGCTGTCAGAAACCACTACTGCTTTGTCAAGCTTCTCAAGCTGTTCAAGCTTCTGCCACTTCTGCTTCTTTCCTAGCATGTTGTCATATTTCATCACTTTTTTGCACCTGGAGGAAGAACATCCTTGAGACATTAGGAAGCAAACATAGTTCTTTCTCTGGTTTTCAGAGGAAAAAAATCCTGTTTTGTTCACTTTAATTCATAATAATTAAGACAACATTATTCTCATCTTGTTTTCTGTAGAGTTGAAAGTATTACTGGGAATAAAACCTACTCCTTTCTCATCACCCTGGACAATGATATCGGTGACATCATAATGATCAAGTTCAAATGGGAATTACCTCCACTTTGGGGCAATATCTGGGACACATTTCAAACCATAATACCATGGACAAAGGGCACCCGTCGACCAGGACTTATAGTGAAGGAAATAAGAGTGAAAGCAGGGGAAACACAGCAAAAGTAAGTGTAATGAGACCACTCAGTAACTCCACAGGTGTTTGGCACCCAGGTCATCCCAGTTCAAACACAAGCAGCCAACCCCAGCAGTCACACCAATGAATGTAATTACCTCACTCCATAAGGACCATCTAAAATTTCAATGAAACAAGATACTGTGCAAGATAAATAATGATTTCAACATTAACATAGTGAAATATTCCAATTCCTATTTACAAAAAATATGCCAAATCTTAATTATTTGACTTTCAATACTTACTTCCTAGAGAAAGTCAGCATCACCATTCTTGAAAATACTCCTTAGAAGGATCATGTGCTGTACTACCCAGTCCTCTGACTATTTTTGGTGTTCTTCTTTCCCCTGTTTATTGCTTTGAAACTGGATCACCACATCTGAGCAGCCTTGTTCTCTACATACAGCAATGCTATCATATTTGAAACTGCCTACTCATGCAGAGAAATTTCAGCCAGAAGACAGAATAAAAAAAAAAAATTATAATAATTCTCACTGCTTTAATCCTTTGAGAAATTTTAATTGTGCGGTTTAATTAAGGTTAATGAGAAAAGCACCTTACCTTTAACTGAGGCTCAGTCCTAGAAGGCAATTTTTCCTGGGTACATTCCCTTTCTTACCACCAAAACTGGTGCAGACTTCCTGCAGAACAACTCTTACTGGCAAAGCTGCATCTCCTTAATATTGACACAAAAAACAAATTAGACAATTGAAAGAGACATTTCATAAGACAATCTGTGTGTGCTGGGGGGCAGAGGAAGGATCATATTCTCCTAGGTTGAATCCTCCTAAAAATGTATTTTGGAGGTGTTTTCCTAACCTGGCACTTGGCACGTGCTCCTGCTATTAAAATCAAAGGAGTTTCTCTAACATTTCCTGCTGTTTTAAAAGCCACGACCCAAAATGAGTATTGAAAGCAAATTAAAGCAAAGCATACACTGCAAACTAGGGAGCTCTGTTTAGGTGCAGGTTCCTGTACCTTGAGATAAAAGGTATGAAGGTAAGAAGTCATTTTCCTAACCAGGAAGCTCTTATCCAATGCAGCTGTGCCAGTAACCTGGCACCAGCTAATTACTGCTGATGTACTACTTTCCTTATCTAGGAAATTATTAAGTGAGGGGAGCTCTTATACTGACAGAAATAATGCTGAAAGCTTCAGGTACCTAACGCTCCTTAGAAGCTTTTTGTGCTGCAAGTGGAAGCAGTTTGTGCCAAGCTTTTAGTGGACACTGATTATGTGCTGGGTTTTGTTCTTTGCAATCTGGGCAGTGACATTCAGTGATCACTGAAATACTGCATTAATGTTTAGGGGGGGAATGAAAGATTATTAGATGGTTTAAAGGGAGAAACAAAGAACACTCAAGGAAAAGTATTTTCTACAAAGAAAAAAGGTATGTAGAGTTCTCAGAATACCAAACATTGTGTATTGCAGAATTAGCAATTTTGGAAATCCAATAATTAGAAAAGGTAGTAAACATGAAATGTATTTTGATTTCTCTTGTATTTTCTCAAGTATTTGAACAACTGACAATATTTTATTGTTATACACATATCCATATCCCTATGTTAGAGATACTAACATGTACTATCTCTGCCTCTAGATGTCTGTGATCTTTGTACACATGATGGAAGTTCCTTTGTGGCATTTAACAGCAAAGACTTGTAACAGCATAAACTTAAAAAGCAGTTAACAGACCATCACGAGCAATAAAATACCCCGTCCCCACATTTGCTCTCAAATATTTCTGTAGCATATGCAGCTGCTGCTGTTAGCATCCTACATAGCTGATTTTTAGCAACCTCCCAGCTAAATCCAGCAGTATTCCAGCAGCCCAAATAGAGCAGCCATGCTGGTAACAGTGAGAGTTGGAGCAATGCCCCCTGCGAGGGAAGCCCAGGTGCCCGTGAGGGTGGGCTGTGCAGAACACCCACAGTGACACCAGGGACACACAGCACAAAGCCCTCAGTACCAGGGGCTGCCTGCTGCTCTTCTCCTCTGTCCCTGTGATCTGGCAGGCAGATACAACCTTTCCTCACAAGCCTATAAAACAGAAAGCTCCTTTCTGGAAAAGACAGGCTAAAGAACTGCCTCAAGAATGGGAGACTCTAACTAATGTTACCATTTCTAACCAATATTGCACTCACATATTGTCTTTTCTTTCCAGAAACACATTTTGCCCCCAAAGCACTGACAATATTCACCTTTATCCATCCCAAGAGAAGATATTTGTGAGCTGTGAAGATTTCTTCCAGAGCCAAAAGAGAAAATGAGCAAGAACACAAAAAGGCAACTCCTCAGCAAAATATTCAAAATACGATACATCTAGTAAAATGTTCTAAAAATTAACAGTCAAATATCCCAGCAGTTTCAGAGATGATAAGAAAATACATTAAGACATTTAGTTTTTGTCATCTGACAGTAAACTGAAATATGCTCTTTGTTCATCTAGGAGCATACTCTGAAAATCATCAGTGAGCAGCTTCATCAAGGCAACTGTCAGTTTTCAACTATATAAAATCTGAAAAAAAGTCTGCTCACCAGAAATAAAAATATTATTTGACAAAATCATCCTCATAAGCCTTTGAAAAACTTAATTTTGTTGGATTTAAGGGGAAAAAAGGAAGTTCATTTCATGGCAAATATATTGAAGTATTAATAGCTACGACTATCAGTTAAAACCTTGCTAAATGATTTCCTAATGAAGGGAGAATTAAATAGTTCATAAAAGAAAATACTACCAAATAGATGTAAAAATAGGAAATGTTTAAGCTGTAATAACCATATGAAAAATAATAGTATCATCCAAAAATTCTATAATAAACCTTGTTCTCTGAAAATGCTTTGCTATTTAACTACGTTAATTAAAGAACTGATTTAAATTACTAGCAATTTAATTATTTGAATGATGCTTAATGTACTACACAAAATTCTAGCACAACTAAGTTCAGTTAATTTTTTGCATTTAAATCACATTTAGCCATTCAGGTAAGGTCTGAGATTTTTAGATTCTAAATCTCTGTATACCAGATTTTGGCATGACTTGAAACTGCCAGAATAAATGAAAATGGTTAAACCTTCAAACAACTTCAGAGCATAAAAACAAACTTTGTAAGGTCAAACATATACAATTCCCTTGTTTCTTCTGTCAGAATATAAACAACAGAAAAGAACATTATTGTCTTAGATTGCTTTTATTCTATGGTTTGTGCATACTGAAACAGAAATCAATGTATATGTATTCATTTGTAACTTCAATACTGAGCACAAGATTAATTAAAAATTAAGGTACCTTGAACTCTGAATTTTGAATGTAATTTGTGTTAAATGTTCTCTAAGTGGTAAAAACATGTGCAAGAAAGTGCTAAGACTTGAAGTAAAGCATATTTTTTAATACCAAGATATTGCAGGGAATTTTTAATCAAAATATCCAGATGTTATCAGGAATAAAGTGCGATTTATTTAGATTGGCCAACAAATGAAGAAGCTGAGTGGATCCTGCAAGCAGTGAACAGCCATCAGATATGGAATGCAGGTATCTCTGCCAACCTTTCAGAATATTAACTCCTTTTCCAAGCTGTTTTCAATAACTGCCATCCCTTTAAACAAACAGGAATACAGAATCAGAAAGGCTCCCAAGCTACAACAGGAACTGAAGCATACTTAGATCTCAAATGAGAATTGTTGTCCATCCCAAGATGTACATGTCAGAAACTGTTCCAATATTTCAAATGGCTCCTAGGAGTAGCATCTGATTAGATAAATATTCATCTATTTAAATACAGATTCCATGCAAAAGGATCCTTGTTCCTCACTGAAAACAAAGGTTTGTGCTTTGAAAGCTTCTGTTCAATGAAGCAAACTGGTTTTTTAAACACAAAAGTATTTCCACCTTCTGTGTCAAAAATTGCAATTTAAGTGATTAATTTCATGCTTCAGGTTGCTATATTGAATATTTAAATTTTGCATCATAATTACTTTATGAGATCTCTGTAATACATTCTGTTTGTGTAAGAATCAATTGCTGAAGTGCTGAGTCAAATCAGGAACGTACACAGAAGGAAATTTCAGGCAAAAGTATGTGAGAGACTTAGGTAAGCACCAAGGCTTTTGTTTGGTTGATTTTTTACATTTGCAGTAGCTATAATCCACTGGAGGGACTCAGTTGCTGGAGACCCAGTGACAGCATTTTTAGGGGCATGAGGTTACTATGAACCACGTCCTGCAGAATGACAGGCAAGGAACAAATGACAATGTGGCCATTTTAGTGTTCCAAAGCACAATGGAAAATGAAAGTAAACAGAGAGAGATGTGTGGCTAACTCAAATTAGGCATCTCTCTAGATTGTTTCTAGAATTCAATTGTTGCTTCTGCAAAGAGCTACTAAAGACCTGCCAGTTACTTGTGCTTCAGGTTTTCTTTTTTCATAAAATACTTGTCTATTTAGAGAATTTCATGTCACTGAAATTACAAGAGAATTTAATACTGTCACTGAAATTACATTTACATCAGTTACCACCAACTTTCTAAGCTATGAATTCTGTAAGCTTCCTGAACCAAATCCTACCCCTACTCCTCAAAAAAAGCTTTTTTCAGAAGAAGTTGAAGAATGACAAAGCAAGAGACAAAGGCGAAAAAGAATTGGGCTGTATTCCAACAGTACAGAAACAACACTCTTAGAAACATTTCAGACATCAACATTGGCATTTCTTGCAAATTACTATCACTTTCTTGGTTAGGAGGCTGATAAAGGGATCTAGACTTCAGGAGAAGCAGGCATTACTTCAGGAAAAGCAGGTGGAAGGATGTTCAGAGGTGTCTATATTGTGCTGAAACTCAAGAAGTGGGTGTTGGATGACTTCTAGTGTTTGTGAAAAAACATTCTCCAGTTCTCAACCAAGTGAAGATGGTGTATCCTCAGATAAGACAATTTGAAAGGTTTTAAAAAGCCAAGTAGGAAAATTAAAAGAACAGTCAGTATGTGAACTCCTGCAGATATGAAGATAGTTCTTCTGATGCCATTTTTCACCAATCATACCAAACAAATTCTTCCCCTGTTTTGACAGCCATTACACTAATTTCTAATTCTGGAATAAAGCCCAAGCTGTAATACATTGTCTCACCATGCCTGAACATAAAGCTGAAGTCATACCTACAATCTCAAGTGCCTATGGTGGTGCCTTACTCTGTGCTCATGGGAATCACTCCTGTCTCTCTCTGTACAGCTGACCTGAGACCTCAGAAGCCACCAGGTGCTGACACCTGTCAGAGCACACCCAGCTCAGTGACAGAATGGCTGCTGTCCTTTTCATCACTGTCTGTAATAATGAACTTCCAATGTTCAGAAATAAAAGCCTCTTCCTTCCTCTTTCTGTGTTTTTCCTGAAAGAAACAGTGGAACACTAATTAAAAACCAAATTAGATCAATGGTATGGTATAAAGTTTAATTGCTTAAGAGGACTTTGATGCCTTTGTCATGCTCACACCATTCTGACTCCCCTATATATGCTTCTACACGAGGTGAATGTACACATTTAATAACTGAACATTAAAAAATGCAAGATGAATAAATTAGTAGGTACAAATAAGATTATGTCAAATATTAGCTAGAAAAATTATGTACTGATTTGTTTCACTTATATTTTAAAATATACATGAAACTTGTATTTGAGCTGCTTAGGCATTATTCCACCCCTCTAGGCTATGTTCTTACAGAGATTTAAACACAGCCACCACCACCTCTGTGAGGATTTACAGAAGGGCTCTGCTCCAAGGGATTTTCTTTTAATGCCCTTTGCACAGACAGTGCTATTTAGCTCCAGGGAGAAGCACTTCTATAAAAAGTCCTGGGGGTGGTGGGGGGAGCATTGTGAGGAAGGAACTCTGAGTGTGCTTTGATAACATCAAAGTCCACCCTGCTCCCTTCGGGAAACAGATGTCCAGGCAGCCACTCTCAACAAACAGCCTGGAGAATGCAAGACTCACTGGCAGGACCTGCCTTTGAAAAGCAGTCTTATCACTAAATCAGCCATGCAACACACACAAACCAGAGACCTGGCTTAGCCTTGCAAAAAACACATTTGCTCTGTCTCATCCACCAATTGTGTATTCAGAATATTGCATTTTAATTCCAATATTCCTCTCCAAATGTATTTCCAAAGGTATCCATCAGTAATGATGATGCCAGGCTTGAACATCCCACCAGCAACTAGTTTTTCATTTTGGAGGTAAGAAAATTTTATTCCTGTGATCATGTAAGTAATTAAAAATTAATTTCATGGCTTTCCCTAAACAGGTTACACAAACACATTTATTATATATAACTGCAGGATGTTAAAATGGAGAGGGACACTTCAACAGAGATAGTACAACTACATTTTGATATGACAATAAAAGCCCAAAATCGAGCAAAGTGGAATCTGTGTATTCCTCTTTGCTCTCAGGGCTCAACAAGTAAATGGATCTTCAGAAGATGATTTCATCAAGTCTATTTATTAATGCATTTCAAGTTTCAAAAAACCTTACATATCTTTGCACAATACTTTATTTTTTGCATTTTTTAGTAAAAATTTCCAAAGTGAACAAAAAAGAGACTGTATAAAACACAGTGGACATGAAATCGACAGTAGTATTTCTGTTTCATTGTCTTGAACTTCCTTTCGGCTTTACCACATCTTGACTTGCAGTGGAGAGTTCAGTGCACATTTCTGTTTTCAAAAAACATTTAACTTAGACTCAAAATAAAATAGGGCAGCATTTGTCTGCCAAAATCCTACCACAGGATAACATTACAGGCAAAAAATTTACATGTTCCAAAGTCTACCACACTCAAGAAGTTACTAAGAACTCTTGCTGAATAAAAGTCACCATTTTAGAAATGCAAACCCACTTCCAATCTTTGCACAGTCTTCAAACAAATGTATTTAAAATGACTTAAAAGCAACTACATACACTTCTAACTAGTTAGGATCATTTAGAATTATTTATATAGTCTATTGGACTTGGGGTTTCATGTACAAAATTTGTCTCTAAACCATGTACAAAAAGCTGTATTTTGAAAAAGTTACCACATACTGTACAAGTTTACAAGGAAGAGATCCCATTATATTCTGTAACATTTTTGGCCTTGCTGGCTTGCGTCACATTATGAGAATGATTGTGTAAACCTTATACTCTTAAAAAAGAAAACAAAACAAAACAAAAAAACCAAAGGAAGCCTGTCCAACCCTTAGTAAATTTTCTCCTAAGCAAAGCCAGGAAAATTATAGCCATTTGCATCTCTAATTAGCTTGGTGCTTTTGGAAAACAAGCAATAAATACATCACAAGCTTAAACATTTTGTAATGCCCCCTTTCATCTCCTGCATAGCAGTAAGCACCTTAAGACATCTTTTATTCATCTTCAAAAATGCCAATTATTTACATTCGTAATAAAAACTCTGGAATGGGACATTGTGCTGTTGAACTTCACTACTGGTATAAATGTGGGAAAATTGGTAGTCCTAACTACAGTTTTAACTCTGCCACAGTAGCCAGGCAAATCATTCTACTTTAGTGGTTATCAATCAACAGTATCATGCTGAAAAGTTATCCAAACACCTGATAAATTAAGAAAGAAAATAAAAAACTACAGCTTTTTTCTTTCCACATCCCTTAGAACATGAACTTGATTACCAAACTGTAAGAATATCTGAACAGCCCAAATAAAGTGGTTGCAATTTTTAAAACAAGTTGAATAACAGGCAAAATTTTCTACTAAAGCATGGAAATATTGGATCTAACTATTCATTATTTCACTGAATAATCAGACAAATTAAAAATATTTACGCTGAGCTACAAGGAAGACACATAAAACATTTCTGAAACATTCTGACATTTGCAAAGTTTGCAGAACACCTGTTAAATCTGTCTAAGACCATCCAGGCTCGTATGCTGTATCTTAACAGCTGTTGGATAAAGGTGAAATGAGTGCTTGAAACAACTTTGATAATGATAAAAAAAGTGTGATTGGATTCAAAATTGCTGTGTAAAGCATCACAGGACCCTTGACCACTACACACCATCATCCTCTGTTATCCTGAGTATGTCAATTAAACAGTAATTTCTTCATTAATAGCGGAAAAGTTTTATAATACAAAGAAACATCCATATTGCAATTCTCTGGTTTACAATTGCACACAAGTACGGGTGTACGTTAGAAATACATGTCTGCATATAACAATGTATATACATTGACAAGTAATGTCTCCAATGCTGAGGTGGTCTAGCTTCCTAGCCTTGTCTGGCAGTTGAAAAATAGATCTTTTTCTCAATTCTTGAGTAAAAGTTTTACTACAGCCATATTTGCCTGCAAGTGAAGAAAATGCAGCAATGAAGAGCACAGAAGGGGGAAAGAATCATGATATGCTAGGACTTTGTGCCACTAAATTAAAAATATTCAAGAAAAACACTTTTCTTCTTTTTGAGCTGGAAGATTCTCTCATTAAAAATTAACCACTTCCACTTGTTTTGAGGGCATATCATGCTCTTTTTTTTTTCCTCTTCAATTTTGAGAGTTAGACTGGGGACAATGACTTATTAGGTTTTCTTTGGAGTGAGTTTTCCCATTGTAGGCACTAGGAAGAACCAAGGCAAAAAGCTGCAGTCAGCGTCTCATATGTCCCATCTGATAACTCTCTCGGGGCCTTTGCCGCTGTGGGGGCTGTTGGGTTTGTGGTGGTCTCCTCCTTTTTAAAGTGCCTGTTTCAAAGAAAAGTAACCATTATTAAAATTAATTTTTATAAGCTCAAGTTATTTCCAAAAGAGTTGCCCTGGCCATGCAAATTAAATACAGCTTTTTTTCTGGAAGGCTTTGGATTTAGACCTGCAAAGCTTTAACTAGATGAGTAACTGCACGGAGGACACACAGAATACATTTCAGTATCTCAACAGCACTTCCTTGAACAGGCCAATTCTTACCAAATGTAGCATGGAATAGGAAATAAAAGGAACTCTGATGCTGGAAAAAATCTTTGAAGCTTTCTTTGATTGCACATTATGTTATAGGAAAATAAGACAAGAATTAGATTTTCATGAATTGTTTGACTGGCATCAATTCCATCTGTAGTTTCAGTGCCAACCTAAGAACCATAGGTTGAAACACCTGAAATTTCTCTTTAGAACTAAACAGCTGAGGAGAAAACATCTCTATAATTAGCTGCATTGCTCACCTGGAAGTGGTTTATGAGGAGGCAACTTTGGATTACTGCTTGGAGTATGAACACTGCATATCTTAATGAAGCCAGCCATTAACATGATCAATGCAATTCCCATAAGCAACACTGCCCACCAATAAGCCTAAAAAACAAAACCACAACAACAACAAAAAGATTGTGTGGGGGCTGGCACACATGCACAAGAGACAGAGGACATTGAATATGGCTTTTCACTGTGTTACAGAAGTCATCAAAAAGCTTTCTGAAACATCACCAAGAATATCCAGCCTAACATTTGAAAGAAATGTCCCCAGAGTTCTTCCACAGAAAAGCCCAAATACTTTCAATCTAGAATCAGAAGGGTACTTCACAGAAGATACACTGCAGCAGAGCTGTGTAAGCCTCAAACAATCAACAGCTTACACACAATTGCCTATGCAGCTCTCCAAGTTTCTCTAGTGTTTCACTCTAGCTCCTCTTCCAGTATATTATTATTAAAGTGACACCTAGCACAATAAAAAAGATGAATGCTAAATTTCAAAGTATTTAGTTCCTTAAAAGAAGTCAGAGCATTGAAACATTCAAAACATGAAAAACCAGTAAACTAAAAATGTGAATGAATAGAGGTACTAACAGAGCCTATTTATTTGTTTGTTATTTGCTTGTTTCAATTTCCTTCAATCTAGCAAACTTATTTGTTGCACACAGGGTGCTTACAGAAAATCTAGTAAAACAAGGGCTAATTATACTTTGAAGAATGCTGAAGCAGTCTGCATATGAACACTTACTAACTGTGAATCTTGATTACCAAGAACATTTCATATTAGCCTTGTAATATAAAAACGTACTTACCACAATCCATTCTGCAATGTTTTCATATAGTTCTGGATTAAAAATTGCTTTCTTTAGTCTGGCTAGAGGGCCATCAGCATCCACCAGCCGACACCTCATGAACACATCACAGTAGCCTTTGAAATCATTGCAGGGAGATCCAGGTTGCAGAGTGATGGTTTCAAGGTGAAAGTATTCCTGCCATCGGCTCGAGCCTGTGCTTGCACAAGTAGCTGGGTCCACTGCAAGTGAATACAGATTAATCAAACCATTATTGTATTAAAACATCCATGCATGAATACCCACCCTAGCGTTTAATTGCTCAAAATGCTTTTCTAATAATCTGTAAAAGTGCAGAATGTATTGGTTTTTTCCTACACAGTACAATGCAAGGTCTGTCTGAAATGGTATTTGAACAAAATGCTCTCAAAGCTAACAAAAACTCAAGTGCAAACACCAAGAGCAGGTTCCTCAGACCCCTCCTGTCTATTTACACTTATAATTCAGGTAAATCTTACTTTTTCTCATGCAGCAGACATGGCACAGCTCTCTATCATCCTTGCCATCTGAACTAGCACATGTACACTCCTCCAAGCCATGCTTCTCACAGATAGAGCCAGCACATTGCTGTGGGAGACAAAAGCACAGCAACACAAAAATCAATTTCACTTTTCAAGTACACTGACATTAGGAAAGATATTAACAATTAATATCTAAAAGCATAATTATAGCTCTAAAGATGCTTATCAATAAATCAACTGCTTCAATTTTTTTCCAAAGCTTTTAAGCAAAAAATTATTACAGTTATTCAATGTCAATATTTTGGCACATTATCTAGTTTTTTAAAAGGTGATTTACTGATTTTATTTTTTAACACAGTATCTTCCTTTAAACCCTTTTATAACCTGTAAAACACCTACAGCACCACAGTTCACACTGAAACATGACTACTCAAAATCATGGTTAGAAAAATAAATCTAACACATGTATACACATATATTTCCCTAGGAAAATAAAAATTAATGGCAGAAAAGATTCTGTATTTAATTTCACTGTGTCAGGATCCCTCAAACAAGTTCAGTTTATTTATAATTTTGTTTCAAAATCAGTAACTATATGAAGACCACTCCTCTACCTTTAAGATGGCTATAAATTAGCTGAAAAACATTACAAGCAGTAGTTGATTAAAATTCTGAACTGTGGAAAACAAACATCACAAAAAGTTACAGGTTTTAAAGAGGATGATTTTTGCTTGTGTTTGCTTCCAAGCAAACACTGATCAATTTATAAGAGACTTGCCCATCAATATTTCATGGCAACTGCCATGTTCTCTTTAACCCAGGAAACTAACTGCAGCTCAGAATCATTCTAATTCTATATGTTTCCACATCAGTGCTATATGAGCATGTTTGGAGAAACTGTGTATTGGCAATAAACCAAATTCAACCTCTATTGACAGTATATCCAGTTTTCTAAGGCAACAGAATTACTGACCAAGACTGAAGAAAAGTGAAAAGGTGGCACTAGAAAATAAAACACTTTCATAATCCTGACTTTTACAAAAACCTGTAAGTGTAACTTTCACAGTACTGCTAGGTATTGATATGTACTTCTTAATCCTTGATGTACCTTCATCAAGGATACTCCTTGATGTACCTTCATCAAGGAGTAAGATGTTATTTTGACTGACACCAATAAATCAAACATCTATACAGAAAAAGAGACTGGGCTTGCACTCCTGTGAAGTACAGAAACCGTATCAATTCACAATAATTAGCAGTTACATAAGGCTTTAAAACCATACCCCCTTTATGCAAACTTGTGTGTTCCTGTTGCACACTGTGAAGTTCTCTTTGGGTTCAGATATTGGGCAGAGAGCACTGACACCATTGCACATTCCTTCCTTAGCACAGTCAGAATCATTCCGACACTTGTCTGTCCTGGATTTGAAATCACACTGGGCAGTGCAGCACGGGCCTTGGCTGGGGCTGGAAACAAACACAGATTGTGGATGCCAACAAAAAGCATGTACCATTCCAAACAGACTATTCACCCTGAAGCCTACTCAAGCATTCAACAAATTTCTGATTTGTCCTAATCGAATGTGACTTGAAAAGAATTTTTCCCATAGCATAATTATGCTTATGTATGTCTCACTCATTGTATAAAGCATTTTAAACAAAATCAGTACTTTTATAAAGATGCAGGCAAGCAGATTCAGATTCTGAAATCCCCATCAAAGTTCCCAATAAATGCCCAAAATTAAAGTGTAGTGTAACACATGCACAATACCTGCACTTTTTGCCTGGTCTTAACTTGCATTTTTTATCTTCTGGTTGGTTTGCATCATAACAGCAATCATCTTTACACTGGTCACTGTATCCACAATCACACTGCTCTCCTTGTTCAACCAGTCCATTACCACAGATGGGCTGCCCAGACTCTGAAAAATGCCAGTATATTTATGTACAAAGCAGTACAAAGAATATGCAAATCCTTATAAACCTTAACAAGCATCCAGCCAATCATGACTGAAAGAGCCTGGTCAAACTGGACTTTAGACTAGGGCTCAAGTCACTTGCATTACTGCATGACACCCAGCTTAGTCATTCCCACAATTCATAGAATTTTAAGCCTCTGAGTAAAAGGTTTTGATTTACAAGAGTGGGAGTATAAGAACAAGCTTTCTGCTCAGTCTCCTAGAGAGCTGCATCCTTTCCTGTAACAGTCAGAGGACCTTGAGGCAGAGGCTGATGGTACTGGGGTCAACTACCCCAAAATCCAAACCTACTGAGTAGATGTGCAAACCTATGGGACCTCACAAAATTTGTGAGAGCTCATACATCAGATTCCAGAAAGAATTTTGAATGAATTTCTCTTTTTCATGTCTAAATAGGATTTCCCTGCAGTTTAATATGGGCTCCTTACATCTAGTCCTTTCACAATGAGCGTGACTGAAACCAGTCTGACCCTGTTTGTTTACTCCCTCCCACCAGGCATTTACAAAGGCAGAGAAGAGCCTCCCCCAGCCTTCTCTGCTCCACACTAAACAGGCTCTCTTGGACTCTCCCCCTATGTCAGATGCTCCAATCCCTTAATCATCCTCCTGGTCCTTTGCTGGACTGACTCCAGTGTGTCCTGCTGTTTCTGTGCTGGCCAGCCCAGAACCTGACACAGTACTGGAGATCTCAAATTCAATTCTTTACTTTCAGAATCTTTCAGTAAATTTAAAAAAATAAGATAAACAAAAATAATTTCTTTAAAATAAGCATTGTGGTAATATTTTAGCTATTTGGCTTCCAGGAGGATTAAATACATACCAACAAAACAATTATTTCTCTTCTTGTCAAGAACTTGGCTGATATTTCGAATGCTACAGATAGAGAACTTATTGTTGTTAAGTTTGTCCCCAGATGTAGCTCTTGCATACATGATATAATTGCCATTTTCCTTCTGTCCCAAGTTCTTGGACTCTCCAGGAGTGCACTCCATTCCAGAATCATGCTGCAAAACAAATATTTTACAACTATCTCAATGATGGCATGTGCAAAAGTAACCTGGGTTTGGTAGCCTTAACACAGAATAAATAAAATAAAAATAAACCACCATCTTACACTCTGAGGTACTTTGCAATACAAAAACTGCATGTAAACCCAAGGTATGATTTTGAGTTCTCTTTGTTCTGTTGTTGTTTTTGTTTCCCCCAAGACAACAGCAGCAAGAATCTAACTCTGTAAGTTTCATCTTATTTGCATTCTTGGTAATTTACCCACAAGTGCATGTCCTGGAATGAATACTGACTTGGACTGCCATCTCCTAAAAAGAGTGGCTTATGATCACAAAAGGGTAATCAGCATTCTGTGGAATAAAAGCAGGAGGAGTTAACAGAAACCACAGTCCATTCTTCTTGTTTGCTTTGAGGGAGGTACAAAGAGAACTTCAAAACAGAGCAGGAGTCTGTCAGCCAGTGACTACATCTACAACATCCAGCATGAGGAATTCAATGCATTGCACACTGGCAAAACAAAAAGCCTCATGTTTTCAAGCTTACCACAAACAAGTTGCATCCCTAAAAGGTTGTGAAACAGTCCTGCTCAAAAACATTCTTCTTGGCATCTAATTCCCTCCATTATTTTCTTAGATCAACTTGTAAGTATAAATCATCTAACAAATGTGAGGCACTTGCTGAACAAAGTGTCATCGTAATCAATTTTGCAGTGCTTCCTCCTCCTCTCCAGGATAAAGTACAATACATTTTACAAGGTGTATGTGACCCTACTCTTCATAAAGACAGAGAAGTATTTAGGGAACAAAGTACCTTTGTAAGGGACTGAACTAATGTAGGTGAACAATTCACAAAATGCACAGCTGCCATCCCTCTGTTTGTACACAATGTATGTGCACACATGCTCAGAGTCAGGACTCTGCTGCCCTTGTCTATAAGAAGTAAAGCCTCCATTTGTGAATCACACCCTATGAAATGGCTGAGAGTGAGTTAAGAGATCACCAGTAATACTTACAGGGGAACCAAAGTTATGCCCAACCTCATGTGCAAAAGTAATGTGAGAAACCTTAGGGGGCACATGGGAGCCATAGTTCTGGACAGTGATGATTCCAGTGTTCAGAGACTTCTTCTTACCATCAGAATACAATTTGCTTTTCTCACATATTCCACCAGAGCTCCCTGCATTCAGACAAAAGTACAAGTCACACATTTAGGGAAAAGTGTTGTGTTACCTTTCTACTGAGATGCACAGCAACAATCAGTTTGCCTCTGCAGGTTTACAGACTAAGAGCTCTCTATAATTAATATGACCACAACCTTGAAAGTAGATTAGATTAATTCACACAAACACTCTCAACAGTGATTGGATACATTCACACAAGAATAGAATAGAATAGCTTTTGAGAGCTATTTTGGGCACTCCCTGAATGGATGAGTTTCACCATACCTGTAGTACAAGACTAGCAGGGTGCAATGTCCAACAGAAGTAGCCTCAATCTACATCTTATTTGGATTTCACCAAGTGAAAAAGCACGTGGTGAATTTGGAGATCCTCTCTCACAGCAAGAGCATTTACATAAAATGTCTTTGTCAGAGTAAGTACATATATATATATATATATATATATATAAATTGTCAGGGAAAAAAAAAAAAACAACTTAAAGGTGAAAATGCTTTTGATGTGTTGGCCAATGAGACCCACATTTAGAAGTTTGGCAGTCAAGTGCATCATACTTCCCGTTTGGAAAATTCCTAAAATTTTGACTTTAATTTCACCAAAATTTTCCATCATTTGAGTTTCTACTGAGGCATTATTCATGTTCTAAAATCCAGCTATTCTATTGCTAATGTAAAAGGTGTCTAAAGACCAGTCTAAAGAAGTTTTCCTTTCCCAAGTAGAGTTTTGATTTAGTCACATATCCCATTTAATCTACATCAGTATGTGTGTTAAGGATGACAGTCTCATCGTTTTTCTCAATCAAATTCATTTTGAAAGCAGTGTTTTTGAACTGCACATTCCAATTCCTCCTGTCCTTGCTCAGTGTGTGCACTAGAACAGTCATCACAGACCCAATTTCTCATTTCTATTCACCTTCTGGGCATTATTTTTCCTATGGATCTTCCACAGCCACTAAGGTTAGTCCTCTAACACCAACTGCAGGCATGGGTCTGTTGATCTCTTACCCCTGATATGAACAGTTTCATGTTTTGTCCACATTACTCAGTTCTGTTAAAGTTCTCAATAATGTTCTCATTAAGGTATTCTGTCTCTTGCAATGTTTCACTGATTGAGGTTTTTTTTTACATCAAAGGACATATTTTAGACCCAAAATACACAACTAGACTGAAACTTATAAGAAGCAGTTCAAGAAGAGTCATGCAGTAATTATTCTGTTATCTCCCAGAACAAGATCTCATTGATTTAAAAAAAAAAATCTTTCAATACTACCTAGAAAGCCTAAAGGTTCTGCAGTGTAGTTTTCATAGTTGTAAGCTCTGTTTATATAGAGCAGAAATACTTGTTTCACCTGTCACTTTACTGGTCACTCACACCTACCATAAATAAAAATCAATCCAAGTATATCACCTTTGTATAACAAAATAAATACGTTTTTCTTTATTCTTCATATCCTGCTCATCAGAAACACACAAAGATTAATTGAGATGGCACAACATACAAAAAATAAAATTAAACCATACTGAACCAAAATTGTGAAAAGCTAGGAGATTTTTGTGCATTTGCTATCAGTTTAAAAGGTGGTCTCTACCTTTTTTCTAGTGTCTACCTACTTTATCTCATAGCTCTGAAGGCTTGTATAGAATTACCTGAAGGGGCTCCAACCCAAGCCAGACCAAGGACTCCATCATCAAAATCACGGTCTGTAAACACATAGGCCAAGCAGTAATCATCATGGTTCTGCTCTGAGTTCAGCTCCAGAAACTTTTCCACACCAATGTTAGGAAATCTAAAGGGATTGGAAGAGTCCTTCTCATCTACAGTTGTGTTAATCTAAAAGGAAATTGAAAGAAACTGTAAGACAGGATTCATTTCCACTTGCACATGCCAGCTAAGAGGCTCACTTTGCTTTTCTATGTAGTTAAAGATGTTGTTTAAAATTTAAAAGCCTTGACTGTAAATTACCACCCCAATAACAGGAAAACAAAGCACTACAATAAATGAAGAATTGCATTTGTGTAGTAAATCCCCATTCTCTTATTCCCTTCTCTTTTTTTTTCATGAGTACCCAAAAATTTGTATTTATCCTCCTAAATTATCACTTTTACAAGGAAGCCCCTACCTGGATACTCATTCTCTATTTTAGCATTGAAGTTATTGGAGAATAGCAATAATCTAGTCACCACACAAGAATGGTGCTGAAACAAAGTAAATTGATTCCTATGGAAAAACTGACCACAGCTTAATAACAGCAGGAGTGGGCTTTTGACAATAACCACTAAAACCAAATCAGATAAATGGTTTAGGGCACCATTTCCTGCAGAGACACTTCTGCTAAGGAACTGTTATAAAACAGTAAATGGGTACAATGAACAGGAGCAGCACATCTGAAGAACACAGCCTCCCAGCAGCAGCAGTGAGGCTGAAAGCCTTTCCCACTCAACTTACTCGGATTCGTTTCACCATGAAGCTGATGTTACGGATCCCTGAAAAATCTGTTGACTGGTAAATGGTGTCAATTGCTTTAACATGGCTGGAAATCTGTCAAAAACAAAAGCAGCTACAGTTCAGAGATCCATGCACTACACTACAGCTTATCTCAACAGCAATAGCTGCAATGCCTACACTCCTACAATATGGGATATTGTGCTGTAGGAACTTCTAACAGGCCTTATGAATTAAATCATGGCCCACAATGGAAATAAATCACTGCCTGCACCATCACCATGCCTGATACCACCAAAGGATTTTGCCATTTGATTTTTTTTAACACAGAATTCTATCAAATTTCAGACAGCTGTTTGTGATACTCCTTTATTCACTGCTTTGGTAAGACAGCACTGTATTGAAATTGTATTCAAAGCACTGTATTTCTTTTTCAGAAAAAAAATTTACTTGTTACAGATTTATTTTTTCATTTCTGGTAGAACACAAATGTGGAAAAACTAATCATTTACCTTTTCTTTTCTAAGAGCACACAGAAATGCTAACTCACTAAAAAGCTAAATGTGGCTAAAAGGAGACTTCTGAGCTTTGAAAAATGCTACTTGAACTGCCTACATACAGTGTGATAAATAGTAAAGTTCAGATCTGCAAGTGGCAGTGAAACTTCAGACTTCAGTACAAGTATGTTAAAACATTAGATATATTTTTAGCAAATCATATCAACCCTTTTCTCAGTTAATACTATATTGACAAATGAAAAGCATCTGCCTTTAGCTGCCACTGCTTCTTTTACCATCCACTCTATTAGATACCACAGGAATAGATCTCAGCATTATTAGCTCACAGTGTTTTGAGCTAGAATTTCAAAGGGAAGCCTATGCAAGTGTTAAAGCAGAGGCTTGGCAGGCTGTCAAACAGGACAGAACTCCTCAGGAAATATTCTTTTTCTGAGTAAGAACTGAGAACAGTCGGACTGCAAGTCCTGCTCAGAGGTGCTAAACACACCACAGCTGCCATTAAAGAGGCACAAGTGCCCAGGACTTTTGTCACAGAAACAGCACCTTTTTAGCAAAATAAAAAGTGCTGTTTCAATTATGTCAAGACCACTTTCACAAAGGAAACAAGCCATTAAAAAGTTCATAAACAAAAAGAAGTTACATGAAATTTATCAGGACTATCCGAAGTAAAAGCAGGCAATTTAAAACAAAGGGACTGGAAATACCTGTGCAATCACAGCTTCTCTGGTTCCATAGTGCTTGTAGAATAAATGATCAGTCTGGATATACAGCTGGCACGTGTTTTTTTCAGCCTGCGTGGCACGCTTTTTTCTCAAGAGCTGTGGATCATCTTTCTTAGGCTCTTCAACAGGTTTCTACATATGCACAGGGAAGAAATACATTAATTTTGTAGTTCCACATGCTGCATTAGATTACCTAAATATAACAGTGGTTTCTAAACATACTCCACTAATATAAACAGATTTTCATTCTTTTCCTTTAACTTGCAAATGAATCTTGAATTATGTACATTATGCCCAGTTTTCAAATACTCTGAATGCAATCTTAGCAAAAGCTCTCTCTGCACTTCATTTTATTTTACAAAAGGCAGTCAATGTTACATAGATGTTTTTTATTCATGTAAGCTTTGGAATTTTGCTTCTTTATAATCCTTTTCTAAGATAAACAAACAGCACGTCAGGAAAAAAATCAGCACTGGTGGGACTTAACTGCATCTTCCCTAACACCAGTTATTTCAAACTGTTATTACCTTAGTCAGCCACCTCAGCAAACAGAAATGTTTAAGCACTTCAGCATGGAACAAATGGGGCACTGAATAAGAAGCTAAAGGAACACTGGTTAGGCAGAGTGGTATCTGGTAGTGATGCCCTGAGTTTTAGCTTTCCTGTTTTCCAGATTCTGTACTGCATTAGTATGTAACTCTGAACTTCATATAAAGTGTTAGCAAGTTCTCTTCACAGTTTAGTCAGACAACCCTGAGAACCAGGGTCAGCATTGCAGCTTTGGGCCCAAAAAGTGAAAACAACAATGAACTAAGGAGAGCAAAGAGAGGATGGGACTTCATAACCTGAAGCTGTAATTGGACAACTAACAATTAACATTAACCCCACTATGGAAATGGACTAAAACTTACAACAGTGTGAAAACTCATGACTCAGAGTCCATCTTGGGTAGAGCCACAGCTGAGTTCTTGTACTGCCCAAGGTGTATCCTTTAGCAAATCCCTGCTTTATTCCTGTCACACTGTGTGGCCTCAGTTCCAGGCAGCCTCTCAAGGCAGCAGCAGCACCCTGGGCTGCAGGCCCTCTCTCCCTCTCTTTCCCATGGAGTTTTACAAGCACATTTCTGGGAAAGCAGGTTATTGTTACCAGTGCTGAAAAGAGCATTAATGTTGACAATTTCTGGAGTCACAACATAAACAAAGTTGCTTATGCTATTTAACATATTGCATCGTTTTCTGGGTATATATTTAGCTGACACCACAAAATTATGCCAAGACAACAGCTCAGAACACAACTAAGTCTAAAAGAAACTTGTTGGAAAAAAAGTATTTTGTGACATATGGTGCAAACCTGAGGGCAGAGCCACTGTGGGACTCCACTCGGGTACACAGGCTCCTGCCACAGGACACTTACCTGTCACAGCAGCCAACCTGTAACAGGCTGTAATCACCAAAAGCTTACAGGGTTGTCAGGAAGATCCTCCCACTAATATCACTCAATTTTCCACTGAAAGCACTCAGATATCCCAAGTGTGTTATATTAACATAACTTGAAAATCTAGAAATTATTACTCTTTAGAACCAATGTATTACTTTGAGATCAAGGGATCTTGAAACTCTTCTTTCTCAATTGCAATAAAGTATATTCCTCATTTCAAGCTTGATTTCCACATCCATCTAAAATTCTAACTGTTCAAAAATTTGAGATCACTTAGGATTCATTAAGACTATAAGTAGCACATCTGAGCTACAGAAGCAATGAGAAAAAGAATTTAGAAAAATTATGTTAAAAAGAAACCTCCAGCAATAATTTAAGTATCTCACAATGTGGAGGGATGATAGCTCACCAAAAGTAAGAGAAACAACATACAAGAAATAGGAAGTTATCACACTAAGTACTAATCAACATAATCCATTAGCCTTTGTTGTACCTCTGTTGTTGGTTCTTCTATACCAGTCATCTGGTACTTCTGCATTCTTTCAAATACTGAATGATCTGCACAACCTCCTTGTGGTCCATATTTATGTGGATATTCTAAAAAGAGGAAGCCCAGGTTGAGTTTTCAAATTCCAAGTACAAGTCCAAAATACGGCTGCATCAGTGCAACTTACTCCATTGGTGTCCAATATTGTGCATGTGGTTTGAGGGAAGCATTAGAAAATGCAAGGTCTATGCAGCCTTTTTTCATTTAACATTTCTACTAAGACATTCTTAGTTTTACAAACAGAACAAAACTGACATTTGCTTCTTAACATTATTTTCTCAGGCAGCACAAGAAAATATGATGAGCAGTGCCTAACATAAGATCAAGAGCTTTTATTTACACATCTGTACCAACTTACTTCAGCTAAAAGCAGCCTTCAAAATATGACATCACAATGGAAAGTTATTGGATATCAAGTATACTAAAGACTGCTTGGGTAAGAGAAAGGGTTTCTATGCTATTTGGTAAACAAACTGAAAAAATTTGCCAACATTTTAACAGGATTTTATTATTGTAATCATCTTGCACTGATTTTTTGGAAGTTTTCCCTTTATGCTACTTAACTACCAAGACATAAGAAGAGTTCTAATGGACAGAACCATGGTTTAGTTAACCACTAGATGTCAGCTAAACAAGTTGGAGGTCCAAACTAGTGAGAAAATCCCACAATCACCTGTTTATCAAGGCCAACTCCTGCAATAGTTGCCAGTGGCCTCACTGCACAAGGGGATGTGTTTCAGACACAGGTGCTCAGCTTTTACTGACAGTACCTATTGCAGATTTGTAACCTGGATTTGCAGAAGCTTCCTCTGGAGATGAGAAATACTGAATATTTCTCCCTTTGATTTATTTGCAGATTCAATCCCATCATAAATTAGTGCCCAAGTAAGAAATAACAGAATACAGATCTGAATACTTAACAAGTCAGTTTCTGTAGGGCAAACCACAGTTTTAGCACCATCTCAACAGAGTGTCACTTTTGTCAGAAATCTACAAATTTTACCAAGGTTTGTTGTGTTTTGGGATATTTTGGTTGATTCATTTGTCTTTTTATTTCTGTTTGGTATGGGGGTATTTATTTTTTAAAGAGTGGAAATCTGAATTCACAGAGTAAATAGAACACATATATGAGAGTAGAATTGTAAAGCCTGGGCACCAAGGACCTGATGCCCCCAATCTCTGCATTTCAGGTGATTTTGCCCTGAGTAGCTCTAGTCTGGGTGTGGATTCAAGGCTTGGCAGTAGCTGGAGCACAGCAGATGTGCTCCCTTGGAGTGTGGGCTCTGCATGGTTTCATCTGACAGCTGCCTTCATTTATCTTTGACTCTGTTTCTTACAGTCATACTGCAAGATCCTGCTAAACTATTTCAATATACAGCTTATCTTGTAAGTTTATTTCATGACTTTCTACATATTGGTTTCCCTCATTTCAGTTTCCACCACCACACAAATACCATTTTTGAACTGCTATCTCATCACATTCCTCCCAGCACAATTAGCCCTAGCACAGTGCCAGAGAGAAAAAGAGAAAAATATGCTCTTACTGCAAGTCACCTCACACAATTTGCTCCAGCATGGTAGTGGAATGCTGATTAGGCTACAACCAATATTAAACAAAAAGCACCACTCTTGGAGTCACCGTCTACTTTTGGGGATCCTGTTTAATATCATTAAATTGGAGCTATGAGCAAAGGACTGTAGATATGATCCTTCCCTTCTCCATCTCCACCACCCTTTTTTCCTCCCTCTATAGTATAAAAAATTGTACTGTGTTTATTCTAATGAAAATTTTCATTACCTAAGATCTGACTGCACAGCACCAAGAGTTTATCTCTGCAACAAGAGCAGTTACCCAGGGGCAGAGCAATGGCCCATCCTGCCTTTCCCCCACACACTGCCCCTGCAGAAAACCACTGCACCCTGAAAGAAACTCCTGCAGGAGCCCCACTCTGAAGCATTATGACAACTGACAAAACAGGACTGGAAATAAATGCTCTCAAGTTTATTACACAAAATGATCTCTCTTTTCTTTCTATCTTGTTTCCCAAAGATGTTAGGAAATCCCTTAACACATTTTTTATACTGACTGCCTGCAATTCAAATATTTCTCACTTCAAAAGTAATAATCTAGTAAGAAACACTTTAAAGCCATGACAGTTAAAATTACAAAAAAAATGAACACAAAACAGTCTGCAATAGCAATTGCCAAGATTTGCATGTGCTGGAAAAGACAAATCCCCCAGAGGCAGATCTGAAACCACCCTGCTAATCACAGAGACAGGTAATACAGGATAGTTCACTCTGGAACCATTTCTAACTTCCAGGGAAAGTTGCATATGAAGTTTTTATTTGCTAAATGCCCAACTACCTCCAAACTGTGAAGGCACCATTCCCTTGTCATCCTTTGAGACTTCCTATTTCCACCATCCCCTGCAGCAGTTCCAGTTTTAAATACCTGAAGCTAAGCAAGAACTGCATGGTGCCAGAGGACTTGGCCAGTTTTGACCCACAAGAACCAAGTCTGTCCATGCTGTTGAGAAGCTTCTCAATGCTCTGAGATGTGCCAGCTTTCTGTGCAGCCCTCTGCCAGCTCTTTGGGACTGAGAGCTTCTTAGCCTATCCCCACCACAGCCCTGAGAAGTGAAAAGGAAAAAACCTGCTTTCACCATGAAATGATTGCTTACAGTGAATGCAGAGCTAAGAAAACAGGACCATTTTCCAACAGAGCTAGAAGTTAGTAACAGGTTCAATCTTCTAACGAGAAGAAATCATTAGACAAAAAAATCCCCAACTTTTTCTTTTCCAGTATTGTCCACTTTCAGGTTTTGTACATCCTGGTAGAATGCTAAGAAATAATAAAGAGTAGAAAAAAATAACAATGAATCTAAAAACCACCTGCAAAATCTTGTCATTTCATACCTTCTGACTACAATGTCTTATTCTAACTAGATGGCAGATGATTTTTAATGATATATACTCCAGATGCTCAAAAGATTTTTTTCCCTTTCAAGAAGATGCACTACTTCCTTCCACAAACACATTCCTGAACATTTGGTTTTCCTTCTTCTAATTATCAGTTAATAGTATGATCCATTAAGCATTTAGGTTAACCACTTAATTACTGAATTTAGACATCTTAGGCACAGATGACATCAAACTTCCATTACTAGTAATGGAAACTCATTCTTTAACAGCCATAGAAATTTGCCCAATACTTGCAAAAGCAATAATGGCAGAATAAATTCAAATATAAGCAGACACAAAAAATAAAAAAAATCCTTATTACAGATTTCATTTGCAGGACTGTGATGCTGTGGTCCCATGACAACTGTCATCACAATGTGATGAAAAAGAAACCAGGTTCTCATTAATAACACAGTCTGCATGGTCAGCCAATTCAGCAGATAGGGCTTTGCAAAATTACAAACCACTTCACTTTCTGTTCTTAGTTGTATGCCTCTTCCAAGACCATAAACTCAATTAAGTGACCATGTTAATTTTCTGGAAGGTCTGAAGAAATACTGGTTTTGTATTTTACAGTATGAACTCAGGGATACAACTGAAGTGAATATAATTTAAATAAAGTAAATATATCCTCATCCTTAAAGAAATGTTTCCTAAACATCTCAATGTAAACAGCAATTTGCATCTTTGTAACTGTAAATTATAAAACAGTTTGATCAAGACTGGTTTAGAAACTAAAATCATTTAACTTGTGTTTCAAGTCATGAATAGAAGGCTGCCTTCCACTGGTCACCAGATCCACTGTAACAGACAAAAGCTGCCTTATAAAGTTGACAATATAATCCCCATTTACAAAACAACTTTTGTTTAACTACTGAAAAAGAACTCATTGAGATGCTAATCATATGTTGCATTGTGGTTTCTGAAAAGTACTAAAAGCATATTGTTTCAAAAGGCTGAAACATGGGTGACCAAAAAAATACCCAAACTAAAGCAAAGATGACTTTTTCCCTCAGTCTCTCCCGAGTCAGAAATGGGACCATTTTTGTTGCTTTTGTCCTACATAAGGTAGTGGGACAGTCTGACTCTGTTCCATGAGAGCTGGCTTTAGATTACAGCAGTAACAACAAATTAACAACAAATCTACTACAAAGCTTAGCTTTTCTGAGTTGGTGGGGTTTTTTTGGAGCTGCAGTTCAATGCAAAAATAGGTCTCATGAAAGACAAAAATCATTTAGCTTCAAAAGCACTCTTCAGAAAGAGACAGAAGCAGTTGTATACTCCAGATATTTCAGACAACAGAAATCCTAGAGGCATCTATGATCCTAATGACTGAAATGATTCTGTACAATCAGATCAAGGCACATCAGACTGCCCTGGCAGCAGCCAAGAGGAGTGATGTGTTTTTAAATAGTGCTGCTCAGACTGCTCCAGGATGGGCTATTTTCAACCCTGCTGAGCAAGCAGCAATGTTCACTCACTTGGTGACTTGGAAGCCATACTGTACTGCTGCTTTAATGTGACTCACCAGAATAGATTTAGACCATCCTCTCTGACAATCTGATTTTGTTTCTAATTGATAGTTTTGATGCACTAGATTCAGAGTGAAAATAATGTAAATCATTCCCATACCTGAATAATTAAAAACACCCCAACATATCCTGCTCCCATTCACTTTTTAAGACATTAGTAAGAACCAATTTCAACATTAGTTTCCCCAGTTCTCAAAGCAATCCATTTATTCTTCCAACAGAGATCACTCCTAGAAACAGCAACAGTAACTTTAATAAAATCAATTTATCTGCTTCTTTAAGGCACAGTTCTATTTCTGTCAGTATTCAATAACAGTGAAGAGTATTTTTAGTCGCTCACTATTTACAGCATAAGGAACTGGGACATGAGACAATCTTCTTACTTGTCTCAACCTTTGAAAACTGGGCACATCACTACCTTATGTTGCTTACTTTCCTCCTGTCCCTCTTTTCAACAACAGGATTAGTTAATAAAACCCTTTATGAAGCTGACAGTGACTTATTTACACAAAGTCCTGCATAAGTGAAGTCCAACATTCCCACTATCAAGCAGTGAACTGTTCATGAGACCTGTAATATGCAACACAAAACTTACAAGTATGTGTGAATTATTCACAGAAATGGTATGAAAGATGTATCTTACAGTTCCATGTCAGACTTTTGTAACTTTTTTATTACTTTTCCCTCACTACTTTCCTGCTGCAGCAGCAAAGCCAGTAATACTCCAACTGCAGCTACCAGGGAAAACTGCCTTCTCCCCTTTGAACTGACCTCCCCCAGCTGAACTGACCAGCAATGCTCTGTAGAGATGAAAATGTAGCTCATGCTGCAGCTTCTCTCTGAGAATCAAAAATATGGAATGCCATCCCATAAAATTATTCTTAAGTATAAGTCTTGTAAGCACCAGGAAAATATACACTTAGTCAGAAAACAAATACTGCTCACAAATCCAGTAAATGCTTTCGTTTACAAGCTCTTTAAAATTATGGAAATTCTATTTGCTTTTGGGTTAGTAATCATATTTACAGAATGAGATAACAGGAATGACAAACATATTTGCCAGCTCACAGCAATTTTAATATACTCAGACACAGCACACATACTGCCACTGGAAGTAAAATATAAAAAAGCCACCCAAATTTGCTGAGTTTTTAGTGGAGAAAGATCATTTGTCTTCACTGCATTCACACAAGAGAAGTAATCAAGGAGAGCAATATGCAATAACCCTGTTTTTTCCACTGGCTTACAGCATTGAGAAAATTATAATATACAAAGTCAAATCACAATCAGAAATTTTCCTCATCTAACTTCCTATTCTTTGACACTTCTTTTCACAATGTAGTCTCATTATGACATACTTTGAAAATGGTTTATACATATATCATTAACAGAGTGGTTCAAGTAATTTCTAGTGATCTAATCCAAGCATCCTCATGCAATTCCAAATGAGATTTCAAACTCAAGTCTTCTAGGGTTTGCACAGTGGCCTGATGGGACATGTTTTTAAATAAAGTTATGGTTTAAATTGATTTTTAAGCAAGACTGACATCCCGAAGTTAGCTGAAAAGACATTTTGTTAGCTTCAATAACCAAAAGTTAAGTCTTAAACTGACTCTGCTAACATGTACCTCTGATACCTCCTTGATCCTTGAAGGATTCAAACTTGGAATCACAACTTTATTGCAGTACTTTTGAGGTTCAATATAACTTAAGCATCAAACAAAACTGATTTGTATTACATCTGAAGACTGATCAGAGATAAATAGGCAGGTAAAGTGCAGGAGAACTCTGGTGCATCAGTTCTGAAGACATGGAATTATTTCATGGTACTTTTTCATCCTTCTGAGTATTTGCAACTGAAGCCAGATTTCCGGGGCTATACCTGTCAAATTAAATTCTCTGTTCCCTTCCATCAGCTATTGTGTAAAACAGGACACAGTGGGTGCCACCACCTCTTCAGAGCTCTCTGGATTCACACGTGAGAGACACAGGCAGGGGAAGCTTTTATTTCACACAAATGTCACCCTCATCAGATACACGTCATTACTGAGTGACTTGAACTTTAATTATATTTTATTTTCCAGATCACATGGAAGAGCAATCAGTATAGATCATTTTAAGAAGGTGTTTTTCAAAGAAACATGTATCCATGGGGTAGGAAATGCACTGCCTGCCCACTAAAGCCTGACTGCTCAGGATTTCTTAAAATGGCAGAATAAAGGCTGACTTGGGTTTGCCATAAATCTCTCTCACACCTTAACTGTATATGAATCACTTGAGGACAGCATGATTTACAGTGTCACACACAAGCCAAAGTCTCATTTGATGCTTACAAATGGCATACAGGTTTTGACATCTAATAAAAGAAATATTTCATCTGTAGCACAAAATGGAAGTACTCACTGATATCATCTTCATGATAAATGACAGAGTGGAATGGTAGGTTTCTGTCCTTTATGTATCTCTCTGCTGGCTCAATATAAAAGGTCCCACTGTGAGTTTGGATGAATCCTTCAAATTTTCCATCAATAACAGACCCATGAGTAAAACTCCCCTGCTCACCTGTTAAGGGACAAAGTGTATTAGCTTTTTTATATCCTTCAAAAATCCTTTTTAAGACTAAGATTATCCATCACTAAGACAAACAGTTACAGCAAAATGACAGTCAGAAGTTCAGCAGCTTCCCAACCAGGTGCATAAATGAAATGTTTAAAAACCATATAATGCAGAATTCAACTCTGTATTTTAAAGCTGGGACATACACAGCATGCAATTCTACAGTCAAATCCTGTCCTTACACCTCCCTTCATACAATTAGAAATAATAAACAATGAAACAGAGCATACACAGAACTTTGAAAGCTTTCAAAGAAGGACTTCCCTATATTCAAGACATCCATTGTTCTCTTCAAGCATAATCCTCTTAAAACTGTAGCTAGGTCTTAAATCTGCATAGAATGAATTTGTATTTGAAACAGTTACAATCAGGGAAAGTCCAACTGTCACAGTTTAATCACTGACTGCTACAACATGCAGCATCCCCACAGCCCTTCCCATATAAAGGATGAAAGATTACTCTGCTAAAACAATATTTATATACTCCTCCATTTAGGAAAATTCAGAATCACACTATCAAAATGCCTTCTCATTTACTCAAAATAAGTGGCAAATTGGTCTGCCCAGATGCACAGGAAGCCCTGTGTTTATTACTTTTCAAAGTTGAAAATGCTCAGTTCAAAACTGCAGACCATGGCTTAGGAAGACCTTCAGGAAAATCAAACAAACAATACCAAGAGGGGCAGAGTAAATCTTAGTCCATTTCTTCTTTCCATCTGCTTTTAATTCTGGAATTCTTCTCCATTTTTAATCAATTTTATCCTTTGTATTTACTAAAATCAGATATATTACTCTTAGTGATAGTAACTCTATATTCCTTTTACTCCTTTAAACTAAAAATGGTACCCGATTTCTTTTTTCTTCAATATATACAACTTTTCTATATTTTTTTCAATGCATCAGACTTTGTGAAGAGTATGTTTATAAACAGATTTGAAATTCAAGTTTTATGGGTATGAAAATTATTAGATAAAATACTCAATTAAGCATGACTCATATAAAACCAGATGGGAGCTCAAATATGATAGATGCATTATTAAAGTTTAACAATAATCTAGTAATACTGATACTAATTTTCTCCACGTACTATTAGAAAGTTCCTGTTTAAAATTGCTGCACTTTCATCCATTTTCAGGTGGTATACTTACCATAAATGTGTCCAGTGTAAATGTGGGAGGTATCATAATCAATGACTTGGTTGGATATTTCTACTTTGAAGTCATCACTAAAAAGAGATGTATCTCTCTTCATTCGAAGGTTGAATTGTCTAAAATGAATAAAACAAGATAGTAAATTGGCTTTGAGCTTAGCTACAAGAGCACTAAATAAAGTACTTCAAAATGACATTTTTGTGCAAACAATCTGCAGACCTTGTAAAATTTATCTGTAGAAAATGCTTTTACTGTACAAGAATTAGATCAGAGTCTAGAAGGATTTTAAAAGCAAGATTCTTTAGATGCTTTTTATATAAGTAGCTAAGTTTACAAGATTTAAGCCAGAAAACACATTAGACTTAAACACTTAATTCTAAAGTGCTGACTTGGACTACACACTTGTTCCCAGTTCTTCAGAAGATAATAAAGTAGTTTAGAAAAATGCAACTATTTCACTTTACAGCACTGTGAAGTAGAACAGATAAAAACAGCTTTCACTTATTTTACTTGTATTGATGACATCTAAGATTTAAATAACTTAAATGAAACGTAGGTGAGTTAATCAGTGTTTCAACTGAAACTCAAAAAATAAGATGGTCAACAATATCTAATAAATAACTGGTAGAGTTACCTGAGCAACTATGGAAACAGCTCTGTTCATGAAATGATTGGGTTCATTTGCAACCCAACACACTTTAATGCAAATCCTACTGCTGATCTTTATATGAAACAGCTTCCTTGTATGACAGCAGGAGCTGCATTCAAGCAAGCAACAAAACTGGAGTGTTTCAAAATACCTGACATTATATGAATTCATACCTGTGACAACCATTAGCTTGTTTAGAATTTCATTTAGTATCCTATTAAATTTCATACAAATATTTGTGCAAATACAGATCACGAAGTTATTGAAACTTCAGCCATTCCAATTTTAGTCTTGATTTTCTTCCTTAATTTTCCTTCTCCGCACAATGATGAAATTGATGGAATATTATAGTTATGTCACTAATTTGTTACACAAAAACTAACTCTGGTAAGTCAAATACTTTTGGATTTGAGTCTTCATCTAAAAAATATGCCCAGCAGAGCTGACCTTCACAGTGAAAGTTAGCATCCAAGTATGCAACCAACAAAATTACCCAGGCAATTAAGAGCCATAGTGTAAAGTTGATTAAATCTAGTCTCTTTTTACTAATGAGTGAAGCACACACAAAGTCTATCTTCAGTTTCCACCTGCACATTAAATATGACACCATAGTTATAAGTATTTTGAAACATTAAGATGCAAACTTCAAGATCAAAAAAAGTCTTGCCTACACTTAAAGCCTGGGAAGGGCTGTAGTGACTCATGTTGACTACCCTGTAATGCAAACAGCATTTCACAATCAAAGTATATTTATTATTACTGCCCCAGTGTTAATAAAGCTTCAAAGCAAGTACTCTGCTCTGGCAATGCTCACAGGTATCTACTACAGGGTTATGAAACCCTGAGATGTGGCTGGTGGATGGGGAAGGTTAAACTTCTGCAATTCCCTGAGACTCAGGCTCTGTGCCAAGCCCAGCAGTGCTCCTACCACAGCTCAGCAGAGATGGATTTTATGAGGAAGATCCTCCTGTTACAAAGGAAGGAACAGTTCACTGTGCACCTGGATACTGGCATCACTGAGACAAGAAATAAGAATTAGTGCTCTTCAACTTCATGTTTTTACTACCTCTGCCACAACAGTCCTTTGGCAACCCAGAGGTTCATGAGGAAGAGGAAATAATATGAACAAGCAACCCAGAGACACCTGGGACTGAATGCCACAAGATTACTCAACAAGTTTTTTGACGGTGGCGTGGTGGGCAGTGCAGAGACTTGCAGACACTTTATGTGGCTCTCCTGGGCAGAAGTTAAAAATGAACAGGTAGAAAGAAATTAAAACCAACAGTGATGCAATATGACAAACTTCATTGAAGTACTTGAAAAAGTTATACTCACTTTGGATGTAATACACTGCTCAGGGTGTTACACAGATTTGAGCTCCATTTTAGTTTGGCTTTCCTTGTGACTGAGTTGTCACACTCAAGGATGGATCAGACTCTCAGTGCATTTGAACTGAAGTTAAATGGCAAGGGATCTGGGATCCATGAGAATCTCTCCTCCCTTCTCTAGTATTTGATAGAAGACTTCTTACCTTTCCTCATGAAAATTTTTTGGGAAAAGCCTTCACCCTATATAGTACTTTCCTTTCAGAAGTGTATCCACCATTTCTTTACAATGACATTTTTCTGGTTGTATTCATGTACGTTGGAAATACAACTGTGGAGAAGTTGTCTCTAACACTCAATTGTATCAGCAATTTTGTATGGCTTTGAATTACACAGTGCAAGAGAATGCAGGATTTCTGCTATTAACTCCCATCTATACTGGCAAAGTGGGGGAAAAACCCCAGGACCTGATCTCAGCCTGACAGCTGGTAATTCACCAAGCTTAGCTCAGTGTAACCCCAAAACCACAGATGGGTGACCCCAGGCCTGCTTTGTGCAGGCACCCAGGGTACCCTGAGTTGCTGCTCTCACCTTACAGACCAGCAGGGCAAACGTGGTGCAGCCATGGGCTACCCTTGGTGGCCACCTGGCCACGATTTAGGGCCAGCCTTGAGCTTTGCCTACACATCCAGGGCTCGCTTTTGGGGGGAAAGAGGGAGTTTAATGAAGCTGGGAATGGTTGTTCCTTCTCTGGGATACCCTTCCATCAACATTATCTGTAAATCCTTCAAAATGGACTGTTAGAAGTTATATGGAGCAAATTTAAAGTGTCACCAGTTTAGAATTTAGGAAGCCCCTATTTATTCTCCTTTAATTTTTACCCTCTCCTTGCTTTCCACATTGCTACCTAATAAACACTAAAGATTCTAACCTGTGTTGCAGATTATCTATCTTTTAATAAAATGAGCTCTATACGCTGGATTAGAGAACTATTACAAACACAAAAAAACTCAGCTGTGCCTCACACTTGCAATTCTCTATTTGATTTCTTAACTTAGTTAAACTATTAGATAACCTGATCATCTCTCAGCTATTTTTAAACAGGTCTTTTCTTTGTCATTCAAGCATGCTTGATGAGAACAGGATAATCTGTATAAACTGTTCACCTTCTTAATAATGAAAAATTGACAAATACTCCTTTCCTTCTCCCCCATCAAAGGAGCAAAGAGACAACTTGGGACTGTGGGGAGGAAAAGGGCTGGGGAGGGTGGAGGAGTAAACAAGCATCTATTCACCTCTACTTCCAATAATTAGTAACTTCAGCAAGTCATCAAACTTCAAACATAAATTCTACCCTGGCTTAAACCCAGTAACTTCATGAATCTTCTGAGAACAGGAGACCTTGAGGAAGTTAAATGAATCTATCTATACAATTACTGAATATGGTTTCTAAATTAGCCACAATGGAAGAAACAAGAAGCTTCAAATAAGCCTTTTGACAGTTACAATTTCTACAGCAGGCACAAAATTCTTAGTGCAAGCTAAGCTACTCCTTAGCCCAGAAACACACCAGGCAGAAGAAGATTAACTAATTTCAGAAAAAATAATGCCTCTTTTATTTACCCACTTTGTACCTTACAGAAGACACTTCACAGCAGTAGCGATCTCTAGAACAGAATTAAATCAATTAAGACCAAGTTTTGACCTTGCTTATTTATTACTGCTTCTGTTTTCCACAGATCTGAAAACTGATATTAGTTACTGTATGGCTGCCCACTTGGTTGTAGGCTGAATTTTGGCAAAAAACTTTTACATCTATGCACACATATAAAATTATATAATCTGCTTTGATAATAAACTAGATCTTATATATTAATGGCAGTACCCAAAAGACTATCAAGAGGTAGATTTTTATTTCTCTTTAGCTTACCTCAGGGAGACCATGTCCAGTTTGCAAGTAAGACAGCAATTCAGTCATAATGAAAGAAAAAATCATAGCTGAGAGCATCACCCTTAGCTAAGACCCTGTACTTTCCCATGGGCTCAAGTTAGGCCATCCTAAGCTCTAATCAGAACAGGTACTTGAAAGAAAAAAAACCAAAAAACAAACAAGCCATGTTTATATACTAGCAACATTTGGTAAAGGGTATATAAAGGCTTACATGCAAGAGTTAATGCATAATCTATTATTCCATTTCTTTTTAATATGAGTTACCTTCAAAGACCAGTGATTTCACCACAAAGCAATGTCCAGTACATTGGGTAACTGGTACCAAGTCTGCAGACTTGCACACCAGAGGCAGAACAGTCTGTTATCTGGCATACAAAAAGGGCACTTGGTGCTGTCCCTTTTCTGCCTTTCCTCAAATTGCTGAAACTGGTGACAGGCCCACAGAATCATTAAGTGACCAGAGCAGGTTGTTGAGAAAAGAGAAAGGGAAAAAAGGAGATGGAGGAGTTACTCCACAGCTGAAAGAAGTGGCTGGGGAAAGGAAGCTGAAGGGGATGAGTTGGCAGCAGTATGTAACAGGACTGCAGTACAGGAGAGTTCATTTTTAAGTTCACAGTCTTTTCTTCCCAGTAGGAACTAGAAAAATCCTCACAGCCACCACAGGCTCCATCACCCTCCTCACAAGTCAGTACCTAGAAAATACTGTTCTGCTTGAGGTGCAAGTCTTTTATCCTTACTTTTCCTACCTAAGAACTCAAAGACTCTCTTCTTGGAAAAATGGAAGGGGGCCTATAAATGGACTGGGAAAGTAACTTGAGCTCTTTCTAAATGCTTCCATGAGGCATCCCACAATCCACTCAGTTCCCACAGGACTGTCAGACTCATTCCAGCTCTGAACTGTAGTACACAGAAGGCAGCTTAACAACCTGATACTGGATTTATACTGCCCACAATTCTACAGAACCATCACATTTGAAGGTTTTTTTCATTGTTTTAACTTGCAATTAAACCTAGACAAAATACTATAACTTCATTGATAATTCCCACAGCCCTGCTACTTACACTAAACAAAACTTATCTCTGAAGCAGCACATGATAGGGTCTCCAGGTTTATCAGTCTTTCTTTGATCCACCTAGATGCACACAGAATCATCCCCTAGTAAGTGTTTATGTAAATCCCAATCTCTACAGTAGTTCAATGCTCAGCCATCCCAGCTGGAATGCCTGCAACTTATGTTTGCTTTCCATTAGCACCTCTAGGATGACACTTGTGGTTATTCAGATGTCCTTCCCGACCTTCAGAAGTCAGACTTGCTAAACTTGGTATTCTAGAATGCTACAACGAGGATGCAGCTCTCATTCCAAAGCATTTCCCACTGATTACTCTTGATATGCATAGCTGCAAACACAAGCTAGCTCAGATAACAGAAACCATCCAAGCAGGATTACAGGAAGCTGCATGTTGGCTAATTTACACTCTGAGAAAGTATCTCTGTCCTGAAGAGATACACTGTCCTGAAGAAGACCGTGTACAGATTTTAAAGGCAGAACAGCCTTTACCCAAGGTTGACTTTTTTGCCCCACTCCTTTCAGTAAAACTTATTGGGAAGTTCAGTATGGAGCTGACTTCCTGGTTTCCTGTTTAGTGAAAATAACCTCCCCACTTGTATTTACATGAAGTTGGCTATTTATATGCAATGCCATATCCTAACAAAAACAAGATATCAAAAATCAGAAAAGAGGTAAAGATGTACTAGAACACAAGCACAAGCAAAGTTACTACATGAATTCAAACTATGGAAGTAGCTGGGAAAGAAGCTTCCTTAGTTAAATAAGTAAAGACACACAAGATAAACCCACTAGCTGATAATAAGAGCACATAGCTTAGGCACTTTCATTTAAATATACATTTTAAGAACATGACTGTCTCAGAGCAGGGCTGTGTCTACTGAAGTTTGCTGGCCAGGGAGTAAAGCTGTAAACCATTAATACTCATTAATACCAATTTAAGCATCACAGGGCAAATGCTGCACCTCAGCCAGGCTGTCCAACCAGTCCAACACTACTGTACCACGTGTCTCCCAGACAAACCCAAGTCAAACATCAAATGCCCTTTTTTCCTGAGGGATACACATAACCCAGCTCACTGTATTTAAAATCATAAAATGGAAGACATTTAACCCACAGATTCAGCCCCCAGATTTTTTTAACTTCATTTCAGCTAAAAAATGTGTAAGAACTTAGGACTCTGCTTCTCAATTCTCTGCAAGATCAAATTGCTTCACCTACAACCACCAGCATAGGGTGGGTTTGGCTTTGGGTTTTTTTGACAAAACAGGTGTAGGAAGTGACACTTGAATCACAGGTTTCTTGTCTGACAAGTTATCTGTCCAGGTATATAACTTAAAAGGTCCAATAGATAGGTAATTATAAAGAACAACTGCCACAGAGCAGTGAATAATACTAAGAAGACTATAGGACTAAAGACATATTTTTTTTTCTTTTCAAATTCAGGACAGCCTAAAATGAGTTGCAGTAAGTTAATCTTGTGAAAAAATTCACTTGGTAAAATTCAAGAAAATAATTCTCCTAAGTCTCACAAAGCCAAGCAGTAGGTTCTATTCGATTACTGCTGAACCAACCTAGTTAAGAACTTGAGCTGTTCAGGGGGGTGTTTAAGTGCACATGGAACTGGAAGAGACACAACATGCATTTTCAGATTAGTCCAGTAATACTGAACCTGCTTTTTGTTCTGACAGGCTCATAGGACATAGAAGGCAGATCCATGTTATGAATGAGTATGGACAATTTAAAAAGTACTTAAATTAAAAGCCATAAAAAGAACATCTAGTGTAAAAAAAACCTTGAGTTGACAACAAAAAGTCCTCTTTAATGCAGCAGTAACTAGCTCAGTAACTTCAGTCCATCTCAGCATGGCAGCATGCTCACAACACCACTTCTAAAATCAGCTTATCAAGTATTATTTCTCTGCAGGTATCCTCCTTTGTTTTTATAAACTGCTCAAACATGGCCAATGATGATGTTGTTTAAACACATTTATCAGTTCTAAGTAATGAGGGCAATATGAAAGGTAACAGATTATTACAGAATCAAGAATTTTAAAAAAACCCTCAGACTTAATTAAGAATTGAAATTTTGTGGTCCACAGTTTTCCTATAAGGACCATGTAGAGAGATCCTACAAGCACGTCTGGACAACTTACAGTATTTCTCAAAAAACAGAATTTTATGTAAAATCTACAGAAAAAATATAGCTAAACTGTAAAACATCTTAAAAGAAATTCTTGATGTATCTTTAATTTAATAATAAGCAGGTGTTATCATGTGTTCAAGTACCACTTGAAAATTCAACTGTTCACTCAAGTGGTGTGGGCACCTTTCCCAAGCAAGAGTCATCAACTAATCTAGGAGTGTTGAAAGTGGGTGTGGATGGACAATTAACAGCATCGAGCAAAGAACTAGAAAGCATAAGTTATTAGTAAGGTATTAAATAAAAAGCTGACTGAAGATGGAGTTGAACAATACAAAGACATCATTTTCCCCTTCTGAATGTGTCAGCATCTCAGGAATGCCCAGTTCTGTCACTAGGTAAAGCAGTACAGTTAGAATATCAGACATCACCAAGTTTTTTAAGCTCTGTCCTCAAAATCACTATGAAGTGTTCACCATATTTCTGACCTTCTACAGTGCATAGGAATTCACGTCAAGATATTCTATGATTAATATATTGCAAATATTTCCACTGAAAAAGGGAAGAAAACTTTCCAGTTTCTCTGCAGGAGAAGAGCTATGTCAGAAGTGAACAAGTGCAAGTGCACATTTTGTGATCAGGTGCAAACTGTATAAAATCCAATGTCAGTTTGAGTGATGTCCCAACTTCCTTTTTGAAGCTGCTGACATTGCCTTGACATGCAAAAGGAAGTTACTCTATTTAAAATGCTTCACTGTATCTCAAGGCAGTGCCAAAGGCATTGTTCTTCTTTGAATCAATCCATGTATTTTGGGGAGTCTGTGCTATACCTTGCTTTTTGGGGGGAAGGGCTGTGGGATGGGTTCACAAACTGTTTTATATTAACCAAGTTCCTGGGACTAATACTGTGCATTCATTAACTTTGTGTGAGTCTTTCCTGGACTCAAAGGGCACCTTAAATTAAATCACACTGGAACACTCAATATGAACTGGCAGGTGGAAGAGCTCTGATACACACCCAGGATCATTTCAAACCTTCATATTCCTTCCAAGTTGAAGCATTACAGAAATAAGCACATTTTACACCACTGGGGATGCAATAATGCTGATTAATCTAATACACGGTTTATTATAAAAAAGAATTAATGAGGATTTGTAGCTCAGTTTCAGCAATTTTAATTGTCCTACTAAGGACAATTAAAGAGTGGGCTGGTTCAGTCTAGTTCATTGCATTTACCCTCAGAAGTTGTATTTTATAATACCAAACAAAAATTTTGAACAACTTCTATTCTGAGCAGTATATTGTGTGGCATCTAACTTTCAGATGAAAGTTAAAGAAGGTTTCTGAGTGATGGCATATTATACAAATGGTATTCATTTGTAGAATTACTAGATCTGGTATGAAAAAAGGTAGCTTTGGGTTTAATTCCATCATTTCACTATCTATTTCATTATTTAACTATTAGCCCATAGTTAAATGGCCCCTTTCATTTGGTATAAATATGTCATATTTAAATTGTGGTTTTATTTTTTCCTTGTTCAACAGAATGGTACTATGAGATACAGTTCTTAAATCTAAACAGCCCACTGAAAAGAACAGATGCTACTTACACAATCCTAAAATACTGGTAGCTGCCAGCTATTTTCTGGACAATGGAAGTGTAAGTCTGATGAATGCTTATCTGGCACATGTCAGCACTGCCACAGAAAAGGCTGGTACTGCATCCTCCCTCTCACCACTGCTGCTTAGTTCTGCACTCCTTCTCCTTAAAGCAAATTTGCCTCTACATGGAACAGAAGAACCAATTAACCTCAGTGAAAAATAAGCAGCCAAATCCCTTTCCCATCTTGCCTGGCCACGTGAGCAGCAGGTGCTTCCTTTGGCACACACCAAAAGATGAAGTTCAGAAGTTCCAACTGCTCACAGAGACACAGCCTGAGAACCACTGTGGCCCAGCTTCACTTGCTGCTGCCAGCAGAGAACAGCAGTAAATATTAGGACAGCTTTTCCATTGTTTCCTGGCTACAAAACATCCATTTCATCAGAACCCAAATCAAAACACAAGACTGTCATTTCAGTCCTCATAAACAGAAGCTGTTTACTACATTTATTAAGGGGATGCAAGTTGGACACTTGTGTGCCAATGAACCACTACACCTGGACAAACCCTCACAGACCATTTGGAAAAAGACCATTAAATAAGATCAGGTAAAAGTTTTCAGAATCTCAACTCTCATGTTGACTGAATGCCTTACATTTCACCATCTGTTTTTAAATGCCACAGCACTTTAGAATTCCATGGCCTGCATCTACATCATTCAAGTGTTCTGCAAAAGCTTTATTTCCTACCTTCACACAAAGTAACTCCAATGCTTGATAGCAAAGCTTTACTTTTGTCCTTCTCAGTGATGACATAAATCACTTAGTTATTCACAATAAACCAGCTGCAACTGCAAAAAGCCAATCCTATTTATACAGCTTCTCAAACTGCTACATACCTTCAAAGCAAATAAACAGACTCTGCGAAGCAAAACCAATTCACTTGATCCTTCCTAATTCATATTTAAAGCAAAATGAAAATATTTTCTAAGAACACATCCAAATTGATAAACAGGAACTTTAGACTTAATTTACATCCTGTTAACTACCCTCTCTTTGGCCAGAAGTGTTAGATGTGCCACAGGAAACTACCCAAATCCTCAATTATGGACTGGTTTGATCTTAGTCAGTTTCCAATCAGCCTCCTCAGTTAACGATGGATTTGTGCCTCAAACCATAGGGATTTATGATCAATTCCAGATACAAACACCAACATTTTTCTTCATGAGTAACAGTCGGTGTTACCAAAATATTTATAAACATGATTGACTTAAGTGGGGTCTTCCTCTGTGAAGTAAAAGAGGAAATTTTTTTTAGACATTATCCTCAGTGCAACTACCACTTTTACAGGAAAAGGATTTTCAACCCCCCCCTCTCACCACAAAGAGAACTCAGAGCCTCAGCTGGCAGCTCTGTCTTACAGAAGATTATTATGGGATCTTTACCAATGACAGGAGGAACCTGTTCAAGTGGCCTGAAATGTGGCCTGGTCCCAGCAAGAGTGGTTTCATCCTTCTTCCATCACTCCTTCAAGTCACACTGATTTTTTTCCCCAAATAATTGTTAGACAGATTAGTGCCCAGATGCTATTCCTTGCATGGCTTTAACACTAGCAGTGCTAGCACAAGGATGATGCTGGGAATGTGGTTAGGCCTGTTTCTCTCTGCAGCAGTGCACACTTCAGTGAGCTTAAATTATCCACCAGCCTGCAGCTTAGAAGTGGCAGCATTAGGCTCAAACTGAACTGCACTGCCTTGAAACCTTGCTGGAGATTTGAAAGTAGCAAGGTTTACACTGTGGGGAGCCTCTGGAGCATTCGACTCTGCAGGCTTGTTTATTAGAACAATTTAAAAGGGAAAACTAGAGACTGCCAGTGAAGTTACAGCAGAGACAGCAGCACTATGACTCTTCTTTAAACAATAAAAATCCTTGGACTAAAAATCACACTTGAAAACATGATTTTAAGGACAGGGCTTCAAATTCAGGATTTGGGTTGTAGTTCCACGGCATTTAGAAATACAACCCTAATGCTGACCTTCCAGCAGCATGCACTGAAATTCAGTCATTACATCAGAAACCTCCAGGAACAACACTTCATTCCCTGAAGAAATGACAAGCTGGCACAAAACCAAAACACTTACTCAGAAAAAAATATCCCAAACAGATTCAGGAGACCCAGGTTTACATTTTCTTTGTTAAAGCTCTTTTGTTCCGACATATGGCTAACAATTATTTATCAAGTTCTAAATACTTCAATTGTAACTGAAATAACAAAAGAAGGGCATTACACATTCCTGAAATATATTAAGAGAGTGGTGCTGCAAAGGAGGGAGTCACAGAAACTAAGATACAGACACAAATATTATAACCTTCTTCCTGTTATCCTGGGTTACACAAAAAGCAGACAATTCCAAATTGCAACGAGATCTTCCTGAGTAAAAACCTACAAATTATACTTCAGTTGGTCACACTGAATATTTAGCTATAGTAGTGGATCTTACATGTTAAATACAAGGCAAAATATGCCTTGTAAAAGTAACCATCTTTCCCCACGGTCATGTCAATTTCTAAATTTCACAACAGCACAAAAAAATCAGATAACACCAGTACACAGATAACAGAAGATTTTTGGTTTATTTTGTAGCTTCAAATGCAATTTGAAATGTTACTTTTTCTCAATTACATTTTCTCAGGCAGTTTGGCACAATTCTTGTGAAAAAAATTAGAAAAAACCAATTATATATGCAACACAAGACTGCATTATAACTCAGAATCAATTACCATTCTGTTTCGAGTATGATTCCATTATTTAAGCTTCAAAGTGCATTACCATCAGATGCTTGAAGAAGTGCTTGCAAGTAACAATTTCATACCTAAACTGGACATGAGAGAAAATACTTCACAGAAGCTGCAAACAGTACAATGTGGTGTATTCTAGCTAATGTTATTTTGGTGGTTGCATTTCATCCTTTCCATTTCACTCCAATTAAAACACATGAATAAAATATTTAAAGCAAACACCTTTTCAGATATCACTAACCTTCCATGAGCATGGAAATCCAGGCGCAAGAACTGCTCTTCGTGTGACACTGCTCTCTTGGCACGCTGGTGTTTTTGGTGTAACAAATCCACGTCGTAGGACAGTCCCTCATAGTGTCTAATGTACTTGTTTAGAGGATTTCCATACTGGGCTGAAAAACAGAGACAACAAGGTTATAACCATGGCATGGCAGACCTGTGGTGCAAAGCAGTTGGTAACAAGGACCCAAATTCCACATTATATCCATTTTAACTTATTTTTCTCCTTTGTACACATCAGATTCGTTCTACTCTAGTCCCACAGACAGGACACAAAATCTCCAGCTACAAGTGCATCAGATGGGCCTTGGAAAGCACCTTCTACTTGAATTTCAATCCAAGTATAGTTCATTTACTCCAAAACTACCCCACAATACAAACTACATCAACAGGAATGCTTGAGAGATATTTTAGAAAAGCACTCCTAATGCAAAGTAAGAAGTGCAACAGCTGAATATCTCTCTTCAGGTTCCCTGAAATTGTGCTTCTAACTTCACTCTGCAGTCATGACACCACCCTATCTCAGAATGTTTGTATTCTACATGTGAAATATCCAGGGAAATTAAGAGCAAATCATGACACCTAGCAACACATTTCGCATCACATGGAATGTTCTACCACATGGAAAATTTTTATTAAAATGTATCTCCAGAGATGTAGATTCAGTTCAGTCTATTTTGTACAATTCCTTCTAGGGTAACATTTATGCCTTATGTTAAAATAAGTTCACGGCAGAAAATGGCAAAGGTTTTTACCCTCCTATCCTGATGGAGGAAGAGACACTAATCACTGAAACAGCCCCAAAATACAACTTGTGGAGAAAACCAGAAGAACTCTGAATTATGCAAGCAGAAACAATACTATCTCATAATCAATTTAACTTCAAACCAACCTAAATGCTAGTTCTCAGGCACTCTATGTGGTATTTTTCTTCAGATATCTAAAAAGATGGCCAAGTAAATTAATACTTTCAAATGCATTGCTTGCATTTAGCAGCCATGTGCAGAAGATGATATTGCTGTCTCTGTTTAAAATTCAATTAATGCTATACTGCAGAGAAATCCCATTCAAATTTACTCACAGTACTGTAGGCTTCTACAAATGTTGACTCTTCATTGTTAACTGCAAATACATTCCAATAACAAAACTTCATTCTAATTTCCTCTCACTCTTAGTCTCAAAATACATGTCCATTCTCACTCAGGTTTCCAAAAAGGAAAGTGTCTTAGGCACCCTAAAATGTTTAAAATGTGTGGCTCAAGGAAGCCTACATTAATTCTAATCCCAGTAAGACACAGGACCACTACAAAGTTTCAGTAACTAGCAGGAGTTCTGAGGATGCAGGATGCTGTCTGTTTCTGTTGTTTCTCTCATCACTTCCAACATAATCCCTCCAAAATGAACCATAACACCTCCTATAACCCAAGAACTTCTGTGTACCAAATCAAATTGGCCTGAGATCATGCACCATATATACATGTGCCTGACTACAGATACATGCTTTCCAATTCCAGGTGTATGACCCAGAAGTGCCAACATTTAAGACAAGCTTCAAAATTAATTGATATAGGCTAAAACTTAAGAGTTTTAATTGTTAAATTAACATGAATCTAGAATATTATATTAAAAACTCACTTTAAGAACTTGATCAAAACTAGAGAGTAAGTGTGCTGCAGAATGTGTAAACTCCTGTGCTTCAGAATCATCTTTAAATTTTCTGTGGTAGGAAGCTTATAATAATGCACTCCTTAAAATGTTACAGACCATTTTTCTTCTCAGTATTGCAAGATACACTTTGAACAGCTTAAGGCACCCAGAAAAAAAAATTGAAGTGTGACAACTTACTGAAGACCCAATAACACTTGGCACTCGATCCAGGTCTCATGACCACATGAAAAGAGGAGAGACAGCGTTTAACTGAGTCACAAAGAATAGTTTTTAAGTGCTAACTACTGTGACAAGACAGCAAAAGACCACTGACATTAGAAGTTTTATAACTGTTCTCTCTGCTAAGGAAAAGCAAAAGGTTTTAAGCAAAGATATTTCTTCTTAACAACAAAAAATTAATACACTTGGTATGATCACACAGGGAAACAACACTTTCTTTTCCCTTTCTCCAAAACTTAAAGAACTCCTTATGTTTTAAGTACTCTCATAGCAAACACTTAACACAAACACTCCTGCTGCTCTCTTCTTGCTTAAGCAGAGCAGCTGCACAGCACCTAGAGCATTATGGCTTCTCCAAAATGGACTTAATGCTTCAAAATTAACAGCTTCACTTCCAGAAACCTCTATAACATCAACACTGCTACAGCATTCGAAGTCTGCAACTGATCACACTCTCGCTGTGATCAAACCAGCTACCTATCAAAAGGGATTATCTTCTTTACAAAGGCAGCTTAGTAAGTAGCTCAACCATAGTAACACAAGAATCTATAGAGGATTTTGAGGCAAAAGTTCATTAAACCGAGGTACATGAGGCAGTTAGAACTGATGGCTTCAGTTTCTGTAATTAGAAGATTGCATCAAAAAGGAAGAAGTCTTCCACAGAATCTGAAGTGGCACACCCCAAGAAATCATCATGATAGCACACACCAGAACCCAACCTCTTTACAAACTACTGCCGTTATTTTCTGTAAATGAAAAACTAGGGGTTTGGGTTTTTCAACAAAGATTGCATGACAAAGATCTTTTCAATTAAGGATACTGTCAGGAAGCCTGCAGAAAGAAACACTGAACCATGAACACCTAAATGTAGTTTATGGGAACTGCTCTACAAATTCCATGTGTCATGTTGCCATCAACAAAACAAAACAGCGTGATGCCTTCCAGGCAATCTGGTGGAATAAAACAACATTGCACTCCACCTAAACACTAAGCTGGGAGACAGAAACCCTTCAGGATACAGACATCAGACACTGACAAGGGGATGGCTTTTGAACTTGACAGTATAGTCTTCCAAAGACTTGCTAAACTAGATGTGGCATTTCCTGTGACAAATTCCCTGTAGGAACGAAGCTTTACTCTCACCAGCTTAGAACCAAACACCGGGAAGAACTTAAAACAGAATCCAGCAGAGCATTTAGGCAAATGTCTCAGTGTGCCAGTCCCTGTGAAAGATGTTTTGTGTGTAAGGATATACAACTCTTCGGGAACCCTAGAGAGCTGTGAAGCATCTACAGTTGTTGTTGTTGTTGTGAACAAACAAATCCCACTGGGCAGGTGTGGAGTCTGAGACATGTACTCTCACCTTCTAACCAGCCTCATGCAAAGGCTAAAGTGGATCATCCATGAGATTCTAGCTGTAAGCTTCCTGGCACAAGGTGAGCAAACACACGGAGCAGCTGTGTGGTGGGATGTGCTCCGTGATTCCCTGGTCAGTTATTTCCCCAGAGGAAACCATGAAGAGCTTCTCCCCCCAGACAAACTCTTCCCAGCCTGCTCCTGCAGCAGATGACAGGAGCAAGGGAACACTGCAGCCACCTGGATATACACAAGCCCACAGGATCAGATGGGATGTGTCCAGGAGTGCTGAGGGGGTGCCTGACACCACTTCAAGGCTTCCATCACCTTTCTAAAAAGTTCCTGTTATAGAGGGGAGCTCCTGACAAATGCCATCCCCATCTTCAAGGAGCAGGGCCTGGAGAATTACAGGCTGGTCAGAATAATCTCAATGTCTGTGAAGATTCTGAAGGACATTTTTATGGAAGCTAGCTCCATGCACAAAAAAATGACTAGTAATAAACAGTACTGAAAGTTTACCCATGTAAATATAAATATCTATTAATTTTATACACATCATTATAAAACAGAGTAGCATTTAACTTCCCATAAGAAGATAAATCAAGCATGCACTGTTCCAAAACATGAAGTTTGCATTAAACCACTCAGATTAAGACTTTCATGACAAATGCAAATCGCAAGCACAACTCAAGTTTGTTAGTGGGCTGGAAAAAAGCACAGAATACAACTTGACACAGTATCAGAAATTGTTCAGAAGCCAAGCTAACTCACCAGACAAGTCTTATTACTGCAAGCATCATCACTAATTTGCAGATTTAAAATGCCAGCATGTGATAAACATCTTGTACAGAATTATTATTATAATTTCAATTAAGATAACCAAAGCAACTTTTGCTTCAAGTTATTTTCAACATAGAGTTTATCTATCTTACAAAAAAGCTCAATTCACATGGGACATTAAAGAATGTACACTGCATTCAGATTTAGCAAGGCAGAAATTCTACCATATACCACCTGACTTGGACTTCTCTGAAGAACTTATTCAAGCTGTTGTTTCCAAACTGCCAGCAGAAGGGCAGGCCCTGCTGCCCTTTTACACCTACTCTGTTCCCATTCTTCCCTTGCACTGGCACTAGGTTCAGCTGACAAAAATATTCTCTCTTTTCTGGTCAAGTGAGTTTTTGGTGAAAGAAAAACATGTAATCAAGAAGTCAAGTCAGGATCATTTCCCTTCACTGAGGCCTCCATTTAGGGCACGGTCAGACAGTACGGCAACACCAGTGCCAGCAGATGTCTGCTTTTTATTGACCTTCTTCCCCTCCACCCTGGGAAAGCCCCAGTTCTTCTTCCCCATCAGGCCTGGGTTTGCTCAATAAAGCAACTCTAGTTACACATCTGGCAGGAACTGATGAATTTTTTTTCTTTGGATTGACTTCTCATGCCAGGAGGAGAGGTGGGAGTGCAGGGCCAGGGCAGGACCACCAGACAGCAGTAACTCAGTACAGCAGCTCTGCCATACTGCAAAATGAACCTTTGCATCTTTTAAAAGTACAAACAAACTGCACTCTGAGGCTTTTGGGCAACAGTATTTCAAAGCAATCACCTAAACACCTGATTTTATTTATTTTTAATTACCACAGGCATTTCTGAAAAAACCATCTGACAGCTGTCTTGACTAGGCACTGTCTCAGCCAAAATGTTTTTATTTTCAACTCCAAATAAATGCTGGAGGCTGAATGCTGCCATATTTATGAAGGCTACTGTTCTTCTCAATTTATAATAAGGACACAACTAAATCACTCAGATGCTGATAGTGCATAAATGCCTTCCCACAACTCCCCCATGTGTCCAGAAAAAAAGCAGAATTTCTCCCATGCTCACTGGGAAATAGGCAGTTCAACATCCAGTAGCACAAGACACTAAGATACAACGTGGAAATCCTAGAAACATAAAAAGAGCATATTGTACCCGTGACAAGAAACTATTTATCACAGATTTGCAATGATATTCAGCATTTCATCAGCCTAGCCGAAGCACAGTCACTCTTGTTAAATCCAAGCTTGTCAGAGACCTCAACAGTTCTCCTTTGTGTTTGCTATTGCTCCTTCCCTTTTTTTTTAATGACCCTTAGGTAGAAGGAGAGGTTAAATTAGGTATTTCTATTGCTCTATGAACATCATTATGTATGGATAATTAAGTATGGATTAATATACCTGCATGCATCTTCATCACATGCAACAAAGCATGCTGCAAAAAGCTGCCAATAACATCACCCAACTGAAGCACCACTTCACACACATCAAAATTCATGACAGCAGCAGTGAGTGAAGAGATGTCTTAAGCCAAGCAATTCCAGGGGTGTTGGGAAGATGCTGAGATTCACTTTTAAAAAAAGAAATCTTAAAAGTGAAGAAACATATACCCTATCTCAAGTAGACACCATATACCAGAAACTAAACTCTAGCTTTCCCTAATTACTAACCGAAAGAAAACAAAATAAATGGTGTGGCTTTTCCTTCTTATACTATTTAAACAGTATTCAAACTGACCTGCTAGACCATTGGTTTTATGAGGGTGATAGTTATGCAGTGGAAGCAAAGAAAGCAGAAGAAAACACTAAAGTGATCTAATACCAGAACCTGATCAAGAATGTTTCTGGGCCTTTTAGGTCAAACTTCTGAGAACATCTCTGCTTTAACAACACAGACACAACCTACCAAAACCATGAAGCAGCCCAAGACAGACTCTGCAGAACATTTCACAGTGCAGCAGCACTACTGATTGCCTTTGATGGCATTCTCCTAATTTTAAGAACAATATAAACGACAACAGAAAATAATTTTTTAAGAAAACGAAGAGATTTCACTAAACCTTCTCAAATAAGCCATCCAAATTATGCTGCATCATTTTTTAGAAGCTGATTTTATGATTCATACTTAGCTGTGAGCTAATGTTAGAGTTGGTTCTGTTAATACCTTTATATCTAGAATATGTAGAGTACCTGCACAGTACACAGGCACAAGGCCCTGTGTAATTCTGAAAGAGTTCAGACTCAGGTATCCCACAAATATGCTCCAATCTTAGACCAAACATACAAACTCCTAATTATTTTTAATGCAGATTAATGAAATTTTCAAAATTATTATTATTTAATACCTATGTGGCTTAAAACCAGACAACTTTACAGATAAATGAAACTTAGCTTCAAGATCTATGTAAGATTAATGAGACTAGATGCACTGCACATAAATGAAATGTAAATTGTTGGGTTCTTATCAGTCCTTTCCAGTCTGCACAGCTCTCACAGTAACTTCTTTAAGAATCACGAACTTTCCCTTTCCACACAGATATTAGGGCCTGCCTAGAAGGAAAAATACACAAATGAACCCTATTTTTCAATAAATAAAAGTACATGCAATATATAAGAAATTCTAGAAATGTGAACACAGGTAAAATAGACCTTCACAAACTTCAAAGTCTGTTTTTAATTCAACACAGAACTATGGCAAATCTTTCATAATTACAGTCAGACTTTTACCAAAAATGTTCTACTGGGTATTTGAGAGATGTGTATTGGCACTATCACTAGATTTATATCCAGCATTATTAGTCTTTCTTAAAGTTTTACCTGCACTGTTACACACCAAAGACATGCTCTTCTACCAACTAACAGTGAGGCGTGCTTCCTAGTCCCCAGAAATATTTAACATGTGCCCATTCTTCTCTCAAAGAAAAAAATTATCAGAAATTTCTGAAATTCATTTCATGAACTTTCGTCTATATATCCAGAGGAATGCACCTCACATTTTTACTACGATTTTTAAGGCACAACTGCCTGCCTGGAATTAAACAGTGAAAACAACCCTCACAACTGGTTAATTAATTATTTTGAGTTAGTTCTGTGCCAGCACCATTTAGTTCGGAAAACAAAGACGCCTTGAAAGCATGCCAACAATAAAGTCTGAAATATCTCGATAGCTTACAAAAATTTAAGAAGAAAAACGTGAATTCTTTGGTGCATCCCACTCCTAATCATATAAATAACAGGATGGTTTCTGACCACGCAAATCACCCTGCTTTTTTTTTCACGGCTTAGCCACAAGTACAAGCAACTGATTTTTCCCATACTTTGATGTTACTTTTTGAGAATGTGCGGAAGACCAGCATTTAGCGGCAGCTTCTTTGTTAATAAACCTACATATTGATGCACACAGAGGCAGAGCCCAGAGAAATCAGAGAGGTGCCAAACGAAACAGAGGAAACAAGTCTTTATCAGTTGTTCCACCCACAGTTCTCTAGAAACACCCTCCCCGAAACTCTTTCTCTGTACAAAGTCGAAACTATTTTCTCTGCCATGATTTGATCAATTAAACATTCATTACCAGGCGCAGTGGAGAAACTGCCCAGTTCCTAACGCCGAGGAACAATTCCTAACGGGAGCCGACACAGTTACACGTCCCCATAAACACAAGCGAGTATTGCCCCGGCCTGGGAGAGCGGAGACCCTGCTGGAAGTCACGGGCACACTTCGGAAAGAACACGGGCTCCTCTTTTATTTCCTTAAGCTGAACTTTCCGCCTGCCCGTCCTTCCCGGTTTCGGGGAGAGAGAAGCGGCCGCGAGGGCGAGGGCAGGGAGCCGGGAAGCGGCCACCAGGACCGGGCGGGAAGTCCTGAGGGACGGAAGCGGAGCCGGGAGGGGAAAACAAACAAACACAGCCGAGCGCGGAGAGAAGAACCCGAGGGGGAAGAAGAGCGGAGGACAACTGACCCGGTCCTCGGCGGGGAAAGTCCCGGGGAAGGCGTGGGGCGCCAGGCCGGCCCGGGCGGCGGGGGAGAGGCCCGGGCGGGCTGAAGCGGCGGGCGGAACGGGGAGCCCAGCTGGCGGCCCAGCCGCGGCCCTGGCGCCGGGGCGCCCCGGAGAGCGGGGCCCGCCGCCCCCGGCCCCAAGCGCCAGAGACGGAGAGAGAGAGAGAGAGGGAAGAAGGAGGGAGAGAGGAAGGGAGACGGCCCCAAAGCAGGGCCCCGCGAGGCCGGGCGGCTCCTCACCTCCAGCGCCCGCCGCGCAGGAGCACAGCAGGATTATCGTCCCCGCCAGATCCATCTCCACCGGGCGCAGGCCCCGCCGCCGCCGCCTACCCACGGCACATCCGCCCCAGACCGGCGCCGGGCGGGATGGGGAGGGGCGAGCTGGGCGCCTCCCTCCGCTTTGTCCCCCGCCGCTCCCGAGGACTGTTCCCGCCCACGGAACGGCCGTGGATCGCCCGGGAGGATCGACGGCTCTGCCGGCAGCGCTGCCCCCCCTCCCTCCGCTCCGCGCGCCGCCGCTCCCTCCGCCCGCGCGCGCGCCAGACGCCGCCGGCGGGGCGGGGCCGCGGGACACGCCCAGAGCGCGCGGAACGCCCCGCCCCGCCCCCGCGCAAGGGGGCGGGGTTGGCGGAAAGGGCGGGGTCCTGTGAACACGCCCTGGGGCGGGCCCGCACGAGGGGCGGGGCCTCCCCACCGCTTCCGGGGCCGGCGCTACGCAGCCTTCGCCGCACCGGAGTACGGACAGACCGATAGACAGCACGGGCTGCTGTCCTTTGTCCTCTCACCGCATACATGGCTTTTCCTTGCAGTGAACTAATTCACTTTTAGAGTTTTGCTCTGGTTTCCTTCATCCCCTTACCAGATACACATTGTTTCCTTGCACAAACTAATTTACGTACTTTGAGAGTTTTATTTTACATCACCAGCTTCTCCCGATGCTCTACATGTTTGAAGTGTTGCAGTGTCCCCAGTGAACAGGGACTTGTCGTTCTGAGACTGTCTCTTCACAATTCAAGGGTACAGGAAAATCTTCCCGTAGAAATAAAATGTGAGACATCTGAGCAAAATGTTTCCTCTCTTGTTTGTCCTTAAGCTGATTTTTCTATCAACTGTGCCATCTCAAAGATTTATTTTTTATATCAGAGTTTGTGTCAAGTTTCTCAGTTTACTGTCAGCCGCTTATATTTGTGCTTTTCCATTCCTATTGTTGCGTCAGAATAAAAAACAACTTCCATCTGTCACTGATACAGGTAAGAAAAGGTGCTATGGAAATGCACATAGAATGTAAAATTACAGTTAATGTACCTCAGGTAAGGCTGCAGAAGCTGATGCAAGTGTTTACAGACTTCAAATTAAAGACCTGCTGAGAATAAAATGACAGGATAAATCCTTATTATCCCAAGAGTATTTAAAATTTGTTATTAAAAGCTGAAGATTTCTGTAGGGAGAGGTGAGGTTCCTTGGGGTAAAGTCTGAGTAATACACCCACATTAAATCTTACAGAATCACAGAATGTTAAAGGGTTGGAATAGATCTTAAGGAACATTTAGTTCCAGCCCCCTGCCATGGACAGGGACGACTCCCACCAAACCAGGTTGCTCAAGACCTTGTCCACCCGGGACTTGAACGCTTCCAGGGATGGGGCATCTCCAGCCTCTCCATGCAACCTGTGCCAGTGCCTCACTACCCTCACATTAAAGAAAACTTTCCTAATAACTATCCTAAATTTCCTCTCTTTCAATTAGTCTTCACAATCAAATTGTTCAAGTTATCTATTACACTCGCCACAGCCGTATTTTTCATAGTACGACTGTCTAAGAAAGCGCAAGGAAAAGCGCCGAGAACACTCGGGAGAGCCGGACTCACCTGTTTCCCTCCCCTTCCCGCGGCCCGCCCCGCCCCGGGGCCCCCCCGCCCCGGGCCCCGCCGTGACCCGCGGCCGCTCCCCCCCCGCCCGCACGTCCCCGGCGGGGCGGAGCTGCCGCCGCTGCTGTGATGGCGTCGCGGGCGGAGGCGCAGCCGCTGCGGTGCCAATAGAGAGCGGAGCGGCCGGGCCGGGCATGGAGAGCCTGGCGCAGCCCCCGCCGCCCCCGGGCTCGCTGCAGACGGGCGGCGGGGGCGCTGCCAGCCGGCTCCGCCTGGGAGAGGCGGCGGCGGGCGAGGGCGGCTGCAGGGAGGCCGAGGAGGGCGGCGGGCGGCGCAGCCCTTCCCCTCCGCCGGCCCCCGCTCCCGCCGCGGCCCCTCAGACCGCGTCCCCCTCCCGGGCCGCGGAGGGAGCTGCGGCGGCGGAAGACGCGGGGCTGGCGGTGCCGGAGAGTCCTGGAGCGGCGCCCGCCTCGGAGAACGGTCCCGCGGGAGCCGGCTCCGGGAGCAGCGGCGCTCCCAGCCCGCCGGGAGAGGAGTCCCGCAGCCTGGACTCGCTGGAGTCCTTCTCCAACCTGCACTCCTGCTGCCCGAGCAGCTCCGAGCTCAACAGCGACGCCGACGAGGCGGTGGTGGCGGGGGCCTCCTCGGGGGGCCCGGCCCCGGAGCCCGAAGGGGACAGGCCGGCGGCGGGCTCCCAGCTTCTCTCCGCTTCCAAGGAACGCTTCCCGGGCCAGTCGGTCTATCACATCAAGTGGGTCCGCTGGAAGGAGGAGAACACGCCCGTCATCACCCAGAACGAGAACGGCCCCTGCCCGTTGCTGGCCATCATGAACGTGCTGCTCCTGGCCTGGAAGGTACGGGGCGGGCGGGCGCCATGGCGGGGCCGGGCGGGCGGTGCCGCTCGGGCGGGCTCGTGTGGCGCTGGCGGCGTTCGCGGCTCCCGAGCCATCGCGGCGTGAGGGCACCGCGGCAAGTTTGTGCTGGTTGGGACAAGGACGTTGTCGAGAACGCTGAAGAGGAACTTCTGACAAGGGCATGTGGCGATGGGACAAGGGGGAATGGTTTTAAACAAGCAGAGGGCAAGTTTAGATATAAGGAAAAAATTCTGTCCCGTGAGGGTGGTGAGGCACTGGCACAGGTTGCCCAGGGAAGCTGTGGATGCCCCATCCCTACCACTGTCCAAGGCCAGGCTTGTTCGGTCTCTGGGCGACGTGGTTTAGTAAAAGGTGGCCCTATCCATGGCAGAGGGTCTGGAACCTGATGATCTTTCAGGTCTCTTTCAACCCAAACCATTCTCCCATTCTTTCAGTAAATATTTCAGGCTTATTTCTGCTGTTAAGCACATGTCTCACATACAGAACTTGGAAAACAAATTCTGCCGTGCAGTATGTTGCCGATATACTACTTAGATGCTGCTGTCATATGTAGACTTACTTCGTTTTCCTAAAACAGAAATAAAATATCTCCATGATGTTTACTAACTTGAAAAATATATAACATATAATAGCTTACTGATGTGTACAGGTTTCTAGTAAGTAAAGATTACTATTTATAGCACTGAGCACATAAGTGATATTTTTGGAAAATAGGTTAGTTTCATATAATAAAGAGTATATAGAGGTGTACGAAATGCAGAATTGTACAAAATATGGATTTGTACGAGTAACTGCCTGAGTAATAGGGACACATTCACACAGTTATGCAGTATAGATTGTATTTAAATTAATGAATAAATTAGGTAGTGGTCAAGTGCAGCTCTGAGACCTGGAAGTTCTTGTTCTCTATAGCCATTGTGGATGTGGACTTCCCGTAGTCTTAAAGTAATTTTCTTCCCAATCTTTTAAGTAATTAAAATCTAAGCCATAATGTAGTTATTAACATGTCTCTGTGAAAGGAGTATCTGTTGGAGGAAAGCTGTTAAGGTTGTGTGCATTGCAAAACAAGGATGAGGGGCACGTCTCAGGAAATGCTGGCAGTTCAGCCCCGGAAGACTGAAGAGCTGATAGAACAGTCCTGAAATAGGAAAGCTGTACAGGAATAGCTTTTATGTTGTAGTAGCAAGGGGAAGAAATTTGGTATTGGAAGAGTAAGAGGTTGTTTGCAGTGTGACAGGTGACTTAGGAAAAGGTCAAAATGGAAGTATGAGAAGAAATTTGTTTAGATGCAGGTAACTGAAAAAGATTAATGTTCTTGCTTGAGTTACAATTTCTACATATTTTTCTGAGCAGAATAGCTCAGACATCAGAAAGAAAACTCTGGGTATTTAAGCATCAGTAAAAGCAGTAGAGGGAAGTCGGGTGTGACTTCAAGGTACTGCCTTATGTAGGTTCTGCAATCCTCAAGAGGGTGTGAATGTTGTCACTGGCTTCAGTATTGAACACTTGCTTTCTGTGCTCTCTCTTTAGCATCTGGGGGTGACTTGAAAAACCTGCCATTCCTTATCATTTGTGGGGGACATCTTAAAAGAAACTGTTAGTTACAGTATCTTCCTTTAAAGTCTTTGATTTAATGAAAGATGTAAATGGGACAGCAGAGGTCCTGTTGTTTGAATTCAAGTTTTTGGAGGTTTTGTTCCTTTACATTTTTCCTTCTCCCTCTGCTGCTGTTCTCCAACCAGAATTTTAACTGACATTCTGCTGGGATCAAATATTACCTTAGTGAGAATTAAGGTAATACCCAGTTTTATAAATAGGCAAAAACCAAAATACCCCTTGGGAATGCCCTACTGTTTCTTGTTGCTCAGATTACAGGAAGTTTTCTATAGTTCTGTCTATGTAAAACCTCAGCAGAATTTACATGAGTTGCAGACAAGCAACTAAACTGGTGAAACTGTCATCACAAGTTATTATTTATAGGCTTGAGGGTTTTCCTGCTATTTGGTTATATATTGTAGTTGCTTGTAATTGATTTTCCTAATTACTGCCTCTACAAATTGGCCTTTCTTTTCCCCAGTTCATAGTCAAGAAGCACGTTCACAGTGGTTGGGGTGGCAGCTCATGGGTACATCACTGACAGCAGCTTGGCACGTGTGAGGGCTGAGGATGCACATCCACCTTCTCACTCCTCCTGAACCAACATGAACACTAGGCTGGGTCAAGTAATCATAATTTGGGAACAAGAAGGCAGACTGAAAGATGAAAATAGGCAAAAGTAGACTGAGAATACCATAGTACATATCAGGTGAAAAGAGGCTACATGTAATGGGGAAAAAAGAGCACGAGAAGGAGATGAGGAGGAAAAACAGACTCGCAACAGGGAATCACAAGTTAAACAGTTACACCTTGGGTTCTATTCCCTTTATCAGCCACTATTTTTCATTTTTGGAACTCTTTCCTGACAGGGTTGAGAGTTGTGGTCATCCTGTGTATAGATCTGGTCTCAGGCAGCTTAAGTGCAGTACTGGTTTGGCAGTTGGGGTTTTGGAAATTCTGAAATAGTAGCACCCACTGTGACTGTTCAAATTCCATTTTGAAAATACCAGGTTTTGAAACTAAGCTTGTGATAAAACTGCTGCCTCTCTTTTATCCACCACTTTCAAAGGATACAGAAAACTTTGAGGTGGCAGATTGCAGAAGCTGTATTTTAAATATTAAAATTATGAAATTACTTTTCTTTTGAAGTGTTTTTGCAGTCTGCCTAAGTGTAGCTTGCAGTTTAGCTTATAGGAGGGAGAGCCAAGGAGCTCTGCTACAGGAGTGTTAGAGAAATGTTGTAAGAAGAAAAACAAAAGCATGATATCAACTTGGAAAAGTAGCTGTGGTGCAGAACAGCTGTTGTGCAAAACAGTGTCGTAACCACTTAGACTTGTGTGATGGAAATGAAGCAGAAGTAGAGATTGAAACAAGCATTTTTAAATGTATGTGCAAACATGGGTTGTGTCCTCTGATGTAGAATAGTGTAGCATGCTGTTTTTCAGCTTATTTAAATCTGGAGATTGCTCAGTTTTGGCTCAGGCCTGTGGCTTACTATGTGGTTAAGCTTAGCAATGCAAAGTTGGCTTTTCTAAGTGCCTTTTGTGATCTTTGTTAGATGTAGTTCATGCAAGACTTTCTGATAACTTCTGGCATTTCATTGAATGTAATTTGGGGCGGGGGAAATGTGGCAATTATCAGATGCTGAAAGCTTACTGAGGGTGCCATGAGATTCTGCTCTGTGCTTCTTAGGTAGGATGTGATGTCTTGTACCTGAAGAACGCTGTGAACCTTAACATGCTGCACAGAAATTACATATCTGAAATGTCCAGGGATGATTGTGAAACATAAAATAAGCAAAGGGAAAATATTATACAATTAGAATATAAATAATATTAATATTGTCTTGAGAAGTCCATGTCCTTATGTAGGAGAACAGTGATATTGCAAATTTGAAAATGCCTTTGAAAGTTTTTTGTGTCATAATCCTCTCAACAAATGGAAGGAACTGTGTTCCCTACACATCTAGTTCTACTGAAATTTTGGAAACTTTTAGAACTGTGTGAATTACCTACTTAGGTATCATAACAATTATGTAAGTAAACGTTATATAACCATTTTCTTGCTTAGATGTATCCAAACTGACTGTTCAGATAAGAAATAGAGTAAAAAATTCTACTTAGAAATTCTTACCGTTATGTTTTCATTAAAATGGCCCTGTCGGGAGGAGCTGAGCACGCAGCGCTCCCTCTCGCTGCTCCCCACTCGGTTCGGAGGCCGCAGTGGTGCTGCCCGCTCCGGGGGCCGGCCCTGGCCCTTCGCTCACACGTCATGTGCTGTCCCTGTCCCTGTCGCTGTCGCTCTGCCCGGCCGGAGCTGGCACAGATTGCTCAGCGGGGCTTGGCAGCCTCCCTTCCTCCGGCACCTGTGGGATGAGCTGAGCCCGCAGGTGCAGCTGGAGCCGTGCCCAGCACAGCGAGGAGCCCGCTCCCAGGGCTGGAGGTGACCTGGCTGAAGGGACACGCTGAGGAAATGGGGTGGCAGCACACGCTGACCTGTCATGGGCTCATGAAGCTGTTCCTACCACTTATTTGCAGAGAATATTAATTGTTTTTTGTCAAAGCTGCTTGAAGCTAGCCATGCCTCTCTGGAACACTGTGTTCAGAGGAGTTGCATGTTTTAGATAAACATGTTTTGAGACTTTAAGTCTTATATAAGACTTATTATATAAACCATTAGAAATTTTCTTGGACCCTTTTGATATTCATAGTATTTTCAGAAGTGTTATCCTCTGTGCATAACTATATCACTTAATTTTTTGAAACCCTTCTGTAATGTGGAAGAATATAGTGGAAAATTAGTATTATGTAGTCCTGGGGTTTATAGTCTAATTCATACAAACTGTGTAAGTTTTTATTAGACAATCTGCTCCATATGAAAATTTGTTTACCACTCTTGTCTTTTAATTGAAGTATGCCTGAACTGTATGTCATGCCATAGTTGTGTGAGAAGGACTGAGTTTCCCATTCCTGCGTGTAGGAAGTAAAATGTAGCTAGAGTTAGAAAGAGCCATCAGGGCAAAAGACCAGGAAACTGCAGTAGAGGGGTACAGGAAGTGGGTGGGAGGTGAGGAAATGCATTTTTCCTAAAATGTGGAATTGATGTGAAATCTAGCAACTAAACATTGAAACCTATTGTGAAAACGTGTCCCTCAAAATAAGATTTGTTATGGACAGCAGCAGTTTCTACTACTGTTGCTTACATTGTTTTCTTCTGTAGATTTATCTGGATAATGACTGTGGTCTGTATGATGTTTTGCTCTCCCTTAATTCCTAAGGTATTTTTCTGTCCCATTTCCTCTTCACTGTGCATTTCCTGTAGCTTAAGTGCTTGCAGTGGAGCTCTGAACAGCTGGGAAGTGTCATGTTCTCTGTATATCCCTAAGTCAGCTCTGTTCAGCAGTACTTAGAATGTGTTGGAACCCCATTAGCCCACTTCAAAGGTGTGATCAAGGTCCCACTACACATGCCAGCCCTAAAATGACACCATCAAGTAACCAATTAACTTTGCTTAGCATTTAATCAAGCAGTTAATTTTGAGAGGTAGCTTGCTAAAATATCCAGCTTTGAGAGATCCTGGAAATATGAGTAAAATTACTTTGCTTTTTCTGCATTAAAAAAATAAATGGTTAGCTTTACAGCTGTGAGGGAAAGTTCCATTTGTTAACCAGTGATATGAATAATATGTTGTGCTATTTTAAGCTCTATACATAGAGCTTAAATAGCAGTAAGCCATGTAATTGAGCTTTAGAGTTGGTGAGTTGGAGAGTTTTGTAGGTTACAATCAGTTGGCATTCACTTAATATTTTCAAAAAACCATGTACCCATGCATGCCTGATTTTTCTTCTTTAATTCCTTTCCCAGATCCCAGTACTACCAGCTTCTTTATAAGCCCACCATCTCTGGGTTGATCAATGTGTGGCAAATGTCAACTGTAACCCAAGTAGGGACATATTTCTTAGATTATAAATAAGAAAGCCATATAAACTTGGGTCTCTTTCTTCTTCCACATGTAATGAAATTTCTTATGACTGCATACATTTAACACATTTACCTTTTGTCAAATATAATTAAAATTGATAAGACAGATGTAGCCAAATCACACCTCATTTTCCCGGCAAAGTTATTGAAATAGCTCTGTTTTCATTCTGAAAACCCTCTCCATCACAATGGGAACAGAGTGGTGTGTTGCTATACTGTATATTTGAGTTTGGGGTGCTGCATCAAAGGTTTTATGTACATTGCTCTTCCATCTCCTGGTTTTCTACTTCTCCCTTCTCTACAACCAGAAAAGTAGGTGGAACCTATTAAATCTCAAGCATGAGTTAACAGTCTTATGTCATGTCTTTCTATGTGTGTCAAGGACAGCAGTGATCAGTATTGAGGGGCTTGATTAAAAAATTCCTGATATAATAAATACCTGTTCTAGACATTGAATGGCAAGATGTTGGAGGGAGATAGGATGAGAAAATTAAAAACTGAAGAGAACTTAAAAATCAACTCTGAGACGAATCAGCCCCAAATCCTAGAAAAATAAAGTTCACATTTATGCAGAGAAAAATTGAGTACCCTATGTTTAAGGTCTATATCCTCCTGTGGTATTTCTTCAGATTGCCAGAAGCATGTCCTTGTACGTGTTTGTGCTTTGCCTGTTGCTTTTCTTCCTGCAGTAAATCAAAGTGTTCAACCAAAATGTTTACCCAGGATGCTGGAAGAGATGAGAATGCAGGAAGCTTTTAGCTCTGCCAAGGTGGTTGGTTTTAGCACACAGTGATGGTGGCAGTAGATCAGGGAAGAAGGGAATAGAATATTCACCACAGAGTTCAGTGTCTGGTCTGCTCTGTGTGGGGTTAAACCAAATGGTTAAACCTTGGAATGTTAACATGGGATGAGAGGCTGGGAGGTCATTTCCTTGTACCTGCACAAGTCTTTGGCTTCCCTGTCCTGTCCCAGCAGCTACTGACCCTAGATCCTTTCGAGACTTTGTACGCAGGAACTTTTTGAGCTAATACTCAAAATTAATCTATTAATACTCAGTTAAGAATTTTAATGAAGATAGGGAGACAAAGACTTGAGGGAAGTTTTCTTAACAGTTCCCAGTCTGTTAATTCTGAGTGCTTGTAGTTAAGCCACTGCAGCGAGTGGTGTGGGTTCCTGTGAAGTGGAGGGGGGTGCTGGAGAAATGTTTTGGTGGGAGAAGGGAGCACAGTGCAGATGTGCACCTGGGAGAAAGTGCTGCATGCATGTGGTTTCTCTAAAAGCCAAAGTGCCTTTTTAATCTCTTCTTGTGGCTGCTGTTTAGTAGAGGTCCAGTATGCTAATGGCCTTATAAACTGGTGAGGGAAATGTAATCAGAAGGCTTCTTTCTAGAAATACAGTGCTTTTAAAATTGTGATGTTTTGGTGTTTTAAAGAGAATATACTTTTATTTTGACAGATTAAACTGCCACCGATGATGGAAATCATAACGGCCGAACAGCTGATGGAATACTTGGGTTAGTAACTGCAATAAATCACTTCCACTTGTATGCTGTACTTTGTAGTGCATAGCAACACAGAGCTGTTTTATGTATTTACTATTTTATTCAGCTTTTTATTTGATTCCAGGAAACTACTTAAAATATTCAGTTATTCATGCTTTTCCTTAACTGTTTTTAGAAGTTTCCTGCACTGCTTTCCAAAGTGATTGGTCTGGTTCATGCCATTGGTATGGCTCAGTGCTCCAACACATTGACAGATTTTAAATTATTCATGTCTCTTACAGTGTTGTTTTATTATAGTTGACAGAATGTAGTAAGTCAACTCTGTCTTTAATTGTCTATAGAAACTCTAATCCTTGGAAGTATGACCCAATTAAAATAACAAGAAAAATTAATGTAACCCTCAGAGTGATTGAGGTCCCATTTGCAGGCACTACTCTGGTATCATTTTCAGTGTTCAGTAAAATTGCAGCTCTGTGTATCTGACAGGGCTGGAACTTTAATAACCCTGATGATCCAGGTGTTGAAAGTGCAGTTGTGATAGTACTTAAGCTGTATGTGCCACTTTTCCCTCCCTTGTAGCCTGACAAATATAAAATGTTTGAACTTAGTAGACTAGGTTTGATTTTTCTTAAGCAGGAGAAAAACCCCTTAGGATATTTTCTTTATTTTTGCTTGTAAAGAGCATAGCTTGTTCTTTTCAGAAGCAAATTGCTGAGTCTTCTGGTTGAAGAAAAAAGTTGCCTACATAATTTTCACCAAAAACTAAGAAATCTTGCTCCCTGTGTTTCTTAATTGCATTGATGACACAAGACTGTCTGAAGTCGCTACATAATTCCAGTTGTCTAAATGTGTATTCTTTCTTGAAGGCATATTTTAGCTTCTGGAATTATCTTACTAAATTGAATAATAAAACTGTGTTCAAATTATTTAGGTTCCTATTCACTCAACAGGATTAGCAGTTCTTCTACAGCTAAAAAAAAAAAAACAAACCCAACAGAACAGCCTTCAACCACTTTCAAGTTAAAAGAGTATAAATTAGGAAACTTATAATGATATTTTTCTGAGTTTAGTAATGGATCAAGGGAATAAGTACAAAAACATGGAAATAAAATCTGGAAAGTGGATATTAGTCTCTAAAGATGTTACAAGTCTTGAACCTCAGTGTGTTGATTAACTGTTAACGAATTGATCACCTCTGCATTGTAGACAGAGGTGGAATACAAGTGCTGTGGTTTAAGGCCAGGCAGCCCCTTGCCCACTCCCCTACCAGTGAGATCAGGTAGAGAACGGGGAGGGTAAAAACCAGAAAACCTGTGGGCTGAGTTAGAGACTCAATATAAGGAAAGCAGAGCAAAACAGGGAATTAGTTCACTGCTTCCCACGGGCAGGCAAGTGTTCAGCCATCCCCAGGAGAGCAGCACCCTGTCACACCTGGTGACTTGGGGAGAAAAACGCCATCCAGCCCTCCAAGTGTTCCCCTTCTTCCTTCTACCCTGCATTTTATGTACTGGGGGATGATGTCACCTGTGCTCAGGGGGGTCACCTGTCCTGGCTGTGTCTCCTCACAGCCTCCTGTGGCCCTGGGAAAAGCAGGAAGGGCCTTGGCTCTGAGTGAGCCCTGCTGAGCAATAACAAAAACATCTCTGTGTTATCAGCCCTGTGTTCAGCACAAACCCAGAGCACAGCTCCACAGCAGCCACTGTGAAGAGAGTGAGCTGTATTCCAGTCAAAACCAGCACAACAAGTTTTATAGACTTACTGATGTATAAAATATGGCTGAACTTTCACAGTATCAGTCAGGATAAATGGTTGTCTTTCTTCATTGTGTACAGAATTACATACTTTACTGTGAACAGTTTGACCTTTTTATATTTTGAACCTGAGGCACAGAGGGAGGTTAATTTTTGAATATTGAAGAGATTGGTATGATACCACAAGAGATTATGAAGTGTTGCTTTAGTAACAGTTGGCCATTTGAATTTTATTCTTAATACGCTCTTACTGAGTTTTTGTATTCATATTTTACTCCATAATTATAATTCAGGTTATAAAACAATGTGATCTCTTTAATTTGGTATAAAACTTCGGTTGTGGTATTCATTATCAGTCAGGTTCAGTCAGAAACATTAATAGAAATGTTGAAGCTTTGATTGTGGAATAAATTTATTTTCATTTTTGCATTCTTTTAGGAGACTACATTCTTGACGCAAAACCTAAGGAGATATCTGAAATTCAGCGACTTAATTATGAGCAGGTAAGGAACTGCTTCTAAAACAGAGTTACTTATGTCTGAAGAAACTAAAACTACTTTTCTCAAATAGGGTTTGTCACCTTGTTAAAAACCAGAAGCATACAGACCATTGTTTGTAGTTTGTTGTTGTCTGGGCTTGATGTTGAGTAATAATTTTATATATGTGCTATTAGAGAAGAAAAACTCAGTATTTATTGACAGAAGACACTTTTTTCCCCCCTGTTATGAAATAACAGTAATGAAGTAAAACAGGTTTTATTGAGGAGGTGTAACACGGAGGTGCTACTAAAAGTCTGTAACAGGGTGGTTGCTCTTTGGAGTCTCGTGTTGCATGTCCTTCAGTTGCTCTGGTCAGTGGTGCCTGCCAGAGGTTCTCTGAGGATGTAAACTCAGTAACAGAGGTCTGTGTTCTTAATCATGATGGACAAAAAGAGGTTGATCCCATGTTATGAAAGGCAATATTATTTGCACTGGCCAGTATTTATATGTCATCACAGAATTCTTTCTGTACTGAAGATAATGCTATTAGATTTAAAAATTACTGATTTAGTATGTATTTTCTGAGCTCTGTCTGTAGTCATAGCTGGTTCTTTGGTTACTCATGGAAAAGTGAATTTGAATTTTTTAATAGGTATAAGGTTTCAGGGTAGTTCTGTTTATTCTTAGGTCATTTTTTCTTGTTCTCATTCAGCGTTGAAAGCCAAATTGAGTAACCTGAGATTGATTTGTATCAGATTATAGCAATTACTTTTGTAATAATGAAATTGGCTATTTTTTTCCACACAATTCTGTGTTGTAGAATGTTATAGCCATAATCAACTTGTAGGAGGGTGATGAAAACTATTATGCCTGGTGAAAGTACAACCTCTATAGCTTTCTTATGCTCAGATATATGGATTTAGAACATAATTGTCACATGCCTGAAGTTTTTCAACCATGTAATTTCAAAGAAGCCTTCCATTCTAGAAATCTTCTAAGCTGCTTTGAAGGTACAGAAATAGTTAAAGTGATAATGTTGAAATTGTAGTGAGAAACTTCTGTGGTTTTCTGGTCTGTTTGATGTAATCCTGCTTTGTTTGCAAAGTAAACATTAACAAAATAAATGCAGCTATTGTCTGTAGATGTATGGTCTGAATTTGTGGATGGCTAGTGCTGACTTACTTCTTATTCATTCAGCAGAGTATGATTATGGCAAAATATCTTTCAAAACAGACAGGTTTTTATATTTGATGTCTGGCCCCTCCTAATGACATGCTCTTCTTAAGGTGGTTTGGTCTGCTTTTAAAATTATAAAAACTTAAAAAGTGATGCCAGTCTTGAGAATTATTTCCAAATCTTGCTAAATTCTAAACCTTGTGACAGCAAAGTTATCAGGAAGATGAAGCAACTTGTAGTAAGGCAGTGGGAGCTGTTCCATTCCTGATCATGGAAACTTGACAGAACAGAGCAGGGTGGTTAAAGGGCTACAAGCATTAAAACTCTCATTTTTAACAGCCGTGCTCAGTGGTGCAGATTCTGATCAGAAGACAACAGAAGCAGCTGTCTTTAACCATCAGTAGTTTCAGTCTGTGAATCCTTGCTGTCTCCATCTCCTGTCCAGTCTGCATTTCTGGTCTTTGTCATGCTGTTTTCCCATGGTTGTATGCCTTAATTCCTCTTAAACAACAGAATGTTGCAAAACCCAAAAACCCCTAAACAAGCAACAGAGTGCCTCAGTTTCCCCAAACATTTTGCACAAGATTTTCTGACCATATTCTTGTGGACTTTTCTCACTAAGTGGAAAATTCTTTTTCCTGCATGTCGGGAATTTTTTTTATCTGTTGGTTCAAGATAACTCTCTCACAAAGCATGTTTTCTTTGGCTCATCTTTCCTTTCTGGGATTGGAACTTCATAACTTGATAATTCTCCTTAGGATTCCATTGGGATCACTACTATAATAAGTGCTACTTTCATGACTTGTTTTAACAGTAGAATCTACAGGCCATTTAAAGGTATGCCCAAAATATGATAGAAAATGGGTTTTTCATTAAAGAAAAAAAAGTGGTGAACAATTAAAGACTCTGATTCTCAGTACTGAACCTTGAAATTAGAGTTGGCAAGTGGGTCTGTGTAGATCTTACTATTCATTCATTATGTAGTGACAAGTACTTGGGCCTGACTTGTAAAGGAAGGCTTAAAAGGGGAAAAGAAACCTCAAGAAAAGTCCCTTGAAGATTCCTTTATAATTCAGTTTTCTTGCAAACATCTGGCTTATGGCTTTGGGAAATAGACCTAAAAGCAACCAGAACTGCCTAAAAGTAGTTTGTGGGTGTAAAAGAGGTGATTGGAGGGAGATTCTTTTATTTCATGTATCTCCTGGCACAATATGTGAAGTGAATGCGCATTGAAACACTTGTTTAGGTAATTTACACTTTAATTATTTTTTTTTTAAGCGTTAAGTCCATGAGTACTAAATGATGAAGGGTTACAAGAGAAACCACCAAATATCTAAAGCTGTGTTGGGTGATCTGTTCTGTTCTTTTCTTTCTGTTGTCAGAATATGAGTGATGCCATGGCAATTCTGCATAAGTTGCAGACGGGTCTGGATGTCAATGTGAAGTTCACAGGTGTCCGAGTATTTGAATACACACCTGAATGCATAGTGTTTGATCTGCTTGATATCCCCCTGTACCATGGATGGTTAGTGGACCCTCAGGTAATTTACTCTGTTTCAGTTATTTTAAAAAATGTTATCCTGAATGTTATTGGTGGGAGGGGAGGTAGTTCTGAATTTTAACAAGTCAATAATGAAAACGGTAATGAAGTTTTTAAATCTAGTCAGGAAAACTGAGTGAATACAGACTGTGTTTTTTTAGTGCAGGAACTTTGCAGAGCCTGGGTCTATAGTCAAACTACTTTAAAAGCCTTCTATGACTCTGTAAAGGAGAATTGTTTTTCTGAGGGAAGTAGCAAGTTGCCCCAGATACAGTGTCTCAGTCATCATTTTTGAAAGCTTATTAGAGAACACTTGGAAGGAATACAAAGTTACTTTCCTCCTCTTTTCAATTCTGATTTCTTAGTCACTGCTATTGAGAAATGAGGATGGTGGAACTGGTTGGAGAGAACTGCATCTTTAGCAAACATATAATTTATTTTTAATTATATTATTTAATAAACAATAAAGTGGTATTGTTTGCTGAGTGGGAAACTGGTGAGTTTGGCTGCAATAATAATGCCTAAGAGTTTTTCTTTTAATGCCTTGTTGGTGATAGTTGCTGTTCTCTTTCCCTGGCACAGTTGATCCAACAATGTCATGTTCATGCCTTAGCTTTTGATGCTAAGGGTTAACTGAAGGATTTAAAACAGGATCTAAAATAGCAAAATGTGTAACACTGGGCTAAAATGTTTTGGCCTACATTTTTTAAGGGGATAACATCCTCTATTGAATTTTTACTGTCTTATTAATAATTGCCACTGGCTTGCAGCTGTGTTCTGTTCTTCTCAAAGATAAATCCTCCATGTTTTTCCTTCCTGCTGCAGGTTGCTGACATAGTAAAAGCAGTTGGTAACTGCAGTTACAATCAGCTGGTGGAGAAGATAATTTCTTGTAAACAGTCAGAAAACAGTGAACTGGTTAGTGAAGGTAAGTCATGTTTTCCTGTATTTATCAAAGTATGTGCCCTGCCAAATCGAAGTTACGTGTTTTCCATGTGGGGGATGCTGAGTAGAGATAGCAGGGGGAGAGCTGCATTCTGTGTGCTGAGCTGCTTTCCCTGGGCAGCCACACTGCACTGTGCTTGTCTTCTCAACTTCTCTGATGCATGCTCTTGATCTAGTCAATACACTTTTTCAAAAGCTGGCAAGAATTTCCCCTGTTGCGGCAGCATTCAGATTTCAACTGAGCTATGTATTGTCTCCTATAAATCAGAATATCAATTATATACTCCATTACAACAAGGGAAAATAAGAGAAATTTTAGAAGTGGATATAGCATTTCTGAACATGGGAATGTTTGTTTGCAATGCTGTGGTTTTAGAACTTGGAAACTTGTTGTCCCCTCTTTTTATGTGTTCCCTAAGGCTTGTGGCAATATGGGGATGTAGGGGGAGAGTAGGAAAAATACTACTATTGTTTCCAGGTGTTATATTAGCAACTATGTAATAGATACACATAACAGTATGTTTTGCTTTTGTAGGGTTTGTAGCTGAGCAGTTCCTAAATAACACAGCTACACAATTGACATACCATGGACTGTGTGAGTTGACTTCAGCTGTCCAGGAGGGAGAGCTCTGTGTGTTCTTCAGGAACAACCATTTTAGCACCATGACCAAATACAAGGTACATCCAGCATTTTTGTCTCTATTGTTGTGTTTTGTGTTTCAAAGCAAGTCATGCTTTTTTACTGTCTTGAAATAGAATTAAATTCCAGGTTGTTATATATAAATATGGCTTACAGTGAATGTAAGGTCTGTAGCAAATGTTATTGATTACAGTGGTTTAGTCACTGGGATCATTACTACTTTAAATCTTCTTGTAGCCTTTCCCTTTATGTTCAGTTTCCCTGTGTTAACTCTTTGTGGTTAGGTATAGTTATGTACACTTCTTACATGGCCTTAATTTTCTTGCAGTTTGTGGTTGGCATGAAAAGGTTACTTTAATTTCTTGTTTCTCAGGATCTGAAACTTTGCATTACATTTGGCCAGTAGATGAATAGGCCCATATGCAAAATCCCAAATGTTTTGAGAAGTTGAAATGGGCTACAATATTGGTTCCCTTTGTTAGGGAAGAGAATTTCTTGTAATTATTTTTTATCTGTATCTGGGGAAGCAAAATGGCAGCAGTTGTGAAAGGAGTATTCCAGGATACAAAAAGCAAGTGTCAGCTTGGTTAGTGCTTCTGGGACTCCTTCCTCCCTGGAATGGAGAATCTGGTTTGGCAAGTTTGCATTCATTTATGGAGCATCTTCATGCTAAAACAACTTTACTTTGCTAGGATGGTAGTGTATGAGTTTTTACCCTTGTATAGAACTCTTCAAGTGATGTTTTGGTTATCTATTTTTTAATAAGACTTTAATTTCATGTACACTTGTGTTTATGAATGATGGTAATAAAAGAAAAAAAAAGAAGAGGTTCTGTAACATAGAAAAAAGAAACCTGTTTTTGCCATTTTATGATAATGTCATATACCTCATGTGAATGACACTTCCATTTGTTACTCCTAGTCCCTTTTTCCTCCTTCTGTTAATCTTGACTGTCAGTGCTAATCTTTGGCATTTTGAGTAACTACTCATGAGCTGAGCTTAAGGTCTGAACAGTCCTGATAAATAATGATTAACTCTACAAGCAGGTAACACTTTGGTTTTCTGATTAGAGTACATCTGAGATCTGGTTTAAATCTGTGTATATAATGCCACTCACTTAAAGCAATAGGGGAAGTAAAAGGCTCCTTCTCCTCCCTTCTTCCATTTAAATAACCCAGAGCTGTGAAATAAATTTGTGTGTGGTCAAATATTACCTGGTGCAGCTCATTTAAATCACAGTTTTGAGTCTAGTTTTTCCCCTCTCTGCTTTTCTAAATTTAGTTCTTGGATTGGGTGGTGGCAGCTCGTGAAGGAAGCCTGTACACTGTTTTACACTTGTTACATGGAGTGGGATTTGGTTTTAAAAAAGAAAATAGTAAAAGTACAACTGTACTTTCTGGCTACAAATGGTATCTGGAGGTGCAGGTGCTCTTTTACTTTGTTTTAAGGCCACTCCAGATAAAATAGATAAATCCTCCTGGAAATAACACATTTTTGTGCTATTATTTAATCCTTTAAAATATTATTTGTATTAAATTACATACAGTCAGTGAATATCACTTTGACCTGTGGATTATAAATACAGATTAGTTTTGTGAAACATAGGCTCTTTGTAGTCTTTTGCAGCCCAGTATTACATTAAAGGGTAGAACCTGGTGTGTGTCTGTGCTTTATCAGCTTCATATGTGTAAACATTTACTTCTTAGTTGAGATCCTTTTTCCTTATAGAAATAAAATGCAGCACTTTAATGAGTTAAATATCCTCAGCTGATATTAATAATACAGAACAGGTTAAGGCAGTGAGTAAAAATCTCTGTCTTGACTTCTATCTGTAAGAACTAAATACAAGTCCTAAGAAATATTAAGTTAAAATATTTGAAAATGAGTGTGGTTTGTATATTTAATGTTTGTTGCTGCTAAGTTACAGTGGTTTTAATCTTGTGCTTTTTGAGAATTCTTAGAATTCTGAAATGCTAAATTTTTAAATAGAGGCCATTATTCTTGTTTTTACAGGCATTATGGGGATTGACCTTGTAGTTAGTGTCTAATTTCCATGTTATTTACATGTTTTAATTCCTGAGGTTATTGCTTGTTCATTTTGATTTGGATTTCTGTTGAGTGATACATGGCAGAATTTGAGCAATCAAGCAACTTTTAAATAAAGACAAAAAATATTTTTAAATCGATGTTTAAAGGCCAGCAGTAACTCTTTTGGCTCCTACCCAGCTGTTTGCAGTAGCTGTAAGTCTTGGGGGGCTTTTTTATCAAGTCAGAAATAGACTTAACTTGGGCTTTTAGCCAAGATCAGCTCTCCAGACATTTTTGGCCCTCCAGAATACTCCTGTGAGTGCCAGGTGCATTGTTGCTGAAGGCTTGAGATGTTTTTCAACTGCTCCACTCTCTCCATCTCGTGGGTTTAATGCTCACTCTGCAGATGGAGTTTCCTCACAGCTTGAGCAGTAGTCAGCAGGAGCTGGACTATGGAGAAAAGTCCATCCATTGGGAAAACTGGAAACACAACATATGCCAGGGAAAATGGGGGTATAGAACTTCTAGGGCAAGAATGATGCCATTATTTTTTCTCCTTCTCTAATACTGCCTTTCTCTCCTTCCCCTCCAAACCAATACATGGAAATGTATAAATAAAGCAGCTATAAAGTTAATCAAAAGGGAATTACACATTTATTAAGTTGTCCATGTAATAAAATCATTGTATTTTTAGAAACACAGCTTAAGTAATTAGCAATTATTATTCTAATTAAGCTAATGCTTAAACTTTTATTTGGCAGCTTTAATGTACAGCTGATACAAGGACCTGTACACTGAGGATATTTTTAAGTGCAGTGTGGGTTTTTTAAGGCTGATACTTTAGTGAAAGGACTTGGATTTCCAAACCTTGTCCATTTGCCCAAGTAATAATTTTTTCTACCTCCTGTCCCTTTCATTGCATTCTAATAGTCTTGGCTCATGTGATTATACAGTAATAATTTTCAGCAGTTAAAAATGTGATTTTATTTTTTTGCCTTTGCTTTTCATTATGCAGATAATAAATACATCAAATGATAATTCCCTAGATCAAGGAAAAACAGGACTGTAAAGAGGGGATCAGTTTGGTAAGAAGATCTTAGTTCAGTTGGAACGTTTTTCCCACAGACTTGTTTGTAACAGATCCTGTGTTCTTTACTGAAAAGTATCAAGAAACTTACCTGTTTGGATTTTTAAGTATGTGTGTTTTCTACTTTATGAATGTTGTGTTTCTGCTTCAGAACTCAACAGATACTTTTATTCCAATACAAAGTGTATTTTATTACACTAATTGCACTTTTTCCTTGGACATTTAAGATTGGCACAGTAGAGGCAATGAATATAATTGCTTAAAAACATGTTTATTTTTCAATTTCTTAGAAAGTGTACTGTTATTATGCTGACAGTTACTCTGAATTCAGTACTACATACTTTCTGTAAAAAAATCTTTTTAATGGTAGTAATATTTGAATGTTTCAACTGCTAGAGAAAATTAAAACAACACTCATTCATCCGCTTAAAACACCTTCATAAAAACAAAGGGATCTGATCCAGAAGTCCAAGAGAATATTTACATACTATTCAAAACATAAGGCTTAAAATGTCTATCTTTACTGTACGCAGCTATTGGACAGGCGTTTGGTTTTCTTTTTCTGTTTCCTGAATTGATGGAAACTTGGCAATTGGCATTAGAACAAGTAGTTTAAAAACATTAATTATTTAATCTGATTATGAAATTATCCGAGGAAAGGAGATCTAGTAACATCGCCTGTAGCCTATATTTGTGCATTTCAGAGACGAGTTTTTTTGTGCAAACCAGAAGACTGAGAGATCCCTGTTTGGGAGCATAATCTTACTTTATCCTCAGTTTTATTTCAAGGTTTTTATATGTGAAACTATAAAATCTGGGCATTGGTCTACAATATCTAAATACCAATTCTTGGGATAAATAATTAGTCATAACTTTGTTAAAGTAAACTGTCTGCAGTAGTTATGCACTTGGGACTTCCACTGTTTTACTCCCTACTGGCTCTAGTTTGTAGTAGATACTTTTGCTGTCTATTACATGCTGGTATTTTGGGGGCAGTGTTAACCCATGAGACTGGGTATTTGTTAAAAAGCCCACATTTAAAAACAAATCTAAAAGATAATCTGGTAGTGCTCTAGAAATGGCCAGTTAAGATTTTTTCTGAGGGTAGAAACATTTTGTAAAGCGGGACAACTCTTCTCAGAGAGTGAGGGGCATTTGAAAGCCATTTTTGTGTGCATTGGTTGCCTGAGTGTCCCGAGCTCGGCCTGGTCAGCACAGGCCGGGGCCGTGTCGGTGTTCCCTCCAGGGCCAGCTGTGGCCCTGTCGCTCAGGGCCGTGTCCCCTTTCTCCCCCTCAGGGCCGTGTCCCTGTCCCCGTTCCCCCCTCAGGGCCGTGTCCGTGTCCCTGTCCCCCGGGGCTGTGTCCGTGTCCCTCGGAGGCAGCCCCGGCCCGGCTGTGGAAGTGCCTGGGAAGGGCGGCTCCTTCCTGGCCGCAGGCTGGGCCCGGCTCGGTGCGGGCCCGGCTCGGGGCAGCGCGGAGGTCAGAAGGTGGGAGCTTCTCTCGGGTCACAGGCAGCCCTTGCTGGGGCCGGGCTGTGCCACTGAGTGTGGCCTGGGCCTTTGGTGTTGGAAGGAGAACGTGCCTGGCATTAAAACTGTGCCTTCAGAGCCAGCCTCTATTTTCTTGTTGCAAGTGAAGAACAAACCCATGATGAGAGGCTACGTTACAGCTCGCAGCTAAAGAGCCACCTCCTCTTACTTTATATGAAATTATTGCCAAGGTTCCATGAATATTAGCAATATTGGGAGGATCCTGGTTGGGGTTTTTTGGGGAATCCAATTTAATTATACTAATATGATGTAAAGATCAGAGAAGCTGGTTAAAAACAAGGGAAAGATGACTTTGGATCTCTGATCTGTGATTTCCCATTTTCCTTTCATTCCAATAATGTGACCAGGAACTCTGTCCCTTATCAGGTGCCTTATCAGGTCCTAGGGAGCCTGTGTTTGTTGGTTTGCTAAGCTTTGTTCAAGTGAAGCAGAATGTTTGAAGGTGTGCAGTTAGTATTGGAAATGCAGTGGTGGTGTTCAGCTGATGTGGTGATACGTAATGCAGTTTATTGCCTTTCATTAGGGAGCTCTGTTACATTTATTTTGTATTATTTACTCTAACATGACATTTTTCCAATCAGTGTTCAACTGAGAAATTCTTACAAAGAGTATGAATTGTATTTCAAATTTGAAACAGGTCTCTATTTCAAACAAGTGTTAGCTTTAATCCGTCCTTAGATGTTAGATTCTAATTGCATGAAGGCAATGATGTACCTTAATATTTGTGTGTGGAAAAATTAAGCTTATAATACTTTGGAGATAGAAAAACTAGTATTTTCACAATTTCAGTATCACTAAGCTGCACAGTTTATGGGCTGTAATTAAAATGTATGGCATAATAGAGAAAAACCAGAGAGACACACAAACCACCCCCTTTTTTAGGTTTTGTTTGAGTCAATGTACTGTTCAAAATAAAACTTAAAAGTTCAAATACATTTTATCTTTAAAATTCTGGGATTTTTTAAAAATATACTTTTGAAGACTTCTTGTATACAAAATGTTGTGAAATAGGTATTTTGTACAAACTGGAAATGTTGCAGAATTACTTCCTTTTATTTTCTTCAGGTAATTTTAAGTGTCAGGAGTTTCAGTTATTCTTAGGCAGGGTTCCAAGGGACAGATGATTTCTTAGATCATGTTATGTGATCAGACTTGTTGCTGACACTTGTATTTATGTCTGTGAAGTCCTCCTGTGCTGGTTAACTCCCATTCATTCCAAAGCTTGAACATACTGTAGTGTTACCTGTTTGGGCTTTTTATCCACTCTGTTTGGCCTTGTGTGTAAGTGCATGTTATGGTATTAGGTAATATTGGAATAATTACTGTATGTGAGTCTTCAAATAATATTTTTGTTGCATCAAGTGACCTCCCAGCCCCAGCAGGGGCAGCTGTAAACAGAGTGGGATTGACGAGACACAAGTGGAATTTCAACATCTCCCTTAGAGAGTTATTGAATGACTTCAGAGGAGCCAGGGAGCTCGTTCTGTATGTGTTGAGTATGGACAGAGTTTCCATTTCTTGCCTGTTTAGCCTTAGAAATCATGAAAACAGGATCTGCCTCTTGCTTTGGTACAGCTTCAGCACAGCAGTCTTTGAGAACCCTTTGTGTGCTGCTGGAATACAAATACCAAATTTTTGTGGATCAATAAACTTCATTTTTATGGCTAAACCACAGCTACAAGTTTTATATTGAGTGTCTTGATCTGGTACATTCAGTCATAGTAATGGGAGCTTGAGTCTTAAAATGCTCCATGGTCAATAACAACATTCTTGATTTGGAGTATAATCCTAAAAACATGATTAAAAAGGTAGGATGAAATAAATGGATTGATTTAAATGGAAATTCAAACAGGTATTTTGTGCTGCTTTGCTGTCCCTCAGACATGCAGCACCATCTCCTGTTACTTGGTGCCTACTTCAGTTATTTCCCTTTGATTTCAGCTCCTCTCCCACTCTCTCATCCTAAGCTTGCATTTCATCCTTCCAGTGCCTTGGTATCTGCACTTGTTAGCATTGTCTCCTTCACTCCAGACCAGCCCATTTTATAATTTCAGACTTTGAAATCAAGAAATTTGGCCTTGTGGAACTGTAAAATTACTAAAATGCCAACAAAAGGAATTATTGGTAACAAGCGATAGCAAGAATCTTTAAATTTAGAGCTTTCAATTTGACCTCAAATTCTATCAAAACTCATCATGAAACATGAAGTCTGAGATGTGGCCATTTTGAGGTAATGCCTCTTGGATTGTTTGGAAAGGTCACCTTTGTCTCCATACCTTGCCTTTGGAATTTAATGTGATTACTCCTAGGATTAAAGGTTTTTTTGCCAGGTTTTAAGTCTACTTCTTAGGTATGTTTCTAAAGAGCTGTCAAGGTATATAGATTGATATATATTAATATATTCATTCATGTATATATATTAATTTCCAGTCAATATGAACTTCCATTAACAATGAAGAGTTGCAAGATGGAATACAGAAATGGTGTGGTTGTTAATTTAGCAGTGAATACTAGTATCTGGTGGTTTAATGCTGTATGCTGATTTATTTAATTGCTATATGTGCTAAAAACTCTTAAGTGTTTTATTGGAATGCAACATTTGTATAATTTCTGCTACTTAGATTGTAAAAAGTTTTTTTTTTTAGTTCTGTAAGTTTTCCATGTTCTTCTGTATAGGGTCAGCTTTACCTGCTGGTGACAGACCAGGGCTTTCTTACAGAAGAGAAGGTTGTGTGGGAAAGTTTACACAATGTGGATGGTGATGGGAATTTCTGTGACTCTGAATTCCACCTGAGGCCTCCGTCAGACCCTGAAACTGTCTACAGAGGGCAGCAGGATCAAATAGATCAGGTACTGGATTCCTGCCTTTCCATTGTGAGTTAGTACTGATTTTTAGTCATATTTATGTGTAATTCCACAGATGTGTATGTGTGTATACTCATGCATATCTGGGACTATAAAACTCCTTTAGGTAATTAGATTGGGGGTTCTCAAAAGTGCCACTTGAATGTATTAATATGATTTTGAGGGAGGAAAAGTAACACAAACTGAGTAGTTTGGAAAATGGGATTTTAATCTTTCAGAATCCACTTCTGGCAAGTCCTCACTGAGGTGAAATGTCACCTCTGTTCTGTATATGGAAACAGAAGCAGACTGGAATTTCTTCCTACACAACAAACTCCTTTCAGCTCATTAAGATTGTCATAGCTGAACTTTGCCTTCTGCTGCCCACTTGGCTGAATGTAGGACAGAGCCCACAGCAGATTGTGTGTCTGGTGGGTGTTTGTTATTCTTGCTGAGACACAGAGTTTGCAGAAGTCATGTCTGAGGTGGGGCTGAGTTGTACCAGTTAATGCACAAATGCAGAGCAAGACTAAGTTCCTTGAAAATCTATAAAGTTTATCATCATCACCATACATTTTTTTAAAATACTGGGGGAAAATTAATAATTCTCTCTCTCAGAGTAAAAATCTGACAGATAATTTTCTAGGTAATAGAAATTAAACCTGAAAGCAACATTTTAAAATCAGTTTTTGTGTCTTCTGCGCTGCAGCTTAGTTTTTGTGAAAGCAGACATGTAAAGTAGCTGTTCTCAGCCTTCCTGCAGTTGAGGTTATGGACAGGTTCTGAAACAAATTCCTGATCTCCATTTGAAGATAAGGCTGGGAGAAAAGTGATGGTACTGTGTAGCTGCACATGCTGAAAAATTCACTTGGTATGACTTGACTCTTTTCTCTGTGAAAGAGCATTAATTCACCAGTTTCCTCTTTAGGATTACCTGATGGCATTGTCTCTACAACAAGAGCAGCAGAATCAAGAGATTAACTGGGAACAGATCCCAGAAGGAATCAGTGATCTGGAGCTAGCAAAGAAGCTCCAGGAAGAGGAGGACAGGAGAGCTTCTCAGTACTATCAGGAACAAGAACAAGCAGCTGCTCAGGTCCAGGTAAGAAAGCAGTACTACAGAATATGATCATCAATTTTAGAAGGTATGAATAACTGCATAGATACATACATTTCAGCCTGAGGTGAACATAGGAATCTTTAGGAACACACTACAGTTGTGGGAGTATGCATGTAGGTATGGCAACTGCAGACATTTAAATACTTTAAAGCAGGCTTAGCCTTTAAATTAGGGTTTCATTTATACTTATTTTGGAATATGGTATGAATTAATATGTCAGGTTACAAAGATGGTATTAGCTACTATTTTACATTACTTGCAGAAGACCTTTGAGCTAAACTTTTTGATAATAGTTGAAGCTTTGTCTTTATTTTGTGTTGCAGAAGTTTGTTGCTGTACATGTTTAGGTGATTTAGACTGTGATCTCATATGAATCTATTCTGTTGTTCCAAATCAGGCAATTCACAATTTCTCCCAGTACACCTTTCCATCCCCTAACCATAAGCAGTTGATTTCAAAATCTTCTGAAAATGTGATTCATGAACATGTCTATCAAAAAATGCAATTTAAATGAATCTTCTGTGCCAGAGACAATATTTATTTAAGCTGGTGTTTTGGACTTAAAGAGGTTTTAACCACTGAGGGCTTTCAGAACTGCTTTTATTTACAAATAGGTAAGAAATAATCTATATAAATCCTGCGTCTTTGGCCTGAAGTAATTCAGAACCATTAACTGATAAGTTTGTTAAGCATGAAACAAGAAATTTGACAAGTAAAGGTTGTGTTATTTGCACTGTTTGTTGCTTTAATAGAACCAGCAGTACCTAGTTAAGACACAGATTCATACCTGCCAAAGGCAGAAGGAACTGAAGAACCTGCTGAACAGGATTAAGAGCCTGCTCGTTTGCAGCTATGAATGGGTAACAGAGGGAATAGATGATGAATTAACAGAACTTATGGTGCCTTTGTATACCAATCCCCTTGCCAAGTTATTAAGGAGTTTGTAGTCACAAAAAGCTGCAGCCTTACCATTTTCTTGCTGTCCACACCAGCACTTTGACTCTGCAAATAGTGAAATGTGGATTATGTACTTATGAGAGAAACCAAGAAAAAATGCCAGTGCAATAATACAGAAGTGCCAGAAAATGCTTGAAACCGTATTTTATTGAAACTACTGATCTGTATATGTGGACACAGCAGAAAGGACACATGAAACTTCAAATATATTTTCAGCTGACTTAATTTTCAAGAAATATACAACTTTTGTGGAGGTCCTGGAGTAGATATACCAAAAACCCTACCTGAACTCTACTGGTTTGCATAATGCTTGAACTTTTTGTTTGTGAACTTGAGCACACAGGACGAGTTCAGGCTGTATGTGCAGTGGTGCTGGGTTTATTTCCCATGTTATTTTCCCCACACAGCAGGTACAAGGTGCTGCCTCTCCAGCCAGCACAAGACAATCCGGGAGTAACGAACGCAAACGCAAAGAGCCTCGGGAGAAGGAGAGGGAGAAAGAGAAGAACAGCTGTGTTCTCTTGTAACAGAGCATGGATTCCATCTGGAGCCACGTGCATGTCCTCAGAAGCAAAAACAAGGAGTCAAAAGGAAGACAAACCTGTTACATGCCGCCTGTGCCTGATTACCCCATGGATTTTGTTCACGTTCCAAGAGAGGATGGATGGCTTTGTACCAATCAGACTTCCTTCAAAGTCATGGCGCGAGCTGCTCAGAGGGAATTCCAAACCACAGTTGGATGCGGCTGTGCTTTGAGTTAGTCATAAGAAATATTGCACCTTGTAGCTGAACACACAACTCATGGCAAGTCCTGTGTCATAGTGACATCCATTACTCATACATCAGTTAGTAAGCTATTTTATCTTCTACTCTAAACAAAGGTAATTCATTTTGTGTAAGGCTTTTTCCTGAAGTCTGTACACAAGCACAACGGAGTTCTGTGTTACTTCCTTAGTGTGAAACTATATCTTAGGCTGGGTATAGTCTCCATGACACGAGAGCCCAAATAACAGCTGGGCACTGCCTCCTCAGTGTGTCCAGATTTCTTTGCTTCTGGATCTGGTATGTTCTTTTTTTGAACCCAGATTTATACTTGTTACTGCTATCACTGCATCTCCTGGCCAGCTTTCTTGCCCCAAGAATATGTGACTTGATAGGCAGCATACGAAAATTGTCATGAAGAAAATGGGGCATTTATTAAAAAGCAAGATGAATATTGTTTGCTTTTCTTGCAACTACAAACTGGGTATGGCAACTCAGATGTTATCAGGGTTAAACAAGTAATTTTATAGGTAACTTCTTTTTCTTTTATTATTTTTTTTCTCTTGTAGGTAAACTGGACCAGATAAGCTTTTATTTATTGACCTCTCCATATGATAGATGAATGATGAGAGGGAACTAAAGTCTATAATAATCGTTATTCTATATAAGAATGCAGAGTTAAAATAACTAACTATCTGCCTTTTATCCAGAAGTACCTTGAACTTCAACATGACGTTAACATGTCCACTTGTATATTTAAGCAAGTGTACTGTAGTTAAAAACACACTTTTTTGTTTGTTTTATAAATCATGTATTCTTAAAAAAGCACACTTCTGAAGGGGTGAGAGAGGAGTGAAGCTCCCTCTCTGAGAAGGTTTGAAAGGTGGTCAGGTGTAATATTTTGTTTTTTTAAATCACTAATTTAGAATTTTTGGAAACCAGATTTTTCTAATTTATGGGAACCAAATAAACATGTTGCATCTTGTAGTATTTATAGAATGCAGAAACAGAACACTTGATGAATTTTGAGGGAACCACAAATCTTCCTCCACTTCCATTAAATCAATAACAATTAGTTCTTGCTGAACCTTTTGATAAAAATTTCTATTTAGCGATTTGTAGATACTTTTGAAAAAGGCTGCTTCTCCTGGACAAGTTCTGTAGCTGTGCTCTAAGCCTTAGTGTTCACACAGAATAACCTGGGCAAGAGGTGGAATATGACATTCCTGCTTCCAGGTGTTTGGAGAATGTCTGCAAAAGTGGGTGTGTAACACAAGTCCACTGGTAAAAAGCCACTTCACAATTATTTCAGGCTGCACTGGCTGCACTGCTGGCAACCAGTGATCACACACATCTGCTACCAACCTAGAGTGAAAATGAGATAAAGGAAGAATGTCTTACCAACTAAAGGGCCAATTTGTATCACTTTTCTTCCATGCCTTTTCCTCTTTTGTTTTTCTTCCACTTTTGTTACGATTTCCCTTTTATAATGATGAAGTAATGAACAGTAGGAGGTCTCTAATATGTAAACTGTAAATTTAAAAATTATCTTCTCTAGAAAAGTCATGCCCAGAGAAGTAATTTTAATACTTAATGTATGCAGTTCAGATAATTTTGTATGTCAAAGCAAAGGTTGATGTCTTTTTTTCCTTTGCAGCAGCCTAACTTCAAAAATTAAAGTGATGGAGGATCACCAACATAACGACTTAGCTACTTTAAGTAGATGAGAAAATATTCCAATAGTGTCAATAATAGAGACTTTAAGCCAGAATGTTGTTTAAAAACATTCTGTTACTAAGATTTTTCCAAATTTTGTGTATTTACATTTATTTATTGACCTTGAAAAATAAATATGTCAAGCTAAGTGTTTGTTATTATTTTCAGTGACAGTATTGCCACTTTAACTCTTTTTGGAAGGAATCTAGCTGTTGTGGCTATGGAGTTTATCTCTTTGCCTGAGATACTTGTTCATATTAGAAGAATTCATGTAACATTTCCAGATTCAGACAGATGTGCCTGAAACTTAATATACTGTAGTTAAAAGAATTATGGTCATTTGGTCACAGAGGAAGAAGAGTTAAATGCAATGCTCATTGTGAAGTTGTAACTCCCATATAATTTTAGTTTCTTTCAATAGAGGAGTAAAGGTTTCAGGGTATTTGAGATGGAGTCCTCTGTTAATATCCTTTTTTTATTACAGGTCTTGAAGCTTTGGAAAAAAGGTAAAGAATTCCTGAAATTTAGGGCTGCATGAGTTGAACTTGTTAGTGGCAAAAGTTATAAGCAGTTGAGCTTCCTAATGCCCAAAATGAAATTCACCTGGAAGCTTAATTTATGCCCTACTGGGAGTAACCATTCCAAAAGCACCTGCACAGTTGGTACCTCTGACAGTATCTGATGATCAAAAAATCTGAACAGAATTGCTTTTATCTGTATGAAGTGAGCTTGGAAAACAATATTGCACAATTTAGTCTTGCAGTACCAGGAAGACAATATCTACTTCTGTTTACTTTATTTGCCTTTTTTTTCTTTTTTTTTTCCTCCAGCTCATGTTCTGGCAAAGGGTATAGATTTATACTTTAAATCTATTTATAAATCTATAAATTTAGCATGTACATGCTCCAAATACCTACATAATATATATGAAAGTGTCCAGAAAAGTAGAGTAGAACTTGTTTTCCACTAGATAAATGCTAGCACAGAAAACAGAATCATAGAATTTTTGTTGTTGCATTATAGTTGTGACATAAAAAAGCTACATACAAGTATTCTTAAGATTAGCAGAAAACAGAGCACTGCCATAGAGATAAATGTTTTCTGTAAGGCACTTTGTAAATGCTCAGTTCCACCAGTTTTCTTGTGACACTCATGGAATCTGCAAGCCAGCAAAGCAGATCCAGAGGGTTATAACACCAGAGAATGAAATTAGCATTCCTGAAAATTCACTTAAACACAATGCAAAAAGTACATTTTGTTAGCTGTCCACGTTGTTCACGTAAGAAATGAAGTGTTCAGAGTTCCTGTGCAGAGCTGCTCTCGTGGCTCCCAGGAGGTCCCACGAGCTCCAGGGGAAGCCCAGGCTCTGCTGGCATTGCCAGGCAGGCTCTGACTCGCCTGGTATGTCACATTATTGTCATGTTTCTTCAAACTTGTACACACAAGCTCTTGAAAAAACATTTCCAGTATGTAATAAAAGGCAGTTTTGAGTTCTTGAAATGAATTTTCTTGTGCATTCAGCAGGAAATACTAAAGTGAAAGGTAAAGCTGATGTATTTTTAACTGAACCATTCTTCATTCCTGCTCTGCTGGTTCTGTAGCAAAGTCATTGCTTGGATCAGCTCTTTGCATTGGGATGCTTATTAGAGAATCTATACAAAGTACATCCTTCTATACAACATACTGAATTAAGAGCTTATTTTATATAAAGGTAGATTTTTAAAGGTTGCAGCATTGAACAGGTGACTCAGGAAATGCACATTAATTGATGGAGAATCCTCATTAGAAAGCATATTACAGAAAAGCAAAAATAACAAGCTGTAGTTTGGTTGCAGTAAAATGCTCCCATTTTTTCCATCTCTGCTATGATGAACACCTTGGGAGCAAGAAAAATCCACCTCTCAAAAATGTTAATTCAGTCCAGGGATAGCAAATGTCACGTGCAAGGCCTGAAAATGGCATTTCATCTTGACAAATGCACATCCTTTTTTATCAAGCATAACTAGCCAGAGACTGTTAGTGCTGAGTGGGAGAAGGGGAAGAGGTGAGTGACACCTTCCCACACCATGGCATGGGCAGAACCTGTCTGATGTTCAGTGATCCTGTGCAGCTCCCTCTTTCCAGATTGCCCAGTGGGAAAGCAGTGGCTGCAAGCTCAGCTGTGATCTGCTTTGATGGGGAAGAAGTGCCACAGGGGAATGCTGAGGAGGAAAGAGAGTCTGGAACACAAAAAAGTCCCTATGCTACCTCTAGAGATTGTTTAAGGCTTTGTCCTTAATTTTGCTGTTATTTTGGACACAAATAGCTGTGGCACAGCGTGCAGTGGCCACATTTTCTCACCTAGGTAATGCCCAGCAGGTTCATTTCCTGGCAGGTTGGCAGTGTCTGTCCCTGGACACACTGCTCTTCACTCTCACTGTGCTTTACAGTCAGGACTAGCTGTGCTGATCCTCTGATAGCTCCAAATATTCTTATTAAATGTCAGTTGCCTACTGTTCAGTTTTGGTCAATGTCAGCTCCGATCGCTCTGAGCTCTCTTTGCTGGAGTCTGCCTTTCTCATTCCTTTTCTGGTTTGTAGGATTACTTTTGTTCATGGAGAAGCTTTATGTGCTGAAATGGGCAACTCCTTGTTTTTCAAGGTTCAAATCTTTAAATACTCAGTTAATTACCCTTAGAAAGTCAAGATCCCATGTCTGCCTCAACAGCACAGAAAAACATGCAACAAAATAGTGTTATTTTTGGGAAATCCTAGGGAATGATTCAGATGAAGTTTTAGCACTCAGAGGAAATGAAATGTTGCCAGTTCAGTGTGCACAGTGCTTACAAACAGTGTAACAGTGCTGCAATCCAAGGCAGCTGCTGTGCTGGTCAGAGCTGAGGCCCTGCCAGGCTGCCCTCCTCAACAGGCAGTGAGTGAAATGGGGTTGTTTGAGAGTCAGACTCTCAGCCAAATGTACAGAGACCTTGGGGGTGCACAGGGACACAAACTCAGCTAAGTTTTATTATTTTTTTAAATTATTCTCTTGAACTTCCTTTAGTGCTGACCCAATTTGAGTTTAGGTCCCATCCACCATAAGTGACACCTGTTGTGAAACACAGGGGATTGATCTAACAGTGTCTCATGAGCCAAAGCCTTTAGCTGAGACAAACTGAGGTTCTCCATCTCAGAGCTGGGTGAAATAATGGGATACTTGTCTGCCTTGAAGTTCATGCTTCAAGACATGAGTACATGCTTCAAGTACATGCTTCAGCTGTAACTTTGAAAAGTTAAGTTTATGCTAAGCAGTTTTTGAAAATTTTACCTTAGTTTAACATTTTTAGATTTCCTCTGAATGTGTTTCCAAAAAAGCTGGGATAACTTGTATTTTTGTCAGAAACCCTGTGATGGCTTTTGTTCCTCCTTATTAGCACATGCCAAGGAAAAGGTCAAAGTTGCAATTAAAAGAAACACCAGTGTGTCTTAAATCACTTAAAAAACTTAAATCAGCTGAGTAACGGGAACACCCTTGGGTTTGCTCATCTCTTGTTTTGGGGAACTCCAAAATACCTATAAAAACTGACAATTTTCTCTGCAGTATTTTGGTATCAGGCCAGCAATAGGTCTCTTAATTTGAGGGCTTTTGTTATTGCAGATTAACCAGAGCCAGAAACTGGTTTATCTTAATTACTGTTGTGTTCACCATTGAGTTTTAGTGAAGCCCTTCACAGTGAAATTCTGAAACCAGGTTCTCCGTAAGGTAACAGTATGGGGATTTATGTTACCAGTGATTCTGTTAGCTACAGAAAAAAAGCATTGCTGTGGAGATAAAATCCTTCCATTGCTTGGAAATGTATAGTAGCAGGTGGTACCTTCAAGACACTGCAGATGGATACAGTGAACCAAGGAACCTGCTTGTGGACTTGAAACTATTTGTAATCCAGCTTTTGCATTTTTATCATGAATAGTTGCAATAATTACATGTTTGCATTCCATATACTTGGGTTACAGCAGGTATGCTTGCATTTCTGCATTTCTTACATGCTTTCTCTTAGGGATTGGCAAGCAAAATGAATTTTAGAGAACTCCTTAAAAAAGTGACCATAGGTACAATGATTTCAAGAGACAAACTAATTGTATCAAGGGTTTCTTCACTTGTATTTTGATAACTCTTGAAATGACCAGTGCTGTAACATTCCAATGGAAAGTGTGACTGCTGAGGGAGTTACAGTGCAATATTGATGAAATAAGCAGGGTTCTGGTTTGGATGGGCTTTGTATTTGCAAAAACATCCCCAGTTAATGCAGCTTGCTATCAGATTGTACTGGACACATCAGAGCACCTGTGAATGGCTTTTCCCTGTGTTTCTGCAGTGTGTAGTCACTGTTTACAACTTGGATAGCAGTTCTCAGAACTACAGAAGTATCAAGTACTTGTGCCACAGAAATCTATTCTAAATCTGTTACATCTTGCTCAGTATTATGTTAAATTCCTTACAGCAGCTTCTTTATAAGGGATGAGAAATACTGTCAGCAGTTTCCCCACAATAACCTGAGAGAGCTTTAATGTTAAATGACAGAGTTTTGGTTTATATTACAGCTTTCAGCAAAACAAGTTCTTATCAAAGTTTGGTTTTATTTAATAATTTTCAATTTTTCTTTAATCTGGTGACCAGCTGCATAGCCCTTATTTGTGATAATCACCTTTTACACACACATGTAAGCTTAGTGAAGAAATGACTGATGGGACATACAAAAATGAATCCTACAGAAGTCACCCCAAGTTCTCCAGTGCTAAGTCAAATATTTGTTGTCTTAACTGCCTTGACTGGATGTTTTTACAATGAAATGTTTTTTTAAAAAAGCCTCCCCCACAAAACCTGACATATTTTAGAAAAGTTCCAAAATACTTCCAGATTAGTAATGTCTTGAAGATGCCATCAGAACTGTGCAATTCCTGTATTAAATCAGCAGTTTAGCTGTGAGTCTGTTAGTCACCCCATGCTTAATTGATCTTTCTTAAAACAAAATGCAAAGTAAAGCTGATGCAAGTGACTCTGGATTGACCAAGAGAGGGGAGAAGTTAAATTTTTTTAACTTGTGTTTTAGAGGTGCATGACACAATTAATTCTAGTCATGCAGTATCATTTGTACCAATGTATGTGAATGAAATACTTTTCATCATGTGACACCATTATCCAGCACTGTAATGGCATCTACAAGTTCAACTACTGAATGTTTTGCATTTTAAAAGCCTTAATTGTTTATATTGTATTAATGTGTTTTTAAAGACTATAAGGAAATAACATTTCCTTGTAAATTGTTAAAATAATTTTGAACACAAATAGTTTTCGGAAAAATCCAGTTCTGTATCTTAATACCCCTTTTTGTTTGTGTACCACAAAGCTGTTAAAATCTGTTACCTTTTAAATAGTGTCTCCTGCTATCAGCCTCTCTCTAGTTCAAGGTCTTTACCCAACTGAGATTTATTTTGGTTAACAGTCTTCTGAAACTCATTGTATGTAAATAAATTTAAGTGAGCAAACTTAAATAAATATTTCATTTAGATATTTAAGTTCTTTCCTAATAATAAAGGTTGGATGATATACTTTAAAAAACATACTTAAAAACCCAACAAACAATAACACAACAAAAACTCACTCTGGAAAAAAGGAAGACTTCTGATGTTCTTCAGCTTTTGATAAATTCAAAGGTTTCAGCAATTTGTTTTCAATCAGTTTTTTTCCCCATTGTCTGAGTTTGTTTTAGTATTTTAAGTGAAATGATTACACCTGCACAATTACATTTTTAATTTACTTAAGTAACTGTTGGAATGCATATCTAGACTTTCACAGGGAACCAAGGACGTCTCAAGTTTTATTTTTGTACCTCTCTATACCTTTGTCTTTTAAGGTTATAAACTCTGAAATTGCCCATTCAATCCATTAGCCACTATCAATTCATCTTGGAGCAGGTATTTGTTTTGTGTGTGTTGTCACATCTGACAAAGCACAGACTGCAGCCAAATGCACAAATACTTTGGAAAATGCACTGGGAATTTGTACTTTCTCTTGGAAACTCCTGCAGCAAAACTCAGTAAACTGAGCTTCCTAGATTTTTCTTTTAAGAATTGAATAAGATGCATTAATATATCAAGGTAGGTGACACACTGGCTGAGACTGCATTTTTGTTTAAACCTAAGTATTTGTCAGATGTGAATATGCACATAGGATTATTTAGAGACAATGCTGTTGCACAGCAGGTTTCTCAGTTTCTGTCTCCTCCATCTTTCCTGAAAGGCTGCTTACTCAAAATCATTCTCTGCTCTGCTCTTGATTCCCCTGGAACACTGCAGGTGCTTAGCAGTTCTTCCACACAGCAAGCAGAAATCAGCATCTTCTTCCTGCCTCATGCCTTAAAAAACGTAACTGAAATCCTTCTTTCACAGGCAAGCTGGATCAGAACCCTTCCAGCTCTCACTCCAGGACTATTTGCTAAGCTCTGCTGTTCTGCTAGGAGTGCCCTGTTATTTGGGTAACCATCCAGCACCCAGCTTTTCCAAGTGGGACTCATTGCTTTTCTCCCTTGCTGAAGAGCAGAGTTGTAGCTGTACCCTGACCCTGGCTGGGTGATAAATGAGTCCTGGCCTGGCTGCCTGGCATTTCTGTTTGGCCTGGTTTAACACAGACCCTTCCATGCTGACCCAGTCCAAAAGGTTTAACAAGATGCAGCCTTCTGCTCAGGGCCACATCAGGAGCAGCTGCAGGAGTCCCCAAGCCCTGTAAGCAGAGTTTGTGGTTTCTGGTGTCAAACCCCAGCTGTTTCAAACTTCCACAGAGCTTTGCTAAATACAAAGACCAAATGAAAATTATTTGTTTGGGCCTTGCTTCAGTATTTTGCTATTTTTTGGTTCTAATCTTTCTTCTGTGAGCAAATGTGCTTCTAAGTCTTTCAATTCAGTGACAGTGAAGGAGACAAGTTTTAATTAGAACCTAATGGCACCCATGCTTTGATTTGCTATACCAACATGTCTCTTTAATTCTGCCTGCCTTCCCCAAAGACTGCTTTAAAGACTTACTAGAAGCTATACAGAATATGAAGGTTTATTTCAAAAGAATACATTTGCAAGAATACACATAAATGCACTCAATGTAACAGTACCTTCTGCAAAAATAGGTTACATAATACCCAGTAATGAAAGAACAAATCTTATTTCTCTACAAATTAGAAAGCAGAGATAATAGTCTGGACAACCTTCAAAATGGAGGTTATTGTGGATGTTGTGAGAAGTAGCTAACCTTAAAGCATGACACCACAGAGCTAATGTTGGCAAATCAAACTACGAGCACACAGCTGCAAACTATCCTTTTGTACAGAATTAACAAATATTTTGGTTCCAATTTCTTTTTACATAGCTCTAGTGCCTCAGGGAAAATGCTTATCAAAGATACACAAAAACTATCCAAAATTACAACGTAACTATGAAAATGCCTCCAAAATTGAGAGGAAAATAATCATGTTAAATTAAAAAAATTTAACCAGGATTTCCAGACAAGATTTCCTGTTCTTAATCAGAGAAAGTTTGCAAGAAATTTCAATAAGTTATCTTGAAACCAAACAGCTGTAGATCTTAGAATCTTCGTGGAGGTCCACCTTTAAATGGCTTAAATCCTGAGCCACTTCCCCTCTGCATGGAATTGCCTGTGATCTGTACAACTCTATTAATGGGTGAAGAGTTACTGGAAACAGAAGTTTTAAAAAAAGTGTTATGATACAAACCTAAACTCCTGGTGCACAGGTAATAACATTCTTACATCTCCTATCAACTGTTAAACTGTAAGTCTCAAAGGAGACTTGAAAACATGCAGGAGGAGAGACTTGGCAAGAAGTCCCTCAGTGCTGTGCAGCACCCCTGGGGAGCCCTGTGCTGGCCAGGCAGGTGGGGCTGGGGCTGTGGCCCTGCTGCACTTCCTAAGGACACCACAGCCTGCAGGGGCTCAGTAGGGGATGGAGAGGAAGGAGTGCTTTCTGTACCTTGTGTGTGGAGCCATCATGCCCCCTCCTCCACGGCCATCTCCCATTCTCCTTGTGTCATGGTAGCCACTTCCTTGAGAACTAGGTCCATGCCACTCTTTCCTTGGTCCAGCTTCACGACTGTGGCGTTCTACGACGTGTCTGTCCTCACTGTAGTGCTGGGGACAAAGTGACACAAAGTCATTCTCACAAAGGGACTGTTTCACCTACAAGGAACAGGCATGTCCAGAAAGATAAGCTTACAGCTGATAGAATAAACACAAGTCATTCAAGATTTCAGTCCATAGGCTGCTCACACGTTTACAATATTCCTGTGAATTCTAGGTAACAAACTTAGCTGCATTGACGAGTGTGTGGGTAAGCAGTGAGTGAGGTTCCACAAACTCATACTTAACTCCCAATTCTGCCCTGAATGCATTATTACTGGCATAAAACTCAGGAAGAACATTAACACTTTCTAAATACTTCAGGAGTTAATCTATAGTCTTTAAAGACTAGTCTTGCAGAAGGATTTGCACTCAGGATCACATTACAAATTACAATTACAAACTGCACTGAAAATAGCAGGCAGTGAGTGTATGGTTAAAACCCTGAAAAGGTGACAACAAATTCTCAAAAGCTTAATCATCTACTCTCTCAGGTATTGTTCATAAGAATAATGAACAATATGTATGTTATCATAAAGATAACAAAGTTATCTTTATAACATAAAGATGCCAGACAAGAAGAATAGGGTAATTTTTCTGTAATTTTTGCATTATTAAAAAAGAGCCTTTAACATAAAGAAAACTAAGTTGAAAATAGGCAGAATGCTTGTGAATCATTCTGATGATGTTATATGGTCATTTTTCCAGCATGAGCCTGCATTTTCCAGCCTCTCCTTCACAGACACAAACACAAGAAGGTGACTCACTTGTCCTCCACCTCTGTCTCCCATCACGCCCCGTTCTCCTTCCCTGCCCCCGTAGCCGGAGGCGCTGCTGCGGCTCCCGGGAGGAGCTCCCCTCACGTGGCCGGACACTTCCCTTCCCGACCGCTCCGGCCGCTCGCCTCTGTAAAAATTGCTTTCATCAAAATTTGGGTTTCAGTATAGTTGAATTGGTACCAAATCACAGCACATATAGACAGCAGAGATTCCTGTGGTTCCTAGCAACCTGCAGTGATTTAAAATCATTCCTTTAAATCTGTGTAGCTTTTTAAATAATTCAAGCTCACGTACTACTCGTCTACATCTGCATTCTATACAAAAGCCTCCTTAACTCTGTGTTGCTACTCATGATTTAGAACAGACTGCTGGGAGACAGCAACCAGCTCCTAGATGAGATTTAGCATTTGATAAATTCTTCTAAATATTTCTTCCAGTGCTTTTCTTTAGGAGGAGAGGGTCTATTCTCTCTTTACACACTAATTCTTGAGGAATTGCTATGATGGATGAATTCTACAACAGTCACTACTTTCCCTGGTCAGTCAGCACATTTACCTGCCATCCCGTTTGTCTGTACTTATGCCTCCCTCGCCCTTCCAGTTGGTTTGCCGGGGTGGGTTGGAGGCGGTTTCCCTGGGGTGTCGGCCGTGAGGGATTTCTGGTCTGTCGTGAATGATCACCGTCCTCCTCTCATCTCTGTCTCCCCGCACCTCGCGCCTGTCCGTGTCCCGCAGTTCGCTTCTTGCCTGTGGTGGTTCATTTCTTCTGGACTCACTGAAGGTCTTGGGGTATCTCTCAAAGCCTGGCTCTTCTCTTCGTGCTGTTGGGCGAGTCTTTTTTGCCTCACCTTGATTTACAAAACGATCTCGCCTAAGTTGTTAAAGTAGGAAAGAGTCATTTGCTTGTTTCCCATTTTCACCTTTCTCTGCATGTGTAAGCACGTGAATGAGGATATAAAATATCACCCATCTTTGCATTAGTTGTTTGTTACTATATGTGTGGAACAGAAATCCTTCCCACCCCAAACTGTATTTATTTCTACAATTATAATTTTGAGCTTGACTTCTAGCAGCCAGCATTTCTTTATGCATTTATTTGTTCCTATTTTGGTCAGTGTAATTTAAGCAAATACAGGGCTGCCTTTTTGCCTACTGTGAAATGGGGAATGCTGCATTTCTAATGTTAGAATTGCAGTACAATTCTACTTCACTGCAACCTAAAAGCAGAATTCCAGAAGGTACAATTATGTGGTCTTAGCTTTACTAGTGGTTACTGGAACCATGAAGTTCCACCTGGAACCAGCATTTACTGCACAGTAAACTACACAGGTAATCCACAGGAACTTGTGACTAGCTGTGAAAGAGGAAGGAATAATTGCAGAAATCCTTTTGAAATGTCTCACAAAAAAAGGCCACCAGGTAGCTAATTTAAAGTCCTCAGAGAAAAGCAGATTAGATTCCATGATAAAAGTGGCCAGTCCTGAAGACACAAGAAATGTCAGGACAGTACTGCAATTCTATTATATTAGAACTGTGTGAAGCCTTTAGCACCACGTTCAGTTTTGAACAGTCAGGAGTGAAATCCACAGAGATGCTGGCAAACAAATACCTGCTCCATTATCTAAACTTACCTATCAAAAGAAGATGATGGAACAGAAGAACCTTCTGGATATCGGCCTCGTTCTCTGTGATCAAAGTCATTGAACCTGTTCTGCTGGCGGCTGTAATCTGAGCCATGGCCAAAACGTGCATCTGTATCAAGAGCCATCTTCTTACTCTCATTCCAGTAAGGATCATCTCTCCTTTAGCCAAAACAAAGGAACCCTCATCAGTCACGTGTAGCCAAATCAAAGCCTAATATGCAGAAAATTGTTGAGAGTCAGTTGTCTATTTTAGGAGATGCTCATTTGACCTTTGGAAAGCCACTGACAAAGGTAGACTCTTTAAAGAGTAGTAGACAGAATCATTTAAGAAAACACCCAACACTAACCATCCATTTAGCATAAATATGAATTCATAAAGTAGAAGCTTCAACCATTAAGGCAAAACAGCTTTTCTCAGCAAATGCTCTGGATTGTGGGTTTTTTCCACACAGTAAGAATTAATTCATGGGATGCTTCTCTAATTTCAAAGCTCCCTGCTACAGATAAGGAGTGTTTCATGTTTGTCTTAAACTAATGCCAAACTAAACCAATACCAGAAATCCAGTTCTTCTGTGAAGAGCTGCTTCAGGTCCAAATGCATTTTCAAATCTGATACAAGGCTTGTAGCTCTTTATTATGCACTGCAAATGACCAGTTTGAGAATTACCTGTGATCTACATCCCGTGGCCGTTTCAATGAATTCCTCTTCTCCTGCTCATAGCGGAGCTGCTGCTGCTGCCGCCGCAGCTCCTCCCTCTCCCGCGCAATTCGCTCCGCTTCCTTCCGACGCTCCTGCCACCAAAGGAGCAAAAACAGAGCAGGTCTTTACTAGGGATACCCAGAGAACAGTTAGCAAGGATCCAAACATATCCCTTGTCAGTTTTCTGCTAAAAGTTATCTGATAACATTCATCCTCGGGTAGCATCTAAGATTAAAGAGCACAGGGAAAATTTCTCTAAAAAGTAGAGAACAGGTCTGAAGATGCTATTGGCTGTTACACGAAAATGTCTCCAGGTAATTTCTTGTATTACTACTGTATTTATTGCCCAGAAACACTTCTGGAAGTTTGCAGTGGTATTCTATAGGAAAAATCTAGTCAAATTATGGAAGAGTGGTATAGACAAAGTGATCTATTGTACTTTATGTCTGGAGACTGACTTGTCTAGCTGCTACAGTAGCGAGCATTTTACATCAAATTACTCCCTAGCAAACAAAATGAAGATTCCCATTGTTGTACAATGTGAATTACGTAATGTTTGGCTGGGTCTTAGGAAAGGAAAAGGACTGGGTAGAAGAGTAAAGAGCAAAATTCCCTGCAAGGGCAAACTGGGCCATGCTCCAAACAGCTCCTGCACAGTCCAGAGCACAGCTCTGCCCACCTGTTCAATCCGAACACGCTCTCTCTCCAAGCGCTCCCGTTCCATCCTCTCCCTCTCCAGCTTCTGCCTCTCAATTTCCAGTCTCTCCCTTTCCCTCTGCAGGCACTCTTCCCGCTCGTGCATTATCCGGATCCGCTCTCGCTCGCGCCGCTCTCGCTCCGCAATTTCTCTTCGCCTGAAGAAAAAAAAAGAGGGAGCAGAAATTCATCTGAAAAATTCTGTCATCCAAAACTAACATCACCTTAGACATAGACACTTGAAAATTAATTCAGAGTAAGTTCTTCAGAGAAGTCCTTGCACCACAAATCTACTCCTTTCAGCCCCAAGTAGCCAAAGTGGTTTTAGCTTATCTACAGAACCATTAGCACAACTGATAGGTAAAGTTATTTCAAAGAACCATTTAATTTTAAATTTGGAATTCTCATTTGTCATGTGGCACACAGCAACAACAGTATTCAGTAGCCAAGAATATGATTTGATTTAAAAAATAAATGCTATTTTAGCTCTTATCTTCTTCAAACTAACAAAACATTTACTTAGGGTTTTCTGTTCAAAAATTTAAGACAGCCAATCATAACCACTCTGAGTTGCACTGGTTAGTAGACTCATAAACAGCTTCATTTTGCTTTCTTCTTTTTACCTCCCATAATACAGCCTAGATGAAGCACAAAAGGCATTTTCTCCTTTAAGCTTTATGCTTGCTGGGAATTCCTTTGCTTAGGAATTGTTTCCCATTGTTTTGGGAAACCCAGCTAACAACACAGCTCATTTAACTGAAAACAGCAGAACAGAACAGTGTAGCCATTTGGTCTATTTAAAGGGTCAAGATTGTATTAGGCTTGATTTGTCATTTAGGCATACAACAATCTCAGTGTGAAAACAAACAAGCAAATACCAAACACTACTTTTAGCCCTGTCTCCTAGTCTACTTCTCACCTTTCCAAAAAGAAAACTGGCATGCAGTAACACTTATGAGATAGACCCCCCACTGTAACAAACTTTAAGCTGTGTGTGTACATATATAGCTATTAAAAGATTACAATAAAATTTTGGAGTTTGTTAATTCCCATAAAGATACTGTTAGGTATCTTAGGTATCTATGTTAGATAGAGTCCCAGACTTTAACATCTGGTTAGAAGGCTTGACAGAATGCATTCTGATTAAATTTCTAAATATAGTATCTGATCAATTAATGTATACAATAGCCTTTAGCAAAAAGTTGAATTACTACCTTCGCAGTTCAACAGCTCGTCGTATCCTTTCCAACCGAACCATGTGTTCTCGCAATCTCTGTTCCTTCATCTTTTCAAAAGGCAAGATATCCTTTCTACCCCTGTATTCCCTGAATTTCACTTTCTCTTGAATAATACGCTCTTTGTTCCTCAATATCTGTGGCTATAGATAGAGATTACAATGGTTATTTCAGAAGTCTCATTCACTTAGGGAGATTTCTGGATGCTACGTTCAAGTACGATTAATGACTTAGCAATCCCAAAGCATACAAAGCTTCTATCTAAGCTTAACAGTTAGTGATAGTTTATTGACTCTTCAGTGCAAATATCAACTGCAAGGTAGGATCAAATCAGGTAAGGATTGCATCAAATCTATAGATACTTACTTTATCAAACCTTCCCCTTCTAACTGTCCTAGTGTGGCCTTGGTCTCCTTTTGTTTGGTCTAAAACTACAACTTGACCTGGGCTTTTACCACCTAGTGAAGGAGGGAAACAAAAAAAAAAAAACAAAAAAAAAGGTTTAGAAACACACACACAACTATCTCTATTTGCCTATTAAATATTCTCCTTAGTGAAATTTCTAAATCTCTGAAGTGAACTGGTACTGGTAGGAGAAACATACCAGTACATGCCTGTAGTTAAATATTAGTATAAAGTATGGAAGTAATAAATGTGTTACTGGAGTCTAAAAAGAACAGTTGTTTAATTGTCTGGTTTCCAGTAAGAGCAAGAACATGCCCCCAAGACAAGTCAGACACACAGATTCAACAGGAGGAAATATGGCTATATGGCATACTTATTCTTTTCTTTTCTTCAGTTTTTTTAGTGGATTCTTGATTAGGGCCACTTGTTCCATTATCACTCTTCTCATCTTTACCTTCTGTTTTCTTTGTTTCTTTACTTTCTTTTTTTTCAGATTTCTCTGATTTCTTTTCTTCTTTTTTGGTTGACGGAGTTCTTATTAGGAAAAAGAACACAAAATACTAATGAGGGAAATTCAGCTTAGAGGATTTTCACAATTTCAGAAGATGTGAAATTCCTTACTTGCTGGCTTTGTCACTTGATGCAGTCTTCTTATCTCCTACGCTCCTACCAGAACCAGATTTCTCATCACTTTCCTTCTTCAATTCTTTTTTGGAGGGATCACCTTTCACCTGATTTTTTTTTTTCAAAAGCAAATAGGTTAGTACAGATTCTTGTAAAAGATGGTCTATTTTGGGTAAAGTCTTCATGGAATGAAACCTACTTTCTCCACAGAGATCTGCTGTCCGTGCAGCTCTGTGCGGTGCAGGTGTGCGATGCACCGGGCCACTTCTGTGCTAGAGGACATTGTTACTATGCCGTAGCATTTTGCCCCGGGGCTTCGTGCATTTGTGACCACCTTTGCACCAAGTACCTGTGCAAACAGGAAGAATTCAGGTTCTGAGAGATACATTTCTAAGGAAGGTATGGTATTGCAGTAAGATTTTTACACTAGTATATAAGGAAACAAAACAAATTCACCCCAACCCCCCCAATTCACCAGCAACATAACTCCCACCCTGCTAGAAGGACTGACTGACACTCCCAAATTCTCAAAAGGTTTGAGAACTTTATCCCAACTTACACATCAAGGCATATTAATACTTGCATCCTGTTTTGACCAGTCACCTCCTTGTGCCCATTATCTAAATGCTACTCTTCAGTTATTGGCAAAATTCATTCACAGAAACACCACTGACCTGAATTTGATGGTTCATCTCTGACAGATGAACCCCCACAAAAAAAGTCAGCAGCTGCCAATTAATGGCAGGAAGGTATTAGCAGTATTATGTAGTGACTTAATAAGGGAGCCAACTCTTCAAAGTCATCTAGCAAGTGTGTCAGTTAAGCCATTTTAGCAGTCAGCTCTGACATCTGCTTCTTGAGAAGGTATTAACCTTTGTGCTCCTCCTTGCTAGAATTTCTATGGCCACTGGAGCCAGTCTTTTTGCCATAGTCATGCTTTAAAGGCAACAATTTTATCTTTCTAGCTGTCATCATTTTATCTTTGTAGCTGTCCAGACTGTCATAGTACAGTCATGAAATATTTCCCAATCAATTTTAAAACTGGGAAGCTACATAAATGTAAGTACCAACCAGCTTTACAGTGCAAACAGCCAAGTAACTGGAAGTTTCAACAAAATACACTCTCAGATGTCCACACTTGTCAATGCATTAAATAAAATCACCTACTAAATTCATTGGAAACTACTAAATTCATTGGAAACATCAGATATGCCAAAATCAATACACATACTGTATTGATAGTCGCAGTGCTCAGGTTCTAACTAGTTCCCAAGATACAGTAGTGCCATACCTGCACAGGCTTACACTAACACTGCAAATTCACAGTTATCAGCAACTCCTTTGGGAAAATGAGAACCCTGAGTTTAGAAGACTGCTTAGCTTTCAAGATTTCCACATTGTTCTATGGAATTTTTATGTTTCAATTAAGCAAAATTAGGAAAAGAGACTTAATTTAGGCAGACTGTAAAAAAAAATCATTAAGTCACTGAAAGAGTCCCTAAGGCATCATACATTACATATGACATCTTTTTACCAATTCTTCCCATTCATAAGCCTTCAGAACACATTTTAAAAACAATCTCCCAAAGCAGGATGTTCTAGAAACAGTATTTGTATTACAATTTTATCAGTTAGTACACTGTCTTGCACTCATGGTTAAATACGGTTGCTACAAAGGAACATAGCCATCATTATTTTAAAAGCCAGTTCTGACCAGAACATTCAAACATTTGTGAAATTTCTTTTGTACTTATCTTACCTCCACAGGAAGAAAAACTTCTTATAAAATGAATAGATGTCTCTTCCTGTAAGCATATGCTCTTACTGCTGCAATATGGGGGTTTAGATTGCACTGGTCAGACATTTCCTCTCAAACCTTTATTTAAATCAAGAATTTATTTCTGTAACTGAATAGAGGAGGAGGAACAGACACACGCCACACACATGGTATCACACCCCATAAAATACCTTTCCATATTTGCCAAAGAGATTTTTCAAGTCAGCAGCTTTTGTGTTGGAAGACAGTCCGCTAACCCAGAGGTTTCTAGTTGAACTTCCACTGCTACCACTAACACTGCTCGTGCTTCCTGCAACAAGTTTTACAAACAGCCAAAACATTAAGGAGACAAAGGTACCATGAATATTTTACTAAAGTATTGCTGAAAAGAGAAACTTAGCCTGTTACCTCTAAGTAATTGTTTATCTGGTTACCTTTCTTGAAAATGCTTCTATAGGAAAAAAATATATGCCATAAGGTTTCATTCATTTAACCATTGACACCAACAGCTTGGTTAGCTTGTACCCAAAGGACAGAGACAGAAAAACAATACAAATCTTTGTTAAAGGCATGCTTTACTCCTCATATGGGTATGTACATTTAGCTTCAACATCTGGCTCTTATCATTAGCCACCATCCATAAAAATGGGTTTTTATGCACACAGTATTTGTTGTCCATCATGATGTCTGTACACTGCTCAAGTTACCAGAGACAGCAGAACGGCAAATACAGGAGACTTGGATAATCCCAGCCACCAGAATCATGTGATCAATTTCCACAACTTCAGAGTATTGGCTTCATCCAGAGCAGATTTTTAAAAATACTACTGGATGTAAAACTAGACACAACCCACCAAAATTATTTCACACATACTAAAGAAAATACTAAATAAAAGCTGGAAAAACACTATGTGCCTTAAATTCTCCCCTCACCCCATATATTAGGTATTTTTGCAACAACATAGCAATAAGAAATCAAAAGAGATTCATGTAATCTCATTCCCAGTATCTTTCAGTCCTCAGTTATGTAGTTCAGCTTGTTGATGTTTGCTGCTAAATAAATGAACTGCTTTGGGATATGTTAAAATGTAGCCAGTCCTACAGGCAAGACCAGAACTAGTCTACATATCTTGACAGCTGGAAAATCTGGTGATACGCAGAGTTTGAAAAGGTAATTTAATCATCTTGAGAAAAAAAGGATACTTTTGTTTCTTCAATGCATCAAGATTAACTAAGAGCTAAAGGCAATCTTTTGCTTATGGTCATAGTACAGTTATCTTGATATTAGTTTAGATATATAAGGAAGGAATTCTTCCCTCTGGACCCTGGCATGGGGTGCCCAGAGAAGCTGTGGCTGCCCCATCCCTGGAAGTGCCCAAGGCCACGTTGGACAAGGCTTGGAGCATCCTGGGATAATGGAAGGTGTCCCTGCCCATGGCAGGGCATTGAACAAGATGATCTTTAAGGTTCCTTCCAACCCATAATACTCTATGGTTCTGTGATACACTAAGATCACCAATAAATACCAATAATCAGCCACTATCCTTTGGCTGTGTATATTAAGAAAGCCTTAAACAGTGACTATCACAGTTATCACATATGCTCCATAAATGAGGACACGGCAAATCTGCTTTCAGTTTCATTGTAAGCATCTACAGAAGACCCAGTTATGTCTGCCACAAACATTTCCTCTCAAATTCATTTATCAGGTAAAGTTTCATTTGTTCCTTAGTGTTATGCCAGAGATTCTGACAAAGGTTTTTGGCAGAAAGGGAGTAGGTAAAATAAGGAGATACAAGAGCTCACACAAATGCATCTGTTCCACCATGAAGCATCAGTATAACTGGTGACATTAACGAGCTCTTGAGCTCCACTCTTCAAATTTGTAATCTTAATACAGGGTTTTATGGAAACTCCAAGGCAAAAAATAGGTTCAAATTTAATACATTAAACAGCCACAAGTGCAATTTTGCAAGCAGGCATCTCAGCTATAGTACTTGTCTGAGAGTTCAGTTTATTTAAAAATGAGCTAGAATAACAAACAAGACAAAAATTTAATTAGCATTACATTTAAGTACTTGCAATTATTTTTTGCTTGTTTTGCTGTAAGTTACAGCAGACTTATCTAAAAATTATAGCTTCTCATCAAAACAAAGACTTGGGAAATGTTAAATGAATTTGCTCCCAAAAGTATTTCACAAGAATATATTTTCATCAAGTCTTTAGGATAAATATTTTTGATCTTATCACAAACCTCGCATAAGGAGAAACAAAATATATGGACACATACATATAGCAAATGACTACTGTACCTCTAGCATCATTTACTAGAGATGGCTGAGTTCAATCACATAAACCATTTTATTACATGGCAAGCAATTTCTCAATCAGGAAAGCATTTAGTTCAAGAAATACTACTCTAATTCAGAATAATTACCTTTATCATCCTTTGATGTTGTCTTGCTTTCTTTAGATTCCTTAGTAGAGCTAGAGAAGCAAATTAAAAAAATCAGAAGAAAGTTGAAACTACAGAATTTGCTGTTGCATTTTATACTACTAACACTAACAGACAAGTTAACATTTCAAAAAATAAAAATGAAAAAGGGCCAGACTGTATATTTGAACAAATGATTCCCTTATGGATTCTTGCACTGATTTTCCCCAAGATGCCTGAAGATCTAGATTTTCTGACAACTCTATTCAGTGGATATATGGCAATCTTCTCCAGATTTCAGGACGGGGACTTGACTTCATTTTGTGTTCTTAGAACTGATAGCTGTTCATTACCATCATCACAAGGACATTTAAAAAAATCGTCAATTTGAAAAAAATAAATAAATGCTGACAATTCGACAATGCAATCAGTAGGACATAGTGTCTATACGAAGATCTTGAATTTTAAAAAGTAACTTATGGCGGTCAAAAAACCTACAGGCAGGAGCATAGGATACTAATTATAGGATTCTTGCTGCTACCCCCTTAATGTAGAGTGATCTTATTGAATGCTGGTACTCAGTATCGTAAAGAACTGACATAGAAAAACAAACCTCTTTGCTTGACCAGAGGCCCCAGTAGACGAGGGACCTTTCTTCAAAGTATCCTTTTCTTTGTCTCCAGATTCTGCTTTCTTTGAACTTTCTCTGGCTTCCTTCTTGACGGGATCACCCTTCACGCAGTCTTCCTTCTTACCATCTTTATGGTTCTCAGTCACCTCATAGTCCTTGCTTTCCTTCTCCAGGCTCTGTGAAATGGTATCCTGCACATCCTTTGGCTTACTTGCTTCAGAATCTGTAATTTTCACATTTTTACCTGTTTCTAGGAGGTCATCACCATCAAAATCCAGAGTGATGGCATCTTCGGCCTGGATTGTAACCGATATGTTATCATCCTCAGCTTCTTTCACAGAGGTGTTAGCTTCCATCTCTTCATGAGCCGTGTGATCAGCCTCAGCTAGGCTTTCTTCTGAAGGAAGAGGTTTAGATACTTCTTGTGTACCATCACCAGAACCTGCTTTATCTAAGAGGATTTAACAGGAATAAATATGGCAAAACAAGAAGTTTAAACAATTTCATATGCATAAGCTAGAATAGGACCTAGAAAATACAAAGCCAGTTATTAGCACTGATGGAAGGTTAGAAAAAAACACAAGGTGTATTAACACAAATATAAATCCTTTACCCAGGATCACTTATTCTTCATGGCAAAACACATTTTCTAGAGACAAATACCAAAACATTAGGAGGGAGAATACGGTTCCATCCTGGAGATACCCGTTCTTCATAAGAAGTATCCATTTTCCAGTTTAGGATTGAGCATTCCAGAAGAACATAGTTGCTTTGGATGTTCACAGTTTGATTTAATCTGTCTTTGAATCTTCCTGGTTCCAGAACTTCTAACCTTCCCAAATCCAAAAGAATCACAGTCTTGGAGAATTCCAGCCAGTCTTCCCCATCGGTGTTCGCTGTTCTTTTCCTTCCCAAGCAGTTGCTTGGCAGTCAAGTGAGTTGTACAAGGCTGCTGCAGAACATGGATGGGTGAGCCTTAATCCAGAGTTCGTAGACAAATGATCTCAATCTTCATCCACTGGAAAGATTTTCCATCTCAGTCCCACAGAGACGTCTCCATCTTCTTGGATTTGCACCGGTGAGACACTTCGGCCATGGGGTCCCTCGTAAACACGGAGTCTGTAGTTTTATCCTGTAGCTTCAGTAATGTGTTCATTCCCTCTTGTGGAAAGTGATGGTGTCCCATGTCCTTTCGAGTCCACAAAACGTAGAATCCTTACGACTTCTGTCCAGGAAGTCTGTTTGCCCAAATGCATTACATTCCTTCCATAGTTTCACTAATGAGCACAGCATAAAAAATGGTAGCCACTCCACAGGTTTGCAAACACCTGTTTTACCATCCTATGTACAAGTGGTATTTCTAAGTGACAGTAAGCCAAGCATATGATGGTCCATACATTTGTGGGGTGCTCAACTTCAGTGTGAGAGTGCAGCATTTCACTCAACATCAGTTACTGCAGTGCAAGTTGGAGGCTTTGGCACCAACACTTACCGTGTATTAAAATCAGTCCTTGAATACTATGGGTTTTATTAAAAATCATAGTATTGCAACTAGATTATACATCCACCACAGTAACTGATAATAGTGTAATCAACTCTTAAGAGTAAAGTAACTCTTAGGAGTGAAATAAACTGACTGCAGTGATTCCAGGTGCTGAGCTCAATGAGGAGACAACTGATACTTAGTGCTGGAGATAAGCCTAGTATTAGTAGAGATTGAATGTTACAAGAGAAAGTTGCCTGCTCTATCAGAGTAAAACCTCTGAACTCTATTAAACTTTAGACATACCTTTCTCATTTTCTTCATCTTCCCCATCCTGCAAGAAAAGGAAGTCAACACTAAATGTCTCTTATTTTGAAACTTTAGGCAGAAGAATTTGTATTTTTCATAAAATTTCTGTTGTATGAAGGCAAATACTGAAATGATAACTGTTTCCAAAGATTATCCAGGAACCAAACTTGTGCAGCTCCCTTGTAAACTCACTAAAAAATGTTATGAAACTTCTTTATGAAATAACTTGGCATTTATCTGCAACGTTTGCAGTTTGCAATTGACTGCGACATGCAGATATTGTCTTACCCCTCAACTCAATGGGACATTTCTAAACTATCCCATGTCTTACCAAAGCCTTCAGAATGGATGCCAAGCTGCTGATTACTGCTTCCAGAGAAATGCAAGCAGTCCATCACTAGCTTTAAAAGCTCAAGAGAGAAGTCAGAAACTAGGGAGCCTCCCTCCAGTAACTACATCAAAATGAACTCTGATTTTGATGGGCATTTACTTATTTCTCATTAGCTTTACAGAGCAAGAGATGCTGTATGAGATGTCACTTTCCAGACACCAGTTCCATGCAACTCAGAATGAATTTCTGAACTTAGAGATATCAGATATTAGTATTAACACCAAAAAGCATCCCTAAACAACCATGCCCCATTCCACACTCCCCACAGGGCAAACTTCTACATTAAACAGAAGTTGTAAACTCCTGTACAGGCTGTACATACTACAACAGCATCTGGCATAGCCCTCTGATGTGTTTTTAAGGGAGTATGAAACATATTCTTTGTGTAGTCTATGCACTGAATACTCCTAAATTGTAGACATGAATTATGTCTTTAAATTGGTCAACTTACTTGGTATCACAATTATCTGCATTACTAAACATTTGAATGAAAGCTTCCCATACAGTTTACCTTTACAGTCTTACATCATCTGACTCTAACCTGCACGCTGGAACAGAAAAACCAGTCTAAAGTGATCTTTTCCAACTAAACAGACACGGAAATCAGCTTAAGACAATGGATTTAGAACTCACGTGGACAGCTGGAAAAGCATAATCTTCTATGTCTGGACCTTCATTTTCCTATAGAAATAGAAAAGGTACAAGATAAGCAAACTATTTACAAGACACTCAAACATTCAGGGGGTCGAGATTCCATTAGATCAGTAAATATTTAAGTGGATACACACTCAAGAATGTGAACATCCATGAGCAGTTCCCCTGATGTAAAGAATCTGAACACTGAACTGAAAGGCACAAGTCGCTGCCAGTACAAGGAAAAGGATCCCTTAGGAACTAACTCTGGATGGACTCTGGCAGAATTTTATCCATCAGTGCCACATTTGTTTCAGGACTATTCAAATACAAATCAAGGCAAATAGAAAGAAAAGAGTAAAGTAGAGTAAAAAGAAAAAACCTATATTTTAGAGTTAAGCAGGACAAACTGAAAAACTAGTTCTGACTTCCAAGTAACAAACACTAAGAAAAAAAGGTACATTTTGCTGATAAAAATTCAGGTAAAATATAGCCAAGTACCTGACTTTCAGAATCCTTCTCCACATCTTCTGTTGTCTCCACTGGCTCCAGGTCATGGTATCTTTTCTTTTCTGCAGATGGTAGTTCTTTAGAATTCAAGTTCTCATCTTCAACAGATTCTTTAAAGTCTTTCAATTCATCATTTCCATCTTGATCACTTGCATCTTGAGTCTCCAATTCACTTTCCTTGGTGTGAACACAAATACTTAATATGAGTAAAAGTATTAGCTTTATTCTAAAAAAATCACTGCTGGATCCATGTCTCACATGCACAATAAAATTCATACCATGTTTTAAAACCCCCCAGCTTCATACCCTTAGGCATCACATTATGAATACAGTAAAACAATGCTCCAAATTTCCACATAAATTACCACAAAGAAAATGGAAGCTTTTTCATTAACTGAAGTCAAACACTGACCTTAAATACAAAATGGGAAAAGTTTTTACATACTTTTATTACCTTGACAAAGGAGTCCTCTTCCACTGAAGCATCACCAGTCAATTCATCAGCTTCCTGCTTTTTACCTGAAATGATGGGATATGCTGAGGCTAGACCTGCTATGTAGAGCACACTTTTAATACTGATTATCTGTTTGGCCTTACTTTATTATTCTCTACTTCTAGTTTAGCTGGATTGCTCACTATAATAATAGCCCTCCAAAAACTGAGTAATTTTTAAGGTAAGGAGATAAAATGTCAGCTGAGTGAGAATGAACAATCAGTGCTGTTCAATAAACAAGTGGTTACATCTAAGTCAGTGATCTCAATACCCATCCTTCTATTTTGAGTGATAATGGAATTCAGGAGAACATTGAACTAGAAACTAAACACTTCCAGAATTACTGAGGTTAACTAGACATTATGACTTTGGAAAGGTCTTGCTTTAGAGGGTAACTAACATCACTGAGAAATTAGGTTAGAACAAACCTCTAAAGGTCATCCAGCACACCCAACTGCCTGCTGAAAATCACAGTGAAGCTCCAAGGACAACAGAATGTCTCAGGGCTTTATTTAGCTGCATCTTTGAATATCCACAGGCATGGCAATTACAAGCCTCTCCAAGGCACCTTTTTCAGTAGAGGATGAAGTGAGGCAGAAGAATTGAGTAGGTGCAGCACTTCTGCTCTCTACATATGCTTTACTGTATTAAGGGCCTGTTCCATCGAGGAATTCTGCTCTTCCAGTACAGGCACATTTTCTCTATTAGAGATGTCTCTGTGGGGATGGTGACTAGACACAGTTCCCTTTGGAACCCACTGCATTTCCTTACTCTTCTGAAAAACAAGACCTAAGAACACTAGACAGAAATATCTCCACACAAACACAGCCTCTGAAGAAATTCTGTCTCTTTGATTCAGTCTATCAAAGATTAGCCTATGCAACAGTTTTCAGTAGCACAAGGTACAAAAGCAGCTCTGTTAGGAAGTATCTTTACTGTATCTTCTACTGAAACTCAGTGTCAATTCAAATGTAAATGAGATGGCAGTCATAATTAGCACTTAATGCTTCATTTTTTGGCACAGAATCTTCTCTCCTCCCTTCAACCTCTAATGAAGGGCTAAACCAACTTTATAGTTATTTCAAAGGAATATAAAAGAAAACCATAAGGCAAAGTTCAACACAGTATGGACATCTCTGCTAGCTGAAATACTCAATTTTTACAGCCATTAATTTCTGTGGTCTTTCATATGCAGTTCTTAAATGCACTTCAAAGCTGGAAAATCCTGAACTACAGGGGCAAGAAGCAACACTATTGTTTTGGGTTTGCTTGGATTCCAGTTGCTTTTACTCATTTCCCTGAAGGGCAGCACTCTGACCATACTAGAAAAAGCACATTGCTGTTTTCAGCACAGGCACACACTGATCTCCAGGAAAAGGCACATGGCAGAAGCTATTTCTGTGACTGCAAAACATGAAATTTAAACTTTCAAATCTAAAGTCAGTGTCACTGATTTTACTCCACTTCAAACAAACAAACAAAAACCCCCAAATCCACAGAAAGTCGAGTTTTATACTTGTAGTGCAATAGATTTGTGAGATTTTCCCCCTGCACAGGTATGCTGAGGGAAGCCAGCTCTTCTCAGGAAGAGATCTTACACTGGACAGTTTCTGATGTGCATCACAGCTGATGCCTGAAACAAAGACTAACTCAAATTTTGTGCTAGCTTTTTAGCATTCTGTGATAAAATCCACAGATCCCAGACATCCTCAACATAAATAAAAAGCAATGAGAAACTGCAAGGATTTCTACACACATTCCACTGCTTTCTGGTTTACCCTCTCACATTTCAGTTTGCTTGTTAAACCTGAAAGACCAAGTTTTTCTTGCATCCCATGTCCAGCTAAGCATACACAGAGACAGGCAAGCACACAGGGCAGATGCCCAACACAATTAGCAACTCTACAGCATAGACTATCATGAAAACTATTTAAATCATTTAAATTACTTTGCCTGAGGAGGTATGGCTGGTACACTAGAACTGAGACTTTATAGGGAACAGAACAGAAAACCAAACCAATGGCAAAGCTGCCTCAAGTTAGCCCCACCATTATGCAATAGCAGCTAGAGAACTGTGTTTTACTGACTGGCCCTCATCAAGAACAAGTTACAGCATTCAGTAATGAAGCTGTTTTATCTTTTATTTGCTACTAGATGAAGTAATGATTTCATTAGCCCTTCTATACTATGTCTGTTGTCTTTGTAGAAGTCCCAACTTACTCTGAGTACCAAAGGTATTCCAAGGCATGAGACCTGAACAATGACATTCACTTTTCAGCTTCAAGTCAGAAAATGGTCTAAGTTTGCTCTCCCTCCCAAGTTCTGTGCTTCAGGTTACTTTGCTTCAGTTAGTTACACTATGCCCCTCAAAAGTGGCATTTCAAGGTTCTGATACAGACAGTTCTCAGATGTTGGTACAGCAACTTGCCAAAAAGCCAGCGTCCACAAGAATTCAACAGTTGTCTGACTGACACTTATTTACAGTGGGCTGCCTACAGGCGCACTTGGCTCTTAAATTCACATAACTAAAATCAGATTGCAGCACACACCTTGCAGAAAAGGACTGTTGCTCTGAAGTTACTGGAGACCAGTGCTGACCTGACTGAAGGGTAAGTTAATAAACAGAGCCAGAGCAGCTGAGCCTTCTGCAGACAAGAGGCACAGCTGGTCTCCAGTCACACAAGCTGTCAACACCCAAGTTTCTGTACAGGTTTATCCAAGCAGTGGCTGCTGAAAATGTCAGTGTGTACACAGCATTCACCACAGATCTGGGTGCTAAACAACACAAACACTCATTTACCTTGTGAGATTTACCTTGCAGTGATGGCACTCCTTTACAAGCCATGCTCAATCCCTTCTCTGGCAACAGCAATTGCTACACACCATAAAATTGCAACAGACTCTTACACAGAGAACAAATATTCTCCTTATAAGTAAGCAGAAGAATTAGAACATCTTTGTTGGTTTTACATTATGCAGATTTAGCTTTCATTTCATTTACAAGCCTTACAGTAGCACAAGATTATTCTACCTATTCATGGTCCTCCATGTGAGAAACTCAGGCTGAGTGTTTGCAGAATTACAGAAGAGTGTATTCTGGACAACTCTTGAACTGGGTATTTGCATCTCAGGCAGAAGCAGAGTGACATATACTTATTAGAAAATTTTGGAAGAATTAGTGTTTGTATTTCTTCTGGTATTCCTGCTGAAACTCCCAACAGGGTTCTGTCACACTAATGCTAAAGATTCACCAAAAACATGGGATAAGAGGGAAAGAGGAGATAAATCCTTACAATGGAATAAACCCTCTATAGCATTAAGAGGTCCAGTGCAACTTGAAAAGTATCATTTGCCACAATATTAACAAAAGTAAACAATCCTTTTCTAATTCTGAAATGGTACTGTGGGGTACAGGAACATATAAGTCTTCTGCTGTGTCTAAAAAATACAGGTCTTAGTCATTCATTGTTTTTAGAAAGAAAGGTCTGCAAAACCAAGTGTACAACTTAGTTTACTTTGTTTTGTTCTTATATTTAGGTAACTAAACAGTTTTAATAAAGAAGTCAAAGTTATTTGTGCAATAGTACAAGCCAGCCACTGTCAGCTGTCAGCTTTTGATCCAAGAAACAGTAATGTCAAACTGGAAATTCAGTTGCAAACTAGAGAGGTACCTGAGACACAAACTAACAGGTATGTAACTGGCCTCAGAAGCTTTAGAGCAGCAAATAAACATCTTTGCTCACATTAATTCTCCAAAGTTAAATATTATCAGCCTAAAATCTGTTCTTCACCCATAATAATTCCAGAACTCATCAGGAAAGTAACTTTCAATGATCAACTTTAATATTTCAATATTCAACAGCATTTTTGACAGCAGATCCTTCAAAGGAGCATTCATATCAGAAACATTTGAAAATTATTTCATACTAGTAGTATGGTAACTTCCTCTAGATACCAGACTAGACAGCAGAATGGTCAGGCTTGAAAGGATAAGCTTTTTCCAAAAACTGTCATCTTTTTATAAAAAGATAAATTCCTCCACAGCTACTAAATGCTAGGGTGGAGGCACAGCTGAGGCACTTAAAGGAGCACTTGGCATTTGTTCCTTTCAAACTTTAATTGGCAAAATCAACTGATCTTACCCATATACCTGTATAATCTTCTGATTAGCTGTTCTGTAGTTCTTTACTCTAATTATTTAATTAAAGTATCATCTGGAAAAAGTGACGTTCTACTAACTTTGCATGAGGACTGATCAAGGATTCTTGCTGGATTACAGAATCCTTCTGCAAGCATTTTTTAAGTTGGATGAAATAAAGTCCCACTCTTAATCTTTTGAGTATTGCTCTCCCTTTTAGTAAACATGCATACAAAAAAAAAAAAAAGCAAGGAAAGACAAATGTGTCACTCCCTCCCCAATACCCACACCCCATTCCCACTCTAATTTGGCCTCTATCAATATTCCAGACCAGGCTGGTGTAAAAGACAGTGCTAGGGAATCAGAATCTTTTTCCACAGACCTCAAGAGCTCCAGTAAAACTGGTTAGAGAACACTTTCACATCTAAACCCTACAGGCACCAGACACACTCTGTGCCTTTCTGGAAGGACAACCTCCTTCCTTCCCTCCTACTGCCTCCCCTTCTGGCTGCTCTGAGGAGGTTTAATCATCACTTCCACTCCCTGGCCCTTACTGAAGATGTATTTTCCTTGTAAATGAGTACCTAATACTCCTACACTCCCCTGTACAGCAATAATAGCACAGGGAAAATACTACAGAACTAGTAATGTCATTAATCTTACTGCTGTCCAGTAGTGAAATAATTAAAGACCCATCAGTATTAGTCTGAAGCTGCAGGATGGGGGGAAAACAAGCACTGGCAAAGAGGCCTGGATCAATCTGTCAGCAAAATCAGTAAGGAGGAAAAACCCCTCACAGTGAGTAGTTAAAAATCAAACAATGTATTATTTCACACAGTCAGAAATAATCCAATACAACTAAAAATAGTTCCCCTAAACAAAACAATGAAATTTTTCATATTGCCCCATGAACTCTCCATACTTTTGGCACAAAATTTGTTCGTAAGACTTTTGTAATCTAGAAAGTAATGAGGAGAAACTCCTGAGCTTGCAAAGTGAACTGATAAGAACCTCACAAACTGTGTTTTCCTTTGAGGTTTACCAAGATCACACATGCCATATGCATGCATTAGGATCTGGGGCACAGGAGAGGTGGCAGAAGAGCTACTGAAGCCCTGCCCCAGGCAGCAGCAGCACTGGTTGGCAAACTACCTCTGCAGAAACAAAACAGCCCAACTGCCCAAGAAACCAGTTCAAGAACATGATGCATATCATGGTATTAGTTTGGAGACTAGGAGGATAAAAAGCAGCAGATAAGAGAAGTGTTTGTCACAGCAGAACATGGAGCCACTGAGATCTCTGTATGAAAAACTGTGGAGGAGTTTCCTTATTCGGCTTCCATGTACTTATCTAAATCAGCAGCTACCTTTCTAAAGCAGGGAATAATGTCATAGAAAAAAAATATGAAACCACATTTGAAAGTTTATTTCCTTTCACTTCTCTAATGTGTGAAAAGTGCAAAGTTATTCAAACTTTCTAAGCAGACAGATTTTCTTACTAATTTCACCATTCACAGCACCAGACTGACTGAATAATCACTTTCACCACAAAACTCAGCCCATGACAAGAGACAGTGCTACAAGACTGTTCAGGCCCCTGTAGCACATGTGTGAACATTCTCAGTGTGTCTGTTCAATGAAAAATGCTGTGCATAAAGCAGACAGGTTCTTTCCCAGTACTAATAGATCACAGATGCTCCCAGAACAACAGAAAACACAAACTAAAATCCCCCAGACTCCAAACTTACAAAACAGTATTTAAATTCTCGGGCAAAAGAAAACAGAGCTGAAAAATCTGAAAAAAATCGCTGCCAAACAGATCAGCACAAAATCTAAATATTCATTTCTCATAAGAGAAACACTAAAATCTCTTAATTAGACATTCCACTGTGACGCTTCAACACCTATTCAAAAAATTCATGTTTATAAATCCTGTCTTCAGTAGAGAGCATGCTAACACACCCACACTACACAGCCCTCTTTAGGGAGTCACCCCCTACCACATATTGCTGTGCCCTCACCCCCAGCCAAGTCCAGCACTTGCTCATGGCTGAAGAACCTCGGCAGTCACCCAGATCCTTGTGGCCAGGACCCACACCTGGAGCACCCCACGTTCAGGATCTCTGAGCACAGCACACACCAAACCCCTCCCAGCTCACCTACAGCACTCAGCACACGCAGCACTGCTCTCCAGGAGCTGGGGGCACTACAGCCACAACACACACCTCTTATCCCAGTCATTTCCCAGCTATCTGTATCTCTCTCAATGTATGCTTCTCCAGCATCCCCATACACTGTCTACATACGGTGACTGACAACAGACATGCAAGGCAAAGGACTTCTTATATGACAGAAGCTATAAACAGCAAAGTCACAACTGCACCCAAAATACAGACCACAGTCCTTCTTTAAGATGATACATGCAAAAAAAAACCTATGTAAGAATATTAAGTATATCAACAGATCCTAACCTTTGCCTTTAGTTGGCTTCTTGGTGGGTGTGTCAGCTGAAACACTTATTTCAATATTATCTGGATCACCTCCTTCCTCTTCAATAGCCTAAATGAGAAAAAAAATTACAATTTTTAACGGCTTTCCATGGAAAGCTGCACAGTTTGACTTCAGCAGAAGTCTGTAAGCCAAACAGTTCTTTCGGCATCTCAAAAATACTTAGCAAAACAATCTGCGTAAAGCTGGGGAAAAACAAGGGAACAGTAAGGATAAAGGCAGAGAGTTTCAGCTGTTAAAATGACACTTTGGAAGTACACTTATCAAGGACCCACACCATTCTCTTTGGAAACGTAACACCAGAAGGCCACACCGCCATCCATTATGGCACTAAGGGCAGCTCAAAAACAGGGCAGTGGGAAGCACGGACACCCTTCAGCCGCAGCCTGCCCCGGGGCTCGCACGCCGAGCGGTGGGCGGGCCGCCAGGCCGCGGGGCGAGCTCCAACAGCCGGCCCGGGCAGCTCCGCCAGCCGGGACACCGCGCCCAGCCCGGCCCGGAGGGGCCGCACAGCGCCGGGGGCTCGCTGGGGCGGACCCCGGGCCGGGCACCGGCGGCGCGGCGGGGACGGGTCCCGCCCCCCGCACCGGGCCAGCGGCAGGGCCGCCGGCGCTCCGCCCCCGGAGCCGGTGCCAGGCGGCAGCAGCGGCCGCCGGGGCGGGCCGGGCCGGGCCTGCGCCCGCGCTCACCTGCTTGAGCCGGGCGATGAGCACCGTCTTCACGCCGGTGATGTCCAGGTTGCGCCGCTTCAGCTCCGACTTGAGGTCGATGACGCGCAGGTCGCTGATCCTCTTGCTCTCGGTGGGCGGCGCCGCAGGAGCCGCGGGAGCCCCCGCAGCAGCGGCGGCGGCGGGAGCGGAGGCGGCGGCGGCCATTTTAGAGCGGGCGGGCGAGCGCGGCGGCCGCGCGCACAATGAGCGCGGTGCCCGGATGGAGCGCGGCCGGCGCGCGGCTCTGCGCAGGCGCGGAGCGGCGCACCTGGCCCGGAGCGCCCGCCCCGCCGGGGGCCCGCCCTGCCCGTGAGGGGAGCGGGGCGGGGGCTGCCGCGTCCCGGCCCCGCCGTGTGCGGGGCTGTCCCCGGGGCTTAGGGAGCGCCTGCTGTGAGGAGCGGCTGAGGGGCTCAGCCTGGAGCAGAGGAGGTTCAGGGGTGACCTTACCACTCTACAACTCCCTGCCAGGAGGGTGCAGCCGGGTGGGATCGCTCCCTTCTCCCAGGGAACAGCGACAGGACGGGAGGACGCGGCCTCACGCTGCACCAGTGGAGGTTTAGGTTTGACATTAGAAAAGAAGTTTTCACAGAAAAGGTGGTTGGACACAGGAACGGGCTGCCCGGGGCGGTGGTGGAGTCACTGTCCTTGAAGGTGTTTAGGGAAGGACTGGACGTGGCTCTGGGTGCCTTGGTCCTGCTGACATTGATTTCAGCCCAGGCTGGACTCGATGATCTCAGAGGTCTTTTCCAACCTAACTACAAATGTGATTCCTGCGTGTTCTGGCCACTGATTTGTCACACTTTAGGAAATGAACAATTGATCTGTTTGTGCAACGGTTTGTTCTTGGAAGTATTCCAGAAGTACAATACTAATGTTTTAAATTTTTACCAAAGGATCTCTTCTTACGATTTATCAGGCTGTACTTGTACCAGGTAATGGAAGATGTTACCTCTTAGTTCCCTGTCATTCATTTTCTGTAGGAAACTCTTGAAGTTATTTTGTCAACAACAGATGTTAAACTCCTACTAAATCTTCAAATGAGGCAGAATATAAGTACCTATAAATTGAAGTCACAACAGTCCTCTTTTTCTGTCTCTTCATTCAGAAATTACATATAGATAAAAATGAAAAAATGAATGCTTGTTTTATTTAACAGATCTTTGTTGAACAATCTCTTGTGCAAATTAAGTTCTGAATCCTAGAAGATTTGTTACACTATTCTCTTTTTTTTTTCCCAAAATATTCTTGGACGTGCATTTCAAAATTACCTGAAGTAATACTTTCATAAATAGTTATTAGTTGACAAAGGGTAAAATCTATGTATTGAAAAGTAGACATGCAGAGAAGCCTTAAAGCACACTTTGGACTGGTAATTGCATGCATGTCTTAGTTATGTTATGCTGCTGTTGCAGTTGAAACCAAGGTCTTTATTAAAAGAACAATCTCAAATAAGACAATATGTTTTTGATTATGCTGTCTTTTGCGACAACAATTTTATTAGCATCAAATATAATATGATTGAGGCTGACAGGTGAATGCTAGCTTAACTATAGACTACAGAAACATTTTTGTGGGTGTATGGAAAAAAAATATTTTCACATAACCTTGAATTCAGCACTGCAGCAAAATCTTAATGAGGGCTGTCAGGTTTGCTGTGGTAAACTGTTGTACAAATACACCCAAAATGCACTGTGGGGGTTCCAGCATTACTGAAGGCAAGCTCAGTGTGTCTCATTTCTGGAAGGAAGATGAGAGGAATAACAAACACAGCACCTGCACTGGTTTTTAGGGATTTCTTGACATACCTTAACCTCAGTGCTTGTTGGTTGAGGTCATGGAGATATTAAAGCTTTGCACTTAACATATCTCCTCCCCAAATAAAAAGCAACCAAGAGAGCCAAAAGTGACCTTACCTGGATTCTCAGCCATCCTCCTGCCTTAAGGCACACTAAACTATTATAAAAACAACCTCAAAGGATGTTTGCATAACCTGTTCTTAAAGTCTTAAACACAGATTCCACTCATTCCTTAGGCAGTCTAGTCTAGTCCTTAACTCTCCTTTTTCCAATGTCTGGATTAAATACCTTTTGCTGCAGTTTAGCTAGTTTATTCCAAGTGAATATGGACAATGTTCTCTTTTTGCAGCACTTTTTTGCATTAATTGAGACTGTTACCATATTTTTGTTCAGTCTTTCTTTTGGGTTGTTTTTATTAAAAGCACAGATTATTTATTTTACTTTTCACAACTTCCCAAAGATGCTTTGGTGGCAACTCTTGTGATTATGCATCTCAGCAGAGTGGATTCCTTCTCCAGCCTCATGAACTTGCTGTGTTCTGCTTGTGATCCACTCTGCCCACTGGTTTCTTTTCTGCAGGTTCATGACAACAATTTCTTTTCTCTGTGCAGTTGGTTTCTTGCTGAGTGTTTGTGGAATCATCCTCCCCCTCTTGCAATGATGTCAAACTCCACTCTTGCTTCTCCTCTTTGCAGCACTCCCAGCCAGGGGTCAGCTCCAGGTTCAGAAGTCAGCTCCAGGTTCAGAAGTGTGGTCTCTAAGCTTTTTGCAAAGAGATTACAATGTAGAGGTGTACAAAGAATTTTGTATGATGGAAATTTAGGATTTATCCATTTTGATATAAACTGTTGATGGTGATCCTCTAAGTACAACCAGTTTTGCATCAAATTGGTGGATTTTCTGTCCAGATCAAATCTCCATGTCTTTCTTGTGAAAACGTCAATGAAACAGAAGAGCCTTGCTGAAGTGAAGATCTTCAATTTATTTATGTTTGTAGAACCAGACACAGAAAACTAGGTTGGTTTGATAGGCTGTTATGAACAAATCATATTGGTTGGTATTTATAATTTTGTTATTTTTCAGGTATCTACAAATATTTTTGCATTCATCTGGGAATTTTAATCAAGTTGACTGGATTCTAATTTCCTGTTTGTTTGATTGTTATGTTGCCTTTTTTTTCCTAAAGAAAAACACTGAGTCCTTTACTAGTCTCTTGAAACATCTGCCAGTTTTCAAAATAAGTGTTGTTTTCTACCATTAGGTTCTGAAATTTGTGGAAAGGTTTGATTAGGAAATGGTAATAGACTTCCAAAGGGGAGAAATGTTTGGCCCATATATTAGTATTTAAACAAGTACAGACTTGTGCTCCTGTAAATTGGTTTTTGTCTACTTTGTATGTGAGACAGCTGGAAGCTGTGAATATCCTTAGGTTTGTCACATTTTCCCCTGGGCTTTGTCCCTTGGTGGGGTTTTCTGTGTAGATTGTCCCAGTCCCAGCTCCTGAGCCCAGTCCATTCCCAGCCTGACACTGAAGCACAATGCAGGAGCAAACAGCAGCTCCCTCATCTCTTTAATGGCTTGATGAGGATGGAACCTGAATTTTTAAATTAATTAAAACTGCAGTATTAGTGTGTTTGGGTTCTGTAAAAATAAGGGGATATTCAATGGTTTTAAGCATAGAGAAGTGGTTCTTGCCTGTTCTGTAAGGAAGCCTGGCTAGAGCATTCAGCTGGAATCAACAGGCTGTCCCAGTTTCCCTCTCTTCACACAGCCACCCATTTTCCATATCCCTTCTAAAAAAAAGAGATGTTGGTTCAGGAGAAGGGGAGGGGTTTGTGGTGCTGGAAGGTCACCTCCAAATACAGTCTACAGTTAAACAGAACCCTGTCTCACTTGAAACATTTCTCTTTTATTGCAAACATCTCTGTACTTCTCTGCTTAACATCTTGCTTCTTTTAAAACCGACTTTTGCAGTCTGTGTTTTTACTCTTAACTTTAATTAACAACAACTCTAACAAACTTTTCTCTGTTTGCTTCTGAAATCCAAGTTTCTAGTACAGATTTCTGGATCTTCTTTGGGGGCTAGTTATTACAGGAATATATGATGCAGTGACTCAGTTCCTTTTTCAGTCTAATCCTTTTTAAAAGTGAGGCCAGGCTGATACTGGTCTAGCTGAAATAGCAGGAAGGATCCTTTTTCCTTTGAAAGACAAGAGTCTTGTCCCAGTTCTCATGTTACATTGACTGGTTGCTGCAATTTTAAACTGCACTGTTTCTCTGGACTGCAGACAGAGCAAGAGTAACTGTTTGGGAGATTTCAGTGAATGCCTGACAATAGATACACTTTGAGATAAAAAACACTGATAATTTGATAGTATCACTGCTATAAAAAAATAGCTTTTTCGACTCTGAATGTATAGTTTTCTTTTTGATGTATTATTGATGTATTGCATGATGAGCAGTCAGAGTAGATTGTAAAAATGAATTTCTGATCTCTCAGTTGCTCTCATTATAGTTCTTCAAGAGAACAGCAAGGAAAAGAACATAAATCCAATTGTAAATCAAACATAAATATCTTATATTTTACTACTGAAACCATACATACAGGCTAGGAAATGGCTATTGAATTTCTTAGTGCAAAGTCAGATCATTAAATGCAGGATGCTTTTGTTTGTTTTAAACCTAATTGCTCTAAAAATAGCCACTGATGCATCATTAAAACACAAAAATATATTTGGCCCCATTATTGTACAAGCACTGAAAGAGTAAATAGAAATATCTCATGATCTTTCTACTAAGAGCTTGGTGACATACTTGTTTTTGAATAAGAAAAAGAACTATTAAAAATACTGTCAACAAACTAGCTATTTCCAAGTAATTATATGCACCACACCTTCTTAATTATATGGCAACTTAAATACTTAAGCTATCAGATAATCTCAGAAAGATACTGTGGGACCTTAGTAGGGATTTGCATAGTTTCAGAAGTCATGTGTTGTGGAAGTGCTGTTTCCAACTTCACAGAGCCTCATCAGGCTGTACAACATGAAACCAAATGAGTGACTGGTGGGTCATTTCTATATCAACATTATATATGTATATACTGTGTATATATAATAGATGTAATGCAGGCTATTTTGTTTTTCCATATATCTTAAAAATAATTTACCTGAGTGGTGCATGTTATCTTCCAGAGCTTTTGAAAAGTCTTTGATTAATCCCATTTGAAAATTTCCATCAGAAAATATATAGCACAGACAACCATCAAGTTTTATGTTTGATTCTGCAAATGATCATTCTTTTCTTGTTTCCTAGTAGCAATTTTTCATAATATAAATATTTCAGGTTTTTTTATCTTCTCCCTATTTCTCCAATTTTCATTGTTTAGATCTTCATCTGGGCTAACTGGAGCTGTGACTATTTATCATCCAAGTTTCAATCCCAAAGTTTTTGTGATCTAACACAGAAATGTTTCTGTTTTATCTGGTTTTCTGCATCACAACATATTTCAAGGGGCTTTAAATTTTTATTAATATTACTAATAATCGTAAGTTGACTTGTGCAAACATTTAAATATATGGTATTGAGTGTGGTCCATGATAAGTCTACAGAAGTACATCTGATGTAAATGCCAAGGATGGCCCAAGGAATCCCCTGATGTAAGGGACAGCTCCCAGCAGTGACAGAGCCACACTCCTGGCTGTGAGGGACAGAGCCACACTCCTGGCTGTGAGGGACAGAGCCGCACTCCTGGCTTTGAGGGACAGAGCCACACTCCTGGCTGTGAGGGACAGAGCCACACTCCTGGCTGTGAGGGACAGAGCCACACTCCTGGCTGTGAGGGACAGAGCCGCACTCCTGGCAGTGAGGGACAGAGCCGCACTCCTGGCTGTGAGGGACAGCTCCCCAGCAGTGACAGAGCCACACTCCTGGGTGTGAGGGACAGAGCCGCACTCCTGGCTGTGAGGGACAGCTCCCCAGCAGTGACAGAGCCACACTCCTGGCTGTGAGGGACAGAGCCGCACTCCTGGCTGTGAGTGCAGCTCCCCAGCAGTGACAGAGCCACACTCCTGGCTTCAGGCAGAGTTTAGAGGTGGGCACCTTCCATGCTGTCCTGGCCACCGCCCGGTTTCAGCCAGCAGGGCGCAGAGCAGAGCCCGCCCTCTGTGTGAGTGCAGCTCGGCCCTTGGCCCCGTGCCCGTGGGGCTGTTCCAGAAGCTGCTGCTCACCCTGGAAAAAGCTGTGCCTTGATTTCATTCTGGGCCAGCAAACTGCTCCAGCAGCGCTGCACTGAGCTGTGTCCAAGACAAAAGCCTTGCACAGAGCTGTGTCCACTAAAAAAGCAACCTGCTGCAGGTACCTCAGGATGAGGGGGTTACTTTTTTTTGGTCTTATTTGCCAAAAATGTAAAGTGCAATCTCCTGCTGGCTGGCATGTTTTGATCTGGGATAAAATCGTTTCTTCTCCTTGTCTTTAGTTCTGCCAGGCCCTGGGGTGTGCATGTAAATGGTTTTGTTCAGCTGTAGTTAGAAGAAGTTGAAGAGTTCAGTGTGAACTGATGATACCATAGCCTCAAAGCCATTCTGAAATTTGCATTAGAGATTTAGAATTACTCCATTTAATCTTTTGGTTTTCTGTACATAAGAAGTGTAAGAAGGAGAATGTTTTGGTTTGTTCCAAGGGATCCATAATCTAATTTCGAGACAACTGTCTGTCTCTGCAAGACGCTAAGATAATGGCAGAAAATAATTCCATGAAAGGGCATAGATAGAAGGTTGGATTTTCAAAAATAGTGAATCATTCTGGGCACTGAAGTATTTTCTACATCACTTTTCTTTAAAAATTACGTTCATAAGCAGTCAATAATGGACAAACTAATTTTTATCAAGAGTTTAAGGGTGACTGGCCTGCAAATTACTAGATTCTTGTCAGCTGGTGGTCCATATTGAAATAGGTGTTAGGAAATCTTAGCCAATAAAGATCCTGGAAATTCTGCCTTTATGTTACAGGAGGTTCTACAGAATTATACACAGTCAGAACATTTGCAGATTATTTGACCACTGTGACTTCTCACTGGGAGAAAATCAAGACTGACTGCATTTGCTTTTTAATTTGTGAACGGAAAACTTTAGCCACCTGGTTTTGTTTCTGAAATGATCTTTTGTATGTCTTTCAGTTAGTGAGCAGAGAGTGACTCTACATTTTCTCTATGAAGAACTACCTTTCTGTCACCTTTGACACAAGAGCTCAAACCAATTTTTACATAAATAGGTAAATACGTAACTCGTTGGTGTGGATTTTTATTGGTATTAGTCTCTGATCAGCTTATTCACAGTGCTCCTCTGTCTCATTTCTTAAAGTAATCCAGCCAAATTTTATCATCTTCCTCTCATATTATCTATACTGTGTTTTCTTGAGTGTCCCACTAAGATTAGAGTCCATCTTCCTTGGATACATATTAATAAAAAGCTGCATAAAGTAGTTGCAAGACTACATCAGGAATAATTTTTGCAATGGCACTGAAACTTCTCTCTCTGAGAATTGTTTAGACTAAATTATTATACAGACATATTTGCTTTTTCATCTCTACAAAATGTTGTTGACTGATGGTCATTTACTTAATTACATTGGTAATTGAAGTTCACATCCAACTGCCTTTTACCTGACAAATATCCAGAACTTTTGCTCATTAACATTCAAGTGCACATTCTTTGTATTTGATGTTTTTTCCCTTTGCTTCTATTAGTCCTCAGGGTGATTCACTTCTTCCTATATATTATCTTGATTGTTTTTTCCCCAGCTGATTTTTAGTAAAGTATTCCAACTTTGGATCTAGTGCCTAATGGAAAATATTAAAATTGCTTACAGTCAAGCCACTGGTGACCTCCATGGAATGATATGACCTTCCTCCCTCTGTCTGTTGCTGTCTTCACATTGTCCCCAGTTTCATTGGTTATTTCATCTGTGGCTCGGTGTCTTTGTTTACTGAAATTAGCTGGATGTGACATGACTTAAAAAAAAGAAAACTACCCAACACCACAAGAAATATGTAGAGAAAGGTAGACAGTTAGTGCTGGAAAACCTGTGTTATTGTCTTTATTGCAAACTGAAATTAATTATTCCTTTGCTCATGGAACCACATGAAATAACCTGTGATCCTTTTTCCCACCTTCATTCAATGTGGGTCTCACTTCTTCCTGTGTTCTCATTTCACACAGAAAGCTGAAAAAGTCTTTATTTCCATATAATTTGTGTGCTACAGCACTTTTTGCACTTTTGGACATATATTGAAGTAGAGGAGTCTAATTTCCATGTTGTTTTACCCATTTTTGCTTTAAGGAAATTCTGTTCAGAAACTCATGCAATTCATAGTGTCAACATGCATTTTTCCCCAGTGACCATTTCTTTTGTAATGATGCATGCAGGTTGTTTAGCTCCTCCAAAACACGTAGGAGCTGCTGTGTGCTGATGACACTCTGGTGCAGTGCATTCTGAGTAAGATCTTTAACTATTTGTCCACCAGACTGTACCCTTCTGTTCCAAAGCCTTGGGTTAATGTAGCTGTTGGTCACTGACAGTATAGGACCCTTGTGTATCCAGTGTTTCAGTCTGGAGCTGCAGTGTGTACCCTGACATTGATGAAAGGTCATCTCTGGCAGAGATATCCTGGCCTCTGGCAGTAGCAAAGTCAGCAAACACTGAGCTTTGCTGCTGTATGAGAGCTGTGCTGTCCTGTGACACACGGCCACTGTACAGGACGGGTTCCTCACCCTCTGTGTGCGCATCACTAATGGAGAGGGGGAAGGCTCACCTCAGCCCAAGTCACTGACTGCTTAGTGCAGTAAAGGCAAATAAATTCCTATTTCTAAAGAGCTGGGATGGAGAGTTGGGATTTGTTGGCGTGTCTTCACAGCTGTCACTGGCTGCAGGACAGGCAACCGTGAGATAGATACTGCGGTGTCAAGGGCAGACACAGCGCTGGGCAGAGAACAAAAGGCTTTTAGCTTAGTCCTAGAAGGGACATCACGGAAAGGGTCAGGTCAGGAGGGAATCACAGTGGGTCCCCGTCTGATTCGACCTCCTCCTGCTCAAGCCGGAGGGCCATCCCAGAGGCTGCGGCACAGGACTGCATCCAGCTGTGGGGTACCAGGGCAGCCTGATCCAGTGTTCGCTCACTGCACAGTGAAGTTCTTTCTCAGGTCGGGTGGAACTTTCTGTGCTTGTTTCTGCCCATTGCCTTGTGTCCCATTCCCCGGCACCACCAAGCAGAGCCCGGTCCATGCTCTGACACCACCGCTTTACGGATTTACACACAACCGCGTACATGCAGCAGCAGCGAAAGCAGCCAGGACCGTGCCCGCGAACCCATCCCGAGCAGCCCGGTGTCCTCAGGACCCGGTGCCCTCAGGAGCCCGCCCTGCCCCGCCCCGTCCCCTCCTCAGCCCGCGTTGTGGCGGTGCCGCCGCCCGGCAGGGGGCGCGGCGGGAGGCGGGGCGCGCGCCGGCGCGGCTGCGCTTTGCGGGCGGCTGTAAAGCAGCGCCGAGTGTCGCGCTGCGCTGGGCAGGGAGCGGCGGGGGCTGCGCCACAACAGAGCGGGGCCCGCCCGGCGCAGCGGCCGCACCGGGACCGGACCGGGGGCAGCGGCCGCACCGGCATAGCCAGGACGCTGCGGCCTCTCGAGCCGCACCGGGAAGCGCCGCGGGGTCACTGCGGCGCCCACCGGGGCCGCTTCTACCCCTCGGCCCTGCGCAGGGCGCCGGCGGCACCCGCCCCTTCCCCCGCGGCCTCGCTGTCTCAGGTACGAGGGGCGGCGGGGACCCCGCGGGTGGGGCCGGGGCCGGCCGGGGGCTCTCCCGCCCCGCGCCCTGACGGCAGCGCTGAGCCGCGGGGCTGTGCGGCGGGTGGGAGCTTCACGCAGAAATGTATTTTTCCTTTTTTATTCAGCGCCTCGTTGACGCACAAAGCCGTGTCTTCACTGCGGGCAGCCGCAGCACTCTCTGGGGTTTTGTCACAAATTTGTCACAAATTTTCCCCTTAGGGAAATGAGTTTCTATTTCTGTGCGTAATAGCGTTTGTTATGACGTCATTTGTTTTGTTTGCGAAGTTAGTGTTCTCTTAACCCGTGTTTTAAAAAAAATCACCGTTTTCAGGTGTTTTTTTGTCTGATGAACAAGGAAGTAAGGTTCATTCAGAAATGTAGGCCGGGATCCTCAGAGGTACGTAGGCTTGTCGCTGTTGCAATGGGCAGGTGCTAAGGGTATGTACTTTATTAAGTATCTGTGTTTCTGAGATTAGGGCTGAGCATGCATTCGTGGAATTTTCATGTTGTTTGAATGAGCTCTTTGATGGCTTGAAATGATTTTATTAAATCATAAGCAAGGCCTGGTTGCTTTAGCTGATTAAATGAAACCCTTATTCCTGATACCCAAGTACTTCTCCGGAAGAGGACATAATGCAGGAGGTAAGAAGTTTGCTGTAATTAGTATAATTTGATTCTAATGCAGTTATTTCAGAAACAAAAGGTTTGAACAGAAAGGTAAGAATTGATCGCTCATTATGTAGATCTGGGTTTGTCATGGTATCTGTATTACAACTATGAAAGGAAAGCTATGCTTTCAGTATAAGGTCTTTCCTTGTCTTTGTTGTAACTTGTAGAAAATTTCAAAGGTATATTAATGCTGGATACTTAGTAGAAAGCTTTTCCAGGAAGACTAATATTTAAATAGTTACAATGCTTTACCAGTCTTAAAACCAGAAATCACATCCTCTTGTTGTTCACATATCCATGGTTCTTGCTGTCAGAACTAAGCAATTTAAATGGTGTTGCACTTGCTTTTTTTGGATAAGGAACTGTCTTTGGGCAGGGAGGGAACAGAAGCAATCCCTGTCAGATAGGATGATCCTTGCTGATGTGCAGAGATTGACAGGGAAAGAAGTGATCTTGGTTTATTTGATAGAGTGAACATCTGGTCACCTGTCTGTGCACTCATCCATAGCATAGAGTCACCTATGGAGTTCATTAGGTGGGAAAGGCTGCAGCAACATATTATGGTTTAATTAAATAATAGTGTAGAAGGCACCAAGCTTCCTGTTTTAAAACTCTTGAAATCTTGCATACTTAAAAATTGGGTTTTTATTGATGGCTGAAGCCTGGGCAGCTACAGATGAGATTGTGTCTGGTATTGGGAGCTTGAAGGTGAACAGCAGCTCACAGCACTCATGCATATTTTGCATGTCCTTTCAAAATACAGATGAGAACATTCTGACCTTTCAGAAATGTGTCTTTAATGAAGCAATGGCTTTTGTAAAAGTGTATTAAGAGTGTATCTTAACAGGACTGTTACTCCAGTTTATATTTGAATTAGTAACTTTGTTGACCTACATAACCAGATCAGTTACAGCAGTTGATTTTCACTGGAGGTGGCTGTGTTGCAGTAACATTTAGCTGACAGCAGTTGCTGCCTTCTTTTTTCCAAGATGTACAATCTTTCATTTCAGTTGTTTCTATTTCCTCTAATGGTGAGGACATTCTTTTGAGAAGATAGAAGTGATAGTGCCCTCCTCCATGGCTGATGGATTATTGAGGCTTGCCTGTCAAGCAGTTGAATAAATAGGGAAAAATTGAGGGGGGAGTGAAGATGGGATGGAGAACAGGATGATTTAACTCACAGGTGAACAATGGGGATAGTACAGAGAGATGGATTTGCCATAGGCAGATGTTGTATGAAGTGTTTTTCTACCTTTCCTTCTGCCCCATTAGGGTTCTCTGCTAGGCATAGCCTGAGCTTACCAAAAAACCCCACCAATTTGTACTTAACCTTGAAGGAAGTTCACTAGGTAAAGACTTCAGCTGTGGATATATTTTGTGTTTCTTACAAAAGCTCTGTAAACTTTGGAAGCAGCTACACAGACAAAACTTAGGAGACTACAACTTTGAGTGGTTATCCTACCCTTACCTTGTGCATGTGTCCCATACAATGTTACTCAATATGCTTGTTTATAAATCTCTTTTCAACCATACTGACATGCAGACAGCCAAACCTCTACAGATCTGGTGATAAAACAAGATTATTTTGTTATTTTATGTAGTTTATGCTATTTGAAGAAGGAATTGCCCTAAATTAAAATGATGTCTTCCCTACTGAGTGTTCACCAAGTGAAATCTGAGAAGGCTGGTTCATGGCTTTACTAGCAAGAGGCCAGCAAGGGCTATTTGCTTCTGTCATTTTTTTCCCCCAATACAGTTTAGTCCTAATATTTGACTGCTGTTAGGTAAAATGTTTACTTTTGTCTCTGCTGGGTGCAGAGTGGAGAAGTCTGCTGCAGTGTCCTTTCCCCTCAAACTGGCAGATCTGCTCAGTTTAGTATCTGTAAAATCCCCTGCTTCTCACAGGTTTCCTGAAGAGCAGCATAAAACTGTCCTAATGGTTAATTTCACAAGTCTCACTTGAAAGGCTCTTACTAGCAGCTGTGGCAAAGATCATATTTAACTTTGCTCCTCAAAGCTTTATTGAGAAGTGTTTGCAAAATGATACTACATCAAGAAGAATTACACATACCTCAAAGGTCAGAAATGCCAGGGGGACTAAGAAACAATTTTTAAAATCATTTTTGATGGCTGTGTATCTCAGAACTTTTCTAGCTGTCTTGGGAGGCAAAATTGCTAGTTAAGATCTTAAGTTCCAATAGAAAATTGTGTTTTGTCATCACTTTATAAAGCTACAACTTTTTATTCTGAAGTTCAATGCTGTTCTGTTTGTCTTGGAGTTCACTGAAGCCAAAACATTCCTGATTGCCAAATCATAATGCTTCTATCTTAAACCCATGATTTACATAGTGTTAATGTAGCTAACTGATTTAAGCCTAGGACATAGCAGAGAAATGTCTAGACTGAAAAATGTGCTTGTGAGCACCATTTTTGTCAAATACACCTGCAATATCAAATAGATTTTTGTCAAATCCATCCTGCAAAGGCAGGCAGATTCCTTGTCCAGTTCAGTGTGTGCATGGTGATGCTTGATTCAGGCTGGGATTTCCTTGGGTGTCTTTATGGCCTTGGACTGACTCAGTGTACTGCAGCAGAGCTCACCTGTGCTGGGGGTGCTCTGTGCATCAGCCCAGCTCCCCTGTGCTGGGGGTGCTCTGTGCATCAGCCCAGCTCCCCTGTGCTCAGAGGGGGCTCTGTGCAGCAGCCCAGCTCTCCTGTGCCCAGAGGGGGCTCTGTGCAGCCCAGCTCCCCTGTGCCCAGAGGGGGCTCTGTGCATCAGCCCAGCTCTCCTGTGCCCAGAGGGGGCTCTGTGCAGCCCAGCTCCCCTGTGCCCAGAGGGGGCTCTGTGCAGCCCAGCTCTCCTGTGCCCAGAGGGGGCTCTGTGCATCAGCCCAGCTCTCCTGTGCCCAGAGGGGGCTCTGTGCAGCCCAGCTCCCCTGTGCCCAGAGGGGGCTCTGTGCAGCCCAGCTCTCTTGTGCTCAGAGGGGGCTCTGTGCAGCAGCCCAGTTCCCCTGTGCTCAGAGGGGGCTCTGTGCATCAGCCCAGCTCCCCTGTGCTCAGAGGGGGCTCTGTGCAGCCCAGCTCCCCTGTGCTCAGAGGGGGCTCTGTGCAGCCCCAGCTCCCCTGTGCTCAGAGGGCTCTGTGCAGCAGCCCAGTTCCCCTGTGCTCAGAGGGCTCTGCAGCATTGCTCTCAGATGTTTACAGGAGGTGCATCCAGCTGCACATGCTCTGTGGGTTTTGTGTGTTCCAGCAGGAGCCAGGCCATGATCCTGTCCTGAAGAGCTCCTGTGTTTGTAGCTCTTGTGTGCTGGTTCTGTTGGAAGAGGTGAGGCAGACACTTCAGCAGTCTCTCCCTAGGAGTCTCAGAGGTGAATGGCAGCCTGGCACAACTGAGGCATTCTGTAGCTGTCCTATAGGTGGCCTGACATTTCTTTTGCAAAATAATTGCATAGTGAGCTGAATTGACTTGGGCATCAGGAAGCAAACCCTGAAGGTCCCAAAAGATTTTTTGGGGGGGATAAAATTAAGGAGACTTTGCTGGTCCAGAGGTTGGATACTGTTCATTACAGTACTTGATGGCACAGTTACTGGAGTCTGACTTTGAGATGGCTTTGTGAAGGTTAGTAAGGGTAGTACTGTACCTGGAATAACATTTTTTCACTTCAAGAGTAGACTTTCCAAGGCAGTGATGGTTCCTGGAATTGCCTGCAAGAAGTGGTGAAGCCTCCCTGCATTGCTGTGGCTCATGTAGCTGTGGCACCTCTGCAAAGCACAGACAAACCCTTCTGTCAGGGCTGGGTGTAGTGGGCTGGCTCTGGGAGCCTGTAAGCAAGAACTTGTTTCCAGAACATGCAGTTAGTAACTCAAACCATGTAGGTTGTTCTGAATTACTTTTACTTTAGGGCAGAACATAAGTATTCTGCTCAGAGAATTCTCCAGTAATTTTGTCATTTGAAAATGGAGTCATCACCGTGTCTGCATTATAGCACAGAAAGGAAGTTGAGAATGGTTTGCAATAGTATTTCCTGTTGTCCTGTGAATAAAGATACATAGCATCAATGCAAACACTGTGGAATTTCAGATTACTTTCTGATTATTGCTGTTTTATAAAATGCATAGATCTTTAACTTATCGGTTGCTTTATTTTCTGTCAAAGGTTAGAACACCAATATGTAGGATGCTAAAATTTAGTAGTTAAAACAAGCTTTAGAAGAGCACTGTTTTTCTAATGAAGTGATAAAAAGAACAACCAGAAGTGAAGAAGAATGCAATAAAATTTTGAAATCTGATTGCACTTGTTTTCCTGCTAGTGGAAGTGAATATTAGATGTTTTGCTTCTTGTCACTTACTCTGCATTGGACAGGCATACAGGATGTCCCTGCTTGATAGAAATGAAATGAGTAGGACAGAACTGCTTCTTTTAGGAAAATGAGTGGTCCTTTTTTGTGATCTGCTCAGTGAGTTCTTTATTTTGTTGGAGCAGCAGGACATGATAGCACTGAGGTTCATGGGATTGAGTTGGGGGTCCAGCTCCTGAAGTGGCTCCTGAGCCTTCTGTCAGCCCCCAGGAATCAGCCTTGCTTGGCTGCCTGGCTGAGATTGGAAAGTAACAGTGCTTAAGGTTTCTCACTTTACTGAAGGCCTTGTATGAATTTTATAACGTTTTTCCTTTTCCTGTTTCTTGATATATATAGTGGAAAAGCCTTGCTGAAAGAATAAGAATGCATCTTTTTAATGAGAAGAAAGAAAGGTTTTCTCATGAATTTAACAGTGTGAGTATTAGCTTGTCAGAGTAAAAATAATGGTAAAAGTAAAATCTGATCCAAGCTGCATATCAGGGAAGGGAATGAATTTTGGAAGTTAGTTGGGAGTTTAGTGACCATATGCAAAGAAAACAAGTTAGAACTGAATAAAGGGACAACAAATGCAAGGAGATTTTTTTTCTAGGTGGTGAAGGGAGCTTACTGTATTCAGAATGTGGCTGAAAATACATTTTCAGGGTAGTGATATCTATTAGGTCACACGTGAAGTTGTGCTGCAGTACACTGATGACCTCTATTAGGTCATCAGTGAAGTTTATACCAAAAAACGGAGTTATATGTTGTGCAATGAAGCACTTTACTGTCTTTATTTTCATACTGATGGAGATTCCTCCACTTTAGTTTAAAAATAAAAAGGGGGATAGCACTCCAGTGAATAGAACAGAATCCTTTGTAGATCAGCCCTTGGTTGTACTCAGATAATGAGAAAATGTTCAGATTTTAATTTCTTATAAAAATGGAGGGGTCAATTTTCTTAAGTTTTCATGTTGAAAGGAAACAGTTATGTATAGGCTGGACATGTAGTATATGCTGGCAAGTTATGACTGTGTTCAAAGACAGTAAGCTTTCTGAATTAAAAAAAAAAAAATCCCCAAAATCAAAATATTTTGTGGCCTTTCTAAACAAAAAAAAACTTGTGCTGAAATACAGGGTTGTTGTAGGAGGGTCTGAGTTGCTTTTGGACTGGGCTGAAGACTGACTAGACTGTTACATTTCTGTAAAAGAGTGGTGCATAAATAACAGAGCTAAAAAGTGACCTTGGGAGGATGAGAAGAAGGACTATGTACAGCTTGTTCTGTGTGCTTGTGGAAGGTCTGAATGCTGCATTCCTGTCCTTACTAGAAACTGGATAAAATGGAAGTCTTGGTCCTTACCTTTCCAAAGAAGGATGGTATGGATGAGTGTGGTGAGGACTGTCCAAGAGCTGGAGCTGGGAAGGGCAGACAGCAGAACCCCACAGCTTTGGTAGGCTTTGTTTCCTAGGTAGACTTTTTGTTTCCTAGGTAAACACTTTGTTTCCTAGGTAGACTCCTAATTTTTTCCAATTTTGCTACTTCTTTTTTTTTCAGCCCTAAAGAAAAAGGTAACCTTATATAGTACATTCCACTAAAACTTACTTCATCAAAGCACTCCTTTTTTGTTTTTTTTTATAGCAGTAAGAGCCCCTTGTCTATACTGGCAGGAGGAGGTTTATTGCAACTTGCATGAATCTAACTTTTAACTTGAATGTGAGACAAGCCTGTCTGCTGTAATACAGAGAACAGCAACACTTTGTTATCAGAGGATATAGGCCTCATATTTAACAGTAGCTGTTATAAATATTTATAGACTTTTCAGTGAGAACATTCAAATGGGGCTTTTCAGTTGGGGTTCTAGGATCCAAAAGGTTCTTGATCTCCAGAAAGATCCTATCAACTTACAGCTTCTGTAGGTGTTAGTTGTGCAGCATTGATGCCTTTTGCAAAGTTTTTATCCCAGATGACATCACATGGAGTGCAGTAATTGCTTATGGCTAGGAAGAGGACACAGGTTGCCTGGGATGATGCATCAGTTTATACCCATTGCAAACTGAAATAAGTAATTCTTTAGGGTCTGTTAGGAGCAGCTAGCTCACAGCTACTCCTTAAAGCATCAGTTTGTGAAATAGTCTAAAAAATTCTTATTTAAATCATTTCTGTAGTCTCAGTCTTGTATTGATAGGTTCTGTGAGGAAATAAATGAGTGTTAAATATTAGCACTGCATGTAAGGATGCATTAGCATTTGGAAGAGTTTGGAGATTCAGGCAGAGGATTATGGACCTGGGTAGGCAGGGCTGCTTAACCTGCCACAGATCATAGACCCATCATAGACTGGTGTGGGTTGGAAGGAGCCTTAAAAATCATCTGCTGCCAAATTCCCTACCATGGACAAGGACACCTTCCACAAGACCACATTGCTTAAAGCCCAGCTTTTCCATGAGCTCTTCCAGGAGGCATGCACAGCTTCTCTGGGCAGCCTGTTCCAGTGTCTCACAGGGAAGAATTTCTTCCTCATATCTAATCTAGACCTGCCCTCTTTTGGTTTGAAGCCATTCCCCCTTTTCTTGTCATTACATCCTTTGTCAGAAGTCCTTCTTGAGCTCTCTTGGAACCCCTTTAGGTACTGGAAGGTGTTGTAATGTCTCCTTAGAACCTTTTCTTCTCCCGGCTGAGCAACCCCAGTTCCCTGTCTGTCTTCATAGGACAGAAGCTCCACCCCTGGGAGCGTCTTTATGGCCCTCCTGTGGTCTTGCTCCAGCAGCTCCATGTCCTTAAGCTGGGAGCTGCAGAGCTGGACATGTTAGTCCAGGTGGAATAGAGGGACAGTCCTCTCCTGCTGGCCACACTTATTTGAGCCACTGCAAACACAGGGTCAGGTCATGTAATGCTTCTCATCCAGTAACACCCTCTGAAGTTCTCCCCAGAGCTGCTCTCACTCTCTCTGCCCAGCCTGTATTGGTGCTTGGGATTGCCCCAGCCCAGATGCAGGACTTGTACTTGGCCCTGTGGAACTTTGGGAGGTTCATGCAGACCAAGCTCTCAGAGTGCCTCTGGGTGTTGCTGCTGTTTCTAGTGTAGCTCAGGTGTTTTTTGTGGCTTCATGCATGTTCCCAGCTGTGCTGCTTAGGCAGCCTTATTCCACTTTGGGCATTGTTGCACATGTTTTCTTCAGCAGCCTTTTGGTAGTTCAGCACAACTTGCTGTAAGCTGTCAAGTATCTATTGTAGCTTATTCAGCTGAGGCATAAAACCCCTGATATTAGTTACAGAAAAGAGTTCCAGTAGTTATCACAGTGGGAACCAAATTGTTTCATTATTCCCTTTTGGGAATTGAAACCAAAGGCAGAGATGGCAGATGAAGCAGATTGAACATGGATCCATTACTGAGGTTACTGTTGTCTGTGTCTTCCAGTACAAAAGTGCTTCTTTGTATAACTGCTCATGTTATACATTGGCAGCTTTATATTTTTGCAAGCAGGAAAAGCTGCCCAATAGTGACTGCTAAGGGAACACATACTATGATATGCTCAGTTTCTGTCATAGGGTAAGAGGCAAAAGTGCATGGCCTGAAAATAGCTTTGTACACTGTACTGCTAATGTGTGGTGGTTTTTAAGAGAGACTCGAGGTAATAAATGGATTTTTATTACTTTGCCCCAAAATTAAAACAGTTCAAAATCTCTCATGTTTCATTCTTTTTCATGTAAAAAAAGAATGATGAATCCAAGTAACTGACTTTTATGGCTCAATTGACACCATACAACCCCATGTATTGTATTGAGCTGTTTACTGTCCATATGTTCTGCTGCAGGGTAAGATACAGGCCTTATTTAATAAGCAGACATTTTAGTTGATGGATGTGGGAGCTATTTAGCCAAAATTCAGGTAACTTCTATAAGCAGTAGCCTGTAACTGCCATGATTAAGTATCAGTAAAGAAAACATCATTGGTTTTGCAGGTGATATAGACCAGTATTTGCTCTGTGAGAGTGATAATATTTTCACTGATCATAGGAACTTAAAGAGCTCTGTCTTCATGAAAAATTACATTGTCAAGGAGTATTTTTGTTATTTTGAAACTGTTGCGTTTTGGTTACTGTTGTTTTGCCATTCCCACTGGGAGATTAGTCCTAGCAGTAAATGGGTTTTCTCTTATTTCAGCTTTGCTTTTGAAAAAAATCTAATGTTTCTTTTCTTGATGCTTATCTGTTTTGTTTTCTAGGCCTTTCTTAAATCTTTCCATGTCTAAATGGACTCCTGAATGTAATATAGTTTATACTCTAAAAGCGGATATGAAGAGTGAAGTTCCTTCTGATGCACCAAAGAGACAGGAGAGTCTGAAGGGGATCCTCTTGAACCCTGAGCCTATTGGGGAGGCCAAAAGCTTCACTGCAGAAGTTGAGATGATTGCCAGTAAAGTGGGGAATGAGTTCTCTCACTTGTGTGGTGATTCTCAAAAGCAAAAGGACATGAATGGCAACCATACAGACCAAGAGAAAGGCATTGTGGTGCGAAAGAAACGCAAGAGCCAGCAGGCTGGTCCTTCATACGCTCAGAACTGTCCTGATAAAGAAAACAAAGGAATCTTAGGGTTGAGACAGCATCTAGAAACACAGAGTGAAGACAATGATTCTTCTTTTAGTGACTGTATCTCATCGCCTTCATCTAGCTTGCATTTTGGAGACTCTGACACAGTAACATCTGATGAGGAAAAAGATGCTCCTGTGAGACACCCTCAGGCAGTGCTGAATACTCCAAGCAGAACTCACAGTGCAAGGTCACAAAAGTGGCCTCGGACCGAGGCAGACTCTGTACCTGGGATATTGATGAAAAGGCCCTGTTTTCACAACAGTTCTTTAAGAAGACTTCCATATAGGAAGAGAGCTGTGAAAACCAGTTCATCACAGCGGACACAGAACCAAAAAGAACGAATTTTAATGCAGAGGAAAAAGCGGGAAGTGTTGGCTCGAAGAAAGTATGCTTTACTGCCCAGCTCCAGCAGCTCCAGTGAGAATGATCTCAGTACTGAATCTTCTTCCAGTTCATCTACTGAAGGGGAGGAGGACTTGTTTATGTCACCTGGTGAAAACCACCAGAATAGTACAGCTGTTCCTTCAGGTAAAACTAAATTCCTGAGGTATTTTGTATTAGTTACCTTTCATTGTGTATAATGGGCTTTTGTAGAAGTCCTTTAGAGCAGTTTTTGAGGTTAATACAATAGATAGACTTACTGCAAGTACTGTGAACATTACAACATAAATTCTTAATGGGAGAAGTACATTCAGATCTTAGAACATTCAAATCTAAAATCTTGAATGTAAAAGTTAATGGCTTCTACAGCACATAATGGAAGTTGCTCGGTCTGATTACTCACATGCTGCTGAGTTGATCCATTTTTATTATTTTGGCTGTTGAATTGTGTTAAAAATTTAGCTTTGAACTGATTGTGGTAGTAATTCTATTTTCAGAATGTAGAACTATATGCTAATATTTAACTGTTCTTGAAATTTAGAAAAATATAAAGAAAAAAGTCCATTGTTATAAGAGCTGAAATATGAGTCAATTGAAGGTAGCTTTAGTACTGAGATAATGAGAGAAAAGTACTGTATATATACCCAGATAAACTCAATGCAAGGCAGATATTTTACCCAGATAAACTCAATGCAAGGCAGTCGATTTACACAGCTATTTTTCTAATATGTCTTGTCACAGTATCTGAATCCTTGAGTGCTTGGAGGAAGACTTCTTGGGGATATTTTTGTTTAGTTTGGTTTGTTTTGGGTGTTTTTTCCTGGTTTGTTTGTTGTGGTTTTTTGTTAATTGACAGATTTTTTTGGGCTTCCTTTTGTGTTAAATTTGCCAAGTGAAAGTTGTTGTGCATTCTGTTTCAGTTCAGCTTTTTAGAGAGCATGGGGAAGTAGATAGAACACAGCATGGTGTTAATCTGTGCAACCATGTGTTTTATCTAGTGACAAATATGTTTTAATAAGTCAAACCATATATCAGGCTGTGCTGATCATTCCTCTAAGAAAATGTGGCTGAAAATACAAGAACAGGTTAAAAAAAAAAGTGTGAATGTTCATTCATTCAGGGCAGGATTTATGCTTGAACAGAACCAGAGTAGTAAAGTCTAGATTATTGCTTGTTACTCATTACAGTAGGAAATAATGTCTGTGATGTTTAAATACAAGTAAAATCTGTAATGCTAAAGTTATTTCTGCAGTGCTAGGGCTGGGCATATATAACTGAAACAGAAGAATTATTGCACACCTTAATTATCTTAGTGCCTATTTGTGGGAATAGAAATTAACTAGGCCTAAAAAAGTTGCATTTGACACGCGTGTGTAGCCATATTGAAGAATATGATTTGTAAATAATAAATAATGGGGATATGCATACATTTCTGTGAAAAGCCATTTTCTCAAACTATTGTGTTAACACATTTGTTTCCAAGTTAGTGATTTCTTACCATTTTCAGAGAGGGTGGATTTCTATGTAACTAAAATGATGTGGGATGAGTAACAACTCTCCTTCCACACAGATGTGGAAAAGTCCAATGGATTAATTTTTATACCACATAAAAAGCACTCTTAATTAATGAAAGTGTCTATTTCATGTCATGAATGAAGAAACCCGATTAGTTCTGCACCAGTAATTTTAGATGAGAATACTGACACGAGTTGTAAGTGAAAGAAGGTTTGCTTCAGAGACTGTGTCCTGTTCATTGCTGTGCTCCAGCACCACACAGAGCTGAGAAGGGATTCTGGCTTAGTGTGTGTGAATACTGTGGGGGTTTTTCCAGTGGAAATATATATTGATGGAAAGGTTTTTGAGCATTTTGTTTACATTGCAGATATAATGGGAAGTTGAGCAGACATCCTCTGTGAAAGTGTCCTATTTTTAGCGAGATAAAAATGTGATTAACATTTTTGGTAGCTTTGTGCTGTTATATAAGGCATTTCTGGTTATTGAGTTAATTAGGACAGAAATGGGGGCAGCTGGAAAACAGCTATGAACTGCTCTGTGTAGTGAGCAAGCATGAGGGGGTTTGATATGAGGAAAGGCTTGTATTGATTGTAATGTGCATGAGCTTGGTAATGTTAGGGAACATTTCTTTGCTCTGTATATCTGCTGAATTTACAGTGTGCTGAAGGACAAATAACTTCAGTAATAAGAATATGAGGCCTGGGGCATATATGTAAGAGTGCTAGAGGACAGACTTAGGAAAGGAGGAGAATAATAATTGGAAAAGAAATTACAGTTTAAAAAGATGTGGCAATAACTGATTTTTTTTTAAAAAGCAGGCTTCACAGTGATGTGATTAGTCTTGTAACCTACTGAATAGCAATTTGTATTAAGGATATTACAGAAAATACTTCTTTGCTTTGGATGTTGATGTTTAACTAAAGATGCTGTGCATTTGCAGAACTAGCAAGTTAAATTAGTTTTGGCTGTTCTGAAAACAATTTTTCTGATTGTTGCAAGAAATTAAAGTAATAGACCTTTTTAACCAAAGAAGTATTTAGTAAGTTCTTATAAATAATAAAATTAACTTGGCTAATTTTGGAAAAATCATGTTTATGGAGATGGGATGGAGGGGTTGTTTGTTTAACAAAACCTTTACCAAGAAAACAAATAGCATTATATTGGGTTTTTCCTCCTGTTCTATCAGGGCTTAAGCTATTCTTCTGGTGAAACCTTGTGAACCTTGGAGTGTGAGAGTGCCCAGTACATCTGACACACTGGATGGCATTGCTGTACCAGCTGTGTGCCATAGAAGGCTTTGTCTCATTGCATCTGGGGTGGCAGCTGGAGCTCGCTCAGGGCAGGCAGGAGCTGGGGCACGAGGCCAGCGTGGAGCCAGCTGGGGAGTTTAGTGATCCTTGCAGCTCCACGTGCAGGTGCTCACAGGGTGTATGTTCTAATTGCAGTGTTGATCACTTGGTTGCAGTTGCAATTAAAATGACAGAAGGCCACATTTTTGCTGGGAGACATGAATTTTGATTCTGTGTTTTGTTGAGGTAGTGCAGAAGCTTTTCTCTAACCCTGTGCACACACCATCAGAAATGATCCTCCTATGAAATCCTGCCTATGAAAGGTGGCAAAATTCAACTTTTGCTGTTGTTGGATCTCCTGTAAGGCAAATGTTCTGCATCTGTGAGAATTTGATTTTCATCTTGAATCTAAAGGATTGGAGCTGCCCTTTGGAGGCAGTCTGTGGAGGGAAATCTAGCAAAAGCTTAAATTGGAACAATTTTTTAACCTTATGTTCTCTGATTTGGCAATAAAGCAGAACTCTGGAAAAAGGCAAAGTGTTGTTAGGAAAAACAAGCTGTGTGGAGCTTTGCATTGTCATAGATTGTTCAAATTGTTCAGCCAATAACTTACCATTCCTTCAGGGTCTGATGTATTATTTTATATTTTTGAACAACTAATGCTAGACAGGTTGTTCTCCTCTTGGAATGTAATGCTGGTGAGAAGCTGCTCCAAATTTTGTTCAAAGCTGCTTTGAATGATAAGACAGTGTTTATTCACTACTGTCATCTTAATTCTGTAACATTTGTTGTCTGTCTCCCAAAAAAACATTGAATATAGACATTGAATATTTTACAAGCCAGAGGCTGGTGAAAACGTTAAGCAAATACTGCTTCCTGCTGAGATTATTTTAACAGGTTTAAGATAAACAGGTATTAAGTGGAAGTGAGCTGCCTGTTGTTCAAGTTGATTATTTTTCAGTTACTTAATCCCTCCTACAATCTACAGCATGCAGTCCTTTTCTCACAGCAACTGATGCAGCTGATAATCCCAACCCTTTATCTCAATAGCATTAGTGGATAAGGAAGGGTATAAGTATCCTGTTTACCATGCTGCTTACTGGAGAAGAACTGAGAAGTGGTGAGGAAAGGAGCACCTGGCTGTGTGAGCAGTGGACATTAATCAGTGCTGCTGTATCCATCTGCTGTGGATTGGGGCTTTAAATAGCTCCAGTAATAGAAGTTAGTGCAGCATTCACTTCAGCCCTGCTGCAGCTTTCTGTGCTGAAAAGATGCTATTTGTATGTTTGACTGCTTGTGGCATTGCCCATAGGACTGGTTTTGGTGCAAGGTTAAGAGCAGTCAGTACAGGTTTCAGTTAGCATGGCTCAGAGTTGGACAAAATCCCCTAAACTGTGGTTGACTGGAATTTCCACCAGGGTGCAGGCTCCTAAGCAATTTGTGTGCTTTGGAAAATTTTTCCCATCATGCACAGCTATTGGAAGGTATATTCCAAGTAAGTCTCAGGTACAAAAAAACTGTCATCACACAACCCTAAGGGAACAGGCAGGTTCTTGCCAGAATGTTGACAGCACTAAATCTTAGTTACAATTAAGTCTTTCTTTTCTTAGCAGGATTTTATGAGTAGAATGGCACTGGATTTCTGTAAGTAGAATAATTGTAATACAATCTGCAAGTAGCATAATACAAAATTTGTACTACCACTAAGTTAAAATTTCTAATCACCTGGGCCCTCTGCAGATCAAATCTTAATGTGTGGTTTGCTTTATCAACCTAACAATCATAATTAGATTCAAAAACCATATAAAAGAACATGAGTCACTCACTCAGTCCTCAGAGGAAGCAGATGATGACAGAGGTGTCCCTTGCCCCAGTGACAGGAGGGGGTTGCATTTCTGGCCCAGGCTCCCACCTGGGGCTTGTAGCTGCTGGATTTTGTGGCCGGTGCTCTGGGTGCTGTCAGCTCCCCTGCGCTGTGCCACGCTCATCAACAGCACCTGCTTGGCCTCCTGCAGGACCTTCAAGGCCACCAGGGAAGGGAGTGACTGTCCTGGCACCCAGGAATCTTCAGACATCTAGGGAGGGAAAGGACAAATGTGTTTGGTCTGTCTGCTTGGTTCACAGGACCTTCAGAGCCTGAGAACGAGAGCAAAGCCACAAATCCGTGACCCAGAGGATGGCGGCTCATACAGGGGTGTGGCTCTGCTCTGTCAGGTCAGAGCAGGGCTGCCAGCCATACCTAGTTCAAGGCATTGGAGAGGTAAAGGACACAGTACTCACTAGTACTAGCAGGGTATTGTTTTATTCATTTCAAGCTGAATTACTGTCCAAGTCATTATCTTTAATTCACAAGCATAAGTGGCTGTAGGGGCACACAGTCCCACATTCAACACACTTACTGACAGCTGAGCAATGACTGGACAACAGAGTGTGCTCTGACATATTGTTGTGGATACTGGGTGCTATGAGAGCTTTTAGTTAAAATTTGTAGTTTGAATTTTCTGCTCTGACTGCACAGTGCTTTTGCCTGCTGCAGCTGGCAGAGAGAACGTGTGCCTGAGTGGGCTCTTGGTCTGATCCAGTGCAAGCTTGGAACTCAAAATAAGGCATCTCTCTCACTGGAACTTGACTGCTGATTTTAAATCTCTTCTGGTTTCACTGAAGAGTTGATCAGGTTGTCTCATTTGAAATTGTGAATTGAAAAATGCTTTTGTTATCTTACATGTAATATTCAGACTGGTTAAACTCCATGTTAATTGCAAAACAGATGTGAAAATACCCTCTGAGAATGACAACAGTCAGCCAAACATAAATTTGGATATTACTCCAGTGTTATTTATGCCCTTGGTGGGGTACTTGGGATGATGATTAATTGATCTTTGAGTCATGCCCTGGTCTTTTAAATAGCAGTATAATTATATATATTATACATGTTATACTGTGCAAAGCTTAGTCTCTTCCTTACAACTTCTGGATTATTAAAGTATTTGATTCTAAAGCAGCAAGTTGGTCTATCACTGGCACATAGCAATTTCTGTTATGAAGTAATCTTACAACTTTCTAGGGAAAAAATATGTCATTTACTGGCCTAAGTATTGAACTTTAGAGTCCAGTATTATATTTAGGCACTTTATTATGGCAGATTTACTGGTTTTGTGAGGAAAGGCCTGGATGAGAGTGTGTTTTTATTTTTAAGGGAGGATTACAGTTTTACACATGTTCAGATTTGGATTCAAGCATGTGCAGTTTATCCCTTCCCCTAGGCTAGCTGAGCATTAGGTTTCCATCATAGAAAAGGCTTTTAAAAAAGGGGAAAAAACTTATGTGAAGAGGTTACTTATTATTTCTGATTAATAGTCACACACAAAACTTAATTACTAATGGCTATTGAAAGGTCTGAATGGGAAATGCAAAACTTGCGAACTGAAATTTGGCATCCTGTGTGCACTATGAAATATTATTTGTGGACGTGAGAAGGGAAAATACAACCCCAAAGTCTATGGAAACTATTAAAATCCTTGCTGTGATTTTCAAGAGAAGTTTTGTTTGTCAGTAGTTCACTTGAAATGCAGACTGAGTCTTGCAGTGGTGGCCCCAAGGTTAATTTACTCACAAACAGCTAGAGTATAATTTTCTTGATGTGTTCTGTGATTCAGAAGATGACAAAGAAATAATGTGTGCCTGCAGGAGGATGGTTTTCTGTTTGTTTTGTAGCCATAGGTATTATTCAGAAAGTAGTACAAAATACATCTCTTCCATCTGTGTAGCTGTTTTGCTGTCAGCAGTCCAGTGACTCTTCTCCTTGAAGCAAGATAACCCTCAGGAGCTGCAGGGATGGTGTAGTTAACTCTGTAATTATCCAGGTTTAGCTGCCTTCTTACAGTTTCAGTCACTCAGGGAATGCATTGATGTGTAAGCTGTTCATGCTTTAAATTTTGCTTGAAGTTCTTTATAGACTGATGACTGCCCAGTGACTGGTAGGTACTAAAAAAAAGTGAATTATACCATATCATGGTGGACTGTATAAAACAATTAAGTATTTACATAGTTAGAGGAGTTTTTCTGCCTAATTTTGAAGAAGATATTGGTTCCTTGTATAGGAAAGTATTTCATGGGAGGAAAGCATCAGTTTGTGCTTTTGACTTAGGAAGGTGATTTCAGAAGCATGAGTAGGACATTGCATGTCTCTGAACTGTGTGCTGTATCCTACTTGGAACAACTTTGACTGTTTTCCTAAAGATTTTATTTGTTATTTTGGAAGTCACAAAGCCTGTTCATTCAGTACCAGTCTGGATGTTTTTTACAGTCTGATTTGTGTAGTTGGTACAATCACCTCTCCTAAAGGAGTGCTTAAAAACACCAATTGAATAAAACGAGCTTTTGAACATTGAGAAAGGGGTCTGGATTGTGTAGATAGTCAGTTAAGAATTCCCTTTGGTTTTCATGAGCTAAGCTTGTGTCAGAATTTCAGTGGAGGTTCACACTGGGTGAATTTCAGTAAAGATCTGTATTGTAGATGATTCTGTCCTCAAGGAGAAATTGTTTGTTTTCTGGAGTAACAAAATCATATTTAAACCTAAATCTTTCTACTCTTGCACATGTCCTAAATTTCAATAAATACTGAACCTGAGGACTTGTGGACTCTGAGGAGTGCTTTCAAACTTGGTGTATTTCAGAGAAGTGCAGCTTTGGGAGATGGAAGGAGGAGCTGGGGGTTTTTCTCAGGGCCCTTTTCCCAGCTGCTTGGCAGGTGGTTTTGTCTGACAGCAGATAAGTTCAGTGACTGAGATGGTTCTGTGGAAGGAAGCTGTTGCTAGTTTGCCCTGATAGGCACAATGTTTACATTCCTCTGGATGTGCTGGGGGCTTTAGCTGCTGCCTTTCACTCTGAGTAACTGGCCTTTTGGTATTTTCAGTTTTGGAATGTTTTGTTTTTAAGACTTTGCAGTATTTTTAGTTTTCCCCAAACTTTTCATGCAAGTTCTGAGAACTAATTTTTTTCCACACTACTTCCAATTGCCAGAGTTTTGTTAGTATTTGGAAGCATCACTCTTTACATCTTCAATCAGCAATCTTTCTGAGATAAGTATGGTTAGAAACAAGGAACTTTGGAAAATAGATAATGCAGTTTGGGTTGTTTTTGAAACAGAAGAACTGATAAAATAAAAATGAATAATCTTTCTCATTGGATAAAGCAGCTGAGAACAGTCAGTGCATACAGGATTGAAGTATTGACTTGAACAAGACCAAATTCTTCAAACACTTCCTTGAGGCAATTTGCAGAAACCAAAATGATAGTTAGTGATTTCTAAGCTATACAGCTTGGTTTTTTTAGTTCTTTTGTGCTCTGTGAATAATCCATAGCTCAATTTAACTCTTGTAGATGGCTCAGACTTGTCACTGCCAGTGTTGCAGCTCTAGAGAAGTATTTCATGTGTCTGCTTGTTAGGCTGGAACTGTAACCATTATTCCTCAAGTGGAAATTGTTTCCTAAGAAAACTTGTCTCTTTTGTGGGGTTTTGGTTGCTGTTTGTTATCATTCTTAGTTTAATTTTATCTTCCTCCGTCTAGTACAGATTGTGAATGCCACAAAAAGTCTAGATACAAAGATGTTTATAAACACCAAGGGATTCATTTTTTAAGTATAAACTAGTTGGTAGATAACCGATACCTAGAAAAACATTTTTTAAAAAAAGCTTTTTTTTAAAAGCTATTAGTGCTAACAAACCACTACTGCTTTGCTAGCTTGTAAGTTTGTTCTGGTTTTATATTAAATAACTGAATTTTGTAGGTGTTACAGATAATAAAATTCACTGCAATTGTTTTCAATGCTTGTAATGCAAGCTTGCATACCTACCCCACACTCAGTCTTCTGTCTCCTTCCTTCTTTTTGCTTCAATATTTACAGCAGAATTGCTCCCTTTAATAATTAGGCCATGTATTTGACAGTTGCACCTAAGGTTTTGACATACACCATGGAATTCTCTGCCTACATATATTCTAAATCTGTGAAAAATAATCTCTTATAATGACAGTTGGTGAATGGAGTATAAATAAAGTATGGAAACTTTCTTCTTCCTTTTTCCTCATCAGGAAGCATTGATGAAGATGTTGTGGTGATTGAAGCATCCTCCACTCCCCAAGTCACTGCTAATGAAGAAATAAATGTTACCTCAACAGACAGCGAAGTGGAGATTGTCACAGTTGGTGAAAACTACAGGTGAGATTTGCATCTCTTTGTATTAATAAAGTTTTGCTTGTCTCTGAGTTTTGTCACAATGTTTGTTCCATTAAAAGCCCATAAGGTAACGTCACTGGAATTCTAACCAGAATGCAGTGTGAATTTTTTAAAAAAACCAAACCAAATAAAACCCAATCAATAACAAAAAAACCCAATTCCAAACCCCCAAACAAAGTAAGAACAAAAAACCCAAAGCACAGCTTTGCCAAAGCTTGAGAATTGAACTAATCTGGAGTAGTTGAGGTGGCTGTATTCGTGTGATTGATGAGCAGGATTTGGGGGAAGCTAAGCTGCACAGTGAGATCCTAGAGAGAGCCTGTGTAGGCTGAGTTGACTGTCTAGGGATTAGCTGAGCATTTCTCAGGAAAGCAGCCTACTTTTTTGAAGCTGCTGCTGCTGCTGTATATGCTTTCCTGTTCTTCCAAGAATCTCTGGAAGTTTTGTTCCATATTTTCAGATTTCACAGAATATATTAAAGTGGAATTTCTTGAAGAAAACTTTGAATTCAAGCCTATCTAAAGCTAGATGCTTGTAAAAAATAAACAGCTTTATATATTCGTAGCATCAATAAGATGTGTTTTCTGTAATAGTCTTAAGACTTGAAAAAATTAATTCTTTCTTCCCTCACCTTCTGCGGTGCTCCAACCAAAACAGCAGTAGCTCCATGGTGATTTGTGCAGTGGGTTTTGTTTGTTTTTAGTGAAGTCATTCCCTTTTTTCCACATTTTCCTCGTCTGAATTTCTGAAGTCTGAGTACATTGTTTTTCCAAATTGGAAAATAAGAGCCACTTGATTGATGTAAATACTGGAGAGTCAAAGTTTTTTGGGAGTGCAATGGTAAATACAAGACTGTAAAAATACTGTTCCCTTAATTAAAGGCTGTATGCTTCAAAGAGGACACACACTCCAAAGATCATTGTCTTGAGTGTTGGGGTTTGCATGGCTAAACGGAACAGAATGGGTGCTGTGTGTTATAAAACAGAGATAAACCCATCCCTTGCCTTAGATACGGTTACAGGCTAGGGATCTCCTCAAACCACATTGCATTTTAGTTTAAATATCACAAAAAGCTGTGTTTGTTCTCCAAAGAGAGGGAGTGAAATCATATTAGAGGGAAAGGTGCAGAGATTATGCGCCGCCATGACATTTTGTAAATTTGAAGTATAAAAATTATCCTCTGAAAGTACTCTGTTACAGGTTAACATTGTTTATAGACCTACAGATAATGTATAGACCATTTGTAGCTGTTTCAGACTGCACAGGAGTAGTATAGGATTTGGAGGCTCTTCAATTACTGTTTACAAACCCAAAACAACTTCAGCTGTAATTGCTGCCTGGCCATGGCTGTAGGGTTTCACAGTGAATTTTTTTGTAAGATGGCTCCATGTACATGGGACATGGCTTAAAGACCTTTAAACCCTCCATGCTGGGCATTTGTTGTGTTCTGTGGTAAAGGCTGCAATAGTGTTTGTATGTTAGTGAAAGTGGAGTCATGGGGTATCTCGATGTGATAAAATGCTTTTATAATAATAAAAGTCTTGGAGCAGCTCCTCAGAGAGGAGGAGGAGAAGGCGCTGGTGGGCAGCTTGAGGCCGGCACTAAGGTGTTCCCGTGCAGGTCCCGCTCGGCGCTCGGCCACGCGCGCTCGCACTGGGCCGCGGGCTCCAGCTCGCACGCGGCGCGGCCGCCGGAGCAGCGCTCCCGCAGCCGGGTCTCCACCGTCATCCAGCCCCTGCGGCAGAACGCCGCCGAAGTCGTGGACCTCACCGTGGATGAGGATGGTGAGTTGCCTTGTCAGAGAAATCTGCAGGAGTGGGGTGGGCAGTGTAATGGCACTGGAGTTAATTGCATCAGATAGAAGGTAGCCTTCCAAGTCTGATTTCTAATGTCTGTTTCCAAACCTTTCAGAAAATGTGCCCTTCCTTTCAAAATTTAAAGTTTAGCTGTTTTCAGTGGGTCTTTTAGATCTAAAGATACAGTCTTTCTTCCAGAGCTGCCTTGGGTGTGTGTTTCAGGGCTGACTCACCAGGCAGAAATTACAGAACAGGTTGGAACTACTTCTTGAAAAATATGCACTTACTTCAATGCAACACTATAAAAGGAAAGTCTATCATTGCCTATGCTTTGGAATAGTGACTGTTCTTTCAGGTCTTGAAGTAAAAATAGCTTTTAAAAAAAGAAAAGCCCAACCCTAAACTAGTAAAGTATGTTAGGTTTCTGAAGCTGTAACCTTTCATTGGTTCCTAACATTAAAACCTGCTGACACTTAATAACTCTATTCCTGCTGAAGACCGTAAGACAAACTTAGCAGTTATCATAAAATTGGGAGAAGGAAAAACTGAAGCTCATGTATGTTTTTGCACATTTGCATTTGCAGATGGTGGTGGTTTTGGGGATTTCTTTGGTGCATGTTATTTGTATTGTGAACAGAAGCTTTGTTCTCTTGTGGTTCTGCAGGAGTGGATTGCAAGCTTAGTATTGTGCAGTATCTAATTCTTCAAGTTGTGGTTTTTGGGGTGGGACGGAGAGTCGGAAAGGCTTGAGAATAATTTTGGTTGGTTAATGGCTTTTAAGGTAGAGGATGAGTTGATGTACAGATTCTTCATTTTAGGTATTTACTGTGAAATATCCCAACAGCTCTATTGTTGGAGTGCAGTGTAGGTTTCTACTGCTTTACTTTACTCTTAAAATTCATATTATAGAATTTAGTCTTGGATTCAGAAACCAAGTTATTTTTAAAATACACTTCTGTAATGTGTGTGTTAAAGACTGGCTGTTTCTCCTGCCTTCTAGAGGAAATGCCTAAGATGAATCTTCCAGGATTTAAGGAATACTATTTTTGGGTTTAGGCATCAAATTTCACACATGAATTAGTGTTAAATGATTGGACTTCTGAATTAACACTGTAGAAGGAGTTTAGCCCAACTTTACCTGTTTCATCAAAGATTCTGGTCTTAAAACTTGGCTGGCTGCTTCCCTGAGCATCAAGATCCTATCTCCTTTTATTTTCCAGGGCTGATGTCTGGGCAGTGAGTTGAGAAATCCAGTTTCTCTTAGCTAGTAGCTCACAATGGACCAAGCCCTCTGTATTTCAGTGGTTTGGGCAGGGGAGAATCAGAAGTGTCTGTAGGGGCTGGTGGGGAACCTGAGCCTGAGGGAACTCAGGGTGGCCGCAGGCCTGAGCACTGCCTGATCCCTTCTCACTGTAGGCTATACATGTTCTACAAAGTTGCTCGTTTTCTGAATTTAAACACTAATATATTTCCAAAACATTGTCCTTAAAAGAAATAAAATTAGTATATTGGAAGGCCACATTAAAAGTAAGAGAAATGTAAATGTAGATATCAGATCATGTTTTTTTAATGTGATGAGTTGGAAGACTTGTGAGGGAGAAGATACATTTATTCCTTTGCTCGCTGAGTTGCTGATACTCCTGCTAGATATAGAGAGAAGTCTTGAAAACGACTCATATTTTATTTTGAGACTCTGTGTAAAGGAAGTATTTGAAGTTTTTTGATGCTTTTTTTCCCCCCTGATATCCATGCAAACGTTTTTACTAAAAAAAATGGAGCTGTTTCTGATAATATTCCCTTTTATGGTATCTTATATTCGTAGTCATGTCATTGCCTTTCATTACTTAAGAAAAATTTCAAACTTATAGTCAAAGTCTTTTTCAAAACTAAATTCTAATTATGCCACCAAGTATAGTTTTAAATTTTAACTTGTTTACAATTATCTAGTAAAGGACAAGACTCAAATGCTTTGGATTTCCAGGATACATTGCTCACTGTTAGCTTTGCAATATGTAATATGAACAGGTATGTACCTGTAAGAGAAGTCTCAAATATTGATAATCTGCTTTTAGCATGTGTTGAGACTAGAAACCAAGTTCCTGCTAAAGTCTTTAGTACAATGCATCTGGAATGATTGAAGTTTGTAAAGTAGTACTGCTAGCTTAGATGTTTGCTGTTCTTGGTGAGTGGTCTAAAAGTTGTTCTGTTTTTCATAGGCAATAGAAAGTTATAAGGATAATACTTAATCATAGAGTAGTTTGCCTGTGGATTAATGGAGGATATCAGCAAGCATTTTTATCATGAAGTACTGAAGTAATTTAATCTCTTTTATAGTAGGAGTGTTTTTATCCAGTAAATAAAACTTAAATGTCAGATTTGGTTGAGAATTGATTTTATGTTAATTATTAAAACTTGAGTAGATTAAAAAAGCAAGAGAGAAAAAAAAAAAATTCTTTCCACACACAAGCCTGTCAGGTTTTTATGTTCTGACTTTCTTAGCTTCTGGCAAGGCCAGAATTGCGAATGTCTTGTAAAATGGTTCAAAAGCAGGAACAACAATAAAAAAACCTCAGCACTTTTACAGCTTAAAGAACATGAAAGCTTTTTTATTTCACCAGAGCCGACAGTTGTGCCAACCACATCAGCTCGAGTGGAGCCGCAGGCCGTGAGTTCTGCTTCCACTACCAGCTCCAGTACCTCTACCTCAGAGCAGGCCTCTGATGCAGCTCCCAATGTCTCCAGCAGCCAGCCCTCTACAGCACCAGAGACCACTCCCAGTCTCCCCAGTGGCAGCACTGCTGGCACTTCAACTGGAGGTACAGAATGAGCTCTGAGCTGTTGTGTTGCCTCTGAGTACAAAGGAGGTAGAGGAAGTTAATCAGCATTCTCTAAATTAAATCCCATGTGAGCTTCTAGTACTGAACCTAACAGTAGTAAGCTGAGAGGACAGGAATCTGGAAAAGACCATTGATTTCTCCATAAAGATACAGGAAATTTGCTGGAGCCTTCTGTTTGTGCCTGTTGGAATGATTTGGTTATACAGAACAAACCACATCCTTGCTTTTTGAGGAGGTGGAATGTAGTCCACTGGGAATTAAGCCTCTCATTTCAGTGTGTTACAGAGGTGTTATTTCAATGTGTGTTGTAAGAAAGTGAAGGATGTATCTGGATTCCTTGAGTATATCTCCTGCTGTGGGTAACCCCCTGGGAGCACATTTATATAGAGCTGTATATACAGAGAGCACTCATGACATCACTGAAACAAAGCTGCCCTGTCTGCAAGTGTGGTGAGGGACAATTAACCTGGGTGGACCACAGTGCACAGGAATTTGAGGTCTCTGCACACTGACCACAGAGGCAATTTTTCCTCCTTCCCCTGCTGACGACGTGCCTTAAATTTGTAGAATAAGGCAAGTGTCAGTTCCTGTCCTCCAGTGGTTGCCATGAGTACTTCCACCTGAACCATTCGGTTTAGGTTCATTTGGCAGGTATAGCTAAATATTACTTTTTGTATCTAGTTTGCTTTGTTAGTCTGTGTCCTGGGGTGACTGCATGATGCTTATATCCCAAATCGTCTTGTTCTCTCCCAAATTTGCCCTGAACCAGGACAGTCTAGCTCTGGTTTTCAGTTGGTTAAATACTTAATTGTGAGGTACAGAGTATTTTGTTTCTATTTAAGACACTGCTTTACAGTGATCAGCTTTACTAATTTCTTTCACTTCAATATTAACTTTGTCTTCAAGATGAAATAAGAAGAGCTGCATCTAATTCGACACTGGAAACTGGCCCTCCGGCCATGCCAAGGCTGCCATCGTGCTGCCCCCAGCATTCTCCTTGTGGAGGGCCTTCACAGACTCATCATGCATTGGGACACCCACACACCAGCTGCTTCCAGCAGCATGGCCACCACTTCCAGCATCACCACCATCACCACCACAACCCTCACCCAGCTGTGCCGCTGTCTCCTTCGTTCAGTGACTCCAGCTGCCCTGTGGAAAGGCCTCCTCCTGTGCCTGCCCCCTGTGGGGCAAGCAGCAGCTCTGGCACCACTTACCACGAGCAGGCATGTTTAATCCTTGTGACTCACAATCACACCTTGTGACTTGGGATTTCAAGTTGTTCCAGATAGGAGGAAATAGGATAAGGATGCTGAATTAGAAATTACTCTCTTGTTCTGCATCAGGCATTATAGAAGGGAACTAAAAGGAAAAATTGAGCTGTAATATATATGAACACAAAACCGTGGAATTTTATGCAAAGACATAACCCTTCAAGTAATCATTGATGGCTGACCTCTTCATGGCTGTAAGATGAGTGACTGCATAGCAACCCTAACATAATTACCTTGAAATATTCTGCCCATCATAGCAACTTTGCAAGGCAAATCATTGAGCTGCTTTGAGGGAAGAAAAATACCAAGTCTAATGTCCTGTATATAAGAAGTATAAAAGAGTTGCTCCTCTAAAAGCATTGTTTTTTAGCAATTAAATCACAGCTGTAAACCAGTACAGTCTTGGGAAAGAGCAGTACTGTGCTAAGTTACAGTATGCAGAGCTATCAATCCTAATTTATCTATTGTAGAGATTTTTGGTGAGATTTTTAGTTCGGTAGGGGAACGGTGGGGGTTTTTTGGGGGGGGGTTTGGTTGGTTTTTACAGAATCTATTGCAAGGAAGTTAGTCTCTCAGCAGATGGATGAATTTAGGAATTAGAATAAAAAATGTTCCAGAGTCAAGCCGTAAAACTTCAAAATTTGCATCCCAGTTTCTTGTGATAGTATTTATTTTTATTTTTAAAAAATCTGATGTTTGAATGTGACTTTGCTTTCAATGTCTAAAGAGCGGCTTGAAGAAAGCTGGTTTGTTTCTGCAGCAGGCATTGCCAGTAGACTTGAGCAGCAGTGGTATCAGGAGCCACGGCAGCGGCGCTTTCCACGGCACGTCGGCCTTTGACCCGTGCTGTCCCGGCTCCTCGTCGCGCACGGCGCTCTACGGGCACCAGGCGGGCGCCGGGCCCAGCCAGGCCCTGCCCATCGACGGCTACGGCTCGGGCATCGTGGCACAGCCGCAGCCACAGCCCCCGCCCCAGGCATCGCTCTCGTCCTGCCGCCACTACATGCACTCTCCCTGTGAGTATTGGCACTGCATGCACTCTGCCTGTGAGTACTGACAGCTCTGCATGCATTCTGCCTGTGAGTACTGACAGCACTGCATGCTCTCTCCTTGTGAGTATTGGCACTGCATGCACTCTGAATAATGACAGCACTGCGTGCACTCTGAAAAATGACAGCACTGCATGCACTCTCCTTGTGAGTATTGACACTGCATGCACTCTGCCTGTCAGTACTGACACTACATGAACTCTCCTTGTGAGTATTGGTACAGCATGCACTCTCCGTGTGAGTACTGACAGCACTGCAGGCACTCTCCCTGGGAGTACTCACAGCACTGCATGCACTCTCCCTGGGAGTACTGCTGGCACCACTGCATGCACTCTCCCTGACACACTGCCCTGGCAGTAGGGGAACACTCCAACCTGCTTGCATTGATCCTAGAGTTGGCCTAGCAAAACACAGATTGAGAAATATTTTAAACAGTTAGGGGGTTTGAACAGGACCAAGGTAAAGTTAAAATATTTTATTATGAGTGACCATAATAACACTGAGACTTCAAAACTGTATTTACAATGAAAATATTTTTAATCTCCTTTGTATTCTAGCATTGGCTTTTTATTTCATTTTCCTTGTTTGATCCCTTGTCCCATCCCTCCAGTGAGATCTGCTTTAGCACAATAATTTGTTTGATTGCAATTTCTTTTTTTTTGAATTTTATTGTCTGTATAGAATAGTGAACCCAGAAAGATGGGGATTAAACTTTTAAAGATTAAAGAACAAATGTAAAGTAATATTGGACGGAGATTCTGTCCTCCTACTCGTCCCTCATGGAGGAAGGAAGCACTGTTCCTCCCTGCAATAGTGCTTCAGGTCTGGGCTCCTCAGCACAAGGAGGACAGGCCTGTTGGAGTGAGTCTGTGGAGAACCATGAAACTGCTCAGAGGGCTGGAACATCTCTGCTCCAAGGACAGGCTAGGAGAGTTGGATTTGTTCAACCTGGCAAAGAGAAAGCTTTGGGGAGACCTTATAGCACCTCCCAGTGCCTAAAGGGGCTCCAGGAGAGCTGAAGGGAGACCTTTGACAAGGGCATGTAGTGATAGGACTAGGTGAATGGCTTTAAAGTGGAAGAGTAGATTTAGATCACGTTTAAGGAAGAAATTCCTCCCTGTCAGGGGGGTGAGGCTCTGGCACAACTTGCCCAGAGAAGCTGTGTTTGCTCCTTCCCTGGAAATGTTCAGGGCCAGGCTGGGCATGGCTTGGAGCAACCTTGTGTTGTTGAAGGTGTCCAGTCCATGGGAGGGGCTTGGAACAAGGTGATCTTTGAAGTCACTTCCAACCCAGACCTTTCTATGTGCCTTTTCTGGTTGGTGTCACACAGATTATTTTTTTTTCTTCTTTTTGCCAGAGCCTCACCCCTTACTGGAAAACAGAATGCTTTAGGCTGCAGATTTCTTGCAGGGTATATTTCTAGAATCACTTTATTTAAAAGTTGCATAAACACATATTCCCATGTTGCTACTGTTTAAATAATACTGAAATGCCTGTGTGAAGATACTTCTTAAAATAAATTTGACCAAAACTGACCAAATTAAAAGCGCCTTATGTTTTCGTTGCAGATGCTTCCTTGACCAGACCTCTGCACCATCAAGCTTCTGCATGTCCTCACTCTCATGGAAATCCTCCTCCACAGCCACAACCTCCACCTCAGGTGGATTATGTTATCCCTCATCCAGTGCATCCCTTTCATCCTTCGATCTCCTCTCATGCATCTTCTCATCCTGTTCCACCTCCACCACCAACTCATCCCTTAGCCAATGCAGCTGCTCCAATACCACAGCATCTCCCTGCAACACACCAGCCAATATCCCATCACATCCCTGCAACAGCACCTCCAGCACAGAGGCTACATCCTCATGAAGTGATCCAGAGGATGGAGGTCCAGAGAAGAAGGATGATGCAACACCCAACGTATGTCACAAATGTACTCAGAACAATAGCTAAACATATAATGCCTTTCCCTCAGGTTTGTAAAATGTTGCATGTGACTCTCAAACTGTAAATTGCATGGTTAGGGACTGTTAGTGTTGAACCATGGTAAGAAGTGTCTATAAATGGTCACAGGCACCTGAATGTTAGGGCTGACCCTGCTCCGTTACATCTCTCGGTAGCGTGTCCAGGTAAGGCACAAAGGGGCATGCAGGATAAGGGGAACTTGTTTCTCTTGCCCATTACTCTAGATGATAAGCAGGAATTCCTTTTCAGCCTCCACAGCCTGGGGAGTACATCATAAACTCTGGTCAAATGTCTCTTGACAGCATGTTTTGCCTTGTTGATGCAGTTAACATTCGTTTTATATAACCAATACTTTAAAATAAAATGAACAAATTATCTAAGGGACCATATACTGGGTTTAATTCAGATTAGATGCTTACTTACATATCTTTACTATGTCTTTTGCTTTAGAAGAGGAGACTGAGAATGTCATCAGTGTTGCAATGTAGCTACTAAGACATGCTACAATTGTTGCTTAACTAGGTATTTGATACTAGTATCATCAGACACTAATTGATTTAGTAGTACCAGGTCAGCAGTAACTTCGTATTCACAGAGTAGCTGAGCTTGTTTTAATTCTGCAGGTAATGTGTTTAAATATCTAAGAGAATGTCAGGAATGAGCTTGCTAGTTGTTGCTCCTAACTTTTTTATACAAATTTGACTCATAACTAACTTGAAACTCATTTAGAAGTTAATGCTTAAAGAGAATTCTGCTTTAACTGCAGCTTTTGAGGCAGTTTTCAGGTTAAGTATCTATAGGCAGTAACTGCCCACAAATGGCATGTGACAGAGAAGCCAGTGGCTGTGAGACAGCAAGGTAGCATTTTTGGAAAAAATAATTGCGCTATCCTATCTTATCAGATCTGGGCATTTTCCAGTAGCTTGGGATTTGGAGTTGTGAATATTGGCAGTTCTGCAGCTTAGTGAATTTGTATAGAAATATGGACACTTACAGGAAATTGTAGGCAAATGTTGATGGTAATGTTGTGGGAAAGTGGGAAAGTAACAGAAATCAGTCAGCAGGAGTTAAGTGGATTTTTCAAATCCATAGTTCTTCTGTACCAGCTGGTATGGATAAAAACTGTGTGCCCAGTTTACCTGAGCTATAATGTAAACATGTTTCAAGGAAAATGTCCTCTGATTAGTGTATTAAGTTTCCCTTAATTACTCTTGCTGGTATAGTTTTACTAGAAATAATCTGCAGCAGAGCTGTAAGTGGCACTGAATCTGAGCCTGACTGTCATGTGGCCCTTCCTTTCCTACCTGCCCTTTGAGGTTAGGATTAAACAATTTCTCAGTCTCTGCAGTCATGACTGCCAAGTGAAGGGCAGGTCACTGTAGCTGAAGCTGGTTTGGTTTAGAATATGAAATCTGTGTTTCAATTAACTTGTAACTTTTATCTAAAGTAGAAATTAAAATACTGCATGGTGAGTTTCTTATTCTAAAGGCACTTGGTCTGTATCATTTTGGTTTTGGAGTTTGGTTTCTTCATACTGAAAAGTATGTGAAATTAATTGCGTCTGTTCTTTGTTGTTACAGACGTGCTCATGAGCGGCCTCCTCCACATCCTCACAGAATGCATCCGAATTATGGTCATGGGCATCACATCCATGTGCCTCAGACTATGTCTTCCCATCCTCGACAGGCTCCAGAGAGATCTGCCTGGTGAGCAGTCAGACACTACTTGAGACTCTGGGCAGGAGACCAAAATGTGCTGATCACAGTGCTGATAATGCTGGCTGTGCTTTTAAAAGCTGATGCACGCACCTGTTGTAGATGTTGATATGGCTTTGAAATATTACTTGGAGTGCTCAATGTCTTAAGTATATTTCTAGTGGTTTTTAAAGTTTTGTAGTACAGACTAGTATATTCTCTCCCCTCTTTGTTTGAACTTATTTACAATTGCATCAGGCCCACTTATGAGCATGCACTTACATTCCACAATATATTTATTATTAAAAAATATACTTTTGGCCATTAGTGAAGAGGTGCATGCATGACAGCTGCTGTTCCCACAGCATGTGCTGCAGGGAAGACTCCACATGGATGATATTATTTGGCTCAGTAAATGTGGAGTTTTCCAGATTTTTTAATACTAAATCTTTGCAGCTGTTTTAAATATAGCTTTTAGTTATGATAGGAAGATTCTTCAGCAAAATTTAAATATGGCTAAAAAAAAATTGTACGTGAAACTGTTGTTGTAGCTGTACTGTTTTGTAGGCTGTCCAGAGCAGAGGGATTGTACCTAGCAGGCAAGCTGTTCCTTTACTGTAATGCCACTTTCATTCATGTGACAGGGAACTAGGAATTGAAGCTGGTGTGACTGCAGCCACCTACCCTCCAGGGCCCTTGCATCCTCACTTGGCCCACTACCATGCACCTCCTCGACTGCATCACTTGCAAATAGGGGCTCTTCCTCTAATGGTAAGGAGACAGCTTATGGAAAATTATGATCATTGGTTTTTGATTTTGTTTGTAAGGAAAATGGATGTGTATACATTGCAGCAAAGTGCTTATCTGAAAATATTTCACTGTCTGTCCATGTGTGGCTCCCAGTGAGGGTGCTTGAACAGGCCCATTGTGTAGTAAGAGGAGGCAGTATAGGGGCATCTACATTTCTAACTTCAGCTCTTGTAAAATGAAATATACTTGAATTAAATTGTCACTTGCATTGCAATGCATTGACCCTCTGCATCTGATTTTTAAAGTTTAGATTATTAAGTTTTGGATTGTTAAAAGTACCAACTTTCCACCCAATGCATGAGAATTAGCACTGATTCTTTCTTTTTTAGGTGTGTAAACACACAACTAGAATTCCATCTACAGATTTGATTGTTTTGAAATAATATTTATTATTCACCAACCTAATTCTGTGTGATCAAGTATATAATTCTGTAGCATGAAGTGTTATAATCTGCAGGAAGTGTGGCAGTAAGGTCACACATCCTGTTACATATAATTTTTTTTAATATGCAGTGGAAAACAAAAACAAACCAGTATATTTTTACTCTTGTTACAGAATATTATTTTTGAAAGAATGCTTATAGGTTTAGTTAAAATTTTTCTTACTTTTGTTTAACGAAAATTCACAGAGAAACAGATTTAGTTTGAGTATATTTAGTGTTTCTGTGTGGTCAACCAAGAATGTTTAATCCTCTTAAAGCAATTTAATCTAATAAAAATTGTGAGTTCATCTCTAAATGAATACTAAAAATATAATGAAAATAAACCCTGCAAGTTTCATCCTTTCAAAATTTCCTCTGTTAGTAGCCTGAATTGACATTTGGGGCTTGAACTGTAGATTTACAACCAAACTGTAGTAACTGTCTCCAGTCTGGTCTTGCATTGCTTGTTCCTCACTCTTTAACTACCAGATATGATGATCCTTAAGTACCTCCCTGATGAGTGAGGCTTGGTCATTCGTGGGTGCTGCTGACATCCTTAGCACAGACTTTCTAAAGCAGTCTGTAGAATTTGGTATTTTAGTGTAGCCAGTGAGATTTTTAATGCAAAACCTTCTCCTGTGCATCATCTCTTCAAATGAAATTTTTCTGCATTCTTTGGTTAAGTGTCTGCTTTTTGAAGTGGATAAAAGATGGGTTTACACTCTCCTATTTATTTGATGTGTTGTACTGTAACAGACAGCATCAGATTCCCTCCTAATAGTTCAGGGAACTGTAATTGTGCTAGGAGGCAACCAGTTAAATTTGTACCTATTTTAGCTCATTTTTTATCAGGGCTAACAAGTAATCTGTGGGATTTACCTCAATTATCACTGTGAAGTTTCTAGAAATTTAGAAGTTCAGATGATCCTTATATTACAGTGTGATGAGGAACTTTTAATTGTCTTTTAATTTTAATTGGGCTATTCCTACAGCTAAAATGTTACGTAAGCAAATAGTTGGGACCCCACACTTCTTCATTTTTTTAGCAGTAGAGGAGAAGAAAGCTATGATAGAGAATGTTCAGAAGTATTTCCTGAGTCTGTGATAAAATATTTTAGGGATTTATGCCCCTCTGCTTGGCGACTGCAGTTTCTAATTGGTGAAAGTGGCAGATGAAATTAGGGTCTTTAAGTCCACAGAAATTTGTGCAAGTGTTTGTGTGGGAATACTTGATCTTTATAACAGCAATTAATGAGGGGCTGAGTGAAACTGAAGTTTGTGTTTTGAGGCCTTGCACACAGTGCACTGCCAGCATGTTTGATCAGAACAGGCTGCTCTGAGCAGCACAGGAATTCCTCCAGTGCTTGGGATCTGGTTTGAGCCTTGCTGTGATCAGACCCAGCACCGTGGCTTTGAAGTTGTGTAGAGTCTTTGACTAATTTAAAATGTATTCACACACTAGAAGAACATGAAGGCAGGGTAGAGCTCTGCTAGAAGTTATAGATACAATGAGTTCAAAGCATTTCAAATGCCTTTTGATGATTCTTCCCCTTCTATAGCAATAAAGAAAGTCACAGGTTTTGTTCTCATGTGTGTGAGTACAGCAGATCTGTCAGCAAAACTTATTTTGAATAGAGAGCAAGTAGTCAGTGAAGTTTTTCATCAACAAACTTGACTGGATTTTGAACAAAAGTGCTGTTTTAGGCAACAAATGATTTGCACCTGCCACCTATTTATTTCTCTGTAACTTTAGGAGTGGGGTGGAGGAGGAGAGGCTGAACTGTGATTACAGTCCCTCTGTAAAGTTGTTGGTGTTCTAAGGAGTGCTTTCTTCTTCAAGTACAGAGGGTACTAAACAGAGATTTCATGAGTCATTTTTTTTGATGCAGATATCATAAACTGTTCTTTTTTTGAGAAGGATCACTTTTAAAGGAAGTGATCCAGTCACTCAACTAAGAATTTCATTAGTATTGAATCCACTTTGTGAAATGGCTTGCAGCACAATTGGCAGTGGAGTACTAAAACCCCTTCCAGACTGTAAAGGACATAGTGGATTGTTTGGGCTTTAATGATATTGTGTTAACTCTGTATCAGTTTCTGACTTTTAGTTAGATGCAGATAACCAAATCTTCATCTACTCAGTGCAGGAATGCAGACTGCAGTTTTAATCCTCAGGGAGACAAAATGATAAAGATATGTGGGGGAAGATAATCAGTGTTCAGCAGCTTTGACAGTCCAAATAGAGGGTTGGGGAAACAAAATCTCCTTTTCTACTAGTTTGGTTGAAGAGACTTCTACCTGTTTAAGTGTTGTTTCAGGAAGAGTCCAGGATTAAAAGCAGTTAGATATGAAGAAAGCTCTTCCTATCTATCCAAAGGTCAGGCTGCTTCCCTCCTAGATTTAATATCATTACTTTGTGACCATGGCTTAGACTTTGTTACTGTTTTAAGGCCATGTATGTGCTGAGGAAAAAGCTGTTGAATGAAATCCATTCTGGACAAGTTCCCATTCTGCTAAGTGATCATTTTTAGGGAGACTCAAGATCAGTGCATGGCATAACTAATGGAACATTAGGAAAGAAGGATGCAGGACACAAAGGCTTTTCATCTGTTCCTGTTCTTCTCTGATACCAGTGTTGTTAGATGCCACTCCTATTTCTGTGTTCTCTGGGTTCCTTTGGCTGCTCCTTTGGCACTGCTGATGAAAGGCTTTTTGACTTGGGGCTCTAGCACTGTTTGCCACATCAGAGTGGGCAGGATGGCAATTCCTGCAATTTATTATGGGGTATGGGGTACCAGACTCTTGACTCCAGCTTCTTCTGCCCTTTTGAATGTGAATTTTAGGGGTGAGGAGTGGTGGGGGAATTATTTGGACTTTGTAGTTTGCTAGGTATGATATAAGAAATATCTCTGAAATAGATGAAAGCTTTGAAAAGACTCCTTAATTTATCTGGGAACCTGCAGCTTCTTGGTCTGAGGGAGATCTTTGGATCATATTTTTACAAAAAAAAAAAAAAACAACAACAAAATCCCAAAACAAACCCCAAGCAAACCTAAAGTTTCTTATGGTACCTTAATCTCTCTCAGGTGTTTCACACCTAGCTTTCAATATGCTGTGCCCGCTTTTTCTATTGCAGAGCTTTACTGTTTTATTCCTTTTCCTGTGGATTGATTCAGAGTGTTAGAGGCTGTCTTTACACTTAGTTGTGAAAATCCTTAGGGATTTGGAGGTGTAAACCAGTAGATCCCAGCACATTATGGTAATTGTGTGCTGGTCAGAATAATACTGCTCAGAGTGTAGTCATACAGGTGATGCAGCTGTTCTGTAACCCAAAAGCCAACCAGCTTCTGTGTAATACCTGAACACTTAAGGCTGTAGCTTGATGTAGTAAGAGTAGTTCAAGATGAACTTCAGGTTTGAAATAACTTTGATTAACTGCATCAAGTAGAATTGCATTGTTAAGAAAAAGCTTCTAGGTTTTTTTAATAATATAAACATGAATTACTGTTCTTTGGTTTTGTGTAGATTAAACACTGTTGAAGAGCATTCATTTTATGGTCCCCTAAGGCACAGGTACCACTGGGTTTTATCTGTGCAGCACATGGTGCTTCATTGGGTTCCTTCACCCAATGATTTTCTATGAAAATTGCAGCTTTTCCCTGTTTATATTTGGCTTAAGACATTAAATGATGATCTTTACTACTTCTTGTGTGTGGACAGTAGCTGAGCAGTTAGTTAACTGAAAAGCTCATACTGGGGATTTGTTCTAATACATTGAAATTGTATTTATGTGAGCCATGGAGGCTGGGCTGGACAGGATTAGCAGTACCATGCAGGGCAGGAGTCTCTCCACTGAAAAAGCAGAAAGATCCTGCAAAGATAGAAGGTATTTAAAGCAGAGAGTAGCAAGAAAGAAAGCCTTCCCTGCAGGTCAGATGTTTCAAACTACTGAGGATGTTTGTGTTGTGAATGGTTTGGACTTAGCCTTGAATTACTGTAGTTGCTGCAGATTTTTGTGGTCATGGAAAGTATCAATAGAAAGTGCAAAACAAGAAACAAATGATATTTTCTACAGTTCCTGGCAGACTTGTGCTGGAATTTGCAGGTCCAGAATATATTGCTTTAAAGTATATATTTTAATTTGACTGTATCCAAAAGAATCTTTACAAACATTTAGTGCAGACTGGCATTGCCTTTAACTGTTTACATTCTTCATTAGCTTTAACAGTTTCCTTTTTTCTTACATTCTGTATGAAAGCTTAGTGAAAACTCACTCCTGCTTGTGTGTGAATCTCTTCAAGAGAGCTGAATCTTTTTGCATTCGAAGCTTGGTGGTAACTGTCAAAGGGATTTTAGTATGACTGTTCTTAGTTAGGTATTATTGATGGTTCTCTCTTATGAATCTTTTCTCTATCTTGTAGTCACAAGTACTTAGGTAAAATCTTGCTGTGATAGCAGACTGCTTGCTCTGCAGGTGTAAAAGAACTGGGTTGTTTTTGAGGGGTTTTTTTTGTTGTTTTTAGAGGTTTTGTTTCAGAGTAGCATTTTACCTGACCAGAAATATGAGCTGTGCTCTCAGGGTATTTTATGAAGGAGCCTGTACATAATGTGTGTAAAGTAATTTTGCAGAGGTGTTAGGCCAGCCCTGTCAGGATAATATGAAGGCCCATTTATTAGCATGAAAATACATTGTCCCACACAACATTTCTGTTGTCTAGAGTTGAGTAGTTTGTTATGGTAGGTACTCTGAACAATTTTTGGTTTTGTACTGTTAAAATAAATTTTAATAAGTTTCTTAGTCTCCAGTAGCAGAATTTGTTCCATATCCAGGTGCATGTCACTGCAGTTGGTAAACTGACTGCTGAGGCAGTGGAACTGCAATTATGGAACTCCACAATACATCTGTGACTCTGCACCTCTTGGAATGGTGCAGTATCTGCACTAGCAGATGCATTGGTTTCCAAAACACTGATTTCAAATCCTGGTCAATAAAAAGCCAAGCATTGAATTTCACTTCTGAGACTTAGGTTAGTTTTTGTCAGGAGTTCCCTTCCTCTGAGTGGTGGCCATTGATTGCCAGTGTTATATTAGGCAATACAATTTCCCAAATGATGCCAGACAGGTCTGTGCCTAGTGAAAACCTGGCACAGTAAGTATGTTCATAGTGTGAGTGAGTGACCTAGTTATTTAAATGTCTTTTCTGTAATTGGAAGCTGAAGTAGAATTACATGCTTAAATGCAGAATGAATCATAAATCAGTGATTATCTGAGGCAGATTTCTTACAAATCAGCATATTTTTGATCTGCTCCCCCAAAATTCCTTAGTTACAGCCACAGTTTATATTGTCAAACAGTAAGACCTATGATACCAACAGATATTACTTACATAAGTGTTTTGATATGTACCTTCAGTTTCTGTTGCTCTGGTTTCTTAAAATTTAAAACTGATATTGTGGCTGTATTTGTGGCAGATTTTGGCACTGCACTGTCATTTAACAGGTATCATGTAAACTGCTTTAAAATAATAAGATTCTGCCTTTCTTTTCTGGAACAAAAATTATATAGGGCAGAGGAATCTTGCCTATCCCTGCCAGCTTTTAGTTACAAGACTGGATTTGAAAACTGTAGAAAGGCAGCTTATTGGTCTCTTGTTTGATGTGAGTAGCTTTGTCTAGGTCTGTGCTTTTCCACAATGCATTCATTGAGTTTTACACCTTTATATACGTTAAACTTGGAAGTGTCTGTTGGAAAGAAGAAGAGCAACATGTGAATATGTGACTTCATGAATAGTATCTGGGATATCTGCATTGTGGACAGCCTCATGAGATGCATGTTGAGCTGTCACATACAGCAGCAGAGACATTATCAGCTGATAGCACAGAAAGGAAGATGGTAGTGAAGTATTTCCAAGTGAATTGCTGCTTACAGTCTTCCTGTTGGTGTGCTGTGGGATTATGTAAACCTCATCTGCTGATCATTTTGGGTTTTTCCACCTGTTCATTAAGGATTGCTATTGGAATGTTCCTGACAAAAAGTCAATACCATTATTCACTCATCTTGCTGGGGTAAGAAAGGAGTGCAGCTGCCCTGCAGTGGAGATGGTCCCTGCTATATAAATTATCCTTCAGCTTTGCTTGAAGGGCCTGTGGGATACAGCACTGGACACTGGGCTTTTGTTCACTGCTTATTTCTCTTACTGTGCAAGGAGTTTAGTGCATGCTTGAATGATGAGTGTATGTAGAGTTAACTGACTTGAGATGTAAGTTTTGAATGTTAGTTTTTATAGGCCTCTAATTATTGAGTGTGTTTGAAGATGTTCAGTTCTTTTGAGTCAGATAAGAGTATCTGCTGCTTTTCCTAGACTGAGTTTTTTAGCCTTGTTTCTGTGGTACCAAAAGCTCATATGTGAGAATCTGTAGTGAGTCCTTTTCACAACTTCATGTGTAGCTGTTAGGTGTTCTGTTTACAAAAATAGGTGGAAATTTATGGTGTTTTTTTATAATGTAGGTTGAGCTTTTGAGACGTGGGAATTGTAATGTGGATGTAGAGAGATTCCAGGAGAGGATCTAGCCTCACTTCTGTTCTGTTCTGGTTCTGTTTAGCTGTGTCAGAGTGGTGTTTGTGTTGTGCTGTCAGTTGGAATTGTATGCTCAGGGTGAGGAGTGTGAAAAGTGATTCAATGAAAGCAAAAGGAACTTAAACTTTACAAAGTGAACAGTAAAATAGTGAAACTGTTCTGAATAGGTTTAACTTAACATCTGCTGTTTGAATAGGTACCAGACATGGCGGGCTACCCTCACATCCGTTACATTTCATCGGGATTGGATGGAACATCATTCAGAGGCCCTTTCAGGGGCAATTTTGAGGTTTGTAATAGAATAAAACTAGATATATGTCAAAATGTGTCATGAGGGAATATGGGGAGGGTGTATGATAGAGCTAGTTCTATACATAGATAGAAAAGAATCATAAAGAAAATAGCCTTTACTTACAGAATGCCCTTACCAATGTGGAGTGGGACAAAAGCATATTGCAAAGTTGGTCAGGAAAAGGTGCCCTGGACAATGCAGGTTAGGTGGCAATGACCTGACAGTACATCTTGCTCTGCCCACCAGCCATCAGTAGGACTGGGTAGGACACTCTGGGAGAAGGCAGGGCTGTCTCTGAGTAACTGTGCCAGGATCCTCCAAGTGAGGCTGAAACTTGGCCATGCTAACAGTGCTGTCCTGTTGAATAGTGCAGGAATTGAAATGGAGTGAAGGAAAAAAGCCAGGAGAACATAAAAGGTATCAGATGCAGAGAGTTAATGACCTAGTCCACTGAAAACCTCTACTGTGACATCTCATGGTTCTAATAAACTCATTGCTGGAGAAGAATAAATCAGTCATTGTATTTCAACTTAGACAACTTTTTTTTTCCTCTTCAATGGAAACTCTTTTTTTCCTTAATGACTGTTAGAAAGCAAATATTTACATAGCATGTTTTAATTGCCTTTTTCCTCATTAGGCACAGAAGTGTGTGTGAACATACTGATAGCAATTCCTATCTGACAAACACTCATTTTTTGTCATAAGATAGTATTTCCCTAGAACTTAAAATACCAGACTGTGTTGTGTGGGTTTTTCTACAGAAGCCCATCACTTTTCCCACACAACATACTCTTTTTGGCTTTGCCTATATTTAATTAAGTTGGAAAATAAGAGTTTGTCATTCTAAAAATGAAAATGGGTTAGAATAAAATTAATACTTCCTCAATGTAGTTGAAAGAATAGTTTTTAAACTGTTTATTCCTTCATGATTTTTAGGAGCTGATTCACTTGGAGGAACGACTAGGCAATGTTAATCGTGGAGCAACACAGGGAACTATAGAAAGATGCACATATCCACATAAATACAAAAAGGTGAGGATTTCTCAAATTGTGCCCTGTCTGTAATATTTCTTTGAACTTGTAATAATGTGAACGGTTAAAGTCTGCAGAAATGTCAGCTTCAAAGAGGGCATGTTTTCTGTATCTTGAAATTTCAAGGATTGTAAAACAAAGCTTACAGTGCCACTTGTTTCACAAGGAAAATTTAAACTTAGTTCCTTAGATAAAGAGCTACTGTGATGTGTTAAACAGGAATGGTTTGATATGATTAACTTGTCCAGTAGTTATGAGTAGCCTTGTCAGTAGTGAAATAACTGCTGGAAATAGCAAATAACAGACTTCAGTGATAGCTCACAAACCAAAGCTTTATGTTTGCAGTAAACACTTCACAGTGCTTACCTGCTTGGTATATATCAATTTAACCTTTACTTTGAACACATGGGGAAGACTGGAACACCAGGAGGTTTTGAACTAGGGTGCAGAGTTTTGATGACTGAGGTTGTCTCTCATGGAGAATTTAGCCTATGGCAAGATATAATCCTATCCACATGACACTGTTTTTTCATACATGATAAATAGGTTGAAAGGATTTTTTTTTTGCCTCTACACGAATGAAATTAAGATATTTAAACATAGACAATAAGTAAAAGGACTGGTTGCAGGACTGGCTCCAGTAGACTTTTGTAATTAACAATACTTAAATCTGAAATGTCCTGGGTTTTGCTCCAAGTGCTGGTTCATTTTGATTCAAATACATTTTAATAAGTATTACAAAATGTTTTCAAATAAATGTGTTGAATATGTATCAAAAAACAGATTTTACTCAGTTTGTCAATAATGTCATCTCTACTAACAAGGTAACAACTGATTGGTTCTCACAGAGGAAACTGCACTGCAAACAAGATGGGGAGGAGGGAACAGAGGAAGACACAGAGGAAAAGTGCACCATCTGTTTGTCTATATTGGAGGAAGGTGAAGATGTCAGGTAAATAACACTGAATATCCAAATATAATGTTAAATGTTCTGGCTTTGGCACCATTCTTGAATCTGGTGCCCTGCTTTGCAGTCCTGCTTAGGTGAACAGTTACAGTTAACTACTGCATTGAACTAGTAAAATAAAACAAGTTGCAGCTGAAAATGCACATTGTTCAGCTGTATTGTCATTAGGTAGAGTGTGGTTTATTCTATCACAGTCTTCCATAGTTTGACTGTCTGTGTTATGAGCCCAAGCTGATGCCTGAATGAATCAGGATTGTCAGTGTTTCTGGAGTAATGCTCCTTAAACTCCAGCAGGTTTAATCAGTCTAACACAGCAGAAGCCAGTTGCTGCTTGACTTCATTGCCCATATCCATTTCTTTGGAACTAGACAGAATGCATGTTCAGCTGGAAAGGCTTTGAAACCTGTGGGAAAACAGAAAGAACAGACCTCAGTAGCAAAGCCCACACTGTGTTTTTTCCAATGGGGTGGTTGATATGGAAATGCTTTATTAATTAATGTTTTTGTGTTCTGATGACAGGCGCCTTCCATGTATGCACCTTTTCCACCAAGTATGTGTAGATCAGTGGTTGATTACTAACAAGAAGTGCCCCATTTGCAGAGTGGACATTGAGGCTCAGCTGCCTAGTGAAAGTTGACACTGCTTTCCAGAACTCTTGTCCTCCCTGTCACTCCCTCTCATCCTTGCTGGTACTGCAGTCAACCAAAGATGGCATGACTTACCTGCGCAGATTTGGAAGCATTGAACCCAGAGTGCTGGCTCTGCTATATGGTACAACTAATGCTAGACCTACAGTTTATGTAGAAGACAGTTGAGTTTCAGTGTATTTATAAATCTGTTTTGTTTTACATTTTTTTTTTCTTTAAATTCATTACTGTATTTTTGCATGGTTCCTTGTATTGCATTTGTTTGCACATATTATGGGCTTTGTGACCCCAAACTTGCAGGCAAGATTAGCTGCTTTAGTAAGTAGAATTGTGTGGTCTCCTTTTTGGTTTGTTTTATGTAGTATCAAGCTTTGAAAGTATGATTTCACTCATTACTAACCTTGAATTCCTTAATTTAATTGATCATATATATTTTAGTTGAAATGTATAAAGATCATCTAGAAAAGGATAATATTATGTTTTGAGACATTCCTTAATTAGGAAAAAATGGCTGCTGTATATTTACAAGATCAGTTATGAGTCAAATAACATCCTTAATACTGGGAACAGAATATTAATTATATTCAGTTTGACTGATACATATAGCATACTCATCACCAGAGTTTTTGTCTGATCAGATTTTTGTGTTTGTTTTAAAAATTTCAGCACAATGCAGATATATTTGAATGTCAATATTAAACATTTAGACTGCTGTTCAGATTGTATTTATCATTTTCTTCTATGTCTAGAAATTTGAATCCCTAACTTAAATATATGCTGCTGTGAAACAGCTCTTAGTGAACACTAAATGTTGATTTCAGTTAGCTGGATTGTAGATACTTGCAGACTGAAAGAATTACTAGGGACATGGAAAAAGAGCTTAGAATCTGTTTGGTCTTCTGCTAACTTAAGTTGAAGTATCTGCGCACATTGAGGGTTGGTTTTTTTTGGGATTTTTTTTTTGGCTATGTTTTTTTTTGTTTATTTGTTTGGGTTTTGTTGGTTTGTGTTTTTTTTAAATATAAAACCATTCAATAAGGACTTAAAGCTGCAGGGTTTTTGTTTGGGTTTATATACGTGAATTCATAGAATTTCTAAGGATTCCAGGCTTGTCTTGGGATTTTTGTTAGATTTAAAGTTAATAAAGTTAGCTAAATCCACTTGTCTCTTGTTTTTATTTTTCAGTAGTAAGTTGAAAGCCTGTAAATTCCTGTAGAAACTGAGACACAAATTATGTGGTTCCCTAGTTTTTACCTTGATCATAGATTCCCTCTTTATAAATTACCAACAGTCCATCACTGATTAAAATGTTTTCTATAGTTAAGATTTGCTGCATAATATAGTATATAGAATTAAGTTATAATGTACTAACATTTTGCCTTTGAAGGAGGTTTTAGTCCATATCAGGATTTCAGTTGCTCATCAACATTCTTTCACATCTAATAGATTATAGTTTATTTAAATGTGCTCAACATTGCAAAGTGCAAATGTGCAAAAACATTGAGACAGCATTACTGTCACTTTGGAAAAGATGTTCCTTGGGGATCATACATGAACATGCCAATTAGCTTGCATTAAGCCACCTGCTTTGTAAGTGGATTGAATAATAATTACCTTCAGTTCCTTGTCTTTGTCTTTCATGATCAGATTACATGTAAAACAGTTTACAGTAAACCTAGAAGATAAACTTTGTTTACACTAAAAAATCCATTTATGAATATTACCTTATCGAATTTGATGCCTGTTTCTGTATGGTTAAAGCTGCTTCCCTTTTATTTGATTTTTTTTTTACCTGTTAGTAGTAGCATTTGCGAGTACAGTGTCTATTGCTGGCAACAAACTTCACACCTCTGGCACTGAGGCTTTAAACAGAAATTTTATTCCAGCATGTGTGATAAATGGACCTTTTCAAGCTTAATGGCATTGCTGAATCTGAACTTAAAACCACTTTGCGCTCGTATGATGGGGGATATGGGAGAGAGGCAACAGATTGGACTGCTTCAAAACCTGACTTGGGTTTATGCTAAAGCTTCTTGAACATTCTGGCTGTAGGAAACTGAAAGTGACTGCAAAGTTGAAGCTGCATTAATCTGTTCACTGCTAAGAATGAATAAAAGTAACTGGAAGGACTGAACAGACATGTTGTGTTTTCCAGTGACTGTTGAAAAGAAGTTAATTGACCACTAATGCTTGAAGACTGATGATACTCATTTCTAAAAGTTTCCAAGAAGGTACTTGAGAGATATGGGAAAAAGCCCCAGGGCCTCTGAAGTAACTGAGACCCCGGGTATGTGATAGAATCTATTTTGGCTTCCTTACTGGACAGAGAAGCACAGGTTTGGGGGGGATTTTTTTTCTTTTTAAGGAAATATTTTATGGGTCTAATTTGAGTGCCTGGTACTAGAGGTATTTTAGTGATCCATGAATTGATTTGTTATATAATAGCTACTGATACTGTCTTGCTTTTAAATGTATGCATAACGTTGTAATGTGATGCTGAACACTTAGGTATTTGTCAGGAATCACAGTGTTCTGATCTTAATGCTATTGCAGGGGCTCAAAAGCTGCAGCTTACTTCTGTTCCAGAAGGTTGTGACTTAACCATAGTTTAAGGGAAGGAAAAGGAATAGGCTTCTCATTTTGAAAATTTCCACCACTTACTGTGCTTTATATGCTTAGATGCATTGCCTTAAGTTTTCTGCAGCATCTTTAAAGATAAGATTCTCAACAGTATGCATCAAATTACTTTTCATATAAAATTCCATTGTCAAAAGAAATCCTTTTGTATGCAATAAATAAAATGTTAGACTGGTATCATTCAAAATCTGTTTCTTTTGCAATTTTTTCCCCTTCCCTTGTGTTGCTCCGTAAGTCTTGATCCCTAACATTTTCGTTTACACGTATTACTGCAGAACAAACTGTTAGTGGAGGATCAGCGTTCAGCTGAAGCTAATTATCCTGCTAAATGGAGTTATCGGGAACCTTGGAATTCAGTTCTAATTTTAAGAGTGCAGTTCTGGAGAAGAATTGCAAGTAAACTTTTCTGTCGGTTTAGACAACTGCGGTAGCGTTGAAGTTCCTGAATCTCAGGACTCGTTATGGAACCTTCGGCTACCTGTCCCGAGCGGGGAGCGCCCGCGGGGAGGCGTTTGCGGACGGCGGGCGCGGTGCCGGTGCGGGCGCGGTTCGGGTTGTACTCGGCCGGGGCCTGAGGGGGCTCGGGCTCGGCCCCGCCCTGAGTCGGGAGCCGCTGCGCCCCCCCCCGGAAGCCGCTGCAGCCGTTTCCTGCTGGGGCGGGGCCTGTGCGGACGGACCAATCGGACGCGTGCATCGTACGAAGTTGTCCAATAGTAGAGCAAGACAGGGTTTAAAGGGAACCGCGGCAGCGTGAGGCAGCGGCCACCGGTTTGTCTGGAGGACGGAGCGGTTGTGTGCGTAGCGGAGGCAGTGGCCCCCCTCTGTGTCCGTGCCCATGGCGCTGCCGGTGACGCGCCGTGCCCCTGTGAGTACCCCTGTGAGGGCGGGTGGGCCGGGGGGCGACAGAGTAGCAGCCGGGAGGGGGGAGTGGTGGGGGCGGGCGAGAGAGGGTCCGCCGGTGGCCGAGGGCCCCGCCGGTGTTTGCCCTCAGGCGGCGCAGGGGCCACGGCCCGGCCGGCGGGGGTTGGAGGGCGGCTCTAAGGCCGGCGGGAATTGGCGGGGCGGCCCTCAGGCCGGCGGGGGTTGGAGGGCGGCTCTCAGGCCGGCGGGGGTTGGAGGGCGGCCCTCAGGCCGGCGGGGGTTGGGGGGGGCGGCCCTCAGGCCGGCGGGGGTTGGGGGGGGCGGCCCTCAGGCCGGCCGGGGCCCTCCGTACCTCGGCGGGTGAGGCGGCGGCCGGGCCGAGCTGCGGCCCAGCGCTGGGAGGGAGCCCCGTTCCTGCAGCGCGGGCGCTGCCCCCGCCTCGGGCTGGCCTTGGCCGCCCGCGCCTCCCCCGCGGAACTGCGGGGAACGTGGGAGTAGGAAAACTAAAGCTGCCCTAGGGGGAGGGACTGCAGGAGCCTCTCTTCTGTGGTGATTGTCTTAATGGTTTAAACTGAACTCCACGAAAAAACTAAAGCCTGGTGGTTTAATTGCTGTGCATAACAAAGAACATTAGTTGTTGCGTGTGCAGCACAGCTTTTTAATTCATAGGGCATGTGTTTAACCAGGCATTTGCTTTATGCATCCTCTGGGGGGCGCTGCGAGAGTTTCAAAGTTTTGAGAACTTTTAACAGCAGGTGAGTGCTCTGACCTTAAAACGTATGAGATAGGGGGCATTGTCTACTTTTATAACACTGTTCAGAAGTACAGTGCTCTGAACCTAGAGACGAGACTTCTTCCTCTGAATATACGTGACTGGCTAGGAAGTAAAAGCTGATTGAGTAATGCATAGTAGGTACAGTGGTGGTAAGTCTGTAATGGAGTCAGGCATTGGAAAGTTGTTGGTCTCTGACTCTTAAACTTTGGCAATTTTATCATTTTAGATCACTAGAGGGATGGAGAATGCTGTGTCTGACCTTAGAAGTAAAGCAAAAACTCATGTGACTGGCAAAAGAGCTGCTTTGGAAGAAATAGGAAATAAAGTTGCAACGAGAGGAACACACATATCTAAGGTAAAGGAACATTTGAAATCTCTATACAGGGAGAAGTTGGATTGCTGCTCTGTACTAAATAATAAATGTTTTCACTACAGAAAACAGAATGTCCCAAAGCATCTATAAAGTCCGTGAAAGGACCTAGCAAGGTGACAAATGGAATTGTATTGCCTAAAGCTCCAGCTGCTGTAAATCAAGCAAACAAAGAAACTGATGTTCCAAAGGTAGGAACTGATGATACTGTTCTGATTTTTTATTCGATTTGCAACTTTGAGCTCTACCTTCACAATAGTTTATCTATGGCTGTATCTTGTTCCCTTGCTGAAGAAACAAAGTCTCTGTGCTGAGGTTTTGGTTTAATGCATGTTGTTCTTAAAGCATAATGCATGATGTTCAAGTGGCAGAATGAGTTGCTGAAGTACTGGATGAAGTTTCTGCTTTAGCTGGCAGTTACTGGAAGATGTTGGGTTTCTGTGTTTGTGGTATGTCAGTGGAAACTTGCTGTGCTGGAGCCCAAGCCTCCACCTAAAGAGGTTGCATTAGTGATGGGTGAAACATGAAAACAAAGGAACAGTGAAACTGAAACAGCAGATCTGTGTTAACAGATGTGATCTGTTCCTCAGGTTCTGTCTCCTGTCCCTATGGATGTGTCCATGCAGGAGGAGGATTTGTGCCAGGCCTTCTCTGATGTGCTGCTCAACAACGTAGAAGACATAGATGCAGAGGACTGGGAGAACCCCCAGCTGTGTAGTGACTACGTGAAAGACATCTACCTGTACCTGAGGGAGCTCGAGGTACGGTGCCGCAGGGCTGCCCTGGTGTCTCAGGGGGGTTGCCTGGCTGCTCACCCACCTCCTGTCTGTCCCCCAGCTGCAGCAGTCTGTCCGTCCGCACTACCTGGACGGGAGGACGATCAACGGGCGCATGCGCGCCATCCTGGTGGACTGGCTCGTGCAGGTGCACTCGAGGTTCCGCCTCCTGCAGGAGACCCTGTACATGTGTGTGGCCATCATGGATCGCTTCCTGCAGGTGAGATCTCCCCCAGGCCATGCTCGGGAATTACTCAGTTGCTATGGCTGTAAAGGAGTTCAGGATTTAACTTTTCTTTAGAAATCAAACGACAGGATCTGCTATGTGTGTAAGAGCTGTGACAGTCCAGCACCCTAATTCTGAGACTGCTGCCTTATTTGAGCCTGTTACTATACAAACACCTTTGCATAGAGTGAAAACCTCATTTATCATTCTAAACTGATAAATACAAATCTGATTATCTAGAGTTTGACACTTCAAGGCCTGCATTTTAAATGTCTGTGTTGCAGAATCATCCAGTACCTCGCAAGAAACTTCAGCTGGTGGGCGTAACAGCGCTGCTTGTAGCTTCAAAATATGAAGAGATCTTGTCTCCTGATATAGCAGACTTTGTTTATATTACTGACAATGCCTACACCAGTAATGAAATTAGAGAAATGGAAATGATTATTCTTAAAGAATTAAACTTTGACCTGGGGCGACCTCTTCCAATTCACTTCTTAAGAAGAGCATCAAAAGCTGGGGAGGTGGGTACTTGTCCTCATTATCTAGCACTTCCCTGTATTGGTAAAGCCTGTAAGGATTGCTTCTGCTGTTTTTATCATGTGACCTTTCCTCCTCCAGCTTAAATGCTGGATGAAGGATGCTCAGCTCTGAAACTCCACCGTGTGGCCTAACACGACAATGTCACTGTGGCAGCCAGTAGTATTTCACATTTCTATTTACTGATGCCTGTGTTCAGCCTTAGTGGCAGTAATTTTATTGTTAAACTAAGAAGCTTTGCTTTTAATCTTTTTAATCCTGGTGATCAGGGTACTTATTAGTAAAACACTAGCAGTGTTGCAGTTTTTTGTAACTTCTGGTTGTAAATATTGTGTTATTTAACAATCAAAAGATAACCTTTCTCTTTTACCCAACCCTTTCTTTCTCCACCTCGGTAATTATATTCAAGTGACTGTCTGCTCTTGAGGTGGGCTTCAATTACCTCAGCAGACCACTGGGTAAATCAAATAAGTTTCTCCCTAAGTAATTTTACACCTCCCCTCTATAGTTTGCTTTACAGAGGGAGCATTAGTGTCCCTAGTTGGGCACAGCTGTACCTGATACTGCATATTTCTGTTAAAATCCCTCACTTGACTTTGTGTCTAAATTCCAAATGGCTGTCGGTCTTGATTTTTAGAGTAATGTCTGTTAGAATGGATGGTCCCTAAACTGTAGTAAAGATTTTGCTATTTTTGTTTTGTTCTTGAACACAATAAGCAATTCTGAATGGTAATGCTAAAGTGAAGTGAAAATGTGGATTAACAAGCTCTCAACCTGCTAGGCCGATGCCAAGCAACACACTCTGGCAAAATACCTGATGGAGCTGACCCTGATAGACTATGACATGGTGCACCACCGGCCCTCAGAGATTGCAGCTGCTGCCCTGTGCCTGTCTCAGAGGATTCTGGGACATACCAAATGGGTGAGCACTTTAACCAAACTTGTTCTTCACTCAGTGGAATCCAACCATTTGAAAAGTACTTTAAATATTGTGTTTAGTTGGTGACAGTGCTGGTGCTGGAATGATGGTGAGCAGCCTGATGCTTAGTGGCAGGTAGAATAAGGAATGTACCAGTAAAAACTCAAAATCCTTTTCTCTGTGAATACTGGGGTACATAAGGGTTTCTCATGAAAACATTTGAGTTATTGAAGGCTACAATATAAGTAAAAGTAGATTTTCATAATTCTTGCAGTACATGTAGCATAATGAAGTTGTGGACCATGAGTAGTGAGTTGTAATTCAGCTGGTAGTTGCTTTTTTATTCTCTGCTCAGTCTAGAAGCATGGTCTTTGAAATTGATGTGTCCAGACTTCTGCCCATCAGGTTTCTCTGGAGCTGTCATTTTAACTGACAGCTATGGTTTCCAGCATTTTAGGCTCAGCTGTGAGCTCGGGGTGTGTGCTGCCTGAACTGATTGTGCCTCAGGCAGCAATTCCTCCCTCACAAATCTCAAGTTTGTTACCATTCTGCTGCAGGGTACAAAGCAGCAGTACTACACTGGCTATGCAGAAGACGGCCTTGTGATGACCATGAAACATATGGCCAAGAATGTAGTCAAAGTGAATGAGAAGTTAACAAAATACACAGTAAGTATAACTATTTAAATCCTTTCTCTAATGTTTTCAAAATTATCTTTGCTGCATATTGTAGCTCCTTAGGTAAATACTCTGTATGTTATCGTAAAGCATAAGCTGCTCTGACAAGCCTATAAGAGGCTGTTGCATTAATGTTAACAGCAAAACCTTTTAGACAAATTGTGCTCTTGTTACTTTGCAAACTGGTTCAGTGCCAGCCTTGTTTGCTTGCTTGTTTTTTAAGCAGGCAGGCAAACTGACCCAAAATTACCTGCCTGTCAATGGTGATACAAAAGAGATACAAAACTTTTGTATCTCTGTTCTTTGCAGGCTATCAAGAACAAGTATGCAAGCAGCAAACTACTGACCATCAGCACCATCCCTCAGCTGAACAGTGAGATCATCAAGGACCTGGCTGCATCACTGCTGTGAAGCCCTGGGCAGCCTGGCCTGACAGGGTGTGCACTTTGTCTCCTGCTTTTGTACATAGCATTCCAGCTCCCACAGACACTTCCGACTCACACTGAAGGTGACGTTTTAAATTTGCTTTGTAATACAGCTTTCTATCTAAAAATAAAACTCCTTTTAAATATTGAGAGTGTGACTCTTTAAGGTACAACCTACATATTTGCAATCTAATGTCCAAGTGGGACATTTGACTAAATAGGTGATTGTTACAACTTGCAGTTGAATGGGCTTGATTATTCTCTGTGGTTGTTTCCAGAGAGAATCTCCAAGCTTTATAATATTGCACTATATTTACTAACTTGTTTCACTCTTAAGATAGAGGAGGCAGACAGGTTTTTTTTGTTGTACCTTAAAGAACACTAAATATGTACTTTATTTCAGTGCCTTGTTTCAGGAAAGTATACTGGAATTTATTTCTTTTTTTGGAGTTAGCCATCTTCAAGTGCGGGGAAAGATGTAGGGTATCTTTAACAGGTATTATTACCCTTGTAAATCTTTGTGTTTCTCTGTGTGCTTAACAAAGGGAGCTAAGGTAGAAGAATTGGAAGTCTCCTGTAATGCTAACTGTGCAGGGAATACAGATGTGGAACTGTGGGCATGAAACCTTTTGAAAGCAGCTCACCCTTGAAACCTCCTCCACTTCCTGAGAAGAACCCCCCTTAGGTTTTTCATTACCTGTTTGCTTGCCCACATCTTTTCCCCCCCTGCTTCTCCAATAAACTTCTGCACCTGGGATCATAGAGTCAAACCCAGCATAAGGCCGTTCTTTTTGTCACTTCTTTGGCACTTTGCTTGCTTTTGTCTGTGTTTCTAATCTACGTGTCAGCATCTGTATGCCCAGGGAATACAAGCATGTAAGTAATGCAACAATAATACCTAATGTATGTCTATCTGTTAAATTAATCTTGTGTAAGTAATGTTAAAATAGACCTTTTGATAGTCCCCAGGCTATACTGAACTCAGTACCTCCCTTGCAGCATCTCTTCATGAGTGTGCCTGGCTCTGATGTAGAAGGCAAGAACCCAACACTACAGAAGTGCCCGAGACCTCTCAGTGCTCCCCTGTGGGAAGGGTGTTAAAGCTCTACTGGGTTTTCTCTCCTCAAGCAGGAGATTTTTCTCTCCCCTGGGATAAATAAGCCTAGCAGTTGCTGCAAAATGTCTTCTGAAAAATGTGCCTCATTCCTTTTTTGGATATTATTCCTCCCTTAAGTGAGATCCTCATTTCTGGCTCCCAGAAACAGCTGCTATAGAAGATAAAGTTTGTGTACCTAAGTTAGATTTAGGCAATGGTTTGGGAGGGAGGGGTTCAAGATTTTAGCTGTATCTTAAAGCTTATGCAATTTTTAATACCAGCATCTGCAGGGCTTTTTAACTGCTCTTAACACAAGAGAATGAAATGCATGGCACTGCAGCTGGGCATAGGGAAAATAATTTGGTTTGGAGGGAAGAAAGGGATTCTTTCTTTTAGAAGTCAGTGCAGTAAAATCCTGAAGCCATTGTTGTCAAGGGATGTTTGTATATGTGAGAAGAAACTTCACAGAGAACAAACCTGTTGATCATCCTGTGTTTTATTTTATGGAGGTTCAAAAGACAAAGCAGGAATTGTCAGAACTGCAGGGCAAGCAACAGCCACTCTGGGGGAGGCAGACTTGGGCAGTAAGACCTGTGCTTTTGCTGTTTAAAAGGAGAAGGAGTAGTGCATATCTGTAAGTACCTGGCATAAAAATTCTAGCAGTACTACCTCGTAAGAACAATGGACTACTGCATTATACATTTATACATGTTTCTATCATAATCAGTTTTTATATACAGTATATAACTATTTCTATAAATGTACAGCTCTGCATAAAGACACTTCCTATAACAGGTAGAGTATTAAACATAAATCCAACATGGGCCAGCCATATTATAATATAAATCTTGAAGAAGGCAACCTTGTTTAGCATACAGTACTATGTGGTTTTCTGTTTTAAAGTCTTACAGTGCCTGTTGGAGTCCCTAACACACCTGCAAACACAAACCAGTTCCATTACATCTCTGTACAGAATTAAATAGACCATCACAGTAGTTTTTCAGATGGTAATATCCCAAATGAGCCTAAATCTTTTTGACATGTAGCAGCATACTTATTAACATGTTCCCCAGAATGATCTGCATTAGAGGAAATGTGCATTCAACATTATCTTCAGTAGATAATTAAAAAGGTTACTGATATTGAGCTGAAGGCACTTAATAAATACACCCCTTTCAAAGTCCCTGGTTCCAGACTGTAAAGCACCTGTTTCAGGAAGATGGTAGGTTTGAGCATTCTTCACTTACCAGGTGTTTAAACCAGGTTTTAAATATAATAAATAATTGGTCAGTTCATTGCTGTATGGTGCCAAGACAAAAATCAAAGTCTGTACTGTGGGAAACTCTTCCTGCTCATACACAAATTTACTGGTGAAAATACTGCTGAGAAGGCAGACCTTGGAAGAACAGTGTCCTGAAGGCAGGGAAAGTATCTTCAACCACTGGTACCTTCATGCCAGTTTTTCTCTGACAGTCTTTTAAATCTTGGTGACATAATTGTTGGGAAACAGACCTTGTTTCCCTCGTAGCCTTCCCGTCCACCAGCCAGAAGGATCTGTAACAAGGACAGCAAGGTAAGGGATGAGGCTCTGGAAGCATTTCTCTGTACTTGGTGCAACCTTGCAAAGCTGTGCCCACTCAGTGAGAGCATTTCTGGGAAGGAATGAGGGGACAGGATTTTTGGAGTGTGTTCATCTCTTGGCTACATCTTTTTGCCTTGAGGAGGGTGCTTTGGAGACCCAGAGTTGGAACTGCTTAACTACATTTTGCTTTTTGTGCTACAGCTGTGATTTAGGCTAATTTTCCTCTAGAGCAAGAATTAGTGTCTCACTAAGTGTACAGCTCTGCAGTGACAGATCCTTGGTCTGTCTGACATCCTCTTGAGGGAGAGGTTGGACTGAGGAGGAGGCTTCTCTGCCCCCCGGGCCAGTATGGGAATTTGCACGCCCAACAAGAGAAGATTTAAGAGGGGTGGCTCAGAAGTCCTGCCCCATCTCCCTGTGCCCATGGCCCATAGATCAGTGTGTTAGTGCCAGCTGGGTGTGTCCGTACCTTCCTTGAGGATGTCGATGACGTCGTTGGCGTTGAAGCTGAGCTCGTCGGTGTCCTGCGCGTCGTAGGCGTAGAGCGCGCGGCACTGTGGCACCTGCGGCTTGGGCTTGGGCTGCGGCTTGGGCCGGCCCCCGGCGGGTGGCGGGCGGCTCGACGTCTGCCTGCGGACACTGCCACACACAGGCAGGGCTGTGAGACCCGAACCTCAGCCCCAGCAACCCCCTCTCTTAACGGATTCGTTGCAAACAATGGCACACAAAAACGGAAAACACGTTTTCTTGAATGTCACAACAACTAAAAATAGCGGTGTGAGACTTCCCTGTGAAAGGGACAGAGTTGCTATTTCTTTCCTATAGAAATGGATGAGTTCCCAACAGCAGTTCCAATGCTTAGAAGACATTTAGTGCCCAGGCTGAAATGGAAGGAAATGGGTACATGCAGTTCATGCATATCTTGGTATGTCTACACAGCTCAGGCTGTGTCTCTCCCCTTGCCCCAGTGTCACCAGTGATTCACTTTACAGTATCAAAAACAAAGTTCTAGCTCACAGGCTTGCTACTTTACCATTCTTGTGACTAAGCTGTAACAGAGACTCGCATCTCTTTTAAGTTCCCTCAGCTTCCAGGGCCATCTATGGACTTGTTCTGTTATAGCCAACTCTGAGTCAGCAGGGGAGATGCTGCACAAACTGTCACAGCTGTGACCACTCCAAAGATTAGGAAAGGGAAAGAGGGAAGAAATGCCTTTTGCCAGCTCATCAGCTAATAAAGGCTGGAAGAGAGAACAGGTATTAGACTCAGTACGTCAGTTTAAAATTAACAATATATGTGCTGAATGACTAAAATGGAATGATGTGGAGGAGAATGAACTGTGATCATGTCAGTAATGCCATGATAACGTAACATGGCTTTTGCAGGACAGGGTTACAGTTACTTACATGAAGTCCTAGGCTTAATTTGTCAATAAAGCCCGGATTCTAACTTTTGAGTGAACTGCACCAGAAATTAAGATTAGAAGTATGGATTATAACAGCACTTCAGTTCTCAGTCTATCTATGAGGGGAGAGATTTTTTCCCCTGTTGTTCGGCATCTACTTACTGCCTTTGCTCAGGATAGGAAACACTGTGAGACCTAGACCTATGTATGGAAATTAAAGAATTCAGCACGGTGGAAAATAGCTCAGTTTTTGTGCAGCTGTGGTAGAACTACAGTATCTTAAATGAGATGTTTTGCTGCTGGGGGGAGCCTGCTGATTTTAATCTTGATCCTGCACTGGATTGTTAGTATCACTGTATCCTTCTTGGCAGCTTTGCTAAAAATAAACCCAATTCTACTCCTTAAAAATTGCATCTACTTCTAGATCACTGGTTTTGAAATACTAAAGTCACACCTCTTCTAGCTCACGGCTTCCTTTTGCAAAGGAACAGTGTGTCTGAAATCCTCTGCTGAATAGAGTTATGTTGTTTCTTTTCAGTGTGTTAATAAAGGAACTCATAATGCTCAGGAAGACAGCCATGGGAATGTCACTTTCCCAAGAGTACTTAGGTTTGTTACTGCTGCAGAACAACTGGCATGTTGGGGTTTGCTTTTATCCTGTGGCTGATGTGTTTTTGTTGTTACATGAAGTGTAGTCTCAAGACCAAGTAAAGTCTAATATTAGTAAAAGAGTTAAGGAAGAAGTTGACATGTGACAAGAACATTTTACCACTGAAAGCCATGGAAGTAATCACAAGATGGAAGGAGATGTGCCTGTTAGCATGTGCAGATGAGTTTGAAAGTGGTAAAATAAGTAGCAGTGGCTACTTCTTTCTGATTTCTTTCTTATTTGAAGATTAATCTTTAACAAAGAAAAGCTCTAAATATGCCTGAAATATCTTATGGTTGACCCTTGGCACAGTGGAGCAAAATGACTGCATTTAGTACACCTGCAAAGACCTCTGCACATGCCTAACCCTTCTTGAGGGCTCTGTGTTTAGGAACTGGAAAGCTCCTCCTTAGGGACCCTTGGGTGCACTTCTGATTCTCAAAATCTATCAATTGTGCAGATTTATGTTACTGTTTGATAGCTGTTATGTCTGTAATGCTCACTTCAATTGTAACTAATCTACTTAATAATCAGCCTTGGTGGATAACACAGCAGAAGAATGCTTAGACCAACAGGGTAATTTAGTGCAGAACACCTGCCCAGGAGCTTCTCTGCTGACTGACAGCTGAGACAGGGCTGCTAGCACAAAAAAGGTTGCTCTTGATATGGTTAGAAATAAATGTACTTTTGCTGGCTCCAAGAAACCCCATTCATGCAGATCATGGGAGACATCAGCAAACTGCTTCTTCTAAACTAAATTCTTTTTTTCCTAGAACTGCTGAATTTGACAAGTAAGTAACATTTAAGATTCCCACTGCAGTAAAGCTCCACTGATGTTCTACAACAGAGTGGAGTACGGGCTGAGTTAAAGTAGAAACTGTGGGGTTACTGAAAAACCTTAACATTTTTTAAGGCCTTCAACTTTCAAATTTAAGATATTAAACCAGAACTGTTTCACCTTTATTCCTATGGGTCTAGGATGGAGTATGTTTTGGAATCTGATGGAATGGATGATAACCTTTGAGTACAGCTCAATAGTACAACATGGTGATTGATGCACAGAGTGTATCAGTCATGAACAGTTTGAGTGTGTAAAAATATTTGCAAAAACTGACATCTTTTTATCAGATTCAATGTAAAATCTTACCCAGCTGCTCCTTGGTCAGGTACTTTCAAGAAATCCAAGCTTTGTGGTTGCTGTGAAATCTTGCCTGATCCTCCTGACATTTGCCGGGGTAAAGCTGGTCGTGTCATGTTGGTGTACAGGTTCCTCTGATTGGCCCACTGATTTCCTGGCATCTGGGGAGGGGCTGCACACTGGGGGGGATTTATTACTCCATTCTGCTGCTGACCTGGAAATAAATAAAGAGTGAGTGAGTGCACCCAGCCCAAACTCCAGCTCAGTAAAGGGAACCTGTGATGGCTTAGCTGTCAGAATCAGCTGTCAGAGAGCCCCACTATCCAAGAACCCAAACAAAACTCATGTTGAAATGTTCATATATACCCAATTTCTAGTCTGCTGACAATCTCTTTTGGCTTGCCAACTTCATGGACTCGTGCTCAGGTTTAAGACTTGTGCCTTGTGTGTTCCAAGCAAGCACAAGGGTTAGCTCTCAGCTGAGTTCCATTCACCTAACACGGTACCACCAACTCCTCTCTAAAGCACTGCACAGTATTTGATCCAGATAAGGGTTAATCCATAATAATCATAATTAATCATATCCATAGCTAATCCATCTCCAAAAACCTTCTCGTTCTTCTGAAGTTCAAACTCAGTCTACCACATACTCAAGGAATTTGATTGTTTTTGTTAAGTTGCTATAAATACTTGTCTGTTTTAACAAGTATGTGGGTGGGGGGTGTTTGGGCTTTTTTGTTTTGTTTTTAAAAAAATGCCTTGATGTTTTTTTGGTAGTTGAAAAGGAGTTTGAATTTTCTAGGACTGACATGGGTATATGCCTTTAAATAAATAATAATGCCTCTAACTTGAATTTAAAGCAAACCCACCCATGTCTGAGCTAGTTGCAGTATCAGGGCCTAAAGAGCCCAAGTCTGGTTGGTTTACATTCATGAAACTCCTATGGAACAAAAGGGGAGCTTTGCTTCTATTAAAAATCAGTTTCCTCACTTACATGGGTGAGCCTCTACTCATTGTGATTATACCTGCTAAACATTAGCAGAAAGAAGAGCTGTGCAGAGAGGAGAATTCACAATCACAGCACCTTTACAGGGAGAACCCTACTGCCTCTAACAGCTGCTCTTCACTGCTAATGTTCTCTGGGTGCTGTGGCAGAACTAAGGGTCAGAAACTCCTGCATAAACCCCACTGTGCAATCCAAGCCAGGATGGCACAGACATTATGGTGATGTTAATAAAGGTTTGGGTTGTTCTGAACCTGTACAGAACACTCTGTTCAGCTACTGCACCACTGATTTCAAAACAAGATGTGAAAATAGCAGAGCCCAGATAATTGTCTGCGACTTTCAAGGAGGAGTTTGCCCAAATCTTGACATGGCTTTAAACGCCTTGAAAGTCTGAGAATTTTAACTGGAACTCTTTTGTAACACCTGTCTGCAATTTTCTTTTTCCAGCTATGTGTGGCTACTTTCCAAGAGAGTTTAACATTCAAAAAAACAACCAAAGCCACTGTAACCTACAGAGATGTTTGTAGGAAAGCCTTCTACTCACCTTTTAAATGTGATAGCCAATGCCTGAGGGTCACCACTGCACTTAACTTCAGCAGTGGCAATTCTCCTAGCTATAAAACTGCTGAAAGAGTTTTTGAAAATGTAAACCAGACTGTCCTTGCTTTAACTGATGCTGCACAAATACTCACTATCTCTGTTTGCTGACAGGCCAGTTCTTACAGTAATTCCCCACTTCACTACTGATCTGGCAGATCACACAGTTGTTTGCTTGACTCATACAGCTGTGAGGATTTGGAATTGTCTTTTTAATTTGGTGACCAAGAGTGGTCACACCCCTAGCTTCCACCATTAGCATTGTGCTTCTCAATAAACAGCATCTGACAAAGAGGACTCTTTGTTTAAAAGAAAGTACCCTGGGAGTGTAAGTAAAAAAAAAAAAACCTCTTGGGAAATGCTGGGTCAATGGAATATTGTTCTCCCCTGTGAGTTCACAAGCAAAATGAATCCTATCTGCCCAGGGCAGAAGTGGAACACCCTGATGACATCAGTGCCCTGCAGAAAGAGCCACTGGCACAGCACACAGGAGCTGTAACATGTCTGACAGGCAGGACAATGAGACGCAACCTGCATTCTGTGCTCTGCTGGCCCTGAAAGCAGTTTCACTGCAAAGCATTGTCCATGGCTTGATAAGCACAGAGCCTGTGCCCTTCACACTGGAGAAGGCTACAAGGTTTAGATTGAGTGGCTTATACCAAGTGTCTGAACAAGTCACCATCCACACCAAGCAGGACAGCTCTGGGGGAATATCCAGCAAGACACTTCATAAAATGCCTACAAACAGATGCTTTCTAGGCAGGGTCTTTGAAAATTAAACTGTTACCATAATTTTTTTAATGGGTAAAAATTGCCAGATGACAGAAGAAAACAAGAACCTTTATCTGGAATTCTGTTTAGCCCAAGCTAAGAGGACTTACCTGGAGGAGGTGGTGCAGCTCTCATAGGATAAGTCTGATTTTGAGACCTACTGGAATATCCTCTGCCTTGGCTAAGGTTCCGTCTCGTAGGACCTAGGAGAAACCAGCAATGTTCTGTAACCCCTCCACAATAACATAAATGAAGTAAGGCCTGCTGGCTGCCAGAGCTGGGATCAGAAAGAGCTGATCTTCAGGAACAGGCAATCTGACCCCTGCAGGGTTGTCCAGGCTGTTATAAAGCATTAGGTGCAGAAAGGGTAACTTTGGGATATTCTCCCTTTAGTGATCCAGTTCAGCCTCAGGATATCAAGCAAAGCCTTCTTGCAACTACAGTAAACAAGGCCCAGACCACTGACAGCTGTAGAGCAGCAAGGAACTCTGCTGTAATCCTCAGGATCTCTGTGTGTTACAGAGAAATTAATACAGAACATGATGAGGCTAGAGCCAAGCATGGATAGAAAAAGTCAACCATAACCATTCTCTGATTTTATAAACCCCTAATTTCCAGAGGAAATTCCTACTTACGGGAATTCTTTGGTAGCCCTGGTCCAATGCTGATCTGCAGCACTTTATTACTTGGTTTGAGAATGGCCACATCTCCTTGGCCCTGCATAAACTGCACCTGCCGGGAACCAGCACTGCTCCAGGGCCCCCAGCTCTCCTTCTTCAGCTTCACTTCAAGTCTGACACACAAACAAAAAAACCCCCAGAATTGCTACATCAAATCAAGGCAGTATTGCTTGGCAGCAGATAACTTAGAAATATAAAATTAAAAGCTTAGACTGAGAATCTGCATTCCATGAATGACTCAGCTGATATAACCACCTAATTAAGTCTTTTTGCCATGCTTTTAAAGAAAATGTTCTTAATTTATGTTTTAACTTTCCTGGTACAGCTTCTCAAAGGAAGTTTAAGATGCCCTGGAGAGGACAGTAAGTTTTGAACACAAATGTGCCAAGGTCCAAGTAGGAGATGTGTCAGCCCTGAGTCAGCAGTGCCTCTGTGCTGCCTCTGCTGTTTGCGATCATGGCCTGCACACAGTCAGAGGCACAGCCCCACCCTGTGCCTGGCTCTGCACTGCCCTGGGTGCTCCGGGGCAGGGCCCGTGCTGAGCTGCAGGGGACAGCTCTGCACACACACCTCAAGCCCTTCACATTATTTCCCATAAAAGTGCACACACACACACATCCCCTCCTTCCCAGCATTTCCACTCTATCCATCTGCTCTGAACTTTACTCAGATAGGGTTTTGGAATGCAATACACGACACTTACTCCTGGTACTGGCTTTGCATTCTCAGTGCACAGGATTTTATGCTACAGTTATGTCCTCACTTCAATTCTCCTTCTACACCCTTTCCAAACAAAATTAGTGAGCTCCTGTTGCTTTCTGTAATTCCTCCACCTTTTTGAAGGCAATAAAATAAACATACAAAGCCTGCTGTTGCTGATCTCCTTAATGGGTGGAAGTATTAACGAAAGCACATGTTTGCTGGGGCTGTTTCCAGAATATCCTCATAGCCAAAGTGCACATCAGACATGCTCTAGGTTTCCACTCTTGTTTCTAAAGAATGTTCCCAATATCATCTACTTAAGTGAGGCCTCCTTAGAATTATTCTTGCATCCTGCAGTTCCCAGCACTCACAACAAACTTCAGCATTTCAGACTGCTATATTATGTGCCCAGAATTCTTTCAACCTCTTCACTGAGATGTCTGCACTCCTAGGTGAAGGTGAAGGAACAGGATGCTCCCTGCTCCTGCCAGCAGCTGTGCAGAGGCCCTGCCCTGTCAGGAGAACAAAGGCAGTTCTCCATGCACACACACAGTGGACGTGTCAAGTGGCCCTGGTAAATCCTAACCTGTTACTGTGACAAGGCAAGCACAAAGTCTCGTTTTACACTCTGCTACCTCCTAGTATTGTAAATGAAGTACAACTCACACTCAATCATTTGCCTTGGCAGCAGGAACAAACCATTTATCCCTAAATGCCAATGGAAAGAAACCAGAACTCACGTATTGCTAAATTTCAGAGGTAGTTTTTGTTGTGTTTTCTCTTCGTATCGTTTAGATAAGAGGCTTAAAAACTCTGTTTTGAAGACTGATTCAAGCAAACTGTCGTATTCCTGTTCATGTAGAATGAAAATGTCATCCTGCATGGTGCTGCAAGGAAATCAGAGCATACACCATCCAGTTTAAAATGTCATCAGCAAATACAGCCAGCATTATAATGACATTTGCAGAGTACTCATGGTTAATTTTTAAGAACATAACAAAGTCCAAGCAGCATTAATTACAGAGCCTCGTTTTCTGAGAACAGGTTTGATTATTTTCAGAAGTTGATAATGGAATAGCTGAAACAATCCCTTTTGAGAGACAGGAATACTACTTAGTAATTTTACAGTAATTACTGTTAGCAAAAAACCACGTGCTATTATAATTACAGTTAAAATCCTTTTCTTCAATAATGGCAGATTTTTTGACTAGAGATAAATTAGGAATATGAAGGTCACTGAAGGAAGTCTGAAACCCAAAGCAAGCAAATTCAAAAAGAAAGCTTTCAATTCCCACTTCATCAATCAAATTGCTCTATTAATTGAAAAAATACATTGCAGGTACTGACCTTAAAGAAACAGAAAGAATTCTCTCCACTTCCATCCTTCTCTTTAAGACCTCCTTCACCTGGCCCTTCTCTGGGCCCTGCTTTATCTTCTCCCGCCCGATCAGGTAAATGCACTTGGGAGTGAGGACGAGATCTCGCTTCACGCTCTGAAGCACAACATTGGAAACACACAGCTGTGAGCTGGACACTGAAATACACAGCTGGGCATTGGAAACACACAGCTGTGAGCTGGGCACTGAAAATACACAGCTGGGCACTGCAAATACACAGCTGGGCACTGGAAACACACAGCTGTGAGCTGGGCACTGAAAATACACAGCTGGGCACTGAAAATACACAGCTGGGCATTGGAAACACACAGCTGAGAGTTGGGCACTGGAAACACACAGCTGTGAGCTGGGCATTGGAAACACACAGCTGAGAGCTGGGCACTGGAAACACACAGCTGTGTCTTGCCTGGTGTGGCCCTGAGCTGGGCAGTTTCTGGCACAAGATGGTGAAGACAACTCTGACTCAGAGCAGAACTGGTCTTTAGGGGATGTTGCTGTTCCACCCACCTTAAACCTTCTGTCATATTTAGTTACAGTGTCTGCAAAATCGATCTTCTCCCTCTTGCCCACGAACTGGCGCAGCTCGGGGTGCTCCTCCATGCCGATGTAATCTCCCACAAAATTCCTGTTAATGCTGTTCCGCCTTCTCTCCTTCTTGCTCAGCAACAGATCTGATGCTTAAATACAAAACATAAACACTGATTAACAGTATCTACCAGGTTTCCTAAACTCATGCTCTCAAATTCCACACTTTCACACAGAATTTCTTGGAAAGTGAGAACCACATTGTTTCTAATATGGAAAAACAGTGAAGCACTGCTACTAATCCTTTAGGTAAGGATGTATGTGATCATTAAACCCATTCCTAATATACTGATGGCAAGCTCAGTAGTTCTGGTTAATTAGAAGCACTTCTGGAATTAAGAAATTTCTCACAGTGCTATAAATTAAAGATTAACCCTTCCAAACCCTGTATGTTTATTCACACAGCCCAGGTCACACACAATTAAGTCCCAGGAGAGTCCTTGGATTGATCTTATCACCTACAGATTACTCAGATCCTGTTGAACTGTGGGAAGTTTTCTTTTTTTTGCTTCCCCTGCAGCATCTCTGCGCTCTCTGTCCTACTCAGTCTGGCTCAGAGCAAAACACTGCCCAGTCCAAGCATGCAGAGCAGTCAACCTCCTCAGTGGTATGCAGGGCTCCAACAAAGTGCAATCAGACAGTTACCTGTAATGCAACTTCTGCCTACAGAGAGGGATTTCCCCCCCTTGTGCCCCTCCTTCTGCTCCTGGAACCATGTGTGTGTGCAGTCCCTGCCACCAGAAGTTCTGACCTACCTTCTTCTCTCATCTGCACGTATTTTTTCCTGGCTGCATACTTCCTCCATGCCTTCTGGATGGCCCTGGCATACCCATCATACTTTCTCTCTCTCATCTCTTCCAACAGGAACAGCTGTGCAGAGAGACAGGGGTGGGGCAGACATTTTACATGCAAAGTTCAAGAAAAAGCTGTATTTTACTTTTGACAACTCTCCAGTGCATTTCACTCTAGATCCAAGCTGGTTCCTCTTCCACAACTGTGGGATCTGAGATTGGAATGCTGAGGAAGCCTTTCTGGAAGAGCTCTCTGGTGCTTGAGTGGCTGTGGCTCTTACCAGTTTACCCATGAAGCTCCATACCCCATGATGAAGGAAGAGGAATACGGATTCTCCCTAAAATATCCTACTGGTGCAATGCAAGGTTCTCCACTGGCCATTTCTTCAGCCTCCATCCACACATTCTCCAAAACTCCTCCTTCTCTTGTCAGAATGTCACCATGCCTGTGGGGACCTGTGCCATGTGTAACACAACTGTTCACAAGCAACTTTCTTCCCTGGCTGAATTTCAGACCCTCACGTCCACTGGCTCTGTTCTTTTTCACCACTGAAGGTTGTCAACTGGCTGCAGGACTTGTAACTGACTTTATAATTCACAAGAATGACACAGTAAGGTTTTTAGGTCTAAAATATCAGAAATCAAGAGAAAATATTATTTTATTGAAACAGGAATGGAAGGTGGATCCCCATTTTTGAGAATCCCAGGTCCTATTACAAGACATGTAAATTTAATGCATTTAGAACAACTTCATCATTATTGCAGGATACAGAACATTCACTACAGCCTTTTACATACTTCAGTGAAATGGGATTTTTATCTTATCAGGAGCACAAGCATTTGGTTAAATTGCAGCATTCAATCAGTCCACTGACATGACTGTTGCTTATTATTTCCCTGCGTTGTATGTTAAATATTCACAGGAGTAATTAGTAAAAATGGGTATATGGAGAAGCAAACCTGGGCTTTAGGATTTTTTTTTTAAACTTTGTTGCTCTAAACCATGCAAACCTAGAAAAACACTTGTTCATATTGATCTGAAAAAGGAAACTCGATCTGGTGCAAACCATTTCCACAGAACCTCACTTGCTCCTGTACAGAGTTATTTATTCAGGTGTGTGATGGAAATGTAAATAATGAAGCCTCTCTACCACCCATAAAACCTTATTTCACAGTTGGCAATTCTCCATCTACAGCAAACTTATTTAAAAGTTTTTTTAAATCTCTTCCTGAACACAAGCACTGGCTGGGGTTTCAGCACAGGCACAAGAGCTCCTGATGCAAAAACATCCTCAGCTGCAGCAGGGGCATGACCAACCTCATGAAATTCAGGTTACAGTGACCAATATTGATGGATACTCACCAGTTATTTTCTAACAATAATGTTAATTGCAAAATCTCAGTGCAAAATAATCATCTGCAGCTGAAGGTCACCATTAAGGAAGTTCAATTAAATCACTGAGCTAAAATACAGTTCTTAACCTATAGAAATAAAGATTCTGCATAAACCCTTTCCTAAAATATGTATTATAAAGCCTCCCCCTACACTCTCAAGCAAATCAAGTATTTTTCATCTTTAACCACAACAAGTGCTGTTTTTGGTGGAAGAAAGAAAGAATTTCATTTACTTTCTAAAAGATTATTTTTCTCAGAAGCAATATGAACCTAGCCAATATTTTAGTAATATAAGATGAAAGATGATTGTCTTTCTTAATAAAAAATAAATCGTTCTTTAAAATACTTGGTTCTTAAAAATATTATCAACAAAAAATTAAAAAGCCCAGACTCATTTTGGTACTTACTTAAAAAGATATTTCATGGTATTAAAATAAAATATATTAGTAATTAAAAGCATTAATTAAAATTAAAAACGAAACGAAACGAACCCCAAAAGAACTTCCAGTCAACTTCAAGCTGTCCTAACCTGCAGAATTGCCCCTCAGTAAAACTCACAGAGACACCATTAAATGATTATCCATGCAAGCAGGACTTAGCATCACAAAAATGCACTGGGATGGGCAGATGCCATGTCCTCCTCTCCAAGGAGCCAGCAGCACTCAGGCTGGGTTACAGATCATTTATGGCTGAAGGGAACTGGACCCATCAATGCCATGGCAGCACTGCCACCTGCCCATTGAACAGGACAGACACCAGCAAATCACACCAACCTTGTAAGACAAAACTCCCAATAATCTCCAGAAAGAAATCACTGTGATTTCCAAAACTCCCAATAATCACAGAAAGAAAGCTGTGTGCTCCACAGAAAGCAGGTGGAGCTCACAGTCCCTCAGAACTGGCTGGCTGTTGTTGCCATGACCAGGTAGGATCAATCCCATAATAGTTTCCTGCTCTGCCAACATGCCACCTGAAGAACTGTAATAACCAACACCTCAAGCACTGCATGCTGTGGTGTATGAACATGTCTCTCAGATGCAGGCAGGAATGTAAATCCCATTATTCCTGAACAATATCTTACCCTTTTTGTGGTAGAAACAACAAAATTTCTATTATGCCTTGGAGAAACATTCTCCTTTTTCCTTTAACAAATACCTTCCCATGTGATTGGACACAGCAGCGTCATTGCCTGAATTATTAGAATGATTAGAAAAATATATGTTCCTAGAACAGCAAATGGTAGCTACAGAAGTGTTCAGCTTTTGTTTTAGCATGTAACTTCAGACAAAGCACCAAGAAATCGATGTTCAGCTGCAAGATGTGCTACACAAACTAAGGCCCATTGCTTCTGATGCACCAGGAATACATCAGGGTGAGTAGAGCACAGATTTTCCTTAAAAACTTTCCTGAACAGCAAAGTAAGCAAACTTTTTTCCAACAGATTTTGCACAACTTAGTAGGCACAGGATAAATCCAGCCTTGTGATGCCCCCTTAATATTCTCTTTGGGATTTCAAATTGCAGTCATTCTGGAACACTGATTTACTGTCCATACCATCCCTTGGGATTATTCTACCTTCATCAATAGTTCTTGTTATGAGAAGAGGACCAACGTTCTTGATACCAAAGCATCTTTATAACCTATTTTTCTTCTTCTTGATGCATTTAATTCTCTTTCTATTAAGTGCCAAAACCCTGCAGTGACTTTATGTAGTGTGCCCTTTACAGAGGCTCTGTGATAGACAGGCTCAGCTTGTCTCAGATTTTTACACTTCCCACACCTCAGCAGGTATCATGCTCAACTTGAGCAGGCAGGACTTTTAATTTCAGCAAGCAGCTGCATAATAAAGAATTGTGTTCTGGCACACTTACAGACTCTGGAGCTTTGATGAAGACTTTGGACTTCCCGAGCTGGTACTGGTCAGGATCCATGTTGACTGACTGAAGCAGGTGGAGGACTCCTTGTTTCTCTTCTCCTTTCCACGAGGGCCAGGTTGCTTTGGTGAGAATGGCATACCTTAAACCACCAAGGAGATGAGATTAAAACCCGGGGTCAAACAGCAGCAGCAGAACACCACTGACTCGTGGCCAGCACGACCCTGGGGGAGGGTGACAATGGCAGCAGCACTCAGAGCTTGGTGTGTGTGGAGATGCACAGTATTAAGATGTTTCTTGTTTAGTGAGACCAAACAACTGAGAAGAACAACAATGCCCTGGAGTGTCCCACTTCCAGATGCTGTCTGGTAACTGCAGCAGTTCATTGCACAAAGTTCTGCTGGAATCTGCTTAAGTCCAGGGTGAGGTTATTCACCAACAATGACCTATGGTCCAGGTTTGAGTAGCTACATCCTTGGTACTCTGAGCTGGTTCCCAAGCACATGTCCAATTCCTCACTCAAGCCTTCTCACTCTTATTCTTACATTCTTGCAAAGGTCTTTTCTGTTTCTGAGCAAGTGACCAGCTTATGCTAACCCACCTGCTCAACAGCTGGGCTGCATTTAGCAAGGATCAGTGCTGGCTCTATCCCAGGAAGCCTCTGGCTTGGCCTCTGGTGCAAGAAGAAGCCAGAGAGATGTTGGTGCCACATTGAGGGCACTCTGGGAACTGACCCCACAGAGGGCCCCAAGGAGCAGGGAAGTGCTCGAACGCTGACAGAAAGAAGCACAAAGTCTTCTCTCTCATGGTGACCTCTGTAAGCCTTGAGAATGAAGTAATGCCAGGTTGCAGCCCTTTTTAAACTGCCCACTTCTCCAGGTTTCACTTGGGCTTTTGGAGCTGCCAGGCTGGAGTTACAAGGCTGCCTTGTTCCACTGCCCACCAAAGGAGCAGTGCTGGGCTTTAGCTGCCCCAGCGTGTCTGTGGGGAAGGAACTTCTCTGGCAGCAGCTGTTTGGGCTCCTTTGACAAGACTGGAGAACAGCTAAATATATTGAGACAAATTTCTCCCCAAAATCTTATAATTACTCTTGACAGTTTCCTTTCAATGCTTTAGGCATACTTAAGTGATGTAAACTAAATCTTGCTTATTAGTAGAACTATTCAACACATGAAAAAAATGATCAAGTATGGAGGTTGGTTTGTTGTAATTCCCAAGTTCCTAAGATGATTTAGGCAGCTCCTAATAAAATGTTCTCAAAAAATCAGACAAGGAATTGTTGGAAAATAGATTAAAGGAATGTTGATTACCTGTTATCATCACATCTAAAATGTTATCCAGCCAAGAAGCAGGAACAGTATCATGCAATTTAAGTAACAATACCACACAAACAGAAACAGCAAACAGTTAAGAAGAAATGTATCACAAATGTATCACAAAACCCAAACACCTCTGAACAGAAGGTGCATGAAAAGAAAGTAACTTCTGAATAATTCAGAAGGATTCAAACCACTGATGTTCAAATCTCTCAGTTAACAAATGCTCAGGTACTCTGCTGGACAGTGTAATGAAGTAGCTCTTACACCACCTTAAATACGGCAGTGTCTTATACACAGTCTGTGTTTAGACTATGTGTGCACTTCCATATTTATGTGATTTTTCAGTATTATGGGATAAATAGATGCAACCCAGTAAGGAGTTGTAACTTCAAGTAACTCCCATCCCATTTATTTACCAGCCTCTTTTGCAGGCTCATCATGTACTGCCAACAGTGCAGCTGTGTAGGTGGGTGTGACCAAGACTGAAGGTAAAGGAGCTGAGGTGAATAAAGATGTTTTCTTGAAACTGCTACCTTCCACACAAGAGACTGTGACATGACATTTCAGCATGCTACAAATTCTGTCCTACATCTCCTGAGCTGTAAGGGGGGGCGTAGGGAAAAACGTGATTCAAGACCTCTTAATATGTGTAGAGCTCTTGGGTACACAGTAAGAACAGATTTTAAATTCTCCTTTTTCATCAAATTAACTTAATACATTTTACTGCTGTGACAAGTCTAGAGGGCAGAACAAACAGATAATTCTAGAACATGCACTATTCACAGTTTGATAATGTGACATCTGTGACTGCTCACTGCTGTTCAGCAATGGCACTGCAGTGTCCTCGTGCATGCTCCCCATGACACAGTCATGTCACTATCCACGAATCCACGTTTGTTAAGCTTGTGTCATTTGATCTTGCAGATGATTTCAGCACAAGTACTAAACGTGTTCTTAACATGCTTCTGAAACAATTTCCAATCATGACTGCCCCCAGATAGGTATTACAAACTCCCAGTCAGCAGTTAGGTCTGATGGCTGAGCAGGGAGTGGGAGCTCAGCTTTCAGATTGGTTATGCTTGGGAACACACAGGCCTTTTCAGTGACTGTGGCTTTTTGCATGCAAATGTAAATTTTGTACATAAAAGTCTATTCAGCCCAGCAATCTCCACTTGCACGGAGCTGCCAAGGCACGCCCAATGAAAACAAGTGTACAAGCATGCATTTCCTGTCATCCCATGCCTCAGCCCCGTTTTACTCACACTGACTCTGGGGGTCAGAACAGAGCTTGTTCTGGATGCTAGGAACTGTGAATGGAAAGGGTGCAGGAAGAGTTTTACTCATAACAAAATGTTACATTTAACAAAGCTCATAAATCTGAAACAAAGGGATGAACTCCTTAAGAGGAGTTTCAGTTGCCTGTGGATCCAGAAGTAGCAGGTAGCTTTCCTTTGTGCAGAACTCAGAGCCTGCCCAGCCCTCACAGTCTGTGTTCACTAGATTTAACACACAGTATAAATCTGTTATTTGTCTCAGCAACAGTCTGTGTTCAGTAACACAGCCTGTAGCATGTTCATGTTTATACATCTAGGCTTGAAAGTCATAAAGAAAAAGGAATTTATAATTGTTCCATGAAAATGAAGTCAATTCTTTCAGAGATTTTAGGTCTGGCTGTTACTGCAGTATTCGAATATTCTTGGTACTATCATGAAGGATTACTAATGGCTTTGTCCTGTGCTGTCTGATTAACTGTACTCCACTCCTTGCAAAAACTGATTGGGTTTTTGTTTAACACTCTCAAATTCAATGCAACAACTTCCAGCAAAAGCTGATTTATCACATAAAGCCTGTTTGGGCACTGATTAGCTGCATGTCTCCAGTTCCTGAAGAACAGAAGCTGAATGTTGTATAAATCTTGAAACTGCTCCTATTTAAGAGGATTTCATTAGCTAGTGGAGGTAGTTAATCATGGTAACAGCTGGTGCTAAGACACCAAGAACAGGACTGATTTTCCAGAGCTCTGACTTGCTTTCATTCATTCTGAGAGCAGCTGCAGAGGTTTGAGCTGTGCCCATTCCCAGCTGTCAGAACACCAGTGGAAGGATAACAAGCTCTGTAAGCTGAGGTTCTCTTTACACTGCAATGGTTTAAATGGCACGTGTGGATTTCTTTACCTGCCTTCTGTCTGCCGTGGGGAGAGTGGAGCAGTAACATTTTGGACAAGGCCTTGCAGTTGTACACTCAGATTTCAGGCACTGCATAAGTTCCTTGAACTCTTTGTAACTTTGAGGAATCCTCTCATGGCACTACAAATACTGAGGCCTTAGGCAGGTTTACAGAAAAGATGAAGTATTTTCAGTAACACAAACCCAGGCTTTGAAGCCCTTTGAAATCTCTGTGTGATGGAGATCACTGGGCAAGGCACATGTGGAGAAATGGCTAAGTGGGAAATGGGAAGGTTTCAAAACCAGCAACCTTTTGGTTGTCTCCTCATCATGTAAACAACCCTGCTGTTGTTTATAGCAATTCTCCTAAACAGTGCTACCTACCTCTGCAGAAACTTCTTGAAAACCCGTCTGTAGGCGTAGCCAGCTCTTCTGACTCGAATGTTTTCTTTCAGACCCAAGTATTCCACTTGATGCTTTACCCTGGGGACAAAAACAATGCAAGGCTTAAAATCCATTTGATTTCAGCATACTTGTGGATTGAAACATTCTTAAACATCTGAGTCATGTTTAACTGTTGATTGCTAAAATTCATGCACAGGTAATTCCATCTAATTTTTCACATTACCCTGCACACTGCATGGAAGGGAAGATATTCCAGGCAGGTAGACCACAGCACTGAAATATATGTAGCAAGTGAATCTTTGCATTTTTTCCTGGTTTAACTTCTCATCTCCAAAATAATTTGCATATAAATTTCTTACCTAACAATAAAACCCATAAAAGGCCAAGTAACTATTACTGATACAATTACACAGCTGGTATCCAAGGGATTGGGAAATTGTTTTGTGTTCTCTTCTGAATGTTTTTCCTATGCTTTACATAGCTCAAACAGCAACACAGTAACATTTTTTTCCTCGTTGTTATGGAGAAAAAACCAAATGTGATGGCTGGAAAAAGCCCCTGATGCCAAACCTTCACTACACAAAGAATGAGAAAGAAGAAAGCCAGGTCAGCATACTGATGAAAAGCCAGAATTCCTCCTCATTTTACCATGCTGCAAAGGAAGGATTCAGGATAGGCACAAAACTGGCTGCAGGCAGTAATGGATGACTCATCCATGGCACATTTTAAATTACAAACAAAAGCAGAGCTGGTACCAGTCCCACAGAAAGTGTTAATGGCTGTGGAGAAACACGGCTGCACACGGGAACTGAAGCATCATCATCCCAAGACCAGCAGAGCTGCCTCTCACCAAGCACTTCAGCCAGGTTCTAATCAGGGAACAAGTATGTGCCCATGAAAAGCTAAGCAGAAAAACAGCAAAACAAAAAAGCTCTTGCACTTTTTCCTCCCTCTAGACCTGTGACACATTTATGATTATAAGTTTCTTCTTACATGTCCTGCTTAGTCTACATATCCTTACATAGTCTACTGCTTAATGTTTGGCAATTTGATTTGATGAATTTCAGTTGCTGATCTCCTTTTCATTTTCTGAATTTTCTCATCTAAGTCATATGCTGAAAGAAGCAAGGTCAGTTTTTCATTCTGTTGCTGTTCTTCTAGAGAGCAAAGTATAAAAGCTTTAGCCTTCAGTCTGAACTAAAACAGTTTTTAAGATTTTACTCCTGCAAATTTAACAAACAGTATATAAAAGACCATCTGTTTACATAAAATTTTTAAAAAGTGAGTCTGTAATAAGGCATTTTTTTGTTTTGCTTACTATTTCTCCGATTTTACAGAAGGTTTTTTAAATCCTGAAACTCTCAGTTAATTCAATGTTATTTCTCTAGCTATTTTGCAAAGTTAAATTTGAATATAAAATGTACTGCCCATTTTTTTTGTTGAGACTTTTTTTTCAAATGAGTCATAGTAGGAAGGGAAAAATCTTTTGAAATCCCTTGCTACAAATGACAAAATCCCTTCAGTTAGTTCTTCTTTTTGAAGATCACATTTGAGAAGTATTTTACTAAATGATGAGTGATGTTGCTCTTTTAGCTTAAAATAAAGCCTACTACACATTTTAATCTTGCTGTGTTCAAGGAATCATGTATATTTTGTACCCACTCCAAGAATTCTGGTACGGTACGAAGTTGGTGGACAAAAATACATTTTCCTGTTTATAGCTTTCCCTCCTGTTCACATCTGGAATAATGCACTGGAGCCACAGTACTACTCCCATTTTCTTACTGTCTTGCCAGTATCAGTGTCCAGCACCAGAGAATCTGAGACATTTTTCTGGTTTTTTCCTTTCCTTTCTGAGAAAAGACACACTGAAAATCTCCCTTCAGGCAGCAACCTCAAGCAGGTCAGGGTCTGGGAATTCAGCTAATGCAGCAGTTCTGAATACAAGTCCAAGTGGCTGTGCCAGGACCTGAACAAAAACACATTTCAAGAACACCCCAATTTCTGGACTAACTAAGGTATTATACAAGCTTTAGATATTACACAAGGCCTATGTTTCAGAGCTGAATATTCTGGAGTTATTCAACAGCAGCAGAAAGGTGCAGTTCCATGGCTTCTGTGAGCATGCAGTAAGAGCAGCTTTGTGAAAGGGTTTTTCCTTTTTCAGTTACATTTTCATGGTCTAGTAAACCTGCTACTAATAAGCAAATTGCTACTCCCATTGCACTGACTAAGGCAGCCTGTGTATGATGCAGCATTATGTGACCACACAAGAAAAGCAAAAAAATTTTTAAATCCACCAATCAGCAAAGTATTACATAAACCCAATGATGTTTTTTATTTCCCCCAAATCTTTTTCACAGTAAATTTGAGAAACAACAATATTAAGCATAACTTTGAATTGTCCCATGCATATAAATTTCTCTTCCTGTCCCTAAGTGTCCCAGTGAAGTCCCAGTACAATAGGTGGGCAGTCACTGGTTGAAATGGAAGATTGTTGGGATGTTTAAACAGGGATGAAGGATTACCATTGTAAGCAGCACTTCCATTTCTGTCTGAGCTTGACAGTATACAATCCTTTGTATCTCACTTGGCAAATACAGCAGCTACTGCTAACACACCATCCTCACTATAGGAAAACAAGAAGAAATCTTGCCCATTTTTGCTCCTGAAGGGGTTTCCTGAAAGCTGTCCTTTTCTCAGGACTAGGACTGTATTTGTTTCACTGGTTTCCTAGCAACACCTTCCACAATAACAGGCCTGTTTCCCAATATGCAAATGATTGATTTTAAAAGCCCCTCAATTTTTAACTATAAGTTTTATAAATACTTTTCCCAGGATCACTTAGTCTCCTCCTTTGGTCCCCAGTGTGAGTAGAAAATGAAGTGCTGCACAGTAGGATTTTCAGGGTGGGAAAGCTAAAGAGGGTCTACATTTACTGCCAAGCCCTCAGTGAGACTTTGGAGTGCAGTCCCAACAGCTTCTGTGAGTGCTCTCCATCTGCATGTGACTGTGCTGGTCTGCTGGAAAGGCAGGAAGGGAATTCTGCTGGAGTTGTCCAAGAATGCTTTTTATCTGACTTTGCAAGCTGTTTCACCATGACAAAAATAACCACTTGCTTTATCAGCAATTTTACCACTTTCAGAAGTACTTGGTATATTATAATGAATGCTACCTACACTAGGGCCCCACACAGCTTACACATCCCACTGAGCACCCACCCCAGGGCAAAAAGAGCAGCATCCTTTCCAGAGGAAGGTGCTACAAGCACCATGTAGTTAAAGATGCCTTAAGACAGATGTGATAAACCAAACAGACAATTTAGACATCTGTTTAATGTCTATATAATCACCTGATATGACATTCCAGTCAATTCTTTTTAAAGAGTTGGCTAATTAAATGTAAGTAAAACAGGAACCTTCTCCACTGTTGGTTATAGACACTTTTGGGCAAGTTTGATACATAAAAGCAGATATAGATTTCCTTCTGGCTTTCTAGCTTCTTAATAGAAGCTATTTTCAAAGCATAAAGCTAAAGTTAGAAGTGATCATAATACATTTGGTGTGCACATTCTACATGGAAAAATGAATCTTTAATATACTGGTTGTGTTACTCATGCAAATTCTGGTTTTTCATAACTGGCAAGAGAAAAGCCAAGAGCTGCACACACCAAGTGCTGATTTAGACCAAGTGACCAGAACTTATCCTTAGAGTTTAGGAGAGGTCATGCCAGATTTCATTTCTGATGGTTTAGAGTATGTAGTTCTGTTTGTAGTCTGTACAATTACAAATGATGAATTTTTGTGGCTTCTTCTGCCCATGAGCACTGCCTCCCCTCACACACTCTGGGCTCCATACCTGCTCTCCTCCCAGTCCCGAGACTTCTTTGTCTCATTGGGTTTGATGCAGCGGATGTAGTGGGGTGTGCACTTCATCAGGGTCCCAACAAGGTCATTGGCTTGTTTCTGTAACCACAGGAAAACAACAGGATCTGAGCTGAAAGGGTAAATCCTGAGGGAATCCTACAATTATCAACCATCTGCTGATGACTCCATTGGTTAGATACAAGTGCCTTTGGTCTTTCTCCAGCAACCAAAGTGTCTTGGGATAATTTGCACCTCATAATAAACTTATCAGTAAATAGAAGGCACCATTATCTTCAGTAATGTAATACATTAAAACTTCTATATAAAAATATGAAGCAAATGCATCAAGTGAACCTGTCAGGGTGGAATGTGAGAAGAGAGGTTGGTAAGATATCGATTTCAAGTCATGCACAGTAATCTAAGTGTGCATCCTACAATCAGCCTCCCAACAGAGCCTGGCCTTGTAGCACTTGCTGCCCTGGGCCAGGCACTCTGATCAGCAGAGACTGCTGCTGACTGGGTGGGTGCTGGGTCAGGCGTTTCTGCACTGCAGAGACCAGTTATGTGCAGGAAGTGTAGGACATCAGAGGCTGAGTGAGGAGGCTCACTCATTATGCACATGCAAGAACCATCAACTGCTCCTTTTGAAAATTCACTGCTATAGGATGCAAAATCTAATGAACAACTCTAACAATGCTGAAACAATGCATCACTTTGCCATGAGGATACTCCTAATATCTATTTTTAAAAATATCAGGACAGTAAAAACAGAAAATACTTTTAAAAATTCATTTAGCTTTTCATACACAAACACACAACCACATATACACACATCAAACTGCAAAAGGAGACATACTTTGATTTTGCTGCCTGCAGTGGTAGGACGGCCCTTCTTGTCCACTTGAAGATTTTCAGGAAACAGAGCCTTTATAAAAGGCCTAGGAAAGAATTTATAAAACAGGGTTGGCATAGAAAGACGATTCAATGCAGGCATGTCAAGGAATATGCTGTAAAAGTTGATAGCTGAGCAGAATATAAATAGCTGTTTCTATTACTCTTGAGTTATATCAAATCTATTTTAAGATTAGTACTTTCCATGAGCCTCATTCCTCACAGAGACCCTTTGCTATTTTGGTGAGCATTGAAAGCCATGACACAGACATCTAGAAGACTTGAAGAAATGCACACTGCTTAAAAAATAAGCATCAATTAATTAAAATACATCACCAAAAAAGTTATTTTGTCCAAACAGTGCCTGTTCTAAGAGGAGCCAGAGCACTGATGGCCTTGCTTGAGGCCAAAACAAAGCTGCCATTACAACATTTGGTTCTGACAGTGCAGTGCCTCCCTTGGTCCAATGTGCAGAATGAAGGTCAGGGTAATGCAGCACTGCTGCTGCTGCCCTGCAGCGCTGGGTGTGGGCACTGCTACACACAGGAGTCAGCAGGAGCAAAGCAGAGAAGTGTGGCCCTCTGTGCCCTCCAAACCACCACGGCATTCCTGCTCCAAGCAAGGTTTGCTTACGTACAAATCACTGCTCTGCATGAGTTCAATCAAGTCCATGAAAAGAACATCCCGATTTCTCTCGCAGAATCCATCCATATCATAAGATACCTGGGCCAAGGTGGAAATTGATTGTTTGTGGTAAGTTGAGAACCCAATAATTAAAGAAAATTTTAATTCTGTGCTCATCAGTTGCTGTTCTGTACTTTTTGGTTAGTCTGGTAAAACTTAGATACTATAGTGAGCACTAAATTCTAGCATGTATTATTAAACTTTTTCACAACAAACAAAGGAGCTTCATTCTTAAATATAAATCCATTTAAAGTAAAATTTTAAAAAACTAATGAAACTAGTGAATGGAACATGACACGTGAATTTAACACTGAATTTTGCTAAGAAAAGTTTTTGTGTAGTAAGGATTCACTGTTATTAACTGCAAAAAACAATGAATACTCTGAGAAATAAATCCAAACAAGATAGATCTGCACATTATATTCCCAGTTTTATTGGCATATCATCACCTAAATATCATGTTTATATCTGAATTCTTTAAATTTACTGCTACTGTAATAAACAAATGAGATTACAATTAATGAAAGTCATGGGGCACTCATTTATTACATTTAAGTTCTGGTTCTGAGAGCAGCAAGGCTCAGACTCCTCTCTCCAGCAAGGGCCATCTGTGAAGGCATTTCTGCCCTAAGCTGCCTGCCCTGTGGAGGGACACTGTGTCCTGGGAGAATGTGGCTGTGTAAAACCAAGCCAGCCCCCTGCAGGGCTTCCCCCTTCCTCTCATTACTGTTCTCCTTCTCATAAACACATTACAGAGAGTTCAGTGAGGATTTTCCACATTACCTTTCCAGCATAATGATGGATGATGAAGCCCTGGTTCCAGCTGTTGAAATGTTCATGAGTGCCAATCTGCATCTGCAGTTTCTGCAGCAGGGTCTGGTCAGCCCCCTCTCCCACAGCGTGCATTGTGGCACACACATCATCCAAAATGCTCATAATCCCTGGGGGGTTCTAATGTGGTGGGGAACAACAACAGCAGCTCAAGGAAGGGGAAAAAATTATGATGCCAGTTTTTCCCCCAAAGAGAAAGTTGTCTTTGCTACAAAAACACTAAAGCACAGCCAGGAAAGATTTCCCTCCAATCAACTGAGATTAACTTTTACACCAATATGCAAATAGTTCAAGGAGAGATGACACTTCATGGGATGACAGTAGGAAATGATGGAGGAAACAGTGATTACTATTGAAAAAAACAACATTAACAAAAACATCAAAACACTCAACATCTGTTTAAAGTTTCTTTCCTCACTCCATCAAAAAGTAAACTCATGCCTGAGGAAAGTATTTAAATGGACATGCTGTAGTTTGACAAACTTGGAGCTAAATATCTGAGACTGGGAGGGAAATTTTATTCTCTTGCTAACTATCCTCATACAGACAGAAAATGGGCAAAAGCTGATGTGCATTTAAGCACAAGCCACTCCAGTCTTTCAAAACTGTTCTGGCCTACATGAGGACAAAGAACTATGTGAGAAACATCCTACTTCTGACCTAAAGCACAACTCAACATTCGTTGTCATCCCAAGACTTGAGACTACAGAACAGTCTGTGGAGCAAAACCACAGAATTTCCTTTATCTACAATACTGTCTCTTCACTTGTTTCTGTTTGATTTGCAACAGCACCTGGAAGGAAAGGTGGTGCTGTAGGCTCCCCAAACTGAACTTCATCTCCCAGGGACACAAGGAGCATTAGCTGATGTACAGTGTGTCAGTAAGGTCATGACAGATTTCAGCAGATACAGATTTTTTCCCATTATTTTGTCTTTTTAGTCACATGTCAATCATGCAATGGTATAGTTCTCTTTTTGGATGGTATATCTTACATGACATATCTTAGGGCTCCTATAAGACATCTTATGTAAGATTTATATATAGACTTAGTATGACTCAGTAACTGAACAACAGTATTTGCATTTTCCTATGAACCTTCTTTACAGAAAAAGCAGCTGCCCAAATATTTAAGAGAAAAAAAATCTTGTTGTTTTCTCCACCTGTTTGTTCTAGATGCTTACCACTTTGTTCTCTATAAGGTCACACACTATTTTGTTGTTGAAGTACTCTATTGGTGTCCATCTAATTCCTTCTTGTACATATTCTTCCTGTTAAGTAAAAAGAAACAGATGCAAACATTCTTTTGCACTGTAGATGTAGCACTAGATTTACAACACACTCCACAGACACAAACTCTGCACTACTCATGTTCAGGAAAACTTGCCAAATGTATGACTGGGTGGAGGTGGGAGAAATGACCCCACTGATAGTTAAATCCAGCTCTCTGCTGCCTAAAAGATGAATTGGAATCCTACTCTGTTCTCCCCACACATTCCTTTGTCATTCACAGCCCTTCCGTGGTTACTGACAACAGCAGGAAGATTTCAACTGCATTTATTGTCAAAGCACTTTGCAAATAGTAACAAAATGACTTTTACAGTATCTTGACAGTGCACCTAAGTATCCACATCCTGATCTACTTTAAAAATTCAGATTGTGACAGGCACATGGAAGATCAGATCCCCCAGACAACACATTTAGAAATGTACATGAAATGAAGATGCAGCTTTTTATTTCTGTATGCAACTGCTGTATCTAAAAAGACACCTAAAGAAAGACTGGGGGAAAATCCATATTAAAATTCTATTAAATTGACCCAGTAAGTGGCACATACAAGGGCTCAGCAGACACTCTGCAGGTCACTTGTGCACCCAGTGCCATGACTGGTTACTCCCCCACAAAGGCAATTGTGTCTGGGCATTCCTGAAAACTCTGTCCCAAAGCTGGTGCCAGCCCTGAGCTCACACTGCACACAGGGCTCCTGTCTCAGCTGCATCCTGTCTGCTCTCCCATGCAGAAACAAAAAAAGTGAGATTTGGCAGTAAGACTCTGAGCAGAGAACTGCAAATACTTTCAGAAGTATCCTTGTATTTCTCTGATCTATTTCATTCTTACATATACACACATGTACATATATAAATATATATATATATATATTCAAGACCCAGAGAAGGTGTGGAGGAAATGAAGGAACGTATGCCCAGTGCAATTGTGTCATGCTCAAGGGAAGCCCAGGGATGGAGCCAGGCTGCAGCTTTCCATCCCTGCCCATGAGTCAGACTGCAGCAGCCTGGGCACAGTCATGAGACTGCAGCAGCACCGTGGGGTGGACTGGCTTTGCACCACCCCGGCACAGAACAAATGCCTGCAGCTGATGTGCTTCACAGTTTAGGGTCAGCCAACAGCAAAGGCTGTTTGTTTTCCTTCCCTTTATCTTGCTTAACAAGGTAGATCTACTGTTGCAGATGATGACACCTCGATTCTGCCACCAGCTGAAAAAGGAATAGCTCATTTGTGAATTCCAACATAATTTTTAAAAAGTCTGGTTACCTGCTCTGCCTTCAGTGTCAGTTCAATAAAAATCTGCTGCAGTTTTTCATTTACAAAGTTGATGCAGAACTGTTCAAAACCATTTTTCTGTAGAAAAGGAAGCAATGTAAAAATTAGTCTCCTGCCTTATATACAATGATTTTTAGTTCTCACTCTGGCAATAAGCTTCAAAGAAACACTGTCAGTGACAGATGGGTTGCTGACTTTATAGGCATTTTGTGGAATTTCAGATCTTCCTTTTAAGAACAATGACTTCATTTCTTTGAAGTTTCTTCAATACCTCATGTTTATTAAGTGAGACATTACCAGTGAGATCACAATGTCCAGAAAGATGGGTTGGGATTTTTTGCTTTCATTCTGGCTGTAGGATTTGTGATTTTTTTTTCTGGTTTAAATTTTTTCCCCTCTAAATTACAAAAAAGCTCTCCTAGGTGAGACCTGCTCAAACCCCAAGTAATCCATTGTCATACCTGAAATATTTCAAAGCCATAAATATCAAGGACACCAATGTTATATTCTTCATGGTCCTTCTCCATAGCCTTATTAATAGACTAACAAAAGAGAAACAAAACATAAAACAAAGTGTAGTTTATACAATTAAAATACACCAATATTCTTAAATACTTATAATTAAAATTCTTTTAAAATAATATATTCAAGTTCAATACAAATGTACAGAAAATGTTCTTTTGCTTTCACTTTTTAATTAAGTGTTACAGTTAGGAAATGAACAGTACGTTATCCTGCTTTCCAGGTCAGTGAGCCTTTGGATCTACTATCTACAAAAATCTTTCCTTTTCACTGTAATTAGCTCAGTTAAATAAAAGGAGCCAACAGAAAAAGAACAGCTTTAAGTCTGCTCTTTGATGAATTTTGCTGAGGGTACACTGAATCTCTTCCCCTCCTGTGCAGGTCAGTGCTGGTGCAGGCACAGAGGGCTGGTGACAGGGAGGGAGCTCTGGGTCACTGCAGATCCCCAGGGAGCAGATCCCTGCTGCACCAGGAGCATCCAGGGCTCCCAGCCTCCAGCCCAGGGGCTGACCTGAACAAGAGAGCATTTCAGCATGGAGAATGGAATTTGGCCCCTGGCTCCACTGCCAAACCCTGCTGCTGAAGGGGCTCTTTGCAGGAAGTGGGAGCAGAGAGCAGGGGAGCACAACCAGCCAATTCTGCTGAGAAGGAGGAATCCCACTCAGAAATTGGGATTCTGACAGGAGGGAGATCAGGATCCCACGTGGGACAGTCACAGCAGGAGCCTGCAAGCACAGCTCGTGCCAGAGGCAGTGCCCTGTGTTTGGTATCCATGGCCACACTCCCACTGCACTGGGCAGGTTTGGGCAAAGCAAGGCAGGCAAGAAAAGGCTGCAAGGAACATTCCTGGTGCCCTTGAACTTGTTTGGAAACTTCAGCAGAATCAAGGAAATCCAACTTACATCCACCAAGTAATCAAACACACGGGAATGAAGGGCCTTGGCCAGGGCATCCCTGGTGTAGCAGGCTTGTTCCACATTTAGTGTGACATTAATGGACTCAGATTTGCCTCCCCACTTGCTGTCCATCTGTCTGCTGGTCAGTTTTTCCTTCAGGCGGTCCTGGTTAATTCCCAGGAGAAAAGCAGGGAAAGCTAAAACTGCAAGAAAGATCAGGCTTGCTGCATTATGACTTACAGACTAAACAGAGAACAAAGAAAAAATTACCTTTATCTTAATAACAGTAAAATGCATGGAGTGTGCAACTTGAAAAGAGGAGCAATTTATGCCTTCAAAACTTCTCTATGCTCCTCAAGGACATTTTCAACTCTTTACTTACATGGATTTCAATTAAGATAAACGACCTTGAAGTAAAATAGTCAGCTATTTCTGTACCTTCAGTCCTTCAAACATGTAAGCTGCCACAGGACATAGTTTTGAACTGTGTGGTTCAAACAAATCTCTTGGAGGAGATGGAAATAAAATGTAGAGCTCACACATGAAATAAAATTGACACCATTGAAAATTCTTTGTAAAAACATGAAATGTTTAAAATGTAATAAAAAGTAGGCTGTTTCCTAATATCCTTTCTCTTTCTTCATATAAATTAGATCATTGCAAAAAGTTTTCAATTACCTTGCCTTTTATTTTAAATTCCTTATTCTGTAAGTACTTTGCCAATTCTGTTTCCCCCTGTTTAAAAGTAAAGCACAAAAATACATCTGTGCCACAAGCAGCCCAGCCCAGGGTCTGGTATTCTCTCACTCTCAGCACATGGTGCAGATGTTGCTGCAGGTGTCACACACCTTAGGGAGTGGAAAAACAGAAGGTGCCTCGAAAGCAAACGGAAACAGCTCCCAAGGAAAACTCTTGGAGTTGGTATTGCACCTCCACTAAGGCACAGGATCCTCTCACAGTGTTTCCTCCATGTTCCATTGGCTTCAGATCTACTTTACTGGTGTGAGGAGGATCTAAAACAATCACTAAGGTGGCAGCCACTTGCACTTTATGCATCTGTAATGTCACAGCATGACTTCACTAAACCCTTTAGTACATTATTCCAAAAGTATTTTTAAAATTGGAAATAACCACCAACTTTCTAAAATACGATTTGTTACCATCAGCAAACTGATGAAATTTACTCTGGGGTACCAGGAACCACACAAAATTGAGTCACTGGCAACATGTCTGGTAATTCAGAGAACTCAGGATGAAGAGCACATGAAAAGGTCAATCCTTGTATGCTTTACCTTGGGAAAGAATGCAGGCAATTACAGACCACCAGATATGCTCACATACACTGTTAAGATGCCAGGAAAAATGCTGAAGCAATACTAGTGGTAAGAATTTGTGAAGACAGTCTAATGGCAAGGAGCACCATGCAGAGCCCAGAAACTCTCCCTCCCCAGTGCTAATGATTTACTGTAAGGGAAGAGGAGCTGGCCAGCACTTGATACAGCTTCACATTCCTAAGATGCCTGATTGTTTTCCCTAGTTAGGGACCATAAAGTTACAGTCTGGAAATTATTATAAAGCAGGATATGCATGTAATTGAAAAAATGATCCTCAAAGAGTCATCAGTAGCATTCAGTGGAATAGTTTTTAATGCACTCTGTGAAGGAAAGCTGAAAAGACTGGGCTCACCTCCTGGGCTTCCAGGAAGTGAGAAACAACCCTTTCAACACAATGCAAGTGTAAAGAGGGAGAGTTCAAATCCTTTTCTCCTTCCAAAATATTATTTGCCATGATCTGTAGCATGGAAGATTTCCAGCAAATAAGAACTTTTTTCATCTATTAATATAATCAAAAACTAGAGCAGACAGCAATCACTGGCAGTTTTAAAGATGTATTTGTCTGAAGGTCTGTCAAGAATAGTCTGTACAGATTTGACTCTGACTCAAAATAGAGTTTTTGGTGCCCCAAAGAATGCCTTTGCATGTTTTTCTGCAATTGGCTGTATAACAACCAGATTGCTACTGACCAAATTCCTAAACTTTTCATTATTTCAGGCTTACAGAAAGCAGGACTAACCAGTGGTGGTTCCTTGTAATTTATCTTTCATGGTTATGCAGGCTATGAATGCTTTACTATTTAGTTGGTTAGGACAAACAGTAAACTGAGGAGAGGATTAATGGAGAGGAGAAATGAGAACCACTTTCATCTTCATAATGCTGGATGTGGCTATTTCTTCCCTGGTTTCTCTAAAATCAGTACACTTATGTGTAAGTTTGATATTCATTCTACTTTCTGATTTCTTCCCTTGTATTATTCATACACAATTTAAGCATTTGTATCCCAGGGAGCAGGAGAAACATGGTGGGCATGGCTCATCACAGAAATACACTCACTTCTAATGATTTATTTTCAATTAATGCCTTTCCCATTTGTTATTTTGTTATTTCTGTATCCATCTTGTATGGCTTTCAAATACCTTGATCTGATTGAAAGATTTAACACTGTGATTTAAATTGAAGCGCAGTAGTAGCTCATTTGGGCCAAAAGACATATAAATACAAAGCCACAAAATGTTTTTCTTTGGGCTCACTTAACTTCTTAATTTGAGAGACTAGGAAGGTTAAAAATTAGTAATTTTTATTTCCCAGTTTCATAAAACAAATAGCAGGAGAATGCTAATACAGCTGAGTGTGAAGCTGACTGCACGAGATAAGTTCGTTATGAATAAAGTATTTAAAAGTAAACAAATGCAATTCCCCTAAACATAGACCCATTCTGAACCAAGAATTAAGAGAACACACAGGTTTGTGTTTATGTGTGTTGTGCTTATCCTCTGTCCTTAAACTATCCAAGTAGCATAAACCCACACTGGATGCAAGGTGTAAATCACAACAAAAACATTTAAAACTCCAAGTCCACGAACATTCCAACACCTTGCTGCTGTGAGCCCAGCTGCTACAGGACAGAGCACAGGGACAGGGCACTGGGAAAGGGAACTGTAAAGAAACAGTAACTCAGCAGCTGTAGCTAACAATGAGGTGTCAGCTGAGGAATTTGAGACAGGGAACACAAGTGCAGAATGTAAAGCCTCCATTTCTGAATCTCTGTGTACAGGACACATGCACACACCTGTATGGAAGCCTGGGCCCAGGGACACCCACAGCTGGGAGCTGCTTCCACAGCACAGCAGCCACACAGACCACATAATAAACAGGGGTTTAGAATGTGTGCTGAGGCACTGAAAGAAGCAGAGTTCAAGGCCTTCTTCCAGTGTCTATTATTTCACACTCAAAGGCTGGAACAGGATTTCTCAAATTCAAAATCACACTCTGTTTAAGTCAGTGGCCTTTTACAAGACAAAAGAGGGGCCCTCAGCACCTGGTTTTGGCAGAGACTCTCAGTTGGCAGCCTGACATTCTAAGAATCTCTGCTGTGTTTGGATAAGCAGCCCTAAATTGCAGTTCACCTTCTGCCATCTGGGCTGCAGCCCACTGCTGCTGCTCTAACAGCTTCCAGAGGTACTTACACTCCTCGCTCTCCACTCCTGCATAGTTGCCAACTTCTTTGAAGCTGATGTTTCCCAAATGCAATATTCCTGCCACTATCTGCAGCACCAACGCCTGCTCCTCTGCAAAGATCCCAATCACACTCATGGCGTGCTGGGAAGGAAAACAAACAAATTTGCATCAGTCGAAGACTCTTGTCTTAGAAATCCTTTTAAAATGTTGGTGTTAAAAAGTAGAGTTATTCAAAGCAGTTCAGATTCCTAACACAATCAAATTTCATTAAAGCTGAAGTTTCAAAGGGTACCAGATGTTCTATTTCAGCATTTCTGTATTTTTTAAAATTAAATGCAGAAGCATCTACGCTTTTTAGAAGATGCATTAACAAAATACATTCCAGAAAAAATAAACACCTGTTTTAAAGTGTCACACTAAAAATAAATAGTTTCATTTTAAACTGGGAAACAAGGAACCTAAGAGACAATGATTTTATTCCTTCTACAGAGTCAGTTTACACATCAAGACTAAGAACTGTGAAGCTGTACTGAATTACTCTAAAACACAGCCCAGTGTCTGGCTTAGGCTGTGAATTTCAGCCATTTACTAGAAAATCCCCAGCACATGGAGTTCTGAGTACATGACAACTTACAGAATGTCTTCTCAACAAACTGTTTTTCTAAAGCATCAAATAAGCTCCAATACAACATAACAATTCTTTTTTAGTCCTTTAAATGTGCTACATCCATAGATGTGTTAATACATCTACTTTAAATAGTAAATTCCTAAGAACAGGACAGCAGCAGTTGGCAGGTCACACAATGAACTGGCAGCAGCTCAGGATAAAGATCCCTGATCTGTGTTTTCACACTCCCTTTCTCCAGCTTTTCAGCTGTACTGTTTTAAATAAGCATGGAAGGTCAGCCAGCACTGGTAATTCAGCTAAAACAGAGCACTCTTTCATAATTTTCTTCTAATTCAAGTTCCTTGCTGTGTTTGCATTTTCACCTTTTTCATACTCCAGATTATCTGTACAAGTTAAATTTCATTAAATTTGCACCCTTCTGAAAAAGAACAAACTGAAAATCACAACAGCTTTCTACAAAACCTGTCTTCAGGGTTAGCATACCTCCTCCTCACAGCAAAATACAACCAGAGTAAGTTGTATCTACATTAATTTCTCATTCCCACATTAGTAGATCACCATCTTTGCTAAAAATGAAGAGTGAAATGAACATACATCCACCACTATGTAAATCACACAGTAAAGAACTCACCAGTGTTTCTTGGAAATCTGATTTGTCATTGATGTCATCCACTTTGTAGGAGCCAGAGAGACTCAGATAGTAATAGTAGTCCATACTGGTAATGCCAAGGCTGCTTTTCTGTTCTGAGGAGGCCCCTTCAATCAGCTGCAGAATAAAAACCCCCAAATCAGGGATCACCCAACAATCTCCAGCAGAGATGAGCAGGTCAGAAACAGGGACTGAGCCTGGAATTACTGGGAGAGGTATGGCTGGTGCTGTGCCAGGGATGTACCCTTCCTACCTTCTGGTAATTGCTTAACCCAAAAGACCAGGCTCTCAATTCCATTCCCACAAATGGTTTAGTTCTAACTTCACAACTAATAAATAGCTAAAAATGTGACTGCCTTGAATGCCTTCCATTATCTTTAACTCATTAAGAAAAGGCAAAATGGGTTTTCCATCCACAATGTGTTCCCTAAATCCTTAGCAGGGATGTGTTTTCCACACCTGCTGCAAGGCAGGCACAGCTGACAGCACATTCAGAAAGCATCACCTGTGGCTCCCTGTGAGGACAAGCAGCTTCACACTCCTCAGACCTGTGCAAAGGCCCTGCCCAGGGAGGAACAAACCTCAAAACAGAGCTGTCAAACCCCACAGTCTCTTAAACCCTTGTGTCAAACAACCTCTCCAGGCCACAGGAAAAGCAGCAGGACAGGACAAATTGTACATAAACCTCAGAAAAGGAGATCACACAGCTCCTGGAGCAATTCCAGCATCAACTCAGCTTTCCCCCTGGAAATGGCACTTCAACTTACAACTTACAAGCTCACTTACAAAGCTCTGGCTTGGCCCTAGTTTTGTAGAGCTTGATAGCAGCACTCCAGCAGGTGAGGACCATGCACATCAAAGACCACTGAAGGCCAGCAAAGTCTTTTCAAACACAAAAACTGGGGATACTTGGACAGTTCAACAAAGTATTATCATAAATGCCTCAGAAAAATAAACTGACAATCAGATTTCTCTGTCACAGGAAGTATAGGCCAATACAGACATATATAAACTGGCCTCTCTCTCTACATATATATAGGCCAGTTTAAATAGAAAACTGCTGAAAAGTTCTCATTTTCTATTATATTCTCCTAGACTCTTCCAGATGGGAACTCACAATGAGTTTCCAAGCAAGGCTTTGAAATACTGCAATATTCTGTTCTGAAAGGCAGCCAGGCAGGTCTAAGGCAGATGGAGTCTCACCATGAGATTCACAGCAGAGACCAGGTTACCTCTGCAGTGTGCACTCAAATCTCAATCAAAAGGAGAAACAGGTCCCAGATACTTTACATAACTCAAAAAGGACTTAGACACTTCTGACCTGGTAAAAAATGTGAAAACTCCTCTCTCCAGGATTCCTCATTACAACTCGAGATTTTTCCAGTAGGAAGTTGGAGATTTTCCCTCCATCTGGTTCTCCACCTGGGCTAAACTGTATTTCAAAGTATTTCCCCTGCAATAAATAATTCAAGCTGTTAAATGATTAGTAAATGCAAATTCAAAATTGTGCACTTGTACTGTATTCCAAGCAAGGTTACAAGGGCATTTCATCTTTATGGATACCTCAAGGTAGAACCTAAGCTTAGACTCTTGAACCACCACATATTTTCTGCATTTATGCAGGTCAACATTAACACATCCCACGTTAATGCAAATGCAGAGAGGAAATCAGTGGCTTCTCTTCACTGCTGAGACTCTTGATCAGTATAAAGGAAACCTTGAGGCTGACCTAAACAGCAGCTCAGCTCAACAGATTTACAACCAACAGCAAACTGTTCTGCCTGGAAGCAAAGTTCTCCTGCTTTCAGGGAGACATTAACTGCATTAACACTCATGTTAGCCAAAGAACACATCTCAAATCATTAGAGCCTATGTGTAACCTTTTCAAATGGAACCTCTGGTGTGCAATTTAGTGAGCAGTCACTTCATGAGATTATCTTGAGCCTTCTGGAATGACAGACTGAAAGTAATTCCTTCCTACTGCCTGTATAATATCAGTAAAGGCTGCAGCCTTGGTACTTCAAAAACTGTACCCAGTACATATAGAGAAAGGAATGCAGAAAAAAACCCAAACTATACAGAAGCCTCTGATATCCACTGTGGTTTAAAACACACTTTTTATCTTTTTCTATCTTTCTACCTTATTCAGATTTACCTCACCTGTAGTAAATTGATAGTACACCCCTGAACACTGTCTCTGTAACAGCACACAAGAGTAAAGCCATCTCGAAGGTAGAGGGACTTACAAATCTGCTGGAGTTGTTATTCCGTACAGTTTTTGCATTCCCAAAGGCCTCCAGTAAAGGGTTGGATTGTAGAATAATATCTTTAACATGCTAAAATTTTAGGAAATGAAAGAAAAGCAAATTCAGAAAGAGACATTTTTAAAGTTCTTACAGATTTTCTAAAAAAAGCCCCCATAAATTATATATTAAAAAGGCAAGAAATCCTGCATCTGTAAAAAAATTCTCTCGATCACATAAGGAATAGAATCCAACAGTTTTTCTTCTAGAGCTTTTAGTCCTATTTTTGAGGAAAATCTTACAGAATTAAACAAAATGCCTGAGGCTGAAACCTGGTTCTTCTGTGCATTGTTCTGCCAATCAACACAGCTGATAAACTGATCTGTTTTTTCCATCATCTTAATTTTAAACCATACTTACACATGAGCATTTAATTTTTTTGGGGGGGTCTGGAACTGCAATCAATGAAGTCAGAGTAGCATCAAATTTAGGAATCTGCCAGTGCTTCAGCAATCTGTTTGGGATCACTGATCATGATACTGAGCACTTATGCTTCAGCATTACTGTGTATCAACTCACCTGTACTTTAGGACCACCTCCTGAAATTTTGGAGACATAACTCATGATATATTTGGCAGCTACAGTCTTTCCAGCACCACTTTCCCCACTACAGAAAAAGAAATACAAAAATGCACATGTTAGTTTTAAAGTAACTCTACAGTGGGATGATTTGAAGTTCATCTTGTCCAAGCAAGGTGAAGTACCTTAATTAAATACAGCACATTCAGACTGAGTAACCCAGTAGTACAGACTGTGATACAGTGTGGTAGCATGGTACTGGGATATGTTTGTGAGTACAGAACTCTGAATACACCATCCTGCACTGACACCAGAACCTCTGTGAGACTCCCAGGTCAGAAAAGTACACACACTGAGAAACATCTACTTGAACCAAAACGCTCAAAAGAGAGTTAAAGATTCAATTCTCATCTACATTTAGGGGGATTTCAGGTCTTGACACAAAAACTAATTTGAAAATCTGAGCTCTGCATGCCATGCCAGACACCTACTTCATTTTAGTCGTTTTTTGTTTTAGGTGTTCCTGAATAAAATAATGAGGCATTATTAATCACATCCTGAATGACGGAAGAGCTGCCTTCCTGCTCCCATGCCTCTTGACACAGGGTACAAGAAGTCTTACTATCCCATACTAGCTCTCACAATTCCTTCCTTCCTTCCTTTATAATATTTCACTTCAGTGGTGAATGGTGTTTACACCAGCAGCTTTGCCTTCTTACAATCAGTAATTTTCTCAAGAGGGACAGAAGATTGGCATGGCAGGCAATCCAACCTCCCTGCACTTCATCCCTAAAAGCTTCTGCCCTTCATTTCAACAAAATTCCTCCAGACTATGTAAGCCTTGGGGCAAGTCAGCTCTGACATTAATGCATTTCCCATGAGCAGGACAACTACACCAGAGCAAAACACACAGATGTTGGGTCAGCACCACAAGAAGAGCTAAAATAGTTTTCTCTTTGGTGAAAATCTGTGCTATCTTTAAACTCCTGAATAATTTCAGTGAATGTTGTTGACTCTTCCATCCTGCACCCACTTGTTCCTGGATATGGATCAAATGCACATCTTTTCCTGCACAAACTTCAGCTGCATCTGCCAAAGAAACATCAGCATGTCCTGTACAGGAAAGGGACTCACTGAGAACAACTCAGACCTCTTTATCAGCATGACTAATAGACACATTTTTAAAGGTTTCATTCTGGAAAAATTCCCCAAACTGCCAAGCTGCAAATGTGATTTTACATCTTTAAAGCTTCCAAACAATACAGAAATACTGAAAGGTTCTTTTAAATTATTTTCCCAGAAATGTTTTCATGCTTTTGTCTTCTCTGGACTACAGTTTTATAGATCAAACTGAAAACTTGAAAGGGTGAAAAAGTACTTACTGAGCATCCATCTGTGGAGCACGGACCATGATTATTATTATTCTTCTGAGTCACCTTTTCCTAACAACCAAGAAAGCCTGTATCATGCATATCTACTACATTCACAGGGACAGACTCTGATGAATGGTAAACTGCTTTTAAAAGTTCAAATCATTAATAGTTCAATAATTGAAATAACATTTCTTCAAAATCTGCTGGCAGTAAATTTGTTCTTCCTGTTGTAAAACCAGACAAACCAACTGAACCTGAATCATAATCTAAGCTTACAAATTGCAGTTCTCAGATGAGTACAGGGCAGAATCCATGGTCAAACACTGAATAAATCTGATCAGGTATTATTTATCATACAGTAAAAATATAACACATTTCTATAAGCTTTTCTTCAATGCATCCATTATCTTCCTCCTCCTTGCTCAAATTAAGTGAGGTTTGCATTTCTTGTTCCACAGTGTCTGCCACAGAACTGCCCTGGAGCAATACAGTTCTGTTTTATTGTTAGTGCTATTGTAAAGTGGTCCTTTCCAGTAAATTAATTTGGCCAAAAGCCTTCCAGAGTTTCTCTAGATTTATGCATGCATACACTGTTTTTCAGTTTTAGGTTTTTATTGATCAAAGACCAGCAAATTGCTCCAATTAAACTAGAATAAAACAAGAAGATGCATTATTTATGAACCTAAGTAGCTTTATCTGATGGGATGGTATCCTGCCCCCACTAAAGCTCAGGTATTCAAATGGAACAGGGAAATTGTGCCATTCCTGCCAAATGGTTCTCATGCAGCTGCTTCATATAAATCTTATTGCTCTGCTGCTATTAACACTATTGTAAGAAGATGTAAGAATCATCTAACTTGGTAGTTTGAAGTATGTTGAAAGTATGGAGGTTTTTAGAGCTTGAAAAAATTCTTAAAATGGTTTAAAGTGGACTCTGTGTGTGACAATTTCCTCAGAGACTTGCTAAAAATAAAACTGGCACATAATCTCAATCAAAATAACAAAAATTTTAATGCTTTGAAAGATATATTGTTTCTTCTAGCACTATTTGCCACTTCAGAAAAATGACATTTTCTTCCACAAAGTCAATTAATATTTAGTTCAAATCAGACTAAGGCTACAAACACAGAAGGAAATGTTTTCCTGCTCCTTGCTTCCTTCCCAGAGGAAACAATCAGTAATTAGAGAAGCAAGATCCAATACACAGCATCATCCTTCTCTCTAAAATTAATTTTCTGAGTGACATTTAACATGGTATCCATGGCTGTAGAACAATACAAGTGATGCTTATCTACATTTCCAGGACAATGCAGAAATTTTAATACCAAATATTTATGAGGAACTCTTGGATCTGCCAGTAAAGAACACTGTATATGTAAAACACTCTGATGTGTTTGGATAAGTTTTCTAGTTTATTTACACAGAAAATTTACTTTCTGCAATTATGTTCAGAGAAACCTCAGTAGCATGATTTCAGTGAAATATATTTGCCCTTCTGAATCAGAGCTTTAACCTAACTTTTCTTACAGTGTTAGAGTTATGTTTCTACCACTTCCTCATTAAAACCCAGCCATATTTCCAGTCAGGTTCTCTCCAGACTGATCAGCCATTTAAGTCTTCTGGAAAGCTGAGACACAGAAGCTGACTAGAAATCTCATACTGAATTTTGAACTTAATAGATTTAAGATAGACATGAGCTGTTTACTAAAAGCAGTTCAGGCAGTAAATGATCTTTTCATTAACTCCTATTTGTAGTACACAGATGTATTGTCTTTTCAGATATGAAGTCATTATACACTGCTTTCCTGGCCTCAAATGTTGCCACACAAATGGCAAGTGCAAACTAAAACTACAAGCAAGAAAAACTGCTTTAGAGCAACAGCAACATCTCCTGGCAGGGATCACAGACCCAAAGTGAAAATACAGACCTCAGCTTTACAGAAAGGTAAAACCTTAACGACACCCTGAAGAAATGCATTTATTGCTGCATGACAGAAAAATATTAATCATAATCTCCACTCTCTCAATTGAAGGACAGTGATAGCCCAAAAGGAATTAAAGGCAAGAGAGAAAATTCTTCATAATAAAAATCCTGACTGTTGATAGTCTGGAAGGGCTGCCATGCTACACAGGGCAGAAATGCCAACAGTCTACTTAATTGCCACCAACAGCTTAGTTCAAGAAAGGCAAAATGAAATATCATGCCCCAGTAAAACATAAACTGAATGAGAAATAAAGCCCAGTGTGGCCGTGTTACCCCTGTGAGTGAACTCCTCTGCACTCCTGCCCATGCATACAGAGCCAGGGAACACCTGGGGCCACTGCTCCCTTCTCCCACCTAAGCACAGCCTGCTCCTGGACCAGCCCAGCCCGGAGGCAGCCCATGAATAATCTCATTGTTTATTTACTCTGCAGCAGCCATGCAAAGCAGCTCAGCTGGGATTAGACATGTGCACATGTAACTTTCTGAACACATATGCAAATATGCTGGAATTACTCAGCTAATGAAAAAGCCTTCCCTGGCCTTGGAAAGGTCTTTGGTAACAGTTTTTCTTTTTAAATTAGTATTACATGAAAAGAGATTATTTTTGCTTGCAATCTATTCAGCATCTCAGAGAATTGCATTTTCTTTTGGATTTGCTTTTCCAGTTCATTCACTGACTTTTGAAGAGGATGAGTTTTTTTCTATCAGAGTCTAAATGCATTTGGAATTACTGTCCGGGTAAAAGGGGCTCTGCCTGCATTAGGGACCCTCTTCACCTGCCTGGAACCACAGATCTCAGCTGTGGGATGCAAATCCCCTCCCAGGTTTGCAGGCAGATGCCCAAAGCACACGGTGGGAGGGCACAGCAGTGCACCTGCCCTTTCCCCACCACCCTTCTGCCTCCATATGCAACAGCAGCCAGAGTGAGCCTTTGTGATCTGGCTGTGAAGAGGGCCAGTCTACACCTTATTTCTTACCTTCTGTCTTTGTGGGAAAATCCCCTACTCTGACACTGAAACACCTGGGTAGTAGCTGGGTCTGCTCCTTCTGTTCCACCAGGGATTTTCAGTGGAGTCATTCCAAATTCAGACTATTTATGAAGCAGAGATGCAGGAAGCACCTCACTATAACCACATTATCATCACTCATCTCCCACAGGACAATTTTTCACAGAAAAACTATGTTTCACTAAACACAAAGGTTCATTTGGAACTGCTTATGCTCAGCAGCTTCTGTAGCAATGACAACAGAGAGCTGTGTCTCAGTTTTTTGAGAAAAAATCTTTAGGGGCAGAAATGGTAAACCCCTGGCAGCTATTATGTGAAACTGATGGAGTGGAAGCAGACTCTAAGTTAGGCAGAACATTCATTACAGTCAAGAGCTGCAGCATCCTGGAAGTTGCCATTCTGCAGCAGCTTCGGTGCCTTCTGGTCCACACAATAAAACATAAAGCAAGAAAACTCCAAACTTCAAGAAACTTCTCCCAAAGCCAGCCCTGGTTGTTGGAAATAGTGATGACATTAAATCAGAAAATACAAGCAGTATCTAAACAGTTTAAATCCAATGTGGTCCGAAAGATTAAAATAGCAACCAAACAATATGAATTTAGTGAGCAGCTGAGTTACTTGATTTATTATTTATAAAAAGAATTTCCAAGTGTCCTAAAAAATCAAAAACCATAATGAAAACTACTTGTAAGTCTAGTCCAGTTTCTACAGTGTTTGCAATAAATACAAAGGAAAAATAAATGTGTATGCAGAAAAAAGTGTCTCTGAAATGTCCCTTGCAAATGTGATCCTTCTTGTTTCAGTTTTGCACCAGATTTCAATTAACACCTGTAGACTTTGAATAGGCTGTGCACACACTGACAGAGTTTCACTCTGCACATATGAAATGTACATTCCTAAGAGCATTCAAGTACATCATCACCCAGTGTTCAAGAACAAGAACTCTCATGTAAAATTAAAGTCTAAGTTTGTATCTCAGATCTGCAGCTCAGAACTCTCTCAATGTGACTCTGCATGCATTGCACTGTGGGGCGTAGCACAGGATCAAAAAATAGGGTTTTTATTCACAATCCACAACAGCTCAAAGATTTTCACTATAAATTTAGCTTCATGTGAAACATCCCACTCTCTAGGATGTTACTTTATGCCAAAAGCAAAATCCCAATTTTACCCATTCCTAACAGGTCTCAATTTGACTGCATGTGTCTAATAAACTTTAGCACAGCAATAAGTATCAGTTCCCCAAAGAGAAACACTGAGCTTAGAGAACAATTCAGCCATGCCAGTGAAGGCAGGAGAGCTCTGGGCTTTTTGTTCCCTTTATCCCAGGGGCCAGGAGCAGGGAGGCCCTCCTTGGACCCAGCAAACTGTTACCACCTGCTTGTCCTTCCCAGGTGTAAAATCCCTGCCCAGCCCTGGGCATGGGCAAAGGGCAGCTCCAGGTGCTCTGCCCTGCAGCCCTGTCAGGAGGGGCAGAGGGTCCCAGCTCCAGGATCCTGCAGTTCTTGCTCCCCACACATTTTCTTTTATCACACACCACCTATAAAACCCACAGATGGGAACAGAGCATAACTCTGGTCCCAAAATTCACTTTGACTGTCACTTAAATAATGCCTGTCATTTAGAAAAGTTAAGTAAGAATTCTACAGTGAATTCCATCGCTTAATAATTAAAATAGATTAACAATGAAGACAAAATTAATTTCCCAGTATCTCTCGCCTTTTGTCTCTGAGTGAATACAAGCAGAATTCCAAAAGGAACAAAAGACCACGATAAATGCAGTCCATGTGGGATTGCTGGATTTAACAGTATCTGGTTGTACAGCTGTTAATCCAGCCCCCTCATGCAGTCATTCAAGCTGCTGTAATTCTGGCATTGGACAAGAAGCTGGCTGTGTGAGTAAGAGATTTCTTGTGGTTGTCATCAGGATTTTACTGGAAAACAAAAAGGAGGGTCAGAAAATTCTGACTACCCCAGAAAATCCCAAAATGTGGATGTGGACAGAAGATTTTTCATGAGATAATAAACTTTTCTGCTTCATCAAGTTAAAACACCAGAAGATGAAATTTTTTTTACCCATCTTTTTCTTACCTAATAATGACACACTGATTCTCTCTGTCAATGATCATGTTTCTGTACATGCTGTCTGCAAGAGCATAAATATGTGGTGGGTTTTCATATTGTGCCTAGGAGGGGAAATAAAGAATAATTTGTCAAGACAGCATTAAAAATGCAGAAACGGCAAAATAAATTTGTATTTAAACAGGAAGAGTTATTTCTCTTGGAAAAAATAATTCCAAATAGCACTTTATAGTGAATTTTCCCCAAGAATTCTTTGGTACATTTAATAAAAACAAACTAAAGTCTCTAGACTTTGCTAGTGAATTTCCTCCAATCGATAATTTTCTCCTAGAAATACTCTGTTCTAAAAATGGCTTCTGCTGGAAATGTATTCCTTGTCCAAAGGAAACACACAATTTCAGCCTACCCCACCAGTAGTGATGTGCTAACAATGCTCTCCCCCAGCAGCTCTCAGAGCCTGGTGCCTCAGGTCCCATTCTCATCCACTGGGCCACCCAAACCCAACAGCTGCCCTGAGTGGACACACCCAACTCAAGCAGGAAATTGAATTTTAAGTCCCTGATGTACCTGTGCTCACTCACTCTTCAAGGTGTATTTTCAAAAGTGACATCTAATTTTGGCACCTCACTTTTTTTATTGTTCTTGTCCAGTTAGAGAGTTCTGAAATCACAGTCCCCAAATCCATTAATGGCCATTTTGTGCATATGACAGCTTAAAAACTGCCTTTGCAGGGGCAGGGACATGTCCAGGAGTGATACCTAATACAGATTAGAGCTAATCAATGCAAATATTTTCTTGAAATACTGATCTTGCATGGCAGGGAGTTCAATCTGAATACTCAGCCTATGGCAATGACCATCTGCCAAGCTCTCCCAGGCCAGCACAATGCTAGCAAACCCAGAAACAAACTCTTCCCAGAGTAAAACTGTACAGGATAATATTTCCAAGCCCCTGAATACTGCTCAATATTTGAGACTGTTTTACTTACTGCTCCTTGGTACATTTCAATTTCCTTTTCCCCAAAATATGGCATTTGCTTGAAAGGATTCACAGAGATTAGTACAGAGCCAATGTATGTCTGCATTCAAAAGAAGTTAAGGTAACAACAGTTTTAGAAAGTATCATCTTACTAACAACAAAGAACTTTCCCCCCTATTACATAATACTTCAAATAATAGTAAAAACCACCACAGCTTACAACAATTATTAATAAAAATTAAATTAGCAGGCTTACAAGAATATAAACATACCATTCAATTGGAATATTTTTGTATTATCTTATTTTAGAATAAGCTAGGTACAGAACCATGTATTAAAGGCCAAAACATGACACACCTTGGATAAAAATACTGAAAGGAAATGGCACATTTGAACAGGTTTTAGTCCTTTGTAACTGAAGAGGTCATATTGTCAGTATTAGACAATATTGGTTTGACCTTTGCAGAATACAGTGCAGTGACACATTCTGATCTCACAGGACAGTGCTGAGCAAGCAGAGCTGGATGGAAATGGCCACTGCTGAGCTAAATGAGACAATTACTCAGCTGCATGCACTGGGGGTGCTGGGGAGATTGGGCAATTCAGCCTGTGCTGTTATTTTATGAGTGAAACTATTAACAGTCCCTCAGAGTCCTCTCCTGCAGGCTGCCCCGTACCATGACACTCAATTTCAAGACATTATTAGATTTTTTGCAACATTTTTAATACAGTATTTCATCCTTCTACATTCAGCTGCACATGCTCTGCATTTCAAATACTTCATAAACCTTTGCAACTACAGCTGCAGTGTCCATAATAGGAAGCATCTGACAGTAATTCACAGTATCACAATCACTTTTCACTGAGCTGGGAGTTAGCAATGAGCCCACACCTATAGGTCCAAAATGTTGTACTGCAGGTTTCAGTAACAATCTGGAATTGTTCACAGGCACATTTGCTATCTAAGCTTTCTGTTCAAAGTAGGAAAATTGACAAATCTATCCTGCTGGATTGTTCTATGTAGGAACCTCCTACTGTGGTGCCAAAAGGTAACATGTTAAAGAAGAACTATAACTCAATGGACATAATTTCAGTAATATTAATTTGCAATGCTTCCTTTATACATTTTTAATTTAATTCAAAACAAGTGACAACATCTGGGTCTTGGATATAAGAGATCAATTACTCATTGTGTCAGTATAAACACTTGAAGTGACAGTTTTCTGTTGGTAAACAATACCAGCATTTTCTGGGTGGATTCTGTCATCTCTGTACAATGTAGCTCTGAGAAATGTTCATTCATGAGTGGACACACAAACAATTCAAATATTCAAGAGATGATCTTCAACTTTGAATGAAAAGCCTTCACAGAATTGTAAAAGGAGTGTTTCTCCCTACATAAGGGAAGACTGATCCCTCAATGTGACCACCAGTCCCCTTGGCAAACACTCTTACTCTGTCTTCAGTAGAAAGATCATCTCCATGTTAATCCCTCTATTTTCATAAAAAAGAAAAAGCAAGAATCTTTCTTCTGCACAGGGCACTGAAGTCTCGGCACACACTGCAAAGAACATGCAGCACTCCAGAGACCAAAGGCACTCATGCTGCCACCAGGAAGGATTCTACAGCCTGTGCCTGTACCACAGTCTGGCAAATACTGTGCAACTTCATCCTGCTGCTATAAAGCAATTTTAATAATAATGTGGTACTTCAACAGAGGGTCCAAACCCATGGATTAGAAACCTCTGCAGTTCGTGATGGAAACAACTGCAACATGAACTTTCCTCTATCAGTCCTTGCTAAATTGAGCTGCTGTACAGCTCTTGACCATCTGTCAAGAATACATGGAACAGCCAGATCTTATATTTCCTCCCCTTTCTGCTAAAATATGTTAAGCTCTTCAAGGAAACGATTCTCCAGATACAACTAGGAAGTATGAAAACCTGACTAAAGCAGAACAGCATAACTTTCTAGTACATCATCACTGACTAGAATTTACCAAATTCATTACTGCAGCTCATGTTACATTGCAAAAACTGAAAATGAAATAGTGACTATTCTTATCTTAAGGAATTGCTTTCATATTAATTCTTTTTAAAAAGCAAGCCTCGGGTACTAAAGTCTTTTCTTCCTGTTAGGTTGCATGTTCCAGAATTTACATTTTCACATTTTCATTAATCATAGAAAAAAATTTAAGTGAGAACACTGAAGATTTACAGATTTTGACATATTCACCTGTTTCCATCATCCCAAGATTCACAGTATTAACAATTCCAGAATAAGTTGTAAACAGGGCTGTGTCACAGAAGAAATGCAATTTTGACAGCATTATAATTTTGGAGGTATAGAAGATTACATATTAATAAATGTACACACACTTAAAACCTATTAATTCTTGCTCTTAGAAGTATCATTACCTCAGGAAGCTTCAGGGGTCATGTGAATGTGTAAATATAGGGAGGTACAACCTTCAAAACATTACAAAGAGTACCTTAAAATAATTTTTGCTATTTTATTTTCAACCCTTAAAATTAGCTGAGTTTTCAAAGCCATTCTGTTATCTCAGGTGAAGTGTCACATAAAATGTTCAGCATCCTTGAGTAATCTGCCTAAAGAGAATATGTTCATATAATTAAGTGTCACATTGGCTCAGCAAGGCCACAGGGCTCCCCACACCAGCAAAGGATACAAAAATATAATCATCCATGTATCGTTTCTTTAGGTTCTCCACTATGGCATCCTCAGTGATTTTGGAAAGCAGGACCATGTCATCCACTCCGCTGTGCTTGACATTGTGGCTCTGCCAGTGGTATCTGTAGTGTCCTTTGCTGCCCTGCAGGAAAGCACAATGAACATCACAAAGGTTACTACATTTCTCATCAGCACTAAGTAACTGAAAGCCATTATTTGAATTCCAACTTCCCAAATGTCTTCCTTTCACTGAACTCTATTCCTTGATCCAGGCATTCCATGAAAGCATCCATAAGTGGTGTGAGCTGACTTGCCTCTGCACTGCCCTCCAGAACTAGAAGGTAATTCCAGGGGGTTTTGTGACCACCTACACACAATGAATTTCAGATGGCAGACATTTTTAAACCTAGTAGAAAAAAATCCCAATTATTCCAACTGAGGTGCAGCTACTGGAAGCTAAGGATGCAGAAATTACACTCCTACATTGTAACTATTAGCAGTGTGGATAATTACCATCACCACAATGAATTCCTCATCCTTTACAGTCTTTTAAGTCAAAGCTGCACAGAAGCTGTTACTGGGAGGGAGTCTGTGAGCCTGCTGCAGTTGAGTATTCAGGGATGTGCTGCAAATGATGTACCCCAGCTCGTCGGCTGCATGTCTTCACAGCCCCTTCTGATCTGTTAGTCACCATGCTTAATGACATCTAAATAGATACCCTCTCCCCACATTCAGAGACTTCTATTTCAGGATGCTACTAAAACATGTGACATTTCATGCTGTACCACTTGAAATCAAAATCTGTTTTTCTTCCAGCTGATTTGAACAGTAGCTTGGTTCCATGGATACACCCACAAACAGATTTAAATCCAGTCGACATCAAGGCTATTAATTCAGCTATAAATCTGCTATGCAAACCCAAACCTATTTTCTGTAGCCTGGCAGACAATGCTAATGGAGTTCTGATTTCTTCCCTTTTTCTACTTAATTTTTGCTTACACAATACTGAAATTAGTGATGCTGGAATTACTACGTTTAACGCTGAGAAGTGATCAAGTATGCTGTCAAGGAAGATGTGGCCAAGAAAATGCCAATTCTGCAAATTCCCCTTATTCTTTAATGCTCCAATTTGTAACACTGTGATTTAGCTACACCGCTCGGGTGTACTCTATCCAGGACCAAGCCACATTCACCAGGATACAAGCAATTTATTATTACAAAGTATATGCATTATTTTACTCTGCAAAAATTTTACAGATTAAAGAAGAAAATTTAGGTACTCTGAACACTTCAGCTGCATTGGTATTTTGAAATGGGACATCAGCAACTTACAGAGGGGCAATTTTCGTGTGTACACACTTCTGCAGGAGCAAATGACCCACACAACTTTACTAGCACCAAGTGCTACACCAGGCCTACAGCTTGGCTTCATGTCAAGTGACATAAAAACCAACTGGACTTTTACCTCAAGTTAAATTAACTTCCACTAAACCTTGCTACTGCAGACAGCACAGAAGCTGTAGCCTTTATAGGTGTTTTCTCTTAAGCCTCCAGCCCCTGCTACCCTGACAAAGATCCATTACTGCCAACACCAGTGGAGAACAGTTGTTAAATCAAAAGAATGCTTTCAAATATTGTACAGCACAAGTAAATATGTCTGAAAACACAATCTCAGCAATTTGCCTGAATGTACATGATGTTCAATAAAGTAATAACCTTAAACTGGCTTAGCTTGTATGAACCTTGTTGATGTTCTATCTGTACAATGGAAGCAGTGATCTGGAAGCACTGAGAAAACCAAGAATCAATTTTTCAATTTTCATAAAACATATGACTGAAAATATTCGTTGAAGCTTGGTTTTTTTGAGAAAACAGAAGTCCAATGGAGAAGCATAACTTCCTTCAGTGTATTCATCAGCTTATTTGTGATATTGCACTTGGAAAAAGGAACTGGTAGGATGGACAAAAAGATACAGTATCAAAACAAATATGGATAATTAGATTGTTCACAAAGCTATACAGAACGTGGTTTAGTATCAGATAATGGAGTAAGCCACAGAAAACGTGTAAGAAATGAGACTGGGAAAACAATCAAGCCTCCCTTTGGAAGCCATGGCATCAGATCCAGCGAGCTCAACGAGCACAAAGCTTGCAAAGCCACGGGACACATGGAAAATGTGCACACAGTCTGCAAAACAGCAGCTCTATGCAAGAGCCTGACTGTTACAGGCTGTGATTACAGCCAAAGGGTTCTTCCCCAAAAGCACTGGGAGCCAGCAGGGAAGGAGGAGGGCAGTGCCAGGGCAGCCCTGAGAGCAGCCCTGCCCTGCACTCCCGCCCAGCTCTAATCACAGCAGCCACCAAAGCTGAGAGCCACAGGATCACACACTGCAGAGAGGCTCAACACAAAGGGAATCAGCCTAAACACCCAGTAAAGCAGTGGCACAGCAGACAGCTGAGAGTCATGGCACTAAGTAGTTCACATTAAAAATGTAACTCAATTTAAATGGCACTTTCCTAGTAGTTTGGAATTGCCCCTTTCCTTTCAAAACATGGCCTAAAATTCAAATGTGCAGAGAAGCAGCAAATCACCACCAGATTATTGTCAGACTTCTCCCTGGGATCTACAAAATAGTTTAAGTTTTCCTCTCACCCTTCCTTCTCCAGGAAGGCAACACCAATGGCACGGCCAGGGGCAGTGGCTGCCACCTCTTTCTCTGGGCAACAAAATAGGGAGTGTTTTGTCTAGAGGACACCACCCACTCCCAAGTTCTTGTCCTTCCAAGCAATGACTATTATAGAGCCTAACCTGAATTCAGCAACTTCAGTCACTTCCAACTGATACTATGACCTTGTCCAGCTAACAGCCAACTGGTTTTTGAGTTTTGAAATTAAAAAATGTTAAAAATTTTCCTATAATCAATCATCTGAAAAAACTTCACATCATAGCAGTTATAAAAGCAACTCTTAATCTCATTTCAGGCTGCATATTTCCCAAAGGTCAAGGCTATATGCTTAAAAATTACACTAATGATTTGTTCTTATTGCGTATTTCTTGAGAATTTAAGGTTTTTTTTAGCCAGAGCTTTCCACTGTCCAGATAAAAATGCAGCACCCAATGTGGAGACAATTTGCACCTGAGCTCGTTACGTGGTGTCCACTGGAACCTGCTTTGCAGGGTGCACTCAGGCTAATTCTCTCAGCTGCTAATTGCCCTCTGCTGTCCAGCACACAGCACATTCTCCCTCCACCCCTCTCCACACGGAGCATCCAGACACAAGGCCAGGTGTCCTGGCCTGCTTGAGTCCTTGTGTCCCAGAAGGTTCTTCAGAGCCTGCAGCACAAGGCTGGCAGAGCTGCCCCACCCCTGACACTGCAGCAGCCCCAGCCAGGACCAGGGAGCTCCCACAGAGCTCCCCTGGGACATGGTCAGAGCTGGCCAAAGAGCCCAAGGTCCAGCCCCAGCCAAGCCAGGCGGGTCAGATGGCAGCAGATGGGCACTTGGCTTCTCTTAGGTTTTCTCAGAGACAGGTGTGATCTAACTGTACAGTAAGTAAGCAAATAAAAGTCTATGTCAGCACTAACAAAGCTTGAGCAGCTGGAAAAAGATGAGCTTGGCAGATTAAGAAAAATACAAAACAAAACAAAAAACCAACCCTAAAACAAAAACACATCTCAACAGGCTGCAAAAAGCCACAGAAGTGGAAACACCGGTGTAGAACAACCTGGCTGCCAGGCCTCCCCCAGGCTCTTCCCGGGCTTCCAACCCCAGCATCTGACGTTGCACAGGGAGTGGAGGCTGGACTGGCAAGGCTGCAATTAAAGGCGTGTACCACACTGCTGTCAGCTGTTATTATTCATTTGGTTGCTGTTTTAGGCTCCAAATCAGATCTGCTCTGCTCTGACAAGAATAATATTTACGAGTCAGGAGCTGACCCCGTGAGCTCGGGGCCTGCTGCTCCCTGAGCCGCAGCCTGAGGAGGGGCAGGGCTGCCCCATCTCAGCACCTGGACAGCAGGAACCTGCAAAATCCACTCTGCTCCCACCCTGTGTGCTCCTGAACACCCACTCATTCACACATAACACAACTGCTACATGAATACCAAGAAAGAATATATTTTGCATCCCCTATGTACTAGATACTGTCTGTGCTTCCTGCACTGCCTTTGGTACTGGCAGTACAATATGGTTAAAGCAGATCATTGTTTTGTATGGAATGAGTAAGTATTGAGAAGATATTTATTTACAGAATTTATTTTTGCTGGCCTCCACCTTGTGTTACAGTATCAACTGCTGGTTTCTCATTTTTGCCTTTATTAATGTTTGTATATTCTTGCATTATCCTAAGCAACACGTATTTGATGTAGCTATAAAAAGATAGAGCCATGCTGCGTCACAACATGGGTTTTCTTTTAACTGTAAAAAAAGCAAATAGTTTTGTATTTCAAGGTGTTTAAAAATAGAACATCTAAAAATAAAGCACTAAAAACAAGGGATCAGAAGAGACTGTATATTCAGTGCCTGAGAACCTTCTTACTCTGTCCATCAGAACTCTCACTAAACTACAACCACCTACATGCCATCAATAGTCATTCTTCATTCCCACAAAGGGAAAAATTGCCACTCTGAATCTCTAACAGCTTTTTTCAGTAGCAAACACCCATCACAGTGCAGAAGGGATGCTCAGCCTCCACGAGGGAGTAGGAGTGTCAAGTGATCACAAGCATGACCTTTTCTTCCCCTTTTCAATTGACACAGTACTACTGCACAAAATCCTTGTGGTTCTGGAGCATGTGCCTCCTCAGCTCAGAATTTAAACACAATAGTAAATGAGACACACGTATCAGCCAAAGATGTGACAAAACTGACAAAGCTGCACACCATTTACTTTAGACCTGATACCAGAAGAGGCCCATCACCAGTCCCATACACACATCATTTGTATCAGTTTTCCCAGCTAACAAGAAAATAAACCCACGGCTTTCTGCAATGATATCATCTGTCAAAATTAGCAAACTTTTCTAATCCACTTAGAGGAATTTCTCACATACTTCTAAAAAATGAAAGGGTCTGCCGTTCCCAGAGAATATTGCAAAAATACTTAATGTTAATTTTGGTCCTTGACTGGGATAATCAAAACAGAGAAGCTGTAGTGAACAAATGGGCTCCAAAATAGCTCTTGTATATCTTATGTTAGAAAAAATACTTATTGGCTGCAATGATGTGACCATATTTCTGAAAGGAAATTAAAGGAAGACAGCAGAAGCAGCAAGATGGACAAGGATAAAAGGCCATTTATTTAAATTTAACATGAGGAAAATATTAAGGGAGACAAAAAGCAGTGCTTAAAGATTTGAGGAAATAGCAAAGCAAAACTACTGAGCATCTAAGCAGCAGGATAGACATTGTAAACGGAGAACTAAAAATACCAAAAATGTATTAAGGAATGGAAACTACTAGCAGGTTAATATATATTAAAAAAAAATTTTTTAATATATATTAATATATATTAAAAAAATATAATACTGATAAAAAATCTTCTGGGGAAATTCTCACTGTTTGCTCTGAGAAAGGAGTGGCTTCAGCCCAACAGACCTGAAGGACTGACCCCAGAGCTGGTTCCAGGCTGCAGATCCCAGCGGCCCAACCCCCTGCTCCTGTGAGCTCCTGTGCAGGTGCTGCTGCCCCCAGCAGGGCCCGGCCCCAGGGCAGCTCCCACCATCGCCCCCTGCTCCGGGCTCTGGGGCCAGGAAGCAGCCAGGCTCCACTTCCCTGCAGCCAAGGCTGGGACGAGGAGATGTGGCAGCAGCCAGAGCCTGCTCACCCGGACAGCAAATGCACACTCTAACACAGTAGGAGTTATGAGAGCATGGGAGTCTACAGGATTTACACATCACGCTCATTTTCAGGACTCAGAAACAACACCGGCATTCTTCTAAGATAAGCTCTTCTAAGATATGTAACAGGATAGAAGTTACTTCAGTATTTAACCACAAGGCTAATCTGTTGCATCAGTATTAATTTTCACTAAAAGTTCTGAAATACTGTTTTTAATAAGGCACAGCTACATGATAGACAAAAATAAGGTCAGGAAAGAGATCAAAAGCGGATCGTGCAAAGGTGACTAAGATTTTGAAACAAGTTACAGAGACTGCAGGCAGATACTGGGAAGTAGTTAATGAGCTGTGAACTCCTGTTTGCTTATCCCACAGCTTGTTGGGTGGCTTTGTCCTGACGTTCCAAGAAATACCTTTCCTAAAGAAATGCAACACTGTTACCAACTTAATATGGCTGACTTCCTCTTAGATATTTATTGTCTTACTTCACTTAATGAACAGTTTCTGGAGCTGTTTGAAGTCTGACTTTTTCCTTGTGGCAGGAGCAGCAAGCTTTCCTGGGACTGGTGGATCAGGAGAGGCCCTGGCTGCCTTGCAATAGCAGCTTTTAGCCCATGTACGTGTGGGCATATACAGCACCACAATCCCCCCTGTACGGCATCACTGCACTGAGCAGCATTCACACACACGAACTCTTGATCTGTGAATTGTACATGCAGTTTACATTTGTATATACCTATCATACAATTTAAGAAATGTAAGAGATAAATTACAATAAATATTTTCATCTTGGCTATGTCAATCCTTGAAGTGTAGTAAAGATTTTGTGTGTGTTGCTCTTCTCCACCAAAGACAGGTTTCAAAGGAGTTTAAGCAATCATACACCTTGCATGGAAAATTATTATGGTCTTTAACTGAAAAATGTAGTTTGGAAACTCCATCAGAAGATTCAGACAACATGCCACCACGTCTGAAAATATTTTTCCTGGATCATCCTGCAAGTAAGTAATGAACTGATGTCCACTGGGAGTTTCCCACGTGCTCTCCAGAGGGAGGAATGTCAGAGCAATGTGACTCAGAGGCTCCACACGTGGGACCAGCACCTCAGCACGCACTGCAGGGGGGAGCACTGGATGCTGGGCTTCCTGCACTGTGTCGGTGCCAGGGGAAAATTTCCGACCAAGTAAAACCCAATTTTTTTTACATTGCATTGCCATGCCCTGCTCTAGCTGATGTCAACACTCACACCCCTGCCCCATGGCAGCTTTTGGAATCTCAGGCTTTAGCACCCAGCTTTAGACCATCAGGCCCCAATGACCGCAGTGAATTCCTCCCTGCTCAGTCACTGCCCTCTCTGTAGGGCCGCAGCCGTTCCCGCTCCCTTCTCCCGACCCTTCTGTGCACGGAAAATGAAGACCGACACTGCAGGACACCACCCCGAGAGCCTAAGGCCAAGGTCTGCCCCGCCAGCGTCCCCAGCTGACAATCCTGTGACTGGGTTTTACTGGGAACGCCTGGTTACCCCCGGAGTCCCCAGGGACAATTCTGGGATGGCAGCTCCCATCGATGCTGGAAGCCACGGACGCTGCAGCTCACCGAGCTATCTGCCACCGCAGCTCAGCCCAGCCCACACTCCCCTCTGTCCCTTCCCAGTACCACCATGCTCTCCTTTCGGAAAATAGAGCGGGGCAGTGCAATATCAAGAAAAGAAAAACTATTCTTTTAGCCTTATTCTTTAGCTGCAGGTTTTGCTTTTTTTAATTTATGCAGAATGCAAATTAAGAGCATTGCAATATTTCTGAATTACTTCGCGTTTAAATTAATAACAAAACAACACTGAAGGATGAAAGGATAAAGGATAAATACATTTAAGGATGAAAGGATAAATACATTTTTGCAATTATTGAACATCTACATTTTGTTGGGTATATTTGTCCTCCCCAATTATTATTGGATTGTAAGAACACAACACGTTGGGCAGATTATAGACCTTATTTTATTATTGCTTTTAACCAAGAATATCAAACAAGATGTTTTTATGCCAACGGTTTGATTTAGTTGAGTAACAGTATGTAGCAATTCCACAAAAACTGAAAGACTAATTTCTAAAATAAGCATTAGCTAAAACATCCCCCTGAATAACAACTAAATTTAAAAGAATTCGGAAAAACTACAGCTGAGTCTCTTTTGGTTTTGTTTTTTTCCTTTTAAAAAAGCCATTTTCTGAACTTATTTACAAACCAGAGAGAATATAGATATTTTTTCCTAAGTGGAGACTGTCATGTAGTCACATGCCTGCCGCAGTTCAGGCTAAAGAAAAACACTCTTTATTGCAACAGGCATGATGAAACTGCAAAAGCTGCAACACAGCAGAAAACTGTGGCCAAGACTTTTTTCAACAGCATGTACCAAAAAACACCTTTGTGCTGACATCACCAAACTTTATTAGTGCTATGCACTGCTCAGAGTTGTAATATTTAACTGTTCTGATACCACAAATAAGATATGCTGAATTCTTAACCTGGGCATTAGCATGGTCATGGGTTTCAAGTTCACCCATTTTTGAGGTATTTGCTTTGATCTTCCCTCCTGTATGCACAGTTTCAACAGGGGTGAGTGGGGCAGGACAATCACTGCTCTGTGTACCAGGGTGGAGCCTGTGATAAAGAGCTTGTACAACTCCAGTGCATTCTGTTAGGTTTACACAGGATTTTCCCAAGTCGCCGGCTTCAAGAACGTCTATTTCATGTTTGGTAGCGCTGGGAACTCTGCTCTTGGGCTGTGCTCAGATGCGGGGCCCAGGGCAGGGTGCTTCTGAACAGGGGCTGCCTGCACAAGGACAGAGCTCCAGAAGCAGGGCAGGGCTGCTGGCCAGCTGTGGCACCGGGAGCTGGGATGCACAGGAACAGCTGCAAGGTTCCTGCTCACTCAGGAGTGCTCCCCGCACAGCAATGTGAAAAATGCGTATTTTATGATGGCTTTTCGCAAATATTAAAATTAATATTGTATGTATTATGTTAGAAAGTAATGCTGTATTAATTCTCTTAAGTAGTGTGTTAAATATAGTTTTAGGTTATAAAAAATGTTAAAACAGAAACTGTGCTATGTGGGATACTTTTTTAAAAGAAAGGACTTGCAGCGAGATAAGAGCCACAGGGCACCTAAATTTTTCAAGAGAAAAAGAATTTATGGCCCTCTTATCAGAAGAAACGAACTTCTTCCCGCCTCGAAGGCGCTGTTAGGATTCAGAGGAAGAAGTTGACGATGACCAGACAGAATCCTGTATTTGAATGGAATTTATGCATCATGTATGAGGTGTATGAATATGCAACAGACTGTTGTTTTTAAGGGTTAATCGTCTGTTAACGTGGGTCCTTTTTCGGGCTTGTGCTGCCCAGAAAAAGGTACCTGGACATCCGTAACTCTTTGTTTCTATTGTCTCATATTGTCCTAATTCAAACTGTCCAAATCATTATTACTTTAATTGTATTACTATTTTTATAACCATTTTATAACTACTAAACTTTTAAAATTTTAAAAACAAGTGACTGGCGTTTTTCACAGCAATAACCCCGGGGCACAGGAGCTGGCAGCTCCTCTCACCGGGACAGCGCTGCAGGAGCACGTTTGGGGGGTCAGGAGGAACTCTGTACTGGGGGAGGTTCTGATGCAAAAATTGCTTTCTCTGTTTATTTTAATTTCACAGAGTGCTGAGTAAACGGAGTAAAGGCTCCAGGAGGGCAGCAGCTTCCTGTTTACCTCTGGCAGCACAAACTGGGAGCAGCAGGGAAAGGCTCAGGGAGTGGCGCTCACTCACCTACAGCAGAGCCCGCACCTGGGTGGTAACACGCATGTGGCCCAACACGAGTCCCTTTTATGAGTTGTCATGTTTTGATACTCGTGCAAAAATCAGATTTTACTTCAGACACTGTGGGAAATAAGACTATTTGATATGTTGACTAAACCTTTAATTTAATACAACCTTAATATTTATTTCAGTGTATTCAGATACAAACGTTTCCTTGGTTAATTATTACATAAATACAAACAAGAATTTGAGCATTCCACCTCAGGAATACGTTACAGCTTGCCAAATGGACCAAATTTACAAGTTCATTTCAACTGCCAAAGAGTTAATAAAAAACCAACAGGAGGCAAAAATCTTGGGAGAAGAAGTAAACATCAGATCCAACAAATCTCACACCCTGTGCAGAATTCTCAAGCAGATACTAATCCACCTTCTCAGCTGGACAGGCACCTCTGGCAGGAGGCAACCCCATGCACAAATTCATTCATCCTTTGTCAGGGCTTTGTTTTTACTTTAACTAATAATTACATTATGCCAGGGCAAGCAGGTCCCATTGAGTGTCCAATGTCCATCACAGACAGATTCTCATAACCAGATCATCTTCCACATGCACATTATTCATAAAGCTGATAAATGTCATTTCAATAATTTTCTAAAGCAGCTTTGACTACTCAGTCCATGGCAGCTTTGAGAAGAAATACAATAAAAAACCAGCATGTAACACTCCAGTTGTATAGAATAACTGACTTATTGTCATTTAATCAATATGATAGTTTACTTCACTTACTTTTATTACAGTAACTTTCAAATCTGTATAAGAATGCTGTTCTCTGAACATTTTTTTAATTAACCCAGCTGGCTTAAGATTTCACACAGTTGTCTAAACTTCTTCCTCTAAAATCCTATGCTTCAAATTATTTACTCTAATTTGTATTAGGCTTGTATCCTAGCTCTGTAGACCTTCATATTACCATAATAATACACAAGCCAGCCAAGAAAATTAAACTAAAAATCAATATACTTGGATCTCCTCTAGCTCGCTGCACTCTTGTCAGTGAAGCTGATATCCCAGAAAAGGAAGCACAGAAACCCATTGCAAATATGAAGTATTCATTCCACTCTGGTGAACACCACAGTTTTTCATGGAGATATATAAAAAGTGTCTGGCCCAACATTTTTTTAAGACAACCATCAACAGCCAGGAGACCTGGCCTTTGTGGTTATTATCTGGGCTGTGAATTACCAACACGTGTATGATCTCTGCCTCCCCAGGATTCCTCTTTTATTAACTCTAGGCAGAAGTTCCCTTCATAGCTAAAGTGATAGTTCCTACTGGTCTATGAAAGAGCTTTTAACACAGAAACAACCAATTCCTAACAATCTTATTTTAAGTATGTGAGACTGTTTAATGTTAATATATAGCATTGAAATTATTCCTGAATCAAGAAAGCTAACAAAAATTAATTTGGACATCTAGGTATCTTTTTAACTCTAGACTTTTACCAGAGGTGCAGACAAACACATTATTTACAAACTATCCTTCTTCCTCCATTTGCTAGGAGAAACTGATGCTATCAGGACATGCATTAGATTCAGTCTCGTAGACCTTGTATTGGCATAATTACGCTCTGAGCACAGATGCCAGCCAAGAAGCTGTTTCACAAAACCTGTAACTTTATCACTGACTTGGCAGTATTATGCAAAAAATCAAATTTAAATGTCTTTTAGACCTTGCAATTCAGCATCAGCATCATAAATATACATAAGAGTCCAACGATTTAAAGGGGAAACCAAGTAAAAAGCCAAGTGTCAGCTTTGAGGATAAACTGCTGCAGACCACTGCAGATCAATAGCCTGGTTTTATTTAAAAGAACTCTGCAGTGGTGCAGTGTGATGCTGCATTTTCTCTTCCCTTTAATTTCCCATTTCTATGTGTTTAGCAAAATGCTAAACTTCATAATGAAAATCCAGAACAGGTGCAATTCAAGCTAAATCACAAGGCTTCAAAATTGGCGTAATGGAGAAAAACTATTTAAGTCTCAAATGCTGAACTGTGGCTGAAGACTTTGGCTTGCAGCACTTTTACACAAACCCACATTAAACTTAAATGCTAGTGATGTACCTTGCTTTCAACTTCTGGACTCCTTCAATTTCAGACCTCTGACTCAAACCCACATGAACTGAAATAATATTGAATTAAAATATAAACTAAAGGTAACTGAATTACTTTTTCATCTAAGCTTAATATTCTGATTCAGACGGGACAACTATTCAGTGAACAGTGTCTCATTCCCTCCATCCCAAACAACCTGGACATGAAGAGATGCTCAGATTATCAAAATCCTTTAACTTTTGGCTGCTGCAATTCATTACCCTGCTGAGGCCCATAAAGCAAATTTACCTTTTTCTACATTCTGTGTTACACGCAAAATTTGTGTTTCTTTAAAAACAAAGTTCTGGCTTACAAAGTATCTTGCATTTGAATAGCTTTTTTCTAAGCTTACATGACAGCTTGATAAACAACATACTCCTTACGACCTCGTCAGGACCACCACGAGAGAAGCTAGAAGTCCTTCAACCATGCTATAATTGCTGCCTTTGACTCCATCTTGCCTAACAGAATTACAATTTCAAGTGCTAAAAGAGCAACCCAAATGCAATGGCAGTAGCTGTGCCTTTAGGCTGTACCAGATAAGGGTGCAGGGCTGGGAGCCAGGCACACAGGGGGGCACACAGACTCCATGAGCAGGTACCACTGCAGTTCAACTTCACCTTGTTTCTAACTGCTCTGTGCAGAATTCTCCTGAGCTTTGACAAATCATTCCAATACAGTTTCCTTCCACACTTGTTCCTTTGCCTTCCTCACACCTGACCTAGAAACACTAAGGCACCCCTAAGTTAGAATGAGAATCAGAAGGAAAACAAGAAATGTTGGGAGCATTCCAGGAGCAATGCCAAAACCAACTTCTTAAAAAACATTGACACTTTCTGCAGGCTTCCCCAACGCTGACTAAGGGCTGAACATGCTGCATTAGCATTTGGATGAGCCTAAACCTGCAGACACATTTCCAGGGCTTTTACAGTAGTTGCTGGAAGGGACCAAGAGTTTTGTTCCATTTTCAAGTTGCCCAAGATCAATCTCTTATTCTGCTGCTACCCAGCTGCCTGGGTTTGTCCCTTTTACCTGTGAGCACTGTTCATTCCTGTCTCAGCTGGTCTTTGGCTTCTGCAGGGCTCAGGGTATCCCTAGCATGACCCAGAACAGGCAGCTCCCAATCCTGACTTGAATTCAGACATCCCTCAGTGAGGCTCAGCAGAATACCAGTCTCTACATAAACATAGATTTTGCCAAGTGTAATTAACCAGAGAATAATTCTGAATAAAGGAATGTGGTAAACTCTTTTTTTAATAAGTTGCTTGAGGTTCTTTGGGACATAAACAGTGTGTAAACAAAGTTCATAATGAATTATTCAACATCTAAAATACTGAAACTCACTGAGGCTTTCAAAACCAAAATTCTTCTAATTATGAACACACAATTAAAAAGAACAAAGAATCATGAAATATCCAGGTATCTGTAATAACTTGCCAGATTTATTTACATAGTAAGGTTTTGTTGAGAAGAAAATCATTTGCTTCTGCAAAAAGTATTTAGGCCAACTATCAGTTGCAGGACTGCAAGAACAGACAATTTTGAGGCAGCCTATGTGTTTTTAAGGATAGTGTCCTTTTAAAAAAATAAAAGTAAAAAAGGACACAATCTACACATCTCATGTTTTCTTCCTTGTCTGCACATTTCAGACACTACCTGAAACCCTATGTTACAGATTCCATCTAATCTGTCCCACTGAAATGAAGGACAATTTGTTCCACTCCTTATAGAGCTGGATCTTCAAATATCTTCCAAGATAACCTTACACAAACACAGACAAGAGAGTATCAACAAAACCAAGTCAAGTAAGTCCAAATCCAACAACACCAGAGGAACTCCTTACCCAGATTTTTTTTTTTAAATGAACAAGGTATGAAGGCTGCCAGCAGCTAAACCAACCTGTGACTGTTTGCTATGCTGCCATGGAGAATACAATTTTTAGTATTTCAAACTCAGTCCTTGTTAATAACCCAATTAATGAAAGCTATCAGAATCACCTATGGAAGGAAAACCTCAGGGTTTTCTCTCTACATTTTTTCAAAATAAAAAAGAACACAATGGCAGGAACTGTTCTTTATTAAAATTTGTAAGTTGATTACAAACAACACAAAATAGCCCCTACTGTAGGTTCCTGTTGCACTTAAATGCAGAAACAGAACCCAAAGCCTTTTTGCAATGGAATGCCTCATCTAGTCTGACTTTTTAAAAGGTAGATGAATAACCCCACTTCACAGTTTCCTGCTACGTTTGTATATGCAGTACTGTAACACCTTATTCCAATACTTCAAATGTCTATTGATTTCATTTCAGTTTAACTTACTGAAAGTCTGTTTGGTTTTGGATTGCATTTCTCACATTTTCACACATTAGTGAAGCACTCAGAGGCAGCTGCAAAACAGGAGTGAAGTCAGGCAAAAGCCCCCAGTTCTCAGCCACATCATCTCCTCCTGCTTCCATCCTGCCCGGGTAGCAACACTGTTGGTAAGTGAGGCCCCCTGAGGGCACCATGCCCTGCAGGACTCAAGGCACGTGCTGGAAAAGGGAGCAAAGGCACACAACATGGAATGCTTTAACCCTTTTGGTAAATCAGGTGGGATTTGAAGCTCTGAGCAACACAGGTTTGGGAGTCTGATTCCCATTCTCAAAACCTCTGCTAAAGCCATAGAATCACAGAATATCCTGACTCAGAAGGGATCCACAAAAGTCCAGCTCCGTGTATAGCACATTCTCAAGAATCCCAGCATGTGCCTCAGTGTTGACAAAACTCTCCTGGAACTCTGTCAGGCTGGTGCTGTGACAAGTGCCCTGGGGAGCCTGTTCCAGTGCCCAGCCTCCCTCTGGGTGAAGAACCTTTCCCTAATATCCAAACTAGACCAACCCAACCCAACTTCAGGCCATTCCCTCAGGCCCTGTCACTGGTCACAAGAGCAAAGAGATCAGAGCCTGCCCCTGCAGTGAGCTCTCCCCTCGGTCTCCTCCAGCTTGAACAGACCCAGTGCCCTCAGCTGCTCCTCACCATCTTCATGCCCTGCTTTGGACACTCAAACAACTCAATATTGTGGTGCCCAGAACTGCCCCCAGCAGTGGGGGTGAGGCTGCCCCAATGCAGAGCAGAGCAGGACAGTTCTCCCCCTTGTCCAGCTGGTGATGCTGGGCCTGATGTGCCCAGAACACACCTGGTCCTCGAGGCTGCCCCCATGTTCAACTCACCATCAGGGAGGGACCCCAGGTCCCTTTCTCCATGGTGCTCATCTCCAGCCTCTCACTCTCCAGTCTGTACATACATCCAGGGTAATCAGCATACTTCAAATAAACCTGAGCACATCACTGAGAAAAGCTTGTTTTCTACAAAACACACACAGTTCTATGTATCATATAGTGAAAAAATACACCACACATCAGGCATGTGTGTGATGATCTTCAACCATCCCAGCCATCTGCCTGTGCCTTTTTCTTTCCACCACAAAACATTAATTTGAACAACTATGTCATGCAGCTAAGCATGTCTCATCCAGTTAATGAAAGCATCTCTTAAAATCTGTAGATTAAAGAATCAGACTGTTAGATAAGCAGATGTGCTTCTGCATACTCCTTGTGCAATGTCTGGCTGCCAGAATATTTTTTTTCCTGCTAAAACACAGCAAGAGGAACAGGAGGCAGCCTGCAGCTATCTTGCTTTGCAATTTGCTCCTGTCAAATCTCAATGTTTAGCAAGGATTTACATACCACTTGCATGGAAGAGCATCAAGTAAAGCCCAGACTTCTAAAGAACAGTAGAAATTTAATCACAGATAAGTCAGTGATTGCCAGTTTAGCAGAAGGGCTATTAAAAGGGACAAAACCTTGCAAATAAAGTGTCAGAGGTTTTGGTTATTTGTGGAGAAAAAAGGTGCCACATTTTGCAAATAAAAGTTGAGTCCAGTTGTAAGGCAGCTGTACTGCTTCTAGATAGTGTTGACAGCAGGTTCAGAAATGCTCTACATTTTACATCATTCAGTGACAGCCTGCATGACAGAAAGGCTTTCCTGTATCTTCTAACTTGTGGTCTGTGGGCTACAGGCAATAGCTAACACCAGCTATTCCAGAGATTCCTACTAGAGATCTGCCCTCAGGGATGTTCTGCCTATTTAGTGCTAATGAACCAATTATTGGTATCTTTTATTGCACTTTGAAAAACTGTCCAACACTCACCAGCTGTAAGGACTACTACAAAGATAAAAAAATATTTGTTATCTACTGCTAAAGTCTCATGTTTCATATACAGGCATTTGAGTAACAAGATGACATTCACATAACCATGTTCATGAATTACAAATGTACATCTGTACATGCATGTTCATCTCCATGACCTCACTGCAAGGATAAAATAGAACTTTTTTGCCTTCATACAACATATTTCATTGCAAGCTTCCCTGTAGTATGTACTGCCAGGAAAATCTGCACTTTAAAAAGGACCAAAAAAATGATCCAATGTTTACACACACCATTGCCTGAGCAAGCCTAAACCTGTTTAGAACTACCAATAAAAGCATAACTTAGACATCACATGACATCATTACAGATAACATTTCAGGGATAAACCTCCAAAATCACTCTGAAAGCTTGTAATGAAATGAGAATGGAAGGAGCATGTCCTTTGTATTTGCAGCTGAAGACAAAAGACCCCTGCAAAGGCTTGCTGAGAGTTAAAGATTGAGAAGGGAAGGCATGAGAAAGGCAAATATAGAGGGTGAGAGCCAAGACCAGATTCAGGCAGGTATTTCAAAGCCACATTGCTGATCTGTGGGTAAGAGACATTTCCTACACGAGGTTAGAATCAGAGAAGGTGTCAGACTGAACCTATTCCATCAGCAATATTAAAGGCTTATAAACAGATGGAAAGAGCACTACTAAGGCAGAGCTGAAGGAGCAAAACTTCACATGGAAATTGGAAGCAGCTTCCCTGGACCAGACTAGGCTCCCACCATTCCCTCTGAGATTTATTTCCCTTATTCTCTGTCCTCTTTGAGAAAGTTCTCTCACTCAGCCTACTATGGACCAAGTCCCATTTCCCTCACAGGGGACACAATGTAGTCTGCAGGTATCACCTGCCAAAACCAGCAGAGCATTCCTCTCTCACCCTATAGACAATTCAGGCTCCTAGAAGAGCTCCACACCACAGTCCACGGCAGCTGTCAGGGACATGCCTCACATATATTCCCCACTCCATCCTCATTAAAATGACACCAGAACAAAACAACACCCACAGAGTGATCACAAAGGCTCTGCACAGCTTTGGTACTTGGGGAGGTTCTCCCACATTGTCACACGAGAGACTGGAAGGCAGAACAGGAATAAGGAGGCAAAACTGTATGGTTTACTACAGCTGTAGTAGTAAATGGATAGAACAACAGAAAAGTACTCCCCCCACCTGCCAGTTCTAATACTTAATGTCCTCATCTGCCCTGACTTAAAACACCACCTTAAAAAACCCCAAAAACTAGTTTTATTTATTAATTGTATTTCTTGAATATATTCTAAAGTCTTCAAAAATACGAAGAAAGAAAAATGAGACCCTAGGCATCTCATTGAGGTGTGATGCAAAATAAGTAGGTTGGTTCATTTAAATGAGGCTGATTTCTACTCCCCTGAAGAGTTTCAATTGGCCAAGTACAATTCCAAAACAAGCCCTAAAAGGACACAATTAGCTACAGAATGTAGTTTCATTGTTCACTGTATCCTGTTACCAGCCTGAACATAATTTTAGCTACTAAATTTGAGCTGCTTTGTTTTAGCAATCAGATGATATTAATTTCCCCTTTGTTTTTTTTCTTTTCCTGTTTGTACACCTGCACTATCAATGAGCAAACAGCAACAGGATTAGTATTTTAAAGTTAACCAACTACTCCACACCTGTAAAGAGCAGGATGATAAAATATTTTCAAAGGCTTGCAGGGAAAAAAAAAAATCCAAAACAAACACCATAACAACCTTGACTTCTAACTTTAAGATGTCAGTGTAGTTACCAGGCAAAATAACCTTGAAATAAGAATGTATATTCTCCCTATATACTGTCTGCTTCAGATGTAAAATGAATGACCACAGCCACCTCACCACGGGTAGTTAACATCACAATTACTGACTCTACACCTACATATTTTGAAGTGCAGACTAGGAAGAACTCCCCAGCGTCTTAAGTGCTTCTAGAACAGTAAAAGTTAATATTGCTATTCTTGGTTTTTGATTGAAGTCTCCCCCCCACTCCCACCCCCCAAGTTAAGAGCTATTTAACCATTTTTGAGTATCAGAGACCCAGAACAAACCATAACCGGGGGGCCACAGTCAAACTGACAGGACCAGTTCTGCTTGTTTCGTCCCTCCCAGTCCCAGACTGGACTCCAGCCACACTCAGACAAGCCCCCCGCAGAGCTGCAGGGTAAAGCTTGTTGACTGCTGCATTGCAAATGTATTCTGGTCTCAGAATAGACCCACAGATGGGACAAGTCCAGGGAAAAAGTCACCTAATGGCCTCAAGTGCAAAAACACCTCAGCCTGCTGCAGCATTAAGAAATGACCTAACAAAAGAAAACCTGATTTCAGTAGGGGAACACTCTCGAGGTGTGTCAGACTAAATAGCTCTTCATGACTAATTCACTAACTGTGGTAACAACACACTCCTGCACTACAAACCACCACCTTGGGAACATCCATCACAGCATCCTCAGTGGTTTATGAAGCACCTGCCCATACTCTAAGGGTACAGCCTGTACTGCCAGTACAGCCCAAACAGACTTGCTTCAGCACTTGTCAGCTTTCACACCGTTAAGCCTCTTTTCAGAATAAACAGCTCTTAAATTCCTCTCCCCAGAAGAAGTGCTCAGCTCTGGGAAAAAAACCAGTTGCTCAAGTCTATAAACTTATCCTGTGGCACTGAAATAGGGATTTGAAACTCTCTATTACGTTCTAGTCTTCTGGATCGTTTTCAGACATTCCTTTCTTATTCAGAACTGGAGGTTTTTAGTTCTGTCAAGACTGTGTCCATAAAGGATTAATTTTAGCTATTCTGACACATGCTGCTGAACATATTTAGTCTCAGTTCAAGTACAGACTGCTGCAATTACGAACAAGAAAAGGTCAATCTGAGGACCAATGAAATAAGGATTCGTATCTGTAGTCCTTAGTTTGTCTTTTTACAGGTGAAATGCATGGAAGCAGATAAAGTAGCCAGCTATTCCAGTACAAAGTAGTGCCTATACTGTCAGTGATTAAAATGCTTTTCTGAAATATATCGTATTTGCTTCTTTCCCAAACAGCTTTAATAGTGACTATTTAAGAAACCAGATTTAGGGCTTGGGGTTCCCTCCTCACCCCTAAATCTGTACAGAAGACATGAGCCCTTTCCAGTAAAAGTCTCAGGAAAAATACCAAGGAGAAAGTTAGGAGATGCAAGTAAGTTGATGTCCTAAATATTGTTTCCTTTTCCACAGTTAAATACTTAAGTGTTCATTTCATTAAAGTACTCTGTAACACTCACTAATTCCTACTCTTTACAACACAAAATACAACACTACTAATGTATAACCAATGGAAGTTCCACTGGAGAACAAGGATTTGTAACCATGTAAATACCAACAATCTTTTGGTACTGTGAAGAGTCAGGCCCACCTCTGTTCAGGGACCCCATGAGTGCCACCCACCATGACTGTAACTGGGCAGAAACTGCACCGTGCACAGCCACCAAGGAAATGGACCCCTGAGACTCTGCCAGGATTAAGCCATGGCTGGAGGCAGGTGAGATGTCCAGGAACACTGGACCACCTCTCTCCTTCAGGATGTCCATTCTGTTTAAAATACCAAATATGGGAATAAGCAGCCACTGCCCCACTTCCTCTCGAGTGCTCCTAGAATGTACCAAGAATAAAAAACACAAACGACAGGAAGAAACCACTGCTGGTCATGAACTTACTCTGCATATTGAGATCAGGTCTCTGTGGACTGGGTGTGCTGGTATTTCAGGCATTAAGAACCCTGGAACCAGAATTCCTATTACCACTAGAAAAGCTTAAACAGTACTCATGGGAACATGATGACTCCTGTAGCAGTCAGCTGGGTTACTGACACTGGTACTGGCAAACCAAGTACTCCTTTCAACATAAGAACTGCCAGCTACCAAGAGTGAAATAATAAATCCATTCTCTCTGTGCTACTGTAGCCTCGCACTTCATTACATATTCCTGAGACTGAGGTTAAAGTCACTGGAGGCTATAGAGAACACACATTCTGTGTGCTTGAAGACAGCTTCAAGCTAGATCAGATTAATCTCCTTTATTGTATATACTTTTTAAAATCACAACAGAAGCCATTTCAGTTTTATCAAATCTAAGTTTTGCTGACCACATACCAGAATATATGCTGATTTGTTATTTAAAGTAAATATCAAATTGGGCAAATTCTTATTTTCTCCAATACACTGAATCTAGTCCTTTACTGCTATGCAGATATTTATTACAGAATGCTGACAGACAAGGGTGACAATTATAGACAAATATCTAAGCTGCTTAAGAAACCAGGCTCAGTCATTAGAAACAGGTACTCAACATTATCTCAAGTTTCAGACACTGGATACTCAGGTACTGCCAAGTCCTCTTTCACTTGTAGGTACACTTCTGGCCTGACTTGCTCTGCTGAAGGCCTATCCCTGCCTTCCTTCTCATCCAAAACCAGTTCATGCTTCATTTGAACTCTGTGGTTGCAACTCAATGCTGAGACACAAAAACAACCAAAGCACAGCAAAATAGCAAAAGCAGTGGCCTCTCCTACAATGAAGTCATTCTGCCCACTCCCAACTCTGCTTCAAATGGAGCTCAAGATTTTGCTCATTAAAGGCCAGATCTCAGCTCAGACCTCCACAGACAAACATAGAGACATAACAGGATTTGTTACAAAACATCCCAGTTCACTTTTTTCCCTGGGTCAAGTCTAATCCTTCTTTTAAAACCGTACCAAACAGCACAGTCTGTAGAAGCTACTCCAACCTCTATTTGCTGGCAGTCTCTTCCTACAATGAAGATCACCAATGCAGTCCCCTGGGTCCTGGCAGGGCTCTGACCACTGGTCCTGCCAGGACCTTGCCCTCAGCTATTGGCAAGTTCTGGCCACTAAATGCCCAGGGGCTGCTGAGTCCCAGCTCAGCCGGGAGGAGAAGGTCCCTGCTCAGAGCAGCACTGGGTGCCAGTGCCACCAGCGCACAGCAAAGGCGGCTGCAGGCAGCTGGGATTAGCAACTCCCAGACACCCCAGGAAAAAGCAGGAAGAGATGCCTGCAAAGCCAACACCCACAGCAAACAATGGCCAGCTGTCTGGTACAGCTCAGGATAGAATTAGGCATTTTTAGCTCTTCTGCAATTTTTTAGCAAGTTTATACTGCTCCTCCATAGCAGGAGGCTCATGCTTCCCACTCCACCAGGGCCAATCAATTCCAAAAAGACACCTTACTTCAGTCTACTCAAGTCCTGCAGGATACACAAAAAATCAGCCAGGATCCCATCAAAAACTGAACACATCCAAATTGCCCTACTCTGAGAAGCTATTTTTGCTTTTCCACTGCAAAGACCAGAATGTTTTTGTAGGAAACTTTGGTTTGCTGAACCTAGCAATTACTAACCAATATAGCAGTTCCCAGTGTATACTTGAGGGGAAGCACTGAAAAGGCTTTGGAGCCTACCAACAACACAGCATCAAGTCCTTGAAACATAACTGCAAGTAAGGCACAGTTTTTATGTGGAGAAAATAAATCCAGCTGAAGTAATTCTGTTCTTAGTGGATGTACTATATTTTGATTGGCCAAGTCAAATATTTGTTTTCTTGGATTCAGCCAATTCAGAATTCAAGAACAAATCAAGTTTACAAGGGAAGTGGAATATTTCATGGTACAGAAGCTACATGTAACAAAATCATGCTTAGAAATATATCAGCTTTCACCGTAGCCAAATTTTTAATTCAAATTAGGGTAGGAAAGATATCAGAAGTTTCCTGACAGGAGTAGTGTATTAATTTAATCTGCTCTCATAAAAACTGTACTATCAAGAGTCAACAAAAAATACAGAAGTATGATAAAAGGGTCTAATGTAACTATGGATTCCCATGACTCATTATTTTTTCCTAGATGATTGCATCCTCTCATTGATTCCTTCAAAAACAATCTATATTTAGGTACGCAGCAGAAATAATTACATAAAATCCATGTTTCTTCTGCCTTATCAGAAGATACCATAGATTTATCTACTACTTCAGACTATGTAGACAGCTTATACCTCTGTGCTCTGAAAGCAAGAATGGGTGGGCTTGTAGCTTATATCCTTTCTGGAATGAGCCTAACCACATTTTCAATTCCTCATTTAATTTACCTGTAGTATGAGTGTTTTCAGTTACTGTTATAAATACTTTTGCACATTTCTCTTTCTTTAGATATGTACTGAATACAGGTGGGTATCAGTACAGGAAAACAAAATCTTTCATAATTAATAAATGGACAAAACAAACACTCCTCAAACACTGAAAGAATAAACAAATACTTAAAAGTATGCACTTGCTTTGAGTCCCATGAAATAGCTTTTAAGATTAGGTTTAACAAAAGTTCTCCTTCAATATGCCTCATGTTAGCAAAAGAAGCATTTTCTGGTTCATGCTCAAAACACCTGCAGTAAGTCCAAAACGCAAGCAATAGGAGGTGAACAGTGTGTGCCAGAAGCAGTTCAAAGATGTTCACAATATCCAGGTCAACTTTTGCCCTCAGAATGCTCCTGCTGCCCCCCAGAGCAGCATTTCCACACCAAAGAGCCCAGGGCTCACAGCACCAGGGACTCCAAATGCACTGGCAGAATAAAGCAACTTTGCATCTGCACACTTCTTCACAAAGCTGTGAATAACACAGGGTTGGAAGTTATTGCAAAAGCAAATTTGGAAGCACTTAGGCATTTGTGCAGACTTGTATCCTTCAAGGCAGGGAAAAAAAAACAAAACAAAACAAGATGAGACAAGTTCTTGACTACCGCTTGGCACTGCAAATACATTACTAACAAGAGGTTCCAATTTCCATCTTTCTGTATTTCTGCTATTAGCAATATCCAACTCAAAGCACAGGAAAAGACATCAATCACTGCAAAAGATAACAGTGTGCATTGGTAAACTGCCTAGAATTAAAGCCTCACAAATGTTGTGGAATGTCAGACTGAAAACAGAAGACTGTCCTAGGGTGCAAGATCAAACACCAGGCAGCATATTTTATAAGACACAAGCAGGAAAGACATTAAAGCTGTTGAAAACATTTTGCTGGCTTTAGAGGGTATCAGGCTGCATTGTTCAGACTTGAGTATGACTTCAAGACTTAAATTAGACAAGGCTGACCAAGAAGTGGTTACAGACTCAGGCTCAGCTGATGACCGTGATTCAGTGAGTGGTTCTGAGCTGGCACAGAAAAAAAGCCCCACACTTCCTGTACAGGGACAAGTGCAGCAAGTCACTACGAGACTGCTAATCCTCCTTGAAGGATGCCAACAAAAACCCCTCATTGAGACTTCAGATTGCTGAAAATAGCTTCTAGAAGCACATGTTTTTACATAAACTATTTATGTCCCCTTTTTTTGAAGGAGTCTAAAGAAAAACATCTATCATCACTCCATCCCAAAGCCGTGGCACTGATCCCCTGAAAGCCACAAGTGGCTTTCACCAGACACTTCTGGCAGCTGAAAAATCACACACATGACAGCAGAGCAGAGCACCAGACCTATTTTATAATCCTTCTGACACTTTCAGGACACTGTTGATCAGAAGTATACTCAAGAACTGCTAATATCTGGCTTTAACTTTCAAGTTCACATTTAGTAAGTTATGTTAATAGATAAGCCTTTGTACTTTAAAAGCACCTGTAAGTAGACTTCCCAATAGGCATCGCTTCTGATAGCTCTGACTCATTCTCCAATTGCCAACACTGCTTTCCTTGTCAGCTCTCGCATTTGTTTTTTTAAAGTATTTTCAGTTTCAACAAAAAAAAATTAAATTCAGAATTTTGTAAAAATTAAACTTTATAATTTATGAACCCACTCCACGAGTGGTTTTAGTATCAATTAAATGCTGCTTTGTCTTTGGAAAAAAACCTTGACCACCCTTCTTCCCAGGCTGTTTACATTACAGAATCTTGGGTTTAAATGTACTTGCTTGAGTAGAGGACACCATCAAACCCCAAAGGAATTTAACATTTATACGAAGCACATTTAACAGAAGGGGCAGAAAACACTTGTGAGGTTCAGTGTGTGGAAAAGCTGTAGACCAAGACACCTTTTCTGATCACAGCAATGACTCAGTCCAGCAGAGAGAGCAGATCCCATGAACTGCCGGCACTTGACTGCACACCTGGCGGCCCCAGGGGGTTGCCACAGTTCCGAAGAAGGGAGGGAGGAAAGCAGTAGGTGGAGAATAGGAAAGCTACAAGATGAGGATGAGTCAGGAGGAGTGACAACCGTACTTCCTGGGCAGGACAGTAACTGGCATCTCAGGAATGTGGGGAAGGGAGTAGGAGATGGGAAAGCCTGAATCGAGCCCAGGAAGGTCTGACTAAATTACAGCTCCTCACACCCAAGCTGCCCCAGGAGCGCCACGGGAAGCTGAGGTGAACGTCTGAGCAAGTCCAGAGACAGCTCTCAGTTCTCATCTGAAGAGAGAAAATTCCTGTTTACTTCCTGCCATATTTCTCTGATGTTTACAAATACTTTCACAGCCACAGTAGAAATTATAAAAGCCAAACAACACACTACAGCTATCCAGAGTCCTCCGACTACAGCAGTTGCAAAAGTCAGCAGGCACCCCATACACCTGGAACACTTCCCCATACAAAGGCAGGACAAAAATCCACTTCAATCAGGGCTGAAAACAATGCTGGTCAATTGCTAGCGACCAGCATCAGCCAGAAAAGCTCCTTGGCAGCCCATAGGTAGTGAAGAAGTGAACGGCCTCCAACAGACGAAAAATCTGTGAGGGAATCTTTATATGATTTTCCCTGGAAGTTTTAGCCTTTTGTGCTGAGGTAAACTTTCCTGCCTATATTCATGGTGAGAGTTTAGATAGTACAAAGTGGCTTGATTCAAAGAGACACCAGTAATGCAAGCCAATGCTTTCTTACCAAAGCCAATTCCTGAATTTCTGTGCTTGCAGAGGAACTGAAATATTTTCCAAATCCTTATTTTTGTAGCACACACATATACACATTCCTCCCAGTTCCAAAACCAGCTTTAATTTTACTGCTTCTAGTCTAGCACGGTTAACTCCCAGAACAAAACCCTTGTTAATTAGGTGCAAGATCTCCTTCTAACACAGTTCTTAATGCCCTTCAGTAGCCACACACCACCTAGATCTGGAACGCAGCTTCCTAAAAAAGCAGACTGAAGGACTGCATTACAAGAATGCTTTACTGAACTGAAAAGGAAAGCAGATGAATTTGTATTAATAAATCCTAACTTAGTTGCTGCATATTGTGATGAGGAAGGGAGCAAAAAGATAGGTGTTTTTTTCCTCTTGGGCTCCTAGCTTTTACTTTGCCAGGCTAACCCTGGGAGTGAGTTTCCTGTAGTTGCCTGAAGAGTTCTGAAAGATCATTGTAATTCTGCTGATGGAGACCAGCCTGGGACTGGCCTGCAAGTTGTCAGGCTTTTGTTCACCCTTTGGTTCTGGCTATTGCCACAGTAAATGGCTCATAAATGATAAAGGATTCTTCTGGGACTCTGAAGATGTTTATTTACATGTTCTATACGTTAGTATCATTAATGCATACATGCAGACTATATTAGAATACAAATCCAAACACACAGGAATTTCATAATCCTGATGCTGAAATTAGGAAAACAAAATTTTTATTCTTTATAATATACCTTGGATAGAGCAAGGCATGACCATTTAGATCAATGACACTTTTAGACTAACTCCTACAACTGAGAAGAGAATATACTGGTATTTATGAAGTCAAACTAATTTAAATTATTACAAAAGGTGATAATAACAGTTCTGTAAAGAGATGTACAACTTTTTACTGTTTTGAGCAATGTAGCAAGCATACTTTCCATGTTAAGATGGGAACATTACTAAGATTTTACTGAAAACTCATAAAAGTTTAACATTCCATGTGCTAACCATGACACAACTCATTTTAATTTCACCCATGCCACATGTGCAGCAATGCTTTAAGAACAAGGCAGTGAGACTGGTGAATGCTATTCCTTTAAGTTAAGAAAAAGTGGCTGCGAATAATTTGTTTAAACTACTAATAGCATCACCACCCCATTTCCTTCATAAGTAGTTATGTATGTAGAACAGAAAAAAACATATCTGGAAGGCAAAAGAGTTGATGAGAAAATTACTTAAGATCTACATACAGACACAATCACAGGTTCAGCTTCCAGCTGCAAAAGTTGTATTTGAGTAACATTCTGCATACATTAGTGTCTTCTGAAAAATGCTCTAACGTACACAGTATATCCATAATCATTCTAGAGGTCTAAACCAGAAACAAAAACAAGCATGCACACAATGCAAGCCTAAACAAAACACATCAAATACTACTGTGTTTTAGTATATTTTATATATAAGCCAGAAAGAAACATCATCTAGCTGAAGATTTTCCATTAATGCACCTCTAGCCATAACGCAAAGCACATGCTGTTACCCTCCCTAGTGTTCCACACTTGGCAGAAAGCAAGGTTTGAGCTGAGGCTACTGTCTGCAGCACCAGACAGAAAAGCACCCTTCACATACAGAAGCATCACTGTCTTGCCTGTGACTTCCCTGCAGGAAAAAAAGACTTAACAGAGTATAAGGTCCCAATTCCTATCACACATTGACTATTTCAGGACTGAATCCTAAAGGCCAGCAAGTCCCCTCAGGCTAATCCAGTCAGTCATTTCTGCAGACTTTCATAGGCACTACATGGAATCAAGACATCCTCAGCATCTTGCTGGACTGGGCTATAAACATCTGCCCTCTTCTGATGTCAAATTGCTATAAAAATGTTTCCCTTTAAAAACCAGCCTTCCGTCCTTGCTGAAGAGATGGAACCACAAAGACACCAAGTACACCCAGATAAAATGCACATACTGACTCCAGTGTTACAGAAAATTGCTTAGCACTGAAATACTGGTTAAAGGTAACACAGGAACACATTGGGGTTTTTAACATAAGTATATTTAGACAACCCTGGTTTGCTCAACGACTTGTGAGCTAATCCAGACACTGCTTTCTCTTGGGAGCTTTCCCTTCTCAGCCCAACAAATTGGTACAAAACCTCGGCAGAAGTTCTCTGGAACAGAGATTATGCAAAAGCAGGCAAAGTTGATCACTGAGGGTTGTTGCTGGAGTGGAGCATTTATTTGATTTTTGTGGTTGGCTTATTTTCTAAATATAGTAGCAGTTTATGTCTTAGAGAACATACTTGCTGATTGACATTCAAAGTTTTATCTTTAGAAGAGTCAAAGCCGGCTGACAGTACTCAGGGGAACAATCCTTCCCTGAAGACTAAAGAGCTACTTTAAATCAAAGGTCTAAGATAATTTTTGTAATGTGGTACAGATTCTCTATCCAATTCCAGATACTCCAATGCATCTCCATGAACTACCCTATGACATGAAGGTTCTAATTCACAGTATAACATAACAGCATAAAGTTCAGCAGACTTTTCTGCTTCCCTTTCAAGCAAGTTCCAGCTTAGTTTCACCATGAGGCTTCCTGAATATTATGGATAGAGTCCTTCACTGGAGTGGGACTACTTGGCACTGACATAATACTCAGTTTTTGAAGACTTAAAAGCTTCAGCTAAGCTGTTAGAGGCTTTGAGGATTTTTTTATTTTGAATTTAAAACACTGAAACACAAAGCCAACAAAATGGATGCACTTCAAGAGAAAAACTTCAAGCCGCCAGATGTTCCTTAGTCTTGTCAGTTTTACTACAGTTTTGCCCCTCTGTTGCTCATTCCCACCTTGTACTGCCATGTACAGCCATGGAACAGCTCACCCATTTCATGCTGACAGATCTCCTCCTCAAACCACCCTGTTAACGCGTCACAGATATCGATCTGGATTAAAAATAAACCAGCCAAAGGAGCAGACATATTGCTAAGTGCAGAGAGCTTTGCAGGGTGCCAGCTGAGCTGGGTGGGGCAGTGCACCGTGGCAGGGACCGGCCAAGGCACCAGTGACAGAGCAGCGACAGAGCAGTGACACCGGGATCTGCTTGGCTCGGTCAGAGGGCCCCAGAAGCACCAAGAGCCCCTGGTGTCAGTCAGCAGCAACTCAGCACCCTGCACTGGGGACCTGTCAAACAGGAAAGGGTCACTCTGAGGTCTACAGTGAAAAACATATGGCAGAAAAGACTCGATTTAGAAAACACAAAACACTTGCAACACTAAGCTTCTTTCACCCTCCAGACATCAAAACCGTTAAGACAAAAATAAGGGGAATAATGTGAGTTTTTTATACAGCATAGAGAATGAGTATAAAGTTTCAGGCTATTAGTAGCATGATTCATGTTCATCAGCAGTCATTCTAAGTCCTTCCTGCCAGGCAATCCTTCTGCCAACTAAGTTACAAAATACTACCTTCTAATGACTATCAAACAATGGTTTGGGCAAAATTATTTGGAAAAGCAGCACTTTCAAAAACATTATTTTCTAGTTTTGTTGTAATAATTACTTACCAATAATCTAAAAATGCAATTCATATAATCTTGAGATATCACAGTGAAAAACCAGGTATTAAATTAAAAGCTGGGGAATAACTGTCTGAATACATCCCTAAAAAGTGTATCTTGTGGAAGAAAGTAATGACCTTATTTTGATAAAGTAAATCTCACAGAGTATGCTGTCAGTTAGTTATGTGTATTTACGTAAACCACTTTGATTAAAACCTTTCATTAAAAAGGAATGAGTGGACCCCACAGTAGATCAACTAACAGACTGATCGCAAAGTATTACTGGTAACAGGCAGACATACCTGAAGCACCTGCAACAAAGACTTCCTACCCCATTTAACACGTCAGCAGCGTAAGCAATGACCCAGTCTCTGCCAACGAGCCCATATGTGCCACAGGTGTCTGTGACACAGCCGGTACTTGAGGAGCAAAGATTAAGTCTAACGAGTTGATCTGAATCACCTGGCAAAACAATCAACCCCCAGGGAACACAAGCACCTATCTTATTCAAAGCTCCTTACCAAAACCAGGTTTACAAGAGATAGTTGGTATCATCATCCCTGACTTCAAGAGAAGTTTTAGCTTCCTAACTTGTGCAATGCTTTATTTAAACCAAAGATCTTGCTCCACATAGATGTAACCAGGTACAACTTCACTTGCCTCAGAAGTCAAAGCAGAGGCAACAGCAATAAGAAAGACATCCTTGAACAGGTATTGGGAGTGAAGCTGTGAATACACAAGAACTAGGCTGGTCAATGTAGTTTAAATCTCAACCTTAGTTAAGCTTTAGCAAAAATAGTGCAAAAGTTTTTCAAGTGTCTTAACACTCAGATCTTGAGTACTCTGCTTTAGAACAGAGTAAATTTTTAAGTAAATTACTTGTTTAGCCTAGTTTATTACCACATAGGATTGTTCACTACTTGTTCTTAGTTCTTGTGTAACAGGTAGACATAATCGTTATTTGGGTTACCTCAGGATGAAAGCTATTATCAATCATCAGAAGACAATTACTGAAGGCGAAGCAGGTTCACCTGCGAACCTCAATTTTCCCTCAGTCCAGCACTCAAGATGTTTTCCTGACATCGCATGCCCTCATGATACTCAGCAGAGCAAACCCCAGCAGCGGCAGTGCCCAGCTCCGGGGTTCGGGAGCCGCCTTTGCTGCACACCTGAGAGCCCCTGCCGCCGGACCGGGCACCGCGGGGCCGGGCTGCGGCTCTGCCCGCCGAGAGCCCTCGGCCAGGGCCCTCCGAACCAGAGGCGTCACCTGTTGCTGTACTACTCCCGTCCCCCTGCCAGGGGACTGCTCCTACCGAGGACACCAACATCCAAAACCTTCAGAACCCAAGCGGCGGGAGAGGGCGGCACCCGCGGCTCGCGCTCCACAGGCGGCGCCGGCCCTGCCCGCGCCCCGCGATGGGACGGGCGGGTTCGGGACGAGACTGAAAGCACCGACCCGGGTCTGCAAGGGCCGGCAGCCGCTGGCCCTCGCCAAGTGCCTGGCATGGGCCGGCTTCCACAGGCTGGCGCTGTTACACAACCGCTCCCTGGCCAGGAGCGGGACACGGAGCGCTGCCGCGGCCCCTTCCCGGCACCGCGCGAGGGGACGCAGGGGGACGCGACAGCCGCCCTCCCGCCGCCCCAGCCCCGCGGGCCCCGGCCTCGCCACAGCTGCCCGCCCCGCTCGGTCCCCTGCCGAGCTCTCCGCTCACCATCGCTGCTCCTCAGCGCCGTGCTGCCCGCGGCTCTGCCCAGACACGCCGGCGCCCCGGGACGGAGGGACGGGCGGAGGGGAGGGGAGGGGGCAGCAGCTCCGCCCTCCCCGCGCGCGCAGCTCCCGGCGGGGCGGGGCCGGGGCGGGCGGCGGCGCGGTGCAGGGGCCGGCGGTGCAGTGTGAGGGCCGGAGGGGGCCAGGGGCCGGCACCGGGGCTGCCCCGCGCCGCCGATGTGTCCATAAATGGAGAATTCGCCGCGGCGCAGCCAATGGCCGCACGCCGGGACGTCATTCCCTGAGGGAATCCCGGCTCCGGCCCAGGCGGCCGCTGCTCCTGGAGCGCCTCGGGATGAGCACCGGGAGAAGCACCAGGATGAGCTCCCCCTCACAGCGCTGACACGCCTTCAGCCGGCAGGGGCGGCCAGACCCCCGCAAGCGTGCTGCGTGTGCACTGCCCTCCTCCCTCGTACCCACAGAGCTAAGGTGCTGCTATCCCTGGAAACACTGGGAAGCACGATGCATCTTGTCACCGGGGAGATGCTGAAACAATTTCTACAGGCATCTCACAGACGCGGAACAGCCGAGGCGCCTGCAGGCAGCCGGCATCTGCTGCACGATGCTCAGCTCGTTCTGACCAGAACTCAACCAGCACAACTTCAGGGGCTGCGCTTTCTAAGCGATCAAAGCAATAAACCCGCCCGAAGCCGGCTACTGTAGTCCTGTCAGCAAACGTTTCACCTCAGGCTTGAAGCCCTGCTGTTTGCTCTAAGGGGTTTCTAATGCCACTTCTAAGCCAGAATATAAATAAAATGGAAACAACATAACGTAACAATCATAACAACAGCCAGACCCCGAGTCATACGTTGATACTGCTTCCAAACAACTTTGAAAATCACTCATAATGGGTGAAGATCCTGGGTTTCATCAATAGATTGTGCTGGGATTTAGTCTATTTCTGATTAAAAAGAAGGGCAGTTATTGGAAAAAATCCAATATGTATATGTATACACAATATACATATTGGATTTCCATTGTTCTTATGAACAAGATAAAGACTTGTGTCCACACTAATTTAGAGATTAGGCATGAGTGGATTCACTTCTGGCTTTTTTGAGAACATTGCTCTGACTGCTCAGAGCCAGGTGCTGGTTGTGCAGCCAGATCTGCCAGTGCAGAGGAAGGACAGTGCTGTTCAGCATGTGGCTTTATCCTCACAGATGTGCCTGCAGGACAGGTGTGATGGGGTGCAGACATTAAACAATGGCTCATCAGGTGTTACAAACTCAAACCACCCTGATGTGCACAACACAGAAATGGGACAAAACTTCAACTACCTGCCCCCTCTCATGTCCCACAGCCTTTGGTGGTCTGGAAGAAAGACAACAATCCTTTGGGCATGTTTCATCCTTGGTTTTGAAGAATAAACAAAAACACTTTTCAACTCAGCTGAGCTTGTACTGTATAATTACTGATCATGTGAAGCTTAGGAATTCCATAGTGGATTGCTTGGATGTTGGCTGACATTGATAGGAGAGGTAGGTAATATTTTCATTAAGAAAATAGCTAGGTGGCAAATGTGACCTGCAACAGCTATTAAAGCAAAAATATATCTGATAGTGCTAATAGTGCACAGAACTTCACAGGAGATATGTTTCACACTTTGATTCTCTACAGAAGGTGAGTACAGCAGTTTTATGGAAATAGAACAAAATAATTTGACTAGTACTTCATTTGAACATGGAAAGGTTACATAAAGTTATGAGGCTGATAAAAAGCAGTTAAAACAGTCCTGCAAGAGTCCAGAGAGTGTATGACTATTGAGCCCACAGAAGATAGAAAATCAATTCAGGTTTTGTAGGTTTTTCTATTTGCTTTGGATGTGGGTCTGTTTAATGTACAGGTTAATTTTCTTAATACATTTATATTTACGTGACAGAAACATCTTTGTAACAAGAACCAAGGTTGTGGAAGAATAGTTAAAAAGTGCATCCACACTGGCCAGCTAACCGAGAAACTGGTGCTGGGTTACTGAAATGAATGAGTGCTATGTGTGAATGGGTCCATCTACTTTACATGGACCACAGGATGACTTTGAACAAAATTTCTGGAGCTGAAAGAACCAGTGCTGTGCATCTGCATCAACCTTTACTAAGCACTGGGCAGACCAAGTGCAGTCTAATTCACAATAAACTTTTCATGCTTTTAAATATTCTGCTTATTTTAATGATAAACATCTAATTCCCAAGCTGCCTGTATTAACTGAATGATTCTTATTCAATATCCTTGCTCAGAAGCAGGGGAAAGCATTTTCCCTTGAACGTCAGTGGTGGTGTGCCTGAATGGTCTGCATGCCTGGGCTCCTCCAGCCCAGAATGTACAATCCATCCCTGAGAAAGGCAGAACCCACATTTTCATATTGAGGAGTTCCAGCAGAGTAAAGAGGAATGTCACAGCAACATGCCACCGTTGAGACAGCCACAATACACAGAGCACCCCCATGCCATTTCAGCAGGCTTTAAGCACTCACCATACACAGTAACACCATACCTCATCAGAAGGCTTCAGGCCTCTGCCCATACAGAGGAACATCACTGCAGAAGCCTGTAAACATCTGCTCCTCTTGTTCTTTAGCCCAACCTTTTATGCCCTTATTGTTCATGCCCTGCACCTGTGTGCCCTCTGCTCCCTTGGTCAGTGCCCCTGGGCACTCCCTGGCTCATTGCTGGCAGTGCTGCTCACCTGACCCACACAGCTGTACCCACTGGGGATGAGCTGCAGCCCCATTCCCAATTACCACAAACTGTGCACCTGCAGAGGAACCCCTCCACTTTTAAATGATGCACAAAACTTAGAAGTGGTGACATTTCTATAAAAACATTAGTATGGACAGGATACCTTTCAATGACCTAACTTGAAAAGATTTAAAAAAATTCCCTGTGTGAAGAAGTCCCATCAGTTTTTTTCACGGCGTGTATTGTCTGACAGTCTGTCTGGTTAGTAACACCTACAGCTCATGCACAGAAGTGCTAACATCAAGAATTATTTTGAGGATATTTTCTAGCTGCAAACAGTTGCACTGCTTGATTCTCCTGATATTGATCACTAGTGCCAAGCTTTGGGGAAATATTTCACTGAAGCTTCACTTCAGTGTCTCAGGAGGTTTATTAGCTTAGCATTTGGGACTTGCAGGGGTCGGTCCAGGCTCAGCACTCACTGTAGTGACTACAGGGTGCAGCTGGCAACTCACACGTGCCTTTCCACCTACCCACTGCCTGAGCAACACTGTGTGCCAGCACCAAACAGGGATCAGTCTGGTGCTAAACTGTGCAGAGACTAAACTGACTGAAAAAAGAGCAAGGTCTTTATCTCTGGAAAAGCCACAGAATAAAGCTTTCCCTTGCTCTCTATTCCAAAAACATTATTGTGGCTTCAGAAAGAAATAACTCTTATGACAAGTCAGTGAGTCTGGAAAAGATTAGGAATTGTAAAGAAATAAGCACTGCTCTGACTGCTTTCTAACTGGCTAAAAATGACAGCAAAGGGAAAAAAAGGCATTAGTGCTTTTCCCTTACTCAAAGACTATATTTGAAATTAGTTTTGTGTCACATATTTGTCTTCTGTGGACCAGAATAATTTAATTAATAATTTAATTAATGCTTGAAAGCTATTAAAATAAGGCTTAATACCCTTACCAACACATAATTCTTTTGGTTACAAAACCACATAATCTGGTTTCCTTACAAAGATGAAGGACTTGTGTAATAGAAAAACTAATTATATTAGATAAAGAAAACTTTGAAAATTTAGTGTAATTTTTTATCCTGTATTTGCCTTCCAAAGGATAAAAACACTTCTGAATTGTAATATTTTTCTTCTAAAATTTAGATGGTTACACTCTGCCTTCAGTTGCACTTGAAGCATGAAGAATTCTACTTACAAGAAATAAAAAAATGATTCAGCAATTTCTTCTTGTGAAATATAGGGAGGGAGAAACAAAATAGCATGTATAAAACAAAGGCAGAATTTTATGACTTAAAATGTGATGAAATCAGTAATTAGGACAGGTTGGAAAATAGTGTAATCATTGTAGCTTTCTTTAACTCTGTGTGTCTAATAGAATTTCTTCTTTCCTCTCTGTTGTTGGTCTCAAATGAGAGCAGCATTCCTGTTCAGAAAACATGCCCTTAACGTGTTCAACGTGTCCATCTGAAGTACCACTGGAATAAAAATTACAGCAACAGTCACCAGCCCTTTTACATCCACTGCTTGGTTTGAGGCTTTTTGAGGAAAAACAGCACGTGGCTCTTTCACTCTGGATCTGATTAAGAGAAGCCTCAGATGTAAGAGATGCTAAGAATTCAGGGAGTTGAATTTTTCTCCGACTGCAAACCAAAACGTATGAATAATGCTGTTATTTGCAGGGCTGGTATAAACCTGGAAGAAATCCACAAAGACGTGGGAACCGAGGAGTTCTGCCTCCTGTGTTCCTGCCACTGAATGCAGCTGAGCCATGTACCTTCACAACAACAAAATTACAAGGATGTTTTTTCCCTCAGAGAGAGATTTTTTTGCAACATTACACAAGCTTTTAGGATGAAAACTTTATGCTATGATGGGCAACCTGATCCAGCATCAAAATCAGCCTTGCTCTGAGCAGGGAGTTGGACCATATTCCCTCTGAGGTTCCTTCCAGCCTAAATTGCTCTGTTCTGTACTTCTGTGATTGGATAAGCAGGGCTCTATTAATGAGTGAGACAGCTGAAGACACCAGAATAAATTAATGTTCTTGATGTTGTGCCTTGATAAAAAGATTGTGATACGAACTTTTCTTTAAGAAAATAAATCTCTATGTTCCATATTAATTACAGTGAAGATGTAATGATATAAAATACAATAGTTTAGTACTGCTTTAGTTAGAAACATCAAGAAAGTGATACAAGTACAAAAAATCATTGTCTCTGATAACACAAGATGAAAAGAGCATCAGTATGGGTCAAACCAAAGACCATTCACCTCAAATCCTGGTGGTGTGGATGCCTTGGAAAGAGTGTAAGAACAGGCAAGAATTTACATGCCCTGTCCCTATCTCTTGGCCTCCACTGTTGCCAGAGAAGGGCCAGAGGGAGAAAGCAGGCATGAGCTACATTTTAACGTTATTTTCAAGACTGCAGTAGGAGGTACAAATGTTATGTTTTTAACTTAAAATAACTTCAATTGATTTGCTTTAACTAACAATTTGCTTTCAAGCTCTACTCTGCAGACATACATGGTCAAGAAAACACTGGGCAGTCCTTTAGGAAGGAAAAACCTCTAGACAGGTGCACAAAAACTGCACAGAGACATGAAGATAGTCTCGATATTTGCCAGGTCAGGGAATACAGCTGTGTACATCAGGAAACTGGGCAAGGTCAGCAGAGGCCAGTGAGATGGTTGGGAGCTGGATCCCTGAGGATACAGGGCTTGCTCAGCCTGATGAGAGCAGACCTTGGGGGACCTGGCAGGGCCCTCCAGTATCTGTGATGAAGTCATCCAGATGGCAAATTCAGACTCTTCATAGTGGCACATGATGGGAAGACAACAATATAAATGTAAACAGGAGAGGTTCAGACTAGGTATAAAGAAAATATTCTTTCCTCAGCAGCCAACAAGCATGAGAACAGGCTGTCCACCAAAGCTGGACACTCTCCATCGTTGGAGGTTTTCAAGAGCAGGCTGGGTAAAACCCTGAACAATTGCATTTGGCCTCATCAATCACCTCAACTGCAGCAGGAGGTTGAACAAGGGTTCTCCTGAGGTTCATTCTAAGCTGAATTATCCTACAGTCTTTTGACTCCAAGTACATAGTTTTCAAAGCACCTATGGCATGTTTTCTCTCTGGCCTGATCCTTTGATGTGGGAACTATTTTAAAATAAATAGGTCAACCAGAGTGTGAATTTAGACCTCACCTTGCTTTTTACAATAGAGTGTGCATGGTGTAATCCTTTTATCCTTCACAGCCACCAAATCCTTAGCCCTGCAATGATTTTCCTAAACAACATTATGGGATGTTGCATAGATTTTAACTAAAATCAGAGACAATCTGCTATTTCAGAGTGAGCTGGTGCAGTAAGTTCTTCTCAGATTCCACTTACATTTTGTTTACCCAAGGTGGTCGTATCAAAGTCCAAGGAAGGACACAAGCAGAAAACAAAAGTGAAGGCAGACACACCCTCTGTGGACTTTGTTTTTCCAGTAATACTTTCTCTTAGCTGACACGCCTCTGCTGTGCAAGCAGATGGATCTTATTTGCTGTGATATATGAAGTTTTACTGAAGCTGCATGTTAGCTCTTGTTTCAAAATATAACATGGAAACTTTATAAACAAGACTAATATTTGTCATTGATTTTAGTAATGTGTTCTGACAGGATTTGATATATATGCTCTGAAAAACCCATGCTTTCAGTCATACTCTCGGCTCCTCTGCACCACCAGAAACTCAGAGTCACGGCTGTTCGTCACCACCGAACTTTGTCTGGAGGCCAGCGTTTGCTGGCGCGGGAGGCGCGGGCACAGCCCCCGCTCGGTCCCCGCCGCTCGCCCCCCCTGCCGCAGGGAGCGCCGCCGTTTGCGGGCCCTGCCCGTCCCTCCCCGCTTCCCCAGGATGGGGCACTGCCGTGCAATCGCTGCGAGGAGGGGGCGATGCGAAGGGCTCCCCCCGCCAGGGCGGCAGCGTTCCCATGGTGACGGCGTCCTGGCAACGGCTCCCGCTCCCGCAGCCCGGCCTGCGGCGGCCGCCCCGCTCCCAGCCGCTCCCATCCCATCCCATTCCATCCCATCCCATCCGCTCCGCGCAGCCGGCCGGGAGGGCGGGCGGACGGAGCCCCGGCCGCGCACCGGCGGTCACGGCGCTCGGGAACGGCCGCTCCCGCGGCGGCAGCGCGCCCGGAGCGGAGCGGGGCTCGGCGGCGGGGATGCGCGGGAGCGGCGGGCAGCCCTGCCCTGCCCTGAGCCAGCACCGGTGAGTGAGCGCAGAGGCTGTCCCGGCTCTGTCCCCCCGTGTTGCATGGCCGTAGAGTGGTGTCTGCCCCGCGGTGTCCTGTCGGCTGTCGTACACCCGTGTCCCCGCAACCTTCGCCGCGCCCGGTGACCCCCGCACCGCGGGGCCTGGACCCCCGGCGGGGCCGAACGGCGGGCAGGGCAGGGCAGGGCAGGGCAGGGCAGGGCAGGGCAGGGCAGGGCCGGGCCGGGCAGGGCAGGACAGGGCAGATCGCTCCACCGCGATTCCCCCGGTCACGGCGGCTCGGCACGGGCCGGCACCGGGGCCCATCGCACCTATTTCTCCAGAGGGCTCCCGGCCCGGCTCGGAACCGCTTGACCCGGCTGGGAAGCCCTTGACCCGGCTCGGAGCCCCGGGCTCGGTCCCCGCGCTGCCGGGGGAGCCGCTCCGGCTCCCGCCGCACACACAGCGCGTGTTCCCGAGTGCCACAGGCGCGCCCAGGGCTCGGCACGGGTCTGGCTCTCCCTGGCTCTCCCCCATCCCTTTGCCGAGCTGCAGCACGGGGACTTTTCCGCTTACTCCGAAGCGTTGCCCCAACGCAGTCGAGAGTAACACTGGGAAGCATCGGGCGGCTGCCGGGGTGGTGCCGTCACACGCTCCCTGTGCAGCAACCAAAGGGTTTCTATTTTAAGAAGGAAAGAGTGATTAAAGTGTTTGCCGAGGCAGGTATTTCAGTCTGCATTGATTCCCGTGTGACTTGTGGCAAGTCACATAGCCCGCCCCGTGCTTCACTTCCCTACCAGCAACAGAAGGAAATTGTATTTTCAGGGATAATAATGCTTCCTACCTCACAGGCATATTGTGAGAATGAACGTGAAAAACACTCCAAGGTGCGCAGACATTACAGCATTAGTTGTAGATTATCATGGAAGATGGGAAACTGAACACTACAGGTATGATTATCCTTCAGAGCAGGAGAAATGGAGATCCCACAGAAAATAAACATGCGAGGCAGTCTGAGAAGTGGGGAAGGGATGCCACAGCACAAATAGCAAGGAGTGAACTGCATATTGCTAGAAGTATTTCCTCATCACATCCCATGGATGATTTTTTTTCCCAAGCTTTTACACATCTTATGCCAGTGATTTAAAGAAACACCAAGGAAGCACTGCACATTTGTATGGAAAACCTGCCTTAAGTAACAAGTGAACTGTTATTTTTGGTAATCAGGCATATCGTTTCCAAATAGGAAAAAAAATGTATCTTTTCCATGTGACAAGTATATTTGGAATATTAAGTCAGTCAACCTGAATTTACTGCGTTAATACATCATGACTTAAATTGCTTATAGCAGTATCAAGCAGGAAACAACATTATTTAAAAAAGATAAATTAAGCACCTGTAACCAGTATTTCAAATGGTATCTTACTTGACCCCAGTTTACTGCCATTGAAAGAGCCACGTGAAATTATACTCCTCTAATAGAGAATCTTATGGTTTCTATTTACTAGTGAAAGTTGGTATTACACTCATAGAGAAGGAATTTGCCATTAGTTCTAACACCTATTTGTTAATTGCAAATATCTCAAACTGCAGCAAAGTTTTGTACAACTGCCAATCAAAGTCTTAGACCCTTTCTGGCTGTTGGATCAGATCAAGAAATCTGATATCTGATGATGAGATGCTTCACTGCGTACTGAGCAGAGAAATGAATGAGAGTTCATTTGTGTAACTTTTGTTTCATATCCACACTTACTCTAGATATTTGCATTTAGCTGCATTTCTTATGGTAGACTGGCAGAAAGAGTTAAGACTTTGTGCAAACCTATGCTTAGCTTTCTGCAAACATTATTTTCTAATTGATAATAAATGGGTACTGAAGGCTGTGAAACTAAAGCACTGTTTGGCTGGTTTATGTAAGGTGTATTTCACTAAATTTCCCTAAGATGCTGATAGATGTATGGACTTTAATACTTGTTTTTTGTTTTTCTAGGTAGGATCCAGTGCTTTGCTGCTGTGGCGCACATAGCTTCCAAAATCAGTGGGATAATTCCTGTGTTTACAGCTAAATTATGCTTTAAAGCTTCAATGCATCAAGATGGTTAAGGTGTGTTAAGGCCCAGAGGTCTCAGGCCCACTGAGAACTGGGTGCCTGGTGCTGTGACCACGAGGGACCCTCACAGAGTGCTGCATTCCTGAAAAATCCAACAAGTGGGAAATGACGAGTGTGAGGAGCAGACTGTGGAACTGGACATTGAGTGTCTGTGCAGGACTTTGAATGCAGAAATCACCACAATGACCCCCAGCTCCTATACTGTGCTTTTTACTTCTTATAGCCATGTAAGAGCCTAAACAAGGAGGTAGGTATGGTTCTCTCTTTACATATAGGGAAACTGAGTCATTCCTCATGGAAATAACTTGTCCAGAGTCAACAGGATCAGAGATCGAGCAAGGAATTCAATTCAGACCTTCTGGTCTGAATTGAATTCAATTCAATTCCTGTCTGGTGTCACTGCTGCTCAGCAACCCAGCTTCTCTTAAAACTGTTTTTTTTTTCTAATTTGTAGTTTCTGAAGCCGTGCTATAAATAGAACACACACACTGTGACAATGTTTGCTCTCTGCTTTCAGGCAGTGCTTTCATACATTTCTAAAGCACAAACATGCTTTGCATTTTGAGATCTCAGAGGGTAGCCCTATTGCTCCTTCATTATCGATATTTGACTTTTGTATTTCCATAACCCCATCTTTCCCAGATTGCACAGGATTTCATCAGCAATTGTAAGCTTCTTTTCATACACCAGCCTTATTTTGCAGTGAGGATTTTAGGTTCCCAAGGAGATCAGGTTCAGGCCATACTAGTTCTCTTTATACTTAAAAATGTTTTTTGTTTTATGGAGGGGAGATTAGTTGGATTTGATTGAGGCTAATATATTTTTAATTAATTTCTGTTAGTGGACAAAGCTGCTGAGTCAGGTACTGGTCTCACAGTAAGACACTAAAATATCTTTCTGAAGCTATTTAATAGACCTAGTCTGCAATATCTGTCACAGTCTGTCTGGCTGTGTCTAAAAATTAAAACAAGAATTTATATTCTTACTACAGAAGAATTTATTTACAACATAAAGCGTGGTCATTTAGATTTGAAGACAAATTAATACAAGACTTAATTTTGATAAACTATGCTGATGTCACACATCTTATTTAGGTTTCTGATTGCCAATGCTTTTATGAGAAAAACATCTTACCCCTAATAATCTGCTGAATTGAAACACTTGTATTTGATTCTCCAGTCAATGTTTTCTTAAGTTTTACGATCATCCTATAGACCTTATTTTATTATTAATTGATTCATGATGTCAGAGACCAGTAGAAAATTGGGGACATGACTTTGTTAACCTCTGTCCTGCCAAACCAGTTATGTGGGTCAACAGCAGATTTCAGTTTCAAGGCTGTCAACCTTATCTTTTCAAGAGTATAATTTTCGCTATAAAAAGGTTTTTAGCAGCTTTTAGTCTTTATTCTTTTGTATTAATTTTTATTTCTATTTATTGCATTAGCAATATTTGGATGCCAAGATCACCAGTGTCAGCATAATATTACACTTAACTTACAGGTGCACTGAAAGCAAAAGCTTTAAGTCATTTCAGTACCAGATATAAGTTATTCAATAATTCAATTTGTACTTTTTCAACAGACATAAATTATTGACCAGAGAATGGCCCACCGAAGCCCAATCTTCCCAACTCTTGCCCCTTCTGAAAGGTACAGTCTGGAATATAAAACCAAAACTCTTTATGATTCAAAGTATTATGTATCTCTTAATTGCCTGTATAGAGTAATGCTGTGACCTGGGACTTTGGCATTAGTGTGCAATGCAAAGTGAAATAACCATAGACATTCAAATCATAGCCCAAATCACAAGGACTTACTCAGCTTTTCCTTAGCCATTTCCCAAAGAAATTCAATAGCTTACATCTCACCGACTAGAAGTCCAAGAACACTTTAGCCAGTGTTCAAATAGCATGAAATGAGTTGTGAAAACAGAGAGCCAAAGTGGCCTTTGTTGGAATCCTCATACATCTCTATCAATAAGTCCTCTCTTTCAGCCTAGGTGGGGAAAACTCTATGGTCTATTCTTCCAGGGCAAGGCCCTGGGGACTTCCCTGAAGGGTTCAAAGGATTCCACAACCATGGTCAAACTGAATTGCTAATTTGGCTCATTAACAGGAAACAACATGAGAATACACAGTAAATAAGAGTTTCTAGAAAAATTATCTCCTTTTCTGAAGTGGGGTTGAACTTGTATCCTCTACTTACGCTTCTGAAAATGTTGTTATTCTTTACAGAACATAGTGGCAGGAAAAGGTTGCATGCATTAGCAGATTAATTTCATTACTTTCAGCACCCATGAGCTCCACTGCTTTCCATGGGAACTATGCAATGCAGAGCACTCTTCAAAAATTTAGATAACTATTCAAGATACCTGAATGTAAGCTATACTGAGGGGAAATTTAACTTCTAAGACTATGAGAAGCTTGTCATAAATTTGGTCTCTCCTCAGTTTCTATGCCCACATATGCTCCTGTCCAGTTTGCAGGGGAACGAGCTTCTATATGGTATTACAGGTTAGCTATAGAGACAGAAAAGGGATGGACACAAGCTATTTCTTTTCAATTCTGATCTGGTATCATTTAATTTACAATACCTACCTTCAACTGTTATAGTTTTGGTTAAGCCTGAAAACTGTAAAGACAAATAACATTACTTTTGAAATTCAGTAGAAGGGTTTGAATTTGGATTCTTAATCAAATTATAGTTCTGATTTGTAACTACTTTTATTATGCTAATACGTTTGTAAGCTTCCTTAAAAACCATGAAAAAAACCTGACCTGCCTTCGTACAAGACACACAGTAGCCAACACAGCACCCACTTATTTGTAGCAGTGGGCACTCTGTCTGGGTGTATTTTGGGGCTTCTCCCCAGCACTGCCAGCACTCAGACAGCGTCACACTGTCTCCAGTGCAAAGGCATTGCAGAGTTTTGTGTGAGAACTTAACGAGATGTGGATATTGTTCCCCCAGACGGGTCCGGAACATCCCGCTGCACAGCCAGGCGCTGACGGCGGTGCCGCTGGCATCCGCCAGCCTGGTGGATCAGCTGGAGGACAGAATCCTGAGCCATGAGAAAACAACAGCAGCTCTTGTGGAACACGCTTTCCGCATTAAGGAGGACATTGTTTCCACGCTGCACAGAATGCAGAACAAAGGGGGGGGTGACCGGTTGGCAAGGCAACTCCTGGAGGAGCACATCCGAAACATTACCGCGATAGTGAGGCAGCTCAACCGGGACATCGAGGTATGGCAAGAATGTTGCACAGCACTAATGCCATCTCAGCTACTTAACTGCTTCTCATTTCCTAACCAAGTTTACCGCGGGATAAGTAAAGGTCAGACAAGGTCTGAAGATCCTGTAAGCTTATAAATTGTTTTTACAACTTGAAAAAGTGTTTGCAAATTACATAATTCTTTCGGTGGCTATGAAAATAGCACAGGATATTAGCATATAAACACAGGAGCCTTTGTGGTTCTAATAAGCTTGCTTTCAAAAGCTGCACTGGAAAATCTTGAAAAAATGAATTAATGTGACACTAATACCCAGCTCAACTTCAGTCCAAAGGCTGTGCTGTATAAACAGTAGGAAATGCCTTCACTCTATAATAAACTTTCTTTCCCTTCCGACTCACTGACGACACGAAGTAACCAAACCCAAGTGCTCATTTTTATGACCTAATCCTAGGCAGACACATGACTTCATGTCTGACCTCTGCTGCAGGGAACAACAGGGGTGTGGTGGGGAAAATGAAAGGAGAAAAAAATAATTTAAGTCTCCATTTCACTGTCAAGTTATACTTTATATATATTATGGTAGTTGTGTGCAGATTGGACACTAATAATAAGAAATAATAGCATAACTAAAAGTATCTGAATAAAGTAACAGATGGCATCTGAGGATACTGAATTATTGAAAAATAATGAGTGACATTTAAAGTGTACATTAAATGTGCCATACTGAGTTTTTATTTGCATATGAATGTTCTGTAGATGCTGCAGGAACAGATACGTGTCAGAGACAATCTCAGCTATGGAACAAATTCTACCCTGAAGAGTCTTGAAATGCGGCAGCTTTCTGGCCTAGGAGATCTTCGGGGAAGAGTTGCAAGGTAAAAGTCCCCATGGAACTGTGTTTTGGGGGCTAGCTAATCTTATTTTAATCCTGAAGTATTAATGATAATGGGTTGTATTCAACTTTGGCAAAATTCCAAGGATAATTTTGCTCTGTATTTTCAAGAAAATGAATAATAATACTTTGCATTCCAGTATTACATACTAAATTTGACAACATCACCCTTAATTCCTGAAATTCCTGAAATTAATTCTAAATAAATTATTTCAAATTCCCTGGGAAATTGGATTTGGTTCAGCTTTTAAAAAGTACTGTGGTTAGACTCATGTCTTTGAAACACGTTAATTAGCACAATTATAAAGGCAGCACGGAACAATCTGCACTTGTGAAGAACAAAACAGTTGCACATTTTTGCATATATTTTAGAAGTAGAAATCTGCACATTCAGTTAGTGGTTAGCCATATTCAATCCCACGTGGGCTACATGACACATAAGGAACAGAAAACTGTACAGTAACAGAGGTTTTCAGGCTGCCCGAAGCTCCTGGTTACAATTCTGTGGCCGCACAGGCTTCAGCTGTGCCATCAATGACAAATTTACAAACCCCAGCACAACAACATTTGCTTAAGTGCTTGTAAAGTTGAACACGAAAGACAGAGGATGTGTACAGCTCCAGGGAAAGGACATAACCTGGCCTACAGCTGCTTGGGTAATAACTTTGGTGGAGTTATACTTGTCCTGAATTTGACCTGTTGTCTATATTGTGCAGATAATTTTGATTCCTTTTCTGCATGTCACCTGATTTAGCGATAACCTTCAACAGCATATAGAAATAATCAGAGAGGGATTTTCATTGAACTAAGGTTTTCACAGAAATTACTCAGTTGTCTGAAGCCTCCACTGTAACTTTCATAGCCCATTTTATAGAAAATGTTTCAGAGGTTTCAAAAAGAATTAAACAGTTAGTAAGTTATGCACTATCCTTTAGCAAATACAAATGACCTAGTTTATTTTTTTTCAAATCAGGAAATTGATGGAAAAGCCCATAGAGAGATACACAAGCACGTATTTGTCCTGCTGAGAAGGCCCCCCAAAATGTACATGCTTAGATCTTCCTGCTTCTTTCTATAAAAATACTTTGAGATCATGCTACATCCTGAGAGGGGCTCTGTGTGGAGCAGCACTATTACTGACACCTTGGGGGACAAAACGTGGTGCCATTGGCCTCAGTCAGGGAACTCAAGAGAAGAAATTCATGCTGGTGTGGGTGTCACTGCAGGGCCAGGACAGTGATCTCAGTGTGGGAGGGTGGGGATGGGCACAGGCTGTGCCAGGGTTTCTTCCTTTATTTCCTTAGGGCACCACCCTTGTGCTGTGCCCAGGTTGCAGTTTATCTGCAAATGGAATGAGATTATACCCATGTGCCTTATGTCAGACTGTGTGACGAATGCAGGTTATTTGTATTCATTCCCATAAGCGAATCAGTTTATTGCCCTTTAACTGCTACCTTCTATACTGCATTCTATACTTCTATTCAGCATGTTCTCTTAAAAAAAAAATCCCTGAATGAGGAAAAAAATCTTCCCTTTATGAGAAAGGAATTTAAAGCAGTAGTTCATGAGAGAAAGCCATTTGCCTTTATTTGCAGACATATTCTACTTTGAAATTAGTGTTCCAGTGAATAATGATTATAGCACTAGCTGGAGATTATGCCAAGACAGTGGTTTGTTGTGCCTTTGGCACAACACAGAGACTTTCCCTGAGATAAACATCTTCTGATTACTTTAGCCAATGTTCCTTATATGAAATACACATTATTCTAGTGCTGCTGGTTTCCAGATGAGTTCAGAGTGAAACATTAGGAACACGATCAAGTTACTGTGGGTTACCAACTTCCTGTGCATCAACTTTCAGCCACAGCAAGGGTCCATTGAGAGGCTCAGGCTGCAGTAGCTCTGAGAGCTGTGTTTGCTCCAGGCTGGCAGCATGCAGAAGGACAGTGGGAATCAGTTTAGACAGTAAATCCCAAAGCATGGGCCTCTCGTCATGTAATAACTTCAGTGTCCATCTGAGGATTCTGGCCAAATTTCAGTTCCAGTAATTTCATGCATACTAACATCCATATTGGAGAGAGGGGTGTTTATTTCCTAACACCAACTGCTCTGTAACATGTCAATATATCATCAAACAACTGTCTCATTATTTCTTGAGGGCTGGTGCTGTTAATGATGGGAACAAGGGATCCCTACCTGCACATGCACTTCTGGAGCACAGCCCCAGACCATGCTCCCCACTGCTCTGCAGGAGTGAGATTCCAGCATATCTCACCCACATCACAGAATCAACTAATACTGCTATCAGAAGGTGACAGACTACACATGACAGCTCATGTCTCTGGATCTTTTCTCAATAAGCACAGTTTACTGATGAATCTGTAAAGCGTTAACACAGCCCTGAATTATTGCTAAAAATCAACATTATCATTAACTTTAAGAAAAAATATTACCTCTATAAAATTCAGCGATGCATTAGCAGGAAATTAGATCTATGCCAGTAGATCATATTCTCCAGCCTCCTGTCTCTTATGTTGTCAATTTTATATTATAGAGGTTTACCAATTCTTTTTCTAGTGATAACAGATCATAAAATTCATTAGTGCCTTATCATTTATTTAGAGAATTACTTGCGGATAATGAGCATTTGTCTGGAAAGTTTAAATTCAGCAGCCTGGTTGGAACTATAGCAGTAGCTCTTCATAAAAGCTTCCTGAGAGCTGAAACATCCAGAGAAATGGCAATTGTGTGTTCAGATTGGACCTACTTTGCATATATAGATGACTTTATCTACATTATAGAACTGATTCATTTCAGACAACCTGGGCTCATTACACGTAGGCAGATTTTCCTGCTGCACAGATTGAGCCTGATGCATCTGGGCTGCCCCACACTGACAATCTCCCCAGGAGCAGTAAATGTGCTGCTCTCTGGCCCTTGCTGAGTGGGAGGTGGCACCACGAGGGCAGCTCTGGGCTCCCTGCCCCAGGCCACCACAATCCACCAGCTCTGCTGCTCTTGCCCTGTTGCCCCACTGAGCAGTTCAACTGCTTTTCACTCCCTGTTCTCCAGCTACTTGTTTTTCACTGAAACACTGGCATTTTAATTGAAACACCTCCTGTTATAATAGACCAGGAACATTAAAGCTCTCTCCATACCATGACAGCATATGCATATAGCAGCAGCTGCAGAGTACTGGCACAGTTCTCAGTTTCTCTATGTCCCAGGGATACTGAATGGAGCAACTGCTTGTCTTTTGATTTCTTTGATGCTGAACAGTAATATTTTCTTCCAGGTCAAAACTAATCGTGTTTGTGAGTGTGTACAACAGATATAGAAGATAAACCAAAATAATCTGATCTCTGCATACCAGGCAGACATTAAATTCATCTTGTCAGAATATTAATGTTTCAGTTACCATGGAACTACATGAACCCTTTGACCACATAACTGAATTCCATGAAGAGAGATGCTCTGTGATTAAACCCAAAACACTAATTTACTTTAAAAACATTCACAGGTGCTTGCTGATTAAATTTGCTTCAGTAGTTTCAAGGCTGTTGCCATTTTCTGCCATGCCTCAGAGAAACAAAACTAACCATTTTTTAGAGCCCATGACCTTTTGGTGACTTGATGCAAGATGATTCCATTTCTCTGATTCTCTCTGATTGTAACAACATGGAGAGATTTGGCTTCTTTTGTCTTTCTTTTGAAACTGCCTGATTGTGAGCCCTGCAAGCTTTTCACTGCTATGTAAACCCTAGCCAGGCTTCCTGCAGATATTACTAACAGGCCTCACAATGCTGAACTAATACACTAGAAATTAATTTCCTCAAGTTTTATAATGCCTATGTGCTATTTTACATTCCTGATTATTTTCATATTGAAACAGTACCATAATAATAAGCAGATGCTCCTCTTGTCATTTTAGCTGTGACTTTCCCTTCGTGTTTAATGATAATGGCAATTTCTGTAACTGAGGTGATGAAAATGCATGTGGAAATGAAAGCTTTCAAACTGAAATGTGACTAAAAAGATGACAAAGTATGTCATTGGTTTAGATAATGACTTAACATGCCTCAGCTTGTTCTATTTTACTGCCTTTTTCTCCTTCAAATTGTAACTGCTGTCTGTTCCTCATCAGTTTCCTATATCAAATTTGGTAAGACTGATGATTACATATTTCTCTTAGCAAAAAAAAATATATATGAGTCATATTTCACAGAGGTCTTACTCCTGAAATCACAGTACTCATGTTTTTACAGCTCAGTTAATGCCCTCACTGCATTACTGTAGATGAAATCCACCTGATCAAATTATTTTTAAAATCTGGTAGAAAACACACATGTTATATAGCATAATTATCCTGAAAATGCTACAGCATCAAGAAGTGTTCCAATGTGACAAAAGGAAACAATAATAATTATGTTCCAGGACTTAATTTTACAGCCTTTTTCTGAGACCAAATTGCCATTGCTTTCAATGACAATTTATTTATTCACCTAAATAAAGACTAAGAACCATAAAATTTGCCCCACACTGTTAACTACACATATTAGCTGTGTACTACTATTTCACAAATAAAAATGCAAAGCTACAACAATGAAGAAATGGTCCTCAATTATTTAGACTACTAGTCATGAGGGGAACACACACACACCTTATCAGATATCTTCTGGAGCATTACAAAAAGACAGGGAAATGAAATTCTGCATCTTTGCATTTCTGAGGTGATTTCCCTGAGTGATAACACAGCCCACCTATACCATGTCAGTGCCAAGAACAATGGAATTTGTTTATCAGACTATTTGACCTTCAGACCTATTTGGGAGCACTTCTCTGCACACTGAGATGTATTACCCTTTTACAGTCCCAAAGACATTGCTTCCCTAGCCAGCCAGGAATTCCACAGAAATGGCCAGTATGAAATGTGTGAATTTATAAAGCCTGGACCTCATATTCTATTTGGCTGGTGCTTTGTTTTTTTATCTATTCAAACAGGTGTGATGCTGGGTTAGCCAGGCTGTCTGCAGAGCATAAAATTACATATGAAAGACTTCAGAGTCTAAGTAAAGACCAGCACACCTCCAAGCTGATCTTAGAATCTAAAATCAAAGAGGCAGAAATACAGGTATGGTATTCAGACCAAGGCAATCCCTGTGCAGGTATGGTTCTAGTCTAATTCACACAGACTCCATTACTGTTAATTATTATCCTGGGAGGTCACAGATTTCCAAATGAGAGGTGTATCAGCCCACAGTCCTTATTACATTGAACACTGTACCTAGGTGCATTACTGTACTGTTCTAGCTGGAAAAGGTCCTTCATTTCTTCCTGCAGCATCTGTGTAGAAGGGATTAGCATCTGAAGGCACATGCTCAACAAAACTACAATAATGCAAGTCTCTGTGGCTTTCACTGTATGTTTTGGCCTTCCCAGGGTGATCCTATATGTATTTGAACACAATTTTTGAAGGTCTGCAAAACACAACTGGCTTTGGGTTCTGTGAATCCATTAAACTGTCTCTCAGGTTTCTCTTCCATTTGGTTTGAGAATGGAAGTGAGCACTACATACAAGCAGAGACTTGGAGATATGAAGAATCCTTTTCCTTAATGTCACATCTCAAGGCCTTCCCATTTTCTCAGCCAACAAAAGAATTTTTCATCTTCCTTTTGTGGTGGGTAAATGAAAGGCTGAAATGCACTCTGCCTTTCTGAGAAGCCTCAGTGCAGTATATTAGCATGCCAGGAGCATGTTGTCATGCATCTTGTGGGGAACCAGAGCAGTATGCTTTGAGAATCTGGGATGCTTGTTTTGGTGACAAATATTCTCCTGTAGTTATGACTTCTCCCCAGGTAAACCCAGCACTTCTCTCACTGCAGTGGCCCTTACACACAAAGTAATGGAGCACATCCCTCAGTATTGGTGGAGTGCTTGGGCACTTGTTTATTCTGATTATGTGGCAACTTGGAGATGTATGGATCATGCAAATCCAGCTGTCTAAAGGGGGGGGCATGCAGAGATTTTCAAGGCAAAACTATTCACATTATTTAAGGCAAAAAAATTTACAGTTTTCAAAATGCTGATACTTTCATATTGAGAGATAGTATATTTTCATGATAAAGTAAAATATGCAAATTCAATAATTTTGGAAATGTTAACAAAAGTGAGCTCTCTTTTAGACCTCATCTGCTGTTATGAGAATGTCCCAAATGAAATTGTGATGAAATGCTGTTGAAAATTCTGAATTTTGTTTCAGATTTCTCATCTGCTGAGCAGAGTAGAGCAATCAATAATGCAACAAGAAGCAAAGCTGAAGATTGCCTACAAAGAGAGCAACCAACAGCTGCAAGTTCTGGACACAAAGTAAGTGCCTGGGAAGCCTTGCTGCTGCCATGTACCTTGGGAGTAGGGCTTCTGTTTTCCCAGTCTGGCCTCAGTTTTCCCAGTCTGACTGGTATAACCTTCAGGCCTATAAAAGCAGGAACCTCTATGAACATGTGTGTTTGCTCCACAGATATTACAAAAGCTGACTGTCAAGAGGTCAAGAGGGACTTGCTTTCACCAAGAATTCTGCCCCTAATGTGGTTAGGCAATTCTGAAAAGTTGATTAAGTTCCAAGTTATCAGGCAGAACTTGTATTAAAGGACTCAACTAAGGGTTTTTGTCAGAGTGGCCTGGTGCCTTTCTGTAAGAGCTGTCTGAAGCAATGAATGCTGGAGATGCCTGTCCAGAGCAGGGGGAAAAGTTCAACTGAAGCAAGCAGGAAGCAAGTCACAGCACTCACAGAGTGCTATTGCTTTAAACTGGCTTCAAACATGAATATAACTGAAATACCTAAATGATTAGTGACTAGATACTCTGTACTACCAGACATTACATGGGGTCATTATATTAAATTCAGATGCTAACTCCTCTCCAGGCATTTCACTCAGTAGCAGTCCTGGTATAAACCATCCACATCCTCATTTCTTACTGCTCATCACCATCGTCATGCAATGCAGGTTTCACATATTCACTGGAGAAAAGAAACAGTTTCACTGGCACAGTTGGTTGGAGTAAAGTTGAGGTGGGTATAGGCAATGTAAGTGGAGCTACAGGAACCAGCACTGTCACCAGAACAAGTGGCTACCAAATCTTTGCTCAGATTTGATACATATGGACATAAAATTTATAATCTGAATGGATAACCATGTTCTGTTTTCAGTGTCACAAAGAATTTTCCTCTACTATGATTCAAATTTCATATAAATTTGCTGTGAACTCCTACCTTTATTTTCTGATCCAATGTTACCATATCCAGTTTAATAGCCTCAAAATTCAAAGGGTCACCTTAATCTGGTGTGAAGAATGTATTGAATTGCCATTTTGTATTTTTATGAACATGATCATAAAAAAGTCACTGTTCAATGACCAGTTCTTCTCTTTTGTATCTGCTAATTTCTCTTGTGCTCCTAGATTGAAAGATGCTGTGGAGGAGCTCAGCAATCAGATTTTGTCTGCACGGAGCTGGTTGGAGCAGGAACACGGAAGGACTGAAAAGGAGCTTGTGCAAAAAATCGACCAACTCTCACTGACTTTTAAGGAAGGCACTGTAAGTTTCATTCAAATGTCCTGTAATACTCCTCAGGAAGCATTCAAAAGCATTATTAAAAACTAAGATGATATAATTCAGATATTATTTGAGTAAGATTTTCAGATAGCCTCAGAATATGCCAAAGTCTCTTCATCAATATCAAGTGTAATACCTACAACTTCAGAATCTTTAAATGAATCTGATCACTGCTAAATAGATTAGTATTTTAACCTACACTAATCAAGTAATTTGAAATGATTTTATGAAAAATTGTAATTACTTACATTTTGAATTCCAGATATAGGATGATAAATCAGTATCTATTTCATATTTTAAAAAGGCCACTGTTATTCCACATGCACAGTTAATAATTAAAATTCTATTTCCTGGCTCCAGGAAATGAGTGAAAGAGGTATTGAGATGAAATTCAACCAAATGGCAGAGAAAATTGAGAGAATAGAAGAAATGCAGAAGATAACCATGGAGGCACATGAAGCAAAACAGACTGAAGAAAAGATAAATATTCGCATTGTCAAACTTCAAAATGAGATAAATGAAGACATAAAAGAAATGAAAGCTGAAGTCAATGCTGGTAGGACCATAGTTATCCAGTTCTTTATTCTGAATTGTGGTGACTGTGATCCACTCATAGTAATATGCAAAATGTCTTTGCTTATATCAAAGTAGCTTAAATACTTTTGGGGCAGATGTAATGGCATTAAGAGGGGTTTCACTAAGTGTGAAAAGCAGAGCAATAAGGGGTGACACCAGCTTAGAAATGCTCTCCCCAGAGCAGGCACAGCCATAGCTGGGCTGCCATCAGGGCATTTCTGCCTCCAGCACAGTTACACCCCATGTCCTAGTGAGAGTTCCCAGTGAAAGCAGAGCATTTGGAAGTGCATTCTGCAGTGATGTGATACCTTCTCCTCATGATGAACTAATGTCATTCTCACCTGCAACAGGGTTTGCAGCTATCTACGAGAGCATTGGGTCCCTACGGCAAGTTCTAGAAGCAAAAATGAAGCTGGACAGAGATGAACTCCAGAAGCAGATCCAGCAAATGAAGCAGGAGGTTCCAAGATGGGGAGAAGCTGGACCATGACTGCAAGGTTTTGTCTGAGAGATTAGTGTTTACCTGGCTACCTAGGCAGACTCTAGTGTTGTTCCAGTCTGCAATGCCAATTACCTGCATGTACCAAATGACATGCTGCTGCTGCTGCTGCTGCTGCTGCTGCTGCTGCACAGGTGCTTGCTCACAGCAGTAAATACAAGCTGTTCTTGGATATCTGGCAATGAGCCTGTGGAGCTGAGGTGCTGCTTTGCCACTGCACTACTCCAGCTGCTGTCAGGAAATTTAGCACTGTGTAAAACTGGAGTAATACACTGGTGAAGCTGGCACCTAGTTTGCTAAAGGCATTCCAGTTTTGCAGGCTTGATCAGGCAGCTATATGCTTTTATATGCACCTGCACCCCTCCACCTTAAAAAAAAAAGGCAAGTTGCTAACATTTGTTTCATAGGAATTTGGCAAGGCTCTCCACCTTGATACAAATTACTTAGTTGAAATGAATGGACATATTGACTTTCTCTACTATTGACTTCCTGGGAAGACAGAATTGGCACTAAACAGACCAATCTTCAAAATCAAGACAACATTAGAAAATCTTTATTTAGGTTTGCAAATATTCTGTGTGTGAAAACTAGGTAGTGTTATATAATGTAGTTGTAGACTTAGATGATTCATAAACAACATAAGAAACAACTTACATGGTCTTAAGTATTGTAACCTTTTAAAATTAATAACCAAGGGGAGTTGACACAAGAGAAAAGATGTATATAGGGTATTTTTTACTAGGCATGTGTTCCTATGACTTGCTTCAATATATTCATAAAAATTTAGAATTGTTTGAAAACTAAAGAGAAGGTGATAATCTAACCTAGTCTGGAGACTCTAATGTAAAATAAAATGCAGTTTATGATCTCCTTAGAAATTTTCATTGAAGTAAAAAAATCGATTCATCATATTTAAGTAGACTTTAATTTAGCAGACTCAAATTGCTAATTGCATTCACATTATTTCCAGATAATAATTTCCATTCCCAGAAGAGATTACATATGAAAATCAGCACCCATGTGGCATATTATCTAGACAAGAAAAAAAAAATGTTGTTTTTACTTCTTCATTCATGGCATGATATATTGCTCCTCATGTTTGTAAGCCATGCAGGATTAAACACTTATGAAAAAATAAAATACTTCATCCAGCATCCTATTAATTTATACTATTGACAGTAATAAATACACAAAAATAATATTAATTGACAGACTTTACAGTATTGTTAATCTAAATAAATTAATAGGCTATCTCTACACTGCCCTTAATTGACCTTTCATTCAGCTAGTATTGGAAAAATATATTTTTAGCTGGAAAATCAGTGGCAAATATCACTTCATTAAAAGACATTTTAGTCCACAGAGTCACCATATATAAAACAAAGAATTTAAAAAAACTGCTTCAAGGACTTACAGTCATTAACTTCAGTAAGTCAGTGTAGAGTGTAAAAATCATGTGTATGCATATATCTTTACAGGATTAACACCTAAGTTTATATTCACTTCCTCTATAGCTGAAAGTCACTGAAGTCTCAAAGACACGTGAAGCTTTTGCAGCTCTGGCTCCCAATGCTACTCTGACACAAACCAGGAATACCAGAGGCAGTTTTGTTATCATCCATGTCCTGTGAAATATATTTACAATGGCAGCTAAGGGGAAAGGCCAGTTCCCTAAAGAAAGACAATTAAATGCTTGTAGATATTTCTCAGGAATTGTCTTTAAAATTCAATCTTACTTCCTGTATGTATTCCTATATATTCTCAAATATTTAGTCATGTGCAGTAGAAAAGCTATCATTGGTGTTTTATTAAAAAAAAGAATAAAAAAGGAAAAAAAAGAAAGAAACAAAGAAAGAAACAAAAAGCCACAGACCAAAACCAGAATAATTTTTCACTTCTGTAATTCAAGTCTGTACCCAAGAAAATCTGACACGATATGAAGAGCATACAAGGAATCAGAAACATTTAAATAGGCATTAATTAAATTGTTTCTCTTGTAAAAATCTTGTGTGATTGATCCAGATATAAAACAACACAGGAAACCCTATCCAATTTTACTTTTTTCTGTCTTAATTTTTTTTTCCTAAATCTGAGCTAAAGCAAATAAGTAAAAGCCCAAATAAAATAACATAATACTCAACCTACTACCAAGCAGCATCTTCAAACTCTGAAGTGCCAAGTGGAGGGAGGCCCAGGTCAACCTTGTCCTGTTGGCATTGTCTGCCAGGGAGTGCTCACATGTGACAAGCCAGTCCTCCAGGGGAGAATTCAGAGTGCTCCTGAGCATTGGAGTGTCCCTGATCACCTGAACAAGTCACAGCAAACTCCCCTCCAGACTCAGCTGTGCAGCCACGGGGCAGCGCTGCACACACTGAGCTGTGGGAGCCTGCTCTTGCCAAATGGAAACTGATTCTGAAATCTGATCCCCAGGGATCTTGGAAAGCCAAACAGAAGGAAAGAGCAGTGCTTGGAAGCACAGCTGCCCCTTTTTTTCCCTCCCATGGTGATGTCCAGTGGGATTCCTGTGTTCCAGGCCTTCAGGGACACCAAGGTCCACTGGTGATGGTGGAAATAATGTCCTTTCTTTGTTCAGCACGAGACTCATGCTGTGAGTCTGGGTTTGTGCACCAAGTGCAAGCCTGCCAAGCCCACAAAAGGAACAAGGCAGTGAGGTAGTGTTTGTGTGGATGGCACTTGAGCAACAGAATGAGACGTGGGAAAGTATAATAGATGTGCACAAAATACTATTTAAATCACAAAGTTCACTGACACAGCCATAAACTCACTGAAAGAAGGACTGGGAGGAGCCTTAGGAAGTCATCTGCTCCACCTCTCCACTTTAAAATAGATCCCACTCTACCTAAAATATTTGCCATAGACATCTGTGTAACTTGCTGATTAGAGTCTTTTAAGAATAAGACATTGATTAGTGCAGTGTATTCCACTGCTTAAAGAAGATTGCCTTGCCACCCAAACACCTAAACTTGGACAAGACACAATAGCTTTAAATTTCAAGCACAGAGGACACAAAACCTAATTCATTATATTATTTCCTGCGTGTTCATTAGTTTTTAAAGGTAATCTGTCTATAACAGATTATTCAAATGAAGCTTCACAGGGATATTTGCCCAATATTTCTTTTTTTTTTTTCTTCTTCCTACATCCATATAAAACCCACCAAACCAGCAACACCCAACCCAAAGAAACCACCACCACAAAACCCCCAAAACAGCCAAAAGCAGACCACTTGCTCTCATGAAGTTTTAAATCTCTTTTGTCAGCTATTTCATGTGCATGAGGCTTAAATCACTTGCAGTGTGCAGCCCATACTATTCAGTCAGCCATGTAGCACTTACTGAGTGTCATAAGTTCAACTCATTGGAAAATGTTTAACTGGGGTACATGGCTTTTCCATTAGCATGTGATAACACAGAAGAACCATGGTACTGTGCAGTGAGGCCTTGGCTGGAATCAGAATGATGTCAGTAATTACAGAGCAATTGTGCTGTTTATACTCATTAAACAAACCAAAGGAATGGTGCAAGTAAGAAGCTCAAAGGATGACCCTGACTTCCACCTGCAGTTGTTTATGTAGTAAGTTTTGTGTTGTGGATACCTTTATATTGTGGATATCTTTGTCATTACAATCTGATGTGGTTCAATAGACTGTTGCCATGTTAGACAAAAGCAGTATGAATGATGATGAAGAACAGTATATTCCTGTAACATCAATTTAAACTGAAATACAAAATTTTCTTTTCTCAATTTCTGTTTTGTGTTCCACCTCCACGAGCATCTGGCCATCTGGGGCAGAGTGTTCTCTGTATCTAAGAACTAAAATGCTCATTAGACATGTCTTCCAATAATGGAAACGTCTAATAAGAGACAGCTAATCTGATTAAGCCCTCCTATGTGTAGGGGAGGAATCCCTCCTGTCACACTCCCTGCCGTGTAAGAAATTCGGAGGCAAATTTGAAAGAAACCAAGGAAATTGGGCACACGGCCTCTACTCAATTTGCCACAGGGTGTCACTGTTACTCTTGGCAAGGCAAGGACGGGGCTCAATGAACCTGTTTGATCCACAGATGCTGCAATCCCACTGGCACGGGGCAGGAAGAATCACCGTGTACTTTGACAAAAGGAAAAAAAAAAGAATATTCTAAAGACGTCACTCTGTAAAATCACAATAAAGGCAGATGATAATTAAGTAAAATATTCTGAGAGTGATTGTGATGCTCCTTTAGACAAGAACGTTAAGTGGGGACCAAATCTCTCTGCTGCCTGTTCTGTCAGCAGAACTCTGGTCAACACAAACCATTAAAAAACGCCAAAAAACCTCCCAAACACAGAAAAAAAAATCGGGGACAATTCTAAAGCACGAGATAATAAATCACGTACAGCTCAAAGAGCAACATGCCTTTTACACTGCTGCAGATGTGCAGAACAGGCTCCTCCAGCACTGCCTCCAGCTCTGAGACTGCCTTGGGCTGAAAGAGCACAGGACAATCTCAACACTTACTACCAGGTGTAGCTCTGAGCACAGAGAGCTGCTCTCAGTCCATGCAAGGATTATCTCAACAAATAATGTGGAATAGCCTCAAACATCACAAAATATCTGAGAGAGCCATGACTTTTTTGGCACAGAGCAGTGAAAAAGTGCTTTGAGCTCAGTGATGTACAGAGAGCCAGGATCAAGGTCAGGAAGAAAACTGAATCGAAATTGTCATAATATAGAAACCCTGAACTGTACAAGAGGGTGAGTAGGACTTACTGGTGAGAGAGGAGAAAGGAGATTTGCTTCTAGTAGGAAGTAATTACAATAGAACACATCATGCACTGCTGCACATACTCCAAAGAGTTACTCTCATTAAACCTGACCTCAGCTTCTGCTAAGGCTCATGTTCTAACACCAGTGCAGTAAACGAGCTTCCATTCCCTGTGAGTGAAGCTGAAGCAGACTGTCAATGAAGACTCATCTCAGTGCCTGTGCTGTCTCATGGCTGTGCTGCCACTTCCTGATGGTATCAGGACAGCGGGGCAGGCACCCATCCTGCAGGTGGCCTTTGTGATCTTGCCATCTCTGCTAAGAATAACTCAGAGGTTCAATAATTGCATATTAGACTATATATAGAGCTGCATAAATAACACTGCATTTCCATGTTGTCCGTGCTCTTTCATTCCTCACTAGCTTTGAGAATTGTAATTTCAGTACATTCCAAGTATCTTGTCTTATATAAATCATTCAATTCAAGAAAAGTATAATGATTCAAAGCAGAGCTTTTAAAATGCAAATAACTGGAAACAACAAAAGTTAAAACATACTTTATGCCACTGCCATGCTTTGTAAAGATAAATGCCAGGCTGTTTATTACTATAAATAATAAACCTTGTTCACTTCACAAAGATCTTACGGGGATTGATCACTTTGTATCTTACACAAGCTTGAATATGTGAAGTGCTGTGACCCAATTCCACATATGCTTTCCTTTCTGAGATTAATCTTCCTAAAATGAATGTGGCAGCTCCCAGTGTAAACTGCTTGCTTACCATGTTGCATGTATAATATCTTATGTTTCAAAACAAAAGGGACTGCTGGTCTCTAGTATGGTCTCCTGGTCTCCTAGATTCATAGAATCATTTAGTTTGGAAAAGATCTTTCATTAATAGCAAATTCTTAACATTTTGAGTTTCTAGTTATTGTGGACTAACAAGACAAAAAAATGAACAGTATAATATTATTAGTGTTTATTCTAGTATTATATCTCCATTTTCCAGAGGGAGGGGAGATAAGGAAAATCCAATACTGATATCATGAGACAGAGTACAGTGGTGGGATACTGAATATCCTGATAAATTTTGGGCTAGTTTGGGCCCATTATCTATAGCTCTGTGCCCTTTATTTAAGTAAACTACCTGATGGTAAATTAATTATTTACATTTATCAGGCTGCCCAGGCTGCAATAACACCACACCGTGTTAAATTAACAAAAAAAGAGTAACAAGTAACAAAGAAATTGAATATTATTCTGACCCTGAGGCCCCACTGGCACCTGAGGTCACTATTCTTCTCAGGCAAAGGCAGGCAGGCAAGCTGCATGTGTGCAAGAACTGACAGCTCTGGAGAACATTTCAGCAGGTAGGAAGCCCCAGGGAAAGTCATACAAATTATTTCACTAAGTCAAAAGACTATGCCTTATGGACAGCACTTGCTAAGACAAATCCATTAACCAGGGCAAACACTGAGATTCAGTTAAGGGTGAGTCTCCCTGAGGTCTTCTGGGGATAGGCTGGCACTGCCTGACACAAGTGGGCAGGAACTCCATAAGGTAAACACCACTGCAGGGCAAAAAGCCCTCCTGCCCTTGCATTACTGCAGCTTGGTTCCCAGTAAAGCACAAACTCCACAAATAAGACATTTGTCTGACACACAGGAGCAAAGCCCAGGCAGAGACCTGAAAACCTCACACATTTAATGTTGGCTGTGAAGCTCCTCCTGCCTACCACGGCTCCAGAGAGTCTTCACCGAGCTACAGGGGAACAATTGAGCATTTGAGGCAAGACTTAAGCACCAGGGACAGGAATGGAGTCACCTGCACACTGAGATAATGGTCTGTGTTTGGAAAGCTCAATGGAATATTATGGCATTAGGAACAGAACAGCAAGGTTTTCAGTGAGAGGGTATTGTAATTGTCATTCAGAAGTAGAAGGATAAAGAAATAAAGCACCCAGCAATGCTCACTTGAGAGCCTTTTGCTTCATGAGCAGGCAGCAGCACAAGGGAGGCCTGGAGGAACATTGGCAGAGTCTGGCTCTCTGGCATGCAGTATGACTGTGACTAATTGCAAATGATTAACAACTTCAACTCATGTACACTCTGGCTCACAGAAACATAGTGGTTAACACTGAAATGTCTACACATATTTACAAGTGGCATCTAAAATATATCTTATGTTTTGCATCTAAACAAATTTGCCACTTTGTGCATGATGAACCTGGTTTCCATGAGCACAGAACATATTTTAAATGCTTGGCTCACCTGGGCTGTCAGATACCTTTCTGTAACTCTGGTGTTAATTATACTACTGGCTAGCAACCCCTAGTGCCAGAACATGTTTTATTCCCCCTAAGGTTTCTTGTAACAATCAGTCAAATCCCTATCTCTGCACAAGGTTAAGGAAAAAAAAGGTACAAGAGATATTAATGGTCCAATTTGGTACTGATAAGAAAATACTACAAAATAGTGTTCCAGACTCATTTTTTCCTTTACTCAAGGCAATTTAATTTGTATATTAATGGAGTCTGGTTAGCCACTATCTTTAATTCACCCACTGTGGAACCTGATGGTTTCAAATTCCCAGAAGCTGAAGAGCTCTGTAAACCTGCTCCTGCTGCACCCTAGTTATGTGTAAGCAAACCAACACAATTTTGCTGATAAACAATTGTCATGATGAAAAATGGTGAAACAGTTATCAGTTTTATAATATCCCTGTTGGATAGGGATTATAACAATTCATGTTAGAGGAATGGCACACCATTAATTTTAGTCATCTCTCAAGACTACACAGAGGAGCTCAGTGTAACAGTCACTGCCAGCTCCTGCATACCCGCATTAACCACCCTCAAACACCAAACTTTCAATTAAACCATGGCAGTAAGTAAATGCTATTTATACAAAGCTTGCAGCTTGACTGTTTTACAAATGAGTATGTGGGAAGCAATGTGAAATATCAACTGATAGTTAATATTTAAATCACTGCTCATTTACACTTAAGGCAAGTTTCATTGCTATTTGCAGAGAATTTCAAAGTTTGGAATTCTGTGATTCATTTCAAGAACTTTTATAAATAACACCCTATTATAAAGGAAAAAAATAAAACCAACTTGTGATGGATAAAACTTTCTCCCAGGAGAAAAGAATGTTTTTAAAAGACAGCAATCTTTTTTTTACTAATAAAAAAATCAGATTTTTTGATCTGTCTTAAAAAAGCATTCAGGAAGGGGAATGCTGCTGTCCCAGATGTTTAACCTTACAGAATTCATCTACTGATTGTACATAGTGCAATCTGCAGTTAGAAATAACAATGTCTTTGCAATGTCATCATTTTGAACCCATTTCTATAAGGCACAGACAGACAGGGATGCCTTTAGCACAAAAGGAGAGAGAGAAGCACACTGAAGTCCTGCCTGCATTCCCAGTATTTAGTCACCAGTCAGCCTTGGATAGCTCTCCACCCATGTATTGCTCTTCTCAGAGCCTACTCCAAGTTTCCCACATGTACCTACCAGGCATCTTAATGAAACTGGGGAGCTCACAGCTTAGAGCAACAGCTTGGAACGAATCTGGGTTCCTTTTGTTAGTTCCTGATCATTAAAGTAATGAAGAGGAGACTGAGAAGAGAACTCTGCTAAATATTTTACCAAACTTCATTTCAATCCTATTTTGCTTCAATTTAATGGAATTTTCCTAAAGGAAGACTCTCTAGAATCATGTGGTTTTAGCAAGATGTTCAAAGAGAAAAATTCAAATCCTACCTGGCTGTCATCTTCTTCCAACTTGCTTTGTGTCTCAGCCCTACCTTTGACAAGGAGATTCTCATTTTCTTCATGGGTCTTTTCTTCAGGGCCTATGAAGTCCCTGTGGAAGAAATTGGATGCATTGAAAATATCTCAATAATTCTCACTGGTTTATGAATTACAGGAGAACATTTCCTAAATTATAAACCTGAATATATGCTAACACCAACAATAAGATGCTGTATGAATTCCCAGATGTGATTAAAACAACAAAGAGAAAAGAACCCCAAAATCAGCAGTTCTGCAATTGCTTACTTTCCTAACAAAACAAACATCACTAAAGTTTAATCCAAAATTCAGTTAATCCTTTCATAAAGATAAACCATATTAGCTAAACAGATAACCAGTTCAACTCAAAAAGGGGAAAGAAGTTGAATATATATATAAAGAGTACCTCTAATAAAGCCCATGTTCTCAAGATAGCACCTCTCTCTTCTGTTCCTGTCCTTAATCGTAAAACCCAGTCAGCTCCCTCAGGTGGGAAACCAGACAGCATCCCTGCCTTTATCAGCTGGGCACTTCCATATTCACACAACTCCATTTTCTCCTCCTCCTAAAGGAATCCTGTCACTTCCTCTTGAAAACTAGGAAAATGCTACAATGAAATTGAGATTTGGGGCCAAATCTAGCAGTACAATGCACCAACCACACAAAGTGTACACCAGGATAAACAGGCAGGAGCAACCCTAGAGCAGCTCAGGATGAGTCTGAGGCACAGAAGGATTTGCTGGGCTGGTCAGGAGTGAGCAGCAGCAGTGGAGTGAGCAGTGAGGTGCAGCATGTCCCTGCCAGGCTGCAGGCAGTGATGCAGTGAGGTGCACCATGTCCCTGCCAGGCTGCAGGCAGTGATGCAGTGATCAGCACCAGGTCCCTGCCAGGCTGCAGGGCAGTGATGCAGTGAGGTGCACCATGTCCCTGCCAGGCTGCAGGCAGTGATGCAGGACCAGCACTATGTCCCTGCCAGGCTGCAGGGCAGTGATGCAGTGATGCAGGACCAGCACCATGTCCCTGCCAGGCTGCAGGGCAGTGATGCATGACCAGCACCATGTCCCTGCCAGGCTGCAGGCAGTGATGCAGTGAGGTGCACCAGGTCCCTGCCAGGCTGCAGGGCAGTGATGCAGTGATGCAGGACCAGCACCATGTCCCTGCCAGGCTGCAGGGCAGTGATGCAGTGATCAGCACCATGTCCCTGCCAGGCTGCAGGGCAGTGATGCAGTGATGCAGGACCAGCACCATGTCCCTGCCAGGCTGCAGGCAGTGATGCAGGATCACACTGCTGACAGAGCAGGGGCCAGGTCTCTGCCACAGAGAGCCCCAAGCAGGCTGCAGCACCTGGGCCTGGCTTCCACACAGCCTGCTCAGCTGGGCTCCCTCTGCCAGGGAGCCCTGGGGAAACTGTCCTTGTGACACATCCAGCTGGGAATTTCTGCACTTGGATATTCACAACTTCAAAATCAGTTTCAATGTGTTTGTTACACAATATTTATAACTTTAAAAATTAAAATCAATAGCAACGGTAGGGTAAAGTTTTCAAATACAGTTTGGCAATTTATTATTTATTTTATTGCAAAGAATAAAATGCAGTGACCTGCTTAGAAAACTCACTTTTAGGCATTCAAATTTATTGGGTCCTCCTAAGACTGAGGTTCCCAGGCAATCAGAATTTCTTCAGAAGGTACAACATAGGCTCTAAATCACTGCAGGGCTTTTAAAAATGTATTATTACTAACATTTTCTTATGATCATCATCATGAAAACATTGACATTTTTGCATTATAAAAATCAGTACCACAGACAATCCATCAACAAACAGATAAATTAAATTATTGCTCAAAATATTTGAGCCATCTCAGCTACTTAGAGGCTATCCTTGCAGGCTGGCATTAGCAATGTCAGTGTTGCCTCTGACCTGCCACACTGCATTATCTTCACAATTAACTGGGAATCCAGAAGAACAATTTGGCCATGACAAAAAGATAGCACTGAATTACAGCCATTAATGAGACCCATGGAATTTTTATTTAGGCATCCCAAAAGATTTAATAGTAGTAATAGCTTCAATTAAAAATTAAGGTTTACTTATGCAAAGTAGTGAAGGCAGAAACACAAGTTTTAGGTAAATAGATGCTCTCAAAACCAGACAAATCTCTGAAAGTTTGGTTTCATTAAAAGGCATCTGGGTATCCAAACATCTCCAATCAAAAATGAACTTGAAATGAGAAAATAGAAAGCTGCTGTAAGCTTCTTTTTTTATTTGCCTGGCTCAGGTAACCATGATAATTTTTCTCATGCTCTCATAGCATAGCAAACAGATCAAACTCTAGACCAACAGAGTTATAAAATTAAGGATTTAACTTCTTATTTCTGCTCTAGCAAGATGTGCAGAAAAAGATACTTCTAGAGCTGTGTGAGGCAAAATTCTCTCTGAACATAAGAAGACATTCCAAATATGTTGGTCTAATTGGTAGGCAAATTTAAAGTCAGATTTTAATTTTATTTTTTTCATATTTTTAAACTTCTAATTAGTCATTAAAATAATCAGTAGTCTAAAATTTCTCCTGCAAAACAAATGCTTAAGCAAATTCCTGAAAGCTTATCCAAGCTTGAAAAATCCTCCTACCTAATTAAAAGCATTGAAAAACCAGACAGTTGCTTCCTCCCTCTCTGTCCCAATTCTCCCTTTTTTCATCCTGTCATAATAAAAAGACATTTTAGAAAAAAATTGTCCATAATAAATGTATGAACTATCTGTGGTCTTTTAAATCTAGTTCAAGAAAAATACACTGAAAGCAGTTTTCATTCACTCATGACTAACAAAACCCCTTTTGATGTTACTGGAAAAGAGAGAAGTTTCATTTTGAGAGCTAACTATCACCAAAATCAAAGGCAGGTCTAAATACTGGAAAAGTCTTCCCTCTGTGCCTGTGTCTATTGTGATTGCTCACCCCAGCTGGCTCATGGAATGGTTCCTTAGACATCTGTGCTGGGGCTGTTACATGGTTTTTACTCTGTCAGGTTGCCCAGCACTGAGGAGAGGAGTCACAGATGACCAAGGGCTGTATTTCCCGTGTGCTCCTGAATCTGTGGTTACAGGACATTCATTCTCAAGGCAGCAGCCCCTTCTGTGGCTGCTCAGCAGGGGCTCGTGCTGGGGAGTGCTGGCACTGGGGCCTGAGCTGTGCTCTGTCACTGCCCTGCAGCCCCGCTCCTGAGCCAAGCTCCCGGCACTCGGCACACCCACCTACACCGGCCTTGCAGGGACAGCAGCTGGGCTTCGAAACCAGCAAAGAGAGGGAGAAGTCCCACCGATGGTGTCACAAACAGTAACAGCAAAGCCCAGCTGGAAGAGGGATCCACTACTCCCACACACTTGGCCATCCCAGCAAACCCGGGAGCCAGCAGGCACTTTCTGCTGCTCACATTTGCTGTGTTTGGGAAATCGGAGCACAGCTGCTCCATGCTGTGCTGCCCGTGTGGAAAAACACAGCCTCCATTCCTGAGCATGGCAAACCCACAGCCCATCTCCAGTGCTCCAGAAACACCAGTAAAGTTTGTATTTCTATAAGGGATTCAGATAAAATAGATCATATCTAGTGTTTTGAGTTGTTTGTGGTGAATTTTCCATCAAACCCTATATTTAAAGTAGTTTTAGTTCCTCCTCCAGAGGTTCACAGCTTTTCATCAATGGAACAATCTAGTAGCTGCTTTCAGAATTCCTTTGAGTCCAGCAAGGAATCTCATTTTGAAAATCTGCCCATCTCCAAAGGATCCACAGCCTCCAAATATGCTGTGTTCTGACAACAAAAATTACTCACTTTTGTTTCCATTCTCTGAATGCTCCCATTTGCAACAGTTTCCATGCAGGACTGTCACCAGCTGGCTGGAGAAGCATTTTGCACTGAGCCATGACAGGCTGCCACTCTCTGGTGCTGAGAGCAATGAACCCCACTCTGGATTCCTCTCTGGATTCCTCCCTGTATCCAGTGACTCACCAGGGCATTTGCCCTCTGCAGCCCTGCTGCTCCTCTCAGTGTGCTGCGCCAGTACAGAGGGGCAGTTAGAGAAAGCACAAGGTCTCATTTCAAATAGAAGATGATAGGTGATGTTTGCTGCTGCACAGGCTTGAAAAACATCAGCTTCACCACTTAACTGCTCAAAATAAATCACACAAGGACTGGACTGATGTCCTTAGTAGCAATATGGGACTTTGCAGGAGAAGTTAGGAAGGAATATTAGGGAGTGCCAGTTTTATGCAAGGTAAGAAATGCAGTTGTAAATTTGTAATCCATGCATTACAAGACAACAAATAAAAAATTCTCCTCAAAGCCACACTAAAAATGTGTTTGTTGAACTTAAGCATCAGGATTCTAAAGACCAAAATTCAGTATTCTCTAGCAGATGAGGGCACCCTGATTAGTTTTCCTTTTAGAAATCTTGGCTGTAGAAATTTGGCTTTGCAATATTAAACTGTCCCATGTCCCCTGCCTCAAATAAATGAATTTGCGCTCAATTTTGCTACAACATTTTGTCTTTGAAAGGGTTTGAGCTTAGCTTTATGGTCAAAAACCTTATTAGAATGGTCTTTACAGACCAAGTGACCATTTTTGTGGAATTCATGTTAGTTATTTAAATTGCAGCAGATGGTAATTTTTTCAGGAAGGGAGAATTTCTAGTGTGTTGCTTTAGGACAAGAAAAATAAGGTTGATCTTCAGATGCTTATAGATGAGGATCTGTTAAAGCTGTAGGCCTAAAATGCAGATTTCCTATCAACTTTAATTAGCTTCTGTAAACCCTAAATTATGTAGTTATTTAAAATTAACCAGGGTGGAGAAAAGCAGTTTTGTCAACTTTCTGTTATTCACACATCCAAAAAGATGGCAAAGCTATTCTGTTATGTGACTTGCATGTCAGTGAGAAATGAATGCCAAGCCCTGAAAATGCATCAGAAGGACCTGACAGAGGCTGAAATGAGAGGAACAATAATTCCTTATACAAATCAAAGTGCAAACGTGCTGAGCATGATGTCAGTGAAAACGTGTGATATTTCTTTGGACAGAGAAAAACACCTGTAAGGTAGATATGCTGAGAAATCTCTGTAGTTACAGCATTTGAGATGTTTCATTCACAGGAACACAGTAGTGCTGTTGTTTAATATGCTCACACTTTAATGTGAGTGTATGCTAACAGTAATAAAAGAAAAGCATGAATTTTGAAAAATGTTTGCATGACAGAAATGACCACAAGTCTTACTCATTAGTTATGCAGTCATTAGGCAAATTTGACAAATCCTTATTCCTCACATCTGAGCACTGTTCAGAAATACTCTCTGTAATTACTTTTTACAAAGTGGCAGGGCAGCAGCTTTGTTGTTTTTAAACAACAGAATAGTCTGTGCTCTTCTTTATCCTTCCCAACAGATGACAATTTGGGGAATGGATCATTTTCTGGAAATCACATACTGGTGTAGGGACTAAGAATTTGGGAAAGACACTGCCTTTGTGAACCTCTGTTCAAATTAGCATGTAGAGAATATAAAGTTCAATCAGAAAATTAACCATATTTCATATCACTAATTCATCCTTCAATAGAAAACTCAACATGAAAACTACTTGCTAACTTCTGCAAGGAAGAACCATATAATGTTTCAGGACATTTTACAGAAAAAAATGAAGCTTGTCACATGTATGTTCTCAATCCCTGAGACTACTCACTGGGCAAAGTAAACAACAGAGAATAACTAATTACATGGGATGCAATTACTAGGACTATCTAAAAAAAAAAAAGCAGCAAACAAACAAAGAGCTACTTTAATTCAAATAACATTCAAGAAAATGTGGGCATCTAACATGTGCTGTAAGCTACCATTTAAAATCCTAGCCTACTTTACCTATTTCTCTAAAAAGAAGGAAAAGAATATTATTTTCTGATATGGAGCCCCAGGTCATTGCAATTGCACAATAATTAGATCAAAGTCAGAAAGTGCCACAGTCACTGTAGATGGATACAAACAAGATGGTCACTTCTTCACTATCAGCCTCTTCTCAGGGCTCAGCAGAAAGATGCATGATTTTGTTAATCTGCAAATCTATTCAAAGAGAAAAAGAGGATATTTCTCTTTTTCAGTTCTGGGATATTATAAACCTTGGGCAACTGCAACATCTGGTTATGACTGCATGAGCTATCCTGAACATTCTTCAGTCCCTGGCTGTTTTCACTGACCAACACATGAGATTAGCCCTGTAATCTGAACAAGGAGGACAGCCTTTGGGTACAAACAAGTATTTTACAGTCATGGGAAGGGTCTCTTCTATAGACACACTAATTCAGAATCCTGTAGCTGTTTCTATAGCAGCTCTGTGCCTCTCTCAGACTCAAAACAGACCTGAAATAGCACTTGAATGAAGTCTTTTGCACATTGACTTATTTACTTCTTTGCCTATCAGATAAAAAAGCAATAGCACACTGGTACTAGATGCACACTATTTGCACACACATTTTCTATGCCTGACCTTGATATATGTGACCTGATCTGTGCATAATGTTGTGTCCTTGAGCAATTGGTTACTCACAAACAGACGCACAATTGGCTATTTCATGCCAATTGTGTCATGCCCCATGCATGTGAGAAACAGACATTAAGGGCTTATTTATTTTCTGGCAAACACCCAGATGTGTTGGGAAGGTGTGCTGGGAGACCCACAATGGTTTCTAGGGCCTGTAACTGTAAAGTGAACTCCCATTCATCATTGTGTCTAAGAAGGTATGGTGTAGGGAGAGGAAACAGCTGTCTCCAAATCATCTGGCTATCCAGCAGAGAGAGAAGAATCAAAGCTGAGAGAAGAGTGGGTATTGCCTCTGGAGGGCCCTGCAGGCCACAGACTGTACCACTTGCTTTTAAGCTCTAAGCACCAAATCCTACAGAGATAACCAGTGCCATCAATAAAGGCTTTTAGAGGACTTCAGTAATTTTTTTAACCTTTCTTAGCTAGTATCTACACAATATCTATAAATGTTTGTGAGATTAACTTTTATTAGCCAGGATGTCTACAGAAAGCAGCTAAGACTTTTTGTATGCATTCACAGCAGAATCTCGGACTTAAAAGGTAAAACCTTTAGTAAGAATGCATCTGATTGAAAAGAGTTTACTCAAGGAGTTGAGGTGCAGGTTGCTATTAAAGAATATCAGAAGAATTCCTGAAGTGCGTATAAATTTCAATCTGCTAATATCCGATGAAAACAAGACTGCCACAAACCATATAAATCAAGATTTACAAAAGAAGTAGTTAAAAATTATTTCCTCACTTATGCTACAGAAATTTGGGATTTCAGCACCATCCCCTGAAGATTTTACCTTTTGAGACCTTGGGCTGTGCATGGTATTGACCCTGTGTTCATCAGAGAGGGGTGAAGCCCTTGTCAACAAAGCCAAGTGTAAAGCAAAAAAATGAGCCAACAGTAGAGGTCAGCCATGAACTATAGATTTCCTCTCCAAATTTCTTGCCTGAACAATTCATGCTGTTTACTGAACACCCAAAAATATCTGGGACACCTGTGCCAAAACAGTGGTGAATAACAGTAGAAGAAGAAAAGAAAACGAGTCCTTTCCAAAATGAGACAAGGCAAAAATCCAGATACTAAGAGCACTGCCATAGGAAGGCTGAAGTACAAATGAATAATAACACTTGTTTTTTCTGTGAATAACACAGAGTTCTCCTAGCAACATGCTCTTGTCTGCTGGCTGGTCCAAAAAAGGTCAATACCTTATGGAAAAAAAAAACAACCAAAACCCAAGAAACCAACAACTATGACTTGGCTTTTGGAGAGTTAGTTTTACCACTTGCTGCTTTCTACTACCCCTTGGTAAAGTTGTTTGGCATGTTGGCTCACTTGAAAAGGGGAAGGTTGCAGTCCTGCTGTATGTGACAGCTGGAACACATGATGTGCCAATTGCTGAACTACTCAGGTTGCCCCAAGATGCATGTGCTTTTGTGCTCAACGTTTAAAAATACTTAAACAGTAGCTACCTAAATTAGGTCAGTGCTTAAGCCGAAACAGATAACCTGAATTTTTAAAGCTGAAAATTAACATGGGTTAAATAAACTGCTGTTTGACGGTCATTTGAAAAACAAGCACTTAGTTATCCCCTGCAAATGACAACTTTCTTCAATATCATTCTTTTTTAAGGGCAGCTGCCTAGGACATTCATTTAATGTAGCAACTGGATTTGAAGGGCAGGGATTTGGGCTGAAAGAAATAATCCATCCTTGGTGTCAAAATCACACTTAGAGCTGCAGATGGGAACCAGACAATCAACAAAATGCACTGAAATTTCTAGGCTTGCTTTCCAACTGTGGTGCATTATACCTGTACCAGGCAGGAGCGCAGCCACCATTTTACTGTCACGTGTTTGTCAAGCACTAAACACAACGTCCCTTGGCCAAGGCTTTTTTCCCCATATCTAGAGAAAACATCCAGCACCTGAACCCCCAGCCCTGCATTTCTGCTGGGGATTTAATAGCCATGTGTGCAACATCATTGTGGCCATTGCTCTTCATCCCTAGATGTGACCTAAGCCAAGCTGCTGAGTCCAGCAAGAACTGGCCCTGCCCTGGTCCATGCCCTGGCTGCCTTTCCCTTGCGCTGCCCTCCTCGCCCCCGGCAGGGGTTATCCTGCTCAGGGCACTCTGCTGCCCTTTGAACTAATTCACCTCTCCCAGAACAGCAGCAGCCGCCGATGGTGAAGGAGGATGACCTGCGCCGAGGAGGGCGGGGGAGCGGCGGGGACTGATACCCTTTGGCTTTCGGGGCAGCGCAGGCAGTGTGCGCTCCTCGGGGCGGTCGGGCCGGCTCCCGTCCCCGAGTAGCCGGGGCTCCCCGCGGTGCCGCTACGGGCTCGGGGAGGGCAGCGGGCGCGGGCGGGCGCGGCTGCCCGCCAGGGGAGGGGGCCGCCCCCGCTCTCGGCTCTATAATGCCGGGGCCCCCTCTCCCAGCCGCGCCGCAGAGCTCCGGCTGCCGCAGCAGCCTGAGAGCGGCTCCGCTCCCTCCCCTCCGGCCCGGAGACGCTCGAGGATTAGGGAAGGGAGGGAAATCCATCAGGCGAGAGGCAGGTCGGGGAGGCGGGCCGTCAGCATCCCTCCGCTCCGCCCGGGCCGGCGGCGCCGTAGGGCGAGCTCCGGTGCGGGCGCAGGAAGGGGCCGAGCTGCCGGAGGTGCCCGGGGCGCCGGCGGCTCCCAGCGGCCCGGATCCGCGGCCGGGGGCTGGCGGGTGTCGGCGGCGGGAGAAGCCGCCGCTGCTGTCGGCGTGTCGGTCGCTCGCAGCGCCGGCTCTCCCGGGATGGGCCTCCAGGAGCTGGCGGTGTGGCTGCTGGCGGCGGCGGGGCTCGTGCGCGGTGAGTGGGCGCCGGCCCCGCGGGCAGCGCCGGGAGCCGCGGCGGGGCGGGTGGGTCGGGGCAGCCCCGGGCGCTGCCGGCACGGCGGCTCTCCGGCCCCGGCCGGCCCCTTCTGCCCTCGGCCCGCCTCGGGGGCTCGCCCCTCGTCCCGGGCCGCGCTGAGTGAGGGCTGGCGAGCGCTGGGAGCTGCCGGGAAGGGACGCGGGAGAAGGACAGTGGGGATGGGGAACCGAACTCTGTCAAGGGACTTAAATGGTGCATGTCCCAGGGCAGGGGCTGCGGCTTTTTGTGGGGCGAGTTGAGGACGAGAAAATCGGGAAGAGGGAGGTCGGTCTGGAGCGGGACAGGGAGGTCTGACGTCCAGAGAACCTGTTCCTACCCTGTCGCACGTTCCCCTTCATTCGAAAACTGCCTCTGTCCCTGGTCTATTCTGCTCTATTCATGTAGACCTGCTCCTTCTCTTCATAGAATGACGGCAGAATAAGCATCCTCCCTGGATTTGAAGTGTAAAAAGAACAGAAATCCCCAAATATTAGCATGTATATTAATGTGGTGTCTATCATCTCTGCCAGGAACACCGTATCCCACTTCATTTGTAACTGCATGAGCAGAGAACAAAGCGGAGTGTACTTGCCCCAAAGAGTTCTCTGTCTGAAGCAGCCCCAGAGCAGTGCTCAGTCTAACCTGTGGCCATTTTTCTCCCATTGTCTTGCTGATGCCTTCTGCCGTATTTCTGTTCTGCTTTTCTGGTTATAGCTATGCCAGGTGTCAAATCACAGCTACTATATTTCCTTTTCATCACTTCTTGCTGCTGGATCGAAGGGTGTATACATTGAGAAAGCACCATTAGCATTTAGAATGCATCTCTCCTGGCCAGTCAAGAAATGATCAAAGAGGCAATCCCCCTGATAGGCTGGGATGAACATTTGTGACCAGGATTTTGTTGTAGTAGCTAATGAACTATTTTAAACATAACAGCATTTTTTTTCTGGGAATGCAGCAGGTGTAATAATAGATACATAATATCTGATAGGAGTGAAAAAGCATACCGGAGCTTTTTCTGATGTAGAATCCTTATTATTTATCTTTTTATTCCTGTGCCCAAAGAATCTCTGCAAGGAGAGTTCCAAAGGAAGCTTTACAAGGAGCTGCTGAAAAATTACAATCCGTTGGAGCGACCAGTTGCAAATGATTCCCAGCCACTCACTGTCTATTTCACTCTCAGCCTCATGCAGATCATGGATGTGGTAAGTCTGTAACCTTCTAGGAAACTGTTTTCAAAGGGTGGATTTTCCCTTCCTAGAAGGGACATTTGAGATAGTAAAGGAAGAGTACAAGAAATTGGAAAGCACAACTAATTCAAGACAAAATGCCAAATGTCTGCATCCTTAAAGAACTAAACTTAGAAGTACCATTTACCTATTTCTTAGATCTCTTGTCAGAAATTCCCAACATTTTTAGCATTAAGAAAATATTTCAAGGAGAGCTCAAAATGCACACTTTGCCTTTCAAATCTTTAACTGTCCTTAGAACCAACAAGCAGTACAGTCTGGGAGGGATTTGCAAAACCAAAGTTCTTGATTTCTGGTGGTCACTTAAGAGCTGCCTATTTTGGAGGATGGTGGGGGAGGAGAGGAAATCCCGAGCAAAATCCAAGTTGTGTTATGTATCCAAGTTTGGCACGTAGACAAGATTGCTACATTCTATATACTTAAATAGCTACTGTATTTACAACCCACCTGACTGGTATATCAATAGGTATTCCTGTGCTGTACTTGTACAATGCACTGCAGGATCTTTTTGGGTTCAAATATGACTAATTTAAGCTTCACTCTGTCACGGGGGCATAGAGATGCAACTCAGCATATAAGTGGGTTTACAGTATTTATCTTTACTGAATTCAATTAGCTATGACAACTAATAAGGAAGTTAAAGTCTTAAAAATGTACTTAACCTCACAATTACATTATCTTCCTATCAGATGCCTAAAGTTCAAGACAAAGAGTTAATTTCTTCTGGAGTTGTCAAATTTAATTTGACATACATAATATAAAATATTATATATTTTATATATACACAAAAATGTATACAAAATGAAAGGAAAATACCCACAGATCACTAGCCAATCTGGGTGTAGTAAATGACTGGCAGTCTTGGCTAATATGATTCAAAAGGGAGCTTTTGATCCTATGTGCCTGTCAAGAACCACCCTTCATAGTCAATCAGAAACCTTAGGTATTTTAACTGGCTGTTTAGTTACAGCTCATTCTGCTTGCCATAAAACTCACTGCATTTCTTTCTCTGAGATCTGGGATTGACAACCAATGAAAGAAATCAACCATGAAGTAAATTAAGCTTCATGCTGTAAAACAAATGAGTTTTCTTCATTGTCAACAAGAAGCAAATGCTGGTGGGAATGACAGCTACTTGCAATAACAATTACTGGTTTAACAAGCTAGAAACAAAACATGTCACCATCACGCTTTCCTGTAGTTTATATATTCACTTTAATGGCTTAGCTGATAGCCACTGAGTCTAATTGGAGTTAGACCTCTCCAGAGCCAATCCATCAAATCCCTGCCAGAGCAGAGTGAGCCAGGCTGGATCCTGGTTGCTGCTATTCCTTAGGTGAAGTCTCTTCCATTCCACTCTGACTTTACTGACAGGAAAAGGGAGATGGTATATGAAATATTTTCTAAATACAATGGATGTTTCCTACCTTGTATTTTTAGTTTTAACCTGTCCTGTTAAAACTAGAAATTTTCTATCCCATGGTTTTAGATATGTTTGTCTTTTGATGGTATTGAGCATTAATGTGCACGGTAGTATCAGCAGTACATAATGAGGGATCTGGAAGTGCCAATTGCCCCAGCTTAGTGGAGTTCACTAGAAAATGGAATTAATTAATTGTCTAATGAGAATGCAAGCTGGCATAGGATATTATACAAAATGTTTCTAAATGGGGAAGAAAAGCAGGGGCAGCACAAGAAAAATGCAGTTTGTGGATATATTACTGAAGAGAAGAACTAGGAAACTAAGGGAGTGTTTAGAGAAGTGGGAGTACATGGGAGGCCTGAGATACAGCAAAAGAATTCAGAAGAGAGGTGGAATTTAGATGGAAGAAGATGGAATGCAAAATGGAAAGAGGCTTGAAAAAGTGGTCTTCAAAAGGAAAAATCTTAAGAGACAAAGGCTACAGCATATCTTAGAGGAAGGAGAGGACGAGGGGCTAATGGATGGTCAGGGCTTCAGCACAATGGCAGTAAAAATAAAGAATAGGATGTAGATAAGCTATTAATTTTTCTCTACTTCTCACCTCATGGAGACCCCTCAATCTGCACATAAAACTGGTCTTTGGCTTCTATTTTTCTGTTATTTTTTTCAGTGCTGGCATGGAATCTTAACATAATTTAGGCTTAGGAAAATTTCCAGCATATACAGTTTTGAAAAAAAGATTATTGAAATATACTGATATGATATAATTTTCACAGAGAAAAAAATTACAGCCACCACATTTTGAAATACTGTATGGAGGTAAATACCTTCTAACAGTGCTGTTTTCTCTTGTAACATCCATCTCAATAATAGCATCAGAGGAGAGCATTCAGCCACTGCCTATTGGTTTGGAGGGAACACTAGGAATAGACACAGCAGCAGTGCTTTTCCTACTCTGCTACATCTCATACAGAACAGTGAATGGCACAGAAAAACAAATGCAGTGAGCATGAGGGTGTGAGGTTTGTGCCTAGCCTGGCATTTTTACAATAGACATATCTGTATCAACTCTAAGTTAATTCGATTCAGAGAAAGTATCAGAGGGTATTTCATCCCCTACAGTCAGAAGATGAAATCTTAGAAATTAAGTGGTCACACATTTATATTGCAAATGACTGCTCTGAGACACAAGCATGAAGAACTGGAATACACTGAGGTGTATAGAGTGATAGTTCAAACACAGTTTTTACTGCTATCTCAATGAGTAGAAAAATCACAATCTTATTTTAGTTTGGACAGGGCCTCTGGAGGTCATCTCGTCCACTCCCCTACTGCAAAGATGTCTTAAATGGATCATGTTACTCAGGACTGTGACAGGTCAGGTGCTGACCACTTTGACAGCCTTCCTGGCTCCTGTCCAGGAGCTTCCACAACATTCCTGGGCAGTCAGTATTCCACTACCATCATGGTGGATTTTTCCTAACATCTGAGCATAACTTCCTATTTTTCAACTTGGGAACAGTGCAAAACAAATCTAGAAAAAATTAGACATTTTTCATTCAAGAAAAGAATAATAATAATAATAATAAAAGATATTTTTGGGGAAGTATTCCAGATTTCTTGGCCATTTGCAGCAAGGTGTGTATATTTCTGAATAACACAGCAGAAAGCTAGAGAATGAAATCTTGGTAAACCCACATGTCAGAACTCTTTCTTTGAGTGGCTGTCAATGGTTTCATTCTCAGTATATAAGGTTTTCAGCTTTCTGGCTGGAATTTAGAATTTTTACCAGCTTTCCATATGGAACTTGGGGCAGCAATCTGGGAGTGTCCTGAGCTGATCTCAGCCTTTGCTGCTGAAGAAATCTGAGTTCTGGGCTCATGCTCCCACAGCTTTGGCTTTCACCACTGCCTCTCTGAGAGTTACCTTACCTTTTTTTGAGGGATTAGTTCTCTACATCACCTGTAGAGAACCTTTGGGTTTAGATTAGTTTAAACTCATAAAACTGCCTGTAGTGGTTCTTCACTTAACATGTCATATGTTTCAAAAAACACAAGTGAGCTCTATCTGTGATTCAAATTGCAAAACTTGGGAGAATTCTGGATCAATACCACCTTAGCTTGTGACATCTTCAACAAGACTCATGGTGACAAACATTTTGGTGGGTATGAGTGTGACCATGTTGGTCTACTTTGATCATAAATTAGTTAATTTTTTAGAATCAACATTTAATAATTTATTTAAGAAAGTTGAATTAAGCTACTTATCTACATGAATATTCAAATTCTTACTTATGTTGCATAACATTACTTAGGAATGTTTCATGGTTCTTGAAGACACTTGCTGGCTAATTTAATAATTTACTACACAACAGTTTTTGCTTATTTTCCAGCTTCTCCTGCTCCCTTTAAAAAAAAATTTCTAGTTAGGGGAAAGAGAAGCACTGAATAGTTGTTTGTATGTAGTAAGCAGCAGCAAAATCTCAAGGGAAATCCTGTTCCTTTAGGCTGTTCAACTCACTTGTGCAGACCAAAGGATAAATGAAAGCATGCAAACTTTCTTACATTTATCTCAACTTAGTCAAAGTTTGCTTATCCTACATTGCCCTTGGTTACTTGCATGACTTAGTTTTATATATTCAAGGGCTTTTGTCCTTGTTTTGTGTTACCCAGTGAAGTGATCCAGCTGACTACAATGACTTGCATACATACAAGGCTTTGCAAAGTCTCTACATAAGGATCTGCAGTTCAGTATTTGCAATCCAGTACCCCAGACCCACTGGGCAAGACAGTAATGTCAAATATCTTGAAATTTTGAAAAGAAAATTATGCTGTCATTCAAAGAAGCATAACAGCTTCTGTAAAGAAACATACTATAAAACAACCATCTTGTCTGCCAAAAAAGGGGAAAAAAAGAAGAAAAAAAAGAAATTTAAATCTGGAAAACTAATAAAAACAACCAAATCAAGAGGCTTATTGAAAAATGGTGCTAATGAAGTTCTTAAGCTGTTTATCAGACCTCAGCAGCCTCTTTGCAAACAATAGCTGTGGCAGAAGCTCATCAGATCTGCATTATTCTTTTAATTTTAACATTCATTAGAAAATATCTCTCTGAGCTTTATTTTCTTCTCAGTTTGCTGCTTGAACTTTTCCCCACCATTCTAAAGGGAAGAACTGTTTGCACTTTCATCTTGCAGCCATTTCCATTCCACCATAATTTATTCCTGAGAGTTTAGAAAACTGGAAAGGTGCTGGGATATGCCTTCTGATATTTTTAGTTAGTTTAATAGCAGGAAAGTTACTGGATTATAACAGAAATCAGAGTATTCTATTTTTCCATGAAATCTGAAGAACAGATCAGACAAGAGTCTAAAATATTCTTATTCTTATAATTGCTCTACTTTAACAAGTAGACATCTCTCCTTACCCTACTATGGTGAGATATTAATATACTAAGAGAAACTGCAACCTTATTTCTGTGATATTTGTCCATCTTTCCTGTGCTTCTAAAGATCTCCTGGATTTTTTAACTCTCCTGTCAGCATTTTACTTAGTCTCCTCAAACAGGGTTTAGGTCTGGAAAGATATTTTAAACACAGGAGGATGTGTAGGATGGAATGGGAAGCAATGAATGTACACTAATTAAAGGCAGTTTGCAGGAAGGAAAAAAGGACTGACTAAAGGCTATAAAAAACCCTCCTGATAATAGTTCACTTGAGGACATTAGAGATGTCCATTGTATATGAAAATCAAAACTTATATTCTGCTTTCTGGTTGCACAGGAGAGATGTTTGGAACTTTTCTGTAATATGAATCAGCTGGGGTTTTTCTGCTTGTGAGGGTTTTTTTCTAATATGAGTAAAGTGAAGCAGTTTCTCAGACCTTACTCCTTGTGAGATAAATAATCAGTTTGAATAATAAAAACTCAGTACCTCATATTTTGTTTTCTAACTGCATTGGTATGGACGCCCCATTAACTTAAAAAGTGACTGTGTCAGCTGTGATGAAAAGGGCTCATAACCTTCCTGTGAAAAGCATGGCTAAGGTGCTAGGAAACAGATTCCTCTGTGACACTGCTGTAGAGCACAGGGACTGCCACATAAAGCCTTCACATTTTGCACAGGGCTTCTTACTAGAACAACAGAACCTGCAAAGTCACATCATCTAGTAATTATTAGTAGTCCTCAGTAATCAGCTAATGAAACAAAATTACAGTGCAAGATGTAAGTCCTGGGAATCAGATCTGGATAATGCTTGATCTTTTACAAAGCTTTTAATTTAAAGAAATTTGGCACTGAAATGAACATACTCCTTGTAATATTCAGAATTGTTCCTTTTTTAAAAAAGACTGTCATGTTCAAGTATGAGACGATAGAGGATGTCACTATGATACACAAGTTCATGTGTTTTGTTTTCACCAATATGGATCAGCTTGTTATGATCTGTGGTAATCTGTTTAGAAAGACCTGTATTTCTTCATAAATGTTCTTGCCTTTGGCTAGTGGAGGATCTGGCTCCCTGCAGTACCAGTACTAGCTGGGCATTCCCAGCCCTGGGGCTGCTGGATGCTTTCCCTGCTGCTGCTTTCCTGGGAGAGCCACGGGCTGTCCCAGCCCAGGAGCAGCCCTGGGTGCAGGGTTTGGTCTCTGCTCCCACAGAGCAGTCACCTGCCCCACAAACCTGCTGCTCCTTGGGAAAGCCCCTTCAGTTCCCTGCCCCACAAACCTGCTGCTCCTTGGGAAAGCCCCTTCAGTTCCCTGCCCCACAAACCTGCTGCTCCTTGGGAAAGCCCCTTCAGTTCCCTGCCCCACAAACCTGCTGCTCCTTGGGAAAGCCCCTTCAGTTCCCTGCCCCACAAACCTGCTGCTCCTTGGGAAAGCCCCTTCAGTTCCCTGCTCCACAAACCTGCTGCTCCTTGGGAAAGCCTTTTGTGCTGTGCACAGAACGAGGGGAGCTGCCTCTGACTGCAGTGTCACCATGCACGAGAAGGGAGTTCAAATGCAGGTGGCTGCCCCTGCTGAACATATTTCTTTTCTGGGAAGGCTTCTGGAAGTGCTGTGGGAGGATGCTGTGGGCTGGGTGAATTATGTGGGGAAAAGCAACTCCCAGGTAACCATCATGGCCCCAGCCCCACTGCTGTGGTGTGATCTGTGTGGGTCTGTAAGTTGGCAGGAATGTGCTGCAGCAATTTTGGGGATGATGGGGAAGGCAGGAAATGCTGCTAAAGCAATGTGGTATTTCTGTTCCTGTCCTGTCTCTGCTCAGGGCTGCATTCTCAGTGCCCTCTGGATACAGTGCCTGCTTTTCTCTCAGCAAAGCAAACACTATCAAAAGTTTCCAGTCATTTACAAATCTAATATTGCTGACAGCAGCTGAACAAAGTATTGTCAATGGATTGGAAGCAAACAATTCTGTATCTCTGAGCAGCATATTAACATAAATACATTCAAATGTTAATTACTTCAAATGTTAATTACTTCAAATTTAGATGATACAGATGTGAATTCTTCAGTTTGTCCTGAACTCTTCACCATATTCAGTAGCCTAAATAGACCACTAAACAATCCAACTCTTCCCAATCTAAATATATATGTGAGTTACAAAAATGGAAAAGAAAGAAAGGAAGAGAGAAAGATCTCACAATGGGTAGGCAGCAGGGAGCCTATTTGTACAAGCACTTATGTAGAAAAATAAATCTTTTAAAATTCACTTAGAATTTTAATTACTTAAATAATTTACTTTAATGTGTTAACCAATTTATTTTTAATTTATTCAAAATTAAAAGATTTACTTTCCAAGAATAACCAGATGCAGCCTGAAGTAAATGTCTATTCAGATTTAACCTTCACTTGTGCTTGCATTTTCATGCCTGTTACTGCAACTAGAATTTGATTTGTAAAAAGGAAAGGCTGGTAACCCTGGCTTCAACAACAGCTAACTGTGAAGCACTAAGAGCATGGCATGAAGCCATCTGCTGCTCACTGGCAGCAAGATAAGAATATGATATTCATCCAGTTCATCTCTCCCAAATCTTCTGGTAGTGATGTGAGGCTACATTTGCATGGTTTATAATCCTGTCTCCTCATAAGAAACTCCCCTGAAGGGAAGATGAATAACCCTGTGCAGACCTGGGGGACCCAGGCACACATTTAATCACACAGCACTGTTACTTTGCACTTTTATTGGCTTGTTTTCTGTGTTCAGTCAGAAGTGTTTGCACATTTCTGTGCTCAGCATCCCCTTAATTACTCTCTGTAACTACACAGGTGTGCTGGTTTAGGGTTTGAGAGGAAGGCAGGAAGGAAGGAATGAAGCCTCTTACCCACCATCTCCACAACTACTAAATGCAACAATGAGAACAGAAAAAGTAATGAGCAGTGACAGAGCTCAAGAAATTCAGATGAGCATTTTAATGGATTTTGGAGTGCTCACTCCATCTCTGTCCCCACAGACAGAAATAATCTTTTCACAGAGGAGAATTTGCTCTTTTGTGCTGTGGGAAAAGCAGCCTGAAGGACCATGTAGGTGTTCTGACATTTCAGTCATGACGCTTGTTGCATTTCTGAAGAAACAGAGCTACAGCTGATTTCCATCAAAGTTCTCCTCTCAGCTAAGCTCCGTTTCTCAGTGCCTCTGTAAGTGATTCTCTACAGGCATTCCAGAGAAGTGGGGACAGAATGGCTTTTCATGGAAAGCAGGAAAGGAAGACCCTTAAGAGGACTCTCAAATGTGTCCATCAGAGAATGGGTGAGGAATAACGGGAATCTCTGCAATATGACTCATCTTCTCGAGTTATTGAGGTGTCTTAGCAATACTTCTGTGTCAAGAGTTGCAGAGACATTCAGCAGGATAAACAATGCATTTTGTACTCTGCCCTTCCCCAGGAAGTTTTTTAATTGCCATGGTGATACCTGTGCTCAATCCTAGATTGACCAGAGAGCCCAAGACATCCAAGATAATGGGTAATGTTACATACCACAGAAATTTTGGAGCAACTCCTCCTTGCCTAGTTTTCCTACACTGAAGATGGAGGTAGGATGTAGTACAGTTAGACACACTGTCTGGGATGAGTGATAGCATTTTGCTATCTGACCCTCTGAAGCTGGCTTTACCTATGTCCATTTGTAGTGCACAGAGCCATTCCTTGTGGCTGTGTAAGATGCCTCTGTGGCTCTGGTGTTCCTCAAAGGTTTCAGCTGCTGCTAAATCATAGAACATATACTCTGGTCAGGTGTGGAAATTTTTGATCATGTTAGTCACAAAACTAGGATAGATGAATGCCAGTACCAGGCTGGTGCTGGAGCTGTGTGCTCTGATCACACACAGGGAGAGGAAGAGACAGCTCTTCAGGGTTCAGCTCCCTGTTCTCCCATAACTTTCTTTTCTCTCCTTGAAGAAATAACACACACATTTTCCTTCCACTTCAGTCTGCTGGTACATTGAAGTGTAACAACCTGACCTTTCAATTTCAGTGTTTTGCAGCTAACCTCTAAGAAGATAAATCAAGTTCAAAGGCTTTGATTCCCTCTGGTATTAACACCATGTAATGAGTGGGGCTGTGGGGCTCCATTGATCTTATCTTGTGGTACTGTTGGTAGTTCCCAGGTTCCAGCACGTGTTCAGAGCTGGGATGTCTCTCTGTTAGACTGGCAATGGTAATCAGCACCTAGAGCCAGTATTTAACACTAATTCAGGGTTCAGTCCTCTCAACAGGAGTCTGCTACAAAATACACTAGAATCAAGAATTATTTGTAAATAAAGCAACAGAAGACAGCTATTACTTTGCATGTTTGTGAGAAATGTAACCTCACTCTAAGCTCTATGCTATATTCAAATATTCAACTGAGTGAAACACCTACAATTAATCACAAAAATTCATAAGGTAACTTGAAAAATGTAACTTTCTCTTCAAAATATATTTTTTCATGCAAGATGTGCTGATGTATGTGATTAGTCATGCTGTACTCTGCTCATTTCTTATGCCTTATCCCTGCTTGTCTTTGCAAAGATGAATGTGTTCATATCTAAATACAATCTCTTGCTAACAATGATGTACTGAAAAAAAAAGAAGACAGACTGCTGTTACAATTACATCCCCATGGTAACAAAAACGGTACATCATGAGCCTCTCACACATATTTATAATCTCTCAACTTCTTTTTCCTGGAACTCGGTGAAAGCCACTTCTCCAGCCTCTGCCAGGACAAAGCTGTGGTGCAGCCAATGGCAGCACAGCTCTGAGACCTCCCAGAACACAGAGACCTTCCTCCATCCTAAGAAGGCTCCTCACACAGATGCTCTGAGTTAAGGTCACTCTTTTGTGCTCCTTCTGCAGCAGCTTTTTACTGCAATGGATTTGCATCTATCTGGGGAGACCTGTGTGTGGACTGAGCAAACTGCCTTTCTTATAAGCAATATGAAGAAATTGGGGAGAAAGCAAATGCTTTTTGCAAAAGTATGTAAGACAAGTTGGTGTGGAGAAAATGCTGGCCTTTTCCAGACACAAACAGTGCAAGTTTAAAAAAAAAGCAAAACAAACAACCCCCCTCAGAGTTCACCTGAATTAGGGTTAAGCAAAGTAATCAGACTCCTTATCTCATAGTCCAAACTCAACCTTAACACAGATAAAATTCAAACTGTATTTTTCTAATTTTTAAGAAAAAAAAGAGAATATTTAAAAAGCCAAAAATGAACATCTACTCCTATCCCAGCAGCACAGAATGCTCTAGCAATATTTTAGCATTTTAACTTCAGAAACTTTTCAACTTTCTGAGAATTTCAGCTCTAAGCAGAAGCATATTGTCTGTTGTATTCAGGTTTGCTTCCCTACTGCTTTGTTTCACTCCATGTACACCTGAACAGTGCACAGGACAGAGGAACTCCAGGCTTCAACGCCCATACAGAACATGTCTGAAAATCCCCAATTTTTTTTTCAGACTTCCACATAGGTCAAACTCTACAGTACCTAAAGCCTGAACTGTAACTATGTGTAAGCTCATAGTAAACCTTGTATTAAATATGTACTGGCTCAAGTACAGACCAGAACTGTAAACTGGGGCACCTGTCCACTCCTCACACCCAGAGCTTTCCTTTCCTCCTCCCCCATTCCCTCCCTCCCAGCTGCTGGATGCTTTTCCTCAGCAGTGTGGCTGAGTGACTGGCAGTGTTTCCATCCCACAGTTTCTGCAGTTTCCTCCTGGAGCTTCCATCCCACACCTGGAGCCCTCTGTGGCTCAAGCACAGCCTCTGCACCCCCTGTCCCAGGACCCCCTGCACCAGCACCAGGGGCCAGTTTCCATTCACACTGAGCTCACACTGCTCTGCCCAGCCTGGCCCTTCTCTTGCTAGAGAGGCACATTTTTCCTTTTGTTTAATTTGCTGAAAATAATTTGCATGTAGATTAGAAGGAAGATTTACAAAGTAATTTTTTAAAAATCCATTTCTTGGTTTTCTACTCATATATTCACATTTTAAACAATTAAATTAACAAAAACTCCACAAGAGAATAAATAGTCAGAACAATTTCACATGTTCTGGATGGGACATGTTTACAAACTATCAAGACAGGAAAATGCTCAATAAACACTAAGCAGCATATTCTATAAAATAATTTTAAAAATGGCATTACATGTACATACATAGGCCTGGAGGAGTGCATTTCAAAGGAAAATGGTATAAGCAGGCATTGCTTTGAAATAAAACTTCCATATATTGAACTTTAAACATTATAGGCTAGTTCAGGAAATATTTATGAAGATAGGACTTATTTTGAAGGTGAGAAGCTGCACAAAATTGAACTAACACCACCAACAGAGCACTTTACTAAGGAGAGGTAACTTGAGCTGGAATGTTTGGTTTATCCAGCATTACTTCTAGTGGGGCTCACTCCTTGATTTATAGAAGAAATAGTTCTAGTAAATATGGCCAGGCAGATGAATTCCTGAATGTAGGACACAGTTCCAACACAAAACAAAAAATAAATAGAATGAGAGTGCAGAATCAGACTTTAATCCCACCTGTCCCATGCAGGAAACTTCACTGGAATAAAAATGGCCCTCCTCACAAATATTTTAAATTTGTTTATAAAATTGAGCCTACACACAACAGTCATTAGCCCTAACATTCTGCTTTCAGCTTTTTCACAGTCTTCCACTGCATTCTCTTTTCCTGCTGTACATTGTAGCCTTGGTCCTTGTTCAGATCTGCCACACCACTCACAGGATTCACACAGGAAACAGAGGAGCTGTCACTGCATCTGGTACTGCCACTCTGCCCTGCAGGGTTATGGAACATGCTCAGGACAGCAGGCTGAGTTCAGAATGTGCCTGGCATGGTTTAACCTCAACCAGAAATTAAAACACTGCATGCAGTTGCTCACTCAGGCCCCTCCCCTGGTGGGGAGAAGATTACAAAGAAAAGGTAAAATACATGGGTTGACATAAGAACAATTGACTAAGTGAAACCAGCCCAAACCAGGAAAATGCTAAAGATTAGGGCACTTCAATAACTTCATTCACTCTATCACAAATTAATGGGAGGAGGAGGTGTTCACAGAGGGAAACTGTACCTGTTTCCCAGATATAACAATTAAGTATCTCAGCCCCAGAATAGCCATTTATTGCCTTATTCCTCGTTAAATTTATAGTCCAAAGTCACCTTTCCTAAAAAAATCAAAAAGGATAATGGCAGCAATCTGTGCCAGTCTGTGTTATCTCTATCAACAAAACTCCATTTTTCCCAGCCAGGAGCAATTCTCCTGAGCCATTCTTTATTTCAAAGACCTCCAGCACGCAGACTGCATGAAGAGCCATTCATATGCCATCCATCACAAATCTAATAAACCTAAGAGCTCAGAGGAAGAGAAGTTTTCAAATTTCATTTTAATTAACTGCTCACATTTTGGTTGGACTTTATAGTTTAATTCTTTGATTAAAAAAAGGTAGAAAAAATTAAATCAAATATCAATAAGCACACCAAGTAATGAAGACATTTCCAGGCTGGGTTTTGGAGATTTCACTATAAAACCTTAATGCTACAGGAGATACTTAACTAAATCCTGAGCACAGCTGCAATTATCCCTAAAGGTCTGAAGGAGCCAGAGTTTGAGCAGGTAGCAAGAGTCAGGCAGGTACCATCCTAGCTGTGAAGGTGCCTTGGGCTAAATTTGCTTTGCAGTGGAATGTGGGAAAGGTGGTGATGTCCTAAACACCTTCAGCTTTCAGCAGCATCACTGCTTGGGGCCTGAGTACAAAATAGCAAAGACCAGCTTGCAGGGGATTCTCAGCAGCTGATGGAAAGGGAGTGGCCCCATTTGACATTAACAGCCCGAGGGCAGCCCTGCAGAACCGCCAAAGCTCCTGGCTGGTGCTTCAGCCCTGGCTGCACAACAGTTTGCAAGAGTTGCTGCAGTTTTGGAGCAGCCTGGCTCTCCCAGCAGGAGGCTGTACCACTACAAGGTTAAGTCATAAACACCAGAGCTCTGCTTTTATACAAAAATGTCGCTAGTATGGCAGAAGTCAAAATAAAAATGTGTGCTTAAATTTGGAATGGTCTCAAAAACATGGTGCAACAGAGAAAATTTATATTTTCCACTTCTGACATTTTATTGAGTATTTTTCTGTCTTTTCCACCTATTTTTAAGACATCAGAAACATTCTTTTGTCTGTTCCTGATGTTGAATCTTACATGCTGGATCATGGAATATTATTAATATTATTTATGCAGTGGTATTAACTGTTTACATTTTCTGCTTAATTGGGAATATGTGCTGTAAGCTGAGTAAAAACCATTTTACTGTGTAAAAAGCTCTATTGCTGACCACTGGAGAAGTGAAGGGTAATTGCATTGGCCTATTCCTTTCATAGGGAAAAAGAAGTTGGGTGGGAAAGAGGCATCAGGAATTCCAAACTATTATGTCACAAATCATGTACACTGACTATTTCTTCATCTTTCTTTTGCTTGAACAACCTTTTTCACTTTGACAACTATTTTTTTGGATTTTTATTCCTATACAAACCTCCCCAAAATTCTTAATTCCCTCTACTACATTCTTCAAAATCAACACTGGCTGCAGCTCCAGCCCACATCTATGGGTGATTAGGAGTAGTCCTTGGCCAGCAACTGCAGTCTTCATTTTAGTGTCCCTGCAGAAGCACCAGGATGGCTTTTTAAAGTAACTGATTTTTATCCTCACCCTGAGATAGCAAAATTCAATTTTGTCTGCATGACTAAGAAGCCCTGAGCCACCTTTAATAGAAAAATATAGCTTTAACCTTGGCACATGGAGAGGATATTTGCAATAGACCCCCACAATGACTTACTGTGGGAAGACTGAGAGGTCGCTGTGGTGCTCTCAGGGCTGCAGATGAGTGGAGCTGGAGCAGACCCTGCTCTGGCCTCTCCTGCCACACAGGGAGCTGCTGTGCACCAGCACCAGGGCAGGGATGGGAGTGCAGCCCTTTCATTACTCTCCATGAGTTCTGAGGATCTTGGATTCTTCCTGCCACTATGGCTGCCTGAAGTATGGACACAGCACCGATCTTTTGTCACCTGGCCAGTTTAGGAGTGCTTAGCTCACCCTCCAGCCTATCCTCTCAGTACTAAGCCTGTAGGAATTCAGGCTTTTTCAGCTGATACAGTTTAGTGAGCTCAGTGCATGACCCTAAAAAGGAGCAGGAAGGAAACCCCAAGCTGTGTGAAACAAAAATTGAACATAACAGGATTTTAAATGAGGCAGGGTGGGATGTCAGTAGGCACAGGTAATTTGACACTGTGGATCAGAAGATGTTGAGAATGTTTAATGAGCAAGTGCTGAGACAATAAGAGCTAATGAACTGCCTAACCCGCTGGTTTCAGTAGGATGACATTCAAGCACACAAAAGTGAAAATCACAAAGTAAAGAAAGTATCTTGCATGTTTCTCACTGGCTGTCAGAGTGTTGTTAACTTCAGACTACAGTTATTAGTTTCAGTTTTGCTAGAGGGTACTAATCAGAAGCATAGTATTATGGTGTAACAAGTGATGTCTTAAAATGTTCTTACAAAGTCTTTATTAAGGTTGAAAGTAATTGAAGCCCAGTTCAAAGAGCCATAACTTTTTCTGTAATTTAGGTGAGATTCAACCACATAAAAATAAAGAATCTAAATTTGAAGTGCAGAAATTACAGCTCATAGATTTTAGCTAGACCTTAGGCTAGTCCCTGGGAAGTGTGGGACTAGCCTAAGGGGCTGTGCATCACTGCATGCTGCTCTCTAGGCATGCAGCTTTATTTTAGTTCTTTTTCCCCTTGCAGTTGCCATGTAGCTTTCCTAGTGTGGATGCTACATGTGCTGAAATCCATTTGAAAGTCTACAGATATCATTACAGAACTTATAATGTCCAGGCTAACACCTTTCACAAAGCTTTATCGAGTTTCTCTCTTCTTTTATATACTCTGAGGAACACAGGGTAAGGGAAGGATAATTTGAGACACTGGTAACTGTGTTTCCAAAGGTGATCAGTCCCCAATGGATTGTAGAAATTGAAAAAACAGACAAAACCAGGAGTGGGAACTGGAAGAATGGAGACAGTGCAATTTCCTTCAAAGACTCATAGAAGTTATTACCTCTGCCTTCAAAAATGAATCAAGAACAAGTCAAGTCTCCTGATGTCACCTACTTTCCTTTCATTAACTGCACTGCCACAAAATAACACGACAAGCAGTCCAGTAGCAATTCACCATCTGTCCTCTCTGCAGTTATGGATAGAGATGGCTAAAGCAGCCTCCACCCACCTCCCACTGTGCCAAGGAAACCTAAATCTCCATGAGCAGGGCTGCTCGGCCAGTACTGTCTGAACAGCGAGTAACTTAAAGCAGCTGCTATGCAGGAAAAACCACACCAATCCCAACACCTGATACAGTGCCTGATCTCCTTCTCTGTTGGGAAGATTCTCCAACATGTGAAGCCATTTTTCTTTCCTCCTTTATAGCAGAAAGGGTTTGTAACAGGAGCTTACTTGTTTTTGTGTTCAAAACACATCAAGTGTTCTGTAAGTGTTTACAAAACGAAGTGACAAAAACTGGTGAAGTTCTTTGAAGCCTTTCAAGCCCACCCATCATTTTACAGGGAGGTACTGCACAACTCTGTTGAAAAGAGTGTTAATGTAGTTTGCTGTGAAGCATTTAATAAAACAGTGTTCAAAAAACTCTCCTAAGCAGGGAGAAACCCTGCTGCCCCATCTTTTACCAGCTTCACTTGGGGCCACAGAAAGTGACAAACCCTCTAAAATCAGAACCTTTCCTCTAGTGATGGATGAGTCAATCCAGTAATGACTAAAATATTGGAAATTGTTTGCTCCAACAAACAGTATTAAAAACTCAAAACACTGCTATAAACCTAGCCTCAGCAGGCAGTAAAGTTTTTATATCTGAGAAGCAATGATTTATGATTCAAACACTGATGGAACCTTAAATATAGTGATCCAACTGGAAATTACTTAGCTCATATGTAACCCTCTTTCAGACTATAAATGCTTCAAATAACAGAAAGAAATACCATGAAAACAGCATGGGCCATCTTCACTCAGGGCTTGTCTCTACAGTACAAGTCACATTTGAGTCAGTGCTCTCAGAACAGGCTCTTTGAGCTAGGTTTGAGTGAAAGATTACACTTCAGAATAACTCTTGGCTTTCAGAATATGCTTGCAGAGCGTCCTGCATGCCAACCTGTGATGGCTCTGCCCTGTGCCTGGCAGTGGCAGGCAGCTGAATCATGCTGCCAGCAGCACAGCTGCTTTGACAGTCTGCTGTCCCCCTCAGCTCTGCCACTCTGAGTGCTCAGTGGCAGCTCTCTGGCCTGGGTCTGTGATGTGCACTGATGGTAGAGCTCCTTCCTGCCACTCCTAAAATAGTTCCCATGCCTGTGCTGTGGGCTCTGGCCCTCCCAGCAGATCCCCATGGCACAGCATCAGCTCAAGCACCCAGCTTCAGTACAATCCCTTTCTGGCTGCTGAAAAGGACTTTTTGAAACATCACTAATTTAAAGCCAGGGCCATCCATGTGTAAAAAGAGATCACACTGGGAATTAAACTCAGGATTTAACCATGCCATTCAGCTAATAATCCTGAAACAGGCTTCCTGCAACATAATGGATTCTGAATTGCTCTGCACCTCTGAGGAGGCAGTAATAGCTGTGCAGAAAAACCACCCAGCAGTGGTGCTCTCAGCTTTGCTCAGGTGCTGAGCCAGGACACTGCATTATAGGAACTTGTCATGTTCACCTGGGACAGCACACAGAGCTTTCAGAAAATGTTACTGAACTTTGGAGGACAAGTTATCACTGGCAGTATTTCTATCTCACATAAAATTGCCTATGATGAATAGAAACATGGAGATTTTACACACCCTGAGCTGGCAATTCAATGGACTTTAGTTCTGGTGAGATGAATGATCTCTTAAAGATTGTTTATTCATTCATGAATTAAAGATCCCATACAAACTAGTTTTGTAGTGCTCTTACATTATAAGCAGGCTGAGAGAGGCTCCAAATTAATGTTTATGGGGCTAGAGAGTAACAGCTACTAGTGCAAGTTAATTACTGCTTTGCCTGGCTGACATCTTCAGCAATGCCTTCACCATGCAGATTCAGTGGAGCTTAATAATGGATTCCTGAAAGCAAATGGTTGGAGACCTGTTTCCCCAGGATGCCATTTAAATGAGTTGCCCACTTGAGATAGTTTTGAAAAAGGTTCATGGAGGTGATGAAGCAGAAAATAGAGAGGAAAAGTGCTGAATGACTAGCTGTGGTCTGTGATTATTTATATTTTTATGCTACTTTTTTTTAATGCAAGGTAGGAGTGTGCATGATGGTGGACTTTATTCATGCACATTGGCATCTTTATTTAAAATCTTTCTATTTCTATGTTGTACATTTAGTTGTGATTAGACACAGCTTAGTAACACTTTCATACATTTACTGATGCTGCTCCTCAAAAGGTTTCTCTTGCTTTAAAAATGCCATTGTCCCTTGCAGAGTATTTGATTTTACATGCTGTGTAACTTCCTACTAATGTGCTGATCTAAAATGGTTGCAATGAAAGTTTCTCAGGAGTTCTTTTTGGTTAGTAGTTCACAAAACAAGAACAGAAGAGGAAAATTTACCTTTAGTAAAGTGTGTTATTAAAAAGGGTTTTTTAATTGTCTGAAATGTGATTAGGCATTTTTGGCCATTTTTTGGAATGACATTTAAGTTCAAGAGCGACAGATTTAAGTTCAGAAGTCTAGACATATGAACAGCTCTGGCAGTTGAGGCTGTACAGGTGACTGAATTTCCTGTGACACTTTCTCAGACTGTAAATGGAGCTTTGACTGGTGTTGGGACAGGGATTGTGTGCTCAGATTGGAAAACTTGGAATTCTGACTGCATAGGTGGATGCCGATATGGTACCTCCACAGAAGAAGGTCACTGATGATTTCCTGTGTCTGAGCAGTGAAGAATTCAAGTCTACAACTTCAGCATTCAGATTCCTGCTGTGTCACCTGAACTTACATCAGTCACAGCAGTGCAAGGGAAAGGCCTTTAAAGAATAATAATACTATCCTGCCCTGACAAGTTTTCTGGTAAAGCTGATGCAGCACTTTTTGTACAGTTCCACTGACCCAAGTGGTGCCCCTTGGCTGTTAAGAAGCTCCTCAGAATGGCCCCAACACCCCTCAGCTGAGCTTAGCCACACTTTGCTCCTTGTTTTTCCATGGCCTGCCTGTGTCTGCTGGGTAAGGTTAATTAGTGAGAGGGCTGCTGAGAAAGGTGCTACAGGCAGCCCCTGCTGTAATCTGCCTTGCCTTTGGAGACTCTTTATTAAAGAAAGAGCCCCAGGGAAGAGTCTGGCAGAAGGATACCCCCAGGAGACAGTCTGACTGATTGTGGTAATATTAAATTGAAATTTAAAAGTTCCTGTGAAAACTTTCATTCCAATGAGTGAGTGGCAATGATTCCCATTGCTTTGAAAGGTACTTTGGCACAACTGGTTATTTTAAAATTGTCAAATGTATTTAATGGTATTATTTTATCTAAATAATACTAAATTGTGGTTTGTTTTTTGTTTTTTTTTTCTTTTTCCTCTCCTCCTTCCCTCCAGGATGAAAAGAATCAAGTATTAACAACAAATATTTGGCTACAAATGGTAAGTTTTGAAACAAAGTATGTTTGTTTTTTTCTCTTCAGTTTTAGAGTTTAATCTGGTGAGGGGTTTGAATTTTAGAAAACTTTCAGGTCTGTAGAGAAAATATGAGTTGACTCCTAATTCCATGTCAGATCTTCTTTGCTACCACTAGATACCACAGCAGAGAACTTTGTCCTAACTCATGGCCAGTACAGTTGGGCAGAAGCCAATTTTTACTCACTTTTTAATGAATGGAAGAGATAATAGACAATTCAAGAATTTTGTGAGAGTATTTTGAAATTGTTTTCTCTGAAAGGCTACATTATGACTCAGAATTAACAAGGTGCTTCTTAGCATGCAGACTCCTGTGGAGTCCTAATGCATCCACAAACATTTCCACCATACATTTTCCTAAGCTCTGCAAAGATGGTGATGTGGAATATTCTCCACCTACAGCAACATGGATGAGAATTTGCCATTAGTTGAATTCCCATCAGTACTACAGAAACCAGCTGAGCACTGCGTTAGGTAAAGGAAGTCACAGAAGTTACAGAAGATTTTTATTATTCCAAACAATCACATGGATTTGCAGAAACTTTATACCTTTCAGTTTCTTTTACCAGCTCATTCTGTTTAAAGGCATTATTTTTAATTTTATTGTAACATTTTAAATAGAGCACCTCACTTGCCCTGGGGTAGGCCTTGGGAAACAAAGGAAAGACTATTCTGATGACCTGTAAGAACAGCATGGCTATTCCATATATTCACAAAGAAAATCTCCATGGAAGAAGCACTCAACTCATGCATTTTACAGGCCTGTTGTACAGCAAGATTAAAACTGGCAATATAAAATGGTTTTGGCTTTTAGCTACAAAGACCATAGTTCCTATGATTTCTTACCAGTAAATGATACAACACTTCATACTCAAGAGGCTGTAATTTATTTTCCTTCTCTTTGATCTCACAGCATCCTTATCCTTTTTGAGTTTGTTTTTTTTCCCCTTAGGAAATTTTTTATTATATTATACATTCTGTATTTCGTTTGATTTATTCACCTCCGCACATACTGGATATGAGGCACCTTAAGACTGCAATGAACAGATCACTCGGTTACTACCAAAAATGTAGCCACTCCTCATGGCTTGTGTACACATAAAAGTGTTTGCATATTAACTGCCTATTAATGGTGTTCTAGACAGAGTCAAAGCAAAGTTTAAGGCAAACACATGTCATTCTCTTAGTCTAAATGATCTGAAATAAGTTTTTCCCTGAATCCCTTTCCATTGCATTCCTCGATATGTATGTGTGCATAAACAGCAACGTATCTTAAATGAATTTTATGATACAACGTATTTTAAATGTATTTTATGTAATTATCCCCAAAATACTTAAATACAAAAAATAACTTGAGAGAAAGGGGAATATAAATCTGGTATTTATACAGGCAGACTGTTTCATCTGACCACTATCTCCATGGCAATACTGTTCAGCATCAAAAATCTAAAACTTGATCTAAGTTATAGCAGAAGCCTTGCTTAATCACACAGATTGGTACTAACCAAAGCACCCTGAGCTCTTTGCCATTTTAATCCAAATTAAAGGTGCTTCAGCTGCTTTAACAGGAGCTCTAAAGTTAAAGCAAAATGAAGCAGATCATGCCCTGCTGGATGGGTGAGCAGTTTGTACACAGGGCTGGCAGAGTAACCAGAAATCTGTTTAATGTGATTTCTAATGCAGCCTTGACTATTAAGTTTTCTGCTGCCCTTGGATTTCCGTCACTCAGCATCGCCCTGCGCTACAGAGCCGTGGCCATGGGAACTCCTAACGTAAGCTGGGCTAGGAAATGATTGGATATGTTGATATCCAGGATGCCTTCAGCTGGCAGTGAATGCAGCCTGCCAGACCTGGCGCTGCCACCACGAGTGTGACCTGCTCTGGCAGCTCCTGAGGATGAGTCACCCAAAGCCACAGGGCCACTGCTTTCAGTGCCTTAAAGCTACACAGCTGATTTGCTTACATTGCTGGCCTTTGAAAAAACAATGTATCCTGGCATCTCAGGACTTCTACATTGCACAAAGATGAAGTGGTAAAAAAATTACAGTGACATTTGTCAACCAAGAAGTTCATGTAAAACAGTGTACTGGGAAAATGCATGTAAAACTTCTGAAAAAACATGAGAAGCAGTTGATCAGCTTACAGAAGCCATGTATAGATGGCTGTGAGCAACACAGGTATCTTAACTAGAGAACTGTGAAACCAAGAACTATGAACAAAGCCAAGTAATTGGAAGATTTCCATAAAAAACTATTATATGTAAAGCTAAAGGAAAAAACCAGTGCACAACTGAGATCTTTTGTCCGGTTTTGCTACAAACTCATTTTAAAAAATGAATGAGATAAATTAAGAAGTATAGGCCAAAAATAAATATAGTAAACACTCCACAAAAGCTGCATGATGAATGCTATTAGTTGTGTTGAATGCATCAAAATGGTCATTTATGCTGTTGTAAAGGTACGAGAATGTATTTAAGTATCTGCAGCATGAGGCTAACTGGGAACTTGGTGTATCAAATCAAAACTTGTCTGTGACAGTAACGCAAGGAATTCCATAGACCAGTTTGATGTGAGTACCCCATGAGAATGACCAGTAACATTTACCTCCACAATACCCACTGGCAATTTTTCCTGACCTTAATGTCTATCAAATATTTTGACAAGGACCACTAGACACAAGGGGTAAATGTTGTACATTTACTCACCCATTTAAAAGTTTACGTTTAAGAAATTAACATTTGGCATTGCAACAGCTTGGTAAATCTGGACAAGCCCTCACTGTAAATTACATGAGACCTACAGCCAAGTGAAGTTAATATAAAAACATAATAATGGAGATACAGAGAAGTGCATAATGAAGCATAGATAAAGAAAATTTGGTAAACTTTGTAAAATGAATTGAACTTTATTCCTTATACCCTTGGTGCTCAACAGAAACCACCCTAGTATCATGACAAGCCATTTGCACAGGAAGGGGTGATGTACAACCTCAATTTCAGGAAAACACAGCAGGAAAATACTCTTGGAGTGCAGGAGGCAAGCAGCTTGCTGGGGCTGCCACAGTGCTCAGCTGGCTGCAGGCTGGGGCTCTGCTCCTGTTTATGGCTGTGCTCCACCATATGTTTCAATGACAGAGTGTGGGATTTAGCAGTGCTGAGCTCAGATCAAAGCCCTGCTGGTGCAACTGTGCCAGCCTGCCTGTGCCAGCAGCCTGGCCTGGGCTGGAAGGAGCACAGGCAGCCCCAGGGCAGCTGCCTCCAGTGCAGGAAGTGCCAGCCAGGGAGGAAACTTGTGGGACTGAGCAGTGCTATGGAGCAGCTGCCTCAGAGTTTGCCCAAAGCCAGGCCCAGGAGCTGCCAAGAGCTTCTGCTGGCACTACCCTTGTGTCATCACAGTCATCTTCTGTCAGCAGTGAATGCTGGCTGCTCTACCCCATGCCTTTGAGCAAGGTACTAACCTGAGCATTTCAACCACAGCAAACAAAGTTGTCTATGAAGATAAAGATAATGGAAGGTACTGTATGAATTATTAAAGCAGTTCAATCCCAAACTGGCACCTGAGACAGTGTGAACAACACAACTCGAGCAGCCCAAATCTCTTCTAGGCTGTAATGTGCACTGCAGTGTGAATTGAAAATGGGGGGTTTATGAGTTCCATTGTGCTCTAGGTGGCTTAATTCACTCTTTCCAAACATTTCAGTCCCTGAAGCTAAACAAGAGAACACCTATTGTTTCAGCCCATCCAGTCCCTAGAGAACTACAGTAAAGCAGTGGATGAGATGACCTAACTAACTTTTTGTGTGTATGGCTTAGTACTGGACAGATCATTATCTCCAGTGGAATGTGTCTGAATACCCAGGAGTGAAGAATGTTCGTTTTCCTGATGGACTGATTTGGAAGCCTGATATTCTTCTCTATAACAGGTAGACACAGTTTTCTTTGTGTGTGTGTGGGGATGGAGGGAAGATCATAGAATTGCAAAATATCCCTTGAAAGCTCAACTGCTCCAGGGAGTCTACATGAAGTTTTCTAGCACCCTGTCCAAACACAATGATAAAGGCAAGGTAAATGACATAATCATCTCACCAAAATGCGTACTTTTTAAAATAATTTTCCAGAATTTTCTAGGTGTTTGGAATACTGGAAAATTACCAGTTCACAGAAGAGAAGGACATATTTGCAAACACTTTGTGAACAACAATATTGTCCCTAATTGGGTAGCTTTTATGAGATGTTGTTTAATGGTATGGATAATGATAATTTTCTCTGAAATTTTTTGGTCTAAATGGTTACTAGGGAATTCAAATCTAATGTTTGCCTGCTTGTCAGGGTTTAGTTTGGGTTTCACTACAGACAGGAGAAGTAATTGCCAGGAAGGATCTTTGCATTTTTCCATGTCCAGTTTTGGTGTTATTCTTTCCTCCTGGTACAAAAATAGCTGAGATATTTGCTGGTCTCCTTGTCAAACTGTTCAGAGTTGGGCCTATTTCAGGGACAGACAGATTGCCATCAATCCACTGCAGAACCTTTGGCTGACATTGAGAGATTCTTTGGCTGTATTGCTCTGTGGTAGTTCCCATTGTGGAATTTATTTAGTTCAAAAAATAAAGCACAGGGAGCTGCCTGTTCTATAACAAGTTGCCTTTTGCTGCAGTTGTTGTGGGCTTGTGTGCTGCTGCCCAGGTACTGGAAGGAACTCACATCTGCTCTGCACACAGAGCACTGGCTCTGCTGTGGTAGCCAGGGTACATTGTTTAGCTGTCTGTGCAGATGACATGAACCTTTTGTCCCCCTGATGGCATTCTTCCCTTTGTTTCTCTGCACTGTGTCTCTTAAGAACACACCCTGCTGTGTTTATCAACCTCTGATCCCCCTTCCCACCACTTCAGGGGCTGCTCTTGTTGCAACAAGACCTAGGGAATGGCTGTTGCAATGGCAGCTGCAGTTTCCTCCCATTTGCCTTTTAGTGAGCACCTTTATGTTCAGTGCTGCAATCCCAGGTGCTGTTGCAGTGTAACAATGGAATAACAGCACCAGGGGCAGCCTTTGCCAGGCCCTGGGTACTTCTCTGGGACCTGCACTGTGGCACTGCTGTCCCAGGTACAGCTCACACTGAGGGATCTCTGGCCACCCTGATTCCATAAATGACAGTGTTCTTGGGAGAATCTGACAAATGACACCTTCATTTCCATTGTCCTGATGGACAACACACTGTGTATACCATGAAATTGGTACTCTACAATAGCAATTCAGTGATTTCCAAAAAATGAGTCATGACAATATTCTTCCTGATTTATATCACATACCTGGGAGAGACTTGCAATGTGCCTGATGATTTAGGCTTCAGTATTTAAGTATATCCAAAATAGTTTAGGAATTAGTCATATTAATACATGCATGCTAACTGTAGCTGGGGTGGTTTATAGAATGAGAAGGGTCACAATAACCCGGAAAACTGAAACCACAATTTTTCTGTTAATATAGGTTTTCAACTCTTCAGATTGTTAACTATGACTCAGTCATGAAATAATTATTCTGCAGTTTCTCTGTTACAAACACATATTTAATCCAAAAATCTTATGCAGAGTTTAGTCAGAGAGCAAAGCTATTTAAAATAAATTCTTATTCCTGTTTGAAATTACATTGGGAATATTATGATGTTCCCTTCTAGTGACATGCCATTTTGAGATAGATGCTTTCAATTTCTATGCTTCACTAGGGACATGCATCTGCAGTTACAGAGAAATTAATGAACTATAAATTCACTTTCCACTTTAATGAATGCATGTTTCACTATGCCTTGAGTTCTTACACATCTTGCTACAGCCTAGTACAGAGAAACTGTGGCAGCTGTATTAAATTTTACATCCAATCTATTGTGGGGAGAACAGGGCCACTTCATCTGTAGTTTTTCTTAGAAAAGAAAATCTAGGCCTTTGTACAAATTCCAGGATTGACTGTGTTAGTGTCATGTGGACTATCTTCTACTTTTTACTACACTTATTAAAAGTGTTCATTTCTGGTGGAATTATTTTCCAAATGGTCACATATTGTTCAGTATTTCATGGAATAACAAAAATTCTAGAAGTATGTCTCATTTTAAGAGTTTCGTTTTCCCAGTTTTATAAACATGCGGTTAGGCCCCAGTGAGATTCTATCTGCTAGGTCCAGTTTTGTAATCTCAATGTCCTGTAATCAATATCTGCTTACAAGTGGTTATACCCTGAAGAGGAAACATAACAAATTATTTTCTATCATTACATTCCATTTCAGTCCAGTCTCTTCAAGCTACTTAGTGCATTCCCAATAGAAGCAGTGCATTTCAGAAATAATTAGAAGCACAGCATGGAAAAACACACACTCCTTTCTCAGAAAAAAAGAATTTCATATTTGAATCTGACTACCACTGGATATTCTTTCAAGAATGTGCCTATGAAAGGCAAAGTCATGTGGCAGTGAAATCAAGGTTCCTTGATTATTTGCGTTCTTGTGAAAATTCTATTTTTGCCAATTACCAGAAACAGCAGCAAGGTCTTAGAATCAGCTCCCTGGTGTTTAACTACTCTCCACTCCAGAGGAAGAGAACAGAACCCAGCCCAGGAGTCATTAATTCCCACTTAACAAGTGATTTGTGTGGCACGGATAATTTTACATCCTAAATTCGACTACTTATTTGAATTCCATCATCTAACCCTTATTAATTTCAAGTCAAAGCAATTATTTGTCTAATACAGAACCTTGTTGGAGGACTTTAGGTCTGGTTTTTAAGGAAATGAGACCCATGCACGCGTGTGCCTGCACACCTGGGTGAAGATGTGTGTGATCTTGCTGCCTCTCCCCAGTATCCTCTACCAAATTTGGCAATGCAATCAGTAGCGATTTTTGCAGCACCAGCTTCTTACAAATATCACAAAAACAGGCAGCCAAGATGTGCAAGGAGAAGAATTAGAGCTCCAGCTGGAAGAGAAGCTGCAACACAAACTGGGAGAATGCAGCCATGAAACTGAAGGAGTGGCTTACACTGCTCAATGGCCTCAGAACTGAGCTGCCTTTGCCCCTCAGGGTGCCAGAATCAGGCATCAAACATACCCAATGTTGAGACTTTCTGCTTCTAGTCTAAGTTCACATGAAATACTTGCAAGTATTTTCAATACTTGTGAGCCTTCTGCTCACAGGAAAAAAGTGCAACTCCAGATGGGGAAGTAATTATTTGGATTTAGCTTTTTCTTGTCTGCAAATTTCACAAACCAGCCCAGATATTTTTTAAAATCTAAGGTCTTCAAGTACATAAGGGGAAAATAAAATGTAAATTAAGAAAGTCTAAAATAACAGTTGCATTATTTTTGCTTCTGAGACACAACATTTGCATCAGAATAGATCAAATATTAAATTTCTCTTTTCAAAGAAAAGCATATTTCAATAAGGGTTTTCCTGCTAAGAAACACCTTTTAATGTATTTTATTTTCTGCTAGAGTTATGAATATTTCACTTTATGACCATCTCAGATTTTTGCTCTGTTTTTCTGATGATATCTTAAAAGGTGATTAGAAAATTATGAGATACTAAACCACTAATAGGCAAAGAGACATTAGAGACTTGCAGTGTTCCAGTCAATCTGGAGATGCACAGGTTTTGAAAAGTCCAGATTGCTGCAAGCATCCAGAGCCTGAGGCTTGTGTGGCTCCCCTGCCCTGCCCAGCTGGCTCTGCACTTGCCTCAGGTGCCAACCCCCCCACCAGGTGACAGCTGGGAGACTACAGCAGTACAGCAATTGTAGCCTGTGCCTCTGTGTTTCCCATCTAGAAGTCCTTAAAATATTAATGCCTGATAAATTCCTGGGACACAGTGCCAGACAGAATTGAGATATTCCTTGGCAATAGATGCAAATACATAATTTGGACATTATGATTCTTTTTCTAGAGACTTGCTGTCTAGAGACAGCACAGAGGGCAGTGCTGGCCACACCACTACACTGACACCTTGAACAGGGCTGCTTGTTTTTCCTTTCTGAATGCAGTTTGTGGGGGCTGAGGTAGATAATGAAGGCTGGAGCTGCATTAAAGGGTCTCATGTATGAAATGTTGTAATAATATTCACCCATACAAAGAAGTAGGAACACACAGGCACTGGAGTATCCATCTCCTCAGTATTCATTAGCTGCTGTTAACATGACACCAAGAGAACAGATTTCCCTGTACAGTTGCTTGAGAAGTTTTTAAAAAGTGCTTACTTTCCAAAAAGAAATCAATAGAGCCAAGGCACTGTAATGAATCTAATGGGCAGGTGAGTGGCAAGAATGAGGTGTCTGACCTTCCCTTACAGCTCTTCATCAGGAGCAAACCCAGATCAGGCCACTTACTCTGAGGCCACAGAAAACTGATGGCAGGAAAAAAGCTGTCAAGTTTTGGAGGTGACACAGTCTTTCTATGAGAAGAGATTTGTTTCAGACATACTTCAGCCATCAGAGAGCAAATAACCCATTTTGTTTTTCCCCTGTTCTAGTGCTGATGAAAGATTTGATGCTACTTTTCACACTAACGTTTTAGTCAATTCTTCAGGACATTGCCAATATCTGCCACCAGGTAGGCTGTTTGCGTGTCATAAATTTTGGTAGATTATTTGTGTATGGTGTGGTTTCAAATTTGCCATAAATTCCCTTACATTTTATTTGTTTAGCTAGCATCACTGATAGATGTAAGCCTACATGCTTTATGGTTATATGGTTAACACCTTAGCATGAAATCTCTCATACAATTACATGTTTTATTACAATTATGGAAATTCTTCTGTCATAATGCACAATTTCAGAAGTTTGGAAATCCTTACTATAAAAAGATGTTGTTTATTAAAGTAATGGTAATGCCTCAATAATTTTTTATTTCATTATTTTAGTGTTTCTTTTATTAATATGTTAACTTTACAGTAAGATGCTTAGTAACATCTTGGATGTATTTCTATTTGAAATGATTCAATGAATGCTTCATCAAAACAATTTTTGGTCTGGATGTACAGCAGTGGAGCACTGTTTCTCTTCCCCAACTCAATTAGCATAATCATTAGAATTAACTCCTCCTAGCATCTGAATTTTGCAAACTACAGCACTAGAGCCAAATGCTTTCCAGACAAATTAGGTTTTCTGCCTAAGATGTCCAGAGGGTTTCAGGGGTTTGCTTCTTGATTTAAGATGCTCTCTTAAGATATTCCATCTGGTGGGGATTTTTCAGTTCAGCTCTGAAAGCTGCTGAAGAACAGGGTCTGACTCAACAAGTGAAAAAGAAGAAGCTCACTTTCCTCAGTAAATCAATATCATATGCATCTAATAAAACAGCAAATAAATATTTCAGGATTTCTTATGTTTCAAGATTTCTTACTTCAGTCAGTAAAGAAATAGAAACAGATTACATATTCTGCTTAGTTTCTTCCTGAAATACTGTATCTAGAAATCTGACTTCTTATCTGCATATTCTTCCACTACGTGCCAAAATGGAAGAGTATCCTTAAAAAATAGTAAATAACATCAATACACTAATGGTACAGTTCTTTCCCTTCTGTGTGACTGACTTTTGCTCTTTACATGTCAAGACAGGACTGAGATTAAAGATGCTTTATAAATGAAAAACAGAAGGCACAATGTAGAACAAGTTCTGGTTACAAAATGTACATGAAATTCTGTGGAACAAGCATTTAGATGTGGTGCTCTTGTTTCAAATCTCACCCAGGCATATTTAAGAGCTCGTGCTACATAGACGTGCGCTGGTTTCCATTTGATGTTCAGAAATGTAACCTGAAGTTTGGATCCTGGACTTATGGAGGCTGGTCCTTGGACTTACAAATGCAAGAAGCAGATATATCTGGCTATATTTCAAATGGAGAATGGGATTTAGTAGGTAAGCTCTCCATTCCCTATTTCCACTGTGAACTTGCAGCCTTATCTCCACTGCTGAAATGGATGGAGTAACAATTGGGAAATGAAGACAGAAATTAAATTAATAAATGGCCTAGCCAGTGGCATTTGAAACTCTTGAGAACAGAGCTCAGATGCAAATCAACATAAAAGAAGAGATAAATTTGCTGCTTGAGTTCTGTAAGTATTTTTTAACTGATTTTCCTTTATCAGCTGAGAAAAAGTGGGAATTAAGCTTAAGTAGTTTTACCTGTAGCAAAACTTGGAAAACTAAATTTATCCTTTTCAAAAATAAACACCATATAATACACAGTTTATTCACATTAATTTCTGGTTTTCTTCCTCTTTTCTCCTACACAGGAGTTCCTGGGAAGAGGACTGAGAGCTTTTATGAATGTTGTAAAGAGCCCTACCCAGATGTAACCTTCACAGTTACCATGAGACGCAGGACTCTCTATTATGGACTCAATCTCCTCATTCCTTGTGTCCTGATATCTGCACTTGCCTTGCTGGTTTTCCTGCTTCCAGCAGACTCAGGAGAAAAAATCTCACTAGGTAAAGCATTAATAGGATATTGTAAATATGACTAAGACAAAAGAAGTTGTCCTTTTGAAGTTTCTTTTTAAACAGTCTTAGGCAGGAGGAATAGTTTGTGTGTCCTGGCTCATGAGCTATTTTTAGTGTTTGATGCTGAACCAGCAGAGGCATAAACAATTCCTGAGTACCTTCCTTAAGAAGCAGGCTTTCATTTTTTGACAGTTATTTGCTGAATCTCACATTCATTAGGTAAAGCTTAAGTTCACAAATACACATTTGAACACTTTAAAACAGAATTCTTCTTAATATTGCCTTTTAATATTGAATTGCATTAAGAACCTATGGTGTCTTCTCAGAAAGATTGATTCTAATTGCTCTTATTTCACTTTTTTTATTGAATTTTAACTTAAGGAATGGTTTGTGAAACAAATCTAATTTTGAGTTCTTGATCTTTATGATGGGGTTTAACTATGTAAAGAAACCTTTTGCCCCATACAAAATTCAAATTAACTGACTTCTACTAAGTAAACATTGCTGTTTAAATGTAGAAAAACTGACATTTCTCCAGAATACAGTTTAACTGAGGGGTAATAACCTCCTTAATTAAGTTGTCCTTGACCATATTTTAAGATGAATTCTTTGTTCCTTAATCCTTTTCCACCTGACAATGACTCATTATTGTTTAAGTCCAGTTAAGAGTTAAGTCTTTTTCCAGAAAGATGGGAGCTCATCACTGAGCAACAGAAGTCAAACTCCAAAAATCAACAGTCCAGACTGCTCGGGCATGATCCCCTGCAGAACCCAACACTACTATCAAAGGATACCAAAGTCTGTCCAAGGCAGCAAATCTGCTTTTGAGGAAATTTATGTATCACACCACCTGTAGCTTCCATGACAATTAACCAAGTGTCACATGCTCAAATACTCAGATTCACACCATGTTTCTAAAGCTAATACAGTGCAAGAATTGCTTTGATTTGCCTCAACTAATTAGCAAATGATGATAAAAGTTGAACCATTACAAGAATGTAAAAGTATCCATGTGTGTGCAAGCATGGGTACGGGTTTGGCAGCACTGCTCCCCTGAACTTGAGGCAGTACAAGGAAGGACAGGAGAACCACCAACGTGCTGGAGCAGGGTCACAGGGAGATTGCATCTGGCAGAGAACATTCCTTCAGATTCATTTTGTTTCTCTCCCTGTTGTAATTACAAGCTACTGATATGATTTCATACTTCATATTTATCTTTCAGGTATAACGGTTTTATTGTCTCTCACTGTGTTCATGCTGCTTGTGGCTGAAATTATGCCAGCAACCTCTGACTCTGTGCCCTTAATTGGTAAGCTTTTAGTCACTTGGATTTTTTTAGCAAACAAGGTACAGTGACTTTGCACAAAGGCCAGCCTTAAGGCAAATCACCAGCTGTAAAATGGATGACTGCAACTGAATTAGAAAAATATTGTCAATTGGTAAGAGCTCTGATGGGTGCTCTCTGCTCTGAATGAAATAAACAACCTATGTGTATTAGGGGAAAGAATAAGAGAATCAATTTTCCATGGAAGAATTTGTTGCAGTTTTGACACAATTGGCCCGATTGTGTTCTGTATTCCTAATTCTGATTAGGAAACTGGAACACATGAGCTAAATGTAATTAAATCTTCCCTCTGTAATTGTTCAAACAAAAAGAGAAACTTTTCAAAACAAGTACCAGTCAGTTTATATAACAATGCTGAAATAAAATTAGAAGGCATCCTGTGTCAAGGTTTCTTAAAAAAGGCAGGTGCTCAGTTTTACAAAAACAACAGCTAAACACTGGCTATTCCCTCAAAATAACAGCCAATATTTCTGGTGTTGAGAAATCTTTCAAAAGTACCTAGAGCAGCACTAAACTGGAAAAAGAACTAAATGCTATGAATGCATATATAAACACTCCTTATTAAAGCTATATTAGATACAGCCAAAGTATGTTCCTGTAATTATTTCTTTATTTTGCAGCTCAGTATTTTGCCAGCACTATGATTATTGTTGGTCTTTCTGTTGTTGTCACTGTTATTGTTCTACAATACCACCATCATGATCCAGATGGAGGAAAAATGCCTAAATGGGTAAGGTTTGATTTTCCTTCACTCTCCATTGCATTAATGTCCAGCCAGTGGTGCATGATTACCTCCTACTGTTAAAAACATATAAATCCCTCCCAGACATTTTGTTTGGAAAAGCAGTTTCACCAGAAATGAGGTGCCCAGATATGTTCCATGTGGTTGGTTTCTTAGAAAACATTTGTGTGCAAGAGAGAATGAATATACCTCCACTAACTTGCCATGTCCTTCAAAACAGCTACATGCAACTCAGGATGTTGTTAAAACATAATATATAAATGAAGGTGATTTTCAAATAACCTCCAGATGTTAGAAGTGAACCAGGTAGAAGAATAGAGTGTTGATGGAGATGAGAAATGCATGAAATATAGAACTCTTGAGATGCAGCTGTGCAGCTGCTCCATCCTTAGCTGCTGCCCAAACAGAAACATGCATAGCCTAAAAAGCATCTGTTAAAGATGGCTGTTAAAGTGGAATTTTCTCTGAAAATCCTGGTATTTATATCTCTTTTCAAGAATATCTGTAAAGTCCCAAAGAATTAAAGTATTTTTTCAAAGCACATAAGACTCTTTAAATAATGTCCTTCTGTGGGGGGGTGGGTTTTACAGAGAACATTGTGCTGATATTAGTTTACTCCACACTGCTGTCATCAGCCTAATGTCCCCTCCTTTGACTTCACCCAGCTCATGGCAGCATCAGGCCTTTCTTCTTTTTCCTCTCTAGAACAATGAGATATTATTATCCTTACTAGCTGGAAAAACGTGCATACAGCAGCACCCTGAGGACAAGAGATAATGAGGTATTCCCTGGCTTGTCCTGGGGTGGTGACTTTAAAATAAATTTCAGTGAAGAGAATTAAAGGTAGAGCTCTTTAGACATGTGTTTGATGACCTAAAGGGGACAGTGTTTAGTACTGAGCCAAACATCCTCAGAAAACAGAGTACTTGAGGTTGAGGAGTGAGCTGTACTGTTGAGAAGCTGAAGTCCAACAAACATTATTTGGACACTGGTGAATTTTGGATAAGGCCCTCATTTAACAGAATTTTATCCTTCTTGGTAGAGCTTGATAGTGTTAAAAAAGTAATAGGGCAAGATCTGTCTCTGGCTATTTGCATGCATCTACTCTGAGTAAGAATCCACTGTCAGAATAAATGGATCAAATCTAATATTAATTACAGGGAAAAGTTTGCATATAATATGATACAATAATATTTCATTAGAACTCTGAAAAAGAAATGCTGGAATGAGTTCTTAAAATCTGATTTAAATAAATTACAGAAGCTTTCATTTGAAGTGGAACAGTCTCTGGCTTTCCTGCATTTTCTGTAAGGCTGGATTAAGGCAATGTGGAAAACAGTAAAATGATACACACAGATAAAATCTGCAAAGTATATTTTTTTTAATCAAAGTAATTTTTCCATATTTTCTTCATGTTATATCCAGATCTCTTTTCTAAAATCTGCAACCAACTGTTGTGAACACAATATAAGAACAGAGCCATAACATTTTAAAGCTTGGTGGTCCAGTCCAGTCCAAAATCTGTTTCAGCAGCCCCACCCAAACAGTAATAGAAATGAATTTAATAGTAGAGCACAAATAAGAGAAAAAGAATTTTAACTTTATTAACTATCATCCAAAGCAGTATTATTAGGACTATTAAAAATTAACTCATCTTCAGTAAGAGCTTGGTTTGGTTTTGTCTAACTCATGGTTTTTAGTAAAGGTGGAAAAAGCTGCCATGTCACTGTTCAAGTGTCAGGAAGAATCAACACTATGGACACTCCCATCTGAGGAGGGGGGACTCCCAGTACCGATATTCAGCCTGAGGCAGTCAATATCACTGCTAGAATAAGAAAAGAACCCCAGTGATTGGCAAATTAATCAGCTGGAAAACTTCAGCAGCATTTTCTAGAACGCGGGGCAGGCTAAGCAGACACCAGGGAGCAGTCAGCCCAGCTGCCTGGATAGCAGCAGCACCAGAGACAGTGGCTGTATGAAGAGATGCTTATTCTCAAAAATGTTCTTTCAGACAAGAATCATCCTTCTGAACTGGTGTGCTTGGTTTCTGAGGATGAAAAGACCGGGGGAAGATAAAGTTCGTCCTGCCTGCCAGCACAAGCAGCGGCGCTGCAGCCTGTCCAGCGTGGAGATGAACACTGTGAGTGGCCAGCAGTCCAGCAATGGCAACATGCTCTACATTGGCTTCAGGGGGCTGGAAGGGGTTCACTGCACACCCACCACTGATTCTGGTGTCATCTGTGGGAGGATGACCTGCTCACCAACAGATGAAGAAAACCTGCTGCACAGTGGGCACCCCTCTGAAGGTGACCCAGACCTGGCTAAGATTTTGGAAGAGGTCAGGTACATTGCAAACCGATTCAGAGACCAGGATGAAGAGGAAGCCATTTGCAATGAATGGAAATTTGCAGCCTCTGTAGTGGATCGGCTCTGTTTGATGGCCTTCTCAGTATTCACAATCATTTGTACAATTGGTATTTTAATGTCAGCACCAAACTTTGTAGAGGCTGTGTCTAAAGATTTTGCTTAACTCCTAACTAAAACCTGCTTCTCTCATTGGTATGTAGCAAATAAGAATGTGGGGTCTTTTGATTGCTTGTTTTTAATGAGTATAATGCTTCTCACTGTCTGCTTTCTTTTGCCCCCAACCCACCCTCTGGTCCTGAGTTCCTTTTAGAAGAATGGCACCATTTCAGAAGGGAAGCCAAGAGTTTCCCTCTGGGCTGTGTCTATGTAGCTCCTCTGAGCACTCTTTTGTGGAAAATGCCAAGTGGCTGCAAGTCCCTTCAGAATGATGGGGTATTGAACCACCACCTCTTACACATGTTCAAACTGGCTGTTCCAAAATAAGAGGTAGGTAATGTCAGAAATGGCACTTCCAGACTTTTTTATAAAGGATAGCACACTCTGTCTTATCTATTTGAATGAGTGATCATAAACACGTTTAAGATTAAATCCAAATGGCTGCTCAAGCAGAGAAAAGGGAGAAATGTCTTGTGTAGCTCTTCAGCCCCTCACTCGCACCCTGTAGCTCCCTCCATGCACTTTGCATACAACATATATAACTTTCAGGATTTTTAATTTGTCTGAGACACCAGAAACCTGACAGCTGAGAGAACACACCACATAACTTGTCCTTCATATCTTTCTGGATTTGACCTAGAAATTTGGCTTGAATTCTAAAACAGACTTCACAGTTATGTTGCAGTTTACTACTTCTTCCTTCTCCCCAGAAAGGCATTCTTTCAACTAATAGCCATTTTTATCAAAAAGAAAAATGATTGATTTAAGATGCCTTCATCATCACTTGTTTAAAAAACCCCAACCCTCACGCTTGTCTCTTTACTGTTAACTGGATTCCAGTGTGGAAAAATAACTCAATGTCTTGTACAGGCTTAAGCATAAATGAAGAATCTAAAGCAAAAAAAGCCATTAAATCCTGAGATCAAGGTTTTCATTTAAAAATTAAATGTTTGATTTGCTGTATGCTTAGCCTTTTATATAACTCCTTCTGTTGAGTCACCATAACTTTGTCTTTACAAGAAAACTGCACCTTTTCTGCTCATTCTAACATCAGATGAGTACTAATGAATAATAAAGCTTCTTGCTTCTGATATAAACTATTAACTGTATAAACATATATTTATATACACACACTGCAGATACATTCAAGGAAAGGTAAAATCTTGAATACAAAGTTTCCTAAGTCTAGACAGACTTTTGCAAAGGCAAAACTAGTAGTTCAGTACTTTGTTATTTTTGGATTTGAAATTATCTTGTCAATATATGCTTAGTTTTGATGTCACTTTGATGTCTTAATGGAAAGGGCTGAGCTGAGAATACCAGGAGCTGAAACTTTGTGTGTATAAAAGAACTGAGAATTAGTCTCTCACTGGCACACTGGTACTTCTAACCAGTGCTATAAGGGGTAAAAGATGTGGGTGAGGATTAGTTTAGCAGTGGTTGCATCCTCTGTCCTACAGAATCCAAATTTTTTGGCTGAGGTCTTCAGAGACACAGAGGCCTGTTGTTGTACCATGTTTTTACTGTGAAATAAACTCAAGGCCTCAGTTTATCTCTTAAGATGGATTAAAATAAAGTTGCTGTAATGCTTATCCTCCCTAAGTAACAATTTCCTTCTCAGAGTCTGCTCCCTTGAAAGCAGGAGAATCAAATTTCACGCAAAGCAAGCCCAAAGTCACCCCAGGTACCACTCTTCTCCTGATTGAACACCTTGCACAAGCACCTTCGTGCCTGAGATAGGGCAGGAGGAGTAAAAGGCAGGCAGGATTTTTCTCAGTTTGTGAATTCTGTTTTCCTGAAGGTGCATTCCAAATCTCACACTTTAAAGACACAAGCAAAAGATTCAAAACCTTCTTGTAAGTTCATCCTGAAACCATGTGTCAGAATTACTTGTGAAGAAGTTATGTTTTCAGGAACAACTATTAAGAATAAGCCATGTAATAATTCCTGCAAATAGTTTCTAGTTTATAGATTGCATATCAATGGGAAACTATGAGTGCAAACTCTGAAATGTGAGAGTTTTGTTCATTTGTGAATAACTGCACATATCACATGGCATGTGCTCCTCTTCTGGGTAGTCTTTCTAAGCTAGGCTTCCTGATGAGAATGTTGATTTGCATTTGTATTTTTTCCTGCTGCAAGTATCCCTAAATATCTATATAGAGTGTTCCATTTAGTCTTTGTAAATTTTTGGGGTCCTCTTGGAAAATAGCTTTTCAAAGACAAATGAAGACCTTTAAGGATTACTTTGCACATGGAACACAACTATTGCCCTCATAGTACCTGATGCATGTGGTATAGGAAGCATGAGAGTCCCCCTTTTGCCACCCAAATCCCTTTAGAGTGGAAATCATCTTTCTAAACACAGGAGGATAAGAAAGAAAGCCACAATTTGACAGTAAACTTCATTTTCAATGACAGACATGCCTACCCTTAAAAACTGGAGAGTTTGGCCTTACATGAAGTCCTGCCAGAGTCTGTCCCAGTGAGTTGGTAAAACTGTCAGAGAGCTGGGGGTGCTGCTGAAGGGGCTGTGAGACACCAGCATTCTGCCCACACTGCCTTCATCACTGGCAGGGTCAATGCAAATGCACCAAGGGGACAAGGGAACCCTCATTTTCCTACTGTTGACACAACCTGTAAACATTTGCTAACAAGTTAATTATACATTTTAAATGTAAGAGTGACTCCTCCATTATGTTACTTGGCACCTCTAAGTTAAATTTTCCTGTAACTGAGCTGAGCAAAATTGATATGGTTCTTGTCAACTTGTGTGTGTCTTAAATATATTTATGTATGTGCTAAATAATATTTTGATCTAAATGCTGTGAAAAAAAATATTTATTTACAATTCTGGGCATAGAGATGGAAATTAAATTCTGTGTAGAGTATGTGTATATAATATTAAAGCGTACATATTGATGGTAAAGATCTGTTATAATCTTAGAGAGTCCAGACAGAGAATAAGAAGTGGTTCACCACAACTAACTATGACTTGCCTGACAAATTCAGAAGCTCACTCTAGAGCTCAGATGTCATGTACAATACTATGTGTGAACAATGTATATTACCTTTTCTGTTTTTATATGGAAACATATTGAATATTTAAAAGATTTTTTAATATTAAAAAAATTATTTAGGTGTTAATGCCAGAAAGGTTCCAAACATAAAATTTTAAAAACTTAGTTTTAAATACAGATAAATTATTTAAAAAGTATTTAAAAAATGAAATTATTTTATATAGGAATTGATAATACTATGTAAGACTTTTTTTAAAGATTTCTTTAAATTCTCTTTACATTCTCTAGCTGCAGGATGTAGTCTCAGTTCACCTGTGACAATTCAATTCTTCACCTTCTTTAACAAGACAAGAAGGTAAACCAAAGCCCCAGATTTTCTTTCCTTTGTTTTACTATTTTTTACATTAAGAAACATTGCATAAAGGGCATTAGAAAAAGATGTTACATCTGTCAGGTACTGATTGTCATATAAGCAACTCAATGCCTTTTCAGTCCAGTACAAATAAAAGACTTAGATCAAGAGACTTTTGATTCTTTTTCATTTTGCTAACATGGAAAAAACCCAAGTGGTAGAAAAACATGAATAGCCATAAAAGGAAGAAAGATGTCTGTGGTTATATCAATCTGGGATGACAGTGTTCTTTGATAATTAAATATAAATTCATATCCTCCTGCCAACCAGTCCCACACCAAACATATATTACTTCAGTCTTATGTAAGCAATCAAAGTTAACTGAGAAGGACTGATATACCATGTAAATTTTGGACTGGCCTCGATGCCAGTACTAATTTATTTTTTTAAGTTTTACACAGAAGAGAGAAAAAACAAATCCATGTCTGCTGAATAAATTGTTGGTTTTGCCAGCTGCAAAGTTTGTTGGCTACTATTGAAAAAATATCTAATCAGGAGAATATCCCTCAGATGCAAAAGGATGTGTCAGTGTAGTTTCTTGCAAAGAGATGAGTTCTCCTGCCCATGTGCTGAAACAGCTTCCTTTCTTTACAACACCCTGCTCAGCATGTGCCAGAAGTAAAAGATCAAGGGTTGCTGAACCCAAGACTTCATTCTCTTCATGCTTCCCTAAGTAAGGAACAGCTGAAGAAGACCAGCTTGGTCCAGGGCACCACATGAGTCATTCAGGCCTGCAGCTGTTACTGACCCCAGGCTGTCCCTGGGGAAGAGCTGCCAGGGTCACAATGTCAGATACTCAAATGAGGCTGGTGCTGCTCACTCTGCCAGCCAGTGTGCCCCACCCTCCTCCAGTGCTGAGGAGCAGGACAGCCTGGGTCACATTTACTGTCAGACTTCAGTGAGCCCAGCAGGTTCAGCCCAGCACACAGCAGGGTCAGACTCAATGAACCCAGCACACAGCAGGCAGGCCCTTGGCACTGTCCATGAACCCCCATCACTCACTCCACCTCAGAAGCCTCCAAGTGGGGATTAAACCCAGAGCTGTGTGCTCCTGCTCTTGGGCATCTGGGTGCTTCAGCTGCAGAGCTGCTGGGGTTTAGGAGCTTTCTCATGAGCAGACCCAATGTCATTGCCCTCTGGGTGGCAATGCCCAACAGCACTGGGTCTTGTGGCCATAGAGATTAACAGGACCAGCCACCCAGTTTTAATCCTCACTGCATCAGGGTGTATTTTACTTCAAAAATATTGGTTTGTTAGCCTAATCTCATCTTAAAAAGTCAATAAATCTTAAAAGGTTGTGAACAGAATCTCCACATTTACCTGGTAATCCAGCAGGATCTCAATAGCACTACAACCACAAATGAAAGCCTTCTACTGTTCTTTTTTAATTATTATTATTACATTGCTCCTGCTGCTTAAGAGAAAACCTTAGCATTTATGTAACATTGATTTATGCTATTAAGCAATTTGAGCAATTTGCAGATGATGGCATAGACAGAGAATAAACAACAATTTCTCATGTCCCAGTGAACACATTCAAAACTGCAATATTCACAGAAAATGAAAGTATTCTGAAGTAGTCTGAAAATAAGCATCAGTCTAAAGATATAACAAGTAAATCACTGGGCTTTCAGAGCTGCAGTGACTTGTCCATGCAATGATGCTATACAGGAATTACAGCTTAAACTTCAAAATAATTTGAGCTATCTAATTATTTTTACCTTTAAAAATCCCCAACAAAACCAAACCCAGCAGGAATTTAACAATTAACATGATATAATGCTACTCTGGAAAATGTGTACATCAGAATAACATCTATAGAGGTTTCCCTCTTCACTAAATAAGGATATAACCCAATGCCTCAGTGCCTATTCAAGGTAGAGAAATCTTTCTACTGAGTCTGAAATTCTGGGATCAAGACCATATTCAATCAAAAAACCTCACAGTTATAATTTATGTTTTAGTCTGGCTCATGGTAGGTATGTGAATGAATAAGAATAAGCCAAATATTAAATATTTATATTAAACTGATTTTAGGCTAAAAAAACCCCAACAAACCTGCATTCCAGAGCAGGACAAATGCACAACATCCCTAAGACAGTATTATCTTATCTCTCAGTGTACATGTATTACATACAGCTGTGAAATATGTCACTAATAACTTTTGTTCCTATAAAAGAATTCTGGTTTGAGATTGCTTTTGCTAGTGCAGCACATTCACTGCTGCCTGTCCTTCTTCTCACATGAAACCTAATCAGCAGACTACTTTGATCAGAAATGTTACAGGACTGACACTCAGAAATCCTGTGTAAGTTTAACACTGAAGTTTTCTGACTTGTCATCAGAAAATCTGATTCTGTAGTGCCAAGTTGTGCCAGAAGGAAGATGCTTCAATGGAAGTTCATGCCAGCCCAGCAGTGCCAGGTGCCTGGGCAGGGAGGGGGCCTTCGCAGATGGCAGCAGAGCAGTGGCAGGGGACAGGAGGGCAAAGCAGCCTCCCCCACCCCTCCGTGGGGCATGGAAAGTTAAGTTCTCCTGGTTCTTCAGACTATGCTCTCTATGAAGACCCAGTGAGTATATGCTGCCTTTACCTATCAGCTAGCAAGATATTATTTATTTTGATGAGGTAATAATGTAAAATACTTGGGAATTACAGGTTGCAATACACAGCTCAATTGGTCTTTTTTAAGACCATCAGAAATTGTCTTAAGCTGGACTAAGCTGAAACCAGGTTAACAATAAGGACAGTGGTTGTAGTTCTCTCTTTGCTGAGCACTTTAAAAACCTATAAAAGTTAATCTGCTGCATCTTTCTCTGCAGCTGAGGTTAACATTCGTGTTCCTGTTTGCAGTTAGCAAAGTGGTAAGATTGCTTTAATGATAATGATACTTGACACTTTTACATTGTCCAGATTGTTTACAATTGAAAGGATCTTGCAGTGAAGAGATTAGAAACAAGGACAAGAAGCCAAAGTATTGTACCTTTTAAAATAAACTCTGAAAGATAAAAAGGGCATATGAAGGACTGGCAGAGGGTGAGTGGAGGCAGGTTTGATATTACCATCAGCAGAGAGATGTGCCATGTCATCAGTACCACACCTGCACCCCAAAGCCCAGAGAGCAGCAGAGAGTCTTTGACCACCAGCAGCTGAGCACAGCCTGTGCTGTTTGTGCCGGGGGCTGAGAGGGGACAGAGCGGTCACAGAGGGTCAGGCTTCAGTTAGCTCAAAACCAGGATGGTTTCTGTTGCTAAAAATATATTGAAATTCCTAGTTTTCCAATTGGTTTCACCTGCAGTAATATGCCAGGGCTTTTATTATGCCAGCTGATAGTGGAATGGGGGTAGCAACCTTCTTGCTGAAATTTCCAAGCAATCTGTGTGGGTCGAATGAGGCATAAGTGAGAACTCCTACGGCCAGCACAGCTTTCAGTGAGCACATTGCTGCCTGTCTTTTAAAAAAGCTCACCATTCCTTGCAATCATTTAATGGATTGCTCCCTGCACCTAACAGAAGCCAACCCATTATGAACGGCAGTGCAGACATCTGAAGCATCCAGCAGTTCTGAGAGGCTGGATCTGTGCCCATTTATTTTCTCATGCACTTTTCCTGGTGCACAAGAAAATATCCTGTGTACTGGGAGCAATAAAACTGGCACAGTGCAAATTCTGAGATTGGCTTCATACATTGGCTTTATCATTTTAACAGGAATCCTATATCAGTGTAAATGACAGGAGATTTAGCCCAGTATTATATACAAAACACATCTTCATTTTGGAACTTCTGCAAGTTCAAAACCTGTCCCTAGCTCCCAAGACCCAAAGAATAATGGCATCATGTTTCTGCAAAGCAGACAGAGTAATAACAGCAACAGAAAAATGTTTTCTCCATGATAAACAATGCCAGAACTTTTTGCATAAAACCAGTATTTGTCATCTTTCATACATAAATCTTACTTAGGTCACTTTCTAGATCTCAATACTTTTCCATGAGTTTGTCCAAGTAGGAAAAAGAAGAGAAGAAAGATAATGGAATACAGTAAGGATCTAAAAATTAGCTTTCAGAAACAGATATGCAACCTCCTGAAAAAGTGCATCTGCAAAAATATTCAGCCAACAACCTCAATGATCACAGATTGCTGAAGAGCTACAATTGAGCTTGTGAGTAGGATGACAGGTGTGCCCCATGAAAACCAGCAAAACATTGCGGGGAAAAATATTCCTTGAATTATCAGGAAGTCTTTTAGAACTTTATTTGCAATATTTCTTTAAAATATTGCCCATATGATTATGTCTAATACTGATTAAATAATTTCATTTTACTGAAAAACTTGTCTAAGTTGCAAGGCAAACTGACAGGCCTCTGACTCTGCAGGGGTAACAAACCAGTAGCAAGGAAAATGTCCCTCCTGGAGGATGTGCTCAGGGACTAAAAGCACTACAAGCCTGAGAAATACTGGCTATCACTTGGTAAACAGCTCTTTTCAGTGCTTGTGTTTGGGGAAGAAATTCATCCTGTCCCTCTTTGCAGTCCTGCAGAGTGCACAGACAAGCTCTTTTTGATGGTAGTAATTGATCTTCCAGCCTGGTGTACCTGCTCTTCCTCCTTTGGCTTCACTGCAATTGATGGACTAATATGGCCTAACATGACTTTTAATTACACACAGATTCATGGAAAACCTGCAAATGGTTCCTGTGTTTTATTAGCTCCTCATACTTCCTGTCAGTGAGTCAGTGGCATCTATATTTAAAAGGGCAGCTGCTGGGCTATCAAACCTCCTACTTTATCTCTGGGGAAACACTACTTATTTCTGATGAGAATATCCCAATAAAGTATAGTAGGTGCACTGATAAAAACAGAGTGTCTGTACCACCACACAAAAGAAAGGGGTTGAGTTTGACTTCATATAAAGCTCTCCTAACTCTCAGCACATTGTTTACAGGCAGAGCAAGTGAGTAGGAGTGCTCCTGCTCCCAGAGAAGAGCTATAGTATAATAAATTTAGCAGAGACCGATTACTGACTGACTTCCAGATACTACTGCATTAGAAATAGCTGACTTTATGATACTAATTCATTACTGTAAGCTAAACTAGTGTATGCATGAACAGAAATCTACTTATTTATGAAAATGTTTGGGACATCAGGTGATTTCACCAGGAAAGGATGCAGGCTGGGGATATTTTGAAATACCTCAGCATAAAAGTAAAAGTTTTCCTTAAAAGAGAAATGGGATCTTACAATTTCCATGTGGAATACCACATTGCATGTGAAAGAAACCTCATGAGGGTGGAACAATATGGCACAAGTGCACTGTTATTAACCTGAAAATGTCTGTGACCGATTGTGAAATATTGGCATCAAGAAGACACTTAAGACATATAGAATAGGGTTTTTAAAACAAAATTTGAACTACTTATAGCATAGAATAAGTTTGTGTTATAGACATACAAATATAATGTGGACAGTAATAGCTACTTTTTTACCCTGTGTGAAAATCTGCCTGTGCCTACAGCTGCATTCTTCATTTTTATGCTTCCCAGCTGCCAGCAGTCCTTGCTGCAGCGCCACAGCTGTGCAGCACCCCCAGTGCTGACTCACTGCAAATGGCCCAGTCAGCTCTCACAAAGGACTGCACCACCAACCAAGCAGCAGTAACAGGACATGCCTGGAGCTGCAGTTACCAAGGTGTGCTGAACTTGTCAAGGGAGTTGGAAGAAAGGCTGGGGAAGTACATAAATTTCAAATTAAATTACAGACTAAACACTACAGTACAACCCAATCTGTTTTTGGAATTATCTTTTTCTTTATTTTATCATTGCAGGAAATTTCTTGTGACTTATCTGAGTTACACCTAGCCTTGTGCTTTCCAAGAAAGCATCAGGGTCCCCTGCTGAAAAGAGTAGTGAAAATTCAACTACAAAAGAGCTGTGGAGCAGGATTAAGATGCTATTATAGATTTTTAATAACCACAGGATGTCAAACATTAACACTGAGAGATACCAGCAGGTAAGAGACACAATCTTCCTGCAGGAGCTGCCAAGCTTATTATGAAACCTTGACCCCAGCCAACCCTCCCTCCCTCTCCTCCCACTCCAGTAATTATCTCAAATCAACAAGACAGTGAATTTAATTTGTGAAGTTAACAGGTCTTCAAAAAAGCCACTCTTAGTCTGTCTAACAGCCCTTCAGTTTGCTTCACTTCTGTCTTAATAAGTTTCCTGTTTTGGCAATTATAGAGTTGGTTAAATGGTACCTATGTGACCTGGCTAATGAAAATCTATAATTGTTACGTTTTCCTCATGTAAGAAAAATAAAATTAACGTTTCTGAGACAGAAATTTCTATTCTGTGAATAGAAATCTATTAATATAATTTCTTCAGTTTAGAAAAGCAGTTTACATGACCCTGAACAAGCTTGATATGTTCTACAAACTTCTGATATAGTCCTCATGTATACATGCCTGTAGTATGTGCTGCACAGCAGTGCTTGGATTTTCTAACCTGTGAAATGTGAAATTCTTCAGATGTTGAACTCTTCCCCTTCCAAAATTCGTCTTTTCAAGTTCAAATGTATCAGTTTGTAAGCCCCGATGTTTGAATTTTATCACAAATTCCCATCCTCAGGGTCCTTTAAATAATTCAGAATTTATTCCAAAACTCAGTGAAAGCACAGTATCTATCTATGGACTTAACTCCTTTAGATTTTCTGAGAAGTTCTGGTTCTGGAGCTTTCCGGGCAATTTGAAAAGAAGGGAAATACAGTTATATCAGAAATGTCACTTTAAAACTGCCTTGACAGGAAAAGCCTGGAGGGAGTCTGCCCTCAGGAAAAGAAAAAGGAAGGCAGTGATTCAGGTTTTTAATTTCTTTAAAACCATTATTATTTTGGGCATGAGGAAATAAGCTAGAACATGTGTTCATTTCTTTGAAGAACCAATATTACACACTACTCTGTAAATTTGTAAATACAATTGTAAAAATGCATCCCATTCACTTTGTAGCTTATATATTGACTGGCTATAACTCTATACACGTGCATTTTTCCATTAAAAAGTGTCATTTTGTAATATTTTGAGTATCACAGTATCATCACAGGAACTTTTAAGACAAAATAATTACCTTCTTTCAACCCCATGATTAGTACTGGAAGAAGTATAAAAGTAGTATTATCTTGAGACTTTTTTTGAAATTTATTTTTTAGCAAATGTTCTCTAAATCCACTCTGAAGCTTGTACTGCTAACCTCATTCTGTCTTCCAAAAGGGTATTTCCCTGGAAAATTGCATAATCCTAAATAACAGATGAAAAAAGCAAGGCAAGGAAAAATCTTTGGAGGGATTCAGTTCTTAAACTATTCTAATTAAAAATTTTGCAAGCAGCTTAAACAAAATGTACAGTGACTTTCAACTGACAGCCTCACTTTGGAGAATCAAGTTAATTCCAAGATGAGGAATGGTAAAAGGATTAAAGGGCACAAGGCAGAATTTAAACAGCAGTAGGGTTATTAAATTGACTATGGGCTTGAGATTATACTTTCTAAAGCCATTAATGCTGACAACTCCCACTGAGTCTAATGGAGGTTGGATCCAGCTCTTCCTGAAAAAAGGCAACTTCCTCCACAGCTTCATTCTGAGGAAGTGCAAAGGTTTCAACCACTGGAGCCATCTGAAAAAAGGCAAAAGTTGGCCCATAATGTCTGTCCCTGCACCAGTCTGTGGAGAACATGAAAGCACATGGTGGCCTGATCAGTTTTTTAAGTTTGGTGGGCAGAAAAAAACATTAATTTGCTGGCACATGTACTGTGGAGATCCTGCAAACAGCCAAACACAGGCCTAAAGCCTGGTGGTGCCACCCTCCTGTTGGCAGATCTGTGTGGCAGATCTCGGGTGGTCTCTTCCCTTTCCCCAGTATTTCTCTTTCTGCCATTCTTTCAAGCAGAATTCATAGTCCTAAAACATTCCTGGAAGGCCCTACCAAGGAGTACCATATTTAGAACTGATTTCTACAGAAGGAAACATGAGCAAGAGACAGAATAGCAAAGAACACACAGGGGAGTGACATCCTACTGAAACTGTGGGATTTGAATTCTGCAGACCTACAGAAATCTTAAGCAGGCTGAATATATCCCACTGAATGAATGAAAGGGTGGATCCAAGTAGTAACTTCACTAACCTATCTGTAGCTATCATGCCTTCAGAAAAATAACCTTTAAACACATGTTCAAGATGATATTTAATAGACAAAAAAAACCAGACAAAACCACCACAGCTATAGCTAATCATGAGAAAAATTAAAGACACTGGTCTCCCAATCTACATGGTTTTACATTATTCTCAACTCATCTAAAGCTCATATTTACCAGATATAATAAACTAATCACCATTTGCAGATACAGATTTTTGTCATTAGGGAAATACAGATTAGTGATGATGTAACACCACCTTAATTTTATAGTTACTCCATGATGCCTGGAAGCTTTGGAAGGTTAACTACTTATGAAATTATTATACTTATTCATAATATGTGGGGATTTTTGTTTTTGTCAGACAGCTTCACAGGAGAACATTTCCTTGGGCAGAACTAGATAAGGAGCCTATCTGTGCCTGCTGTTTCCTCCTGCTGTATTTACTGGCTTGCAGATCTAAACACATAAATGGAGCATGGGAAAACAGCCAGCTGGAGACTTGGCACCACACTGTTTGCTATTGGGTTTTCTGGTGTTCTCCTTCCTATACCAGCCATGTGGACAGGTCATGAAGAGCCAGACTCCACACAAATGAAGCAAAGACCTCTTTGGATCCTAAATGTTGACTATATTACAGACACTCATATTTTAGTACATGTATTAAAGATATTCAAAAGACTGATAAAAAATATTAGGAGTAATTACATGCTTTAAATTAAAACATCCTTTTGTTTGAAGTAACAAAGCAAGATCAGGGATAATCAAAAAGACACCACAGTAACAGGCTCTGCTCCCAGATGTTTGTTTGCCTGTTGACCATGGAAAATGCCTCACAGCTCCCAAGGCTCAGATCCAGCTGTCTGTATCTAGACAGGAAGCATGATAAGCCAATGCTTTCAAGTTCCTACTCATCCATGGATGATGGAATCCTATCATTAAATCTGTTTTGAGACCACTGAGGGCAGGGTGAAGGCCAGCTGTATTATGGAGATACACTGAGGTGCAAACTCCTAAGTGTGCATGTGCTGTAAACCACACACTCTTCTTTTCCACTGCTTCTTTCCTGTAGGACCGATGTATCAGCACTACAAAGCAAGGACACATCACAAGTGGTTCAAGAGTTAACTGGGTATTCAACTCTGCATCTCAGTGCCTCATTCCAAGAGCACATTCCATACTCAGGACTTTCTTTTTCACAGACCACTGCTACAGAGCTGTTACTGATACTTTTTATTCTACTATGCTACCTTTTTTGGAGTGCCTGCAGTGATAAAACCAGAGCAATCTCTTGCATGACTACTTCTTACTACAGAAAAATAAAACTTGCATTTTATAGCTATGGAATAATTTTCAGGAAAGGGCTCTTCTCAGTTACTTAAATATTTAACAGACTCTAGCTCCTCTTTCAAGCAGTTGTTCAGTAAGCTGCAATTTTCTCATAATTAAGATAAAGCTATGGCTGAAATGTATGGATTTGCAAACAAGTTTGCTGGCACTTCCCTTTTCAAGATAGGTAAGGGAATGATATTTAGGAAGACTTAGCTTTTCTTTTTAAAAATTTTTAAAATACACATTATTCATATCGAGTATGCTAAAAACACCATTCAAGACTATACCAGCAGTACCAGAGTGAAAGGCTCCAAGTCCCAGTGTTTAAGGCCATAAATGTCACCCAACCACACAGCCTTACCCTCTGTATGTCACAGCCCATTAACACTTCTGTTACTGCCTCTTTTTTGCTTCTTTCTCTTTTCCCCTAAAGGAGATTCGTCACTGATATTCTAAGGCTGAAATTTTGGTTTTAGTTGCTCAGGTTAGAAATGCATTTCATTTTTGCAGTGCTGTAAACCAATTTTTCTATCAACTTAAAAGAATTAGGTCTTTCTCTGCTACTGAAAGTCAATGAACTTTTGATGTCTTGCTTACTTGAATACACTATTCACAGTGCAGAATAATAAAGACTCTGCTCTTGTTTGGATCATCTTCTTCAAGTCTGAGTGCAAGTTTCCATGAAGGAAGGAAGGTCTGTCAGGACCCAGCACGGTTAATTCAAGCACTAGGAGTGAGTTTTCACCCATCACAAATGCCAGCTGGATTATCCACCTGTTTATTCAGTGGCTATCAACACTCACTGTAGTAACCACTCCTCCCTCAGCCCCACTGCTGTGTGCACAAAACACCAGAGAATCTCCTTCAAGAACAGATTGAGCTCATTGGAAAATACTGATGACTCCAATTAATTTCTGATTTCCTGCACTGCACTTGCTTTTCCAGATAAAGATCCCTATACACTAACCAGAAATATTTCTATAGGTAAAACAATTACATTGACCTTCAGGATTAGTTTTTGGGAAACTCATCAAGGAATGAGAAATGGATTTAAATCAAGTCTAATTAATTGCAACAGAAGGCAAACACCAAACTGTTGGTATTCCTGCCTCCCTAATATGCCTTACGAGAAGACAGGGAGGAAAAAATACCCTGCCAGACCTGTCTTCCCTGTAATGAACCACATGGTTTAGATCAGCAGAGTAAGGTCTCATCTACTGTAGGGGTAATTATGATAACACAGGAAAAATGAAATTTGACAAATTAGATCTCATGGTTCAGAAGGTAAAAATCACTGAAGAAATCAATAAGAGAATGCCCCTACAATGCTACTCCCACCCACGGCATCAGGCTGCATTTATTTCTTTTGGGTAATACTGAAATTGATTGTAACTGAGTGTAGGATGCACTCATGAGAATGAAATATTTGTAAACAGAAGGTTTTTATTTTATTATAGAGCTGTTAGACCTGGAACACTGGACAGATTCCAATCTACATAATTACATTCAGTCTTTCTAAATTCTCTCTGCAGCCTTAATTGGAAATGATGTTTTTCTTCATTTCCTCTCCTGCATTATGATTCCACCACAGAAGTGTCTGCACTTGAACAAAATTACTTTTTATGGTCAGCAAAAAGGACAACCTGTGCAGCCAGGATAGAAAAGAGTTGCTACAAATGTAGAAGTGACAGAAGACACTTCAACAGGTCCTTACAGACTCCTCTCTGATGAAGAAAATCAGGAAGAAGTGCACTTCTCTCACTGTGTCCGAAGGTAGATAAGATTCTCCTCATTTTCTAAATCAATCATGGAGTACCTCCAAAAATCTTACTCTTTCTCTTATTGAGTGCTAAAGCAACTACAGTAGCCTCCCACACTAATAATGGAGAATTCACACTTCATTCTTAATGATCTCTGTATTGTGTGTGATGATTAACTGTATGAAAGTCAAAAATTGCATAAAAACCTGAAATAATCTCATTCATAATAAGTAATGTACAACTTCCTAAAGGTTTATATTTAAGCAAAACTAGCAATAAAAGACTCTAACACTGAATTAGCTAAGTATCTTTCCCTTCTCAGGCCCTTAAATCTGAAGCAGATATCCAAGCACATGTTTAATTTTCAGTAGTCATGCAAGGACACTGCAGAGTGCTCCCACTGACCAGTAATACAGATTTTCAATAACTTTTTTTCTCAATTTTAAAAGAAAATACAGAAAAGTTGAGGTGTTCTTCATTTCCTGGTGAGAGGTCACAGGAATATATTCACATATGCAATCCCTGATGTGCCAGACTCCTTCTAAGACAGAAGTTCAGAAAGAAAAATTGCTCAACAAGTTCCTGTAACAACGTGTATCTCTTTACAGCACTCGGTAGTGTCACTTATAAACAATTCACTCATTTAATACAAAGCTGCCAACAGAAAAGCAACAGATCTTCCACAAATCATGAGGCTGAATGTTCTAACTGTCTTATGCTATTGATATATCTGTGTATGTGCACATAAATAAAATGAAATATGAATATATAAAAACTTGTAATTGTTTAGTAGTCATATAAACCAGGATATATGTAACTAAAGCGTTAAGCATAAGCAGAGTCTTGTAATTCATCTGATTTAACCTTTGTGCTACAATGTAATTAAAAAGAAAAAAGATTGAAGGTTTCCACATTTAGCATTCAAATATCTTCATAAAAGAGTATGATCCATTTTCATCCTTTAATTATGCTACAGATCTGATGCATGAGCAAGGTCTGGCATTTCATCTTCCAAGGTCACTTAAATGTTGTGTGACCCTCATTGAGACTATACAGACAACATGAGTACAAGGACTTTTCTGTTTACAGACAGAAAGAACTTGATCTGACTACAAGCAACTGCAAAATCTTCCCCTGGTTACTTTCCCAATGGAGAAAAACCCCACATCTTTCCCAATGGAGGAAAGAAAAGAAATCAAATGCAAAAGGTTTAGCAAGTGCAGAACTTCAAGAACAACTTAACCACACATAAAATACAAAATCTCAACATTTTCTTGTCTGATTCATGACCATATGCATTCCAATATATCCCCAATTCTCTGAAAACATCAGGAAAAAAAAAGACTAAAAATGAAACTGTAAATAGCAATGCTTAACATTTTTGGTTTTCACTACCACAGGAGGGTAATGCCCCACAAACAATGCATGGATTCATCCTCAAAACATCCCCTAAATGCTCTCACAGCTCATAAACTCATCACTACACTCCTGGGAATTTTACTGTAGCATCAAAGAACCAGTGACTCAAGACGCCTGCTGTCAGCCATTCCAGCTACAGGATCAGAAGCAAGGTGGATGATCCTTCTTTTTTGCCAGAATTTATGAGGATGAAGCTGGCCTTAATCAAGATGATTAAGAGCTCTCTTTGAATTGGTGGGAAAAGACAGCAAACATGGCATGAGGTTCTCTTCAGTCTGTTTGGCTAGAAAGAATATGATTAGGACACAGGGACCCAAGGAAGAAATTTGCAGTAAGTTAATACATGGGAGAAAGAAAAGCCTAAGGAGATTCAGGATCCAGTGAAGACAGCAGGAGACAGCAGGGTGCAGACAGCAGCTCCTCATCCTAATCTAACAAGACTGATGAGCCAGATGGCAACTGTAAATAAAGTATCAAAGACCTCTAAGAGAGAATGAAATTCCATTGCAGCTGGAATCATGTTTACAGGAAAGTAGCATGGAGACCAAAGGGACAGGGGAAGTTACTGCACTCATGAGGAAAAATAATGACCTTTGTTGCAGTGAGCTCTTCAGCACCTCAACTCAGCTTGTTTTATTTGAAGCTTCCTTCACAAAGTTTGACTCTTTGGCATTCATTCTGTAGGGATAGTGAGTGGCCTCCTATTTACCCTACTAAATTAAAAAAAAAACCTCATGAAGAATAAATAACAGATAGCACCAGAAAATATATGCTACATTTTAAATTGACAGTGAAGGATATAAACATCAGATTTAAATTATGCAGCACAGTGAACAAACTCAGATCAGTGCTGGCTTCAGTAGTGCAATACTAATGTAGTGCTGCTTTAGACAGAGCCACTGCAGGTGCTTTAAGAGTCCCACAACTGCTGGGAGTTGCCTGCTCACAACAACTATGTTTCACAAAATACACACCCAGTACATCCAAAAAGGAGGGTACTTGCTCCTAGGGTGAAATCCCATAAGAGAAGAGAGAGCACTGATAGAAGGGAGTTCCTTTGCTTTCAGATACCAAGTAGGTGTAACAGTCTTTACAGGATGCCAGAAGTCTGTGTTTTTATGGAGATCTCCAAATCTGAATTACACTAAAAAGCTTGTAACTATCATCAATTATAACATCAGTCCTTTTACTCAAAGCCCCTCACAGCTAGCTGAAGATTCAGCTCTCCATAATTTTCATGTTTTCCTACTTAATCTATCAATACAAGAAGTACAGGATAAAAATTAATCCAATCCTACGTTTACAATAGAGAATAAGTAACTGAAGTTGAAGTAGAAATTACAATTATGTAATCTGTAATTACTATTTCTGTCCTTAATCAGAAATATTCTGAGACCAAGGTCAGTGTAATGACACTGACAATTAATAAGACTAGAAGGAGTTATAACATCTGAGAGTTAATTCTGATTCCAGATGTCCTGGCTCTCAGCTGTGTAGCTGGGCAGCCTTGCAGCTCACCAGGGAGTGATGGGCTCACCCTGGGTGTAGAGCTGCTCATGCTGAAACAGTGCAAACTCCTCACCTTCCTCTATCAATCAGAGACTGTAGCAACTTTTTAAACAGTTCCACTCCTACCCACCCCAAAAGAAGCTCAACATAATCACTAGCCATGATTTAAAAAATCCATATGGGCACTCCAGCAGGAAACATCTCTAAAACATTCTCCAGGGCTGCCAGTGCCTTGCTAAGGGGTTTTCAATGTGTTACTGCAGGCCCTAGGTGTTTCCAGCCTTGGTCTTCCATGGTTCCACCTTACATGCTGCACTCCAGGTGTTGTGCTTTAACAGGAGCTTCCCCAGACATCAATTTCACTGGGACCAGCACCATTAGGTGCTGTCATCGCACAACTAAAATCAGGAAGAATACAACACTGAAAGTTGTGTGCTTTTACCAGGGCTGTGAAGGGCTCAGCATTCCATGAAGCCACCTGAGTGAGCTGACATTTAATTCACTCTGGTTTGATAACTCTGAGAGATGCAAAGATTATTTTAAGGAATACTTGGAAATAGATGGGTTAATGCACAATATCAATACTTGGAACATTTGAGTCATAGAGCTCTCTTTGATCTTACATTCCGTTTGCTATTGAAAAAGCAACCATCTCACCCTATGCAAGATAAAAAATGAAACAGAATTTGACATCATGTTAGAAAGATTCTATTCATTAGTATGATTTGCCATCAGAACTGCAAGCCATGATCTACAAAGTTGCAAATGGAGAAACTAATTTTAAAGTTTTTTCAATTGCAACAGATTTCAAGCTGTCAGGCCCTCCAAGACAGTGTCCTGCTTATTAGAAATAGAACTGGAGATGTGGATCCAGGGTTATGATGCTCTTTTAATGACCCAAACTCACCAAATATTAAACATTACAGAGAGCAACACAAGCCACTGTAGTAATAAACGACCAGACCATTCTATTTTACTCAGCAGGGGGTCCCACGTAATTATCAAGGAGTTTAAACTTGTTTACTGTATTACCTTAACATAAAATACAACTTTTCAGCTGCATTGTCCCTGAAACACTGCAGTTCCACATTCCCCCCCCCCCCCCGAATTAATTTATCAATTCCCAAGTTCTGTATCTAAAAATAGAAGGACAATTAACATTGCTGCTTACCGTGCCTGTTACATCTCTGTATCGTCGTTTCTCTGTGCACTGAGGACCAGTGGCCCCTCTGCCCTTGTTAGATCAGGCTACAGAAGGGCCCATTCCATCCTGAGCAGCAGAGCACGGGGTCAGAAGGACAGCAGGAACATCTTAGCCATGGCACTGCTGGCTGCCTTCTGACTGCAGGGTCACTGCTGCCTGGGAGGGTGGGCAAGGCAGACAGAACTCGGTATTTACCTCTAACAGCTACTCTTACTCTAAAGAATTTTAGTTCAAACACTGAAAATTGTTCTGGTGTTTAATGAGGTGCAAAGGAATTTTGATATCTCATTTTAATAAATAAAAACCTTTCAAAGCATACCTGTGTTTTAGAGATTTGATAGAAAACATTTTGGTTCTGAATTTACTGATTGTTGAATATGTGTCATTAATACGACAACAAACCCCTTTGATCCTGATTTGATTTAAATTATGTAAATTGAAGTTCCTCTCCAGTGATGAGCATTTGTATACCATCAATTTCTGAGTAACACAGAAGCATTCAGCAATTGCTACTACATAAAAAGTATTTTAGGTCTTTTTATATTTATACAATTTTAGTCTGTATCTCTAATGTTCTCATGCAAAGTGCACTTATTAACGAATTCATAGAGCTAATTCAGATTATTATTTCTAATTAAAGTTCAGATCCATTTTCACCATTCTAGAATGCATATACTTATCTACCATTTAATATAAAGTTTGATCCACTCCCAGATGAAGCCTGGACAGTCTCACATAATATTTCAAAATGGCAACAGAGAAGACCTATTTCTCACTATTACTTTAAAATCCAAGTACCTAATCTGCATTTCTGCCAGATAATTCTAAAATTGGCTGTTTGTGAACAGCAGATAATTCTTAATTAACTCCCAATACTGCATAAAGATGAATTCTTCACTGTTTGTGCATTTCTAAATAGGTCTGCATTATGGCCTCAAAACCAAGAAGTGTGAACAGAAATCTGGTATCGGCTCCTTAAAGAGGAGAACAAACTACTTAATATTCTGGTGCTCCTGTAGTTTGATCTAATACTCAGTGAATTGTAGGAATGACATAATATTAATTATGGACATATTTTGCTTCATTATTTATGCTTCATCCAAAAGTTAATGTTTAAGAAACAAACCCCTCATGCTTAATTCTCTTTCAACTTTTTGCTAATTATCACACCAGGAGGAATCCACATTTAAACCAAAGCCAGATGACTCCTGCTGTTTGCAGCCTCTCAAACATGTGTTCTGTTTGTAAGCTGTACTTAAAGCAGGCTAAAAGGTCATGTTCGTATAAATTCAGGCTTCTAACACCAAATTCTTTTATTAATTTTTATTTTGAATTGTATTCTCTCTGCCATCTGGATTTAACTTCATTATAAATGGAGAATGCACCTCCTCTCCATTGAGGGCTCATTCTAACATCCTTCCCTGTGGAAGTGCCCAAGCAGAGTGTCCTGTTCTGGATGGAATGGATGAGTCCATAGCACATACTCAGAGACACGTCTGATGCTTCCCAACCAGTGCAGCTCCTCACAGCTGCAATGCCAGGGAAAGCCCAACACTGAGGGCAGACTTGTCAAGCTCCTTGGAAATGCCCTGTGGAGAAGTCTCTGTCTCCAGTTTCTTTGGGAGGCTCTGGGATCAGCTTCACAACTCCAGTGAGGGAAGTACCCTCAATCTATGCCTGGTTTTACACATTGCTCCATCTGTAAACTGCTTACACCTGAGCACAAGGGCTCTGTGCCCTGCTGGAACCATCCATCAAGTGAATGTAGTTATTGATTTAGACTTTAAGGTTATAAATCTGACTGGAAACAGAGGCAAGTATTCATACAGACACCAGGGACATGGATATAATCCTTTTCCTAGCAATCATTAAGCTTTACACCAAACCTTCCCCCTCTGTTTTAAGAGCCATATTAATAGGCCATAATTTTAGAGATGAACAACAAGGGCACACACACTATGGCATAACTCATCCCATATTAACTCCCTTCTTTAGGGAACAAGAATGCATCAAAGCAGTGACCTAGTGATAAGCCAGAAACATGATCAGCACCACATAATTTCAGCACAACTGCAGTACCTCTTAATTGGTCACTTGCTCATGGCTGAAACATTAATGGTTTGGTTCCTCCACTATTGTAAAATGTAATAAACAAGGATTTTGTTTCTTTTCTTCCCTCTAATAAATATTATCTCTGCTTTTGGAATCCAACAACTGATCTAATGATATCTCTTCAGAGACATTATGTGAAAAATTATTCACAGCTATCTGAAAAGACAAATAAGGATCAAGCATTTTTCCCCCCTTTGGTCAAGTTAAAACAATTTTTCCTATAATTTTGAACAGTAGAGTAACCTTTTATGCTGAATTGCTTTCAAATAGTTGGCAGAGACCTGTCCACATAATGCACTTGGTTACTAAAGTATAATGGTTGATTGCAATGGCTGCATCTAACACAAGGACACAGTTGCAGAAGTGGCTGCTCTGCATCCTTTCCAAAGAAGTGTCAGAAAGAATTCTTGGCTAATATTTTCAAGAAACTTCCCAACTAAGCTGGGCTTCCTCAGAGCTCAAGACAGAGTTTGTGAAGTCTTTTCCCAAAGTTCAGCAAGCAGCAGAGTTAAACAGAAACCCCACACTACTTTTTCCTGAGAGCATCTAGCTGTGAGGACAGATGAAGACTAAAACAAATCCCTTCTAAACAATTAAGCACAAAGAAACCCCATGATATAGTCAGCTCAGCTGAGTGGCAGTTTTGCAACACCACCAAAGTGTTTTGCAACTATTCCCATTGAAGTCTGTGTACTAAATCTTTGGCTGATAGTGATGCATGAGCATCATTTATAAATTTCTCCTGAAAATATAGGAGAATTCCATCAGCTGTATAAGAAACACATTCTGGGGCTTTAATGTAACACTCTGACAACAAAGAACAAATTTGTACATCCACACTTATATGTGAGTATATATATTTATGCATGCATATATATACTATATAAACACACATGTATAAAATAATATATTCACAAACTTGCACTGGACCTTAAATGGTCCTTTTCTCTGTCTGTATCTAAATATATTTCTCTTGAAGCTTGTATCCAAGCCTCTTACTCTAAGTATTCATTTTATGAAAGAAACTTGCAGAGGTATATTAATATTGATAAGCCCCTCAAGCTGCTGTTCTTTGTAAGCAACCAGCACAAACAGGCACACACAGAACATCTCATCATTATGCTACAGATGTGCATTAGGGGAACACAAGAAAAGTCAAAAGCAGTATTTTCTTCTCCTACATAAATTACCAGTGTATCCCAATATTCTGGAAATTTATGCTAACCCCAGGATGCACCAAATAATCTTCATCTGTCCTAGTTAATAATTTGCAACTTTGAACACATCAGCACCAGAAATAGCAGCATTAGTATTAACTATGCAGGGAGAAAAAATTATCATGTATTTATTTTAATTCAATCCCTTCGTTTATATTCAAATCTTTCTATTTGAGCACAAGAAAGCCACTTCTTAAACTCTGTGCCTTCATAGGTAGTAGAATGGACCTGGGCAAAGACCAAGGTCTCTCCTAATATACAGACAGGAACAACCTCATATTTTTGCCCTGTTCTTCCTAACAGAACATACCTAGTACTATGCCACATGCACACAGAATCTGGCAGATTTCCTTTTGGAGTTACAGCTGCTCAGTGCTGCCTTGCACATGTCTTGTGTTTGCTTTGGAAAAAAACTGAACTTTAGCCTGCCTGGCTTGGAAAAACCAGTGGAAGCTCCTAGGTTTTTTTCTGGATGGTCACCACAGAGACAAGATTCCCACCAAAAGACACAGCATTCAGTGGCTGTAAAAATGCCTCTTGCTGCTGAAGCATAGCACAAGAGCCACATCTCCACAGATTTTGTTGTCACAATAGCCAATGTCTAGAGATGATGCTGCAGGTGGTATGGCTTGGTTCCACTCCCCTGGTTCAGTCACAGGAATTCCACAGTGGTTTAAAATAACTTGGTCTTCAAGCATGGAATTCATGGAAACAAGGATTTTAGTCCCAACAATCTCCCCCATCAGTAGAACACATGAACTATGACACAAGATCTTTCTTAATCTGTCTTAGTGGGGTGTTGGGAACTGCAGATGGTGCAGGAGTATGGAGTATAATGGCTCCCTTTGAAGGGCAGGGCTGCAGGCACTGAGCTTTGACAAGGGGAAAACCAGATGCAATTGCTACATCACATGTAGGTATCAAACAGCAGCTCTCAGTCCAGGGCTACCTCATTAAAATGGGTCACCCTACTCATGTCAGCTGTGCCCACCCCATCCTGAGCCTACAGACAGTCTGTCACTACTTTCTTTCCTTCCTAGCCCAAGCAGAAGCAGGAAGAAAAGCTCTGGAGACAATTCCCTTCACGTGTAAGACATGAACACCCTACATGATTTGGCAACACTTCCACTTGTGGTATCATTCACTTTTTCTAGGGAGTTTCACTAAGTGAAGTCAGCTTCAAACACTCCATAGATATTTGCTCACTGTAAAAAGCTCCCAGTCACCCACATTTATGCCTATTCTCTGTTGTTACTCTGGATGCATAATCATAAAGCACATACCCCCAATGTATGTTCCATTTCATCCTCTGCAGAACATGGTTATAAAGGTTACATAAACATGGTTATACGTGCTTAAATATGGTTATATAAATAGGTTATAATTATCCATTATAAATCAGCAGACAGTACTGCACAGTGGAAAAACATTAAACTATCACAGGGGATGCATACTTATTTTACACTTGAGTAATTACTACCATTTAAGCCATGAATAACATAAGCAGAAGTTGTTTAGTGAAAGCTGGAAACTGGTTTTACAGCTCAGTGGGAAACAGAATGCCATTTGAGGCAAACAAAAGAGGATCATTGTGGCTTGCAGACAATAAAAAAAAAGGGAAAAATGACACCAATAATAAAATCCATGTAATTGCCATAGTCTGATGCAGCTAAAAGTGACACCATGCCCAAGTAGGTTTAAAAGAAAAAAAAAAGTAGTAGAAGTCTTTCATTGCCTATTTCATCAGCATCATCACTCAAAGCCTCATTATCGGGAGTTAGGAACAAAGTAAGTCAAAGAAAGCAATAAGCTATGAGATATTAATTAAGGCTTCATTATAAAAGTGACAGAAGCTATAAACTAAAGCAAGCCTTAATTTCTTTTTTTAAGCTGTATTAATAATTGTTTCAAGCTATTTCTTTTTTTTTGAATGAAGAGTCTAAAAAGGAAACGTCAGACATTGGCAAAATGAGACTGCAAAACAGAGTCTTGTTTGTTTACCAAGGCAAAATATAAATCACCTTCAATTACTATCAAAATGGAATTAGCAATAAAAAATACATAGTTGCAAGAGCATGGTCATGTTAATTATTAATCCAATAAACACAAAGTAATCACTACTTTGGAAAGCTGGTGCATTGCTAAAGCTCCCTCAGATCCACTTTTAGCTGGAGCAGGTCAGGGCTCACTGAGCAGCTGAGCTGACAGCTCTGACAAGTGGCAAATATCTGGGAAAGGGAGAAGTGGGGACAAACACTGCAGTCAGAAGTGAATTTATGAACAAGATGTGAATGAAATGAAACAGAGAAAATAGAACATTTTTACCCTTTTAAGTTAAAATTTTACCATGACGAAAAAGAACACTGGTTTTCAATGATCCTTACTGCAGCACTGCCACCCATAAATGGAGCAGTCACTCTAATGAAACTTTGAACTGTTTAGGATCTGGGAATCAGGTAACAGTGGCACGGGGAACAGAGCTCTCTGCCAGGATGGCAGTGCCTGTCTGGGAGGCAGTGGGAGCCTCTGTGGCCAGGCTTTTTCCAGCATCATTTACATCTGGAATGTGACTGACTGCCCAGAAAATTCTTCTGCTCAAATGTCACAATCCAGCTGGCCCATGGTCCCACATAACCACTCCAGCACAGGCATAATCCATTGCCTTTATCTTAAATGTATTTGACCATTTTCACACCTACAGGAACAGTTTCTACAGACTATATACAAATATCTTCCCTATATTTAATTTGCCCTCTTCTGCAGCAGGAACACTCCAGGACACTCCACCAGGGCAAAGAAACCAAAACGAACCACTTTAGAGAAGTAACTGGTGTTCCATCAGCCACAGAATAAAAGTGGCTAATGCAAAGGAGATTATTTTGCTGGTACTCAGATCAAACTTGCATTTTAAAGGTCAAAGTTTAACAGAGAGAAGTTAACAACAGTGGTAATGAAATGAGGGCCATCTTTTAGAAAAGATCACCTTCCTCTCTTCCTGCCAAACAGAACAATATAGGAAGAGTAATGCTCTCAAGAAAAAAAGATTCAGCTTCTCAAAAGATCAAGAGTCCATATATAAAATGCAAAGAGTACAAACTGGTTCTCTCCAAAACTTCAAATTAAAAAAAAAGAACGAAAGGCATTTAATAGCATAGCTCTGCATTAACACACCTCTCAAACTCACCATACCATTAAAGATAAAATCATGTCACAAAATTGATTTTTTAGCTCTCTAGTACAGCAACTTGTAGTTGGAACATATTTCAATTCCTGAGAAAAAAACCTTCAGCTATCCTCAAGGGTTACAGGCTAACACACGTGATATTTAATAGAAATGTTTGTAACCACACTCTGATTCAAAACACTGAAAATGTTTCTTTTGACTCTCAGATATTGTTAGAAGGCAAAAATGCAGCTGACTGCAAATGAGGGGCCTGATATTGACCTCCTTTATCTATCAGAACTACAAACCCCTTGACAGGGAAAGAATTAGTATGATTTATTTCAATATACACAATAAAGAACATGGCCCTTAGAAGTTACTGAGCATTCACAGAACACAAAGAATATCCAGAGTAGCTGGAAGCAAAGAGCATTACCCTCAAAGAGTCCTGATAACATTTAGATACAGAGGAAGCCTTACATTTGCATTTTTTTTTGTGTGTATTTGATGATATTACCAGCAGAATATAGCCTAATTACATTATACTGCATTTTTAATTAAAGATATACAAATGCAAATTTTAAATGAAATTAATAATTACATAATAATTGCTATTCATCAGGAAAATTTGCTATTCTATTTTGTTATCTGAAAAGTATTAAAAATGAAAAGATATGAAGCCTTGCAGGGTAGAAATACCACAACTGCATTTTTAACTAATTCAGAGATCTTATTCCTTAGCTCACTCAAAGAAAATCAAACACTGCTTTTTATAGCTTAATAAACTATGTATTTTCCTAATTTAGAGGGTTTAATACCAATTTATTATTCAGATCCCAAGTCCCTTTGCAACATATTCATCTTAAATGAAGGCTTTCCACAGTACAGGACCATTATGGAAATACTTCCATGGCATCATCAGCAAAGGACAGTCATCAGTGACCAAAGGGCACATGCCAAACTCAAATATGTTCAGTTCTCTGCAATTTCATCACTAAGAAAAAGTGGAATTCAGACCAGCCATATATTCAAAGGGATATTTCTTGAAAAAAGAAAACAGAAAATGACTCTTTTTAAGTACAATCAGCATGTAGTCAGTAATAACTCTGTAATAGATCCCTTTCTGAGAAAGAACATCATGGGTATATTTGAGTATTTTCAAGAGGATGTAGCACACTAAATTAAATAGGAAGATGCCATGTAATCAGTAAATGAACATGTAAGACTAATTTTTACAGAGGATATACATGAAGAGGATAATTAGCAATGTCAGTGATTCCCAGTGCAGCTAAGACACTTGTTTATTCAAAATTTTTTAAATTGTATGCTCAGTAATGAATATTTAAAATGAAACCACTTCCTTATTTACATTGTCCCTGGATTCCAGTGAGATGTTGTGTGTGAAGGCAAAATGTGGCCTTTAACACACATCCTGACAGCAAGGAAATTCCCTGAGGATGAAATAGCTGGCTCTCCACTGCACCTCTGGACTTTCTCAATATTAGTGAACAGTTAATGAGTTTTTTCATACTTCAGAAAGAAAATACAGGACAAAATACAAAGAGAGGAAACCAGATTGGAGTTCTGAGCTTTCTAATCTTTCCTGTAATTCCATTAAAAGACAGGAGCACGCCTTTGGTGCATGTTACAGAACAGAGTGAAAGAGACAATGGCCCATCAGTGCCACAGCTCCTGGCTCTGTTGTGCTAGTTACAGCAACAGCTTTATGATTAGGAAGTCTCTTTTTCACTTGCATAAATCCTCTTCTATGCTTGATTTAGTGCTTCAGTTGTACTTAGAATTTGTCCCCTCCCTGCTTGTGTGAGGCTGCAGCTGGATCTACAGCCCTTCTCAGTGATGCAGAGTTCAGCATGAGCCAAGGACCAGAACTGCTCTTTCCTTTGCTTCCCTCCCTGCTCCCAGTCATACAAGGGAAGCCACTTGCATCAGGTTCTGTTCTGCTTTCTGCTGTTTAATGCAGCCCACACCTACTTTCTACAGAAAACTGCTTAGAGGCTTTTCAAAAATCAACTTACTGAAAATATAAGCCTAATTTGCATACAATTTGTACTACACTGAATTTCTCTCCCATTACCTTGGATAACTCGGAGATGACTAAGTAGTTCTACTTACAAGTGCATTAAATGTTTTGAACTTTTGCTATAAATAGGGTTCTTTTTCACTGTGAAAACAAAAAGGCTGAAATGTCTTTTGTAATGCTTTTGGTAGCACTTTCCTTGAACAATCCTCCCCATCTACAATCCCCAACAAATAGATAAGTCACATGAGAAAGCAGGTATTTAGATTTAATACCCTTCCTAATAATCCAGTATATATTCTGGGCATAGTTTAGAAAGAAGCACATAACTATCAGTAGGGAAATTTGTTGTATTATGGATATATGGAAAATTCCAAATAGCAAGGATTAATCTGATGGTGTGAGCAAAACCATGACACCTCAAATATTATACTCCATATTTTACTTACAGTGTGTCTTGCCAGGGAAAAGACATAACCTATGATTCTTTTACAATTTATACCAAGTTATCACCATTAAAGAGTGAAAGAGAACTAGTTAGATTCTCATACAGCCCTAAAAGTTTCAAAACACTTGAGGATACAGGGTGTCATAAGGGCCATGGCTGCCATCTATTCAAAAGGCTAAAGCCCTCTGGATACAAATGCAAGAAAGAGTGGGAAGTGAAACTCAATCAGAGGGGTAACTCATTGGCAAGTTAGAAGTCCCTGTTGTTTGTTCCTTTTGCTGCTGCTTCAGTAACACTGTAGAGCACTTGAGGCTATCACAAAGAAATACAAAGTTACTATTGACCAAAGATCGATGAACAGATTTTCAGAAAGTTAAATCATAACACCTAGTCTTGAGTAAAGTGTACTTGAGAGACCAAATGGAAAAAATATTTGTCTGTACTGGTTATTTTAAGCAAGAATAGCATGAATATGTAGAAAAAGCAATTTAGGCATCAAAAATACTTTAACTGAAGATAATTCTCAGAGTACTTGGTCCATTTAGGAGTGCAAACAAAGCTACTTCTCAAATATTACATACCTCACAGCATTATGAGCAACACAATATTATGGGACAGACATAATGACCAAACATTTTCTTACCTTTTATGCACAGTCAACATCACCATGTTTCTACTGTTCAGATTAATCAGGTATTCATCATTTTATTAAAAAATAATGCTTGCCCTTACACTTTTAAGTCTTCATATCACGGATTCTGTGTTATACTCTACTACTGAAAGGTCAGATCCTTGTTTTGGAAATCAAACCCATGCAAAATAAAGTGCAAGCAAATTCTTCATGTTCATTTGCAATCCACTACCCCTTGTGGGTAAACACTGATGTCCTTGGTCACACTGACCCATTCCATACAACACCCAGCTCCCAACCTGATAATCAGGGATCAGGCTACCAAGCAGAATCAATTTGTCAGACTCATTTCAACTTACACCAAGAATACTGTGACAGTAAATGAACAATACTTATACAGCAGCAATAACCAATGTGACAGCAAGAGTTATACACAGGGGAACATGCATAAGAACAATCATACACCAGGATGTCTGTAGACACAGGATATTAAATAAACCTTCCCAAATTACTGTGAGTGTGGTGGTGGCAGAAATAAAAAAGAAGGAAAGGTCTTACACCTACCTCCATGTTTGCTGGGACATAGATTCTTATGCTCCCAAAGAACTGGCCAATGCTACAGTATTCTAGGAGGAGGTGGTGTTCTAGTGAGCTCAGGTGATCTGGAACATTAAAAAAAACATTTCAAGGTTAGATTTTTATGTGCCAAATTTCAAACTGCTGAATTATTCTTTGCACGTAACATCCAACTTTGAAGATATCGGTATTTTAGACAGTGCCTCTTCAAATTTCCATGGTTTTGAAGTAAAAAAAGTTTTTTTAAAAACACCACACCTGTGTTTTTTTTTTTAAATCTGTGTAATTTAAAGAATACCCATATTCTTCTGAAATAACTGTTGGCTTAAGGAGTATTCAAACAGCTTTTTCTGCATTTTAATTACATTAACATTTTCAAAGAAAACTAAATTGTAAAGGCTGGACGCTTTTCAGTATTAAAAGTAATCGATTCTGTGTTTTAATGCAAATTACTGGTATGCCTGTTCACCATTTACACAGCTATAAGCTAACAAATATTATAACATACAGTGTGACATTGTTTAGATATGGACAGTAATTGTACCCAGGAAAGCAAAAGCTTCAACTTTCAATCAACCCAAGCCAATAAAACTTATAATCATAGATTCTAGGAAAAGCAGTTCAGTGTGTTCTATTACAGAAAGAATATACCAAGCCCTTGGAACTCTATTTCCTTATTTTAAATAAGGAAACATATCAGAGTCCTGGTGGGTTGAGTAGTGTAAACCACTGATCATTGAAAGGAAACAAGAAAATCTGTAAACAAACAAGCAGATGCTCTTAGCATAGCTTGGCAAGACTGCCCAACTTACATGAACTAGAAAGCCACTGTTGAAATACAATCAATTCTTTCCACTTACAAATAAGACATGAGGAAACTTTCTTACACAAAAAAATTAATGAAAACATCAGCATAATTCACATAATTTCTGTTGAAGGGAGACCTTTGATTGATTTAAACAACAGATCACAATTTTTGTGAGGAAACCCATGTCAAGATTTGGAAAAGATTTCAAATCTGATTTACAAAATCCTTTGAACAATTATGTTAATGTCTTACTTCACCATCTCAGCAATATTAACAATGTCACGAATTGAAAAAAGTAACTGAAGTTTATATTTAAATTTCAAGGTGAATGGCACTTAGGCAGGTTCTGTGTAAACATCTGACAGTCTAAGCAAGCCCCAAATCTGTGTTAAGGAGACAGCACCGTTAGGTGCTGTGCCCACACAGTCTGCTGCCAGTACAGTGGGAGTGACCTTGGAAACCATCAGCACTCACCAGAACAGCAGAGACAGCCCCTGCTGCAAAACGACACTGGAGCTATAAACAAATGGGTATAAAAACCAGTTTTTACAGAAGGAAAGGAATCTGGGGGTTGAGGCTCTGGGTTAGCTCTGCACTGAAAGCAGTCTGCATGTGAGTAGAGATGTGCTGCACAAAGAAGCTTTACTTATGCTTTCACTTAGTTGGTAGCAGCTGTAATTTACAACTTTTCTTAACTGGGGGGAAGACTATGGGGAAGAGAGATGATCTCTTATCAGAAGGCAATTCTGATCCTGTAACCAGTTTATATAATACTGCAGCAAGTACCTGGGAAGCCCTGGAGAACAACTCATTAATGATACCATGAAAATCCTAAAAGAACAAATACTGACATGATTCATACTGAAAGACATATTGATTGCACAGAATGCAAATCAATAAATATGAGACAAAGGTGAAGGGAATAAAATTATATTCTAACAATGCAGAATAGAATTGTATGACATTAGGAGTTTGCTGTAATTGATTCTCAAGTTTACACAATTGCTAGGGAGGTGTCTTTACTTTTCAAAGAGTAACTTGAAGGTTGAACTATCTTTCTGCAGCATCACAGTCCATGTACTGCTACTCTTACTATTAGGAGCTCTGTGAACTGTAGTAAAGACTTTTCTGTAGGGAAGACCACGCAACTCGAGACTGCAGCCCACTAAAAGGCTCAGCTTAAACTTATAAGTACTATAATCAAGAATCAGGGAGCTTAAATTTAAGTTCTCTTGATGTACCAATTACCCTGCTTTCATTTTTAAAACTTTATCAGACACTAATATCCAATAAGATCTCTTTGCTAGAATAAGGCCATGTATTCTTTGTCAAGTACCAATATTATGAATGCCCTCATTATATTTTCTTCACATAATTTTATAAAGCAGTGAATTATCCAAACAGCTAACTGACAGAGAGAAGGTAGAGAACATTAAAGGATCTAAATAGCAGAGCCAACATAAATTTGTACAGTAATAAAAAAACAATGGTGAAACAGTGACTTGATGCGACACAGAGATGAAAAGAAATCTTGTAATCTCAAACATCTCTCTGAAAAATGCAAAACATTCTGCCATTTTTCAGAACACATAGAAGTTTGTATCAGTTTCTAGAGCAGTTCATGAATTGTGGCATAAATTGCATGTGAAGTGCAAGATGGTTACAGGACTTGCAGGAGGAAAGTGCTAATAGAAAACGTAACTCATTTGTTACCCTAACCATGCAAGTATATGACAAATTATCACATTTACTTGGTCTCCTAGCATATGCACACAGAATACTGATTGATGTGCTTGGTTTATAGAGATCTATTAAGAGAATTCTGAATGGTGGACAGGCTATGTGAATTAGTCTGCAGTTTATACTTTCTTCACCTTCTCATGGCTTTTTTGTTGCCCAGATTAATTTTGTTTCATTTGTGAATCCAGGTCATGCATGCTTTATACTGAACTGATACACCAGAATTGCTTTACTGACTTACAGTGCCATTTCATTAACTGCTACATTCTGTTGATGATCTCACAGTTCACATTCATTCTGCCTGAATACAGACTATATCTTACCAATAGTTAAAATAAACATGCTTTCTATAGATCATTTGAAAAGATACTTCAGGAAAATAAAGCATCTCTCTTTCAAAATACTGTTACCCTGTTCTTAATTAAACTGGTTCCATTATATTAATTTCCAGATTAACTGTTGAAAAAATATTAGAAAAATGTTCCAATGACAAACTTTTGGACAACAATAACTGAAACTAGAACTCCAGCTGAGTCAAAGACATAGGGAAAGCCATGATGAGGTGTGTGTATATGGTGATAGAACATTGTAAACCCAGCTGCTCACAGAACTGATTCCTTTACACCACACAGCATTAGAAGGGAGCACCTCATGCTGTCTGTAACCCCCTGAACCTCAGCCTGAACACTTCAGCAATATCTGAACAAGGTATTATGCCTTATCACAACTGAACGCAAGTTTCTTTGTGCTTATACAAATTTAAAGAGACAAGTTTCAAAAGGAGCAGCAATCTATACCCTCAGAGCTGTCCACATTCAGACATTCAACAGAGCAAATTCTCTGTTAAGTGCAGCTGTGGTAGAGTCACCCATTTGTTTCTGAATTCAAAGATGGGACAGAATAATAATCTTACTTCACATATTAAAATCTCTGCATTATCAGGTAAAGTAATGACTGAAAATTAAAACTTAAAGTCATAATAAAGTTGAAAAGAAAAAACATGGTTTTCAAAATTAGAGAAGTAGTTGTCTATTTTTAAAGACAGATGAGGAGCTATATCAAAGAGACAGCTGGAAATCCTTGAGTCCAGTGTGCTTATGCTTGTGCCAATAAATAGATCCAAGGGTAGGAGATACAGACCCATGTGCTCAGAGCCTTCAGGATGCTGTGCTGAGATTTATTGAACAATTTAAGGACAGGACTGCCCTGGGTGATGAATTGGAAAGAACAAGAAAAGATAATGAGCTGCTTTTGCTTGTTTCAGCAAAGCCATATTGATGTGTCCAAGCAAAATCAATGAAAGAGTGACTGGGTGTTCTTGTCAGCAAAAGACAAACGCCTACCTGTGGGGGTAAAATGATTTCAATTAAATAATATGTAAAACCCACTTAATTTGACATATTACTTTTATCCTTCATCAGTGCCAATCAAAAGGGATTTTCAGAAAAACTACTGTCTTCCCTCCACTGCTGCCACACAACAACATAAGCTATGTTTCACTTATTTGAACATATTAATTTGTTTTCTGTAAGCTCAAGGATTCACTAACAGAATTCACTGGTAGAAACACATTATTTAGTGCAAGGGAAGTGTACTTCTATAAATTCACTGTTCCAGGAAATTTTAATTTTCAAGAATAAACACTTGTCTAAAAAAAGTAACCGTCACTGGTTTCAACACTTCTCCAAAATACATTTCATTAAAACGTATTTTAAAACATTATTAACAGCTAGCAAAAGGGTACTTCACTGCATGTCAAAGGGAAAGATTAGAATGTTTTTAACTGTTTTCTTTACAGCACAAGGAACGTTAATAAAAAAGAGAACTAACACCATATTTGCAGAACACAGTTATGATTGAGAACATGGTTTCACTCACAAGGGTTCTGCATCTCAAGGAAAATAGGATTGCTAACCACAGAAATGTTGATTATATAAGGAATACCTTGCCAAAATGTGCAGACAATTGTTTTGATTTTAATAATTCACATGGCTGCTAACTCCTTCCCCTTTGTTTCATCTGATTTCAGTCACTAGCATGAAACAGCAACTCAGCAGTGTTGCCTTCCTTCTCTTAAGAAAAGTGTGCTCTTGAGCAGTGCAGTCAGCTCCAGAAATAAGGGATGGGGGTCAACCCTGGACATGAAGAGTTCAGCACTCAGTGTGAGAAAGTGCAGTTAGAAACCCAATAGCCCATAAAAGACTGGAGATAACTGAACAAATGCTCTACCATTTGTTCTGGATCCAGAAGAGATTCATTTAGGGTCAAGACTTCCACTCCTATCTCAGGGGAGATGTGCCCTACTGTGAGAAATCATGTCAGGGTTGACTAAAGGATAAATCAGGGACACCTCCCGTAGTAACATAATACTCTCAAATAAGCACTCACAGCTGTAACAGATCTTTTTTCTTTTTTAAATGAAATCCTGGTGTTTGCATTATAGTTAACCAGGTGTGTTACTAAGAAAGGTGTCTCTGGAAGGGCAGTTCTATGACTACAGCACTGATGCACACTTCAAGAGGCAGCAAAACAAACAAGGAAAAAAACCAAGCCTGTGGAAAAGCAGAAGTCACTCATTGTTAAGAGCACAATTTCTATTCATTAAGGTGGAATTCTGCATTTCTTACACATGCAATATTTCCAATATACTCTTGCTAATGAGCCATTCCTAATGATTCTTAATCAATCTGAATTTTTCTTGTGGAAAGCTGAGAAAATAGACTAAGCACAAGAAAAACTGCTCACTCTTCAATCAAAATGCATGCACCAATTTCATAAGAATTTCTTCCTCATTCAGAATTCCATCAGACCCTTCAAACTTTATTCTGAATGAGTCACTGCTCATTCTGCTACACAGAGGTGCCCTGAAGCCTCTTCATGCCTTCCAGACTACGTAGGCATCTTCTGCTGCTCTTAGCAAATGCTCTGTGACTGCATTTCTATTCTTTTGAAAACCTCCAACTCTATTTGAGTGACTGGTAGCTGGTTCTTTTGCACAACTCCATGATCCAGTACAGCAGAAACTTTGCTAGTCTTGCATTTCTTTATTCCCACTGGCAAGTCTGCAGATCAGGACAAAGTGCAGGGATCCCATTCATTCCTCACTTATGCTTGAGTGCTAACTTGACAAACACTGGCACGAACACATCTGGTAATGATGGAGGAAGACAGGCAGTATTTAATCCATCATTCATATCCTTCTTCAATGAGGTGACACATAAAACTCATTAATTAGGCAGAAGTGTTCCAATTCATTCAGCCACATTTTTGCTCTAAGACACGAAAGGGCAAAATCGCATTTTGAATGATGAATTTAAACATTCTAAATCCAGGTAGTGTTCAACAGTGCATGCAGATTGCATACACATGAGATATGAAACGAATCCCCAGCAGGACACTGTGCTGGACGTGTGGAACACAAGTCCCAACACTGTGCCAGTTTTACCACAGAGCCTGTTCAGTGTCACGGAATGCTACAGACCACCCTGCTGAAGTTCCTTTGCTCCCAGCCAGGAGGAGCGCACAGAGCATTGGGAAAACAACAGGGCACAGCAGCACAGAACACACTAAGTCTTTCTATTTCTGTTTTATCACCCAGTGATCATATTATATAACAAGAGATTGTATCAACAAAAGATTTGATAGATGTAAAATGCTACTGTAATCACTGATGCTTTAAACCTTTCAGATGATTGTTTCATCCTTAAATTTCAAAGCAGTGAAAGTAAAGCCAGATAAGAGGAAAGATTTTTTTCCTTCTATCAGATTTTTAAAAGATGAGTCAAATCTTATATTGAATTTGAAGGTTCATGTTTTTTCCCAGCGTATAAATCCTATTAAATTTTGATAGTGCAACTTTGTAGGACGGAAGGACTGTAAGACAGCAATTTATAGCTGCATATTAGAAACCTCTGCTTCACAACAGAAGGCTATTTTGGTACAAAACTGCCAAGTAATTTATTAATGCTTTCAACACATACTAAAATTACACATTTGAATTTTAAATCCTTTAGCACCCAAACTCTTAGAAATGGCAGTTATAGGACTGTGTTGCTTGAGGTACTACAGCCTATTTCTTCTGCAGAGTCTGGAGTCTGAAAAAACTTTTCCACAAAAAGAAAGTAACAACATAAAAGGTATCACTATAAAAGGGAATTGCTGCCCATAAATTTCTTCTCCTTCCTTCTCCTCCCCCAGCCTTAGTAAGACTCTTTAGGCAGGAAATTTTAACCTCACGATAGCAACTCAGTTAAAATAATTTCCCATGGAGAGCTGCATTATTTTTTTACCTAAAACACTGAGTAAGGAAGAATCCTTTCTTTGCTTACTTGAAGCTGCAGTAAATACATTGGAACATCCCTGCTGAGTGCTCATTTTTGGGCAGTGTTTTGTATGCTATGGATCAATCTCCTGGTGCATTTCTGGCACCAGGAGAATATTTTTTGAATATTGCTGCTGTGCACCCAGGAATGGAGGGCACATTCCCATGTATGCAGGATGGATATGCATGAAAAAGAACATATCAAAGGAGCACCCTCTGATGAGGATGTTGAAGGCCTGTGATTTGGCTGTACAAAGCCAGGTCCTTTTTAACTTTGAAATGACATGACTGCTGCACATCAGAAAAACAAACATGTCAGGACAATACATCCCATAAGATGAATTTCTCACAAATAATGAAAATTGATGCATCTTAAATTTCAAGAAAGCCTGTTTAAGGACATCACTATTATGTCTATATTATATATAGACATATATTAATATCACTATATATTATTTATTCTTCTTACTATTCAGGTTGCAAAGCACATAAATCCAACCAGCAAAAAATCCTGTTCAGTCATATTATTTGTGAATTACACTGAGCCAGATCACCAACTCTACATTTTTCTTCAGCATTAAACTTTTCTTAAGCTGACAAGTATGTTTCTATATATTGCTATTAGTACAGGTTTGAAAAGGCAAGTTGACATCCTGAGATTAAATTGGAACTTGCAACTGCACTGATAGAGAACATTCCAAGCAGCATCAGAAGTGAATAATGAAAAGGATGTGGAAATAAATCATCTCAAAGAGCAAGATATCATCTGAAACAAGATGCCTAAATACAGAGGGATTTCTTCTCTGTCAGCTCCTTACATCATGGATGAATATGCAATTTCACATCAGAGGGAAACAAAATCTCATAGTAGAGTTCTGTGCTAAACAGTGACACCAAGGTCAATATTGCGTGTTTGACAAGTTAGCCTTCTTAGGGAAAATAACAATTAAATTAATACCTTAAGCTCATTAGGTGCACAGGGTGCCTGTATTTCTGATGAAGAAGACATAAAATCCTCACACAAGGCAGAAATCAATGAGAACTTGGTAGAGATTTACACCCATACAGATCCCATAAGGACACATGGTCTGAATCTGGGTGATTCTTTTAAAGATTTGCTAAGGCTATTATATAATATTCTAAGGAGCTTCTACTATTCCAGTGATTAAAAACCCATGCATCTATTAAAAAGCCACTGAACATGTCATATCCTTCAGTATGTTTAGTCTCACACTGTGTTCTCTTCCTCCCCTTTCACAAATGGAAAGCTGCAGTACACAGTAACTCTGCAGTGGAAGTTTGGTCCTCAGCCTAAGAAGTTTAATGTAAGCCTTGCCATATATATTCTCTGTTAAGATACTTCGGATATGTAAAATACGTAGGAAACTTGAATTGATTTGAACATGGGCAACCCAAAATACACAGTTTTTGCAGTCTGAATACCAGATGTATTCAGACACATTTTTGTTCCATTTGAATCTTATACACTTAACAGTGATGAAGCACTGAATCCCAAAGTAGACTCTAACTACTGAACTAGGATTTTATTTAATTGTAATCAGAAACAGTTTAATTTATTTCAGTTTAATTTATTTCTCTTCCTATACACATGCACTTGAAAGAAGCATATGTGAGTACACAAATTCTGGAAATGTTTTGATGGCAGCCATGTCAATGTTCAATGAAGTTTCTGTTCTTCCTTTTGTCAATTCTAACCCCTGCTGCCCCAAGGGAGCACCAGGCCAAATGCATTTTGGATTTCGTTGATAAAGGAAGTTATACCCTACAGAAGAGCTACCTAAAATTCTCTTGTCCAGGCTTTCTCCAGGAGACACCTCTAATAAGGGCAAAGTCTCCTGGAGTGCATCAGTACTGCAAGACCACAGAACCGAGAGCTGGGCAGAAAGGTGGGAGTGCCCCTGGCCATGACATCTGTCATTAGCTGCTGCAGGAGATCGTGATGTGGGCACAATTCATCAGACACTCAGCTCTACTTCAACTGTGAAAATGGCAAACAAAATCAGCAACACCAGAACATACTGTCATAGCAAAACTCCACTGCTAAATTAGGACTGACTGATTAGTCAGATTGTACTCGGCCTGGTGAGGCATGTGTTACAGAACTATACAGAAAGCTTTTATGCAACTCTCTCATAACAGCTTTTACCCTGAAATGCAACAAGCTACAATTTAAAAAAATGCTCATTTATTCTTGTCACAGCAACACTGCAGCCTGTCTTTGCTGAAGACAGACTGCCAGTAATTATTTTACAAAAGTTCCATACGTGCCATCTGTCAATAACTCTCCAGAGACTCTAATTTATTTCCAAAATTTCCAGCTATATCTGAGTCATTAATTAAAACGAGGTATTAAAGAAAACCATTGAAGGAACACTTGCCTTTAATATTGCCTGTCTGGGAACAGCTTCAATATTTCCAAGTTTCATTACATTTTCCCACGTGAAAGCTCCAGATAGAGTCTTAAGCTCTAAGTATGAAAATATGCAAGGTTGAAATAAACTTGTTTATTTCAACCTTCTGAAGGATGAATGACAGAAGGCAAGTTGTATGGGCAGTACTTCAACAGCCTCTGAGTGAAACAACCTGACAATGGGCACATGTAATTAAACAAGCTGACTGTGGAGGCTACAAATGGACTGAGTGCCAGATTGATCTGCTACTCCAAGGATGTGCCACTGGTTGTGCCAAGTATCAGCTACCAATGCCTTTACTACTGCAGCATTTGTTTCCACCTGCATTATTGAAAATCTGTATAAAGGAGACCCAAACTCACCATGCCAGCCTCTGCATGGTCAGCAAGGCAGACATCCATTGCTCTGTGGAAACCACAGAGCTTTACAAGTTATATAACCAGCTATGGAGGCAAAGACAACAAACTGAAATCTCAGTCTCTGCAGATACACATTTTTAGCAGCTTCACTGTAGCACTCAAAAATCAAGACAGAGTCACACAGCAGCTCACCTGCAGAGCTCCAGGAAGAACCCAGGGCTGTTTGGTCTCTGCCCAGTGCATTGCCACAGGACCACGTCCCTTATGTAGGACACCCAGCTCATTATCAGCAGAAAGGCTCTAACACCAACAGCCACAGTACAGCACAAACACCACAGGTGTGCTGGAGTGAGGGATCAGGCTCTTAGTACACATTTTTCTGAGATGTAAAAATATTTTATCCATAACTTTGCATGCACTTTTTTCTTGAGAAGTTTAACCAACTTTAGTCTGTGAGCAGTAACAACCATTTTTAACAACTTCCTGAATTTAGATATTTTATTTCTAATAGTTTAAGACTCACCAACTGCTAGGTTAACACCTGAAAATATCTAATTATTTCTCACTGCAGAAAACAGATGACAGACCCAGGAAGGGACACAGACAGCAAATTATACCACTAATAATTGACATTATTAAATTTTTGTTTGCCTGCAATTTCAATGTTAATTTAAAGGACTGAGGGATCTTACCAGACCACATCAAAAGACAAAAAGTCATTATGTTATGGAAGAAGAGTACCTAATTCAAGATAATTGCACTGTTGCAGCCTTTTGGCAGCTTTTATTCTCTGGGAAAATTGTCTTCCTTTCAAGATCTTGTAGGACCCATCTGCTAATATTGCTCATTTGCATATTAATTTTTTGAGGAATGCCTTCCTAAAACAAGCACCAGAATTCGTCTCCTTACAACAGGAATGAAAGGCCTTGATGTCAGAAAACAGAAATGATACTGATGGCTCATTTATGTAAACTGCAGTGAATTTAGCAGAAGTGTTGAACAGCGCTGCACATGGGGATATGGAGGGATGACACAGGCAGAAGAACAGATTCCTGGGTATATTTTTACTGTATGCTGCAATATTGAAGCAAGAACATCATGGTTTACATGTGTGCAGGAGAAATTCTGCCCATCAGTTTCCTCTCCTGCTGAAAATGAGGACACACACACTACACTTCCCCAGAGATTAAGCTGTAAGGATTAGGACCGATTATCCTACTTGCATGTTTCCTATGACCAACCATTTTGTTCTCTGGAACTATTCTAAACTCATACTGTATTTACAAAGACACACACAATACTCTGTTCCCTGCTGACTGGCACAGGTCCCCAAAGCCTCTGGACTCTCCAAGACTTGCTGCCATGTTTTTGTGAAACAGCAGCAGCAGCTACCCATATTTTTCTCTGCACATAACACTTGCATAAAACAGAAGATAATTTCATGCTTCCATATTCATATTTAACATATGACTGATATTCATCTTGGCATCTTTATGATGCTACTGTAGCAGGTTTTATACCCAGCTTTTATCAAATATTCTCATCTAACTGTAAATGCCTGCATGAGTCATGTAGCTGGCTATAGATGTTGTCAGTGAGTCCCAGTCCCTGCCAAGTCCCTTTGCGCCAGGGTTGGACAGCACACACAGCCACAGCCACACTCACAGTGGCACCTGTGTGACTTGTGGAGCTGAGCTGCAGCTTCTGCATTCTGTTGTTATTTCAGATGCTATGTTGGATGTTCTCTAGCAGTGAGTTCTTTTTTCAGACTCCACCAGTGTGGGTTTCTCTTGTGGCCAGCACTGTGCCATGCTACTTGCTGTATATTCTGGACACCATGGTTTTAAATTATAAACACATTAGGAAATTGCTACTTCCACACAAGGTGTGTGTTAAGCTACTGAAGTTTGGCACATCTGCCTCCATCACGAGGTCTGAGTTGATATTATTATCCCTAATAAAACAGTTCTGAAGAAACATCTTCAAATCATCTTCTCCTCTCCCTCCTTTTTTTAAACTGCTCTCCCAGGTCACAGATTATATTTTCATTTCAATGTGCTACCAGAATGACTGAATTTCTCCAGCAATAAAAGTAGGAAAGCTGTTTCAAAAGTTTACATAATTGTGCAGCTTCTAATCTAGTAATAACTCCTTCAAGGCAAAATAAACTCCCTTAGTGCTACAAACAAGTGCTTTTTAACCTCTTCCAAACACATGAACAACAAGGACAAAGCATTTATCTCTCTGATAATTGGAGTTCATCATCTGTATCTCAAGGAACTGTTTGCAAAAGATAATTTATGTGCAAGTGTTTAACCCAGATTGATTACATTGCCAAGTAGTATGTCAACTATTTGAGAAATATAATTTACAGTCTTGCAATAGATACTTTACTAAATTTTGCATTCATCTGTCACAGCTGTGTTCAATGATTTGACCCTGATTAAAATTCAGGCGGTTTCTTTCTGTGGCAATTCTTTTTGATATCTCATTCATCCCCACAATTTCAATAAAACTGGGAATAAAATAAGAACATTCTGGCCTCTATTTACTGTATATATTAGCAGCTGTCTGCAGATCCTTACAGTAACAGTACACCACAAGGGGCTGACTTTGTTAGATCCTCCTCCTGAGTCTTTCAGGTATGTGACAAAGAAATCAGCAATATCTCCCTCTTCCCCTTGCAAGACCACATGGAGCGTTACAGACAAAAGAAATCAAAAGCTTTAAGATCCCATCACATGGAAAGTAATCTTCTAACCATACTGTGAGCCAAAACTGAGAAATGACTCAAAGTAGTCTAGAATAACTAGAAAGTTGTTTCCACAACCCACGTAAGCAGTGATGTTCTGACTGAATCACAAGGAAAATAGGAATGTTAGGATGTTCTCATGTAACCAGGCACACTGGGGTTGCCTGACTGGCTCCTGCACCAGCTGCCTTTGGTTTGTTTGCTCAGGAAAACCATGACCCTTCTGATCACAACCACCTAGGAAAATGAAGTAGGAAGAAGGGTGAACCAACCTTCCCCCTCTCACATCAGAGCTTACAGCATATTCTGTATTGCTACAAGACTTTATTTCAACGACTGAATGGTGCTAGGGAGAAACACAGAGAAAGAGGAGGAAAACATTTGGCAACTCTCAGACTGCATAGAAAGATTAAGAAATTTTTTTTTAAATCAATGGTTGAGCATGGGAAAATTAATAAACAAATGTACTCTGAGGAAGGAACTGACAGTAACTGGAAACTGGTCTTGAGAGAGGGTATTAGATTGACTTCTACTGCCAAAGGCCAAACTTGTTAGGCACAGAGGCTTCCTAATGTAAGAAACAAATCCAGCATGGGTTCTTCAGTATAAAGAAAGGATAGCAAAGACATCTTCCCTCGATGATGAGACAAACTTTATGTTGAAAAAAGGGAAATTTATACAAAAACATGTATTTGACTAAAATTCCTCCACAATCAAGCTGTTAATATGCCTCTATTTGTTGTCAGTATAACAAACTGAAAGCATGACAAAACCATTCAAATAGTGACAAACACAAGCAATAAGGCCACAGAGGTCAAGGACTCAGATATTTTTCAAATGCAATGTGATAAATGAATGCCAGTTTGAGAACTTCCATGTGAGTAAATGCCTTTCCAGACTCTTAGGCAAAGGATATGACAGACACCCTCACAGAGAAATTCTATTGTCATTTAAAAAGATTCTCAGTTGCTGCATTTTCCCATCACAGCAGAAATGTTAGTGGAGCCCAACTAAGGTATAAATAACTGGTACCAAGGAAGCACATGGCATATGCTGATGTTTGGAAGAAAAATCCAGCTAGATTGGAGTATTGTCAGCTCAAATACTTCCATGTCATGACAAATTATTATAGTAACTGTAGAAAATGTCTAAATCAGAAGTTATAGCCTCAAAATTACTTTTTCTTACAGAGTAACACTTGAATCTTCAAAAACATAACATTATTCTATTATAGTTTCACTTAGAGAAAATTGGTTAAAAAAATACCAAAAACATTTCAGTAACTCAGGGACTCTTTTTTCAATTTTTATATTCTCTTTGAATGCAGAGAAACAGGGATAGTGATTTTGGGTACAGCCACCCATATGGCATTCGTATATACTTCAACTTGACATTTGTCTTCTTTTTTTGCAAGTGCACCATACAGCACTGAATGTTATAGAAACTGTGTGGCAACCAACTCTAAATGTTATAGAAACTGTGTGGCAACCCAAATGTACAGCACAGCTCACAGTCAATAATCACCCACCAGCTGCTAGTTGAAGTAAAGGCATTCATGTGAATCTAGAGACAGCTCACTGAGGCAAACTTAGCCATCATTCCCTGGGAGCTTGGTTATTTTTTAAGATGAAAAACAACACAATGTGTCTCTTCAAATGAAATATTTTTCAGTGAAGAGGTTTCCTTTTGCAATTCTGCTCAATGCCTGCCAAAGACATGGCTAGTGACAGTAATGCAAACAAAACTCTGATCCCTGGAACAAATTAAGCACATACTGATGGGATGTCAAGGAAAAAAAGGGTTTCAGACCTACAGCATTGGCCTCTGTCTTCCTCCTTGAAAAAGCATTTAGGCCACTAACAGCTAGCAGATAACTCCTGTCTGTAGCTCTATTTTTGGGCTAGAACAGACAAATCTAGAGAGATTAGCCTAGAAAGACATGCAGAGGAGTGAAGGAAAATTCTTGCCAAATGCAAGAACAGAATCTAAGATCAGAACAATTCCCTCTAGGTACTGGCAGGTGCATTCTCCCAAAGCTTACTTCTAATTTCCAGTGTTTTTTCCAGTTAGGGCCAAGGAAATACCCCTCCACATGAAGACTGAAGGAATCAGGACTGCCCACTTCTGGACACAACCCTTTAGATTTCCTTCAATGCGGCTAAATGAAGAGCAGAGTGACTCAGCAATAATGAGATGGCATTTAACAGGATATATTAAGAATTGTGAATTCTGTGGAATTCCTTTTTCCTTTCTCCCCCTAAAGAAGACAAAGAATTCAGTATTACCTTGCAATACCTTGAAACTTTCTCAAGTTTCCTGTATGTTAGTCCAGGGTACACAACACCTGCAGATCCAGCTGTACTTTGCAGATCCAAGCCACTTTTCCATTACAGCCAAACAGCAGATATATGAAAAGTAATTGCTCATCTTGGGTTCAAATGCATGTTTATGAGTTAGAAACAAGATGAGAACAGATTTAGGACACTAGTCTAGTCGTAGTAGGACACTTGCTGTAGTCAAAACAGAAAAGTAGTTTTGTTTTCCTACAACTGAGTTTCTTTTCAGTAAAATAATGATACTGAAACAATTCTTAATATAAATGAAGCATAAAATCTGAAGAGTTTCGCTCTCATTTGGGTAAACTGTATATAGTCATAATTTATCAATACTCATTTTTCTTCCAGTTTATCACTCTGCATAACAAGCTTTTACTCCATTATTTCAGGACTCATTTTCAATAAATAAAACAGTAACAAAATACTCAAATAACTCAAAGAAATGAAAAGACAATCTGAGCAAATTAGTTCTCCTTTTCCTTTCATGTAATTACATATGATCAGATGCTGATATTTCACCTCCTTGAGAATGAAAATGAATTTCCTAGCAATGTCAACTACACTGTAAACAGCAAATTCATGCATTTCAAAGGCTTTGTTAAAGACGGAGAGCAGCGGCCAAGAACGCAGCTGTAACACTGCCCTGACAAAATGACTATCAAAAGGAAACAGAATTGCAGTAAAGACCATGAGCTCACTTTTCTCTTCTGAATTTGTTCCAGCACTTGAATTCAGATCAATTAGCTTCAATCAGTTACTGAAGATCAGAGCAAGTTATAGAAGGCAACTAGAATGACAAAAAGCTAAATAACAAAATTCTCCACCTGAACAGATGTTAAAAAAACAAAGTAAGTAAAAAAAAGGTAGGTTGCTTTAGTCTAATAGTAACCCTAGATAAATATACCAAATTAACCTGCCCATGCATCTTCTGGACAAACTTGTGGCTATATTCTACAGCAACTCATCTAGGGAAGGGTCAAAACTGTACATAATTTCCAAATCCATTAGAGCTGAGGATCAAAACATTTCCAGCTCCTGCTGTTTTCCCTTTACTACAGTGGTATTCCAAATCACAAACTGCTGATTTTGGCAGCAGTTCCAGAACACAGAAGATATTTGCAGTGAAGATTTACCAGCTGTAGATCTGTTAAAGCACCAGAAGAAGGATTTGGACACTTGGGTATTTCAAGTCTTTTAAACTTGCACAATTTCCACTTTTGAGCCCTTACATCCTACCTCATCAGAAATAAAGTATACAGCCTTTAACACACAGTTTTACTAACGGGATTTGAATATACAAAATGCA